>CM074719.1:125667878-127135746 GCA_037306005.1 Rhinophrynus dorsalis
AGCCCATTCATATGAAGAATAAGGGAGATGTCACATGTAGCACACATCCAGTACTTGCCAGAAATTCCTGCAGTTCCTTTAATGTTGCAGTAGGCCTCTTGGAAGCCTCCCTGACCAGTTTTCTTCTGGTCTTCTCATCAATTTTAGAGGGACGTCCAGTTCTTGGTAATGTCTCTGTTGTGCCATATTTTCTCTGTCATGCCATATTTTCTCTGTCATCCAATACAAGTTACTGGTAACTTTGGGTAGGTGATCCACCCTTTTTATTGTAGGCAGGAACAATTCTAGAATTGTATGCAGGGGGTGGAGCCTACCTTCCTTCCTTGGCTGCAGCTAGCCAACCAGCTCCAGAAAGATTTGTTCCTTGGTGAAGACACAGGCAAGAGAACAGTTCTGCTATAGTTTCAGAAATGTTTTTATTTTTCTGTTAGAAATGGAATACCACCATTAGGCGGATTATCATAACTGACAATGCCCTTAGATGTGGCTAGCTCAGTAACCAGGTGCTTTTTGTGGACCTTAATCCCTGGGGGAGAAGATCTGCAGGAAAGGTGAGCAACCCTTTGAGTGCTGCAGGGCCACCTGTCCCACAGTGCCCCTCCACACATGGGTTTACTTTTGGAGTTCCTATTGCACACTCCTGCCATCATTGGGTCTATCTGTATGTCTGTTGGGTGTTTTGGAGCAGGTTTATGTGGTACTTTAACCCTATAGCTGCTGGTTTTACATCTTTTGGGGGGGGCTTGACACCTCCTACTGGTTCAGTGTTTATTTTGGGGTATTCTAGTGATGTTTCATGCATTTTTATTTTACTGTTTCCTATGGGACTGCAACCGCTTAACCTATCTACTTTCAGAGATGGCTCATTTTTCTTGTCTGCCCTTGCTTTATCATCAGATTCATGTTTCTAGTGTGTTGGGGGGCTCAGGGGGCTTTGGGCACTGTCTGAGTACTTTTTCTGGGAAAACTAAATTTCCCATGAGTGCTTGCTTCCCACACTCATTTCTGATTGACTCCTGCTGCGGCAGCCATTTTGTGCTATTTCCAGAATGGTATCCTACGCAGGGCTTGGACACACCTTCTCTCCTCTTCTTATTAACCCTTCGCCTGCCAGTTAAGTTTATTTTAGCGTTTTCTGAGGGGAAACTTTAATCCTACACACTGTACTTGGGTGATTTCTTTATTATAAGGTTATTTGACACTGTGAGAATGTCTATACCGTTGGAGTTTGGGGCCAGACCTAAGACTAAGGAGGCTGGGGTCTCTGTATCCCCTATTGTGCAATGCTCTTCCTGTCATTCAGGGTTACCTAGAAAATTCTCAGGTTATTTATGCCCAGCGTGTTCTGATGTCCCTGAGTCTCCCAGGGACCTCCAGCCATGCAATAGAGCCAGTTTGGATGCAAGAGTTCAAGGCTGCTACTAGGGACCTTAGGTCTATAGTGAGGGAAAAATGATTTGATCCCCTGCTATTTTTTGTACGTTTGCCCACTGACAGATGATCAGTCTATAATTTTAATGGTAGGTTTATTTGAACAGTGAGAGACAGAATAACAAAAACATCCTAAAAAACGCATTTCAAAAAAGTTATAAATTGATTTGCATTTTACTGAGTGAAATAAGTATTTGACCTCTTTGCAAAACATGACTTGGTACTTTGTGGCAAAACCATTGTTGGTAATCAGAGGTCAGACGTTTCTTGTAGTTGGCCACCAGGTTTGCACACATCTTAGCAGGGATTTTGTCCCACTCCTCTTCACAGATCCTCTCCAAGTTATTAACGTTTCGAGGCTGACGTTTGGCAACTCGAACCTTCAGCTCCCTCCACAGATTTTTTTATGGGATTAAGATCTGGAAACTGGCTAGGCCACTCCAGGACCTTAATGTGCTGCTTCTTGAGCCACTCCTTTGTTGCCTTGGCCATGTGTTTTGGGTCATTGTCATGCTGGAATACCCATCCACGACCCATTTTCAATGCCCTGTCTGAGGGAAGGAGGTTCTCACCCAAGATTTGACAGTACATGGCCTCGTCCTTTGTCCCTTTGATGCGGTGAAGTTATCCTGTCTCCTTAGCAGAAAAACACCCCAAAGCATGTTTCCACCTCCATGTTCTTGGGGTCATAAGCAGCATTCCTCCTCCTCCTCCAAACACGGCGAGTTGACTTGATACCAAAGAGCTCGATTTTGGTCTCATCTGACCACACTTTCACCCAGTTCTCTTCTGAATCATTCAGATGTTAGCTGGCAAACTTTAGACGGGTCTGTACATGTGCTTTCTTGAACAGGGGGACCTAACGGGCGCTGCAGGATTTCAGTCCTTCACGGCTGTGTCACCAATTGTTTTCTTGGTGACTATGGTCCCAGCTGCCTTGAGATCATTGACAAGATCCTCCTGTGTAGTTCTGGGCTGATTGAGCCCCAGACAGAGGGAGATTGACAGTTATTTTGTGTTTCTTCCATTTGGGAATAATCGAACCAACTGTTGTCACCTTCTCATCATGCTGTTTGGCAATGGTCTTGTAGCCCATTCCTGCCTTATGTAGGTCTACAATCTTGTCCCTGACATCCTTGGACAGCTCTTTGGTCTTGGGTATGGTGGAGAGTTTGGAATCTGGTTGATTGCTTCTGTAGACAGGGGTCTTTTATACAGGTAACAAGCTGAGATTAGAAGCACTCCCTTTGCAAATCTTTCCATCCCAGTTACAGGGGGCCTTTCAGTCTTGGCAGGCCCCCTCCTCAGTCAAGTCTTCCATGCCCAAACCTCAGGGGGTACCTGACGTGTCAGATTCCTCTGAGGAGGGAACCGCTGGTGGATTCAGATGTTGAGGAATGTTCTGCTGTGGGCTCCTTTGCCAAGCTTTATCCCTTCTCTGAGACGGCGCTTGCTCAGTGGGTTCATCCTCCCAAGTGGATGCTCCTTCCTATCTCCATGCTATCTAAGTCTACTGCCTTGCCAGTTTCTGATGCGTCTGCTCTGAAAGACTGGACTGACAAGATACTTGAGGTCTCCCTCAAGTCCGTTTTTGGCACTGCCATGCGTCCAGCATTCGCTGCAGCATGGGTGAACCGGGCCATTGTGGTCTGGAGTGAACAGCACACCTTGGCTGTCCGTCAGGATGCTCCTACTTCTGATATGTTGCACCACCTTGCCAACATTTGAGGCACAGCACTATGTTTCTGCTGCCTTATTTGATTCCATCCGTTTGGTGGCCATGTCTGTGGTTGCCAGACTGGATCTTTGGCTTAAGATCTGGTCTGCTGACACTGCTTCCAAGAAAGCATTGCTTTCCTTACCTTTTCAAGGTACTTTTATTTGGGCAAGATCTTAAATATCTGATCAGTGAGGACACTGGTGGTAAGGGTACCCTTCTACGTTTGGTCCCCAGGAAGAAAATGCCTCTTAAGCGTAATCTATATTTTCGTTCCTTTCAGACTGAGACACGTCCGGCAAACCAGACTGTTCCCTCAGCTCCGCGTGCCTCCTCCAAGCCCAAAAAGCAATGGAAGCCCAAGGTCTCCTCCAAGCCTACTTCAGCATGACTCTCCAAACCCAGGTCTCCACTCTGCTGTGGGTGGCCATCTGCGTCACTACCACAGCATCCGGGAGGATTCAGTGGCGGACCCATGGGTTTTCTTGCTACTCTTGATCTTCAGGACACATATTTACACATCGCCATTCATCCAGAGAGCTGGCAGTATCTCAGATTTGCCTGCGACCAAGGGCACTTTCACTTTTCAGCTCTTCCCTTTGGTCTGACTACAGCTCCTCATGTTTTCAACCGTGTCCTGGTAGCCTTAGTGTCCGTCCTCCACCGGGACAGCATCAGTTACTCCATACATGGGCAACCTGCTTCTGAAAGCCCCCTCTGCGGAACTTCATCAGCAGGTTCAGCTATGCATTCACGCTGTCACCCATCACTGGTGGATCATCAACATGGACAAGTCAGATCTTGTCCCATCCCAGCGTCTGGTCTTCCTGGGCCTTCTCTTTGACACTCCGAAGAGCATGGTGTTTCTCACGGACGAGGTAGCTCACCAGATCGCCCACAGGGTTTCTGCAGTCCTGGCTCGATCCAGTTACAGCCAAAAACTGTCCTCTATGGTGGAGATGAATTTCCCCCCTAGAGAAGTGGTCCCGTTTGCCATGGCACACACCATGGAACTCCAGAGGTTTGTGATCCAGGTGTGCAAGGGTCTACCGGACCTTCCAAAGATGTCAGTGTCCCTCCCTCTTCATGTGGAACTGAGTTTGCTGTGGTGGCTCAACCTCTCTTGCTGAAGGGTAAGTCCTTCCTGGGATCCTTCTAGACCACTGTGACGACGGACACCAGCCTCTCCAGTTGGGGAGCGGTCCTGGGTCGCCTGAGTACTCAGGGTCGGTGGTCGCTGGAGGAATCTCTCCTTCCCATCAACGTGTTGGCACTTCGGGCGATATTTCATGCCCTTCGTCATTGGACATCTCAGCTGGAAGACTGTCCAGTCTGGGTACTGTCCGACAACGCCACGGCCGTGGCTTACATTAACAAGCAGGGTGGAACAAGAAGTCTCGCCGCTTGGATAGAGGAGAAGGCTATTTTGTCCTGGGTAGAAGAACGCGTTCCTGCCATATCTGCAGTGCACATTCCTGGCGTAGACAATGTCATGGTGGACTTCCTCAGTCGACACACAGTGGACAGCGGAGAGTGGGAGCTGCACCCAGAGGTGTTCACCCTCATTGTTCAGAAGTGGGGTCTCCCTTACAACGACCTAATGGCGACAAGACACAACAGGAAGGTTCATAGGGTCTGCTCTCGGTGGAGGTACCCTCTAGCTCTGGTGGTTGATGTAATGTCCATTCCTTGGTGGTTTCCTCTGGCCTACATCTTTCCTCCCCTCCCACTGTTGCACGTGGTGTTACGGAAATTGCAACTGTAATGCTGTCCAGTCATTCGGATTGCTCTGTATTGGCCTCTCCAAGCTTGGTTTCCGGAGTTGCTGGATCTGTCAGTGGCAGAGCCATTCCGGCTTCCTTGCCATCTGGTAGGATGTTACCTGTGGAAGGAGGATGTTCATCGGCTAGCTTTGACAGCTTGGAAATTGAATCCTGAATACTGAAGAAAGATTTTTCTTCTGGGGTGGTGACTACTATGCTAAGTGCTTCCTGCAAACCTGTTTCGGTTGACCTTTCTATCTTGCTGTGCTGACAAGGACTTGTCTCAGGAATTTGATCTGCCTACGGTCCTGGCCTTTTTGCAGGATGATGTGGATAAGGGCCTCAGTTTGAGTTCCTGTAAGGTTGACTTCTGCTCTGTTTTCTTTCAGAGGTGCATTACCATCCTTCCTGATGTCAGGATTTTCTTCCAGGGCGTTGCTCATACTCATCCTGCCTTCAAGAATCCTGCTCCTCAGTGGGATCTTAACTTTGTTTTGGGCATTCTTCAGCACCCTCCGTTTGAGTCCTTGGCTACTATTCCTCTACGCCTGTTGACGTGGAAAATGGCCTTTCTCCTGGCGATCGTGTCCATTCGCAGTGTCACTGAGTTACATGCTCTGTCCTGTAAACCAACTTTTTTGGTGTTTTCACAAGGACAAGGCGGTGCTTTGCACTTCTCAGGCGTTTCTTCCAAAGGTGGTTTCTGAGTTCCACATCAAAAAGGAGATTGTGGTGCCGCCTTTCTGCTCTGACCCCACCTCTGACAAGGAGAGGGATCTCCTCTTGTTGGATATGGTGCGTTGTCTCAAGTTTTATGTTCATCACACTGAGTCTATCAGGCAGTCTGACACGCTATACGTCATTCCTGAGGGTCCAAGGGCAGGAAGACCTGCATCCAAAGTGACTATTGCGTCCTGGATCAAGTCCACTATTCAAAAGGCTTATGAGCTAAGGAAGAAGCCTGTTCCCTTTCGTGTCATGACTCATTCTACAAGATCTATTGGGGATTCTTGGGCTTACAGGAATCAGGCCTCTGCTGCCACTTGGTTGTCTGTTTACACCTTTTCGAAGCACTACCGTGTTGATGATCTGGCATCGGCTGATGCCAGCTTAGAGAGGAGGATCCTGGAGGCAGTTTTGCCTGTCTAGGATCTTTGGATCTTGGTGCTTCCTTCACCTGTATTGGACGACAGAGAAAAGAGGATTTTAGTCTTGCCTGTTAAATCCTTTTCTCTTAGTCCGTACAGGTTACTGGTCCCCCACCCTGTCAAGGGACCATGCTTGGCTCTCCTGTGGCAGATCGTGGGGGTCCTTTGCGGTCATGCTCACAGGAGTTGTCTTTCCCTTCCACTATCTAGTCAATAGTTAGTGTCTCAAATCTTTCTGGAGCTGGTTGGCTAGCTGCAGCCAAGGAGGGAAAGTAGGCTCCACCCCCTGCATACAATTCTAGAATTGTTCCTGCCTACAATTAAAGGGCCGGATCACCTACCCAAAGTTACTGGTAACTGTATGGACTAAGAGAAAAGGATTTAACAGGTAAGACTAAAATCCTTCTTCACTTGATGATGAATGTCTTCACCGTGTTCCATGGTATATCTAATGCTTTGGAAATTCTTTTGTACCCTTCTCCTGACTGATAGCTTTCAACAGTGAGATCCGTCTGATGCTTTGGAAGCTCTCTGTGGACCATGGCTTTTGCTCTGAGATGCAACTAAGCAAATGTCAGGAAAAGCCTACTAGAACAGCTGAACTTTATTTGTAATTAATCGGGGTCACTTTAAATGATGGCAGGTGTGTAATGACTTCTAGTTAACATGAGAAATGCGATTGGCTAATTCTGAACAAAGCCACATTCCCAGTTATAAGATGGTGTGCACACCTATGCAACCAGGTCGTGTGTTTATTTTTCCCCCTCAACGATTTGAGTTTGTTTTGCAATTGAATTGTTCATGTTATAGGTCACATTAAAGGTGGAAAAAGCTCTGACATGATTTATCTTTGTCTCATTCTTTAACATCACAAGAACCTGGCATTTTAACAGGGGTGTGTAGACATTTTATATCCACTGTATGTGTGTGGGTGTGTATGTACTTGTATATAGAAATTGATCAAAAAGAAAGCATTAGGTTGAAAATATGTACTCCAAAATTGTGCATTTGATGCCTATTTATTTAACCCTTTGATCAGAAGGTGTGTGCAAAGCACACTAATATGGTGGAGATCTAAGTATTTATCAACCCAAAAGTGTGCCTGTGCGCACGTACTGTGGTGAGTAGCCATTCCCTAAAATAAGTCTTTGAAATTGAGCATTAATTGGACCATTTTAAAAGTTAAAGCGGAACTTTCACATCTTACTAAGTCGCCATGCATTCATTAAACCCATGGCGGCTAGCTTGGAAATAGATGTCTTACTTTTAAAAAATAGCAGTGTGTAAAGAAATCCTTCCTGTTTAGCGACTGGAACCCAGGCCACAGCGCAGACATCTTGCCTGCGCTGTCAGTCCTGGTCTCCATTGAGTAGCAGTGCACCATATGGTTATCGGAAGGGACTGACGGCGCAGGTGCACAGACCGCATTAACCTGGGTTTCCTTACAAGCTAGTCGCCATGCGTTAAATAAATGCATGGCGACTTGGTAAGATCTGAAAGTTCCACTTTAAGTGAAGAAATAATGAAACAAACTGTGCCATAAGGGAGAAGTTAAATTTCCTAATTTCTCATTGATTTAAATGGATCTTCTTGGATGCTAGAGGTCTCATGCATTGGGACCTCTCTAGCATTTAATTGATCTCAATGGGATTGGTTATTCTTACTCTGAGGTGCTGTTACCTTGGTCCACAATTGCTCTTATACACATGGCTCTGACAAGAGTATTAATGGCCCAGTCTGGCATTTTTGTTTTCTAGAGAGCCTGTAAATATTGAGGACAGTGAAGACTACTTGAAGGTGGTCACAAGCCCTATGGACTTCCAGACCATGCAAAGTAAATGTTCATGTGGTAATTACCAGACAGTGCAGGAATTCCTTAATGACCTGAAACTGGTATTTGGAAATGCAGAGCTGTATCATGAGCCAGGGACCGCTCAGTTGTCCTGCCTGGAGAAGACAGAGCAATGCGCACGAGATCTACTTGGCAAACACCTGCCAGGACACATTTACCAGAGGAGGCATCGGAAGCATCAGGCTCCAGAGCCAGAACCTGCCAGCACTGGAAGGGGGCGTAAAAGGAAGAAATGAAAGCCTAAATCTAAAATGAGGGAGGGGTTGGGAGGGCTGACGAAGAATTCAGTAAGGGAGGGCTAGAATGGAGAGTGGGGGCAGAAGCTGGTGGCTCCCCTGATTTTAAAGACCAAACCTGCTTTGAGATTGTCATGGATGTGAGAGAATTTGTGGGAGGATCAGTATGGATTTGAGATGTCTGGTTAATTCCTTTCCCGTGGTAATGTGCTGCAGCCAAATAAAGGCCATTTTATTTTGGTGTTGATACAAAACACTGTTCCCCTTGCACACCCCAGTAAAACCTGCTGCTACCAGATTTTGTTAACCCTTTCTGTGATTGCAGAACTCTGTTTGGGCGTATGTAGATAACAGTATCATTTGGACTATAAGCAGAGTCTAACACACACGTTCCGTTTTTCTACATGCAGAGCCGCAAAGCTGGTAACCCAACTGTCATATGCACTTATTGCGGTGTCCAGCCAGTGCATGGTTGGAAGAACTGTTAACTTCCATTCGGAAAGGCCCTGTAAACAGCAGTGTGTGGATCGCCAGCTGTGTTGGGGTTAATAAAATTCTTCTGCAATGGACTTCAATTACTGTGTCTGTCTAGAAACGAAGGGATCTCGTCTAACCTTCCCATGTATTACCCTTTGCATTTAGACATTGCGAGCCTTACTCCTAAAACTAGAGAGATGCAATTTTGGAGAAGACCAACTGCGCCATAGGGAGAAATTAAAATTTCTATTGCTTTAAAGGAGTCATTTAAATCCTTGAGGGGTGAAGGCATTGTAAACCAAAGTGTTGGTGACTCCTTTGGCTTTCACTGGGTTAAAAGCTCCATTTAAATCTATGGGAATTTTAATTTCACTCATACTGTAGTTGGTTTGCTCTAGAATACCACCTCTTAAAGGGATAGTAACCTCAAAAAAAAAGTACAGACGAATTTATAGGTACAATTAAAACATACTGCCCTCATTCCCATCCTCTCAAACTGTTATGGTTTGAGAGATATAATAAAATAAAGGTCTCCATTTCCTACCCTTTCTACCTGATGAGCTGTAAAGCTGTCCGAGGCAGAATCCAGTCGACAGACTTTTGGCGGCTCTTCAGGAGTGCTGACATTGGGATATCTAACTATAATTACTTCATTGGAATGGTCTAAACGTGTGCTTACAAGTCAGGCACACGTTGTATACCATACCGATGAAATAATTATAGTTATATATCTCTATGACATCGCTGCTGAAGAGCCGCCTTCTGGTCCCAGAAGCAGGAACTCATGACGTCCGCTATACAGCGGGCGCATGAGAAGTGGGAGGGAGCGGAGACCTTTATTTTATTACATCTCTCAAACATTAACTTGGAGATGGGATTGAGGGCAGTAAGTGTTTTAATTGTACCTATAAATTCGCCTGTACTGGGTTTTTTTTTTTTTTTTCGAGGTTACTATCCCTTTAAGCTTTATGAATATGGCTCTACACGACAGCTGCTACTTGTAAATGTGCCCCACATGGATGTGGTGCTGAGACTGGATTAGATTATGTACCCAAAAAAGGAGAAGAAAAATCACCAGCACCCCTGAACTTTGCCTGCCTCCCTCTCTGTAACCTCTACCAGCAAACAATCCTTGCATTGACTGTTCTAGGGGTGAAAACTTGTCTTACTGCCCTCTCCTCCCTTTGGATGGGTCCTTTTAATTCTTCCTCTCTGCCGACACAGGTATCAGACCGTCAAACAGGAAAGTCACTTTTTGTGTATTTTTTTTGTACTGACTTTTTCCCCTTTTTCTAGATATTCTATGTTTTGCTTGTGATCTTGTATAAAGGGAGACTTTGTCTGGGTTTGGCACATGTACAGTACAGTTTATATGAAAACAAGTGTTTGCCTTTATTAATATTAAACAGAAGGAACCACGTGTACACCTGTTGTCTGCTGTGTCAAAATGACATTTTATGGAAATATGTTAACAAAAGTGGTAATTCCCTGTGGCAAACCAACTTCACCCTTGGACAAATATTTATTTAAATAGGTATTTAACTCCTTTAATGCTAGGAATCTTAATTGCTTTCACATGTAATGCTTTGAAGACCTCAAGCTTTCAAGGTGTTAAAAAGCACAATTTAAATCTATGGGATTCTATATTTGTCCCCTATGGGTGCAGGTGGCTTACCTCAAGATTCTTTTTGAATAACAGAAAAGAGAATACTGTTGCCTGTATACACTCAATGTAAAAAAAGAAAGTATAGAACATAACACAAATTAAATGGGGAAAAAAAAAAGTGAAAACTATAATGGAAAGAAATTAAATAAAGTGACCAAAAGTTGTCTGGTAAGATTATATAGTGCTACCTTTATCAAAGACAATGTCCAAAATCTATGAACATGTAAGGAAAGGGAAAACAGCACACAGAAATAGCCCTCAAAGTGTAGCAAAATCAATATAATTAAGATTTATTTCAAAACCTAGTTCACGTAAAGAACTAACACTAAAATGTAGAGCCTGATAATCACAGTGCAGTATAAGAGACCTGGCAGTAAACCGGAAATAAAAAGTAAAGTAAATGTGTATATTTAAAAACAAAAAAATAAAACCACACTCAACAGTATGGCACACAACCAAGATGTGAATATATGCTTAAAAGAAACACTTGACAAGATTGCATACAGTAAATCAATGTGTCCTGAACTAGTTACTTGATATTGGGGAGGGGGGGGGGTCCATCAGCATATCACTCATACAGCCATTGTTCATTCTGTTTGTCTGTGGGGTTTCTCTCCTGAACAACTAGTCTCTCCAATACTGTAGATCTCTCCACAACTGTGATGGTAGTCATTTGCTGTTTCTGTGTCTGATTTGTCTGGTATGATGAGAAATAAGATTCTCTTATGTATTTTGGCGCTCAAGCGCACACATTCATCTACAATTTTTTTAGATTGCACACTATCTTATTAGCAGGTTCCACATTTTAGTATTGTTGGTCCCATTAGGTTGGCTACCATCACTGGTTTTCCCTGGAATTGGATTGCTTGTTTTACAGATTCATGGTGGGCCTTTCCTGCCCTGTGGAGGGTGGCTTTATGACGTGTGTCCCTAATGGCGGATTCTCGTGAGATTCTCCCGTCAGGGCTGGAGAAAGCATTTTTGCCACCCTAGACAAAACGTCATTTGCTGCCCCTTGAGTCCCGCCCACTTGTACACCACCTCTCGTAATGATTATTATTTTAGCTAATTATCAGAGGTTTTTTTTTGTTGCAAATTTAGAGGACAGCTGGTCAGTGTCATAGTAACCCGTGTTTTTGCATGCAACACTTTGCCAGCCTCCCTATTATCACCCTGAACCACACTTTTCTAAAATAGTAGTTATATTTTATTTCCCTTAAATTAACAGTGCAAAATAGATCAATATCTATTAACCCTACAAGGACCAAAGGGCAGTACAAGTCGTTGTGATGCAATGGGCTGCACATCCTCACTGGTTTTTGGAGACTTAACTCTTTGCATGCCAGAAGGGTGCCTGTGCAGTGCATTTCTTTGCTATATGTTGCACAGACAGCCCTCTGGTTAATCCGCCTCGGTTGGCCTCTCAATGTGCATAAACCCACTGCCCTTTAAGATGGTGCTGCCACTTGATGTTGTTCAGCTAAGTGAGGATGATGATCACTGGTCTAGAACAATTATTAGAATACCATTGTACCAGTCTTAATGTCTTTCTTAGTATCAGATTCATTTTATTGTTTTGCTTATCTTGTTGGGTAAAATATAATCCAGCCCAATTGGGGGGGTCCCCCCAAGGAGATTGACCGGGTAGTTGTGGCATGGATACCAGTTTAGGGTGACATTTTTATGTATTATGAATTTGATAAAATGTGAATGTATTACAATATGTCAATTTTTATCATTGCAGATAGACCATTACTTGTAGCTGTACCCTTCATTATGCTCTTCACTAATCCTATGTAATCACTAAGATGTTTGTTAGAAGCCATCATGCGCAGTACATACTGCCTGAACGCACCTCTGCTGATATGGAGCATGGCACTCCGAATTTGGTCCGGAGTCCTCTCTGCACACCTTCCTGGGACCGTTTGGTGAGCAGAGATGCTCCGGGCACCAGCTTAGGGTGGCACTGTGGGCCACACGGGCTTTTAAACTAGTAACTTAGGCTCCCTGAAATGACTACCCTGTGTTTTAGGAGTACCTTGAGCAAAAAGATTAAAACTCACTGACTGATCAAATAACGCAGTGGAGAAGTGGTATTTTAAATTAAAAACACTTGATTTGCTGCTCCTGCCTTCATAATTATACTTGTTAGGCAAGCTTAACCCTCTGAGTGCAAAGCAATGCATTGGATACCCCACTGGCACCCAAAAGGGTTAACGAATTGCCTAATTTTTCCAAAACAACAACAAAGCACTGAGGATTAGAGAAATCTACGATCCTGCTGTGCTGTCTGTATATTGTCTCTGCCTCTACGGTATCTCCTTGATTTGTGACAGGTCAGTGTCCCGACTCCCGGACACACTTTAGCCTCTTAGTCCAAATGAAGCAGCTTTTATCTTCCTTCCAATTGACCCTACTTTTTGTTCTGAACTTTTTCAACAATGTAGAGAATCAGCAAAAATGCATGGTCAGGATGGCAGAGCAAATCTGCTTCCCCAGGATTAAGAAACTTTTCACCATTTGAGTGGCAGAGAAATGTGCAGCACAACCCTTTGTCACTTAATATGTTAATTCTCATTAAAAAGATGGACAGAAGGGATTAAAAACATAGTACTACCCCACAGACTCTAATAGTTATTTCTAATAACTTTATGGATGTACCCTTGAATGAGGAGTCCCTATCACCCTAAGTCAAAGCACCAGTGACTTGCCAAAGAAGTAGAGAAGGCACACAGTCAAGTGGTATGTGACAGCGCACAATTCATTCTCCAGAGAGAGACTAAGAGGACAACACTGTAATGCACAACATCAGTTACACACTGCAAATTCAAGTGCATAGCTAGTGTTTGACATTTATATAAGCAACCCTCGCAAACCATGTGAGGGCCGATAGCATAGCTGCGTAACAGGATATCACTCCACTTTGGATATTGGGCCTATTCACAGCCCTGTAGTTATACCACCTCCTGTATACAAGCCAAAGGTTAAACCTTTGAGTGCCAGAGAGGAACGCAAAGCATTGCTAAACAATGTGTTGCATACCCTGTGACACTCAAAGGGTTAATGTAAATTTCAGTGGCCAGGCTTTACTAACTCTGAAAATCTTGGAAATGGAACGAAGCAATCCATTTACCTCTGTTTTATAGACAATCATGCTCACTTCAGTTGAGACAGGGATGGCTGTGGACAAGTTTCTGTGGCAATATGAACTCGGACTTGTGGCTAGCGCGATCCACTGCTTTTCCTGCTGCCTGCGGTGTTTTGTCACCACTCCGCTGTGACTCTGCCCAATGGCACCGCCTTCATATGCACTTGACAGCCAATGAGAGGAGAGAATCCTGGCAAAACTTTTCTCTCATTGGGTGCATTGCTATTGAAACTGCTGCTTGGAAAGGTACTGGATGGCATTGCATATATTGGGTAATGCGGCCTGTCTGTACCACCACCGGCTTCCAGTGCCTCCTAGAATTTATCGGTCCACGTCCACCAGCTTTCAGCCTCACTGCTCCTCAGTAGATGTGCTCCCTAGGCCGGCACCTACCTCGCCTATTGGTGGTGCCGGCCCTGTCTCCCCATTCTGTTATAATATGGAATACCAACCATTAGGGAATGTCCATATTGGTAATTTGCGAAGTTGGATAGCTCAGTTTCCAGGTGCTGCTGTGGACCTGTCAGCCCTGAAGGGGAACATCTTATGTAGCATGTTTTTCCCTAGGAGTTGCCAACTGAGGCTTCTTTAACAATGGTAATCAGAAGACCTGCTAAAAAGGTGAGCAACCCTTCGAGTGCTGAGGTCCACATGCCCCACACTTCCCCTCCGCACAGGGGTCTCCTTTGGAGTTACTAATACATACTCTTGCACTCACAGGGTTTATCTGTATGTCTGTTGGAGTTTGGAGCAATTGGGTTTCTATGGTAAATTTACCCTTTGTTTGCACCCTTTTGGGGGTTTATTACTTCCCCTACTGGGTTTAGTGTTCCTATATTCTAGTGTTCTCTGATGTATTTTCTACTGTTAACACACACTTTGATTTTTTTGGACTTTATGGCACGCTTTACAGCATAGACTCCATGCTCTATTCACCTCTATGGGACTTTTGAGACACAGGGACAGTTTGAGACACATCTCTGCAACCTCTCAATGTAGCTATTTCAGAGACTGCTCATTTTATCTACCCTTGTTCTATCATCTGGTTTACGTTCTGTGTGTTTTGGGGGGGGGCTGGGGCTTTGAGCACTGTTTTTGGGGTACTTCAAGGGAAACTACATTTCCCATGAGCGCCGGTTTCGCTAACTTGTTTTATTGGCTGCTGTACCGGACACCAGATGTTTATACCCTGTGAGGATGTCAGCTCCGTTGGAACTTGGGGCTAGGCCTAAGAATAGTGTGGTGTCTGTGACACACACCCCCCCCCCCCCATCGCTCCTCATATCAGTCAGGACTTCCTAGGGAATACTGAGGTCATTTATGCCCTTCATGTGCTGTTGCCCCTGCATCTCCCCCAGGGACCTCCAGTCATGCACTAGAGCCACTGTGGATGCAAGAGTTTAAGGCCACTACTAAAGACTTAGTCTACCTTACATCTCCTTTCATCCCAACTACAGCGGGTCTTCCAGTCCTGGCAGCCCCCTACTTCATTCAGGTCTTCCCTATCTAATCCGCAGGGTGTACCTGACGTATCAGATTCCTCTGAAGAGGAATTGTTGGTGGACTCAGATGAGGGTGAATGTTCTGCGGTGGTATCTTCCCAATTCTTTGGGGACCCCTTTGAAGCTGACCCTGAACTCTCAGCTGAGTGCCTGTTCAGGGCTGTCCTCAATACTCTGAACATTCCTCTAGTTGCTGAGGCTCCCAAGGACCCTTCTGATGTGCTTCATATACCTAAGAAGCGGAGTACCTTCTTTACACCTAATCCCACTCTTGATCAACTTGTGTTAGATGAGTGGAAGAACCCTGAAAAGAAATCTGTCTAGAAGTTTGCCAAGTTGTATCCCTTCTCTGAAGGGGCCTTAGCGCAGTGTGCTCAGCCCCCTAAGGTGAACGCCCCAATTTCTAGACTTTCTAAGTCCTCTGCTCTGTCAGTGGAGGACACATCTGTCCTTAAGGATTGGGCTGACAGGAAACTTGAGGCCTTTCTAAAGTCCATCTTTGCTACTGCAGGCCCTCATTTGTGGCTACTTTGGTGAACAGGGCCATTGCAGTCTGGACTGAACAGCGAACTGTAGCTGTCCTTCAGGGTGCTCCCACTGCAGACTTCTGGCCAACATTTCTGAAGCTCAGCATTGCTTCTGCATCTGTCTTTGATGCCATCTGGTTGGTGGCTAGGGTTTCTACCATGTCTGTGGTTGCCAAATGGGCGCTCTGGTTCAAGATCTGGTCTGCGGATACTATCTAAGACATCCTTGCTTTCGTTGCCCCTTTTTGGGAACATCCTTGATTGGGCCAGAGCTTAAGGACCTCATTACAGAGACCACTGGGGGCAAGAGCACCCTCTTACCTTTAGTTCCCAAGAGGGAGCCTCAGGCCAAACAATATGCTTTTTCGTCCATTTGAGGCTGAGGCACGTGCCATGAACCAGGCGGTTCCCCAGGCTTAGCGTTCTTCCTCCAAGCCCAAACAACAATGAAGACCCAAGCAGTCCTCCACCAAGCTCAAGAATTCCAAACCACCTTCGGCATGACTTGCCGAACCCCAGACCCCACACGCTATTGGGTGGCCGACTGTCCATTCACTGAGGAAATGGAGCAGACACTGTGGAGGATCTGTGGGTTTTACAGGTAGTCTGAGGGATACAGTATCCCTTTCACCTCTCTTCCTCCATTCAGGGTCTTTCCTTCTCACACTCCTCAGGGAGTGGAGAAGCGCCATCTCTTCAACAGCACCATCCAGACCCTTTTGGACAAGGAGATCATGGAGCCAGTTCCAGAGCTGGAGAGGGGTTTGGGTTTCTATTCCAACCTGTTTATGGTTTCCAAGGAGGACAGTGGCTGTTGCCCGATTTTGGACCTAAAGGTTCTCCATTCCTTCATGGTCAAAACTAATGATCACCAGGAGTCCCTGCAGACAGTGATTGCGGCCATGTGTCCTGGGGAGTTTCTCGCTTCTCTGGACCTTTAGGATGCCTATCTGCATATAGCCATCCATCCGGAGACCCAGCAGTACCTCTGTTTTGCCTGTGACAAAGGGCATTTTCAGTTTTCTGCTCTCCCCTTTGGTCTGACTACAGCCCTCCGGGTCTTCAATTGTGTCTTGGGTACTTTAGTGTCCGTCCTACACAGGGACGGCATCCGGGTCACTCCTTGTATGGACGACTTTGCTCTTGAAGGCTCCCACTCTGGAAATCCTTCGTCAGCAGCTCAAAGACTGCATTCATGCACTCACCCTTCACAGGTGGATCCTGAACATGGACAAGTCGAATTTGGTACCATCTCAACAACTGGTCTTTCTGGGTCTTTTCCAACACCATGAAGGGCTTGGTTCTCACAGACGAGGTGGCTCACTAAATCACCCACAAGATGTCTGCTGTCCTGGCTTCTGATCCAAATCCTGCAAAGAAGTTGACCTCTCTAGTTCATAGCCACTATAGAGGCAGTTCCATTTGCCATGGCTCGCACAAGGGAACTTCAGAGGTTCATGATCCAGGTCTGCAAGGGCAAGGTGGACCTCCTGAAGATGTCAGTTTCTCTACCTCTTCATGTGGAGCCAAGTCTGTGGTGGTTCAACATCTCCAATCTGCTGAAGGGCAGGCCCTTCCTGGTATCCTTCTGGGCAACAGTGACGAAGGATGCCAGCCTCTTCGGCTGGGGAGCGGTCCTTGGTCACCTGAACGCCCAGGGTTAGTGTTCTATGGTGCTAGAGCTTCAAGTGATATTTTATGCTCTCAGGTACTGGACATTCAAGTTAGAGGTATGTCCTGTCCAGGTTTGGTCGGACAAAGCCACAGCCGTGACTTACATAAACAAGCAAGGCGGAACAAGAAGTCTTGCTGCTTGGTTAGAGGTCAAAGCTGTCTTATCTTGGGCAGAAGAACATGTTCCTGCCATATCAGCCGTTCTAGACAACGTTCGAGCAGACTTCCTAAGTCGACACACAGTGGACAACGGAGAATGGGAACAGCATCAAGAAGTGTTCAACCTCATTGTCCAGAAATGGGGACTTCCTTGCGTCAACCTGATGGTGACAAGGCAAAACTGGAAGGTCCTGTTTCCCTCCTGCTGGAGGGACCCTCTAGCTTTGGCAGTGGATACCATGTTGATCCCATGGCAATTTCCTATGGCGTACGTCTTTCCTCCCATTCCTATGCTACACAGGGTGTGTTGAGGAAACTGCTTCTGGAGGGCTCTCCAGTAATTCTGATCGCTCCATACTGGCCTTCTCAGGATCACTATGCTTTGTGCCTGGAAGCCTGTTTCCTCTAAAGTGTACCACAGAGTCTAGTCCACCTTTCCAACTCTTGGTTTGCTGGTGGGGATCTTTCCCACGACTTTGACCTTCCTACGGTCCTGCCTTTTTTGTGGGATGGGGTAGATAAAGGTCTCTGCTTGAGTTCCTTGAAGGTTCAAACTTCTGTGCTCTGTTTTCTTTCAGCGACGCGTTGCCATCCTTCCAGATGTCAAGGTTTTCTTTCAGGGTGTTGCTCATGCTCGTCCTGCTTTTAAGAACCCCGCTTCTCAGTGGATATTAACTTGGTTTTTGCCATCCTTCTGCGCCCTCCATTTGAGTCTTTGGCTACTATTCCTCTACATCTGCTGACTTGGAAGATTTTTTTTTTTCTCCTGGCGATAGTGTCTGTTCACAGAGTCACTGAGTTGCATGCCCTGTCTTGCAAACCACCCTTTTTTGTGTTTCACAAAGGCAAGGTGGTTCTTTGCACTTCCCAGGAGTTTCTCCCGAAGGTGGTCTCTGAATTCCACATTAATCAGGAAATTGTGGTGCCCTCTTTGTCATGACCCTACATCTGACAAGGAAAGGGATCTTCACTTGTTGGATGTGGTGTGATGCCTTAAGTTCTATGTGCACCGCACTGAGTCCATTCGTCAGTCTGACGCGATCTTCGTCATTCCTGAGGGACCCAAGGCAGGTAGATCGGCATCCAAGGTTATCATAGCTTCCTGGATTAAGTCTACTATTTGTAAGGCCTACGAACTGAGGAAGAAGCCTGTTCCATTTTGTCACGGCTCATTCCACCAGTTCTATTGGGGCCTCTTGGGCCTATAAGAATCGGGCCTCAGCTGATCAGTTGTGCAAGGCAGCCACTTGGTTGTCTGTGCACACCTTCAGTATTATGTTGATGATCTGGCATTGGCCAATGCTAGCCTTGGTAGGAAGATCCTGGAGGCAGTCTTGCCTGTCTACGGTCTTGTTTTGTTATCTTAGTACTCCTTAACTGTTGAGCCCGGTTGACTCTAGTTCTGTGTGCTGTTACAGTTCCTGGTGTTATACTTCAGTTTTGTGTCTGTTGACACTTTATTCATTACAGGGCTGTTTTATGATCTGATTGGTTCATATATGCTCTAGTGAATTTGGGGACCTGCACCTGGTCCTTGATTTCCCACATCTGGGAAACTCAATGGTTGGGCATCCCAAAGTTACCAGTAACCTATATTGGATGACAGGGAAGAGAATTTTAGTCTTACCTGTTAAATCCTTTTGTCTTAGTCCATATAGGTTACTGGTCTCCCGCCCTGTCAAGGGACCATGCTTGGGTCTCCTGTGACCGAACGTTGGGAGTCCTTTCAGGTTCATGCTCACAGCAGTCATCTTTTTCTTTCTTGTTACCTAGTCAATAGCTAGCGTTTCAAATCTTAGTAGAGGGGATTGGCTGGGCCCCAGCTAAGGAAAGGAGGAAGGCTCCATCCTGCACTTCTTTTCAAGAATTGTTCCTGCCTATTTAAAGGGGAGGTCACCTTCTCAAAGTTACCAGTAACCTATTTGGACTAAGAGAAAAGGATTTAACAGGTAAGACTAAATCCACTTTTCTTTGTCTTCCAATGTAAGTCACAGGTACCATGGGGAGGCGACTGCTCCTCCTGGTAGGCTGGAACAATTCTGCAAAGTGTGTGGGTGGAGCCTCCCCTTCCTCCCATCATGCACTCACAAGCTCTGTCCAGATAGATTTGGTCCATTGTCCTGTGCACAGGATGAGAACCTTTCTGGTTATTTTTTATTTTACCTTTAGATATGGGGTGACCAAATTCCCCCATTATGCAGATTACCATTCCTGGCTTCCACTGGAGGATTGTCCAGCTGACAGGTGCTGTTGTGGACCCTTGCAGCCCTGTGGGAGAATAATGCAACACATATTGCTCTCCCCTGAAGGGAGGGTCTCTCTGAGGCTTTCCTTTTCAATGGTAACCTGAAGAAAAGTCAGTTACTCAAATTTTACTTGAGTGCCATGGTCCACTTGTCCCACTGTTCTCCTTACAGGGGCTTTCCTGGATACTCATGTTGGGTTTCTTATTTGGTTTGATCCCAGGGTTTTTGGAGCTTGGATGGCTGCAATTGTGTAAAGTAACCCCCTCCCCTGCTGGTTTAATTGGGTTATTGACTTATTTTTTGTGTTTTCTTTTAAGGATCATCCATTTTTATTTATCGCTACATGTTCCCTTAGGTATTTGGGCATTTATCACTTTAGAAAACATTTTTGGTTTACTGCGCCTTTAAGGTGTGTTTACGACACTGCAGCAACTTGCTCAATAGACTTCAAAGGGACAAACTGCTTTGGGAGATATCTCTGTAACAGTTTGACTTGGTTGAGAAAAGGTTCATTCTTGTCTCCTCTTGCCCTATGCTCCTGTTCACATCCCCAGTGTTTTGGGGGCCCCCACGAGTTCAAGTTTTGCTAGGATACCACATTAAGGAAATACTAGAATTAAAGTTTTTTTTCCCTTGGGGTGGTCTCCACCTTGTTCCTGGCTAGGTTGCCAGTTTATTCCAAATCCTATCACAGGGTTTGGTCTGTTTTTCATTCTTGGTGTATTGACAGGGATCTGTCTTCAAAAGAGTTGATCTTTTTCTTCCTTTTTTACAGGATGGCGTGATGAAAGGTTTTAGTCTTGGCTCTCTGTGTTCTTTCCAGAGACATCTTGCCAGAGGTCAAGGTTTTCTATCAGGGCAGCGTTCATGCCGTCCCTGCCCCTAAGGCTCCACTCCACAGTGGGACCTTCATCTGGATTTGGGGGTCTTGCAGCGGCCTCCCTTTGAGTTCATGCCTACCATTCTTTCTGACATGGAGGATGGCCTTTCTTCTGTCAGTGGTCTCTGTCCTCAGAATTGCTGAATAGCAGGCCTTGTCCTGCAAACTGCCTTTCCTGGTATTTCACAGGGTAAGGCGGTCCTTCTTACCTCCCAGGAATTTCTTCCTGAGGTGGTCTCTGAATTCCACATCAGTCAGGAAATTGTTGTGCCTTCCTTTTGTCCTGACCCTGAATCTGACAAGGAGAGGGATCTCCACTTGTTAAATGTGGTTCACTGCTTTAAGTTCTATGTGCACTGTACTGATTCTTTCTGGAAGACAGACGCCTTATTTGTAATCCCTGAGGGTCCTAGGGCTGGTATGGCTGCGTCCAAGGTTACTGTTGCCTCTTGAATTGAGTCTACCATTCGCAAGGCTTCTGAGCTCAGAATGAAGCCAGCTACTTTCTGTGTAACAGGACACTCCAAGTCTTTTGGGGCATCCTGGGCCTACAAGAATCAGGCCACTGCTGAACAGCTGTGCTAGGCGGCCACTTGGTCTTCTGTGCACACCTTTGTTGATGATCTGGCTTTGGCTGAAGCCAGCTTTGACAGGATAGTCCTGGAGGCAGTTTTGCCTGTCTAGGACTTTCTCCTTCCTGTGCCAATTTGCTCTTTACCTGTTTGAGCCCGGTTGGCTCCGGTTCTTGTGTGCTTTGTTGTTCAGTGTCCGTTGACAGTTTGGGCTATTCTGTGTCCGGGATAGCCCTTGGGAACTCTGGTATCATGGGGGACCTGCACTTGGTCCATTCCTTCTCTTTTCACCATGGGAGCTTGATGTTTGTACATCTCCATGGTACCTATAAGCTATTTTGGTCAGAGAAAATAGGATTTTAATCTTGTCTGTTAAATCCTTTTCTCTTAGTCCATATAACTCACAAGTCTCCCAACCAGCGAAAGGAGCCAAGGTTGGTCTCACTTGTCTGGACATGGGAGTCCTCTTGGATTGCTTACTCACAGGAATCTAGAATTGTTCCGGCCCATTAGGAGGAGCTGTCTCCTTCCTATGATACCTGTGAGTTATATTGGACGACAGAGAAAAGGATTTAACAGGTGAGCTTAAAATCCTTTTCTCTGTTGTCCAATATAACTGACAGGTACCATGGGGAGGTGATAGTGCAGGATGGAGCCGCCCCAGATTTCCAGAATGCCCTTTTTGAGTGCTTTTCTCTGATTTGCTGAGTTTGGATGCCATTTTCTTTCTCTTTGCTGAGTATCCTATGCAGAGGCTTGGATCTCCTTACTCTTCTCCTCGGGTTAACCATTCACCTGCCAGATAAGTGCTCTTTTGGGCTTTCTGAGGTGATTTATTAATCTGGTTGACAGTATTTGGGTTCCTTTTACTGCACAGACTCTTCTGTTAGGATGTCTGAATCAAAGGGAAATGGGGCTAGACCTAAGGACTCATGCCAAGCTGGGCTCCCTAGAGAATACTCAGGACACTTATGTCCCTCCTGTGCTGTGGCCCCTAACTCTCCACCCAAGCCCTCCAACCTTGATCAAGAGCCACTTTGGGTCAAGGACTCAGTCCTCCGTCACAGTTCCCTCTTTCCCTCCAGGGTGTTCTCCAATCCTGGAAACCCCCCCCCCCCACCACCACCACTTCAGGTCTGTGGCCCCTGGTATTCCTGACCTACCAGAATCCTCTGAGGACTCCTCCTTTTGAGGCTGATACAGAGGACCCCTTTGAAGCTGATCCTGAGCCCTCTGCTGAGGGTCTCAACGTGTCTTTAAGTACCCTACAGGTTACTATTAACCCTGCTGAGAGCCAAACTTATGACATCTTTCAAAGGTGCAAGAAGTCACAAATGTTTCCACCTAATCCCACTCTGGATCAGGTTATCCTGGATGAGTGGAAAACCCCTGACAGATGCCTTTCTCTTTTTGAAGAGATTTTCCAAAGTGTACCCCTTTTCGGATGCAGCTTTAGCACAGACTTTCAAAGTCTACTGCTCTACCCTTGGCTGATGCCACAGCGCTAAAGAATTTGAGTGATAGAAAGCTGGAGGAAATTCTGAAGACTACCTTTTGCTGTCATAGGTGCTCGTGACTGAGGCCTACCTTGCCCTCTGTCTGAGTAACCAGAGCCATTGCTATTTGGGGTGAACAACTAACTGAGGCTATCCACAAGGGTGCCACAATGGAAGGTCTTTTAGCCCTCCTGGCCAACAGGTCTGAGGCTCAGACTTATGTCACTGACGCTCTGTTTTCTGTCAAACTCACGGCAAAGGCTTCTGCCTTATCTGTTTCTGCCAGATGCACGTTGTGGCTTAAGACTTGTTTTACTGACCTTTCATCTAAGAAGTCATTGATTTCTCTCCCCTTTCAGGGCACTTCTCTTTTTCGGCCTGAACTGAAGAAAATTATCGGTGAGGCCACTGGGGGCAAGAGCACTTTGTTGCCTCAGGTCTCTAAACGAGCTAACATGGCGAGCGTGGTGTTTGTGTGTGTGTTTTTTTTTTGTTTTGTTTTGGGGTTTTTTTGTCCTTGCCGAAATGAAGTGCAAAGGCTGAACCTGAGCGAGTCTCAGGCCAGCACCCCATGGTCTGCTGTCAAAACACTTCTCCACCAAACCTCATTCCACATGACTTATGGAATCCCGTGGGTGGACACCTGCAACATTTTTCAGACATCTGGGCAGGCTTTGTTGGGGATCAGTGGCTTATAGGTGGTTTCAGAAGGCTACAGGATTCCCTTCACATCCCTGCTTCCTTTCAGGTCCTTCCCTTCCAGAACTCTGCTAGGCCAAGAAAAGCTGCATCTTTTCAATGAGGCAGGTGCAGGTGCCCTTGGACAAGGGAGTCCTAGCTCCAGTTCCTCCTCGACAGGGGTTTATTTTTTTTATTCAAACCTCTTTGTGGTTCCCATGCGGGACCGCGGCAGTCGCCTCATCTTGGATCTCAAGGACCTCAACTCTTTTGTGGTGACTAATCACTGTCATTGTGCTGTGTGTGTGCAGGGGAATTTCTGGCACCTCTGGATCTGCAGGATGCTTATCTACACATTCCAATTCATTGAACAGTCAGAAGTATCTCTGGTTCGCTTGCACATCAGGACACTTTCAGTTCACCACTCTGCTGTTTGGGCTTGCCATTGCTGCTCAGGTGTTTGCCAGAATTTTAGAGGCCTTGATTGCCTACCTGCACACTAGGGGGATTCAGGTGACTCCTTAAATGGATGACCACATGCTGAAGGCACCGTCCAAGGAACTCCTGGACCTCCCAGTCTGACTATGCTCAGATTCTTCTCCACCACTAGTGGATTCTGAATATGGAAAACTCTGCTCCAGTTCCCTCTCAGATCCTGGTCTTCCTTGGACTCAGGTTCGACACCTGCCAAGGGATGGTCTACTTGACAGAGGATTCTATCCAACAGATCATGCATCAGGAGTTTCGAGCCCTGGAGTGGACCTCGGTTCCAGTGCGCAAGTTCTCATCTCTGGTGGGTCGCATGGTTTCCACCATGGCCCACACAAGGGAGCTGCAAAGATTCACCATCCGTGCCTGGTGTGGGGAACTCAGATCTCTTGGACAGTCTGGTCTTTCTCTGGACATGAGACAGGATCTGCTTTGGTGGTTGGACAGATCCCACCTGGAGAAGGGGAAGCCCTTTGTCATTCAGAACTAGACTCTGGTGACAGCGGACGCCAGCCCAAGGGGTTGGGGAGCTGTCCTGGTCCACCTGGAGGTTCAGGGCATATGGACTGCAGAGGAGACCCTCCAGCCCATCAATGTCCTGGAACTCAGGGCAATTCACCTTGCTGTAGTATACTTGTCCTCGCCACTGAAGGGTTGTCCGGTTGGATTACCCACAGCTGTAGTGTCCCCTCAACAAGCAAGGAGGCACATAAGGCCTATGAGCTCAGAAAGAAACCCGTTCCTCTTCCTTGTGCAAGACTTGGTCTTCTGCGCACATCTTTTCCAAATGCTACCGTGTAGATGTTCTGGCTTTGGCTGATGCCAGCTTTAGCAGGGAAGTCTTGGAGGCAGCTTTGCCTGTCTAGGACTTTGTCATTCCTGTGCCTTATATCTCTTTAACTGTTTGAGCCCTGTTGGCTCTTTTTTGTGTGCTGTTATGTTATTCAGTGTCTGTTGACGGTTAGTTTGGGCTGTTCCATGTCTTGGATAGTCCATGGGAACGCTCATATCATGGGGAACCGGTGCTTGATGTGTAGGTCCACTTGGGTCCATTGCCAACAGTTTTTCCTTCTTGCTGTCCTGCTTAGCAGGCTTTTCACAATTCTATCTGAGGTGGGTCTAGTGGGGTTGCCTGATAGGGAGGAAGGGGAAGTTCCATCCTGCACTTCTAGAATTGTTCCAGCCCCCTGGATGGAGCGGTCACCTCCCCATGGTACATATGAGTTATATGGACTAAGTGAAAAGGATTTAACAGATCAGGCTAAAATCTTATACCCAGAGTGCTATCAGCATTGATCCACAGACATTCAGTAATGGTACTAACGGAGCTGTTTGTTTTTCTCTTCTGTTATTTGAACTACTTTTGTCCTCTTTGGATGCATCTGGACATGTCAGAACTCAAGGAACACAAAGGCGCAAAGCTAAAGCCAGGGTTTCTTTACCCATTGCTCCTCCATGCCAGACTGGACTTCCTAGGGAGTATTCTGGTACACTACTTCCCCTTTGTACTGTGGGCCCCCCACTCCACCTCTGGGACCTTCATCTGCTGAGCAGGAACCAATTTGCATTAAGGCTCTTTTCAGTCTCTTCTATTTCCTCATCTATTTAAAGGTCTTAAATGCTTAACTGGGAAGGCATAGGACACCCAGACGAAGAGTTTAAGTCCCGTTTGGGGGGTCCTCACTTCATTGGAGATTCTACTGTTGAAGAAGAGGTGACTTATGGGGATGAACTAGATTCCTCCCTGTCACTGGGGAATGTCTAATTGGGGGGTCCTGGAGACACTTTGGGTCTTGGAGGCCACTAACTCTAGCGCCTCTTCTCCAGACCTCTTCCATTGACTTGGAGGTGGTGCCCATTGTTCCTCCCTTCATTCCTTGGACCAGGCTCTCGTGGAAGATGTCTGACCATTTCTAATCTGTATCCTTTTTCATCTGCAGTTGACTTCCTGCTCACCAAGAACAGCTCTCTGCCTTTGGCAGATTCTAATTCTCTTAATGATCAAGCAGATAATCTCTGGGATTCCTTGCAGATGTTTTTTGTGTTCGTGGGTGCCACCTTTCGTCCCATTCTTGCTCCTTTGTGGGTCGATAGTGCTTATGGCTATCTGGGGTGGGCAATTTTCTGATGCCATTTCAAGGGGATGTTACCAAGGATGGAATGTATTATTGTGCCTCACCAAAATTCTTGAGGCAAATGCATCTCTTACGGAAGGGACCTTTGCTGCTGATGCTCAAGATTGTCTTTTTACTGGCCATTGTGTCCAATCAGCTGGTGTCCTAACTCCCAGGCTTTGTTCAGCACCGCCCCCCCCCCCCCAATTCTGTTTTTTCAACAGGAGAGGGTGCTTTTAAGAACTCCTAGGACCAATGTTTTTTTTGGGTTTTCACATCAGGAAATTGTAATTCCTTCTGTTTGGCTCTTCTAATACACAGGAACTTAATATTTTGGTTGCTGGTACTTTCATGTCCTATAGCCATTTCCAAAATCTGACTCCCTCATCGTTCTTGAGGCCCACATGTGGATTAGGCTGTGTACTATAACTTCCTGGTATGTCCTCAGGAATATACTTTTTACCTTATGAGTCACTGCATTCCACCAGCTCAGTGAGCACATCTTGGGCATATAAGAATCAGGCCACTTCTGAGCAGCTGTGTAAAGTGATGTTTATATTTCACCAAACAATACTGTGTAAATGCTTTGGCCCAAAGGTCCTTCAGTCTGTGGTGCCTCTATATATGTACAGGTACCATTGGATTTAAGGTCAGGGCAGGACACATCTCAAAGATAATCTTGTGGGTGAAGACTCCCTACTCCTCCTCCAGCTCAAAAACAACCCCACTCCCCCGCAAGTACCCAGAATTAATGTGTCCTGAGGGGTTCAGATGGCAGGGAACACTTTTAGACATTTATTATTTTTTCTGATCGCTATTGGATGGCACAATGCCTCCCCCATTAAGTGTTACCATTACTGGACTTCCTCTGGAGTGGACCCTTGCAGCTCTGAGGAGGGAATCCTGCATGTCAAGTTTTCCCTCCAAGTAGTGTCTCTTGGTACTGTTTGTTTCAGGTCTGACACCTCTGATGAGGGTGGTCTTCTACTGATGTCTCTTTCCCCCTAATGCCGCTCTTGACCAGATCCTTCTGGAAAAGTGGAAGACTCCAGACAAATGTCTGTCTATATTGCCAAGAGGTTCTCTAAACAGTAGCCTTTTTCAGAGGCAGTTTTGGTGCAGTGGGAATCTTCTCCAACCGTAGACCCCCCATTTCCAGGATGGCTAAAACTACTGCCCTGCCTTTGTCAGATGCAGCATGACTTAAGAATACACCTGATAAGCTGGATTCTATCCTCAGGGACAATTTTGTGGCTACTGGAGCAGCACTTAGACTTATTTTTGCCTCTGAGTTAACCAGGCTGTTTCTGTGTGGGGGTGAACAGCTGATGGAGGCTGTCTGTGCCAAGGTTTCCAAGGAGGATTTGTTGGATATTTTGGCCGACGTTAAGGAGGCTAACAATGACTGAGGCGGTTTTTGAAGCAGTCAGGTTGTCTGCTAAGGCCTCTGCTTCCTCTGTTGCTGCGCGACACACTCTGTGGCTTAATAGGATAGTAATGTTTCAGAAAAAAATTGGAGATTTTATTGTGAAGCATTACTATGCCTTTAAGATTAGTCTGTGGACCAATCTTCCAAGAAGTAACCAGTTTCCTTACCTTTCAAGGGTAGTGATGCTACTGGGGACCAGAGCACTTTGTTGCCTCAAATGCCCACAAAATCCAACTATGGCAAGGAAACACTTTGTTACTCCTGCCAAACTAAGGTGCTGAGACTGCAAGGTTCTCAGGTGTTTCGCACGTGCTCCTCCGTCAAGCCCAGACAGCAGTGGCAGCCCAAGCGAGCAGCTTCAAGGGCTAAGCCTGTCAAGAAATCTTCTGCTTGACCAGGGAAATCCTGGTACCTCTAGAGGAGTCTTGTCCTTTTTCAGCACGCCTGGGAATACTCTGTCATGGACCAGTGGATTTTGCTGATAATTTCAGAAGGGTACAGCATAAATTCAAAACACTTGCACAGTGTTTTCTATTTTTCTTGTCAGGGGTGCCAAAGGAGCTGGCAATGTGTGGCTTTTTCTGGAGGCAGTGAATTCTCTGCTGCCAAAGAAGGTTCTGATTCCAGTGTGGTTCAGGTTTTTATTCTAACCTGTTTGTGGTTCCAAAGCACAGAGTCTGTTGTCCCATTTTGGACCTTAAGTGTCTCAACAAATATGTGGTGACTACACGCTTCAAGATGGAATCTTGCTATCTGTTACAGCAGCAGTGTGGCCAGGGGAACATCTGGCGTCCCTAGAACCTCAAGATGTACACCTACACATTACTGTCCACCCAGACAGCCAGTGCTATCTCTGTTTTGCCTTAGGCTTGGATCATTACCATTTCACAGCTCTGCCATTTGGCCTGGCTTCTGCAACTCGATTGTTCACCAGGATCATGGGGGGCTTAGCGGCCTTCATTCAAACCCAGGGCATTTCCATGACACCCTATCTGGATGACCTTTTGCTGAAGGCTTCCTCAGAGGAGCTCCTGGTTCAACACGTTAAAGAATGTGCTCAACTCTTGTTCCATCACAGATGGATTCTGAACATACTGATGTCATCTCCGTCCCTCCCCAGGACTGGAACTGGTTTGACACCCACCAAGGGAAGGTTTTCCTGCCAGATGAGAAAATCCTTATGTTAATGGAGGAGGTGTCTTGGGCCCTGGGGTGGCCCTCACCCACAATCAGGGAGTACATGAGTGTTGGGGAGACTAGTGTCAACACCAGAAGCTGTGCCTTACTCTCAGGTGCACACAAGGGAACATCAGAGACATGTCCTCCAGGGTTGATCCAGAAATCTGGTACACTTGAATTAGCAGATATCTCTCTCTGGACAGCAGTCGAGACCATCAGTGGTGGTTGCTCCGGCACAACCTGGACAGAGAAAACCCTTTGTGATATTATAATGAACTCTGGTCATTACGGATGCCAGCCTGAGGAAATGGTTCTGGGTCACCTGGGGGTTCAGGGCAGGTGGACTCCAAAGGTGTGTCTTCAGTCCATCAATGTCTTGGAACTCTGGGCAATTAGACTAGCCCTTGTGTAATAGACCTCACTCTTGAAGGGGAAGCCAGTGAAGGTTCTGTTAAACAATGCCAGAGCAGTGGTTTACATCAGTTGCCATAGGGGGCACTCGGTACCTACACTGGGTATAAAGTGAGGTACATTCTCGGCTGGACAGAAGTCCACATTCAGACAATTTCATCCATTCACATTCAAGGAATAGAAAAAGTTCACAGTGACTTCCTAAGTCACCAAGACGTAGACCCGGGAGAGTGAGAGCTCAATCCGGAGTCTTCTGCCTGACTGTGGAACACTGGGGTGTGCCAACTATAGATCTCTTGGCCACCAGAGAGAACAGAAAGGAACTTCCACTTCTCATGTTTTCCCTCCATTTCCTCTCATACGCAGAGTGTTCCGGAAGATCAGGATGGACGGTGCAACCGTAATGCTGGTGGCTCCTTATTAGATCAGGAGGGAGAATGGTTTATGGAACAGTCTCTCCATTCAGGATCAGCTTCTTCCTCCCAGACCGGACCTCCTCCTCTAGGGTTACCTGTGTTATGATGTAGAAAGGTTGGCTTTGAAGGCATGGCTGTTGAAGCCCACATCCTGAGGAGGAAAGGTTTCTCCACAGAGGTACTTTTCACTATGATATAGGCTTGCAAGCCTGTCTCCTGCAAGGCCTACCATCATGTATAGTCTATTTTTCACAAGTGCGTGAGTACACTCGCAGAAGTTTGACCTCGCTTTGGTGTTATCCTTTCTCCAGGATGGTGTGAACGAGGGCCTCAGATGGAAATCCTAAACATTCAGATTTCAGTACTTCCAGTGCTTTTCCTGAGACTTATTGCCACCATTCCGGATGTCAGTGTTTCTTCAGGGGGTGGATTATGCCTTCCTAGCCTTTAGGGCTCCCACTCCTGCGTGAGACTTTAACCCCTTAAGGACCGGGAAAATCTGAGGTGGATTTCACTTAAGGACCGGAGCAATTCTGACCTTTTTGACTGTCTTTGTTCAACAGTGTTTTCCCTCTAAGAACTTTATTTTACCCATGAAAACTATATGCTTTTTTTTTATGCACAAATAGGGCTTTCTTTTGATATCACACTTTTTTGGATAGTCCACCGTTTATTTTAGTGTAATTAAAACGGTAAAAAGCCATTTTTTTTCTCTTGGGATCATTTGGGCGCAATGGGTAAAATTTTTATGGAGACTGCATGAAAGGAATGACCGGTCAGTCATACCTACAAAATGGGCAGTTTTAAGTGGGCGCTGTCCCCCTGGGTGAAAATCCCCATGTCTCTTTTCCCACCCTATTTTCCCACTTTTATTACTGATTAAATTTGGCGGTGTATATAAATATATTACATGGCTCCACAACAATCACACTTCCACTTTTGGTAATTGACTTTTTTTTTTTTGGAAAAAAAAAAAATAATTCTTAAAACAAAAACAAACAAAAGTTGATTTTAGCAGGTCAAAAATTGACCTGCTAACAGCCAGCCTCCAGCACAGCAGTGAAGGGGTTAATACCCCCAGCTGCAGATTTTTTTTTTTTTTTTTTTTTTTTTTGGTACCAATAGGAGTCTCCTCTCTGCTTCTCTGTCCCTTACTTTGCTGGTAAGAGACAGACGGGTACCGGAGCATTCAGTCTCAGCCTGAAATGATAGCAGTGTGCCTCCGTGCACTCTATCATTTATCCTATGACAGTCCAGGACCGTCATGGGTCCTTAAGTGGAATCCACCCATGACGGTCATGGACCATCATGGGTCCTTAATGGGTTAATTTGGTTTTGGAAGTCTGTTACAGCTTACCTTGACTTCAGCATCATCTGCAGGCGCTAGGCTTCAAGCATGCTGCAGGCCTCAGTTTTATCTGTTTGCTTCCTGTAGTCTCCTCCTACCTACTTCCTCCCTCTGAGCTGCTCCTCCTACTTCCTTAAAGGGCAGACTGAGGCCTGACTCAGATGACCTTGCGTTGTTGTTCATAGCAGTTCTGTTACCTTTTGGCTCCGTGTATGACCTGGCTAGTCTTCCATCCATTCTAGCTGACCTGTGGCTCTGTCTATTCTTTTGCCTAACCCCTAATAGTGGGCATCCAATCTGGTACAGACTTGTGGCTCTGGCTGACTGCCTGAACTGTGTATGACCCGGCTTGTCTGACTACCCCCTCTGGTGCTGACTTGTGGCTCTGTCTGACTAGTCTTTTGTCTTTTCCCCTGGTGATCAGACACCAAATATAGTGCGGACCTGGGGCTCTAGTAGACTTGCATAGCTGACTGCAGGCATGAGTCAGTTTTCACTTCTACTGACTGCAGGCGTGAGTCAGTATTTGCTCCTACTGACTGAAGGTGTGAGTCAGTATTCACCCTTACTGGCTCCAGGTGTGTCAGTGATATTTCCTTCTGACTGCAGGCTGAGTCAGACCTTATTCCTCATTAGATCAAGATCCTGGGTTCCTGTTCCAGTTCCTGGTTCCAGCTGAGACTTCCAGTGGCTAAAGCCTAGTCTCCAGCACAGTGGTTTAGAATTGCAACCTATTATTTCTGGTAGCAGGCTTGATGGCTATTACCCTGTGCTTATTCCTATTGTTTATATTGTATTTATCCTCTGTCATTTGTTAATAAACTGCATTAACTAAACCGTACTGACTCCTGAACTTCTCTGGGTAACCGTGACAGAATCTTGCAGAGACCTCCCTTTGAGCCCCTTGCTTCCATCCCTCTGCGTCAGTTGACGCTGAAGATTTCTTTTTTCTTTTGGCAGTCGTCTGTCTGCTGAGTTGCAGGCGTTGTCCTGCAAATCACTTTTCATGGTCTTCTATAAGGAGAAGGCGGTGCTTAGAACCTCTCAGAAGTTTCTTCCTAAGGTGGTTTCTGAGTTCCTTCATTTTGTCCTAACCCTGGAGAAGGATCTCAATTTCTTAAATGTACTTTTCGCAAGACTGACTTTGTCATACCTGAGGGTCCTAGGGCAGGTCAAGTTGTTCATATCACTTGCATCTTGGCTCAAAACTACCATACACCAGGCATATGAAGTTCGGAAGAAACCTGTTCCCTTCAAGGTCACAATACATTCCACTAGGTCGGAGGGGAGGGGCACCTTCTTGTTGTTCAAGGCTGTGACATGGACCTCCTTGCACATGTTTGCCAAACAATAATGTGTAGATGTTCTGGCTTCTGCCGGAAGGTCCTGCACGGACCTCTGCCTGCAAACTCTGTTGCCACACTTTTGTTTGAGGCCTGTTCATTTACTGTTTGATGTGAAAGTTTATCTGACATTCATAGTGTAGCAGTCCATTCTGTAGAATACTGGTGTAGAGTGTGTTTTGTTTTTTTACCCTCCTAGGAATCTTTGTGATTATTTTTAGTATCTCCCCCTAGTTCTTGTGTTTCAGTTTAGATTACAGAGAAAAGAGAATTGTAGTGAACTTCCCATAAAATCCTTTTCACTCTTAAACCATGTAGTGTTAGTCCCTGTACAATAGGGTTCCCTTGGGCTTTTATTTTCTCACATCTTTGGGTTTCACCATCATCTCTATGCTGATGACACTCAAACCTATCTTTCCTCCCCAGATCTCTCCCCTTCCCCTGTCCAAGGTTTCGAATTGTCTCTCTCCAACAAGCCTTACCCCAAATGTTAACAGCACATTCAGTCAATCTCCAACTCTCACCTTCTCCACCTCCATAACACCTCTAGAATCTGACCTTTTCTCACCCAAGACATTACTAGAATTCTAATCCAAACACTCATCATGTTCCGTCTTGATTACTGTAACTCGCTACTAATATGCCTTCCTCGCACCTGACTAACCCCACTACAGTCCATAATAAACTCTGCTGCAAGACTAATCTACCTCACTTATCGTTTCTCTAACACCCCTCCACCTTGCTAATCCCTACACTGACTCCCATTAGCATATATAATTAAATTCAAAATTCTGGTGTGCACTTAGATCCCTTTCTAACACTGCACCCCCTTATATTTAATCTCTTTTTTTGAAATACACTCCCCACTCGCCATCTTAGCTCTGCACATGACCTCTGTACAGCTCTTATTACATCTTCCTACTCCTGCCTACAGGACTTCTCCCGTGCTGCAGCTGAGCTCTGGAATTCCCTCCCCAGTCCCATCAGACTCTCCAACAGCCTTCAGATCTCCAGATGCTCCCTAAAAATGCTTGAGGGAAGCCTATCAACTACCTCAATAACAGTCATCAACAAGAACAAACCCTTCCCTGGACCACTGCACTCAACAGCACTTCTTTCTCCCACCCACTGACCGGCAGTTCATGTGGCAATAGGCACACCTGTGTCCAACCTACCTTCCTCTAGAGTGTAAGCTCTCACGAGCAAGGCCCTCTGATCCTTTTGTTTTCCATATTCGATTTATAATATCTGTCTATTGTACAGTTCTGTGGAATAAGTTGGTGCTATATGAAGAATATTATACCTCTGATTTTGGGTGTGCTTCCATGGTCTGTGTTCCACATGGACTAAGAAAAGGATTTAATGGCAAGTTCACTAAATATTTTTATTTAGTTCTCTTTTCTGGGTTTTCGGAGGCTGCATATGTGTATTATATTTTTTTTTTTCCTGAGTAAAAAAAATGGTACTCCCACTGTTTGGGAGTTGCTTTTCAGAACAATGTGTTGACTCCCCCCCTCTCTCCGTAAAACTTTTTCTCTTGCAGCCAGTGGAAGACACAGGTACCATGGGGTAATGTTCCCACCACCAGGAGGTAGGGAGCACAGGACCATATTTGTAAAAGCAATTGTCCTGAAGTAAACATACTTTCCTTAGGACCATAAAAATTCCTGTTAAAAAAAAAAAAAAAAAAAATCTATTAAAGGGCATGGACATTTAGGAATGTTTGTTTGATTTTATAAAGTAGCTATAGATACTTAATTTGAAAGAGAACTAAATGTGACTCCCCTGCCCTACAATTACCCTCAGACTCTACCTGCTCTGGTGTTTCTTAGGTGACCTTTGAGGAAGTATGTGGGTCTCATTCTGAGGACCATATAGACTATTATGGGGAGTAATTTTTTTCTTTTATGTAGTATTTTTCATTTTGTGGTACTGCAGTCATGCAAACATAAGGAACATTGGAAAACTCTCTAGGTTATACTTTTACACTGGAAGGCTCCACCTCCTACCCATATATGTCCACTGTTTAAAGGCCTACATGTCATACATGAAACCTGACATACAAACTGAGATGAGAGAGATAGTGGGAGGTCTGCAATCTTATATTCACTGAACAAGAGAGATGTTGGAATACCTGGGATATAAAGACTTTAGCTCTCTGAAGCCCACCATAATCTACTCTGAGACCCAACATATATGGGCTGAATGCTCTAATATGGCTGCATATTTAGAAGATCTTGATAATAGATCTCAACACAACAATATCTGACTCTGCAAAATTCGTGCAGCTATTACCGAATTGGAAAACATTGTCCTTGGTCTCTTTGCTTAGATAAAAAGTAAACAAAAAGCAAAATCTGAACATCAGATCCTGACCATTAAGTTCAATGGTCCACCAGACCGCAGTAGCAGAACGTCTCCTGGAATGGAAACCTAGAGCTCTTTGCCCAAAACCACCTCCTACAGAACAACCAAGTGATGTCAACCAGCTTCAGTCCTTCTGTACATTCTGATTCTCATTTATTCAAAACAATACATCCTACTCTATCAAAGATCCATCTACTGACAGCTTCTTGCAAAACTACAGATCCATCCCATCCGTTCCTCCTGCGCTTCCAGTCAGCTGAGGTCCCGATACTAGAGGCTGAACTATTACAATAAATTATCTTCAAACACACACTATTCCTGAGGTAGAATTACACTGAGATGTCTAAAAACAATCTTAAATCTTCAAAGACTTTGCTCCTTGCTGAGGACTGTCCACTGATTAATGCTGTGCTACTTCCATGATATCCTTGCAAACATGCTAGTCCGCTTTGATTACCTTCAATGATTTCTGAGTTGTTGGTTTGTTTTTTTGTATCTTCAATGATTAGATATGTTGCAAAGCATTCTTTGCTGGTCCTGGCACTTATGTATGTTAAGATCTGTTAATTAAGTATTTGTTCCTTGTGGAATTTATCATTATTAGAATATTAATATTCTACATTCATCTTTTCTGTATCAGAAAATATACTAGACCTACACTGTCACACTAACGCTACTCTACATGACCATGTTCTGACGTGTCTCTCCCACAATTGCAACTGTCTGAACTCAGTTAAGAGACTGACATTTTTTTGGTATCTAAATTGAAAGCAGACATGCCTTTTCTACAGGAAACAATTTTTTCCTCTTCTGATATGGAACACAGGTACCATGGGGTTTGAGTCCCTCCTAATGGAGCACAGGGCACATCACAAAAGACTGGGGCTTTAGGGTAGAGACTCCCTCCTCCAGCTCAACTCCCTGCCTACAAACACCAAGAATTCATGAGAAGCAGCTGGAGGTTCAGTGGCCATCCTGTTAGTATTTATTACCTTTTTAGTATTTTTGCTTTGCATATGGTGCCGTATAGGCCCCAGTTAGGCAGGCTACCATCACTGGGCTCTCCTGGAGTTAATTGCCCAGATCACAGGTGCTTTTCTTGTACTGTGGAAGTTGGTTTTATGACAAGTCTTTCCTCATGGCTGAGTCTATCCTATGACAGTAGCCTAAAAAAAAGAAGATTGGTAAGTAATCTTTGAGTGCATTGATCAAATGTATGTCCCATTCAGGCTTACCCTCACACCACTGCTTATTTATGCTTTGCTTTTATGGGTCCTTTCTCTTTCTAATCTGCTTTGTAAGTACATATGGCTGCTGTTCTTTACTTCTGCTCTCCTATGACTAGTTTTTCATTTTATTCACTACCCAGGTTTTCCCTGTAGGTTTTAGGGTCTTTTCCTTTATTCTATTTAGATTGAATTTAGTACAGCGACTCCTTTCAGAACCGGAGCCATCTTTGCTCCATTGACTTCTATGGGGAAAACGTCTCTGGGACATATCTCTAACATACATTTCCCATAACGCCAGTTTCCCAGGCTTTCTTCAGATTGGCTGTCACACTTCTGGTGGCCATCTTCTCTCATGCCTATCCTATGTAGTGGATGACTTTCCTTGTTCTCCTTCAGTTTAACACTTTGCATACCAGGTAAGTGCATTTTTTATTTCTGGATTTTATTCTTATTCTGGGAACATTTAATAAAGTTTTCAATACATTTTGGACACGTTCTCAGGAACATGTCTGACACTAATTGGCATATGGGCAAATCCAAGGCTAAGAATTAATGGGCTTCCTTCACTTCCCTCACCCACTGTTCCTCTTGCCAGACAAGGCTTCCAAGGGAATACTCTGGGTCTCTGTGCCCCTCTTGAGCTATGGCCCCTACCACTCCTTTTGGTCCTACCAGCACCAAACAAGAGGATGCATGGGTTAAAACTTTACTCTTCAGCAGTACACATCCATTCTTCAGTTCAGGGGGTTCTCCATTCTTGGAAACCTATGCCCTCCTTCAAAAAGGTTGACCTTGTATTTAAGGGGCACACGCAAGTTATTGAAGAATTTGACTCTGAGAATGATGGAGTATGAGTACCTGGATTCTTCCTATTCTTATGGAGATTCTTATGAGGCTGATCTGGTCCCCTTGGTTGAGAGGATCATCAAGGCGGTATTGGAGGCCCTTCAGGTCTCTGATGCCAAAGATGGGGGTCTTCCTCTCCGGATGATTTCCAAAGGTGCAAGAAGACTACCCTTGTTTTACTCCCCAATAACACTTTCCTTAATAAATGCTTCTCTAAGCTATACCATTTTACAGCTGAGGCTTTGAAGCAGTGGTCCTCTCCCCCTGTTGTTGACACCCCCCCCCCCACAACCTTATCTAATGTTTGGCAAAGAACACTGCCCTTCCCCTCGAAGACACTGTGGGCCTTAAGGACTATGCTGATAAGAGGCTTGACACCTTAATCAAGGTGCTGCAGAATAACTTGGAACTATATAGAAAAGAACTTTGTAGCTACCGGGGCAGCATTGAGGCCTATTTTTGCCTCTGCCCTGGTCAATAGGGCTGGTGCCATTTGGGTTGAACACTTTGCATGCTGACATGCCTAAGGGGGACATGTTGATTTTGGTAGCCAAAATCATGGACGCTAATGCCTACATCCCTGAGGTTTGTTTGATCTGGTTAGGTTTTCTGCCAAGTCCTCAGCTTCCTCTGTTTCTGCATTCCATACTTTGTGGCTCAAAATTTGGTTTGCAGACCAGTCAAGAAGTCACTGGTTTTCTTTGCCTTGTCAGGGTAAAGCTCTGCTTGGGCCTGACCTAAGACAGATTATTGGGGATGCTACTGGTGGCAACAGCACTTTGTTGCCTCAACTCTCCACAAAGCATTACTTTCTTGTGAGAAAAGCAAGTGGATTTTGTCGTCCTCCCCTCCCCCCCCATAACTGGGATGCAAAGGGAGAAAACCCATTGCATCTCTCAAAAGCACCTTGCCACAAAGCCCAGACAGACCTGGCAGCCCAAGCAACCGACTGTAAAGGCCAAGTCTGACAAAACCAACCTCTGCATGGCTCTCAGAATCCTGGTCCGTTGTTGACTGTAGGGGCCATCTCCTCTTTTTGAGATGCAGGAGGGTATCGGAAGGGTACCGTATAGTGTTCAGATCAATTCCTCAATATTGCCTCTACTCAAAAGTTTCATGGAACCCAGAAAGGGTGAAACTGTTCCACGAAGCTGTGGCCACTGGAAAAACAGGTGCTGGTTCCAGTCCCAATCCAAGATGGCTTTTCCGGTATCTATTCCAACATTTTTGTGGTTCCCAAAAAGGACTATGGCTACTGTCCTATTCCAGACCTCCAATGTCTCAACCAGTACGTAGTTGCAAGGTAGAATCGGTCTTTGTAGAGATGTTCCCAGGGTACTTGCCTCTTTGGATACGCTGTATTTGTACCTGCATGTCTTGATCCACCTCGACAGTCAACACTACCTGAGTTTTATTTTCGGATCCCATCACTACTTGTTCAAGGCTCTGATGTTTGTCCTGGCTTCAGTGCCTAGAATCTTCACAAAGATAACGGCAGCCTTGGCTACTTACATCCATTCCCAGGGCGTTTTTTGGACTCCATATTTGGACAATTTCCTAATTAAGGCTCCTTATGAAGAACTCTTGGCTCACCATATTCAAGAGTGCACCTGCATTCTGGTGCATCTCAGCTGGATTTTCAATCTCAGGATGTTTTCACCAATCCCATCCCAGGTTTTTGTGTTCCTGGGCATTAAGTTCGACACCCTTCAGGTGAGAGTCTTTCTCATGGAGGAGAAGATTCAGATTCTGTTCCAGAGCGTGTGTCAGGCACTAGAATGACAGCCAGCCTACATCAAGGACTACACGAGTGTCCTGGTTTGTTTGGTGTCTACTCTGAAAATGGTTCCTTACTCAATTCCACATGAGGGAATTTTAGACATTCTCATGTCGTACAGACAGAAAAAAAGAGAGAAGGGGGCACCTTGTAGAGTATAAAATTCTCATATCAATTCTTCCCATTTCCAACCCTTTGACTGGGGTACTCACAATATCACTTGGTCTATCAGACACATGTGTGCAAATCAATAATAGCTCTTGGGAGATAACAATGCCCACACCCACTCGGGCTCGCTCCTCCATTATGTAGATCACTCAGCTGCTCCCATTTGTCCGATTGGTTTCACATACAACATTCCCCAAGTGGACCCAAATTGAAGAAAATACAGTGCAAGTAGAAATTCTACAATGTTGAGCCTCTTATGACTGATCTTTTTATACTCTATAATAATTATACTCATGGAGCTGGTCACACCGGTGTTCCCACTACACTAGTATCAATATTCGCTGGTAATTGTTTTCAGCTTGTCCCTGCTCAAGCAACAACTTCTACCTTCTCCACAATAATCCAGTCAGTAGTCAAAGGGTTAATCCAATAAGAGATATTATATATATATATATATATATATATATATATATATATAATATGCTATAAATAGGAGAAATATGCTTCTACATTATATATAAGAAAAATCTAACAATATTTATTAAAATAGACCTTGAAACAGGTCATTTATAACATTACAAAAAAAAGCATCAAGCTACTTAAAACTAACTCGTTAAATGTAACATGTTTTGTGGGGGTCAACCCGCACTTTATCAAACAATAATGAACTTCCTGACAGACAAGCAACACATCTTCCTCACTTCCTTTTATATCTTTTCCCTAATTTACTACATCGCCACCCACTGGGCTTTTCATATGACTTGCAACAAATTCATTCATTCATTTATCCATCCTCCGATACAAATAAAGTTACAAACTTGCTTTAAAAAAAGGACTTCAAATGTAGCAACAAATGAACTACATGTGTCAAAGGAAAGTTAAAACTATAAAGATTCTAAACTTCCTAAAAGGGATCTTATTATATACAATCTCCAAACATTATTAAAACTAGGACTCATACTCAAGGGTAAACGAACACTGGTAGTGATCTCTAATAAAAACCAGATATTGTCAATGTCTCATCAATATTTAAATATCTATTAATCTCAGAGGAAACAGGGAGAATGGTAAAACAAAATCCTGCAAATAGTTCATTGATTCCACTGCATTACCCCTGATGTATCAGATCTGTTATGACCGAATAAATGACCAATAATGTAAATCCTCTAAAGTGGAATAATACATGTCAAGTTTGACACCAAGAGGTGCACAAAGTTTGACATCTTTCCTTCCAAAATAAAGGAAGTAATCAATATTGAACATAACTCTAAAATGATGACCGAACTTGTAGTGGATACTTAGATAAAAAATACTTAACAGTGGGGGGAAATTACACTCCGTATCCAAATAAAAAAAAAAACCTCATATATGTGGATATCCATTTTCCCCCCATCACACAAACACACACACATGATTCACACGGCATAAACTATGTATTCTCTAAAGTCTTCCAGATTAAATAACTATGGTTGTATGTATGCAATTACGTGCACTAATACATGTGCATGTATGCAGGGCTGGATTTCCCAATAGGCAGACTAGGCACTTGCCTAGAGCTCCAAATTTTGAGGGGCTCCTCAGCCATACTGGCCACACCCACATTCTGTATCCAAGGGGTTAAGGCTTTTATGTCCTTGCTTGTTGTAGGCCAAAGGTATATTCTGTTCCAGGAAACAGTGGATGAGACTGGTGGCGTGGTCATGTGAGGAGTGGGGTGTGTCCAGGGGTGGAGTTAAGGGTGCCCAGAGTGCCTTGCCTAGGGGAGCCTGGAATGTAAATCTGGCCCTGCGTGTATGCAAGCTACACATCCATCATCGCTTCAAATACAGGGGCCAGAGAGAACCATGACGTCTGCATTTAAATAATGACTATATATAAGGTGGGGCACACACCTTAATCCTCTCATTTGGAAACTATAAACAGAGTTAAATCACAAAGTAGTAATATATATCTCCTGTACCCTCCAGTTATAGGGAATAGTTAAGAGGTTGAGCTCTGTTTAACTATTATCTAAGAGTCTTCTAACATGAAGCCTACAAACCATACAGGAATATACACATCTACATTCAAATATATACATGCATGTATATACATACATTCACCCCCTCCCATCAGAGGAGTGACTCAAGAGACATTTAAATCTAAAACTTATGCCTATGTTGTAACCATTCTAGCAAAAAAATGTAACTCCCCCAGCAATTAAATAGGGTATATCAACCTTGAGTGCGTGCATGCCCTGGCGATTCTTTAAGTACTCGTATTTGAAGAAATGAGACCTAAAATCTCACTCTCCACTCATAACTCAACATGTATTAATCATTCTAATAGTCAGAAGTATTACAAGAAGAATATTTTTGTGTGGTTCTACCAATGTATTGCAGACCACAAATGCAATTTATCAAGTATACAACATATGAGCTTTCACATGTCATGCGCGGTTTAATTTCAAAGGATTCCGAAGTGAATGTGTTATCCTTATGACCAATGTTCTTACAGGTTACAGGTCACACATCTATCATGTCCACATTTAATGGCTCCACTAATATTATAAAGTTTTTTTCTATTTATATTACTTTCTTTAATTTTTCTGAGTTTGCTTGGAGCTACACTATTTAATGTATTGGCACTCCTGAATATTATTTAGGTGTCTTAGGGACCAATATTAACAAAGGATCCCTTTGCAATATTGGCCAATGCATTTCTAAAATATCCTGTATATCAGTGGTTCTCAACCTGTGGGTCGGGACCCCTTAGGGGGTCGAATGACGATCTGCCAGGGGTCACCTAAAACCATCAGATATTTATATTTCGATTCATAACAGTAGCAAAATTACAGCGATGAAGGAGCAATGAAAATAATTTTACTGTTAGGGGTCGCCATAACTTTGGACATTTTATCAAAGGGTCGCGGCACTAGAAAGGTTGAGAACCGCTGCTGTATATCATTATGCCCTATGTTATATTGTGTAATAAATCTGAACTTGTTTTTATTACTTCTGTTCTTATTTTTTCTCTTTTTCATTGCTGTATAATGTGTTAGATTTTGACTTTTTATTGTATGTTCTCTTGATTTTTATGGAATTAATCTTTTATCAATCTTTTTGGATATCCTTTTCTCCATATCTTGTCATTATTATTTGACTTTGTATCTCATAAACGCTAATCTCACTACAATTTCTGTGGAGCCTCTGGCACATTTTTCAACTACTGTCTATGATGGGAACTGTTATAGTTAAAAAAAAAACTATTTGTGTCCACTGTCTTAAAGTGAGTACTACTAACAATCTCATTGTTGGTTCCTATTTTTAACTTGAGATCAAGGAAGGTAATATTTTTTTTAATTAAACATAGATGTAAAATTAATACCTGAAGGGTTACTGTTTAAATAATCAACAAAAAGTTGGAAGTAGTAGTAATCATCTCCCTTCCAAATTACAAGCATTCTGGAGCTCAGAGAAATTCCTCTGGCTCTTCCATTGGTCCCAGTTTGTTACGGGGATCCGGGTGAGAGTGCAATCGGACAACACCACAGCAGTGGTGTACATCAATCACCAAGGGGTAACCTGCAGTAAGACAGCATGGAGGGAGGTGAAGGATCTACTCAACTGGGCAAAAGCTTACCTTCCAGTCATCTCAGCTGTACACATTCAAGGATGGAAAATGTACTGGCAGACTTTCTAACTTGCCAAGACTTAGATCCAGGAAACTGGGAGCTCTGATAGACCCCAGACCTAAAGACTTACTTATATGGAAAGTAGACCAGCAGCACAATCGACAATAGTGAGCTCAAGCCTCGGCAGCAATGCCACTCCGTAATTATAGGTGCGCAGCGAATCAGAACAAGGCAAGCGGAAACACAAGTCAGGCCGGGTCCTCAACCGGGAAGGCACACGCCAACCCCTGGTAATGCTCAGAACGGGAGCGCAGCAAATACTGGGTCTCACACTGAGGAGGGATCGTAACCAGTACCCTTGATCAAAAATGGAAACTCAACAGAGTCGGGTCATACGCAATCGGGTTCGCAGCCAAATGCCTGGGTCATACACCAATGGATTTGCAGCCAAAATTGGGTCATACACAAACGGGTTCGCAGCCAAAATCACGTCATACACAAACGGGTTCACAGCCAAAGAACTGGGTGATACACGGAATGCTAGTAGAAGTAATAATGGCCGGGTAGCAGTTGTTGAGCGAGCTCAGACTACACCAACGCAAGGGCCCCTGGGAAACTAGTGAGCCAGGCTAAAGAAGTCAACCCAACCGGAAGCAGCAGGGCGGGAAAACTCTCTGAAGTAGATAAAGAGACTAATGTAGAAACGAGGTAAATAAATATTCAAAAGGTCGCGTCATGCTGCTCCAGTACTACAGCTCTTCACGCGGACATGGACGCCACAGGAACACCATGACAATACGGCCAGGGACCCGGCAGAACGCCCACAACGGACGAACACCCACAGCAAGCAGGAACTGGGTAGTTCGCCATCAAGAACGCTCCGCTGGAAGTTAGGTACCATGACAACTTGTCAGTCATTTGGGTCTCTTAAAGCCCATTGTTTTTGGGAGGAGGTGTGACCTAGAGGCAATTTTCAAATGAGAACACTGTGTATAGAAAACTTCAGGTATAACTATAACAAGCTATACCTGAATACTGGATGAAGTACACATGCTTGTTAAATGTGTTAAAACTAAAGGCACTTTGAGTGCTGGAGGCTTGGCATTTTCCCTCTGAGCCACATTTTAAACACGCTTCTATCAATTCGATTGAGTGATTCGCTTTAGTAGCTTTCTATTTACACATGGAACCCTCCCCCTTTTGAAGACACAAGCTTTTTGGTAATGCCTCACTTGTAGTAGTTTTAGTGGATTTTATGTCACGTTACAAGGTAAAAACCACTCCCTCTAATACCAAACAAAGTATTGCTAACAAGAGCAACAGTGAGACTGCTCAGATGGTTAATGAACCAACTGTAGAATCTGTTCAAATCCTCAGGGTCACAGGTTCTAGTCCCAGCAAGGTCAACTCAGCCTTTCACCTTTCTGAGGTAGATAAATGTGAGAACTGGGGACATACTTGAAAATGACACAATCTTAATGAATGCTTCCTGGTAAAACACTTCCACAGACAAAAAAAAGTTGTTCAATTTACCATTACTTTTACAAGACCTGCATCTCAGGTTACCTACACCTCTACTGTTTGCATAAGCATCCAAAACTTCTATAGGAAGCATCTATCCCAGATTTATAAGATTCATGCACAATAAAAACTTTACAATCACTGGTCATGAGTACATTAAAAATTGGCTTTTATTTTTATCTTGGGGGATACTGTTCAGAGGTAGTCAATCTCCTGATATCTAGCTTTTGGAGAATACAACTCTCATCATCCCCATTCAGCCACTGGAGAGTCTGGGATCATGGGAGTTGTAGTTTCCAATGCTGGAGGTCCAAAGATTTGCACATTTGGTATAATGATACAAAGTAATGTGAGAAAAATAAAAAATACCAGAAACTAACAAAATATTTGAATAGACATATTAATCTGTAGTACTGTGGTGGTGAACTAGATAGATAGGTGGGGATTGCTCATTTTACTTGTGTTCAAGGTGGATGGATTAAAATGGATTTTGTTGGCATTTAATAGGGAGCTACGCTCAAGAAATAAGTGGCTATTTGATTCACAGAAGGACTTTGGTATAAACTGGACTGGAACGTAAAGGGCATATTGTCATATTCAGGAAGTTAGTGGAGAAATTCTGGAGGAAACCAACTGCACCTTTGATACATGTATAAATCCACTTTTAATTTTCAATCAAGCTTTTTACTCTACCCCACAATAAGCTTAAAGAGTTAGAAATGCTTCATTGAGTGCCAAGCTACAATGTGTCTTTGTACTTTATATTTTGCTACCTGTCAGTGAAAATCCTGAAATCACTATATTTGCTGTGAAATCATATTATAAATTGTCCTCATCCTGCCCATTTCAGTCCGGTAAGTCACCTCCCCTCAGATCTGAAAGTGGATCGCAGTGAGGAATAATCTTCCTTCAGTATAAGGAAAAACCTGCCCTGCTTGACGAAGGGTTTTCCTTTTACTAGATGAAGGAAGATTGAGGACTGGGGGGGTGGGGGTGTAATGCGTTATGAAGCAATGAGTTGTATATGCCCATTTGATCCCCAAGGGATTACTAGTAAAAAGGAAAAAGTTTGTCAAAGGGGTTAGAAGACTCATTTAACCCTTTTAAGTGCCAGAAGGATATCCAGTGCATTTCTTTTCAGTGTGATGGATACCCCCTGCATTCAAAGGGTTAAATAAAAGGGAATTTGGGGATTTTTTATTGCTACTTATGGTACAGTTGGTTTGCGCCACAATTGCATCTCTTTAGGTTATGAATTGTGTCTTTGTTTTGTTAAAGTGGAACTTTCACCCCCTATAAAGTCGCCCTGTAAAAAATAAGCAGGTAATGACTGGCTTTATAATACATATGTTACCTCTGAAATGTAGCGGATTATAAAGAAATCCTTTATTGTAGGAGACTGACAGGCAGGTTAGTGCAGTCTGCACACCTGTGCTGTCAGTCCCTTCCGGTTACCATGTGGCACACTGCAATGCTTCATAATGGAGACTGGGACGGACAGCGCAGGTGCGCAGACAATATGTCTGCACTGATGTCTGGCTTCTGGTCTCCTACAATAAAGGATTTCTTTATAATCGGCTACATTTCAGAGGTAACATATATATTATAAAGCTAGTTGCTACCTGCTTAATTATTGCAGGGCGTCTTTATAGTGGGTGAAAGTTCCGCTTTAATAGTCCCTAAGGATGGGCTTGAAAACCACAGGAACAATAACTCTCAATGTTATTACTCTGAGCTTTTCAAGCACAGATAGATCTGTTACCATGACTGAGCAATGGATTACGCACCTGAGATCAGAGGCCTATCCTGAAAATCTGAAGCCTTCATGTGTCCTGAAGACTAACAGTGAGAATCACTTCAGGGGAATAAAGCTGAACTTTTATTGCTTGTACTCTGGGCTTGTACTCTTATAGTTAATCCTGGTCCTCAAGAGCTTCCAACAGTTTTCAGGATATCCCTGAATCAGCATAAGTGGGCCAATTGTGATTTAAGGTACTAATTAGTCCACCTGTGGTCCACCTGGGATATCCTGAAAACATGCACTGTTGGAAGCTCTTGAGAACCAGTATTGTGCACCCCTAGACTAGACAGAGATAGTGGACTGTTTCATTTGAGTAACCCTCCCAGCAAAACTGCACCAGTCTGTAGATGTGTGTTCACAGCTGTTGTCTCTGTGCCATCTCCCCCAAGTCTCACAGCTTAGATGCTTTATCTCTGTGTTAACCCTTTGAGTGCCATGCATTGGATACCTCTCTGACACTCAAAGGGTTAATGTGACACCAGTGGAGGCAGCACAGGGTTAAGGTGATGCCGGTGGAGGCAGCAGGGGCATAAAGATTACACAGCTTTCTGCAGAACCATTTCCCATAATAGCCATAGTGACAAATAAACTAGTCCTGCCCAAGCTAGAGCCAAGAACAATTGCTGCCTGTGTTCACCATATCTTATTGTGAGGTGGGGAGACCATTCCTAGGCTTCATGCACTATCTATCTACTAGACTTCCAGGATCACAGCTTCACACACATAGGGGCCCTGGTGTGAATGATAAAATTCTTTACTTGTCTGCCTTTAGAAATATGAAGAGACTGCAGCTGATAAGAACTGCCAAGCCTACACTGCCTGCCAGTTTCTCTACCTTCTCTGTAACACCATACCTGGTTTCCCACATTTGCCTGTCCCAGGTAATTTTCAGTTCAAGTGACAGTCTACCTCATTTTTTACTTTACATATTTTATAAGTGCATAATATGTAAAGTCAAATTACATATACTTTTTATTATTTTTCCCTTACAGAGTGCTATCTGAATTTGTCTTCAGAGAACTTTCTGTGTGAGGGAAGGTGAAAGCAGAGAAAGAGCATGCAACAATGTAAAAAAGGCAGTGAAACAAGTTAGAAAAACATGCTTCTACACTCTACAGCATACAGGTCAATCAGAACCGCAGAGAGACTGCAACATTGTATAAATATTTTTGCTTTCACATTCCCCAGTTGAAGGCTCTCTGGAAACACAGATGAAGGGAGATCAATGTAAATCTCTCACCTTTGTCTGGGGAACACTTGTTTATGGACAATTCTAGCCTCTCAGGTAAGAGATGCAGTCTGCATTGTGCATGTAATGTTCTTATATCCAAAAAAAGGCTTTTAGACCAGAGACTCTTTGGAGAATTTTACCCTTGTATACTCTGTTAATGTTTCTAAACTTTCTCATGTTTAATTAGATTAATTTTAGAACTGCAATGCACTACATCTGTTTCCTGAGGTGTTAAAATTGTCCCTAGGAAAGTGTTCCCTGGATAGGGGCAAGAGATTTCTACTGTTGTTACATACCACTGAGTACAGGATATTGCGGGCTGGTGTCATTCAATGTGAGTATATTGATACTAGTTATCACATAGAAATAGCACCCCCAATTGACCACATTCTCTCTCTCCCTCTCTGAAGCAGCTGGTGACCAACTGATATCTGTAGAGGCAGCTTTAGTATCTTACACAAGCCTTGTAGTTCTCTATGTGAACACAATCCAACTCTAAAGGTGAGCAGGATATTTATCCCCTAATAATTATCACATTATTAACCAAGATGTTGTATTTGTAACAATAACAAAATGAATGTATGCAGCATTCTACCATGTTACATAAGGCCACAACCGCCCCTTGCAGCAGTTTCCTGAGATGCGTTCATTCCATGTAAAACAGCCCCTTTCCATTGTTTACTGAGTTCTTATATTCATGCCAAGACTAAAATGCCTTTTGAACAACTGCATTCTTTGGAAGATAAACATAACTTTATAAGTATATTTTTGTCTGTGTTGTTTATAGTGTTAAGTATTCTGTTAATTCTTTTTTGCCTGCACTTGTCATTGCTATTAATGTCTTTTAATCCCTTGAATGCATTGCTTATGATTGCTTTGGACAACTCTCTGCCATTGAAAAGGTTCACTTACCTCAATGATGAATTGTCTACCCTGAACTAGGAATATGCAATATGTACTAAGGGCCCAAGTCAGGGTGTAGTCAGCTGTGGGCACTCCAGGTGTCAGGGACCATGACTTTCAACAGCTGCAGAACCCAGGGATTTTCCATGACTTAAGTTGTGGGGTCTCAGCATACCCAACTAGACAGTGGTGAGTTGTGGCCCACAACAGCAGGGGAGCATACTGTTGAATACACCCTGTAAGGGGATCTTTGTACATATTCCCTATTCCCAAGTCAGGAGGAAATGAGTGTTTGGCTCTACAGCTGTTATAGTCTATGACTCGTAACACCTCCTAGCAGCCAATGACTACCTGCTAGTCATAAGATGGCCTATTATTAAGTTAGGATGAATTCAACCTTGGCCTTCCCAGCTGATTGAGCTTACAACTTCCTGCATCTTATGTTAGGCATTGGCTAGTTGGGAGTTGTAGGACCTGACAGCTGGAGAGTCCCCAGTTGAATACACTATGTGTTGAGCTCTTAGTGCATATCCTGAGTAAGGGTATTTTCAGTCTTGAGATGACCAAACGTTGGGGCCTAGGTGTCACAGCTTACCTCGAAATGATGCTTCGGTGTCATACTGTGTGTGTCGTTTTGGGCTTTGGGTCTGGGCGTGCTTGGCGTCTGTGGTGGCTACCCACGTCATCTGGCTAGGTGGTTCGGCGGCTCTAGATGACGTGGGATGTGTGCAGGCATTTGACGCATCTCAGCTAGATGCGTCAATTACAGGCGCGAGGCTGCGTATTGACGCAGGCCTCAACTTTATATGGGAAGATCTGTCTGTCTCCTCCTATCTACTTCCTGGTTCTTAGTATTTAAGGGAGCTGGATTTCTATCCAGTTCCCCATACGTTGTTGTTCATTGCGGTTGTATTTAGCTTGTTCCTGATATCCCACTCCGTGTATGACCTTGGCCTGTCTGATTATCCAATCTGGTGCTGACCTGGGGTCTGTCCAGCTACCCTTGGTGTTGCCTCCTGTTTAGTGGACATCCTAACAGGTGCAGACCTGTGGCTCTGGCAGACTCTTGCTTTAGTGACTGCAGGCGTGAGTCAGTAGTCTCCCTTGTTGCCTTCCCTTTCGTGAGACGGCCTTCTTCTGACTGACTGCAGGCGCGAATCAGTCTTCTCCCCGGTTACCATCATTAGGGCAAACCTTTCGGGTCTACACTTGGCATTCTGGCATATGAGACTACCACTGGCTTTGGCCTAGTCTCTGCAGCCTGGGAACTTGGAGGTAGCCTCCTATTTCTGATAGAGTCCCTGCCTCATGGGTTACCATCTTTTTCTTCCTGAGACTACTATATATTATATATATATTGCTATTCTATATACGATTCTAATAAAGGTGATTTTAACTATACCGTTTGACTCTTGCTTGCAAACTGTGACACTAGGACTCCCCACATCCTGAGCTAGCCAATGAGTAGCAGGGCATGCTGGTAGTCATAGGTCTCAACAACTGGGAAGCCTATGACTGATTCCCTAAATATTTAGAAATAGACTATTTGTACTAAGGGATGAATACAGGCTGTAGTCAGCTGTGGGTCCTCCAGCTATTATGGCCCACAAACATCCCCAACTAGCCAATAGTTGGTTGGCTGGCATAACTATATTTTCCAAATGCTTGTCATCCCAATTTTATTCGAAGCTCAATTTCCATCATGGTGTTTTCATCTGTTTGACATTTCCTGTCCAAGGTAATCATGTTTGTCAGCTACTTCTAGTTTGTATCCATCTACTGTAATTTTCCTGGTATGTTAGTTTGTTAAACATTACTTGCGTTTTGTTAATATTCATCTTCAGACAAAAATTTTTGCTTTCCTGTTGTAGCTCTTCAATGCGTTCTTGCAGTTTTTCAGGTCTACTGGCAAAGAGCATTATACACTGCTCAAAAAAAATAAAGGGAACACTAAGATTACACATCCTAGATCTAAATGAATGAACTGACAACAAAATCACACAAAAATTCTCAATGGAAATCAAATTTATCAAGCCATGGAGGTCTGGATATGGAGTCACACTCAAAATCAAAATGGAAAACCACACTACAGGCTGATCCAACTTTGATGTAATGTCCTTAAAACAAAATGAGGCTCAGTAGTGTGTGTGGCCTCCACTTGCCTGTATGACCTCCCTACAACGTCTGGGCATGCTCCTGATGAGGTTGCGGATGGTCTGCTGAGGGATGTCCTCCCAGACCTGGACTAAAGCATCCGCCAACTCCTGGACAGTCTGTGGTGCAATGTGGCGTTGGTGGATGGAGCAAGACATGATGTCCCAGATGTGCTCAATCGGATTCAGGTCTGGGGAACGGGAGGGCCAGTCCATAGCATCAATGCCTTCCTCTTGCAGGAACTGCTGACACACTCCAGCCACATGAGGTCTAGCATTGTCTTGTATTAGGAGGAACCCAGGGCCAACCGCACCAGCATATGGTCTCACAAGGGGTCTGAGGATCTCATCTCGGTACCTAATGGCAGTCAGGCTACCTCTGGCAAGCACATGGAGGGCTGTGCGGCCCCCCAAAGAAATGCCTCCCCACACCATTACTGACCCACCGCCAAACCGGTCATGCTGGAGGATGTTGCAGGCAGCAGAACGTTCTCCACAGCGTCTCCAAACTCTGTCACGTCTGTCACATGTGCTCAGTGTGAACCTGCTTTAATCTGTGAAGAGCACAGGGCGCCAGTGGCATATTTGCCAATCTTGGTGTTCTCTGGCAAATGCCAAACGTCCTGCACGTTGTTGGGCTGTAAGCACAACCCCCACCTGTGGACGTCGGGCCCTCATACCACCCTCATGGAGTCTGTTTCTGACCGTTTGAGTGGACACATGCACATTTGTGGCCTGCTGGAGGTCATTTTGCAGGGCTCTGCAGTGCTCCTCCTTGCACAAAGGCGGAGATAGCGGTCCTGCTGCTGGGTTGTTGCCCTCCTATGGCCTCCTCCACGTCTCCTGATGTACTGGCCTGTCTCCTGGTAGCGCCTCCATGCTCTGGACACTACACTGACAGATACAGCAAACCTTCTTGCCACAGCTTGCATTGATGTGCCATCCTGGATGAGCTGCACTACCTGAGCCACTTGTGTGGGTTGTAGACTCCGTCTCATGCTACCACTAGAGTGAAAGCACCGCCAGCATTCAAAAGTGACCAAAACATCAGCCAGGAAGCATAGGAACTGAGAAGTGGTCTGTGGTCACCACCTGCAGAACCACTCTTTTATTGGGGGTGTCTTGCTAATTGCCTATAATTTCCACCTGTTGTCGGTTCCATTTGCACAACAGCATGTGGAATTGATTGTCAGTCAGTGTTGCTTCCTGAGTGGACAGTGTGAGTTCAAAGAAGTGTGATTGACTTAGAGTTACATTGTGTTGTTTAAGTGTTCCCTTTATTTTTTGGAGCAGTTTATCTTTTGAAAACATAAGGTGTAGGTAGTCACCATTTATCTTAAGTCCTTTTTTTGTCCCAGTGTAATTTGTGTAAAATTTCTTTAAAAAAAAGCAGAAAATAGTTTTTGGGAGACTGTGTCTCCTTGTCGGACGCCTTTTTCTATGTTGATCAGGACTTTCATTGTTGACCTGTACTGATGCAGTTTCGTTTTCATATATTGATTGGAGAATATTGATGTAAGCGCTCTGTATTCCTTGGTTCATCAGTGCATCCGTTATTGCTTTCAAAAGGCCTTTTCATAGTCAATGAAGGCTATGCATAATGGAAGGCTGTATTCATTAAGTCACACTATAACTTTCTGTCTTAATATGGTCCATTGTACTGAAACCACTCCTGAAGTCTAGTACAAGAACCGAATAACATCAATTGGGACATCATTGGTGTATATGAGACTCATAAAAAAAGGTGAAAATTTAGTAATATTAGAAGATGGACACTGACTATATTATAAAGTAACCAATGACATGATGTGGAGGTATCAGATTCTTGATTAACAAAAGACTGGCAATCTCTGTTATAAAAGTTGGAAGCATTTCTGTCAATTTAGTAATTGGCTAAGGGTATTTCCACAGATAGAATCATGTGAAGCATGTGGTGTGGACATGAACAAGTGAATAAGGATAAGCGAAATGTCTGTAATTCAGGGGGTATATGAAATATTACAGATCTTAATGAATCTCAGAGAGACCTAAGGAAGTATGGCGTGTTACGGAAGAACAGAGCAGTGTGGGAGAGAGTAGGGGTCAAGGACTGGGCCAAGACAAGCACATTAGAGATGCTGAATGAAGTAGATCAGGACAGAGGGGATGGAAGGGGGAAAGCAGTCTGGAGGAAGTTGAATGGAGAGAGGACACTGGGCTGGTAGATATGAAAAGGGAGAGGAGCTTGAGGAGATGGAAGGGAGGAGAACATGATGGAGGAGAATGAAGTGGATGGTGCAGAGTAGAATGAAGGCAGGGGATCTAGCCAGAGGAGTTAGAAGGGAGATCAGGCTGGAGGAATGGAAGTAAGGGGATCAGACCTAACAAATGCAAGTATGGAGACACAACTAAGGGAAAAGTGGGAGAAGTAGTGAGGCTCTTTTCCTTGGACTAGAACATGTTGTGATGTGTAAAGGTAAGGGAACTTTTTTGTTACAAACAGGTGCTGAAACAGGTTTTTTGCAAGATGTGATCTGGGTCTCTCAAAAGAGCTTATTTCAGATGAAAACAAACTTTCACAAGTGTTTTGCTCTGCTTTACCAGCGATGCGTGAGATGGTAATCGCACAAAGTGTGTATTTAGATACATTTGACTGACTATTTACTCATGCTGGCAAAATGAATATGTATCATTATGAGAGTGCTCAGTGAGATGCAGGCAGGATGTCTCCTGTCCTCCCCAGCCTAGCAGTAGATGCTGCCTGTGTGCAGTATGAGGCACGGTTTGTCTATTAATATAGATGGCTTGCAGAGGGCTTGGTTCTTAGCCAGATACCTTGTCTGCTCTGAGCTGTTCCTGGTACACTGACTGCTGGGTATCACACCCTGCATTGTTCTGACTACTGTTTACCATCTGTGACCTCTCTATAAAGAAGCCAAGCTTGTGTCTCAACCTGCAGTATTAACCCTTCACTTGATAAGGTTTACCTTCCACTGTGTTCCTCTGGATGGAGATGATAAAAGATCTAAGAGCGTGGAACTGGGATTGTGCAATATGAGGACAGACAAAACCATTAACTCGCTGAAATACCAAAGGGGGGCCAAAGCATTGTAAAGTAGTGTTGAACACCCCTCTAGCACTCGAAGGGTTAAGACTCCTCAGAGTTTACAATTACATTCCTAACCAGAGGACCAGAGGGGAGCGCAGTGCATTTGGAAATAAGGCGCTGCACACCACTTTGGTCCTCAAAGGGTTCATAGTGTTACTCAAAATTTCTGCTGTAACAGAGTGAATATTCATTATCAGATTCCATTCATATTTAATGTGACTCCCATTGACTTCCATTGTGAATGCAACTGTAGCCTTGCGTCACAGAACCTGCACCTCAAAATGTAAGAAGTGGAAGAAAGTCTGCATCTTGGTGAGAACAAAAGCATTACAGTAAAGCTCAATCCATCTATATATATGTTTAACCCCTTGGATGCTAGGAAGGTATTAAAACCAGGTGTTGGAGAACGCCAAACATCCAAGAGGTTAACGTAGTCTAAATTTGTTTTATAACGGCCAGATTTCATGGTGTTCTGGATCTGTCTATTTAACCCTTTCAGTGCCAGAGGGATACACAACACATTGCAAAGCTATGCATTGCTTACCCCTCTGGCATTGAAAATGTTAAAAGCAAAGTGGTGCAATTCTGAGCAAGCAGTTCGCATTAGATGGAACCAGTATAAATTCCATTTGATTTAAAATTTTAACTCCTTCAATATGGGAGAGGTCTCCAAAGCAATGGAGAATTTCTATTTGTTACCTGCGGCGCAGTGGCTTTGTCCCAGAAATACTCCAGTTCTTTATAGTTTACTAGTGTAAAAGCCCGTGCACACGAGCTAAGGTCCGGGTGATGTTAACCCTTTGAGTGCCAGAGAGGTATGCAACGCTTTGCAATGTGTTGCATACCCCTCTGGCACTCAAAGGGTTCAGAGGGTGGCCCTGCTCTGTGTCCTCCTGCCGACGTAGTCATGCATTGTAGAGACTGCCTGAAAGCACAGAACGCTCCCAGCATTGTGTGTTCCGGCAGTCTCTACTGCGCATGATGGCTTCTGACAAACATCCTATTGAGTTATTATATAGGATAGGCCTTAGTGGGTGCTTCCCTTAACCCCTTGAGTGCCAGAGGGGTTAAGCAACACACTGCAGAGCAATGTGTTGCATAACCCTCTGGCACTCAAGGGGTTATACCTAAAAGAACAAGTAAGGTGACCACATCCCTTTAAATCAGGAATACATGAAAACTTTGTTCCGCAGGACTGCACATGGTGTCTGTGATTTGCAGGGATAAGGACCTGGGGGGTGAGCAATGCACTGTTTTTACAATGGGATTTGCACCCTTCTTAAAGGGCTAAGCATCCTGTGCAGTTGTAGGTTTGTCTCAGAATTGCATCACTTTGCTTTAATACATGTGTCCCTCTGTGTTTATGAATAGTCTTGCTTTTATTTAGTATTCACCTATCTCCTGGTTAAATAAAGTCTGGTGTCTGTGTTGGATGCCACACTAGCATCCAAGGAGTTAACACTGCATCAATATCAAATTTATTTCAAAGCTAGTTTTTAAGAATGCACTATTAGACTAAAGGTAACCGTTACCAAGTAATTATAGCTGGTAATTATTTTTGTTTCTTAGAGGATATAAGACTATATTCAAAAAGCTGCTGACCTGCAGTTCTGGATCAAACCAGCCGTACCATAGCACAGATAAGTGATTCTCAATGGTAGACCACGGGAAACACCAACAGATCATGTTTTTAATACATCCCTGCTTGTTCACAGGTGTCTCAGGCATTTCAGTTCCACTAACTGTGCTTAATTATTGGTGTATCCCAAGGTCTGGGGCTGGGAATCGTTGACAAATTAAGATTCCCATTGATTTAAATTGTATCTTTATTCCACTGAATGCTAACAAGGTCTCCAGTGCATTGTTCCGGATGCTCTCCAAGAAGGCTATCCAAGTTCAATCCTTAAGGGCCACCAACAGGCCAGGATGTAAGGATTTCCCTAATTTAAGCACAGGTGAGTTAATCAGTGGTTCATTCATTGTGACTGACTTACCTGTGCTTAAAGCGGAACTATCATGCTAATAACATTGCCCCCCCAATATATTTCTAACCTAGCAGTCTTACTTTCCTTAAGCTCAATAAGTCCGCCTTATTTCTGAACAAAATAACTTAATTTGCAGAGCTGCGCAGAGTTTACAAGAGAAGCTCTGTGCGCCTGCACGTTCAGGAATTTCCGTTACCTTGAGGTAACCAACTAACGTCACCGCCAATGCTGGCAGTCAATGGGACAGACAGTGCAGACTCAGAAGTACATTTCTTCTAAGATGCCTGCGCTGTCTGTCCTCTGGTTCCTGCCGAAGATGTGTTTTTTCAGCAATAACACTGACTTATTGAGCATAAGGACCGTAAGACTTTGTATATCACTAGGTTAGAAATATACTGAGGGGTGCAATGTTATTAGCATGATCAGTGAAATTCTTACATCCTGGCCTGTTGGTGGCCCTTAAGGACTGAACTTGGACAGCCCTGCTGGAGAGCATAAAAAGAGTTAAGTTTAATTTAAGTTGTGGGGTGTGGCTAAACAGAGACTGAAATTTCCATTTAACTCTTTAGGTCTCCCATCTGACAGCTAACACGTCATATAAGCACCTTTTATAAGGTTTCTTTCAATTACATACGAATCTGTCAATGGTAGTTTGTAAGGTGTTGAGACCTTGTGGCGGTATGGGGAATGGGGAAGGTCTGTAAGTTATATAGGATTTTTGTTAAGATGTTCACATTTACACTATTGATTCAGCCAGTGCAGAATATATACCATTTATTCCATGTTTCTAAGTCATTTTATAGGGGTTTTAGTAGATGGGGAAAGTTTAATCTGTGTAGTATTTTCAATTGTTGGAAAAATTAATCCAAAAGTACTGAAAATGGGAGTTGATGGATTTATAGGGGAAACTAGTTTTAAGAAAACTGACAATTGATGAGAGACATTAATACACACAAGTTTAATCACCTCAGGGGTGGCCCCTACAGTAGATGTTGTTCCTACTGGAGCTGTTAGATTGAGGCTAGTTTCTCATTAAAGCTTGCTATGTTGTCCTAATTTGAATTACAGGACAGCTCTTTTCATCTACTTTTCCCTACTTTTCGATCAATGTTCCCAACAATTGAAAACATATACAGATTATTCAGTCCAAGTAAGCATACATTTTCATACACACAGCATACCAAGCATGAGGGATGAAATGGAAGGAATCCCAGGTACCCCCTATGGGTTTTTCTAAATTAAAATTGAGGTTATGGACCTCATGCTCATCTGTAGGCATCCTGTCCTTTAGGGAGGGCAGAGGACTGGGTCTAGAACTCCTTCCTATGTGCTACTAAGGATTAATATGAGGTCCCCAGACCCCATATTAATCATTTATTTTTTTTATGTTTTATTTTTTAATTTGGTCTGTGTATAATTCAGTATGGGGGCCCCTAAGCCCCATATTGATTTAATTAGTTTGCTCTCCTTTCTTCATTCGGTTTTCTTTTGTAATACATTAAAATGGGGGGAGTATACCTTTAAAAAAAGTGGGGCAAATATTACCCCCCTGTCCCCATTTAACCCTTTGTGTGCCAGAGTTTGGGGAATTTTGCCCTCAGAGGAGACCAGGCACTTTTTCAGCATTTTGCTTTCCATCTATTTAAGTATGATACCCGGAGGCAGCTTCCTATCTATATGGAAAACTATTATTTATATATAACTACAGCAACTGCAATCTCTCATTTTTTTTTTTTTTTTTCAAATGTGACTTTCTAGTAATACAATGGCTGTGACAACTACAGAGATAAAAAAGATGGTTAAAGAAAATGAGGTGCCACTTGCCATTTTACCACTAGCTTGATGGCCACAAATGATTCCAAAATACGTTACTACATGAAAAACAGCCATTTTTTTCACTTCCACCCCTTCAACTGTACTGAAGTCTTTTAAACCTATTGACTACCCTAAGCTATTCATTATCTACTTCTCATCCTAGAAAAAATGGTACTCCAGTGGTATCGGTTGACATACCATAGGGGGATGCCAGAATCACAAAATTACACCTACCTGTGTTCTTTTTTGAAACTGCCTGCCTGAACTGAAATGGTCATAACTATATTCGAGTTATGAAGGAACAATATGCAAAACATACCATTTGAAAAGTAGACATTGATCTGCATCAAATGAGGGGGTTGTATGCCTTTCTACCCCTAGGCTAGCGTGCACAAATATTTGCATAAGGTGACTCTATGATTTTAATCACTTCTAATGCACTAAACGCTTTAAAAACCATGGAACTTATTACTGTATTCAGTACCTTCTAAAAGCCTGAGTAAAATGGTACCTAATTTACATACTGTATGGGGCACCAGGAACATCAACCTACATGTCACTTTTCTTTATTGAACTTACATGCCTGCATTAAAATAGTGGAGATGGGAATAAAATGTAAGCAAGATCCAAACCAGGAAATTATAGACCTGTGAGCTTGTCTTCTGTAGTGGGTAAGATATTAGAAGTGTTACTGACAGTATTTAGAACTATGTGAAGACCAGCAATGTCTGTCCCTGTCTCCTCACTGATATGTTATTTGACGTATGGAGAGTTGCATTATATTGAACGGTAGAAACAGGGAGGGACAGCGCAGGAACACTGATACCTCTTAGACAAGTCTGCACTGTCGTCTGGAGGTGAGTCATATAAGAACTTATATTTCCAAATAATGCAGGCACTTTATAAAGATAACAGGATTTCAGTGATTACTGGCATACTAAGAATTAATTGAGGGGCACTTATATCAAAGGGATAGTTCCACTTTAATACCCTAGGCATAGCATCAATTTGGGGTGATTTTGACAAAAAAATATCCGGTAGCAGGCACTGCAGTTATGGCTCTAATAAAAGTGGGAGCTACTGGATGATGTTTCAACAAAGTGCATCTGATACAAGATGTTAGTGTCAGCAACAGCAGGGCCTGTCTGTGACCTATCACTTGCAGCTAGGGCCCCTCATTTTTTCCTTGGGGTCTAGGTAGCCGTAATGGATGATTCAGCTCTGAATACACCTGCTGTATTCCACTGTCCACAGGTAGTCACAGAACCACACAGTGAAGTAACAATATGGGTCCTGTGACCCTCAGCCCAGTGCCCACAGCATACTGATTGCTGAGGTCTGTGCCTTTTTTGGCACAGACCTCTAGCAGCTGAACTCCCTCTTCGGCACTCTAGTAATGCAGACTGCTAGGAGATGACATCAATGTCAGGGGGGGCAATGTCATTGGGGAGTCCATGGCAATTCTTGCATCAGGGCCTGGTGGCTTCTAGTTACGCCTCTGGAACCACACATACACAGTTTGCCATCTCAGTCTTGTACCATTGCTACTGGTAGTCCCATAACCACAATAACACTGTTAGACACCCCAGCCTTGTTCTATAGACCACTGGCAGTCACAGAACCACACTGTTTGCCATCCAAGCATTGTTCCACTGGTAGTCTCAGAACCACACACACTGTTTACCATCTTGGCCTTGTTCCATGTCCACTGGTTGCCCCATAACAACACATTCACAGTCTGGGGCCCCAGCATTGTTCTATTCTTCCCCAGTAATCACACAATAACATGCACTGTCAACACCATCCTTGTTTTATTGTCCAATGGCAGTCAGAGAATTACACATACACATGTTTGTTAACCTGGCATTATTGCACTGTTATTTATATTTGTTCCTTGGAACCCCTTGAGGTTTCACAGAATCAAGTTTGAGAATTACTGCAATATAGTATGCCAGGGTCTTCCCCATGGAGACAGTGAGGTACAATTGGAATAGTTCTGTCAAAATATAATCTGTATGCTTTTTAAATGACAGGCTCAATTTTAAATATACATCAAAATGAATATTTATAAAATACCAAGAAGGGTGCTTGACACTTGTCCATAATCCTTCATGTTTTTTTTTGTGTTTTTTTTTTGTCTTTTTGAACCAGTGTGCTGCATCAAATAATTTAGTACTCTCTGACGAGTTATACTGCGAGCTATGAGAGGGAGCTGCAGTAAGATTGGTCCAGTGGGAACACAATCATTTAATATTCTTTTTTATCCACATCTGATCACTGCATACTAATGTACAAAGTCTGAGATCCACAGACACAACTGAATAACATTATCCAATATACCTGCTTGGCTGCTTGCTAAGTCTTTCAGGCCCAAGGGGTTAAAGCAATATTTGGATAAACTTGTACAGTTTTTTACATTTTAGTGCAAATATCAATATTTATAGGGTAACCAGACTTTCACTATAATGCTGGATGCTTATGGAAATTTAGTTATCCAGGGCTGTCTAGGAATCGGTGCAACCCTGCATTATGCATGTGCAGTAAGCGTCCTGCTGCAACATTTTAAATGTATTTTATTGGGAACACCACTGGCACTGAAAGAGTTAAAGAAGGTTCCAATTAAAGTGACCAGACCTTCCCCTTAATGCAGGATGCTTAGAAAACTATAATTATGTGGGTTTTTGTAGGAATCAGTGGAATCTCCAAGTGAGTATTTTGATATATGCCCTGCATTAAAGGGGAGGTGTGGTTATGCTAAGTCATATCAGTTTATAGGAGAAGTATTGACTAATATGGAAATATATGCATATATTTTTCGGATTTCCTACTGAGTAAAATATGAGTATTCCCAGTCCTGGAAGATCCTTACTTCCAAAGTTATTAGAGATCAATCTTTTCTTTTTGGGTGCAGTACCTATATGGCCTGTCCATTTAGGGTGATGCTATTGCTACAGCAGTCTATGAATTATGTTGTCACTGATGATAGCCCTCTATCAACTGCAGTAACAACAGCACCACCCTAATCAAACAGACCATTTCAGCAATGGAAGAACCCTAGTTTTACTCAGCAGTAAAACCAACAATATATTCTTTGCATATTTTGTGATACTTGCCCTTTAACCCCTTGAGGACCAGAGGGGAGTTGTCATGGTCTTCAGCCTCTTAAAGAGCTTATATCTTTACCTTCAGATGTGCCTCCTATGTGTTGAGCTGCAATGTGTTATGCACATAAATAGCCGTGAAATTAATTGTACAGATCTGGAAAAAAATGTTCACACTCTTTCTCAGAGTAGGAATGTGTGAACTTCTCTTGTCTACTGCTATAAAAAAAGTCTGTTTCACTCAGCTGACTCCAACATCCCAGACCTATTCTGAGAGGGTGATAAAGAAAACCAGGTCTGGGCCACATTCCTTAGATTGGGGTGGGCAATGGAGGCCCTCCAGCTGTTGCTTGCCTGGAATATTCCCATCATATATCAGCAGCCATTGACCCCCCAGATATTACTGACCTTCAACACCCATCATCTGCCGTTGGCCACTGGCTGCCGGTGGATGATGGGAGTTTTGGTAGAGCAACAGCTGCAGGGTCTCATGTTGCCCACCCCTGCCTTAGATAATTAGTTAGTGAGCTGACATTTATGAGTGCCTTGGACAATTTCCAGCTCCCCTTGCACTACTGATACCAAGGTGTGAACTTAGAATGTTGCAGGAGAGCTCAGTCTGGATAAGGCTGAACTCTGTGGATATGTCGATTTAGGACTGTGCTAGTGAATAGGCAGCCCTGCAAATGTTTGAGATTACAGCTTCCATCATCTCCAACCTGCTGTTAGTTGATTTAGAAGTGTTTTCCCCAACAACTGGAAGTCCAGCAATTGACAACCCGTAATTAAGGTTATAGGATGGGCACGCCTCTCATTAAACCCATTGAACTTATAGGATGTGTCGAACATTGGTCTGCAATTCACTGCATACCCATCTAGCATTCAAAGAGTAATACAAAGCATTATATCTAAAATGGAACTCTATGCTATTATGTTTTCTTAGGTTTCTTGTTTTAAGGAACAACAACAACACCTTCTAGTAATAATAGGGTTGCCTTAGCATCCCTTTAACCCTTTGAGTGCCAGAGGGGAACTGAACACATTGCTCTGCAATGCGTTCCGTACCCCTCTGGCTCGCAAAGGGTTAATAGAGAACACATGAAAATGCATGCTGCAGGGCTCTAGTGGTTAATTTTTAGGTTACAATGGCTCCATGTCTCAATGCAGCTAGCATTTTTTTTACCCTTTGAGTCCCAGAGAGGTATCCAACACATTGCAATGGATTGGATTCCTCTCTGGCACTCAAAGGGTTAAAGGGGTGATCTGGCAACCGTAAGTAATAAGTACACATCCACTTAAGGTTCATATAGAATAAATCATAACATAGGAACAAATTGCAGTGTTATAAGTAAGCAAAAGACAGATGTGGTTAATGCACCAGGACCCGTATGGGGTCCAAAATATAAAGGCAGTTCTATAACAGTAACCCAAACATCGAATAAAAGGAAGCATCACCTTGTGTTAAGTGGTAGTAATCTGTGCAGGAGCACTGAGGCACCTGTGGTATAAACGTATAACCGGATATAAATGGGTGAGGAGGGGAAGGGGGGAGGAAGGGAGTAGAACGGTGGGGAGGATGAAATAAAGGTAAGAGAGGGGTGAGTCCCTGGCCACCCCGCGCAATCTAGACACATCCAACCCATGTCCATCCCTGCTTAGCTGAGTATGGATTCTGATCACAGGAATTGGATGCAGGTACATTGGGTACTAGGGTCTCAACATCTCCGGTATCCATCCTTGAGGTATATTGAAATCCTAAAAGAAAGGACTGTTGTTGAGCATGTGGAAGGGTAGCTAGGTAGGGCTCCCATAGGGAGAAACATTTTTTGCCATCTTACTCCCTGTTACATTTTGAGTGTGGGTGGGGAGGGTTCAAGCCAAACAGTCAGGATACATTTAATAGCCAGAAAGATGACAAGGTCAAGTAAGCAGTTTGTAGTTTAGTAGAGAGAGTGTCCATTGTATGGAATCCTAAGACAGCAAATTCGTCCAGTGCTAACAGTGCAATACAAATACAATCTCTGATATAAGACTCAGCCTGTTGCCAGAATTGGAGTATGTGTGTGCGTATTGGGGGGCACAAGTACATCATATGGAGGAGCAAAGTGTCCAATAACCTGCACTTAAAGCAAGTATCTGATTGTGGAAGCCCTAAAAGTTTTGTGCGGGTAGACGGGACATACATGGGATGCTAAAGTCGATAGAGTATTTCATGGAAGTATATCGCCGGGGAGCTACGTAGATGTCTGGTGAAAGTGGAGAAAAAATATCTGAAAGTTGGAGGTTCGGAAGGTCGATGAGCCGTTTGTGGGGGACTGAAGAGATCTAATTGTAATCTAAGGGGGTACATATTTATAGAGGTGGGACGTATTAATCTGTGTAAGTGCAGTCTGTTTTATTAGCTTATCAAAGGGGTTATTAAAGGGATAGTAAAGTCTAGTAAGAATAAAATCTAATATTGTAAAAATTAAAATAATAAACTAAACGATGTTAGTCCTATCTCTCAAACCTTTATGGTTTGAGAGATATGTGAAGATAAAGTTCCCCCCTCCCTCCCCCTCCTGTGACATGCTCTCTAAAGCCGGTTGCCGGATATCCTGGTCCCAGGACCAGCCAGAGGCTCTTCAGCAGAGCCGAAATAGCATGATTGGGACACAAATACTTAATTGGAATGGTGTACAAAGTGTGCCTGGTTATGAAAGTTGTAGGTCAGGGCTGAAAGACTGGTCCCTATTGGGATCCGTAAATGTGGAGGAGTGCATTACGCAGAAGACTTGCCAAACTATATAGTCTACTACTGGGTAAATTAAGCCCACCATCTTTCTGTGCCTGCTGTAATTTAGCCAGACTAGTTTTTGGCTTCTTCCCCCACCAGATGAACATCTGGAACTTATGATGAATGTACTTTGTAAATCAGTTTTGAGTGGATCAGTTCCCCAAAATTAAGTCTTTTATACTACTGGATGAGGCCATGGATGAGTAAGCATTATGAGTAAGCACTGTTGTGTGAAACACGTGAGACTGAGATGTCTCCGTGTCTGTGTTCCATTTTTTGAATAAAGAGGGTGGTTTTAATGGAGAACATTTGAGTGTAGTGGATTTTTCTTTAACTTCAAGCCACCAATGGATTTTTCTTCCTAGCCTCTGGAACTGCAAACTCCTCTGGCTTATCCTCTTAGGGACCTTTATTTTAGGTATCAAGTGGTGTAGGTTGCAGTAAGTCATATTATATGCTTAAAGACACAGTAAAGAGTCTGTGGAAGGTGCTTTACAAGTGTGAGGGAACCCGATTAGATTAATGTACTTAGGTATTGCATATCTATCTATATCATTTTGCGTTATGGGGCATACTTATAATGATGCAAGCAGAGCAAGTCTGGCACAACACAGTGTCATATTTATCAAACAAAAATTCATGTTCCTGTGAAAGGGAACTTTGTAATTTGAGAAATATGGAGCAGTTGCTCCAGAATTGTACAATTTTCTTTATATAATTTACTCAGTTGAGCTCAAACAGGAAAAACTATAACCCCTTGAATGCTAGAGATTTAAAGAGACACTAGTGATAAAAAACGTTTTTATTTTTGTCTACCAGACTTATCTGTGTAATATGGTGACCACAACTGAGCAATCCAACACTGAATGAGATGAAAAGGTGGCATTAGGGATTGAGGGCTAGTGTTTTAATTTGTAGTATGGGAAAGGCATCTGGAATCTTCACAAGTATGTGAAGGGGGGTGAGGTTGGTTAATAACAAAGCGCCAGGTGCAATGCATGTCAGGTGGTCCAGACTGTGTAGTTGTATATAAGTGTGTCACATTAAAACTCACATTAATGTTTATTTAAAGATGGTATGAATCAATATACAAATGTTCCAGTTAATTTTTTTATAATGCATAGTATCTTTTTGAAATAATTTACCTGCATATGCTTCTTGAAAATCCAGTTAAAAATATTCCTCCCAACCCCTTTCCATTAGGTCATGAAGAGTTCTTTCATATCCAAAAGACAGTCACTTGACCAGAGATCACAAAAAGAAAAACACTGTGGTGCAGGGTTTCCTTACGCTGACACACTATTGTTCCTTGTTGCTATCTGTCCGGACCAGCTTTCGGATCTCAGGGAATTCTTCATGAACCAAGAGCTACCTTGTTCCCACTCAAGACATGACTGGTGTCCTACTCTACCAAGATTCTGCCACGGTCCAGGCTACATCTGTGTTCTCTTCAAGCCAGCCTTTTAAGATTCTGGAGACCAGACCTTGGGAATTCCCTTGTTTTTCTCAGCCAAAGGGGACTTGTCATGGTGGACAGTTTGGAAGAATCTTGAGACAGGACAATCCCTTCAGGAACCCCTATAGGAGATCCTATCAATAGACGTGAACCTAAAAGGCTGGAGAGCTGTCTAGAACAACAACTCAGTTCAGGGTTTGTGGAAAGTGTCGGAGAAGAATCTTCACATAAGCAATTTGGAGCTCAGACCTGTATAATATGTTCTCCAACACTTCAAAGTATGTCTTCAAAGAAAATCAACCATGATAAGATGAGACAATACTGCAACAGTGGCATGTTTCAGAAATCTAGTGGAAACAAGAAGCAGAGCCATGTTGAATGAAGCAATAAAAATTATTCTCCACGTGGAGTCTATTTCAGCCTCATACATATCAGGCAGTCTGAATCCAGAGGCACATTTTTGAGAAGAACCATAGTGGATCCAGATCAAGATCTTCAAAAGGACAACTAGCAGATGGGGAGAATCTCATGGCCTCCAGAACCAACAGGAAATGGAAGAAATTCTTCTCCCGTTGGATGGTTCCAGAAGCCCTGGGACAAGATGCGATGAAATACCCTTGAGACTTCTCCCTCCTGTTCCTATGCTGATGCAGGTGGACCTGGTTTCCCCTCTTTATCTAAGTGTCCATAGCCTCTGCCTGGGATCTCCCAGTATCACAAGACCTTCTCCTTCATTCAGATCTGGGTTTCCTTCATTTTCAGGCATGAAGGCTGAGTTGGAGTCTCTAGCAAACAAAGGAGTCTCAAATGCTGTTAACAACATTCCTCATGAGAAGAAGAAAGTACTCTGCTTCTAAAAATTATTACATAATTTGGAAACATTTTTATAAATGGTGTCAAGACAGGCATATTGAAAGCAATTCCATTTCCATTACAGTAATTCTGGATTTTCATCAGGGGGATTAGTCAAGGTCTCAAACCTGCTTCTATTAACGTACAACTCTATGCATTGTTTCAATTTGCAGATGACTAATTGGTAAGAAAATCTCAGCCTACTATAAGGGAAATTACTCTCCTGTGTTACCTTAACCTGGTCCTTGAGCAGTTATCTACCTCATCATACTTGGAACCCATGGACAAGATGCCATTACAAAACCTCACCTTAAAGACTGCTTTCCTAACTTCTATCACGTTAGTCAAGAGAGAGTTAATGAGCTCCAAATTTTTCATGTAAGTCCACCAGGACAATATTCTCAAACCTGTGCTTTCTTTCACATCCAAAGTAGTATCAGAATTTCATTTAAATCAAGAAAACATTCTTCCCTCTTTCTGTCCTAAGCCCAAAGACGACAAACAGTTCCACACTTTAAATTTGGTCAGAGGCATCAAAATTTACCTTCAGACAATTTATTCATTAATTTCTTTGGCCAGTCCAAGGGTCTTCAAACTTCCAAATCATCCATCTCCAGATGGATTACAGAGAAGCAGTATTTCTGGCTACTTTCAAAATCAAGGCTTCCTCAACTAGAGCAATTTCAACATCATGGGCAAAGAGTCTCTGCTAATACTACATAGATATGCACAGTAGCTACATGGTCAGCAATTTCAACCTTTACAAGACATTACCAATTGAACATTCAAGCTTTATCAAAAGCAAAGTTTGGCAGACAAGTCCTTCTTGGGGTGGTACCAGTCTAACCGGTAGGATCTTTTTATTATATTCAATATAGACACCCAGTATACTGATGGTTTGCCCACCCTTTTGCTTGGGAAAATCCCACTATAATGCCGTAGGTAGGGACATAGAAGAAAGTGGGGAATTTAACTTACCAAGACTATTTTTCTTCTATATCCCTCTACTGCACACCCTACCCTTAACTATGCATTCTATTTTTCAGCTTGGACAAAAGTGAAATGGAGGACATTCTACTAGTAGACTCCTTTTGAAGCTTCTCATTGGTACTGCCTAGCTGTAGGGCATAGACAGTACTCACCATAATGCCGTGGAAGAATATAGAAGAAAAAGTTAATTGTCCTCTTTTTCCATTACACAAAGTGGTGGTAATAGGTTAATGAAATAACCTAAGCATTTTTTGTAAATCCCTGCACTTCAGCCAAGCCCCCAGCAACACCATCTAAAACAAAAGTGTCCCTTTTTCACCATTTGAAATGTTGGGAGGAATTACATTGGGTCCTTGTGGGTTACAAAGGAGTAGCACATGTACCATGCAACCCAGGCCAAATGTAATTACCCTTTTAAGTCTTTTATTGCTGGTTGCTCGCCTTTAAGGGAACATTGATGGTGATCAGACCTCCTGTTTAATGCAAGGAATAACACATACTGCATGTTTGCATTGATTTCTTTGCAGCCCTGCTGAATAAAGTTTTAATAATCTTCCTGCAGTAACATAGTAGCATGTCCATCAAGTCCAGTCCATGCTAAAAACATCCCTGTTGATCCAAAGGAAAGCAAAAAAAAAAAAGCCCTCTGCAGTAATTTCCAATTTAGCCCCAAGTGCGTAAAAAAATTCCTTCCTGGCTCCAAATGACAGTCAGATAGTTCCCTGGATCAACAACCTATCTGCAATGAAGCCATCTGTCATCATTTTCAATATTGTTCTGTGCTAGATATGTATCCATTGCTCTTCTGAAAGCAGTTGCATTATCTGCAAGTACAACATCCTGAGGCAAAGAATATCCTATATTTACTGCCCTTACTGTAAAGAACCCCTGCCTTTGTTTTAGTCGAAAGCGCCTTTCCTACCATAACACTAAACTATGTATTATATACTCAAATACTAGCATATGTAAAAAATCTCTAGTTGTTTTCTGAGGCCTATTCTAATCTTACATATACTCAGAGAGAGCAGATATCCCAGCTTTCCAGGGCTTCCATTGGTTGTCCAGGATTAGTTGTGAATGATCTGGGATAAGATAACCGACATTATGAATACAAACTAATCACAACTGGTTAACTCTCACACGCTTTTCTAGCAATATAAAAAGCACAAACTAAATGAAATAAATGTTCTCTGAACAGGAATTTACACATGCATTACAAAGTTTAGGATTATGTTTTAGGGATGTAACACATGAATAATTGACGTGTTAACTGTAAGTATGTAATATTTAGTTATATCAACCTATTTGATTTTTTGCTGTGTTTATTTAAAATGAAGATGTTAAACCTTAGGTTTAACCCTTTGAGTGCAAGAGGGGTACACCTCTCTGGTGCTCAGAGTTAAACCCCAGCATACACACACTCAAGTGATTGCACCTCATTTGAACATGAAAACATGGGGGTTGCAATAAAACCTTAATGGTTATGCACTAAAGTGTGACAAGTATGTGATAGCATAGAGATGACGTCTTAAGTCTGATAAACTTTCCAATTCCTATTTTATTCTGGGGAACCTATGCACTAAGCTTTCTCCAACTTAAGAGAAATTAGTGTAGAAGCTCCATAGATTTCCATTGGTATTGTAGAGTTTATCACACTTGGGAAGATACATCCTTTTTATCGCATCTCTGTGCACAACCCCTGGTTTAGATATTCGTTCCCCAGGAGAGAATTGGGATGAATGCTACATGCACAGGAGCTTTGTCCTGCCAAGTATCCTACAGCTGTTAGTGTGACATGTTCGGTTTGTCCCCAAAGGCAGCTGTTCAGGCTTTTCATCCTTTTTTCCCCCTCTCCTCCACCCATAATCCTTTTTGGCATGTAGACACACAGGAGCCACGACCAGATGCCGGCTAGCAGTCCTCTTACTGTTGGGAAATTAATGTTAGAGGCCCAAATCCATAGACAGCCAGCCCCAATGACTGGGGAAAGAACATTGAACCAGGACAAATTTGTGAGATTCCCTTCATTAAAGGATCAGAAATGTTTTATTTTAACTTTTTTTTTAAAAAAAACTTTATTGAGTAAATGGCATCTTTACAAAAAAGGCAAAAAAAAAAAAAAAAAAAAAAAAAAGGATTACAGAGCTAGAAAACAATGAATACAATATCTAACAAAGTTCATTATGATAAGACAAGGAAGTAAAGGCAATTCAGTACAATTATAACAGCAAACAAATGCAGTGGAAAGATAAAACAAAGAGAGAAAGAGGAGCAGAAAAGAAGAAAAATAAAAATGTGGGAAGGTGAGGAAAATGAAGGGACAGGGCCTGAGCTGTTGAAAGCTAGACAGAAGAGGACAGTATCAAAAGGACAAAATGAAGATAAGATAAAAATAAGGATAAGATAAAGGGCATCAAAGATCATCAAATATGAATGCAACAGGATCATGTTTTTAATTTTTTTTTTTATGAAGTTACTTGATATATTATTTGTGTGAGGAGCCTACACCAGACATAGCAAAGGATGAGAATGTGGAATGAAGAATTAGGTGTAACAGATTAGAGGGGGTAGGTAGGCCTGATTAGAGGACCACCCTAAACCAAATGAAAAAACGAATGGGCAAGGTGGTGTGGTTCATATATTCAACTGTCAGGGTATGCATGGAACATGGGGGTTTATATAGGGCTTCTGGCCCCTCCCACTAACCCAGGCGCAGCCTTATTTTGTAACTGTTGACGTTCTTTGACTTTTAATTATGTGTATTATCATCAGTTCTTCTTTTCTCCAGTTTCAATAACAAGAGTTGCCTCTGCCCGAGGTCTGCAAAAATGATCTGCAACTCCGCTATATCTGCATGGAATTATAAGAACTCTTTGAAACTCATGCACTCATGGTGACATTCTGGAGCAAACCAGCAACACCACATTTAGGTGGGATTTGTAACCTCTTGAATGCTAGAAAAGAATGGCAATGCTGATTGTCTGGAAGTGACCATCCAGAGGAAGAACCCTAGTAGACAGAGGCGGGCACATGGCTAGCTTTCCCAAAAGAAAGATTATGCAACTGCCTAAAGCTCCAAATTTAAAAGGGCAGCTCTGCTGTGCTGGTCACACCCACATTCTGAATTCTTTTTGTCCCTGTTTGACTGATAACGTGACAATTGGACAAACATGTTATTTATTCCTTCCTATCTGAGCTGGCTGAGCCTGAGACTCTAATAAGGCTGAAGAAATCCACGGAGTTTGAATGACAGATACTTTGCAGACAGATGTAATACATCATACATACATAATAGACACGTAAAACTTGACATATTGTGTTATACCCACTCACTTCTACAACCCTAAGAACAAGGGGGATAAGCATATACTGAGGAGGGGTGGTGCTGTATGCCTGCAGAAGCTCCTGAGCAACTTACTTTTTCAGCTTCAGAATCAGCGGCTTACAATCCTATATAATAATTTGCCAAGTTGTGTGTAACGCCCGACATGCGCAGTAGACACTGCTGCGCGTGCGGCAGTCATGCGCAGTACAGACTGCCCGCGCCTCGGCTCATACAGAGCTGAGCGCTCCGAAGGAGCGTCCACCTCTGTATCAGCCGAGGCGCGGGCAGTCTCCACTGCGTGTGACTGCCCCGCGACCGGCTGCCAGAGGCACTGTGGCCCGTGTAACAGGCTGTTCAACTAGTAAGTGATAAAGTGTGTCCTCATCCTGTTCTATACTGTAAACATTAACACTGCACTCAAGCTTGGAGAAAAAGAGAAAGCTGCTGCTGAAATTTTGACAATAGCTATGTGTAGAGACAGACAGGCAAAGAGGGGGGCTGGGATAGTTTAAAAAAAACAAAACAACTTTTTACTGATAGATGACAGGAAGAACCTACATCTGAGCTGCATCTGAGAGTGCCACTCTGCTAACAAGACAGGACGACGACCTGCAGAGCCCGGGGGGGGGGGTTACTTGGCAGAATGGATGCAGAAACAACAGCCAGTATAAGACAGGGGGCTCTTGTGGCGGTAGTCCTTATCTATTCTCCTTCCAGGACAAGCCGTTGGCATTGTGATGATGGCTGCCCCTGCAGTAGCTCACCATAAAGTTAAACGGCTGCAGGGGTAAGATACATCGGAGGCGGTGTCTGTTGTCTCCTGCCACTCAATTTGCCCAAGTTAGAGAGTTGTGATCTGTAACCTCAAAGAATTCCTAACCATATAGATAAGGATGCAGTTTTTCAGTGTCCACGCGATAGCCAAACATTCGTTTTCTATGGTGGTATACCCAATTTCTCTATTGAACAATCTGAGACTCATGTATGCCACCAGATGCTTCTTGGCCATTGATTTAACTGAGGATGGATGCCAATCCAAATGTGGAGGCATCTGTATACACCAGAAGCTGTTTGCTGTAATCCAGGACAGTGAAAATTTGGGAGACACATACAGCTTGTTTCAGACTGAGGAAGGCCACCTCATATTCTGGGCTCCAGATCACATTACAGGTCTGGGTGTTCTTAATTGTCTGTCAAGGGTTAGGTACACATTGTCTATGATACCTTGCAATTCCCAAGAAGGGTTACTACCTGTGTTTTTGGTCACTGCCAGACTGCTTCAACTTTCGTTTGTTCTTGTTTCCGCTGTCTACTCCCCACGTGATTCCCCCAGATACTGGACGTATGCCATCCCCATCTGAAATTTGTCGGGGTGTACAGTCCACCTGAATCCAGATGGACATCTTGACCTAGTGAGCTAGGTGCTTTTCCCAGGTTGCACTGTACATGGCGATGTCATCTAGATACCTGCATGAACAGTGTTGGGAGGTTGCAGGGTCATTTTTTTTTTATCCTGAATTCATACAAGCTAAAGGAGGTGACAGATGCCGATCTGGGCTGGGCTTGGTCATATAAAGTAATATGCCAGTACCTCTTGCTTATGTCTAACGTCAAAATGCATTGGATCCGGCAAGTTCGTCTGTGGGGCATGTGGAAGGCATCTGTTATGATATGATCATTCATCCTCTGGTAGTTCATACATGCTTAGGCATTGCTCATATTCGTTCAGTTTTAAAGGGATAATCTGGCAAACCTAACAACTACACCTTCTCCCCATAGTTACAACCCTGCTTTCGCATCATGAATAAGGTTCCAAGTCCTATCACTTCCGATTGCTGCTGTGCTGTACATTTATCAGTTTGTGTCTTTCATGGGCACTAAAAGGAAACATCAGTGTGCAGTGCTTTCCTTGTCTGATTGTACCACTGTGTATTGCAGTGCAATAACAGATTCATCCCTTCTGAAACTTGCTCTGTCTGCTACTACATCATAAATAAACCTTTCAACTTGTAAAATCTCCTGGCATCCCCTCTCTATTTTTGGTAATTTTACACACGCTGAGCACACATAAGCCTGTTCCTCTCTATCTGAATACCGGCCTAGTACAGACTATTGTGGTGGTGTTAACTGCTTGGATGCAATAGATGATTCCAATTCACTGAAATGTACTGAAGATATCTCTTGCATCCAAATAATTAATTATTAGTCTGTAGCAGTCTTTAATGCTTATGGCCACATCTCTGTTTAATAGCTGTGAGGAATGTGGGGTCATTAACCTCTTGGGTGCTAGACACATCTGTACACATGGCTTTTGCATCCAAGTCATTAAAGTACAACAATACTACCTTCAGTGTTTAAGGATGCAACACCCATGTTCTGTTCTAGGCTTGATTACTTATAGCCTTCATATTCTGTGAAGGCAGCAGTGCATTATGCTCTGGTGACTAGTAGCATATAATGAGGAAATCAATATAAAACACTAATTTTCACACTTTTTACTGCATAAGAAGAACATCAAAGGAGAAACAACTATTTAAAATGCATCGCCATTAAATTTAGAAAATAAAGTAAATGCTACAAGCTCCCAAAACCATTTATTTCAACTGTATTGAAAGTGTATTTAAAATTGGAGCACTCTGGCAAATGGAGGAAGCCATAATCTTTATGAAATGCTGTATCTCCATCATTTTCTGGAAAGGAATGTATGAGCCTTACTTGTACAGTGAATATTTACCTCAGTGACTTGCAGCTCAATTTTATTTTCCTGTTAGGCACATAAAAAAATAAGGCTACCTGCACAGTTGGCTAATGCAGCGGCAGATTAAGGACAGCAGTTTGGAAAAAATGTGTAAATGGTACTTCAGTCTATGTACAAGTAAATGTTAGCTACTTTGTTATGTTATTATGTTGATTCCCTTTAACACATTACATTTTGGATATTTTAAATGTTTGCTTGAAAATATGTATAAAATGTGTTACTGTGGTTTTCATATGATAAAAAAAAAAAAACCCTGAAAAGCCTTTCAACTTTCTTGCATTAATACAAAATGTTAATGAGGTATATACTCAAATGTATAGACCAGTGATTCCCAGCCTTTTCCACAGGGGTGCCTAACAGCAAATGTCTTTAGGTTTTGTGTGTGTGTGTTTTTGAGCGTGTGTGTGCGCTGTGATAGAAATAAATGATCTCCTCTTCTCACTGTACTAGAAAACAGCCTGCGGCCACATGAAGCCCTGTGAGTGCATGTTGCCTATTAGTGGTCTAGATCAGTGGTTCCCACACATATTGTCAGGGACCGCTAACAGGTAAAATGTTTATGATTTTATTGCTAGTGCACAGATGATTTAAAGGGATAGTAATACTTAAAATGTAAAAAAAAATATGTTGTAGGGTTTATCCCCCTGAGTAAAACAAGGGTACTCCCACTGCTGAAAGGTGTTTCATTCAAAAGTTATTAATTTTCAAAGTTGAATTTTTTAGGTGCAATATCACAGTGGCCTGAAATTGTACAGTGGCGCTGTTGCTACATGATCCTATGGACAGCTCTGGTCAGTTGACCATAAATCTCCATAGGATGGTGTAGCAACAGCACCACTGTACAATTTCAGGCCACTGTGATATTGCACCTAAAAAATTCAACTTTGAAAATTAATAACTTTTGAATGAAACATCTTTCAGCAGTGGGAGTGTCCTTGTTTTACTCAGGGGGATAAACTCTACAACATATTTTTTTTTACATTTTAAGTATTACTATCCCTTTAACCCTTTGAGTGCCAGCAGGGTTTGAAGCAATGCATTGAGCACTCAAAGTTTTAATTAAAATGACTGAGCATCTGATTAACTCATATGTGCTCAAGCAGGGAAATCCTAAAGACACGGTGCGTTATGCTCTCCCTGAAAAAAAAAAACCTGAAAAGCTTTTCAACTTTCTTGCATCAATACAAAACGTTAATGAGATATATACACAAATGTCTTTAGGATTTCTCTGTTTGTGCACAGGTGAATTAAAGCGGAACTTTCATCCTAATAAAATTGTCCCCAAATATATTGCTAACCTAGCTAATTTGCAAAGTTATACTATCCTTAAGCTCAGTAAATTAGTGATATTGCAGTAAAAACACATCTTCTGTAGGCATCGGGCTGCACATAGATTACAAGAGAAGCTCTGTGCACATGCGTGGTCAGTCCCTTCCAGTGCTTAAGGCACCAAGGACGCCGCTCACCAGTGCTGGCAGTGAAAGGGACAGAGTGCAGACTCAGAGGTACATTTCTTCTAACATAGTATAACTTTGCATATCACTAGGTTAGTAATAAATTTGGAGGCAGTTTTATTAGGATGAAAGTTCCACTTTAAATGACTGAGCATCTGAATAACTATCCTGTACACAAGCAGGGAAATCTTAGATATGGCCTGTTAGGCTCACCCCGGTATAGACTTTAACACTTCAGGAACAAAGGGCCATTTCTGTGCACCAGGTGGTTCTATCCTACTTTTGTGCCTATGTACAAAGCACCATGCACCACAAAATGGACTCTTACGTCTGCTGCTGTTTGCGGACTTTGCATCCAAGGAGTGGGAAATACAGGTGTGTTTGGGTATGGTCTGCATCAGTGACAGACAACCAGAATCAGCCTGCATATGTTTCCCTTAAGTCAACCAAGGGACTGCAGTTTTTAAATAAAAATCTAAATCGTGGCTAAAAAAGTACATTAATCCACTGGCTTCTGGAAAGGTCTCCAAAGCCTTGAATTGGAAACCTCTCTAGCATTCAGGCAATTAATTTAGAACATTATAGGTGTAAAAGGAATTATGCTCTGAGACCAAATAAAAAGGGGTATTTGTGTGTGTGTGTTTCTGAGCGTGTGTGTGTGCTGTGATAGAAATAAATGATCTCCTCTTCTCACTGTACTAGAGTGCATGTTGCCTATTAGTGGTCTAGATCAGTGGTTCCCACACATATTGTCAGGGACCACTAACAGGTAAAATGTTTATAATTTTATTGCTAGTGCACAGGTGATTTAACCCTTTGAGTGCCAGCAGGGTTTGAAGCAATGCATTGAGCACTCAAAGTTTTAATTAAAATGGCTGAGCATCTGATTAACTCATATGTGCTCAAGCAGGGAAATCCTAAAGACACGGTGCGTTATGCTCTCCAGAGGAGGTGGTTGAGATCCACTGGCCTAGATATTGCAAGCTAGTGGTATTATATGTGTACATGTACAATTGAGTACAATTGTATTTGTACATGCTCATAGGCAATGATACTTGTGTTACATGATACAAGATAGGTGATTAGTAATCGCTGCACCTGTGTTTGGTACATAAGCACCAATGACTTCATATAGCTCAAAAAGTCAAAGGAAAAATACAAAGAGACTTCTCGTATTCACATATGCTCACTTAAGGAAGTCATTCTTCATATTCCCAAAATGTGAATGTTTAGCTCCCCTGAAAGAGGATAGTTATTTGTTTCTGACCTAAAGACATAATTTTTATAGTTTTTCTAGGTAAGAAAGCTATCTGATCCAAGACAGTCTGCTAATGTTTTCTTCCTTCTTTTTTATTATTAATTTTGCAGTGGTCTATAAGTAATAGAGATCTGATTGTCTCTATAGACATCTCTCTCTCTGTCTCACATTTTAAGAAGACATTTTGCCAAAATAAACTTGCACAGCAACATATTGGTTGTAAAATAATCTCAATAGCATGAAAGATTTATACATCATCCCTTAAATTTGCTAAAAATTAATAACTTACTTGTCTCTTGTGTCAAAAGCAACACGATCCAATCAAGAAGTTAAAACAATTTTAACCTCCACAACCTCTTTCATTAAGTAGAGTCAATCAGAATCCAAATGATTTTAGAATATATGATTTAATTAAAAGTGTAGATTTCACTGAAACTGCCGAACATCAGTTCTTAAAGGAAATCAATGACATTTTGTATCTTTAATTATAAATTTATACATACAAGAAGGTAGAATATCCAGTTTTATGTGTTTTTAGAGTTTCATAGTCCTGGAATTCCTTCTTGAAGAGGTGCATGTAGGGTCAGAATTTTATTCAAAGGTTAACCTCTTTATTTTTAAATAGAGGTTTATGATCTTTTTAAAGTGACAGCGGCAGCAGACTGTAAAAAGCCAAAGTGTCAGAATTCTGCAGTACTCATTTCTGCCCACCAGACTCCTGTGCTAGTTTGCACTCCTGAATTGCTCTCCTCCCCCTTTGTCCGTATTGGTCCATTTGTGTATTTGAGGCCTGTTCTCATCCTCCCCTGTACCCGATTATTGAGTTAGTTTTACTCTTCGCTGTGGCTGTATCTCTGGTATTCTGACCTTGGTTCCGTTTTCGTTTGACTCCTGGTTCTGTGATCCTTGGCTCCGTCTGACCTTGTTTGCTGGTTCTCTTTGATGTCCTTGATGCTCCTGGTTTTGATCCTGTTAACTTTGTAACTTATATTAGTCTTAGGTGATATATATTTCTCTTATTTTAACTATCAATATCTACATATATATATACATATGGGAAAGGATGTCAATATAAGTGTGCTATGTGCATAAAGTTACCACTTATCCAGTAATAGCCACACATAAACACATATACATTAATACAACATATATATATATATATATATATATATATATATATATATATATATATATATATATATATATCCATCAGTGGCTTATTTGTCTTCCTACCTATGACAACTCCTGTTTAGACTTATCCAGATAGTAAATACCTCAATGTTTTTATCATACATACATTAAAATAAGTACAACCTGGCTTATCCCAAATAACACTTATTTCCCTGTCTATACTACCTAGACTATGGGGTTCTGCATGAAAGAGTCAGCTTCATTCAAAATTAACAGACATTTATTACAATACAACAGACAGGATATCCTAGAATTCACAGTATTAGTTAGTTTTCCTTATAAGGCCCAATTATTACAACAAGACATAGACAATAAAAATAACATACATTCTAACAAAAACAATACAATAACGTACACCCCCAAATATTTACAATACTTATTAACATGGACATAGCTACTTGATGTTGATGTTCCTCCAGTACTGTTCAGCTATGCCCCTGCTTCCTCTTTGCTGGAGTCCTTTCTTTGATCAGCTCCTCTCTAACTAATTTCCTAGCATTGGGTCTTATTGGTTTCACATGCTTCCGCTACCATGCTGAGGCTTCTGATTGGCTGTTGCAATACTGCTTCAGGCTGATGGGATTTGTGTCCTAATCTCATTGGTTGATTTGGAGCAATAGTACAATAAACCAGTCAGTCTGCCCTTGGTAATATTTTTGGACAGGTGAAACAATACATCAGATTCCCTACTCATCAGGAATACATGGTACGTGAGTGCTATTTATGATCTAAATAGAGGGTGATCATAATCTCCCATCTGGACAACAGAATACTGCCAGCTTCCATCTAATCAAACAGGATTTGGTTGTCCAGGTGCTGTGATAACTTGTTTGGGCCACCACTCCTATGCCCCATGGCCCCAGGAAATATCACTGACTGTGCTTATTCTATTAACCCTCTCCATAACTCCACTCACACACACTGTATGTCACTATGGCCCATTACATTATATGCGCATATTCTAGCTATATAAAAAAAAAAAAAGATAATTCATAAGCAATTGCCCGTAAGGAAACAGTCCTCTGGCTTCTGTTTCTTGACTTTGTTTTATTGTGTTTGTATGTTTTTTGCTGTCTGCTTTTCTGCAGCTTGTGTTCCACATTCACTGATATCATCGCAACCTGAGTCCTCCTACAGGTACAGAGTGTTACTGATTTTTGCTCAACGGCCAGCTGTTCCGGCACATTGGGGATTCAGATCTCGACAAGGAGGTCTGACTCAGGTGGGCGCTAGTAGCGAGAGCTCTGATCCTTCTCGGTGCGGTCCTACCATAGCCAGAGGTTAAGGAGACTCCTCAGCTGCAGTGGCTTATATATTACCCCTGTTTCTCCTCCAATTGTTTCCCAGGACAGAGCAGGTTTTCACTGTTGTCATCCGCTATATGTACTTCGTTGGTTTGGTTTTAGACCTTATACAGCTGATTGCCTCTCTGTAAGTCCACTCCTGTTCTCCTGATTGGGGTTCCTGGTCCAGTCAGTAGGACACATTGTAGAGGGAGTAGTCTCCCTGGCAGAGGCAGAGTTCTTCTTCTCTGGGTTCTACCCAGCACTTACCTTTTTCACTTGTAGGTTCTCCAGTTGGAGACCCACTATTCAGGACTTCCTTGCCCTGCATTACTTCATCTGTATTAGGGGGTTTGTCTGTAGAGGACTGCCTTGGTAGTATTCAGAAAGAGGGTTGCTTTCCTCCTTTCAGTTGAGACCAGTGTTTGGTTGGATTTGGGGTTAGGGCTTCTCTTACCTGTTGGTGGCTGTCTTCTAGGCTACCAGGTTAGCGGTCTTGCCCTGCTATTACTACCTATGGTCCTGAGGGTACTTGTGCAGGTTTGTTGGGGGATTTAATCTGGGTTGTCCACCCTTGTGGTGTTTCCTGAACCTTCCAGTGAGGTATCCGAGGTTATTGCCCAATCTGGACTGAACTTTGGGGTCTAGTGGTATACTCGGCCTTTCCTACTTCCATCCTGGTTGCACCCCGGCTCAACTGGGGTGGAACAATGTGGCTTTGCGGCCAGCACCTTTACTACAGCCGTTGCTGCAGCAAGGAAATAGCAGGATGACTTCGCACTCTAACATCTCATTCTATCATTGTTCTCTAACAACTCTCTTGCTAGATCCCTGGGTAACTGTGACACTAAGACTGCACAGTGAAACCCCAAAACCGCTTTAACTCATTCGGGTGTAAGAAAACTGCCCCCCTTGGCTGAAAAGCAACCTGCAAGTCTTGTCAGTTTCATGCTCACCATCCATAGGACCTCATAGTCAGACTTACAAGCCTGATACAGAGGGCCTACGGGCAAAGAAGGACAAGAGACCAACCTGTGACATTTCAGTCTAGCAGTTCAGTCTTCTTGCAGGACCATTGGGGGTGCATCTTGTGTCTCTCTATTCAATCATTAATTCTCCATGATTAGTCCACTGGGGTTCACACTACTAGTGCATTGGGGACATCTCTATCACCCAAGGGGTTAAGACATAAATTTATGCTCTTCTCAAACCCCATGTTATCAGTGCAATTGCCCAGCGCCAATATTCTGGTTGCAGTAGTAATATGAGGTTTGACAAGTCAGGAAGCTTTACCTCCTCAGACCCTTTTTGAGCCAGTCAACGATCAAGTAGAAAGTGGAGGAGCCATTCAGGCCCAGATTTACATCTCAAGCGCCCCTAGGCACAGCACCCTTAGCTCCACCTTTGCTCCAGCCCACCACTCCCCCAAATTTAACCACACCCTCTTTTGTGGCCAAACCCATTTTTAGATTTATTTTTCACAGTAATGTGGTAATTTTACAACTGTGTATGAAAACTGTTAGATAGAGATGGAGTATACACAGCACACATACAGAAACCATATGTGATGTTTATGTAGCTAGCCTTTGAAAATATAAGCTTTGTTATTTGTGGTGTCAAAGGAAAATTTTATTAAAAATAATGCAAGACCACTGCAGTCATTACATTTAAAACTCAGTAGTAGTAGTAAAGGGTTCTGATACCACCAAAAACTCTCATTGTATGAGTTCTGCATAGTACAGGAGAATAAGGTTCCCTGTATAGGCTTACTGAATGGAATGTGTTAAACCAACATGTATCCCTTGGAGTTTAAAAGTGTTATCCAATGCATTTCTTTGCAATGCATTGGAGACCTGCTGGCAAATGTGTCTTTGTTCCCTCTGATGTACATGAATTAGTGGTGAGGTCTGCAGGAGATCCTTGGGGTGCAGTATTACTGAGTGATAAGGCAGCAGCGTAGGAAGCAGGAGCAGTGTGTAACAGTCATAGTGGAGAGAAGGTTGCCTCTTCTCCACTATGACTGTCAGACAGTGTACCAGCTTATTTTGCTGCTGTGCTTGAGATCATGTGCAATAACCGAGACAGACACAATAGCATGAGGTGTCCTACTGGCAGCAGGTGGTCATGTTCTCACTCAGTGGTTGCTTACTGTAGCCCTGCATGCAAGTGGAGTCCTGCAGTAAGGCATGGTGTGTAGAAACTGAGTAGGGCATGTGTGTTTTTACATGTAGCTTGGTGAGTGGCCCATGTGTCTCCTTTGCTCCAGATGGAATTTGTGTTTGTGTGTGTGTGTGTAGAAGGAGCAGGATTTGGGTGTAGAAGTCCGTGTCCGTGTGTGTGTGTTGGCCATTTTTTTTTTGTTTTGTTTTGTTTTGTTTTTGGTAGATGATGAAGGAGGGAAAACTTAGTGCAGAGTGGAGCCGACTCCTGTCAAAATCATGCCCCCTATGTATCTCCATGACAGGCAGTATGGAAAAGATTTGAATATCTCCTCCTTACTGCTGCCCCTCATTGTGTGGGGAAGAGATGCAGATTTTCTCTTTTATATAGAAATATAGCTTGTGAAGGTACTTTTCTATTCAATAAAATGCCCACCTCAAGGCAGGTGTGTGTAGTCCAATAGAAGTTGAGGGGCAACATCTTGCTCACCTGTTTTATGGGACTACTGCCAAGACCACCTTCTCTCAAGCCCCCATCCCAAATAGCATCACTGGTTAGAAAAGACCAATATTTATATTGTCATTCTTTTCCAGGCTAGTCTTATTATACAGATGTTCTTTGACCTGTCATTTTGCATCAGGCTCAAATAAATTACCATAGTATGTGAACAAGATTACAGGGATCACACCCACTATTGTAGTAGGTAACATAACTTGTGTGCCCTTCACTTTTTGAGAAGAGGCTTTTAAAAGCTTTTTATCCTGTGCTCTTTGAAGAGGACTTTTCAGCTTGAATAAAGTATGCATATCTGAAATAATTAATGAAAACTTCCCATGCATCATTTAGCCAAAAGGTCACCAGATGCATAGTTTAGGAGGCAATAATACTTTAATTTCAGGATCATGCTCTCTCTCAATGCAGCACTGTATGCTAATTAATCTCTTGACTCCTAGAAATGTTTCCAGTACATTGCTGAGTGTTGAGATTATCACTAAAACAAAATTCTAACAATTCCAGTTCATTGTCTCTACATCTAAATCAGACAATGTAAGGCAGCAGTCGGCAACCTGCAGCCCTCCTAATGTTATTAGACTGCATGGTGTGTGTGTGTCAGAGGTGTATGCTGCTCATTGCTTTGCAATGCTTTGCATACCCCTCTGGCACTTAAAGGGTTAAATTATTCATAATCTTTTCATTTGTATTAATATTTACTAGTCCTCAGAAAGGTGGATAGCTGGAGATTCCGATGCCTGGTGGTAAAAAAAAGAGGACTCTGGAAATAGTTACCAGACCAAATAAATGGGACTAGACAATAGAATATTATAGAATAATGTGATGTAAAATGGTAGAAAGCTACAATTGTTAAAGTGCAAATTATACGAAAATATGTAATAAATATTAAAGCTTAGTTTTTACTACATCCAACTCTAGTAGTACAGTGTTTTAATTTACTACCCTTAAGTTTCTCCTCAAATCTGGTGCTTTGAGCTCCATAGAGACAGCTGATTATTAGTTATTTAAGCTGCTTTTGTGACACACACAAACAAAAACACATGGCCAGATTTACACTCCAGGCACCCCTAGGCAAGGCACCCTAGGCTCCAACCATACCACTCCTCTACTCATCACATGGCCCCACACCCAGTCACATCCACTTTTTTCTGGCACTGAAAATACCATTTGCCTATAACAAGAAAAGCCAAAAAACACTTTAATCCCTTGGTTTCTTTGCAATGCACTGGATATCTCTCTAGCATCCAAGGGGTTAAATAATAGCTTGTAAAGGAGTATAAAACTGTTGCTGGGACATTGATTGCGCTGGCCACACCCACAATTCAGGATGTAAATGTGGCCAGAACAGCTAAGGTGCTCCTCAAAATTTGGAGCTCTAGGCAACTGCCTATTCTACCTACTAGTGAATCCAGTCCTGCAAAAACAGATGGAGTGTTATAGATGTAAGCTTCAGAATCAAATATATTGATATGGTAGATATAGATTTTTGAAGGTATATAGAAGTCATATGGCCCATCCAGACTGCCCATTTTACTGTCTAGATTATTATACAGCCTTACATAGTTTTCAGAACAGATGATATGTTCGTCCCAGGCATTTTTTAATTACTTTACTATATTAACCCTTACCACTTCCATTGGGAGACTGGACTATGAATCTACCAGCCTTTCCAAAAATGGTACTTACACAAATTACTCCTGAGTCTTCCACCTTCTAACTTTAGGCCATGCCTTCTTGTTCAGGTGTTTTGCTTTTTTTTGAAAAATGCTTCCCTACAGAAATGTATTAAAGGGATAGTAATACTTAAAATGTAAAAAAAAATATGTTGTAGGGTTTATCCCCCTGAGTAAAACAAGAGTACTCCCACTGCTGACAGGTGTTTCATTCAAAAGTTATTAATTTTCAAAGTTTAATTTTTTTAGGTGCAATATCACAGTGGCCTGAAATTGTACAGTGGCGCTGTTGCTACACCATCCTATGGAGATTTATGGTCCCGGGACCAGATCTGTCCATTGGATCGTATAGCAACAGCGCCACTGTACAATTTCTGGGCACTGTGATATTGCACCTAAAAAGTTCAAATTTGAAAATTAATAACTTTTGAATGAAACACCTTTCAGCAGTGGGAGTACTCTTGTTCTACTCAGGGGGATAAACCCTACAACATATTTTTTTTTACATTTTAAGTATTACTATCCCTTTAAGTCCATTTATATTTATAAATGTGTCTATCCCCACTTTCTTTCCTGTCTTAAAAGCTCTACATATCAAGGTTTTTGAGTCTGTCCGTGCAGTTTTTGTCTTGCGTGCCTTGCACCATTTTACTGGTGTCTCTTTGAAGTATCTCCAATGTATTAATGTCCTTCTGGAGATGTTGGGGGAGATCCACTAAGCGGTGAGAAAGAGATGATAAAGTTGAGATAACTTCTACGGTTTATCACTTCTCCAATTCCTATTCTATGGAAACTATGCGCTAAAATTTCTGCAGCTGTGAAGATCTTAGTTCATTGGCTCTATAAAATAACATACGAACTGGAAAAGTGATAAACTAGAGTAGTCATCTCCACGTTATCTTCCCTTGGTGAATCTCCCCTCTGGTCTCCAGAACTGTACAGAAGCTCTTATTGCCAAACTATTATCTCTGTTTATTGTTTTATCGTTTTTTTTCTTTCTTTGTTTTTTTAATAGGCTTGACATAATGGCCAAAAGTAGATACTTTTACCTTTTTATTTTAAAGGTTTTAGAATTTTCTTATTAAAGAAAAATGTGAAAAAACAAACAAACTAAAAAAAAAAACCTTTGTCTAGGAGTACATAATATTTAATGAATTTGATCATTTTTTGGTGATAATTCCACTTTAAGCAAGATGGTAAGTGCGAAAGTGGAGAGGAGGTGGAGTTTCACATGAAAGTGGGCAGAGTAAGTATAGAACATGATGGGACACAGAGGAGAGTAAGTATAGAACATGATGGGACACAGAGGAGAGTAAGTATAGAACATGATGGGACACAGAGAGAGGAGAGTAAGTATAGAACATGATGGGACACAGGGAGAGGAGAGTAAGTATAGAACATGATGGGACACAGAGAGAGGAGAGTAAGTATAGAACATGATGGGACACAGAGAGAGGAGAGTAAGTATAGAACATGATGGGACACAGAGAGAGGAGAGTAAGTATAGAACATGATGGGACACAGAGAGAGGAGAGTAAGTATAGAACATGATGGGACACAGAGAGAGGAGAGTAAGTATAGAACATGATGGGACACAGAGAGAGGAGAGTAAGTATAGAACATGATGGGACACAGAGAGAGGAGAGTAAGTATAGAACATGATGGGACACAGAGAGAGGAGAGTAAGTAGCACAACACTGGGATATTCCCAGTAAGCTGCTCAGTCTGCAGAGACCTAGTACCAAACAGATCCAGTGCTTCTCAGACATATAAATTGTAACAATTATTTTCTACCTTTGCCATACTTAATCCCAATGCTGGTCTGTATTCCATTACTGCTTATTAGCTCGTTGGGGTTCCCAACAGCCTGGGCTTTTTCTGGCAATTCTGTTATCATCACATTACACAATTCATCACATTACACCAGGACACAATTTTCCTTCCACATTTTGTAGTCAATTTTGAAATTTTTGTGTCTGTACCTCCAGCCTGTTGAAAATCAATACATCTCTATGGGAAGCAATGTAAGCTACAGTCATACACCAGCTTATCATTACTTTTAATGGAACTTTTAACAGCTTTAATGCTTGCAGAGCTCTCCAATATTCAAGGAGTTAAAGAACACATTGAAATACAGGAAGCGTTTTAAAAATGTACTAAAAAACATACACTGAACAACTTTTTATATGTATTCATACTTATATTCACAAATATGATGCCTTCCTCACTATGAAAAGAGATTCACACAATTACTACTGTGAATTAACATCTTCCATATGCACCAAAACGGGACCAGTTACAAATCTCAAATGCCCAATAGTCAAACAAGAAAATTACTTCTATACATATAAAGGGTTAGCCCTATTTTAGGTGCCTCCAAAAAAGGTTTTTGGATAGTTGGCATCCACACCCCAGGACGGGCTTACTGCTAGTGGCCACCCAATAGGATGTGTGGGGAGGGTTTTGAATTGGCTGAGGAGCCAAACGGGCAATGTAATTTGCCTCAGAACAAGAGCTCCCCTGCCTCTTCAGCCAAGTGTATATAAAGTAATGTGCAAACATTTTAGACAGGTGTGAAAAAATGTTATAAAGTAAGAATACTTTCAAAACTAGGCATGTTAATAGTATATAGTTATCAGTTAACAAAACGCATAGTGAGTGAACAGAAGAAAAATCTAAATCAAATCAATATTTGGTGTGACCACCCTTTGCCTTCAAAACAGCATCAGTTCTTCTAGGTACACTTGCACACTGTTTTTTAGGGAACTAGGAAGGTAGGGTGTTCCAAACATCTCGGATAACTAACCACAGTTCTTCTGTGGATTTTGGCAGCCTCAGTTGCTTCTCCCTCTTCATGTAATCCCAGACAGACTCTATGTTGAGATCAGGGCTCTGTGGGGGCCATACCGTCACTTCCAGGACTCCTTGTTCTTCTTTATGCTGAAGACAGTTCTTAATAACTTTGGCTGTATGTTTGGGGTCATTGCCATGCTGCAGAATACATTTGGGGCCAATCAGGTCCCTCCCTGATGGTACTGCATAATGGATACGTATCTGCCTGTACTTTGAGGATACCATTAATTCTGACCAAATCCTCAACTACATTAGCAGAATTGCAGCCTCAAACTTGCAAGGGACCTCTATGATGCTTCACTGTTGCCTGCAGACACTCATTCTTGTACCCTTCAGCTAACAATCTTCCTTCTGCTACAGCCATATATTTCAAATTTTGACTCCTCAGTCCAGAGTACCTACTGCCATTTTTCTGCACCCCAGTTCCTGTGTTTTTGTGCATAGTTGAGTCACTGGCCTTGTTTCCACGTCGGAGGTATGGCTTTTTGGCCGCAAGTCTTCTATGAAGATCACTTCTGATCAGGCTTCTCAGGACAGTAGATGGGTTTTCCAGGGTCCCACTGTTTTCTGGCACTTCTGAGCTGATGGCACTGCTGGACATTTCAGATTGTGAAGGAAAATAAGCATGATGCTTCTTTAATCTGCTGAACTAAGTTTCCTTGGCCAACTACTGTGTCTACAGTCCTCAACGTTGCCTGTTTCTTTTTTCATCTTCAAAAGAGCTTGGACAGCACATCTGGAAACCCCTGTCTGCATTGAAATTTCTGCCTGGGAGAGACCTTGTGATACAGTATAACTACCTTGTGTCTTGTTGCTGTGCTAAGTCTTGCCATGGTGTATGACTTTTGACGTTAAACAGTCTTCAGCAACCTTAATTTGTTAGCCGAGTTTGGATGTTCCTCACTATCCATTTTGTTAATTGATAAATTTAAACTATTAACTTGTCTATTTTTGAAAGCATTCTTACTTTATGGCATTTTTTCACACCTGCCTAAAACTTTTGCACAGTACTGTGCATCAACTTTCACCACAGCGAATGGGAGGGGCCACCCTATTTGCCCTGGTGAAGGGGAGGGCCCACAGATGCACATTCCCCTTTGCTATGGGGAAGGGTACATGGAGGCCCCTTCCCTTCACCAATGCTAACAGGATAGACCCTCCCTTCAATTCACTATTTCTCTTCCCTCTATCATTTGCTGCTTCATCTCCCCCTCCCTTCCATTCACCATTTCTCCTCCCTCTTGCTTACATTTGCCGCTTCATCCTCCCTCCCTTCAATTCACCACTTTGCCTCCTTCTCCCTCCCATTCACTGCTTCATCCCCCCCTTCCATTCGACAGTTTGCCTCACCCTCCCTTTCATTCACCGCTTCATCCCCCCCTTCCAGAAAAAAAAAAAAAATCAGACCTTGTGGTGGGGCACCGCCTCCTGATGCTCCCCAGCTACTGATCTCCCAGCCAAGACAGATGGAAGATCAATAGATGCAATGCATGAGAGAACCCCTGCTTCCATTCTAACAGGAGTAATGGGTAGCAGTGGGCAGGATCGGCAAACCCTCTCTCACGTAAATGATAGAAAGCCTCCCTCACTGATGTGAAAGAGCTTCCTGATCCTGCCCACTCCTACTCAGTACTCCGGGTGGAATGGAAGCAGGGAACCTCTTGCTGTCCTATTGATCTACCAACCAAATTGGCTGGGAGATCAATAGCTTTGATCAGGAGTGGTCCCACCACAAAGTCTGAACTTAAAAAATAATTAAACCTTTGAGTGCCAGACAGGTAACCAATGCATTGCAACTCAATGCGTTGAATACCTGTCTTGCACTCACAAGTTCACTGCATGGATGAAGCCGTGCAGGAAAAACTAGTGTTCAGGATTCAAGATTCAAGCGTTCTCATTGGCAGAGATCGATTTCTGGCCAATGAGATTGCTCCAACTTACAGACAGACAGCCTCCATCATCAGAGGAGGCTGGATAGAAGCTTAGACTACGGTACAGATCCAGTCAACACTGTTTGCTGGAAGTAGGTACAGAGCTACATTTAATCTTTTAATTTCTCCAAACGAGCAGATTTTTTTTAAAATAAGGATACACTTTCCATTATTTATCTTTTATAAGGGAACAATTTAGGCAAAGTCGTGACGGGGTAAACATCCCCTTTAAGACTAGACCATATGTACAAGGACTCATGGTAGGGTATGTTCAAACATGGCTAGCCATCTCTTGGGACCCACTACTCTCATCATCCCCATTAGCCATTTTCAGTTGCAAACATCCATTTTGGAAATGGTATGAACAGAATAAGGAAGTATTTTTCATATGTACATTTTTGTATGGTTATGAATACATTAATGAATGTTTGGATTCCATTGCAACTGATAATCATGGGTTGTATCTAAATTCCTCCATGGACTTCAAAGAGAATGTTTAAGATGTAGCCAATGATAACACCAATCAATTGAGATGCAATGTAGACTGCATCTGTTTTTTAAGAAAAAGACCAAGGATCATGGGGCATATTTGGCAATCTAAAGAGGGAATATTCACAAACAAGCCAACTGCAGCAAAGAATGCACAAAACAAAGCTCCACCTGCCTTAGTACACTCCCTGACCCTGCTCCCCTCCCTCTAACTTTTGCTCCTTTCACCGGGACCCACTGTCCTCTTGGCTAGCTTGTTGTCACGGTTTCATAAGAACACTCAGACAGTTAGGTAAGGTTAAAAGCTTTATTGAAAATAAATAGAACAATCACCCTACTCAGGTCCAGATGAGGTCCGTACTAAGTACTTCCCAAATCTGACTCAGGTCAGGATGTATGAATATCACAGTGGCAATATATATTAGGACTCTGTAGGCTTGATCGTGGACAGGTTCAGGAACAAGTAGAACCACAACAGCCCCACACCGCAACTAGGTGAGATAAGGTGATGGGTGACTGCAGGGCAATTCCCTAGGAGGCTAGGGATAGCAGAGGCAACACAGACAGGACTCTGGCAGTGACCTGACCCTAGAATGCTAGGGTTACCGGAGGCAACACAGACACTGGCAAGTGACCGGACTCCCACAAACCCCTGGAGACTATGGGGTAGACAGGCCTCACAGGCACGGTGCAGTATAGCGAGTGGGACTAGGTGGAATGAGATACAGAGTGCGTACCCTGACAGATCAGAAGCCAGTGTAGCCCCAATCTGTACACACGGAGGTAGTCAGCCAGTCCCGTCAGTAACGGAACCGGGTACTCAGCCAGGTCGGTACACAGAGAGTTAGTCAGCCAGTCCTAGTCAGTAACGGAATCAGATACTCAGCCCAGCCAGGTCGGACACACGGAGTTAGTCAGCCAGTCCTAGTCGGTAACGGAATCAGATACTCAGCCAAGCCAGGTCGGTACACACAGAGTTAGTCAACGAGTCCTAGTCGGTAACGGAATCGGATACTCAGCCAAGCCAGGTCGGTACACACCGAGTTAGTCAGCCAATCCTAGTCAGTAACAGAATCGGATACTCAGTCAAGCCAGGTCGGTACACATGGAGTCCTAAGTCAGCAACAGAATCGGATCACAGGAGCGTCAGGAATCAGAAGCATAGTCAGGCAAGCCGGGTCATACACGGAAACAGGAACAAGCAGTCATAAACGCTAGGTACGGGTACACCATGAAAGGGCACTGTAAAGATGACAGGAGGGAGTATATAAAGGCAAACCCTGGGAGAAGCCACAGTCCCAAAGCCAATAAGAATAAGGCAATGGTAAACCCGGAAGTAACAATGTCGCTCAGCAGCTGGAATCACGGGCGCCGTGATACTTGCCTAGAATCTCCCTATGCCTTCCCCTTCCCCACATGAGCAGATATACTCCCACTCAAACACAACAGGCTCTCATCTCACACACACAGCTGCACTTCCTGAAGACACGCTTGCAAAAGAAAAAAATAAAAGTAGAAAATAAATAAATTATGAACTAAAATGAAAAGATGAGTAAAACAATTATATGTCAAATTAAAACAAAATCATAAACAGAATATGCAGCAACTAGGGCAAAAGCAGAAAAAAAAATCAGTGAGAAACAAAATGTGCGGTTTAGGGGTAAAAGGGAAAGTGTGGTAGAAAAGGTAATGTGTGTTGGAGGTGGTAATCTATGGCTGTATAAATATATATATATATATATATATATATATATATATATATATCTGTGGTATATTAATGTAGTGTTGTATGAATGGATGTGTAAGTGTACATATGAAACCAGGAACACAGCTGAGATAATGGTGCTGTGAAGCCCCTTGTATAAGATCCCCTCAACTCGTTCTGCCCAATGTGACTGTTATATCTGTTATTTGTTTTTTCAGCATATCAGTTTTTCAGCTGTTCACTTATTGGTTAAATATTGGAGTTGAAAATTCATGTGAGATATCCAGGATTCACTACTCCAACAACTAAATCAATGATGCATTTGGGTTGAATGTAATTGGATGGCTATTGGACTAAGTTTTTCCACAGAATATGAATGGACTTTTAGATGCATTTCCTCAGTTTGACTCTCTCTCTAGGGTGTTGGGCTTGTGGGACAGCAGAGTCGCTTGTATGCTAGGGGTTTTTAGAGAGAAACAATTTTATTAAACAGGAACAGCATCAGAGCAGATTGACTGGCAGTTCTCAACATAAGTACCAATACATAGTACAGTTCTACTGGAGAACCTATTTGGCAGTTCTCTTTTAAAACCTCTATCCTGAGACTCCCTCTAGTCTTTCCCTGCAACTTGGGAGATAGGTTGGCCCTTTTATATGCTAAGAATAATCCTCAAAAGTACCCCTCCCCCAAAGAGATCCTTCTTGGATCCTACCATGCTCCGGACGAATGGTTGGCACCTTGACTCTCCTGGCAAACTACAGGGGCCCCTTAAGGGAATCGCCATCCTCTTCCTCATGGAGTGCCCAGGCCTCATGTGGGGACCTGTTTCAGCTTCCTTGGTTAGGTTTTGGCACAAAGTGAAGCTTCTCAAAAGACATGACAGCGCCCATGAAATCCTGGTAATCAGCATCACTGACCGTGTAAAACAGAGGAGTAATATGTCTTTTTTGTATTTATCTATGTGCATCAGAGGATAAAATAAATATATGATAAAAAGCTACTGCCACAGCAGTGACAAAACCACCAAAAATATGAACTATCCTAGAAACACTAGGATTTTTTGTTTGGACGGTGGCTAACAAGATCACTTCTGTTGGCTTTGGTCTGAGTCATTCATTTGACATGCCTCATATCATATTCATCTTATTTACATTATTCATCATCTTCTGCATCCATCATCTCATTCTGTATATGTGGGACTGATATTATTGTTCAGTGGACATCCAGGTTTGCTTTTTCCAATATTTTAATTATATTGTTTTGTGTACTTTTTATATTGTCCATTGTTATATTTTCCAATTTATTTATGGTAATACCATTTTTGGTTTTTATGCTTAGGGATTTTTTAGTTGCATTTGCGATTGCCCTACTTTTACTCAATTACAGGGTGAAGTTTGCCACCCATGGTAGGGCCCTAATCTGAATCAGTATAGGAGAGCAAAAGGTCCTTGCCATCTACATCACTTCTTATGCAGAGCCCTTTAAATTGTATCCCCATAATGCCTTCCAGGCCAATATACAACCCTGGAAAAACCGTAAAGGGGCCTGCAATCTAAAAAAGACCCAGGGGCACCTTATTACATGCATCAGCTCCCATTATAGGCTGATTTTTGTGGGCTAGATTTAAAAAATGTTTAAATGTAACATTTTATATGTTAGTTTCTCCTAGATAAAAAAAATAGTCATTTACTTCATAAAAACAGCATTGAAGAGGCTTATCCCTATCATTTCCAAATGGTTCCACAAACCTTAAAAATATAGTTTGCTTTTGATATTTTTCACCATTATCTGAATTTCTCAGGGACCTCTAAATTATGCTGGTTTCCTTTTCCTTCTACCCTTTTTTCTTTAAACCTCCCACTGACGTTCATCCTCCTTGTAGGAAATTTGAAAGAGCGGTATGATCTGAGACCTAGGTGAGATTTGAGCAGTTGACCACTAAGGGAGGTAACATTGAAACATTTTTTAAAATATTTTTATGAATAAGAAGTATGAGGCCAAAAATATAAAAACAGGTCTGATTTATTTTCTCCCCTTATCTCAGTTTTGTCCTATTAGGCAATGCCCCTTTGTTGTGGTGCATTGGAAACCTCTCTCTAATCTCTAAGTGGTTAACACATCTTTATTCCTTCATTCCTACATAAGATTGTAATGCAGTGCAAGATGACTTTCATACCATATCGACCTACAACAAAAGGTTGCAATAACACCACTATCTTCAGGAAAAGAAAGTGGTTGGATAGTTGGCAGCATTGCTTAGTTTTTCAGTGTTTATAAGGAAGGGAGCAAGACTGTGTTTTGGGCATGCTGTCAGAACTGTAATTAAGAAAGCTACCGTTTACAAAGTGCGTACATGCTCTTCTAGAAAACAATGAATGGTCTTGCATCAGTCGTGTGTCAGAATGTAATCTTAACAAGGTTGTTTGATAACTGATTAACCTGTTCATTGCTATGCTGGAAACATGTTTGTTTACAACATAGAAACAATTATTGGCATACAGAGTACTGGTCGTGGAAACTTTCTGAACTACCCTCACAATTCCTGAGATGCCAGTTAACTGTTTTATCTGTGCTAACAACTGCGGAACAATCCAGAAAGACCTGAAAAAAGATCAACCTGAATCAGTACCACTATGGAGTATATGGGGACATATATTCAAACTAAAAGTGGGTCAATCTTGAGATAACCTACTGCATCATAGAAGAGAAATGAACATTCCAATTGTTTTAATTGTAGCTGTTAGTCCTTGAATGTGAAAGAGTTGAAAGCCCAGTTCAATAAATTGCAATTTTTCTATTTCTCCCTATGGTGTAGTTGATTTGCGCCTGAATTTTCTTTTGAACATTTGGCCCATATGCGACACATTTCATAGATCTGGTCATTTGAAAAATAGTAAATACAAACATTGGGGGAGATTTATAAAGCTGTAGTTATAAAGAAAGTGTCTGTAAATCTGGCACAACCAGGACAGGATTTACATCCCAGACACTGTATGTGCACTTAGCTCGTCATGGGTCGTTAAGTCAAAAACAACCCATGACGTGCTATGACCGTCAAGGGTCGTAAAGGGGTTAAAGAGGTGTAATTCTGGCCACACCCACTCCTCTCATGACCCCACCCCATCCTGTCCATGGCCTATATCAAGTAAGGACAAACAATTTTTAACCCCTTGGTTGCTGAAGAGATCTCCAGTGAATTGCTCCTCAATGTGTTGGAGATCTCTCTGGCATCCAAGGATTAAATAATAGCCTGAAATGGGGTATAAAACTAGTGCAAGGACACTGAAATTGCTCTGGCCACACCCACAACAGAAAATATGGGTGTGGCAGGCACAGCTGAGGAGTCCCTCAAAATTTGGAGCTCTAGGCAGTTGCCTACTCTGTCTATTGGGAAATCGAAATGTGAGAAAAAAAAAAAATAAGCGGCTCCAGTTAACATAGGGTATGCTTAAATCTCTTTCAAGTATTGAAATCTTCTTAGAGTATATAAACTTCTTCCTGAGTGATAACTCCTGTGCTGGTTTGTTAGGACTCTCTCTCCCTAATATCCAATATCTTGTAACACAAAGTATAAACCGCACCAATGTAGAATCACTCTGTATCAAAGTAGATTAAAATCAAAATTTACCTTTATTATTCTCCTTTAATAACATCATGTTTCTTTCGAGACCACAATCAACTGGAGGGCAGCAACAGGTTACAAACGGTTCAGATACATCCAACAGGTTCACACCAGATAGGATATCCACTGAAGCGTTGGTATGCTGGTCAACACCAGAACGGGTAGTCAGACAAGCCAGAAGTCAAACACGGAACAGGTACACAGGTCTGCACCACAATGGTTGTCAAACTAAGCCAAGGGTCATACACGGAGCAGATAGTCGGACAGAGCCACAGGTCAGCACCAGGTCGGGTAGTCAGACAAGCCAGATAATGCACGGAACACCAAAAACTAGAACTGCACTGGACACCAACGAAAGGGCGACTGAGCCCTGTGTCCAGGCAGTTTAAGTAGTTAGGTCACAGGAAGAGGAGGAGTAGCAATCAGGTAGCTGTCCCTTGAAATGGAGAGCACGTCCATGCCTTTGGATGTGTGCCCATTGATGATGTCACTGGCCATGGCGGAACGCCGACAGCAGAAGAGGCAGGGGCCGCACATGGGACCAGGAGACGGCTGAGCCGACAGGGCACAGGATGCGACCAAGCTGCAACTCAGAGCATGAGGCAGAGTGCCAAGGAAGGATGCTGCTGGAGCCACTGGATGCGCAATGTGGTTGGCTCGGCCAGCTGCCGCAAGGTCCTATGATAGAAAGTAGTTTCAAAAGGTTATAAAGCTGATGACAGATGAGATTAGAGAGGCGTTATGGAAGGATATAAAGATGGTAGCAGATTATATATATTATATATAAAATATATATATATATATATAAAGCTATGGAAGTTAATAAAACTGGTCCCAGATGAGACTGGAAAGGTGTTATGGAATTTTATAAAATTTGTCACAGATTAGAAATGTGTTATGGAAGGTTATATGGCTGGTTGCAGATGAAATTTAAATGGAGTCATGGAAGGTTATAAAGTTGGCCCCAGATGACTTTAGAAAACAGTTGCGGAAGCATGTAAAGTTGGTGCAGTTGAGATTAGAAATCATTTTACAGAAGATTTAAAGAAAGGCGTGATGTTTGTCCTAGTTGAGAATAGAGATACTTTTAGGAAGGGTGTAAATTTGGGATAAATACAAGGTTTCTGTTGACTAAGTAAGAGATGAACTTTTCTTACATGAAAAGGGGGCAGTTATAGGACATCTAGCAGGAACTGGGGTAATTCCTGCTACTGCTAACTGTATCATTAAGGAACATAGTAACAAAATAATATAGTTGATGAGGCTGAAAAAAGATCTGCATCTATCAAGTATAGCCCATGCTAAAAACACCCCCATGGATCCAGAGGAAGGCAAAAAAAGCCCTCTGCAGTCATTTCCAATTTAGCCTCAAGTGGGTAAAAAAATTCCTTCCTGACTCCAAATGACAGTCAGATAGTTCCCTGTATCAACATCCTATCTGCACTGAAGCCATCTGTCCTAATTTTCAATACTGTAATGTGCTAGATAGGCATCCATTGCTTTTTTGAAAGCAGTTGCATTATCTGCAAGTACAACATCCTGAGGCAAAGAATTCCACAGCTTTACAGCCCTTACTGTAAAGAATCCCTGCCTTTTAGTCGAAAGCACCTTTCCTCTAGTCTTAATGGATGTCCTCTTGATGTTAGTTCAGCTCTTTGTTTAAATAATTAATTGGATAGTTCTTTGTATTGACCTTGAGTGTATTTGTAAATGGTAATCATATCACCCCTTAGATGTCTCTTCTCTAATGTAAACAAATCCAGTTTGGCTAGTCTCTCTTTATAACTCAGATCCTCCAATCCCTTTTTTTAAGACTTTTTTAAGAACTGGCGCCCAAAAGATGAGGCCTAACCAAGGATTTATACAGAGGTAGGATAATATTAGCATCTCTTGCATCTACACCTCTTTTTATGCAGGCTAGTACCCTGTTTGCTCTTGCATCAGCTGAGTGACTCTGCACACTGCTGTGAAGTCTATTGTCTATCAGTACTCCTAAATCTTTCTCTTATGAAATTGTTTCCCATTTAGAATATATGTAGCAAGTTTGTTTCTACAGCCCAAATGCATAACCTTACATTTATCTATATTAAATGTCATCTGCCACTTTTCTGCCCATTGACTCAGTTTATCTAAATCCTTCTGCATAGAAAAAAACATGCAGCTTTGTATGTATTTTCCTACATAACTTAGTGTCATCAGCAAAGATTGAGATGCTACTTTCAATTCCCATTTTAAGATCATTAATAAACAAATTAAAAAGCATTGGGCCCAGGACTGAACCCTGTGGCACCCCACTTATAACATTAGACCAATTTGAAAAGGTTCCATTTACAACAACTCTCTGCCATCTATCATTTAACCAGTTCTCAGTCCATGTACAGATAACACCATCCAAACCAAAGCATTTTAATTCATGCAGTAACCTGTTGTGAGGCACTGTATCTAAGGCTTTTCCAAAATCCAGGTATACCACATCAACAGCAATTCCCTTGTCCAAATTACTACTTACTCTTTCATAAAATGCAAGTAAAGTAGTCTGATATGATCAATTCTTCATGAAACCATGCTGATTCCTACTAATAATATTGTTTGTCTTCACATAGTTCTGAATACTGTCAGTTAGTAACCCTTCTAGTATCTTACCCACAGCTCACAGGTCTATAATTTCCTGGTTTGGATCTTGCTCCCTTTTTAAACAATGTAACTACATCAGCTTTCCTCCAATCACAGGGCACTATGCCTGATGAAAGTGAATCAATAAATATTAAGTATAATGGTCTTGCTATTATTGGACTAAGTTCCTTAAGTACACATGGGTGTATACCGTCAGGTTTAGGTGCTTAATTCATCATAACCATCTCCAGTCTCTTTTGGACCTTGTCCTCAGTAAGCCATGTACGTGATGAAGGAAATTCCATGGTTTTGTCTGTGTGCCCATAGCCTGTCATTGCTGCGTCCTTTGTATATACTGAAGTAAAGAATGTATTTAGGGTGTCAGCCATAGCCTTATCCTCACTAATCAATATCAACCTTAACTTTTTTGTTATTAATATACTTGTAGAATTGTTTAGGGTTTTTCTTGCTCTCATTTGCAGTATTTCTCTCATTTTCAATTTTATCTAGCTTAATTGCTTGTTTGCAGATTTTATTACATTCTTTGTATTTGTTAAATGATGTATCTGATCCATTTGACTTAACCCTTTGAGTGCCAGAGGGGTACGCAACGCATTGCTTTGCAATGCATTTCGTACCCATGTTGCACTCAAAGTGTTAAACACTTTAAAAGTCTGTTTCTTATTTCTCATTTCTCTGCAAACCTCATTATTAAGTCATGGTACATATTGACGAGTACATTTGTCTAAGAGCATTTTAAACACATTCCTTGATTCTTGTGCATTTATATCTTTGAAAATTACATCCTACTGAATATCCTTTAATACTTCTTTTAGCTTTGCAAAATTAGCCTTTTTAAAATTGAATGTTTTGGTTAAAACCTTGCTATTGGGTCTGTCATAAATTTCAAAGAATACCATATTGTGATCACTATTGCCCAAATGTTACCTTACTTGTACATTGATTGTTTATCATGTCAGAATTGAGAGCAATAGGTCAAGCAAGGCCTCTTTTCTAGTTGGCTCCTCTACTAGTTGGGACATAAAATTATCATTATCATTTATCATACTTAAAAAAAAAAATGATTTCCCTTTGTTGAGACGGAATTCATATTGCTCCAGTCAATTTCAGAATAGTTGAAATCTCCCATTATAATTACCTTTGCTGTTCTAGAATCCTTTTCCATTTTCAGTAAAAGTTGGGCTTCCTCCAGCTCCCTAGTATTAGGTGGCTTGTAACAAATCCCCACTAACATCTTTTTATTATGTGTGCCCCCAATGTGGGCCCTTCATTTATATTTTAAGGCATGCTTTACATAAAGGCATACCCATCATCCCCTATTATTAACCCTATCCCTCCTAAAAAGTGAATAACCCTCTACATTGACTGCTAAGTCATATGTATCATCTAACCAGGTTTCAGACACACCAATTAGATCATACTGCTCATGCAGTGCAATAATTTCTAGATCCCCCACCTTACCAGCCAAACTACGAGCATTTGCATGCATACATTTTATTTTTTTGCCATTTTTAAAGAATTCATCCCTTGTCAGATGTATTTGGCTTTTATCAGGCTGTAACAGTGGTAACTCCCTATTAGATGAACTAGCCCATTCCCCCTCTCCACCCCCATGCCCCTTCTCTAATCCCATTTCTTCAGTTATACTACCTAACTCTTCCTGTGTTGCAGCACCCTCCCCCCCTTTCTAGTTTAAAATCTTCTTCAGCAGTCTAACCATCCTAACTCCCAGCACCGTTGCCCCCCTTCCACTAAGGTGCAATCCATCACGACTATAAAAATTGCCCCCAAGGGTAAAGGCTGCCCAGTGCTCTAGGAACCCAACCCCCTCCTGCTTACACCAAGTCTTTAGCCACGCATTTAACTCCCTAATCTCCAGCTGCCTTTCCAATGTAGCGTGTGGCACAGGTAGTATTTCAGAAATTGCTACCTAAGTCCCTGAAATCCTCCATTTTTCACTGACTTTGTTATTAGTACCAAAATGTACCATGACAGCAGGGTCATGCCAAGCCCCTCCCAACAATCTGTCAACCCGATCTTCCACATGTCAAACACGAGCTCCCAGGAGACAGCAAACTGTTTGATTGTTACGGTCCTGGCAACAGATTACCCTGCCTGTCTTCCTAATAATAGAATCCCCTACCACCACCATCTGTCTAGGTCTACCTGAATCCTGCATCCCATCCATGCTAGAGGGACTGTTCTCCCAGCTGTTAGAGAGATCAGTCCTCCCCAGCAAAGGCATTCCTGTGTCAACATCCCCAACATCATTACGCAATGTAGCAAATCTATTAGGGTTAGTAAACACAGGAGTGTCCTCCCTATTCCTCTGATCCCCCCTTGCTATGTCTAACTTTAACCCATTTAGCTACCTGCTCTTTCTTTGTGCAGTCTCCACCCCCAGAACTACCTACCACCACTTTCTGCTGCTTAGTCATGTGCTCCCCTTTAACTGCTATAGATCATGTGTTACAATTATTAAGCCATCTATATAGATGTGTATCTGTTGCCAGGTTTGCTATTTTATTCCTGCAGTGTGGCGCTTCTAGTATTGCTGTTATTTTTACACTACTGTCTTTGTCTACATTTTATAAGGTCCACGGGTGTATAGACACACTTGACTAAATACATATACACAAACAAACCAGGCAGCATCCTGCATGCATATAAAATAGAGCATCATGTGATATTAAAAAAAATCTGTTTTTGCACACATCTAAGAAATAAAGATATTCTGCTGAATGATAGAGAGGTCCCTCATGCATTGTGCTGCAAAGCATTGAAGACTTTTCTAGCATATAGAAGGTTAAATATTTCCTCCCTCTATAACCGTCGTTACAAATATACTATGTGTATAACAACTGGCAATAGAAACATGCTCTGTGTACATTACAGATGGAATGGTGCCTGGTGTCTCAGATGACCTTGCTTTATTTGGAATGCTGACCCTGAAATGTACAGTATTTGTTGCCAATTATGGATAGTGTGTGAGATGGCGGTTACATGTGTGAATAGAACCAGCGATAACAAATTTAATTTTGAGACTCATTTGGGTGTGTCTGGATGGAAAAATACACCCTAAAAATAGTCTTAAAAAAAACCAAGACAAAAACAGATCCATACAGAATATTATGAAATATAAATGGATAAATTGTTGTATTGAATAGTGAGTCATGAGGAATATAATTATTGGATTTGTTAATTTGCTTATCAGAGGACTTTCACAATCTGCTGAACTGAAATATTAACCCTTACAGTTCCACAAAATGTATATTTTAGGCAATACATCCTCTCTTTCTATCCAGGACATACTTGAAAATGAAATTTCCATGTATTCTTCCTGGTAAAACAATTTCTAAATAAATAAATAAACCCGAGGATTCCAAATCAATACTCAAGGAATGCTTGAAACCCTACAGCTTAGAGGTGATCAAATACAAAACTAGCAGTCTTCTTCTTATGCCTTTCTGGTAGACATTACACCATTTTAAGTCACTAAAGAACCAGTTAATTGGTGCAGATCATGTAGTAGGAAACACTGTACTCTTTGACCCTGAGAATTTGGACCTTCACCCCTGAGACTACGAGGTCTAGGCCAAGACCGGTGGGTGGGAGTTGCACTGGAGATGTGTGGGGAGCACTTTGCCTTGACGATGCAGACAAACATCTGCATTAAGAAATACACATTCAAGGCAAGGAGATGAAAGGGAGGAGAAGTTCCCCATTACCATACAGAGTTGTTGAACAGCTGGTGATGTGGGGTGAATGTCCTCCCTTACACATCACCAGTAGCTGACAACCCTGAAGTCTGAGGACCTCTTCTCTGCTTTCCCACTTGCTCAGTGGGGGAGTGGAGAGGATCCTCTTGGTTCCACAAACAGCATCACTCCCTTAATCCTTTGAGTGCCATATGAATGTCCATTGCACATCCTCCTCTACCTAACCCTGGCTTGGTGCAGCAAGGCTCAATTTCCCTCCTGGAGGACGCTGCAAAGGGTATTGCATTGGCGGGGGAGAATATTTCCATGTCCACATCCAGGGCTTGGGCAGGAGAGAGCGAGTGTGGCAAGAGGCTAGGAATAATGAAGTGGTGTTTGGTTGCAGGCTTGAGGTGAATGCAGCAGTATCAGTCAGTGGAGCTCAGGATATGGAGGTGGCCGCAGCAGCATTGGTGATGGGAAGAGAGGACACATTGCAGACTCACCAGAGGGACAGCATAGAAGGAAGGGATGAGTCTAATTTGTGTTTCAATAATGAAAAAGTGTGTCAGGGGGTAGAGTTTGAAGAAGAGGGGTACATGGGGTAGAGGCTCAGATTAAGTTGTTATTGGCAGGAGATACATATGCATGTGCATTATGGCAGTGCATGTTAAGGATAAAGTTTACAGGAAAATACAAACAGGGTAATATATCAATTTATTTAAATTAACAAAGGAGGTAGCAAAAGCTGTAGAGGATAAGGAGGGAAAAGGGGATAAGGGGAATGCAAAAGAGTACAAAACTATTTTGCAGTAGGTCCAGGGTTTTAAAGTGTTTACAAGGGTGTATTGGGAAGCCAAATCAGAGAAGGCTATACATTTGGTTAAATACAGTGACTTGATTGTAGACCTATATGTGAGGCATGGTGGTTTAGTGTGGTTGGCGTATTGTAGGGAGTTTAGGAGGAAGAAGGCCATGTCCAAAACATTAATTTTTGGTCAAAAGGATATTGACCTGTGGACTAATGTGGTCATGATGAAGCCGGCCCCTGGTCTGGTTATGTGGGCAAATAAGTGCAGTAGGGGTTTTGCATGTAGGCTTAACCATGCATGTAAACAGTGGTAGAGTGCAGGTAAGGGGGAAGGGAGAAGTGAAGTAAGTTTGAGGCTGGCGAGGTCGCCATTGGTGGTAAATGAGCTGAAGAGATGGCTGGATGAATATCTGGATAGGGAAAAGGCAGAGTTGTTAAACAGTTTTACGTGTGATTTTGTTATACCAGTTAAATACTCAGTTTGTGGGTGAAAAAGTGGTCAGATAGAAGATTGCCAAGGAAGTGGGGGTTTGGTAGGATAGCGGGCTCATTTGAGGCACTACTATTGGAGGTCATGATTGCTTCTGCAGTGGGGGGTTGTGCCCAAGAAGGAAATAGGCAAATTCAGGTTGATTCAGCACTTGTCACTTGTCATACCCAGTGAGTGAGTCCGTGAAAGATGTTCTGGATAAGGAAATGTGTAGTGTTCAATATCAGTCTTTTGACAAGGCTTTGGAGATAGTGAAAGGGGTGGGCCCTGGAGCATTCTTGGCTATGGTAGATGTAGAATCAACGTTCTGTTTGCTGCCACTCCATCCATATAGCTTCAAGCTTACCTTGTGTTTTTTGAAGGGAAGGATTATGTGGACAATTCTTTGCCAATGGGGTGTGGAGTATTGTGTACATATTTTGAGGCATTTAGTACATTCATCCATTAGTGTTTGGAGCGGAGGCCGGGGTTACAGACAGTTGCATGTTATTTGGATGATTTTTTGTTGTTTTGTGCATTACAGTCCAGGGATTGTGTGGTGCTAGTAGAGACATTGCTCAAACTGTTGGGGAGCATGTGAGTCCCAGTGGCAGGGGACAAGATGTTATGGTCATATCATATGTTGTCATATTTGGGCACTGAAACTGATGCAGAGGAAAGGAAGTACAGATTGTCTAGTGATAAGGTGGTCACAGATAGTGCTTTGGTGCGGAAGGTTTTGGAGAGGGACTAGGTTGAGCTGGGTAAAGTGGAGGAGTTTTTGGGTGTCAAACTTTCCCATGGCATTTCAATATCAGATTGTCTAAGCAGGATTTATTGTTCTGGGATAGGTTTTCGGAGGATTTCAATGGTGTTTGCTTATGGTTGAGGCAACCCCAGTCATGCAGGGAATCAGAGCTATACACAGATGCAGTTGAGTCTGTGGAATGTGGTGCTTATCTGGTCGGCATTTGGAGTATGGAGAAGTGGCCATCCAAGTGGGCGGAGCTGGATCTCACAAGGAACCTAACATTTATTGAGCTGTTTCCAATTACATTGACAATAGAACTGTGGTGGCCTAGGCTGGCAAATAAAGCAGTAAAATTTTGTTTGGAATCCATGAGTATGATTTGTGCTGTCAGTAACTTGTCATCAGGTTACTAGCCAGTTATAAGATTGCTGTTGAAGTTGGTGTTTTCCTGCATGAGGCATATTATCAGTTTCAAGGCAGTGAATGTACCACAAATACTTTGGCAGCTGGGGTCAGAAGTTTAGACCGCCTGATTGAAGGATCCTTAGCGCCGAAACATGGCAAGCTTACCACAAGCAATGGAAGGAAAGAACACGTTTTGTGGAGGGGGAGAAGGCAGGGAAGGAAGCCTCTGTTGAGATGTTGCTGCAATATTTGACGCAGATGCATAGAGAAGGACAGTCTAGGGCAAAGGCTCAGACAGCATTGACGGCTATATAATTCTTTACCAGACAAAAATTTTTGGCTGATCACACCAAGCAGTTCATAATTTGTAGGGTGATGAAAGACTGGAGGAAGGAGTTGTTGGTTAGGAATGATAGGAGGCAGCATATAACGCTGAGGAGGCTGGCAGAAGTTTTGAAGGTATTACCTGGGGTTTGCAATTTGTTTAAGGCAGCATTTGTGATGGCTTTTGCCTGGTCATTGGGGGGGGGGGGGTGCTGATGTATCCATAAAAAATGTCAGTGGTGGCAGGGCTATTGGAGAAATATGTTATCTGGTCAGAGTAGGCAGCCTTCTCTTGAATTAATAAATCCAAAATGGATCAGATGACGAAAGAAAGATGGATTAAACTGTCAGCAGTTGGGGATGAGATCTGTCCTGTCAGATCAGTGAGGGAATACTTAGATGCCAGACCCCAGGGTGGTCCTATTCACAAGACAGGGACACCATTTAGTAAAAGCTTGGTTTGAACTGCGGGAGTTTGGGCCCATTCATTTAGAATAGGGGCCGGTTTGACTGGGGAAGCAATTTAGCACTTAGGGAGGTGGAATTTAGCTGTGTACAAAAGGTAAATAATGTCAGTTTCTAATTGATGTTACCTTTATCAAACATAGTTTTGTGTTATAGAATGTCCGTGGAAATCGGTGCTGATAATTGGCCACTGCTTCATCCACTGGGCAGCCAGAAGGGCAGGTGCTAGATCATATGAGATGCAGCTGGGTACGTCATAGGAGCACATGAGTATCAACTGACTTGGAAAGAGAGGAATAACAATGAAGCATTTGGCAAGGATGATAGAAGTGCCTCATAGCAGATGGAGTAAGCAGGGTATTGTTATTTTACACAATGGAGGAAATTACTAGACTTCTATAAATTTGCTGGACCTAATATTTTCATTACAGGAAGTGGCCGCTGTGCTATAGCTTAGATGGCCAGAAGTTAAGGTGGTACGGTCCAGCATTATCCCTAGACTGACGTGGCAAAGTTCTCACCCCATTAAGTCGAGAGAATAAGGAAGAGGGTTAACAAGGCCATGGTGAGGTTTGTGTTCTGCTGTGGGGGTAGTAGTATAGTACATACAGAGATGCACCCTAGCTGTTGAGGGCTATATAGAGAGGGTGGAGTACACTTATCAGATATTGTTTCAGACATATTTAATTTTGGGTTGCAGGATTGTGTAGAACAGTGGGCAAGGGTACTGTAGTGGCCATAAAAAAAGGGGAGAGGGGTCACTCTCACCCCTTCTTTTTTGTGCTGGCAGCATTGCAGCATTCTCTGAGCCAAGGGGTAGGCAAAACACCCAGGAAGGTTTCATTTGTGTGGGCCTAGCTGGGCACTTACTCTATGGTCAGGCTTGGCGATTGCAAAAAAGAGGCACAGGCCTAACCAACCAGGGATAGTTATGGTACAACAGCAGGCACTGATCCTTGGTGATGCCCTGCGGATACTTTTGTGATAGCAGCTGAGGTAGGTGGCTCAGTTGCTATCAGGTGATGGTGGGGGGAAGGTTTGGAAGCATCCGCTCTGGCTCTATTCCTGGAGGTTGAGCAAAGGGCTCCACCAGAGATGGTGGCCAGATGCGGACGAGGTCTGGCTGCCACTGGATGATTGCAGGCAAGCATCAGCCACTTATGCTTTGGGGAGGGGAGTGCAACATTGTTTTTTTATTGTAATGTCCAGTTTATTTACATACCTCTTTACTGGCTAGATTATTTAGAAGCAAATAACTATGGTGTGAATTTTGGTGGCTGGCTGAAAATGGCTTAAAGAATTAAAACAGCAAAAAGATGAGAAGTGACTTTTTTCTGCTACAATTGTTTAAACCGTCTTCTTCTCCAAGTTTAGGCTATTTTTATTTTATTGCAAAAAAACAAAAAAATAAATCACAGAAATTAAACCAAAAAAGATGGCTAAAAGAAGACCTTTTTTTTTAAAGTACTTTAAAATATGATGGTAGATTAATCCACACCCGCAGAAGTGAATGCAAAAAAAAGGAAATAAAAAAATGGCTAGCTGAGGATGATGGGAGATTTAGTTCAACAAAAGCAAAAGCGCTACAAGTTGCCCACCCTGGCATACAATGTCATTGCAGAGCATAACTAAAATAACATGGAAAAATACTAGTCCCTGACCAATCCGATCTGTTCTGTGTCTACAAGTTAAGTGAGGGTGACTGTTTCCCTGCATAATTAGCAGAAGTATTTTAATTGGTGATAATAATAGCGTCCTTTACAATAGGGTCCTTCATCGTGTGTCTGCCAGTCCCCCTGGTAATTGTTTCAATAATGTGTTTTTTTTTCCCTTACATTTAAATTACATATTTTTGTAGGGACAAGTTCCATGTGTTGCGAATCGTGCAAAAATATTTGGTTATCTGAGGCACAGGGAGATAAATGTGTAGGAGACAACTTTCACGTGCAACTGGTTAAAAGTCCAATTCAAACCAATGGGAATATTGAGTATTTTTGTGTCCCCCGCCCAACGAAACAATTGGTTTGCTCCAGAACTGCTCTTTGCTTTCTGTCTAAAGTAGATTGATTTGCAATGCCTACCTGCAATATGGGGGACACACAAAAATCCCATTGATATAAATGGGGCTTTTTTTTTTTTTTTTTTTTTTTTTTAGAGAGAAACAGGTACAGCTTCAAAAGTTTATTTTCCACAACAGCATCAGAAAAACTATTGGAGTTAAGATTACAAAGATACTAAATGGGGTACCTTACACATCGGTGCAACCTCAAAAAAAAAAAAGTGAGTGTAGCTGTATACAACAATATGAGGGGTAGCTTACAGTGCAGAAAAAAATTGATCATGTAGGATAGAACCAAAACAATATAAAAATGGACATTTCATTATATGGAAACATAGGGAAAGAAAGCAGGTCATTTATGTGGCCCCATTGCCAAAGAAGCGAAAGCATCATTAGAAGATGAGAGAGATGGTGTACGGATGAGATAGTGACCCTAGCCATTGACAGAAGCTAGGGAAGAGCTAGGTTTTAAAAGTTCTTTCTTGTCAATCCTCTTATATTGAAAACATCAATAAAAATCATCTTGTTGTCCTGTTCTATGAGTGAGGATAAAATGGCTCCCAAATTTGCAGGAATTTTTCCCCGAGAAATTATCTGTCAGGGCAATGGACCAATGTAGTTTAGTGAAATGGAGTACTTTGGATTTCCACTAAGTGAACAGAGGCAATGCAACCATTGAGTCAGAATAATCTTCAGGACCATCATAAAAAGCAGGTCTAAGAGAGTGTTATGAGCTTTGGTTAGAACTGAAGGAGACACAAATTCCTAGAGAGAAAACAGGGGATAGATGCTGACAGAGGTATGGGTAAGGTGTCAGTGTGAGATGATTTTATTCCAGAATGATTGGATAAAGATTTGGGTGCACAAATAAAATGAGAGAAGCGGGGAGGCTTGTGGAATTTTACATTTGATACTATGGTGAGAGGAAGAGAGTCCAATATGGTGAGCAAGGGTGGGTGAAAGATACGCCCTAACATAGGAAAGATTTGGAATATCATCTCATGAAATTAAGTGGATAGTGAGCTCCGCAGTTCTCTGGATGAGCTGGAATAGATTGATTCAGGTGTCAAGCTCAAGATGCCTGAAATCCATTTGTGTATATTAAAAGGTTTTTCAGGATTGTGTAAGACAGTCAGCAGACGCCTATACACAGAGGATATCTTGAAGTGTAAGTTATGAAGCATTTTGAGGAGACAGTCCATTGGATTGTTCTCAAATTGCTTTCTGGGAATAGGGACAGAAGATTTAGTGTAATGTTTGGCCTTGAAAAATTTGCAAAAAGATGTTTTGAGGTTGCATTGCCTCTTAAGGACTCTGAATTAGTAGATAAGCTTTGTCTGCTGGTTGATTAAGTTGCCTATAAATAATATGCCCTATTTAGCCCACATGTGGAATCTGGGATCAGGGTCGCCATCATAAAAAGTGAGATTGCCTACAAAAGGCAGGAACACAGAGATATATTTGTGGCGACATAGGAGTTGCCTCATATGCTGATAGTGGGAAAAAGTAATGTTTTCTTAATACAATGTGCTGGTACACGCCGATTAGGTGCATGGAGAAAATAAGTGACTGCATGGAGCAAACCTTTGGTCTCTGTAAGGATTAGTATAGACGGTGGACTGATTAATCCAATCTTTTGGCAAACCTTAAGACTGGCCACGTTGTAGAACCATAAATTTGGCAGATTAAATCTCCCCTTGGACTTTGGCTTCTGTAGTTTGGCTAGACCAATTTTTGGTCATTTCCCATTCCATATGAAACCTAGAAATGTATTTATTTATTTATTCAATAACAGATATGTGAGTTTGGAGTGTATAATAATCTAGAAAACTATTTGATAAGATTAAAGTTTTTTCCAGTTCTACAGTGAGCTGAGAAATTAAGTGAGGATCATCCATGAACAGGAGAAGGTCATCAGCTTAATGTCAACACTGCCTAAATAGATACCTTTGAAGTGATCTGCCTGGTTCCGTTTCTAGAAGAGTGTGTCTGTGGCTAAGTTAAAGAGAAGGAGTGAAAGCGGGCAGCCTTGTCTGGTGCTTTTAAACAATTGAAACAATGGAGAATTAAAGTTATTAGTGGTTAACATGGCTTTTGGTGAGGTGCAGATCTAAATAGGACTTTTAACCCCTTGAATGCTGGAGAGATCTCCAAAGCATTACTTCACAATTCATTGGAGACCTCGCACATTTAAGGGGGTTAAAATTCCTTTTAAATCATTGAGAATGCTTATTTCTTCTCTAAGCTGCAGTTGTTCTGTCCCATAACAAGAGCAGCAATTCTGGAGCAAACCAACTACATCATAGGAGAAAAATAAACCTTTCCAAAATTCCCACAGATTTAAATGGGGGTTTTCACCCGCTGAATGCTAAAGTAGACTCCAGCACATTGCAGCGGTTCCTCTCTAACATTCAAAGGCTGTGCAAAGTATTTAAATGAAGGTTACAACCTTATTTACATATATGAGAAATTGTAGTTCTTTTTTGTGCACTTGGTTTGCTCTTTTATTTCTTCTTTTCGTGTATAAAACCGTTAGAGCTGTATGCTGAAAGAATAACCTAAGCAATTCTGGACAAATCAACTGCACCATAGGAAGGAAATAATAAAATAATACCACTGATTTCAATTTGGCTTTTAACCCCTTAAATGCTAGAGAGTTCTAATGTTTTGCAAAGCCATGAATATGGGACCATGCAAGCGTCCAATGCATTAAAAGTTCCATTTAAAGTGGAACTACCACCTCCATTAAAGTCACCCTGCAATACTTATGCAGGTGGCAAATAGCTTTGTAATCGTTATTTTACCTCTCAAAAGTGCCCACAAATAAGTTATCCTTAAGCTTCCAAGACCATTCTCCTAATTTACCTAAATCTTTTGTCATTTGGCTTATTCCCCCTGGAATGTCTTCCCTATTGCAGATCTTGGTATCATCTGCAAAAAGGCATACCTTACCTTGAAGACCTTTTGCAATATCACTAATAAAAATTTTAAAAAGAATGGGTCCCAGTACAGATCCCTGAGGTACCCTACTAGTATCACTCCTTTCGTCCGAATATTCTCCATTGACTACCACCCTCAGTCTACTGTCAATCAGCCATTGCCTTATCCATTTAACTATTTTTACATCCAGACCCAAATACTTCTATAAGGTACAGTGTCAAATGCTTTACAGAAATCTAGATAAGCTATATCTACTGTTCCCCCATGGTCTATTATTTTAGTTACCCAGTCAAAAAAATCTATGAAGTTAGTTTGACAAGATCTCCCTACTGTAAACTCATGCTGTTTGGTATCTTGCAAGCCATTTAAATTCAGATATTCAACAGATATCCTAGTGTGGACCTGGGGCTCTGGTAGACCAACTCTGATACTGACTGCAGGCGAGTCAGCTATCTATTTCCCATTCTGACTGCAGGTGTGAGTCAGAGTTCGCTCCATTCTGACTGCAGGTGTGAGTCAGATATCGCTCCCTACTGACTGCAGGCTTGAGTCGGTATGCCTGCTACATCGGATTAACATTATACAGCAGTACCCCCCCTCAAAGACCCCCCCTCTGTGGAGCCGGCCGGGGTTTGTCAGGGAATCGAACATGAAACCTGCTTACCAGTAAAGGAGCGTGGACATCAATGGCAGGTATCCAGAAGATCTCCTCAGGACCATAGCCCTTCCAATGAATGAAGTACTGTAAACGCCCTCAAGCCAATCTGGAGTCCAGAATGTTTTGGACTTCATATTCCTCGTGATCTGCAACTCTTACAGGAGCAGGGCGAACAGGAGCAGAGGTGTACCTATTGTAGACCAACGGCTTCAACAGGGAAACATGGAAGACATTATGTATGCGCATATTGGCTGGAAGTTCCAACGCATAGGCCACTGGATTAATCTTGCGCAACACACGGAAAGGACCAATAAATCGAGGAGTATATTTGCCACAGGGAATCTGGAGGTGCAAGTTACGGGAAGACAACCACACTCTGTCACCTACTTGAAAGTTAGGTGCCGGCAGTCGTCTGCAGTCAGCTTACCTCTTTTGTCTCCGCAGCAAATCACGTAGGCTTTGCTGTACCAGTACCCATGAGGAACGGAGTGCCCTTAGATGCTCCTCAAGAGCTGGAATCTCTTGTGCCTAGAAGGTTTCAGGGAGAGTCGAGGGTTGGAACCCATAGTTGGCCAAGAACGGGGAACTCTTAGTTGAAGAGTTAATAGCACTATTATGGGCAAACTCCGCCCAAGGTAACAGGGTAGCCCAGTTATCGTGATGGTCAGAGATATAGCAGCGGAGAAACTGTTCCAAGGCTTGATTAGACCTCTCTGCCGCACCACTGGACTGAGGATGATACGAGGAGGAGAATGCCAATTGAATACCCATTTGCGTACAGAAGCACCTCCAGAAGCGGAACACAAACTGGCTTCCTCTGTTGGACACAATCACTTTGGGGACACCATGGAGATGGAATACCTCTCTAGCAAAAACCACCGCCAATTCCTGCGTGGATGGTAGGCCTTTTAGTGGCACAAAGTGGGCCATCTTAGAAAATGTGTCTACAATCATTAGAATGACTGTATAACCCATGGAACTTGGAAGTTGGACCATAAAGTCAATGGAAAGATGTGACCAGGGGCATTCCCCATTGGCCACTGGCTGGAGCAAGCCCACTGGCAGGTGTCAAGGAGACTTGTTTTGGGCACAAGTCGTACATGCAGCTGTGAAAGCTGTACTTTCAGCCCGTAGGCTAGGCCACCAAAATACTCGGGACACGGACCAGATTAGTTGGTCTAGACCAATGTGACCTGCCACTTTCAAAGCATGATACGTTTCCAGCGGTTTTATACGTAAGTGAGCAGGGACAAAACAACGACTCTCAGGTCTCTCGGTAGGAGCAGAATCTTGGGCTGCCAGATCTCCTCTCTGAGCGGGGACGTGATATGGGTACGAATAGTTGCCAGTATCCGATCCACAGGGATGATCGGGGAGGGAGAAACCTCCTCTCGGGATAAAGCACAGAACTGACAGGATAACGCATCTGCCCGTACATTGTTAGAGCCAGGATGCGCCAATATGGGCCCTGCAGTGAAAGCTGCCTTGAGGTTTTCAAAAGCCACAATAGCTGGTTGTGACCACTCAGAAGGGTTGACCCCTTTACGCATCATGTCAGTCAGTGGTTTGACAATAGTCAAAAAATTATTAATTAATTTACTGTAGTAGTTCATAAAACCTAGAAACCTTTGGAGCACTTTGAGTCCCTTAGGACGCGGCCAATCCACAACTGCATACAATTTTTGGGGGTCCATGCAAATACAGCAGCGGAAATTATATAGCCTAGGAATGTCACTTGCGATTTGTGGAACTCACACTTTTCGAGTTTACAGAACAACTTATTCTCCTGTAGTAGGCTAAGATCCTTTGAAACGTTAGACTGATGAGTCTCCAATGCAGGATAGTGGATGAGGATATCATCCAAATATACCCCCACTCAACTTTGAAAGAGTTCTCTTAACACATCATTTATGAACTCCTGGAAGACAGCCGGAGCGTGACACAATTCGAAGGGCATGACCACGTACTCATAATGTCCACTCCGGGTATTAAAGGCTGTCTTTCATTCGTGTCCCTCTTTAATCTGTACTAAATTGTACGCATCTCTCAGATCGAGTTTAGTGAAAATCTTTGAGCCCTTGACTCGGTCAAAGAGTTCTGTGATCAAGGGAATAGGATAAGCATTCTTGACCAAAATATTAATCAAACCATGAAAATCAATACATGGATGAAGCTCCCCGTCCTTCTTTTTGACAAAGAAAAATCCAGCACCAGCGGGAGATGTGGATTTATGTATGATGCCTCTAGCCAGCGCATCAGTCACATATTCCTCCATAGCCTTATTCTCCTCCACAGACAAGGGATAGACATGACCCCTTGGAGGTGTGGTCCCAGGAAGCAATTCCAATGTACAATCATAGAGTCTATGAGGTGGCAGGAGCTAAGCTTGGCTTTCACTAAATATGTCTATAAAAGATGTGTACTCCTCTGGAAGGAGGGAAGTTGATGCCTGCGTAACTCTTATGGGGCATGATAGACAAGACTTTTTACATTGTGGGGACCAGTCCACCACCTCACAAGTGTGCCAATATATCCTTGGGTTATGTTTCTGGACCCAAGGGAACCCCAGGACCTTGGCATGAAGTGGAGAGTTAATTACCTGAAACTTCAGGGTTTCCGTATGTAGGTCTCCCACTCTCAAGGTTAACAAGGCGGTCTCATGTATAATGTGAGAGGTTTGTAGCGGTCTGCCATCAATGGCTTCCACGGCCAATGGGGAGGCAAGAGGCAGCAATGGAATGTTTTTACTGGCAGTGAACTCTGCATCCATAAAGCAGCCAGCTGCCCTAGTATCCAGTGATGCTGGAACTGAGGCGGATTTATTAGCCCAATACATACAAGTCGTCAACAAGTGCTTATCTGGAAGGAGCACTAGAGACACAGAAATGCCCCCTATCATTTGTCTCTGGCCCATTTTAGCATTCGGGCATCTCTCAGGGCGAATAGGACATGCCCACAACAAATGACTGGCCTTCCCACAGTACAGACACAGGCCCTCCCTTCTCCTATAGGCCCTCTCCTCTCTCGAAAGCCGAGTGACACCAACCAGCCTAGGTTCCTCACTCTTAGAGACCAGATCAGGAGGCATGGGAGGAGAGGGAGGATAGGGTAGGTCAGTACCTTTGAGGCCTCCACAGGCTCTCAGCGGACAAGGGTCTCCCCCTGACTATGGCATCTACCTGCATAGGTTCGTTACCGTCAAAACCCAGTCCTGGAGACATGGGAGGCGAGGGAGGATAGGGTGGGCCAGCATAAAAAGCAGGATCACTCTTTGAGGTTCTCCGCAGGTACTCCTTAAATGAGGGTCGTTCTCTGATTCTGGAATCTACCAGGATACAAAATTCAATCACTAAGTCCAAATCGTTAGGTAGATCGCGGGCCGCGATCTCATCCTTCATAGTATCATTTAGCCCTTGAAGAAAAAAAAAAACGGCCATCAGGGCCTCATTATTTCAGTCAATTTCAGCTGCATGGGTGCGGAACTCAATCGCATAGTCGGCCACTGTGCGGTTACCCTTACACAGGGTCATAAGATACTTGGATGCCAAGGCCACGCAGCCTGGCCTATCAAAAACTTGCCAAAATGATTTCACAAATTCAGAGATATTATGAACAATGGGTTTGTTTGTCTCTCATAGTGGATTGGCCCATACCAGTGCCCTGCCCGTGAGGAGAGATATAAGGAAACCAACTTTACTGCGCTCATTAGGAAAAGCATCTGGTCCCAACTCAGGAGAGTTTGTGACTACTGGTACCCGGGAGGGTTCAGGAGGGGCCACCATTTGAGTACATATTTGTTCACGGTTAGCAGTGCGCTGCGAGACTGTCTGCATAGCCAATGACAACTGATCGAGTCATTAACTCAGTGTCTCCAACCTTTCCAGGATGCTTTGAAAAACTGCATTACTATCACCATCTGAACTCATGGCCCTTGTGTACTGTCACGGTTCCCAGAGAAGTTCAAGAGTCAGTACGGTATAGTTAAATGCAATTTATTGACAACCGAAAGGTAAGCAAAATATATACAATATATACATCATATACATCAAGAACAAGCAGATGGTTGCAAGCCAGCGAGCTCTGCTATCAGGAATAGTAGGCTGCCAAGTCTGACCAATCTGCTGGAGACTAGGTCTAAGCCACTGGTAGTTTCTGCTGGAGCCAGGAGCAGGAACAGGAACAGGATCTTGATCTGATGTAGCGGGCGTACCGACTCAAGCCTGCAGTCAGTAGGGAGTGATATCTGACTCATGCCTGCAGTCAGAATGGAGCGAACTCTGACTCACACCTGCAGTCAGAATGGAAAATAGATAGCTGACTCACCTGCAGTCAGTATCAGAGCTGGTCTACCAGAGCCCCAGGTCTGCACTAGGTTGGGTGTCTGCTAGGTACAAGGAACAAACGTAAGAGTAGTCAGACAGACCCACAAGTCAGCACCAGAGGGGGTAGTCAGACAAGTCGGGTCATACACAGTTCAGGTAGTCAGCCAGAGCCACAGGTCTGCACCAGATTTGGTGTCCACTATAGGGATAAGCAAAAGAATAGTCAGATAGAGCCACAGGTCAGCACCAGGTTGGATGGAAGACTAGCCAGGTCATACACAGATCCCGAGGTAATAGAACTGCTATGAACAACAATGCAAGGGCAACTGAGTCAGGACTCAGTCTGCCTTTTAAACCCCTCCACAGGAAGTTGGTAGGAGGATCAGCGCGGAAGGAGGAAGTAGATAGGAGGAGACTACAGGAAGCAAACACATAAAACAGAGGCCTGCTGCATGCTTGAAGCCTCGCGTCTGTAGATGACGCTGAAACTAAGGTAAGCTGTAACACTTTTCCACGCACCACTTATGAAAGATAGACCATACCCTATGGTATGCCTTGGAAGAGGTGTGCTTCCTGGCCCGTGTCATGGTGGAAATAACCTCTAGGGAAAAACCTTTCAGCTTCAGAATGTTGGCTGAACAGAGAGACTATCCAGGTCTGCAAAGGCCAGCAATTAGAATTATTAACTACCCATCCATCATGATCTTCTGTAACACCCAGGGATAAGAGGAATCAGAGGAAACACATATCTGTGGCAAAAGCCAGAGGATCTTCCATCAAAAAGCAGAATGTTGTAGCCTTCCTGTTCTCTCTGGCAACTATGAGATCTGTAATAGGCACACACCACTGTTGAACAATCAGATAGAATACCTCCGGATTGAGTTCTCACTCTCCTGAATCTACATCTTGGCGAATCAGAAAGTCCACCAGATTGTTTTCCACACCTGGAATGTGAATGGCAGAGATGACTGGAATATAGGTTTCCACCCAACAGTGGATACACTTCACTTCATTCCACACCGCCGCGCTGAGTGTTTCTCCTGCAACTGATGAACTCCACCATTGTGGTGTTGTCCGATTGCACCCTCATGGACAACCATGAAAGAAGTGGAAAGAAGCTCCCTAGCCCCTCATGCTGTCATCCGTGGAGACCATGGTCCACTCCGGGACCACAAATGACCTCTCCAGCTCCAGGTTTGGCCGATGTAACCACCACCAGAGATCCCCCCTGTCTTCCAGAAAGAGAGAGACATCTGCTGATGCAAATGCTCTAGATTTCCCGACCACTTCCTGAAAACATCCAAGTTCTCTTGTGTGGACCTGAGAGTAAGGCACAACATCCAGGGTTGACACCAGTCGACCTAAGATGCTCATGAACTCCTTGATCATGGCTGAGGACCACTCCAGGGGCCCAGACATGTCCTGAGTTACAAGCAGAATCTTCTCCACTGGGAAGAAGACCCTCCCCTAGTGGGTGTCAAACCGCATCCCAATGAAAAGCAGAAGGAATCAGAGAGGACTTCTGCAGATTCAGAATCCACCCATGGTGGACAAAATGCGGCATCAGTCTTGAACATGACGAGTCAGGAGTTCCTCTGTAGAAACCTTGATAAGGAGGTCATCCAGGTATGGTGTCAAATAGATAACTTGAGCATGGATGAAGGCCACCAATGCCAACATGATCCTTGTGAAGATGCAAGACCAAACTGCAGAGCCATGAACTGATAATGATTGGAGCCAAAAGCAAGTTGCAGGTAGCGCTGGCTCGCCAGGTGAATCCGGACGCAATGCAGCGACTGCCACTGTACTTCTTTGGGACCATGAACAGGTTGCAAATAGAAACCTGAATAGTGCTCGGGAACTGGGATTGGCACCAAGACCTGTTTTTCCAGAAGTGAATCCACTGCCTCCTGGAACAGCTTTACCTAGTCTGGTTCCTTCAGACCCCTTGACAAAAAGAACCAATATGGAGGAAGGGATATGAAATCTATGTGGTATCCTTTTTAGATTACCCACAAAACCCACTGGTCCATTACTGAAGATGCCCAGGTGTCTCAAAAAAGTCATAGACAGTCCACTACCGACAACAACGGACCAGGATCCCGTGAGTCATGCGGAAGAGTACTTCTCAGACTTAGACTTTGCAGCTGAGCTCTTGGGCTGTCAGGCTTGTCTGGGCTTTGCTATGGGGTGCACTTGAAAGGCTTGCGTGTTTGGCACTGGGGACGAAAAAGATGTATCTTCCTCACTAGAAATGGACGCTTAGAAGAGATCTGAAGTAACAAGGTACTCTTAACCCCAGTAGAGTCACTGATCTGTTTCAGATCAGGGGAAGGAAGGAAACCAGTGACTTTTTAGAATATTGGTCCACAGACCAAATCTTGAGCCACAAGGTGTGGCGCTTAGTAGCAGAAAAAGCTGAGGCCTTAGAGGAAAATCTGGCAGCGTTAAACAGAGCTTTAGAAACATAAGGACCAATAAGTCCTCCTTGGCCACATCTGCACATATGGCATCAACCAATTGCTTACCCCAAATGGCAACCCAGGCAGAGGTAAAGGTAGGTCTTAGTGCTGCCCCAGTGGCAGTGAAGGAGGTTTTAAGAATAGAATCCAGCCTCTTATCCACTGTCTCCTTGAATCCCTCTGCATCTACCAGCGGATAGAGCCGTCTCTGACCACTGTATCTCAAATAGTTGCAGAGATATGTCCCATAGAAGTCAATGGAGCAAAGACGGCGGCGGTGAGCAGGCCCCATTCATAAACGGGCCATCACACTAAATTCAGTCTAAAGTAAAGATATCCAAGAGACCCAAAACTCACAACAGTGGGGAGGTGAAAATAACACCCCCCCCCCCAAAAGCACATAAATGCAGAATTAGCCAAGATGGCAGAGAAAGGGTTAATCCCGTAGAACAAAAGCAGCCATCCTTACTCCATAGCCCACTGAGAGAAACATATTAGATAAGAAGGATACCATAATGAGTGTCAGAGCCTACCAAGGCTCATAACAGCCCCTGTATGGAGAGGCAACATAGATTGGGAATTAAATGGACCAGATGCACTTAAAGGGTTACTTACCTGTCTTCTGTCTTCAGGTTACCCTCTTAGAGAAAAGACAGAGTCCTAAAAGACCCTGTGATGAGGGAAAACTCAGCAGCAAGATTCCCTCCACAGGGCTGAAGAGGTCCAAAAAGCACCTGTGAACTGGTCAGTCCACTCCAGTGAAGCCCAGTGATGGTAACCTGCCTTATGGGGGATTATACAGCCCCATATCTAAGAACAAAACAATAAAAACCAAAGAAAAATGAACAGACTGTGTCTTGCCCATCCAGCTTCTAGCAGGACACATGAATTCTGGAAATTAGTAGGCGGGAGGAAAGTCTGAGCTGCAGGGGAGGGCTGGCCTGGGAGGCAGGGGGGCAATTGCCCCCTGGGCCAGTCTTATGTCTGGGCTGGTGGGCCACTCCCGCTTGTTGCTACAAATACTAGTGATACCACAGAGCTTACAATTGAAATGGAGCTACAATCCAAGTAGAGCTACACTAGTAGTATAACTCATTTCTCTTGTAAGCTCTATAGTATCACTACTGCAGCTTTACTTACATTGTAAGCTCTGTAGTTGCACCAGTGTAACCCTATTTCAACTGTAAGCTTTGTGGTATTGCTTGCCTTACTTCACAACACTAACCCTTTGAGTGACAGAGGGGTATGCCACGCATTGCGAAGCAATTTTAACCCCTTAGTGACGGCCGCGTGCAGACGCGGCTGTCACTTAACGCCCGTCTAACATTTTTTTTTTTTTTTTCAAAAGAATCCGGAGTCCCCGAACGGCGTGCAGCCGCGCAGGGATCCGGATTTCCGGGACATACATGTACGCCCTCTGTCACTAAGTGACAGCCACAGAGGACGTACATGTACGTCCATTGTCGCTAAGGGGTTAAAATTAACAAAAGGGGTTGGGCTGGGACAGTGGGCTGGAAGGACAGTAAAATCTGGCGACTTGATTGTAGTTGCCCTCCAGGCCACAATTTGCCAGTTCTCCCCTGCTGAGCTGGAGGAGCAGGTGGGAGTCTCTGCCCCAAAGACTCTGTTTGTGTGATGTGTCCTGTCCTTCAGAAGGAGGGACTCTACTCCATGGTACCTGTGTTCCATACAGGAAGCAAGAGTAATAGCTTTTGAGAAATGAACCTTTGTATTTTGGCAGCATTGTGGCACTTTATGCTAATTCACTGCACATTATTCTAATTATTTATATTAATGGACAGACTTACCAACCACTTTACTATCAGAAATGCTTCCAGTGTAAACAAATGAAAATAAAGTGCCATAAAACAATAAAAGTTAATCTATCAAAAATACTAATATTACAAACAATGGCTATCATAACAAGCAGATTTTTAAAATTATCTTTGAAGCTAACAAAATGCATCTTAGGAAGACTTTGGCTTAAGTTGCATGTTTCATTTGTGTGCATAGTCCATAATACACTAATAGGGTCTATGGGAGCTGTAGTTGCAGACTTAGGAGACTGAACTGTGACACTAGAAATTGAACAGATCAGACTTTCTTGCAGGATCAGTCAGCGAAGACAATGGGTCACTCGGCACTTATGCTGTTCTGGGCTGGACAATGCAGCTCTTCATCCTCCTCTGGTTTTCTCCCAGAGGAGCAGACCTGAAGAGAAGGCTCTATCGAAATGATAGTTGCCCTATAAGTGTATTTAAACCCCATTTATTTTTTTAGATGTTAATGTTTCTTTAAAAGTAATAAACATTACATGCCTGATGTAGCCTGTATACGTCTACATGAACCACAGAAGGGTTATAGAACTATGCACAATCCCAGACTTCCATCATGTTCAACCATTGCTACTGTAGTTCCAGAGTGAGATATAAGAATGCCCCCTCAGTATTGTTTTTAAACTGATCCTTGTTCTTGTGCTTGGTATTGGAATCACATAATTGTGTGGCGCAGCTGCGGGCGCAGTGCCCCACCATGGCGGCTCTGCCAGCATGTTGCAAAAGCCAGCTAGAGGAGGTACTGCCTTATAAAGTCACATTCAATGCCCGGCTACCTTAAAAGTAAAGATAGGAAAAGATAATCATCTCCCCGCCTCACTGTCTGATGCCAACTCAAACAGGTGCCCTTGAGTGACCTCTTCCTGACCAGGGAGATTTGCAATGGCTTGCACAATATCTGGCACAGAAGCTCTCAGTAAGCAATGGTCTGCAGGTCCTTCTCACTGGTGATTTGTATTTGTGCAGAAAGGAACAAAGAGGCATATATGGTTCCAAAAAGAATATATTATGAGATAGATTATTGCCTGCGTACAAGTTGGAAGGATTGAATAGAGCAGGAGTGGGAAACTGCTGTAGGACTACAACTCCCATCATACTCAGCCGGTCAATGGAAAGCTGAGAATGATGGAAAATATAGTCCAACAGCAGGTGGAGAGCCAGTGTTCCCCAACTCTTAAAGTGGATCTGGCACCTTAAGATAAGTTTAGTTCATTTTAAAGAGGAGTCAAAAGTGCCTACCTGTTGCACTCTCTATTTGTCTGAAATATAAACGCTTTTACAAAAGTAACGTTTATTTGTATGCGTCACAGTGTGGCACTTTATGCTAAGTAGGTGATGTGCTGGGCCCAAATTATCACACACGCACTGGGGGTATTTCGAATAGCATGATAAGTAATAAGGTCGGTTTCCAAAATAATTCACTAGAATACTCAGCAGAAAATTAGCACAAAGTGTTTTTTGTAGCACCAAAATATAAAGGTTACTTTCTTAAAATAATTATTTTACAGAAAAATGTCAAGAACATCATATAGGCAGATTTGAAATATGTGTGAAAACATTGAAATGTGTATTAGGAAGACTGGTCCACTGTAATAGAGTAATGATATGTATGAACAGTATGTTTTATTGGGGTGATCTTCTGGGGAAAGCTTGAAGAGTATTATCAAGAGGGGCAAGAAAACCATCTACAAAAGAAACAAAATATGTGATGACCTTCAATAAATAGGGCTAATGGAGGAAAAAAAAATAGTATAAGTCAATGCCACAATGCCCTACTGATAACCAACCACGAACAACTCTATGAAGTTTGTTCAGCTTGCTGAAGTGACATTCTGCATTACAATATCTCTGGTAGATCAGGGGTTAAGCAAGCAAGCCCTGTGATCTGCTTCCAAGAGGGAGATCCACGTGCCAATATGTTAAAAATACGCATGCAAAGCAATGCCACGACCACACCCTGCCATGCTGAGAACTGACCCTGAGGATGACCTTCTCACTGCCTCATAGCACATAAGTAGCTTGTGTTGTTCAGAGATCACATGGTGTATTAATAATACCCCAGCACCCACACACATGCATTGACACACAACACATGCAGGGGTAGTTCCATTTATAACTAAGGACAACAAATGGTAGTAATGTTTAAACATAGATGGATGGTGCTTTTTAGGAACAAATTACAACACATATACATTTTAAAACATTTACAGGAAAAGTGTTCCCAAAAAATTATTAGGAACTGAATTAACTAAACATTTTAGTCTTTTAAGTGCCAGAGAGGTATCCAATTCTTTGCAATGCATTGGAAATCTCTCTGGCACTCAAAGGGTTAAAACCAGAAGGGTGCACAACAAATTATAAAGCAATGTGGTGTACGCTCTCTGGTCCTCAACTGGTTAAAGGAGAATTAAACCGATTAATGTATTTAGGTATTCTTCATATATATGTTTATATCTACAGTTTCCTGTATACAGTGACAGCTATTTAAGTCTGCCCCTTGATCACAACATACAACTGGCATTCGATAGACCTGAATGCCTCAAAAGGGTAACTAGTGTTTTTCAGATTGTTATCTGAAACAATTGTCAGTAGAATGCAACAGAGATCAAATGCAAATAAAACAAGTAAATATCTGCAAATGACTTCTACATAATTAAGCCTGTCTGTTAAGAGCCACTTATTCCTGTTTCAAATGTGACCTTCAAATTAATGTGTTCATTCTTCTGCTGAATTCTAACTTGTATACATATTGGAATTTTACATATAAGGCATCTACAGCATAAACTAAGGAAGACATTGCTTCCCTGTGTTTCCCAATAAAGCAGACATGCAAAATGCATGTGCGAAAAAAAATATCATAGTTATGCTTGCTTTAGTAGTGTTTCACTCATATGTGCCATGAAAAACCAAATACACAAGTATTGTGTGTATTGTTTAACAACATTTTTTTATGCCAAATTTTACTTACTCTCTATTCAACAAATATGGAGTCAACAATATAAAGTAGTCTGAACAAATGCTGCTGTCCACTCCTCTCCTACTATTCTGTTCAGGAAAAAAAAAACATTGGTACAAGTAGGGACAAAATGCAGTCTTATCCCCTTGATTGTTCCTTGTGTTTCTGTGCACACACTGCACTTAACTTTCTATGTACAGTAGCACAGCTGTAACTCCTAGCTTCCACTGTAGAGAAAGAGTGATACATTTTATCAGCTTTGTGAACAATGTATTACTATTCTAGAAATGCTAGAAAGAGAGAAGGGGGAGAGAGAAGGAAGAGAGAGAGAGAGATAATCGTGTTCTTTTCTTGTACAGCATCACCCTTTTCACTCACTTCTCTCTGTCATCTCACACATACCTTGTAACATCTTTCTCACTCATATCTTCCCATATCACTCACAGTTCAAGTCATAGAATCCTCTCTTTCCCAATGATTTCAAATGGACTTTTTAACCCCTTCACAAAACTTTGGAGTACTCTCTAGAATTTGAGGAATTAAAAACCCCATTTAAATTAATGAGATATTTGGGAATTTTCATTTCTCCCCTAAGGTGTATTTGGTTTGCTCCAGTAAGTAGATAACAGCAGCAATATTGATTATGGTGCAAGGTGACTGAAACAAAAAACAAAATGTTTTGGGGAAATTATCCCTTCATCAGGTGGTAAAAATCATCTGACGCATGATTAATTCCCTGAAACACTGTGCATGCAGTTGTTTCAGTCATCACATGTATGGGCAAAGAGACTGGGTACCATTATCTTAGGTGCTGCTGTTGCCTACTGATTCCTGCAAATCCTAGGGTTTTGGTAGGGGAAACCATCATACATAAATGTGCGCTTGTGTTCACAATGGAAACAGTGGTCACTGCTCATATTTATAGTAAAGGAGATCTAAGGAGAACACCTGTGACCACTGTTTCCATTGTGAGCACACGCATACACACACCGAAATATTACTAGCCAGTCCAGATTATTATTATTACTAGGTTAAAGCCCATCATTCGAGTGGGTCTAGGACATGCAGAAGCATTTCTGTTCTCCGCATGACAACGGGGGAGTGAGACAGCAGCGGTATTACGGTGATCCCCAGAGCGTGCCGCTCTACCGCTGCTTTCCCCTCCACCGGCTCGTCTGTTCCTCCACATGGCGGCAGAGGAGGGGGACACCGGCGGTATTGTGGTGATCCCTGTAGCGTGCCACTGTACTGTTTCTTTCCCCTCCACTGCTGCTGCTCTCCCCTCAACCACCGCGCATGCGCAGTTTGCTAGGGGGCATTGCTCTCTGTGTCTGTGTGTCCTAGCAAATTATATGTGTGTGTGTGTGTATATATATATATATATATATATATATATATATATATATATATATATATATATATATATATATATATATATATATATATATATAAATGTTCTAAGAGGAGCAATTCTGGAATAAACCAAGTCAGGGCCGGCGCCACCTATAGGCGAGGTAGGCACCGGCCTAGGGCACACATTCTCTGAGGGCGCATTGGCCCCTGCCGCCGTTTACAACAGACTGCCAAAGTAAAAAAAAAAAAAAAAAAACAACGTAAGTTTCGGTGCCCTCCCTTTGCTGCCTATTTTTTTTAATGTAGCACAGCGATACCTGTTTCTCTCTCCCCCTCTGCTCCTTCAATCCTGGACCAGGACTGAAGAAGCGGAGGGGGAGAGAGAAACGGACATCGCTGTGCTACATTAACCCTTTCAGTGCCAGAGGGGTACGCAACGCATAGCTTTGCAATGCGTTGTATACCCCTCTGGCACTGAAAAGGTTAATAAAAGCCAGACAAGGGAGAGCACCAAAATGTACTCACTGGGAAGAGAGTGTATCGGAAGAGTAAGTGGAAGGGGGCTCAAGAGGGGATAAATAGTCAGATGGGGAGAGAGAAATTCAAAGGGGGGATCAGCAGTCAGGAAAGGGATCCAGAGTCAGACTGGGAGAGAGAGCGTGAAAGGGGGATCAGCAGTCAAAAGGGGGATCAAGAGTCAGAAAGGGGAGAGAGAGAGTCAAAGGGGGATCAGCAGTCAAGAGGGGGATCAAGAGTCAGACAGAGAGAGAGAGAGTCAAAGGGGGGTCAACAGTCAATAGGGGGAGAGTCACATATAGAGAATATACACTCTGTCACACTGATACACATATAGAGAAGCACACACACATACTTACACACTGATATCCTTACAGAGACTCACACACACACTGACACACTTATATAATACAGGGAACACATACTGAGACACACATACACATATAGAGAACACACACACATACTTACTGATATCCTTACAGAGACTCACACACACTGACACACTTATATACATACAGGGAACACACACTGACACACACATACACATATAGAGAACACACACAAACTGACACATATAGGGAACACACTGACACTTAAACACATACAGAGGCGGGGCATAAATGGGAAGGGCACAAGGGGTGGAGCCAAGGGGCAGCAAAATTAGGTTTTGCCTAGGGTGGCAAAAATCCTTGCACCAGCCCTGAACCAAGTACAACATAAGGGGTTTTGGGGAGGGTCTTCCCACATCTCTCTTTCATTTAATGAACTTTTAACTCCATGCATAAGATAGATAGGTCTCCAAAGCCTTGTTTTACACTGCTTTGAAGAACTCTCTTGCATTAAAATGGTAAAATACCATATCAGTTATTGGGAATCTTAAGATGTTTTTATATGTTCCTCTGTGGCCAAATGGTTTGCCCAAGAGCTACTCCAATTCATTTTAGGACTTTAGCCTCACTATACAATTGTTCTAAGATGTGAACAGAAATGTGTCACTTAAGCCAAAATATATGTTCATCCCTGCTACAGAGGAATGAAATGATGATGTGCTGCTGCAGGTAGCCAAATAAATACATTTAATTTACTTTGATTTCCCATACATTGTTGAGTTTTTCCCCCATCTTACCCATGCTTAAGCTGCACCTCAAGACTGTAAATGTCATTGTTTATATCTAAGGTAATCAAACCATGGTCCCCTTGCTGTTCTTGGCTTGCAGCTCCCATCATTCTCAGCTGCCATCTAAAGTTATAGTCTAACAACAGCTGCAGGGCTTTGGTATGAATGCTCCTAGTTCACCTAGAGAAGGGTTAGGAACCCATTGGTTCTCCCGTTGTTAGGGACTATAACCCCACCCCTCCATCATCCCCATCAACTAGAGAACCAAATGTAGCTCGCCCCCATACCTCCCTACATTTCAAATGGCCAAAGAGGAACACTTGTGTTTTAGGTGATGTTGCTGAGGGTGTGGCTGCTGGGCGGAACGCTAGCGAGAATTTTTAAGTCATTTTATGACCTATTTGCACCTCTTGGTGTAACTGAATAAATGATTTGGTGCAAGGCCAATTATTTTATTTACACGCATACTGAAGTTTAAACAAACATTAATGTGAGTTTTATTGCTGTGGAGAAATGTCATACACTTATACACACACCACACAGTTTAATCTCCTAAAAGGAGAGACACCAGGGTGGGAAAGAGGGACAGAGGGATTTGGGTCTCAAAGAGTGACTGTCCAATCTAAAAAGGGACACTTCGGAGGTATGCACCCCTGATTAGAGCAACAATGCATACTGCACAAGGATATTTACAAACCCTAGGAGAAGTTGCTTCTTTCCTACTCCGCTTCATTCATCTCACTCGCCCCCCCCCCCTTGTCTAATTTCTACCTTAGTCCTCATTCTCAGCTTTCCTATCTTCTTTCATTCACCTCCTTCTTACATATACACAAAATGCAATCAGGGCTGGATTTCCCATTAATTAACCCTTTGAGTGCCAGAGGGGTACAGAACGCATTGCAAGGCAAAGCGTTCTGTACCCCTCTGGCACCCAAGGGGTTAAGCAGAGTAACTGCCTAGAGCTTCAAATTATGGGGGGTACCACAAGCTGTACTGGCCACGCCCACATTCTAAACAGTGTGTGTGCATGGCCATTGTAATATCTTTGTCACTGCACCAGTTCGCATACCCTTTTACTGACTTTTGGATGCTTTTTTTGGATGATTATAGCAGCTTTTTTGTGTAGACCTTCCTATTGGAACTTTTTCTCAATACCAAGTCACCTGAGCAGAGACAGGTTAAATCTCTGTGCATGTCTGTTTTGTTGTAATAGTGCATAAGTCCTTTGCCACCGCCGCTATTATGTGCCAGGAACAATGGATGACACTGGGGGAGGGGTCAGGTGAGGAGTCAGGGTGGAGATGAGAGTACCTAGTATTCCTTGTGTAGGGGCACCTAGGATGTAAATCCTGCCCCGAATGCTCTGCTGCCTCCCATATCTCATCACTAGAGGTCTTTTACTAAACACCCAAAAGTATGAAATGTGTCAGATCAATTTCTGTGTAATTATAGAACATTAACTGTAATTTATTTTCTGCCTTGCTTGTGATGTATTTTATTTTTTGATACCTGTTAACTTTCTGTTTTTTGTTGTTGTTTTTTTTACCTTTGCTTGTCAGTTCCCTTCTGTTAAATGTGATACTTACCTTTGCTATATTAACCCCTTAAGTGTCAGATCATATACTAGGTAACACTGGATATTCTCACCCTAAGAATTAGACCATTCACCCTATGACCCAGAGATTTAGGTCAAACCCTGAGTGTTCCAAGTTCTGAATGTAATATATAAGAGAGACTAAAAAGGTGAACTGCTGCTGATTATTAGAGGAGAGGTTAATTTAACTAACCAGCTGCCAATTAGGCTACAGCAACCATCTGCAGTAAAAGAACAATCATCTTTTAGTACAGGAGAAGTTAAAGGGTTAGTATAAGAAAGGGTGGGGAAAATCAATAAAATAATGTTGTATATGTGATCTTAGTTGTGCTAAAATGTTTGCCCTATATATATATGTTATTACATTACAAGTGCAATATGTCAAGGGTTAAATACTTTATGTGCTAGGCGTGTGCAAACTCCTCTCGTATTTCAGTCAAATGGTTGCAACTATGTTTAATCTTTTAAGTATTAGATAAGTGAGCAGAGATAGTATATACCTCTGACAATCAAAGTGTTACCTTAGATAGGGTTGTCTGCAGAAACAAATTGATAATGATTAGAAGGGACAGGATCAGTCTCTATGAATGAGGGCAGGGATCTCCTGTGCTAAACAGCACTATGGCATACGTCCCAAGTGTCTCTCTTTAGGAGGGACAGTCTATTTTTTAGACCCAAATCCCTCCGTCCCTCTTTCCCACCCTGATGTTCCTCTTTTTAGGACACCAGATTGTGTGGTGTGTATATAAGTGTATCATATTGCTCTACAGCAATAAAACTCACATTATTGTTTGTTTAAAAGTCAGTATATGTGTTAATAAATTAGTCGGCTTAAATAAAACACTTTGGTCTTATTATAAATCAGTTATTAGGTTACACAAGGAGGTGTCAATAGGTCATGAAATAGCCTAAAAATCCTCGTTATTGCCCTGCCCACCAGCCACACCCGCATAAATCCCCCCTAAAACACAAGTGTCCCTCTTTGGCAATTTGAAATGTTGGGAGGTATGTTATGACAGCTTCCTTGCTCATATTAAACTGCTATTTTTTAACTTTGTATAAAATGTGCATAAAGCTATAATGATGCAGAGGTAGAAATGCGGGCATGTTTGCAAATTGTATTCAAATTGTATACAAATTTACTCAGAACAGAGCTGTCCATAGGATGGTATAACAACAGCACCAATGTACAATTTCAGGCCATTGTGATATTGCACCTAAAAAAATTTAATTTGATTTAATTTAATTTGAACTGTAATACCTTTTGAATAAAACACCTTTCAACAGTGGGAGTACCGTTGTTTTAGTCAAGGGGACAAACCCTACAACAATTTTTTTTTTTTACCTTTTAAGTAATACTGTCCCTCTAAGGGCTGGGTCTATAGGCCTGTCCTAGCTTGTATGCACTGTTTGCCTGAAATCATTCACCCCTCACATGACCTGTGGGGGGGGGGTTGATATTAAAAAGGTATCTTTAAGGAGAGGACTATTGGATCCACTGTCCTCTTAAACACTCATTGTGCATACGTACTGAGGTTTTTGTACTAGGTAAGTCTATTTTTTATGTTTTATATATTGTATGTCCTTTGTTTTTAATTGCACCACACTGGGACCCACAAGCATCACAAGTATTTAAAGGGTCCCCCTCCAACGTGTTTCCTATAACACCTCTTCTGGGATTTTAAAGGGATAGTAATGTTTCACAAAAACAGCAGCTCCAATGAATCTTCATAGTATTTGAGCCATAGAGAATGTTATTTCAATGCTGTCAGAGTTGTAGTTTAAAGGGATAGTAATACTTCGTTTTAACTTTATTTTATTTTGTAGGCATTAAAAAAACATGAATAATGATATAAGTCTTATCTCCCAAACCTTTATGGTTTAAGAGATATTCACAAGCAAAGTGTCCCCCTCCCGCCCCTTTTACTGATGTAACACTTTTCAGCCAGGGCAGAAGGGAGCTGCCCAGGTAGACTGCAGAGAGGGACAATCTTCAATTAAGATAACAGAAAAACCTGAAAAGCTTGTCAAGGGGGGCAGGGATTTCATTGTTTTCAAAGGAATAAGAGTGTCCTCTTCTGTTATCTGTCCAGTCTATGGACTGCATTCCACATCTGAGAAGAGATTGTTTACACTAGGTAAAAGGGGCGGGAGGGGGAAACTTTGCTTGTGAATATCTCATAAACCATAAAGGTTTGAGAGATAAGACTTATATCATTCTTCATGTTTTTTTAATGCCTACAAAATAAAATAAAGTTAAATCGAAGTATTACTATCCCTTTAAGAGTAATTGAATGATAAAGTATCCCCCCTCTCGCCCTTTTTACCTAGGCTAATTAGATCTCACCTTTAACTGGGGACACATAGGAATAGCCATATTTCAGTACTTCACTGAAATCAATACAGTCCTGCAGTGTGCATTTTTCATATGTGTCCCCGGTTAAAGGTGAGGTTTGATCAGCCTACTTTTACCTAGTGTAACACTGCTCACCTCAGATGTGGAATCTGGTTGCATGACCAGACAGATAACAGCAAGTGACAATCTTCTTACTGTGAGAACAATGAAACCCCTGCCCCCTTTGATAGATTTTTCAGCTTTTTCCCTTATCTTAATTGAAGATTGTCCCTGGGCACCTCCCTGTTGCTCTGAGCTGAGCAGTGTTACATCGGAAAAAGGGATGGGAGGGGGATACATTATCATTGAACTACAGCTCTGTCAGTATTGAGATGACACTCTCCATGGCCAAAACACAATGAAGAGTAATTAGAGCTGCTTTTGTTATGAAACATTACTATCCCTTTAGATTGAGATAGGGTTTTTTAAGTTGTATTAGAGTAGGACTTGCCGAAAGTGAGATACCGTGGCGTGTGGGCAAGCTTACCCACGACTAGGCCAATTTGTGAATACCAAATGATCACTCATTTTTCTAAGAAATATTCATATATGCACATTACAGGGCACATATTTACTAAGAAACATTATATATACACATTACAGGGCACATTTTATTTTACATAGACTAACACAGGTTTGTAATCCTGACTTATGTTTTCCATATAGTTTTATTTTTAACCATTTGAGAGCCAATGAGGTATCCAGCACTGGATACCTCTGGCACTCAAAGGGTTAAAAGGAGCAAACATTTAATGTGATGTTGTTACTAGAAAGTCCTTTCCAGTGAGAGCGATGTAAAACATCAAAAAATACACACAGACATTATGTATACATCCTGAACAGGAGTCTAGTCTACCACTCCATTTTCTGCCACTGGATTGTGAAGTGCTTCATGACGAGTGTAAATATTTATATATCCCCAGAAGAAAGCAGCTCTGAGGCCTTGTAGCTCAGCAGACCAGCCATGTTAGCACTGTTTTAATAATATGAAGTGCCAGCAACGTGTGAGCACAAGCAATAGGCACATTAGCTATTTGGTCATAAAATGTTCTTCATGAATTTTGGCAGTGTGGCTGAATCTCCCCTTGATACAGGATTCTTATGAAACACACTGTAGGATTGTCCTGGTTCCTATGCAGACCTACAGAATGAATTTTTTTTTTATAAGTGTCCCAGGGTAGAGGGGAGGTCTAGTCAATATGTATGGGAGTTTCATAAAACAGACAGTTTATTTTATGTGCAAAAATATAAATTCATGATTGTTCCAATTAATAGAAGCCTACTTGGGCATGAGTCAATCAATCAGTCAATGAATCCTTGTTGCCCTCCATACTTGGTACTTCATCAAGACAGGGCAGTATTGAGAACAAAACCATTTTTCAGATCTAACGTGATTTCAGAATTCCACCTCAAGCAAGAGACCCTTCTCCTTTCATATTGTCCTACTCCTCAACATGACAACGGGAATTTAATAATCTGGACTTGTTGAGATGTATTTCTATCTACTTGGAAAAAAACAAGGAAATTAGAAAACCAGACACACTATTTGTGCATTTCTTTGTTAAATATATGGACACAGCAGCATCTAAAGCATCAGTATCCAGAGGGATTAAATACTGTATTATACAGGCCTATAAATCTGTATATAAGGATCCACCAATCAGGATAAAAGCCAATTCAATAAGAGCTGTTTCTACCTACACAGAAGGTGGTGGCTACTCCAGAGGGAATTTGCAGAGCAGTAACTTGGGCATCCTTATCAACTTCTATAAGGCACTATCTGCTTGACTTGCAGGCTTCAGCTAATGTTAGATTTGGCAGAAAAGTGCTTCAGGCAGTGGTTTCTGGTTAAGAGCAGGATCTTGCCTTTTCTTATATATTCTCTCCATTTATGTTACTGGTTTGGGAAATCCCATATGTCTTTGCCATGGAGAGCACACAGAAGACAGGGTGAAATTTACTCATCGATGTTTCTTTTTCTACTGTATCCTTCCATGGCACACCTTCCCTTTTAGCCTTATGTGTTTGCTGGGGTGTTATACATGTAACTCTAACTTGCTTAACTTCTGGAGTTTTTTTTAGTATATGCCTGTTTTGTTTATTTTAAACATGGCTTTTAACCTGTTGATTGCTAGAGAGGTATTCAATGCATTATTTCACAATGCATTGGAGACCTTTCTATCATTAATGGGTTAAAAGCTTCACTTTAATGTGAATTTGGGATTTTATAGTTCTCCCCCATATGGTGCACTTGGTTTATTTAAGAATTATCTCAGTTCTTCTTGGTACATCAGCTTTGCTATCTAGATCTGGCTCCACTATGCTGTACACCTATTTCTGATACTGAAGCCTCATGGTTGGTGTCCAGCCTTACCATAGATAGAATCCAGGTTTGTGTAATTGTCAATAATGAACCTTACACTGTAATCATACCTGGAAACTTTCTGGATCTGCTGGAGAGAAGTGATTCTCTGGGTGAGTTTCTTTGTAACCCTGTCCCATTCTGACATCAACAGGGAAAGCCCTGCCTTTTCTCCAACCAATTCCACCCAGTCATTTTAAACCCTTAAGGACTCAGGATGTGCCAGAACTGTCCTGGCACTTAAGGAAGGCTGACCAGAGCTCACCTTTAACCGGGGACACTTAGGAAATAGGCATATTTCAGGAGTGCACCAAAGTCAAAGCAGCCCTGCAGTATGCATTTTTCATATGCGTCCCCGGTAAAAGGTGAGGTCTGGTCACCCTAACTTAAGGACCGGTGACGATGCTGGCAAGTCATGGAATTCTGGGATGGCAATGTGGCTGCACACCGCTCTGCCTTCCCAGAATACTATGCACAAAAATATATAAACTCCATGGTCCTTAACGGCCACCCGTGTGCCGGATCGGTGTCATTAATGGGGTAAGCACCTTCCACCATGTGAAAGAGTCCTGTATTACCTACTATATGTTCTGTACCAATTAACTGCTTGTTTAATCTTTAAATTGGTGACATTGCTACCAGCAAGACAGAGGGAGCTTTGTGCATGTTCAAACAGTTAGATGTTGCATGTTAAAGGCTTCTTGTAGATTGATTGGAGCACCTCTGAATTAGTATAAATAGGCACATATTGCCTAGATACAAACGAATATGAAAGCACTCCTAGTCGTGCAGGGTTGTTGAATGTATAATAAACAAGGAACAGCAAAATCACGTCCTCCAGGTCAATATAAAACTCCAGTCTTTATTGAAATCATACAAACATGGCCCAGCTATGAAGAAGCGACACTAATGACACATCCATATAATAAAATCAACATACAAAATAACATGTCATACCACTACTGACACTCAGCTGTGACTCACAACCGAATCCCCAGGCATCTCAATAAGAGAACTTATAATCAGACGATCCGAAAACACCTGATAACCTGAAGTCCATAGATTTAAAATCCACAGCTGGCTAGGTAGTGAGTTGGAGGCTAGTTCATTTTTGGGATATCTTAATCAGAACAACTGTAATTTATGCTTCACTCACTCTTTTAGTAGTACTTCTGTTTCTTTTCTAGATCTTGAACTCAAGGGCAGTCCTGGTACTGGTGAGATAGTCACTAACAACTGTAGAAAGCCTGTGGCGGGTAATGCCCTTTTGCATGCCCGCTCGGCCCACCTTCATTCACAGATTAATAATATTCCCAGGGGGAAGTTCCTGCATCAACGTAGGAACTGTTCTACTGAGGAGGATTTTGTGAGGTCATCTCAAGATCTGGGACGCAGGTTTGAGGCGAGAGGCTATCCAGGAGGCCTTTTCTGATTATAAGTTCTCTTGTTGAGATGCCTGGGGATTCGGTTGTGAGTCACACCTGAGTGTCAGTAGTGGTATGACATGTTATTTGTATGTAGATTTTATTATATGGATGTGTCATTAGTGTCCTGGTGTTGTGTTTTATTTTTCACCTGGTGTATTGTGTACCTGACTCGCTGCTTTTTTCTGAATGGTTGTAGTAGGGGTTAATTTTTACAATTATGTTTATGTAATGCTATGATTACTGCCTCCGCCCATATAGATCAGTGAGTCGCACTGTGTAGGGTGGGGTGATACTGCTATCCGTGTTTCAATAGGATGTTTTCACTGATGTTTTTAACTCCTTAACGACCGACCGTGCAGGCACGCGGCAGTCACTAAAGGACCACGGAGCTTTTTTTTTTTTTAATTTGAATTCCGGACTCCCCGAATGGCGTGGTCATAGTACATCATGGGTCATTAACTCATTAACTCAGATCTACCCATGACGTACTATGACCATCAAGGGTTGTTAAGGGGTTATTTAGGTGTCCAATCAAGGAGTAAGGTGTTAGTTTTTAGATTGTGCCCAGTTTGATTGTGTACACAGTCTGAGAAAGCGCACTGAAGCGCGAAACGCGTTAGATGTCTGCCAGTGTTACTACCAACTGACATGCTTTGGTATCTCGCTCCTTCATAATTGAGCCATGTTTGTATGATGGACTTTTATACATTTCACTAAAGACTGGAGTTTTTTATTGAGCTGGAGGACATGATTTTGCTGTTCCTTGTTTATTATACATTCCATATTCCTTTGTATTTATGAACTTCTTTTCAGCATTTGGAGTGCTGATATTGGTGAGCACCCATGAACTGCCGGTGAGTCCGTTATGCTTATCTTTATGCATGTTTGCATTTGCTTTTCACTACGTGTAGCATCTGTTCTCATTTTTGTACATATTGCCTAGAATCTACTCTCTGGGGCACTTTAAGGGTTAACATTTTAAAGATCTCAGGCAGCTCATTTTGAAAGTTCCAAGGTATGTGCATACACTTAACCCTTTGAGTGCCAGAGGGGTATCAAATGCATTGCTTTGCATTTCGTTTGATACCCCTCTGGTGCTCAAAGGGTTAAACACCCAGTACTTCATGCTGATACCTGTAAAAAAATTCTTTATTTGTTTTATGCTCCTTAAAATCAAGTCTTACATATGTTATGCGGGAGCAGACATTCCTGCCTTTCCTAGGGCTCCACAACTCCCATTATTGTGTACAGGATTAAATTTAAATGGGTTAAGATAACAACCTTTCTGAATACAAGAGCAGAGCGTACTAATCACAATTAACCGATTTTGCTCTTATGTCTCAATACAAACCGCAAAATAACATTAATTAAATGCTCTCTGAACAGAACAATTTGCACATGCTTTTAAAAAGCAAGGCCCATGTTTTAACAACAAATATGTCAATGTAGTACTTCTTTAATGGGATAGTAACACTTAATATATATATATACATACATTTAGATATTGTAGGATTTATCTCCCTGAGTACAGCAAGAGTACTCCCAAGCTGAAAGGTGTTTTCAGGTGCAGTATCTCAATGACCTGAAATTGTACAGTGGCACTGTTGCTACACCATCCTAGGGATGGTGCTGTCTATAGGATGGTGTAGCAACAGCGCCACTGTACAATTTCAGGTCATTGAAATACTGCACCTAAAAACACCTTTCATTGAGATACAGCTCAGACTTGATTCTTTTTAGGTGCAGTATCTCAATGAAAGGTGTTTTTAGGTGCAGTATTTCAATGACCTGAAATTGTACAGTGGCGCTGTTGCTACACCATCCTAGGGATGGTGCTGTCTATAGGATGGTGTAGCAACAGCGCCACTGTACAATTTCAGGTCATTGAAATACTGCACCTAAAAACACCTTTCATTGAGATACTGCACCTAAAAAGAATCAAGTCTGAGCTGTAATAACTTTTTAATAAAACACCTTTCAGCTGTGGGAATGATCTTGTTGTACTCAGGGGATAATCCAACAATATATATGTTTATACTTGTTAAATGTTACTACCCCTTTAATGAAACACATTTAGGTAATCTACTGTAATTTTTAAGCGTAGGACAAAGTTAATTAAAAGCAAAGTCTCTGGAAAAAATACATGTGAAAGATCATTCAAGCTTATGGAAAGTTCTTCCAAAATCACCTATTATTTAAAAAGTAACAATTTCACTTCAATAAGAATGAAAACTAGTTTTTAAAACTTGTCTCAAATTCAGGTTTGTTTCAAATGAAAACCATTTTTTATTGATTTGCAGTGAGAACATATTTACCCCATTGAGAACCAGCGGTGGTGTGCAGTAGAATTCATTGCTGAAAAGTTAGAATGCAGTACAGACTACACTCAAATCCAAATCTAGGCTATTTCTCAGCCTGTACATATCTCCAAAATTCCCCATGTTCAGTAATAAGCTTTTTTCTACAGCTTTTAGAATTGGCTGCTGTCTGATGAATTCTGTTCAGTCTGTGATGAAATCCAGGTATTCATAGCTGTCTATGTTAGTGGAGGCTAGATACCAGCTGAAGTTCTGTAAGTCCCAGTGGCTAGAAACTGCAGCAATCAATAGATTTTCTTAGAGACTCAAACAGAGGTCTGCACTTTTCATAAAAACAACTTTCCCAAATGGACTCATTATTTGCAAAGACAAACAAATAAAATACAATAGCTTTGGTTGGCGCTAAAGAGGAGTTTCCAGTTTCGTCTTTTATGGATGGAGAAGATTTAGGGACAAGGATTTGCATAACCTGAACCACACAGCAATAAGCCAATTGAATAAAAAAAAAAAATCCTGGATCCCCCTTTATTGAGACCTAACTGAGATTCTGTCTGTGAAACACCTTGGGGAGATTCACTAAGAGATGATAAAGAGGAGATAAAGTGGAGATGACTGCTCCATTGACATCACTTCTCCAGTTCCTATGTTATTCTATGGAGCCAATTCACTAAGAGTTCTAAAACTTTGGAGATCTTAGTACATAAGCTCCATAGAATAACATAGGAACTGGAGAAGTGCTATCACTGGAGAAGTCATCTCCTCTTTATCAGCGCTTAGTGAATATCCCCCCCCCCCTTGCATCCCAGTATCTTCCCTTCCTCCTCAAGGTGTTATCAACTTCAGGCCATCCTGCTACTGCAGGGGTACCTGTGCGAGTGGACTTTAACTTGCTTGAGGTTTATCTCAGCACCTGGCCTTCTTTCCTCCTGAAGTTTAAATCTGTGCTTTACCTTCCTCCTACTGGAGGATACCTGTGCATCTGGCTTTGATCTTACTTGAGGTTACATGTTTACTAGCCTCCATCCCACTGTAGGATACCTTCCTTCTGCTGGAAGTTACCTTGACACCAGGCCTTCCTCATACTGGAAGTTACCTCAGGACCAGGCCTTCATCCTTCTGGAGGTTATAGCTGCTCCAGGATTTCCTAATGTGGAAGGCTACCTCTGCACCAGGTATTCCCCATGCTGAAGGTTACAACAGCAATATTCTTTCATCCTGCTCTAAGAAATGCAGGCAAAGTTATGTCAGAAGCTCAGAACCAGTCCTTTCTCATGCTGGAGATTATCTGAACCTAGCCTTTCTCCTGTTGAAAGTCATCTCTACGATGAGCCTTCCTTCTGCTGGAGATTTTTCATGGAGCCAAGCCTTTCTTCTGGTATAAGTTATTTCCTCATGGAGGTTATCTCAGCACTAGGCCTTCCTCCAGATGGGAGGTTATGGTGGCATAAGGCCTTTCTCTGCATCTGACATTCCTGCGTATCTGTTAGTATAAGGACATAGTTACAATTTTTTTCATTAATTTTGGCTCATAAAACTACAAAAAATATTTCTTTATGAGTTCAGGAGAAATAATAGGACATAAATAAAGTATTTAGGAAGGTGCAACTCACCCACCACAGGGCTTAAAAAGTAGCAATAAAAATATAAATAAGTAGCCCTGAAATTCATTGTTGCTGCTTCTCTTATTCTGTTACAGTTGAAATGGCTACCATGTCATCATTAGGTTGGCTCAGAGATTTTGTGCAAATTAAAATATTTGTCATCTAAATACTGATGTGATCTAAGGTTTTTTTCAATAGGAAATACTATGGAGAAGATGTAAACAGGACCTCTATTGAGCAGATAGAGGTCTCCCCTTATTCTTGAGTCTTTCAATGCTTAGAGGTGGAAGGAGGCATTAAATCTTTGAGATCAGTTAATTTGCTTATCAGCTACACTATTTTGCAGTTGCCGCTCTCTTTCAGAGGCCCGGAATCTCCTGATACATTTTAACCCCTTAAGGACGGTCGATCGCGCATGTGGCCATCACTAAAGGACCACGGATCTTTTTTTTTTTTTTTTTTTTTTGCGCTTCAGGTTCAGTGCTCCCCGAACGGAGTGCAGCCTCCCGGGGAGCCCTGAATTTCATGAAGGTTCTGGCATGTCATGGGTCCTTAATGCAAATCTACCAATGACGTGCCAGGATTGTCAAAGGTCCTTAAGGGGTTAAAGAAAAGAGACCTGCACATCGATGCAGAAGGGAATTACTACATGTATTTATTGCATGCCAGAATAAATGTTTCTGGGTGATTTTAACCTCCCTTTGTGATGAAATCAGGTTCAAACCCCCCTCCCCACATAGAATAAATCACCTCACTACATCAGTGTGCACTACTCTCTTTATGGAAATCAGAATAACCCTTGTGGTACCTGAGCTATGCATAGTGAAATGCATCACATAATATGGAAATCCAGTGGCATAATATAAACATGGATTTAAAAACAACTTAACATAAATAGTTCTACATAAAAAATACATCTGTAACAGATCTGCTTATTTTCTTTCAGAAGTGGCAAAAAATGCATTTTACCTTAAATGAAATTGTCCCCAATGCATCACATGACTTAGAAATCAGTATCATTAAGAACAAATCACTTATTCATTAACCCCTTAACGAATGGCCGCAAGGTCGGCAGTTAAGGACCACAAGGAATTTTTTTTTGCCCAATGGATTCTGGGGTCCCTGAACAGCATGCAGCAACATGGGGACCCCTGAATTCCATGACGTGTCAGGACCGTCATGGATCCTTAACGCAAGTTTTACCATTACAGTCATAGGTTGTCTTGTGTCCTTAAGGGGCTAAGTGTAAGGAGGAGCAATTCTGGAGCAAAACATCTGCTTCATGGGAGGATGAAAATCTGCAAATATTCATTGATTTATATGTGACTTAACCCCTTGAATGCTAGGGAGGTCTCCAATTTGTAGCATTCAAAGAGTTAAAATCCGCATTTAAAAGGAAATTTTCTCCCCCTATGGTTGATTTGAAGCAGTATTTCACATCTTTAGCTTAAAGTGTTAGTAATCTCCCTGAAAAACTCTTTATAGTTTTGTAGTGCTTAAAAAATGCAACAAATCCTATCTCACAGACCACCATGGTTTGAGAGATATCCTCCGCTAAAGTTTCCCTTCTCCTGCTGTCAGCTGTAAAGCTAACAGCAGGAGATCCGTGTCGGCCGACACAAGGAGGCTCTTCAGCAGAGCCGCAATCGCGTTATTTAAAACAAATTGCTTCATTGGGATGGTCTACAAAGTGTACTTGCAAACCAGGCATACTTTGTACACCATTCCAATGAAGTAATTTGTTTTAAATAACGCGATTGCGGCTCTGCTGCAGAGCCGCCAGTTGGTCCCCGGACAGGATTCCCCTGCAGTCAACACAGAGCTGACGTCAGGGAAAGGGGAAGGAGGAGGAAACTTTGAATAGGAATATCTCTTAAACCATAGGATTTGAGAGATAGGATTTGTTGCATATAGATTAATTTTTAAGCACTACAAAACTATAAAGATTTTTTCAGGGACATTACTAACACTTTAAAGGGATATTAATACTAAAAATGTAAAACAAAATATCTTGTAAGGTTTGTTCCCCTGAGCAAAACAAGACTACTCCCACTGCTGAAAGGTGTTTTATTCAAAAGTTATTCGAGCTCAAACTTGAATTTGTTAGGTGCAGTATCACAGTGGCCTGAAATTGTACAGTGGCACTGTTGCTACACCATCCTATGGAGATTTATGGACCAGAGCTGTCCATAGGATGGTGTAATAACAGCGCCACTGTACAGTTTCAGGCCAGTGTGATACTGCACCTAACAAATTCAAGTTTGAGCTCTAATAACTTTTGAATAAAACACCATAAGCAGTGGGAATACCCTGTTTTACTCGGGGGGATAAACCCTAAAACTTTTTTTTTTTTTTGTTTACAGTTTAAGTATTACTATCCCTTTATACCAACTGTATAATAATAGGGGTCACGTGAAAACTACCCAAATGTCCATTTAATTAAATGGGACTTTTAACCCTTTGCATGCGAGGGGCATGCAATGCAATGCTGTGCAATGTGTTGCATACCCCTCTGGCACTCAAAGGGTTAAATCAACTGACATTTTTGTTTGCCCCAATGGTGTCGTTTTACCTTCACAACTGTACCAACCCTTTGCATGCCAGAGACGTATCCAACGCGTTGTGTTACAATGTGTTGGCTATCGCTCCGGCACTCAGAGGGCTTTAAACTTCTTCAGTAAGGCCCATAGTTTGTACTGGACATGATACTCCTAATCTGCTAGACACTACTATCTATTAACAAGACGGTGATCTAGTCAACATATGTCAATGGAAAATTATGATTTGACTTTTAACAAATTGGGAACTGTGTATAACACCATAAATATGTCTGTGTACATTGAGACAAGGATGAGCAGTGAGATATGGCTTCTATCAAGGCTGCTTACATGTGAAGATAAAAAGCAATAAGTCATCGCCATGAACTCTGCAACCCCTGTAGATGGAAGACAGATATTTCCCTGTGATTCACATTGTTTATATAATTGGGACGAGCTCTAAACACTACGGATCATTTCAGGCAGCCTGGCCCCCGGCGCTGGCATGCCCCTCTAGCTATCTGTGTCTCTGCTCTACTGGTGCTCTAAACACTTATTTGGGGTTTATATATAAAGTCAAAAGTGGAGAAGTTCTGTGGCAAACCAGATGCACAACAGGAACATATAACACATTCAGTTGATTTAAATGGAGATTTTAACCCATTGAATGCTAGAGGAAAGCTCTATGGCAATTAAGAAATGTAAAGAGTTGATCCATTTTTGCAGTTATACATATGCCCCATTTGCTTATTCTGGATGGCATTGTAAGCTTTTATCTGTCATTTGAGACAACACTTTTGCGAAGTGTGTTGAATTGCTGGATTCTTTGGAGAAAGTTGGGGATGTTGATTTGACTTTTTTCACTGTGTGGTAAGTCAGAATGGCTGACAGAAACAGGAAATGGTGGTGGGTCTGCCTTCAGTTGTTTTATTTTACGATTGGGCAACTCAAGGACCTCCAGCAAATGTTGGCCACACACACGTAAATCCATAAATAAGTATAAAGAAAGAAGAGGAGCAGACCTTCAGAAATACATAATGTACTCCTGGCAGTCAGGTTCTTGTCTAAACGCTCCCAGGTCTCTTTCTATGTTCAATCCTTGTGACAATGTTATCCTATATAATAATCTGCTAAATGTGTGTTTGTCAGAAGCCGTCATGCACAGTAGAGACAGCTGCGCGCGCTGCAGTCATGCGCACTATAGACTGCCCGCACTTCGGCTGATAACGGAGCGGGGCTCCGAATTCAGACGGTGCGCAGAGAGGACTACAGATTGAATTCGCCACGGCACGGGCAGTCTCTACTGTGCATGACTGCACCGTACCCGTTGTTGTGTGGCCTGTGTACACGGGCTCTTCAGTTCATTCATAATAGCCTATCTGGTCCCCTTTTATCCGGTGGTGCTTGATTAATCGTTTTAATGGTGATCCAGTCCTTTTTTCTTTCCATGATCATGTAAAAAAATGTTTGGACACTATTTTTCTTTGCTAGATGCTATATTCCTCAAGTCTTCAATTTCCCTAGCCATTTCTTAACAATATGCTTCACATCTTGCAGGGTTAATCCATCAGCTGGACCACAAATGAGGAGGTATGTTAAGTAAATATTTCATGTGTTACATCTGACCTAAACACATCCTTATTACTCTTATTATTTCTCTTATTTTTTATATCTTTGAAAAAGGGTTAATGGGGGCATATATTAAGTTTTTTCTTTTTTCTGCACCTAAACATTCCTTTCCTATTTTCTAAGTATTTTCATTTCCATATTGCTTTCCTTCATTTATGAGATATATCACTTGAAAGTGTTTTTGTACTTTTATTTTTTCAAAATGAAACATTTGGCTGATCACCCAGTTATGGCCCAAAAATATGGTCCCCCTGTATGATATGCCAATGTTCCTCAGGATTTATATTCCCTGCTACTTCATTATATTGCATAGTGAAGAATGGAATTCAACAATCCTTTATTGTATTTCTTATAGTTTCTAAGTTCTTTCTTTGCAATTCCCATTATGGTTAAAGGGATAGTAATGTTTCAAAATAAAAGCAGCTCCAATTAATCAACATAGTATTTGGGCCATGGAGAGTGTAATTTCAGTACTGTCAGAGTTGTAGTTCAAGAGTAATTGAATAATAAAGTATCCCCCTCCTACCCTTTTACTGATGTAACACTGCTCCCTTCACAGCAGGAAGACTGTCTGGATGGATCTCAGAGAGGGACAATCTTCAGTGAGCATAAGGAAAAAACCTAAAAAAACTGTCAAGGGGGCAGGGTTTTCCATATGCTCACAGTAAGAAGATTGTCACTTGCTGCGATCTGTCTAGTCAAGAGACCAGATTCCACATCTGAGAGGAGGCGGCTTACACTAGGTAAAAGGGGCGGGAGGGGGATACTTTATCATTCAATTACTCTTGGACTACAACTCTGACAGTATTGAAATAGCACTCTGCATGGCCCAAATACTATGAAGATTAACTGGAGTTGCTTTTATTTTGAAACATTACTATCCCTTTAACCCCTTAAGGACCAGCCGCGCACGTACTTTGCGGTCCCTTAAGGACCACGGAGCTTTTTTTTTTTTCTTTTTTTTTTTCTGTGTGTGATCCGATTCCAGACTCCCCGAATGGCGTGCAGCTGCACGGGGAGCCCGGAATTCCATGACAGTCCAGGACCGTCATGGGTCCTTAAGGGTATAACAACCCATGATGGTCCAGGACCGTCATGGGTCCTTAAGGGGTTAAGCGTGCCTCTTGTATTACCTTATGGCATATTCAATTGGCGACTAGTGAATCTCAAAAATCATAACAGCGTTTTTCTTATGTCAACTGCCTCAGAATGACACATTACTTACTTTGCTTGACTAAGAATGGCGAATTCATAATGTTGCCTGCCACACAATGCCACCCTCAGTGTGTCACCTGCATCAATATAGAACATATTTATGTCATGCACATATTCAGGTAGCCTTCTAAATGTCGCCTTTGATACAGAACATCTTGTTGCACACATGTTCAGGTCACTTTCCAAATGTGTCCTTTGAAATGCCGCGTTGACTCTGCCCTGATCCAAACAGGAAATGCATCACTACTGAAAGCAAAACAGGAAGTACACCTACAGTGTGCCTCTGTGACGCACACTGATGCCTCTGTGGAAACTGCATGATTTTTGCCATGCCCAGGAGCCTCCATTCACCACTTGGGAAATGGAGATACTTATCCGGCACACGGACAAGTATCTTCCACACCGAATTAGGGAAAAAATAGACTCTGCATTTTGCAGCCATATTTTAGATAAAATGGCCTGCGAAATGCAGGGGTCCAGTGGCATTCAGAGGACCAGGAGGCAGAAACTTCAGCGGTGGTCCGTCATCAAGCACAGGGAGGCAGGACTGTGGTGCATCGTTAGATCAAGTACGTTCACTTTTACTTTTCTTGGTGGGGGAAGGGGTTGGTTCTAACATACCTACTGGAGGTGCTGTATCTTGGCCTAGGGTGGCACTTTACAGGGGTTGGCATAAAAAGCCAACCCTACCCGTTGAATTTGGCTTTTCCAGGTTCCCTACACCATGAAAATGAGTGGCAAATTGTCCCTTAACATAGCAGAGCGCTCAGACCAGCTTATTGTGTCAGGACACTATACGTGTACTTGGATCCTGACACATGCGCACATGAAATATGGGAGGGGCGGACGAGTTGGTCATGAAGCAGTGGAGCAGCAGAGCTATAAGCTCTGAGTGCTCCCGTCCACTTCCTCAGTGTTGTGTGTGTGCCAGAGAGCGTATATGTTTGCAGGGACTGCGGTGCAGACAAGGTAAGGGCCACGGAGGTGGGCCCAGTTTCTGATTGAACTCTTTGAATCTTTTGTCTCTGGAATACTGTGGATTTCTTGCAGTGTATAGCGCAAGCAGGATTCTGGAATACCACTTATTGCATAATTTGCAGTGTATGTATGGTGCTGGGAGTTTGATAGTTATGCAATTGCAATCCATTTTGTAGTTATGCATGAGGTAGTTATGCATGAGGTAGTTATGTGTGAGGTAGTTCTGTGTGAGAAAGCCTCAGAGTCTCTGAGGCTTTCTCACTCATAACTACCTCATACAATCATGGGGGTTCACTATCAAAATGCTTTAAATACTCCAAGGAAGGCACTGGACTGGTGTGAAAATAATAATAGGACCAGCAAAGCACTAAAAATGGTGCGGTGCTCTCTAAGACTCCAATAAACTATACTAGAACCAGGTAGAGGCATATAGACTCCCCCAACCAAACAGATGGTCTTATCAAGGAGGCAATCATATACAGAGTTCTCACTATATTTTATTGGTATCAAATATAAGACAGCAATATTAAAATCATTTAAAACAACATAAAAGAGAGGTCTATGGGAAAAGCCAAAAAATGACCACACATGAGGATTAGTACATAATAAGTAATCCAAAAATACAAGGAGAACATACTGAAGGCTAAATAATAAATCCCCTAAGTGGATAAAGGAGGATCCCCTACAAGCACTCATATATTGTATATTAAGGAGACATCTGTGTGTCAAGCAGTGAACAAAACATGTAAATATAGATAACACAACCCTTATTGTAAATTAGCAAAATTAAGTGCAAAGATAGTGCAAACAATCCATTCTACTAATAAGATGCTCCTATATAAGGATACAATATCCTGGGAGGATAACTTTGAGACGTTCTGTGTGTAAGCCTTTTCCCCTCTTTGCACCATTTACATTGTTGGGGTTTACAGAGGAAGGGCTGGATCTTAAACATGAAGACGTGTGATCTGGACAGGAAGGGGTGGGGCAGATGAAGATTGGGTGGGTGCGTGATTTTAGTCAGGCCTAGGGCAGCACAAAACCTAAATACACCACTTCCTACTGGACCCCTATTAGGGCTTACAGATAGTAACTTTTGCATCACTTGACTTTATAGCAAACAGAGCATCCCGCAGAGGACCCAAGAGGACGGCTGCCTTGCCACCTCCTGCTGTACGCTCTCCTCCTCATAAGTACCCTTGGATGATACACAAGTCTACACCACATTCTGAAGCAAAGGCTTTAATCTGATATTTTCTTGCTTATTTGCACCCGCACTGAAGATTCTGCTCACCTTACTTTATTATACCCTTTTTCCAATTATTTGTTGGACAGAGTATTAGCCTCTTTTACAAGTTCCGTTTCCCTGCTTCAATTACTTCTAATTCCTTTAGCTTTCCAAATGCTATGATGTCTGTTATTTAAGAGAAGGAACGCAATACGATCTACATTTTTTTGTTTTGTTTTTTAGTTCTTGATTAGAGTAATATTACATTCAGGAAATAATATGACCTTAAAACTCTATTTCTTAACTATTAGTATAACTGGTGAATCTTAGGTTTAGGAAGTTGCTATTTTATATATGAAAAATACGTATATTCCTTCACCTTGCTCCCCAGTCCCAAAAGGCAGCTATCCAAACTACATCCCCACTATAGAATATCAAATACAGGTAACATATACAAATAAGATGTTTGAAACGCCTGTGCTTGAAATAAGAGAAAGTTGACCTTGAGCTATCTCCAAATATGCACTTTATTAAAAGAAAAATCTAGAACCATGTATCGATATATAAAAACATTTACATTTGGATTCCAATAAATATTGATCTCCCAACCGCTTATATCACGATTCCAGACATTCTGATAGGCGCCAGTCTCATAAATAGGAAAGCCAGTGAGCACAGATATATACACATGAAAGATTACAACGATAATTAGGTATCAATATTATGTGTAATTATCTTTCCACTCTGTTTCCTCTGTAGTTTAATGACCCGGATATTATCTCATAAAAACATGGGTAATAGATATACAAGGGGTTATAAGTATAAATCAAAATAATGAGACAACATTTATGTAGGGAATCTATTGCTGATACAGCTGGCCTCCCTAGTAGTTTTTCATAGTTTTTATGCAGAATAGGTATCCGGTAACATATTGGTATCTTACATGATTCATTTTTTTAAACTTAAATTCCTCTCTATGATTTGATCATTCTTAGTAAGTAGTAAGTTCTTTGATTCCCCCTGATAATCATTGGTAGAATCTTTTTTCAAAGGACTGCAGCTGTCTTAATCTTTTAATAGCCTAAAAGCTTCTTCTAAATAATTCTTTTTTATCACCCTTTTCTGCCTGTCTGATACACTTAGGTTTTTCTAAAAATCCCTTCAATATTTTTGAATACTTTTATAAGGGCTATGCTATATAGGACAAACTTCTAGGCCACTGCGGGATTAGTATATTTAAATATTATAGGATGACTGCATGAATCAGATATGGAGATATTCATTCATTTATTTTCATAAGGTTACATTTTATGAAAAGATGAATACACATAGAGAAGTATCCTCATATACTTATGTACAACATTTGATTATTATGTATATTTTATAATCCAACACAATGGAGACTTGGCTAGTCTTGCTTCATTACTCAGATCCTCCAATCCCATTATCAATTTTGTTACACATCTCTGCACATTTTCTAATCCAATAATGCCTGCCTTAAGAACTGGTGCCCAAAAATGTACTCCATATTACAGATGAGGCCTAACCAGGGATTTATATAAAAGGTAAAATTATATTTAAACCCTATGCATCTATACCAGTTTTTATGCAGGCTAGTACCCTACTGGATTGCTGTGAAGTATACTGTCTATCAGCACTCCTAAATCTTTCTTTGACAAGGATTCCCCAAGTAGTTTTCCCATTTAGTGTATATGTAGTGTGTTTGTTTCTGCAGCCCAAAAGCAGAACCTTAGTTTTATCGATATTAACCCTTTGAGTGCCAGAGGGGTACTCAAAGGTTTGCATACCCCTCTGGCACTCAAAGGGTTCAACCTCATCTGCCACTTTTCCACCTAAATCTTTCCAAAGAAAAAAACATCCAGCTCGGTATGTATTTCCTTACACAGCTTAGTGTCATCAGCAAAGATTGAGAGACCACTTAATAAAAAACAAAAAACACTTCTAGATCATTAATAAACAATTAAAAAGCATTGGGACTGAACACTGTGGCACCCCACTTACAACTTTAGACCAACTTGAAAAGGTTCCATTTACAACAACTCTGCCATCTATCATTTAACCAGTTAACTAGCATAAAAAGTTTTTTGACAAGTAATTACCTTGAAAATCACCTGAGCGCTATGTATATTCCGAGGGATTGTGTGATGTTGGTGTATTCGGTTTGAGAGCTTTGACTGGACTTTACAAGGTCTAAGCTGGGACACACTTCTCTGCTCAAATGGCTGAAAGGCATTTTGTGCAGTCTGCACATGTTAATTGGAGTGTAGAATTTAAGCATGGAGGTAGTTGTCATTACTTAGGCCTCAATTCAATTCCTTCCGGTGGCAAAAAAAAACAACAGCTGACGGTATTTTTTTCAAGCATGGTAAGCTATTTAATTACCTGTGCTGTGAAAAAATACCGTTAAAACCCTCCACATTGGGCGATAAATGTAGAGGTACTTTCACCCAATGGAAAAAAAAAACGCACAAAGATACTATTCAATTGAATGCGTTGGCAGTAAGATATGTTAAGGGACCCACTTTATCGTTGGAAAATCCATTAATGGATCTCAAAATAGCCGATACATCAATTGAAATTTAAAAAGCCTAAAAAAACCATGAATGCCCAGTGGATGTATTGATATGGGGCCCTAATCCCCATATCAATACATTCAAAGCACTGAAAAAATGTGTGAGACGTTATTAGGATGAGTGGCAGTGGGGTATAATTACCCCATTGGCATCCACAGGGTTAATCCAACTAAGGTAAAAAACAACAGTCCCTGAAAATACCATTAATCCTGATGTTTAGCGGAGTCTTCAGCACCCTGGTCAGATACTGTCCATCTTCTTTCTTCTATCTTCTCCCTTCTTTCTATCCATCTTTTTTATTATTCTGTTCCTTCTTGTTTCTTCCATGTTCCAATCACATGCCTGTGAAAGAGAAAAGAAGAGGTATTAAATGTGTGCCCCTAACATAATTTGGACATATGTGAATGGTTTAACCTCTTGAGCAATGAGTTGCATACCTCTCTGGCACTTAAAGGGTTAAGCATTGCACATATGAGTTCAAATAATAATCGATACCAAACAAAACAAATGATTCCCCCATTTGTCTGCTAATATTATATGTATGTGTTCTAATAGAAAACCAAACTTTTGTGCCCAAAATTGCAATGCTTAACCCTTTTTGTGCCAGAAAGGTAAGAAACGCATTACTCTGGCGCTCAAGGGATTAAACCATGCACATATGTCAGAGTTATGTTTGGGGCACACAGTTAATATTTATCCATTATCAGATGTGATTGGCACACGGAAGACAAGAAGACGGAACAGAAGAAGAAAGAAGATGGAGAGAAAAGGAAAGAGAGAGAATATAGAAGATCACAGAAAAAAGATGATAGAAGAAGATGGACAGTGGATGACCGGTAAGTGTAACACAGATCTGGGTGCTAGGCTCAGTGTTAGGAGTAGTATTGTGGAACTTTACTGTTAGGGGTAGTGTTTGGGAGGGTGACTGCATTTGAGCTAATGATCTGTGGTTGAAAGTATCTCAGGCACCGATCATTAGCTTTTTTCCTTGATGTTCCCATTATTCATGCTACTTAGCGTGAGTTTTGGGAACTTAACACATAAAACGGACATTTGGCCACAAGTCCTTTTATGTGGCCTAAGGTCTGTTGTGCTTTCAGCTAGTAGGACAATTGAATACCGACTTAGACATTTTTTCTGTCCTTTGGAAGCCAATTTAGCCATATTGTGTGTTTTACCTCACAAAATTGAATCGAGGACTTAGACATAGACCAGGGTGAGCAATTACTTTCATACAACATCCTCATGTAAATCTCTTAAATGAGTAGTAAATCTTTATTCTAAAATCACATATATTGTAGGGCCTTTCCAGCTAAGTAAAACAAGTGTAATCTCACTGCTGGGAGATGTTTTAATTAAAAGTTATAACTACTTAAACTTCTGGGTGTGTTTTTTTTTTTTTTTTACATTAACACTGCCTTCTTGTGTCTAGAGAGCTCACCTGCAGTTTTCCTGGGGTTAAGACAATTATTCTGATGCATTCTATGGAAGAGGTAAGACTCTGGCTAAAGTTTCCAACAGAAAGTGATACCAACAGATTCATCGCCCCGACAGTTTAAAGGTGCAGTAAACTTTTTTTATGAAAACACATATTTTAAAGAGCATTCCCTGCGGAATAAAACAAGGTCACTCCCATTGCTGTCAGATGTTTTATTCAAAATTTATAGCAGTTCAAATAATCAGGAAGTGAATTTACTGTGTTTACTTCCTGATAGTTCTAACTGACAGGAAGTGACAGGCAGTTTCTATCACATTCTATGGACAACTGTATGTCTCTGACTTTTTCTGACTTTCCTCTCCATTAGAATCTAACAGAAAATCTAATTAGAATTTGACCACTAGAGGGCACTGCTAATGTAAAAAAACATGTGTTTAAACTGTAATAACTCTGGAAATATAAATCTCTCTGAAATGGGAGTACCCTTATTTTACTCAGTAGGAAAATCCCTACAATATATATTTTTTCATAAAAAACGTTTACTGCTCCTTTAAATGGTTATAACTTTTGAATAAAACAACTGCCAGCAGTGCGGGTACCCTTGTTTTACTCAACAGGAAAAGCCCTGCAATGTATGTTTTTTAAAATAAAGATTTCATATCCCTTTAATTTTTTTGGAGGGCAGTTATTTCAACTCCTTGAATGCTAAATGATATGACTTATTTTAGCTCAAAGATTCCTACTGACGTGTCTGTGGAAAATTATAGCTAAAGTTACCAACTTCAAGGGATTTAATACATTTCAGGAGGGTAGCATTTTTTTAGTATGTAAAGTTAGAAGGCAGATTCAGAAGTAATGTGCTTAAGTACTGCTTTACAGAAGGAGTGACAGACACATGGTCACCCTCCCAGCAGAGGTGGTAGGAGCTAATACTGTTAGGGAATTCAAAAAGACTTGGGGTACACATAAGTATATTCTGAGAAGTGTGTAATTAGATAGGGGAATAGGCAGCCTGGATGATCCAGATAGATGTTTATTGTCTGACATCAAAATCTATGTTTTAGTGCAGTCCAAGCCTGTATTAACAGATGTACACAGTGAATGGACCAATTCTCTCTTTCTATGCAGGAAGAATGAAACATTGAATCAATGTATCATTCTTCCTCTGCAGAGAAAACCAGATGTTATATGCCTGTGTACTTCAGCATGTCGTGTATGTGTCCAGCCACCCAGGTCTATGTTCCAGACCAGGCTGCCTATGGCCAGCAGGACACATTTTGTCCTTCTCTGATGTAGACAATGATTTCATTTGACCCCTTTAGAACACTCTGTGATTTAAAAGTTTAATGACCAGTTGCTAGCTTTAGGGCAGCATGTCCCATAGTTTGAGTGGATTTATTTCTAGTCTCTATTGTCCCTTTGAAGTTAAAGTGCGAAGAATTTAAAGCCAAGGTGGTTGTCAAGTGAAGTATCAGGTTTTCTGAATTCCAAGACCGCTTTCTGGAAATACTGTGCTGACAGAAGCAGGAAGGAGCTGTCCTGGAATAGAGGAGGGGAATCAGCATGTCAGTAGTGCCAAGGCCAAAACAGCAGAGAACACAGCTGAGTCAATAAAATAGGAGATTCTAAACAATTTAAATATGTAAGTGAAAAGATACAAATGTTAAAGTGTAATGCTAAAATGAAAGATAGAAGAAAGCTGCCCTATGGGGTGAGAATGGAATCACTCCATCATAGTAAAAGAACTTGTTGGAGGTGGTGCACCTAGAGAATGGGGACCCAGGTGCCAATTCAGTTTTGGGTCTCAAATCACTGCAAACTACTGAAATACCCCTAACAATTTTCTATTTTTATCAAATAATGTATCCCTAAAGTTGCCTGGGCCTTGATGCTTTGCACCTGCTTCTACAATGGAAGTACAGCCCCTGAGACCTGTTCCCAAAACCACACAGCATAAAAATTAAGTAATTACAGGGCAACCGAATTTACCCATAGGGACAAATACAAATTTCCACTAATTTAAAGGAACAATAACACCTAAGATTAACTGGGGTGTATAAACATTCTCTTTTTTTTTTTCCTGTGGCCTAAAATTCTACCATTGCATAGTACTGCATATGCTCCAAGGGACTAGCATTTCTGCATTTTCCAGGCCTCCCACTGATTGTCCAGGATTATCTGTGAATGGGATAAGATCACAATACAAGAGCAATAGGCAATGATTACAATAAATTAACTGACTTTAGATGTTATCTATTAATACAAACAGAACGAAAGACATTAAATTAATGTTCTCTGAACAGGACAAATTACATGTGTTAATGTTACAAAAAATAAATCTGGGATTTTACTTTAGGGATTTAACATATGAATAATCAATTTTTACATATGCTATAAGTTATGCATGTGACATTTAAAATTATATCAACCTATTTAATTTTTTGGTGTTAGTGTTCCTCTAAATGGATGGCCTATATCAAAGGAGACCTTTAGAAGGCAACCTGAATATGTGTGTGACATAAAGATGTTTATATTGAAGTAGGTAACCTACTTAGGGCGCCATTGTGTGGCAGGTACCATTTGCCAAAATAGATAGGCACTGGAAACAATGAATAATCACTCAATATATACTTCTCATAAAGGGGTGCACTCCAGAGCCAAAAAACCTACAACATAACAAGTGAAAATCATAGAAGGAAAAGAGAAACCCCTTCACTGATATCACTAAAAAAGCAGCCCAGTAATGGAGGCGCACACTCATGAGTGAATACAAAATCTTACAAAAATATAAATTGTTTATTAATCAGCAGGAAAACACATCACATTTAAAAACATTTAAAAACACGTTCTGCTGGATAGTGTCCAGAAATGTAGTCTAAATAACCACATCTATATAAGTCCAGGACTGTCATGGGTCCTTAATGGAAATCAAGCCATGATGGTCATGGGTCCTTAAGGTGTTTAACCTGTCTCTGCTTGGGACCCTGCAAAGCTGGAACAGGAAAACCTGCTGTCCATTCACACAGACTTTACGTTAAAATAATGCATTTATAAAAACCAAATAGATATAATTTACAAATTGGCCTGCTTACTTGATTTGTGGCTTAAGATGCTGCTTTAGCAAAGCCTTTAGTCAAAGTAAAAAGGAAGGGAGCTGCATATCATGCATATTTAAATATGCTTTTTTTAAATCTCATTGGGTGGCGATGTTGAGTCTCCCGAGGTTATGTGTCCAAGATTTGCCTGTATCATAAACCAATTAGAATTTAAAAAGCATATAATATAAAAAAGATGCTACTTCTGTACTAAACTAATCCTCAAATCACAAATCAACTACATGGAGCAAATATCCAGCTTCTAACAGTATAATAATCAAAATAACGTTTTAATATAAATATGAGAACACAATCACAAAAAACACATGAAAATAATACTAATGGATAAAAACATAATGCACTCCTGTATCCAATCCACTGTACATTCAACAAAAGTTATCAACCTGATTGGATATGAAGATATGCTAGGTTCTACATAAACAATCCCTCAGTCATCTGTGCAATTAAGCTCCCCCAATGAGGCAGATAACCATAGACACTCCTAAAGCATGAAGAAGGACTGGGGATAGTCCATGACAATAAAAACACGGACACACTAACTTGGGTATGAACAGATGGTTTATTAAACCAAACATACCATAAATTACACTTTACTTAAAACCCTTTGTTTTAAACACCAATTTCACATAAAAACTTTTCTTTTCATTAAACCTGTAACACAAGCATAACCCCTCCTTTGCATGGCCAATTCAACCGGGCTCATGCTTAATATTTTCTTTCCCATCACTCCGAACCAACCGTTTAACCAATTACCCCAGTTGGGCCATTCCACACTCGGCTCCAACGGGTAACGTCACCTCCCGCGACAAAGTCCGGGGCCACTTTTCCATTGTTTCTCCCCCTAGGGAACCATCATCCTTTCTTTTATCCCATATCAACTTAACTATCCCAATAACAGTAAATTATCACACCGCTTCCCCGCCTAAGGGAGGGTGGGCGGGTGCTTACTTCCTACTCTATCCCTCAACCTAAACTGGCCACACTTCCTTTCTTACCCTACTACCCTAGCTCCTCCCCCTCCCCCTAACCTACCTCATTTCCTACCCTCCCCTTCTTCATGCCTCCCCTTCCTTATTAGTCCGGGGAGTTTCTTAGCGTCAATATATTAAATACTATTGTGACTACAACAGATGTACAAATAAATTTACATATTTGCCTATCTTTAGCATTCATGAGCAGTCATTATAAATGCAAACTGGAGCACTTCTGTGACAACCAGCTGAATTATAAGAGAGGAAATTTATATTGATTTCAATTGGTTTTTTAACTCTTGCTTCACAATGCATTGGATACCTCTCTGGTACGCAAATAGTTAACAAGTACCAGCAGATTATGCAACACATTGCTCTGCGATGCATTTCGCACCCGCACCATTATAACCATCTATCATTAGTTGAGTTAAAAGGGATCCTCTGACCTTGAGTTTTTCAAATATTCTAGTATAGAAGTAGCTTTAACTCATCCAACAGCAAGAGGCTTAATCATTGTCTTTGATCTGCAATACATCAGATTTTACTTTGTAAATTAATTTAATTACTCAGAGCACATGCATTCTCTTATCCAATTAAAAATTATTATGAGCTAAACATGTCTATATACATCTTGAGCATGGTTTAACTCTTTGAATGCCAGAGTCATATGCTGGATTCCATTGCAGGTGATAAATATTATCTCTGGCTCATCTCACAGATTACTACTGAAATGTATGGGGGGGTGGTCGATAATAGCAAGTAAGCAACTGCAATGAAATTAGCCTTAAATCTTTAATTAGCTGGATATTGTGTCTCTGAGGGCAGAGTTTTTTGTTGTTTTAGGACTCAAGGAACAGAAACTACTCCCATTGACAGCTCATGCCGATTGGGGGTAGGACATATGGTAATCCATAGGAATACTGTTGTCCCAACATTAACTGTCTGTTGTGTATTTGGGATAAAATAATGAAAATTACTCATCTCAGTTTATTCTTTAATACTTTAAGGAGCAGAAAGATGTGCAAGGTATTGCTTTGCATTTCTCCTTACCGCCCCTCTCTCTCTCACTTCCCTCCCTTTGATTTTATTCCTCACCTTGCCTTTCATCCCTATTTTGGAATTTCCCCTTTCCTTTCTTCTTCCCCTTTGCGATTTTCTCCCCTATTGACATCCTCTTCCCTTTTTACATTCTTTCTTCCTCCAGTTGAAATATAGCTGCACTAGTGATACCAAAGAGCTTACAATTCTATGACTACTCATTGGTAGTCAGTAGTAAGCTTAGTGTTTTCATTAATTTATCTCCATTTTAATTGTAAGCCCTGTGCTATCACTAGTGTAGCCCCATTTGAATTTGTGGTATCACTAATATAGCACTGTTTTAAATGTAAACTCTGTGATATCACTAGTGTAGCTATGTGGTATAATTTTCCTTACTTCAAAACATTAATGCCAATTAGAAAATTAGCAACATGGGGTGAGCTGGGACCATAGGCTGGAGGGACAGCAAAACTGGGGCACTTAATTGTTGTTCTCCCCAGGCCAAAATGTTGCAGCCCTCCCCTGAGCAAGGTATTACTCACCCCGTTGATGAAAGCGCTCCAGCGTACATGCAGAAATCCTCCGTCATTGGAGGAGGCTGGATCGAGACACTAAATGGGAGGACAACAGAGGAAGATTGACAGACTGCGCTGCACCCACAGTCTGTCCGAAAATAAGGACCCAGATCATTTTTCAAACATTAAATTTAGTCATACAACGAACTTTATAAAAGATTAAACAACTGTTCATTCTAATTGCTGTATGAAGGTAATGAGACAAACTTGTATTGGGATGATAGTACCCCTTAAAAAGCAACATCAGTACTAATCTAATGTAATATGCAGCTATATGACAGAGTATGTTGTGACATTCACAGACACAGTTGTGTAAAAGTTTCCATACAGCAAAACTGCTGTTTTAAATAAAAAACGGCTAACATAAATATAGGTGGTTTTGAAAGCTCTTTCAAAACCATATATTTGTTACAATGTGACAGCTCCACTTTAAATGGGCTTTTAGCTCAGATGATAGAAAGGTCTTAAGAGCATTTCATTGGAGTCATCTCTCGAATTCAAAGGGTCTATCTAATGCACCATGTAAAATCAATAGCAATTTTTATTTTACCTCTTTGGTGCAGCTGGTTTGACCCAGAATTACTTCACACTTTCTTCATGTATAATGCACTTTGTGTTTCAGAGGATGGCCTTGTGAAAAATTAGGATATATATATATATTTTTGTATTTTAAATTCAGAGCATGAGCTTTAAATACACATTCTGTCAGTGCCTTGCATTAGGAACCCTTTCCTTGTCAGGTGTGTAACCATTGCATTGTACACATATCTTACACACAAAGGATTAATCCTTGAGTGCCAAAGGGGAGCTCGACAGCTCTCTGGCACAAAGAGGGTTAAATCACACTCACCTGCAAGCTCGTAAAGTGAGGCCTAGTTTTCACACGATACTTTGTTACACCAAATGGTAGATATTATTTTTTGGGGGTAGCTCACATGAGTTGAAGCAACAAAGTCACCCACGTAAACTAGGCCTACGAGCCATATGCAGAATGCAAAAAAGCCACAGTTCTGGAGCAAACTAAAAAAACAAAATCATTTCCATTGATTTTAGGCTGGGTCCACATGGCAATATTAGTGCAGCATAACTATCGCTGTGCTAATGTTCCAAAACTTGCAACAGCTTGCTCCTTAAGGGTCTCTTTACACAAGCGTGTATTGTGCAGTGGGTCGGAGTTTGAACTCACATGAAAGTGCAGTAAAGATGCAGCTGAGGTGATTTACATGATAGCCTATGGGTCCACAGTACCAATTTTACACAGGCTGTTGGATTGTAGAGTTGCTCAACTCAGCCATACAGTCACTAGATTATTAGCCAGTCATGTTCGGCTGATGTCCATGTGCCCTGCTCATCAGTCACACCACTGGAAAGCCCCCACCCCAGCAACTGGATTGTTGGAGAAACACATGACAATAAGTGGTGAATTTACACTACTATGCAGTGCTGCCAAGTATCTGTGTTATCCCAGCCTTAAAATGGTGTGTTTAACACTTCAAATGTTAGACAGGTCTCTTCAGAATTCAAGGGTTAATGTAAGATAACCCAATACCCACTTTAATGCAATCAGTGTATAAAATGTCATTCTGCAGGACTGAACAGGAATCAGTGCATCCCTGCCTAAATGTCCTGCATTAAAATAAAGATCTGGTGGTCACATCAGGTTAAAAGCTCCATTTAATTACATGAACATCTTCTGGTAATTTGTCCCCATGATGTACTACTTTCTGTATAAAATAAAAAATGCATGGATAAATAATATATACCTAATTATACTGAATAAAACTTTCTGGATGTGTATCTATGCCACAGGTAGGAACTTTAGGCCCTTCAGCTAATCATACATCCCAAGTGCCCCTCTTTAGGAGGGACAGCCCCTTTGTCTCACCCTGATGTCCCTCTGTTTAGGAGATCAAATTGTGTGGTGTGTGTCTGTGTATATCACATTGTTCCTCAGCAATAAAACTCACATTCACGTTTATTTAAACTTCAGTTTATGTGTTTATAAATTAGTTTATTTAAATAAAATAATTTGGCTTGTTTTAAATCATTTATTCAGTTACAAAAAGAGGTGTCAATAGGTCAAGAAAAAAAACCCTAAAAGTTCTCAGTAATGCTCCACTCCCAGCCACACACCCTAAAACCAAAGTGTCCCTATTTGGTCATTTGAAAGTTGGGAGGTATGTATCAAGGACTATATCTCCCATCATCCCCAGCCAGTCACTAGCCGGGAATTATAAGAATTATATTAGTCCTGAACAGCTGGAGGGCCTGATATAAGCAATAGCAATGATATTTAAAGGGACAGTAACACTTTTGTATAAAATATATATTGTAGAATTTATCTTCTGCTTTGAGCTGGTTTCGCCATCCCTCCTGCTAGATGCTGAATGGCTGGAAGGTGCATAACATTGGCAGGGTCAATGGAAACGTGGAAACCATTTTGAACAGAGACTGACCATATAAAAGCCAGTCTCAGTTCAAATATTCCTCAGTATGGCTGCCGCAAAGGCAGCTTACAGTTATGGCCTGCATATCTTTGGTGGCATCTTTAATTTGAACATCATTTGATTTGAACACTTTTTTTTATTTTTAGTGGCATTACATTTCAGAAGTGGATGAAGATAAGAAGAAAGAAGATAGGAAGATGAAGACTGAAAGGGATAATAATACTTAAATTTTACTATCCCTCATCTTGTAGCCCTTAAAAAACTGAATTAAATGAGCCCCGAGACATCTCTCTTTTGAGAGATATCCGCTTTCAAAGTTCCCTCTTCACTCTTCAGCAGAGCCGAGATTGAAAGAAGAAATCCTTCACTGAAATGGTCTTCGACGTGTGATTGACAAGCACACGTAGAAGACCATTTCAGTGCCTCCACCAGTCCCGGGACCAGATTCCTCTGCTGTCAACGGAGAGAGAATTTTGAAAGCGGATATCTCTCAAACCATAAAGGTTTGAGAGATGCTGCTACTCTCATTTAATTCAGTTTTTTAAGGGCTACAAGATGGGAGATAGTAAAATTTAAGTATTACTATCCCTTGAAGATGAGAAGAAGCTGGGAGATAGAGGATTACAGAAGAAGACTTACACTGGATGACCAGGGTGCTTTTGACCATTCTGGACAGCAGACTTATAGGTTAGTGTTTATTTTCAGGGGATGTGGTTAGCTTTAGGGAGATTAATCCTGTGAGTGCCAGTGGCGTATGCATCGCTCTGCAATGCATTGCATACCCCGCTGGCACTCATAGGGTATTTTTTTTTTACAATACACATATTGTTTCACTACTTTGGATGTATTAATATGGGGCTTATGGCCTCATATTAATATATCCACTGGTCACTTTGTTTTTTTATTTTGCCTTTTCAACTTCAAGGTCAGCATCTGTGGTTTAAAACTTTTTTGGGTACAGATTTTTGGTGATAAAGTGGGGTCCTTTAATGCATGTTACCACCCAAAGCATGGAACTGAATCTGAAATTCAACTTATTTTTTATTGCTTCCCAAGGGCGCAATATTTAGCATCCAATGTTTTTTTTTTTCCTTTGGTAGTTTGTCACAGCACAAGTCATTGGATGGCTTACTGCGCTTTTTTTTTTTTTAACGGTGGGAATTAAATCGAGCCTCTAGTCAGTTGAACATAAGCTTTCATTGGATGGTGTAGCAACAGTGCTACTGTAAATTTTCAGGCCATTGATATACTGCACCTAAAAAAAATGTAACTATGAACTGCAATAATAAAACACCTCTGTGCACTGGCAGTACCACACTGTTTTACTCAGGAGGATAAACCCTACAATATATATTTTCACATATTAATTGTTACTCTCCTTTTAACCCACATACAAACTTATACCGCTGAAAAGAAGAACCACACATTATATCGTCACACAAATGTCACTTTATTAATTAATCTCAAAAAAACTCTGACAATTCATGAATAAATTACAGCATTAAATTACCATCTGCATATTATTACTTTTATACTCAGTACTTTACAAAACCAGTACCATATTTATTATAATGCAAATCCAAAAATATATATATATATATATAATATATTTATATCTGTGTGCTAGGGAGCATTATGTCTCTTATTTAACCCTTTCCCTGAAAAACAACTGCATTATAATGTTACACGGACCTTCACTTTGCTTTTTTTGCTACTGGACACCCTTTCCCTGCTTGCACATTTTTAAATAGTTGTAACCAAACCCCTACTGCTTGTGTATCAGTGGTTGCCAAATCTCTCCTCATGGACTACTAACATGCAGGAGTTAAGTATTTCCCTGCTTGAGCAAACTGAATCAAAATGGCGAGCCTTGATTTATCCTGAGTGTTACTGGGTCATATGGACATATGGCGTGTTACTTTAATATTTGGCATTATTTTACCCACTGACAGTTTTGCAATAAAAAAAAAAAAATTCAGAGCTTAGTCAATGTTAACCCTTTTTGCTGCTGGTTTGCAGTTATTTAACCCTTTGAGTGCCAGAGAGGTATCCGGCACATTGCCTTGGATCCCTCTCTGGCACATAAAGGGTTAATTGCTTTACTGGCAAAGGTGTTCGCAGGTCATGTACCAATGGCAACTCTAACAGTGAAGTGATTAAAATTGTGTCCGTTATACTTCCATTAACTCTTTTCCATACACTCTCTTAAAGGATCTTTTGAGTAACAGAGGGATGAGCAATGTGTGTTGGTCACCTCTCTGGTGTGCAAAGGATGAATTTTCTGGTGTTCTAGAGCTGCAGGACATCATTGTTAGCTCATACCTTTACAGGAAGATCTGTACAAGCCTATTTGGTTTGCTTATATTTACTTCTGAGTCTCATTTTTTTCTTCTTTTATAATTTTATACATTAATTAATGCACACTGCATACACGATTAACAGTTCCCAATATCTGTTTGTTTTTTTAATTACTTTTTCTTGCAATGCATGACAGGAAAAGACAGAACCTTCACATAACCTTTTCAGTAATTAATGATCATTGAGCTAACCCACAGGTTTTTCCCTTCCAGGAATCAATACTTCTTGGAGGAAAGTGCTCACTTTTGAAGTGCACCTATTTCACTCTTTATTAAATCTCACACACAATAAAAGTGTCACAGGAATCAAATATCTGCTTAACACAGGACCTAGGGCCATATTCAGTATGAGAGGAAGGTGCAATTCTTGATTAAATCAACAACAACATAGGCATAACTGTGATCCCTCTTGTCTCAAGCTCCCAGAGAAACAAGTGGCGCTGGGACTGAGAGTGTTCAAATGCCAAAATTTGCATCATAATGTGGGTGGGGCTTAATCAGAGTTGGCATGGTTGGAAGGTTTAAATGTGGAGTTTGCCTTGAAATTGGCAGTAAAATGGGCAGAATGGGCAGGAGCAGATGGCAAAGTGGTCAGAGTTACCACAGAACAAAAAAACCCAGTAATTTAACCCATTAAGTGCCAAAGCAATGCGTTGGATACCCCTCTTGCACCTTAAAGGGTTAATCTGAAAGCCAGAGTACCTGGGGTATATCTGGAGAGTCCCCAGGTATGAGCATAGTGGACAAACATAAATTACCCAAACTCCCATTGATTTAGTTTTTAACCCTCATTGCTAGAGAAGTTTCCAAGCATTGCTTCAAACCATACTGGAGACCTTTCTATCATGATTAAAAGAGCCATTTTACCTCTTGAGGAAAGCTCTGGTCTTCAAGGGGTTAAATCAGTGGTTATATTATTTCTTCCCTTCAATGCTGTTGGTTTGCTCCCAAATTGCACCTCTTTAGTTTACTGAATACAGGTCCATTACCCCTAAACTGCCTTGAAACTTGTTTCCTGTGAAACCTGTACTATTCTATATTATAATTCGCTAACTGAGTTTGTCAGAAGCCATCATGCACAGTAGAGACAGCTGCGCGCGCTGCAGTCATGAGCAGTAGAGACTGCCCGCACCGCAGCTGATACGGAGAGGGGTGCTCCAAATTCAGACCGGAGTCCTCTCTGTGCTCCGGAAGGACTACTATCTGAATTCGTAGCGCCCCGCACAGTATCAGCTGCGGACCGGGCAGTTTATACTGTGCATGACTGCACCGTGGCTGTTGCTGGGTGGCACTGTGGCCCATGTACACAGGCTCTTCAACTAGTAACCTATAATGAAGTAGGCCATACTGTACCTATAACCCCTTTAATATGGGATGCTTATGCAAAATGCATTCTGCAAGGCTGCTGTGATATCAGATACATTCTACAGTCAGTGGTTCTCAACCTGTGCCCTCAGTGGCTACTAACAGGCCAGGATTTGAGAATTTCCTTTTAAGAGCACAGGTGAGTTAATCAATATGACTGAGCCTCTGATCTACACACCTGTGCTCTAGTAGAGAAATTCCTAAGTCCTGGCCTGTTCGTGGCCACTGAGGACACGGGTTGAGAACCTCTGTTCTACAGAAATAATTTTTCACCTCACGTTTCCTGTATGGATATGGAAGCTTAGCCAACATGCAAATTTCACCTTTAATCCCTTGATTGCCAGTAAGGTCTCAAATGTAATACTTTCCTCTCTAGCATCCAAAGAGTTACATAAATACCTTGAGGACAGGAGGGGTGTGCAACCCTCCGGTCCTGACAGAGTTAAGATAAGACCAGTTATGTTCTGTGTGCTCTCTGCTTTGTTCATTTACTTTCTTTGGTGGTAACTGTTTATTGGTTACTTGGTGGATGAGAGGAAGAGCCATCAGCCTTAACCCCTTAAGGACCGACCGCGCATGCAAGCGGCGGTCACTTAAGGACCATGGAGCGTTTTTTTTTTTTAATGTGATTCGATTCCGGACTCCCCAAATGGCGTGCAGTTGCGCGGGGAGCCTGGAATTCCTTGATGGCCCAGGACCATCATGGGTCCTTAAGGGGTTAAAGGGACAGTAATGTCCCCTAAAAATAATTTATTTTTCTTTACTCTTCAAAACAAAAAAATATGTGCAGCCATCAGCCTTAAAGGGACAGTAATGTCCCCTAAAAATATTTTTTTGTTTTGTAGATTAAAGAAAAATAAATTATGTGCAGCAAATCCTATCTCTCAAACCTTTACGGTTTGAGAAATATTTGCCTCTAAAGTTCTCTCTCTCCTGATGTCAGCTGTAAAACTGATAGCAGGAGATCCGTGTCGGCCGGCATGATGCGGCTCTTCAACATAGCTGCAATAGACGGATTTAAAAATAAATACTTCTTTGGAACGGTCTAAAAAGAGTGCTTGCAAACCAAGCACACTTTGTAGACAGTTCCAATGAAGTATTTCTTTTAAAATCACACTATTGTGGCTCTGCTGAAGAGCAGCCTGTCAGTCCCCAGACTGGGAACTCCTGCTGTCTGCTTACAGCTGACATCAGGAGAAGGGGAGGGAGGGGGAAACTTTAGGACTGAATATCTCTCAAACCGTAAAGATTTGAGAGATGGGATTTGCTGCACATAATTTATTTTTCTTTAATCTACAAAGCAAAAAAACATTTTTATGGGACATTAGTGTCCCTTTAATCCTTTGAGTGCCAGAGGGGTATGCAATGCATTGCAAAGCATTGCTTTAGCCTCTGGAACTCAAAGGTTACCACTGATATACAGAGGAGAGAAATATCCTATTGCTTGAGGCAGTATAACTCCAAAACAGAGGACAGGCCGGGGTTTTAGGATTCCGCTAATTCATTTACAATTCACATTCTTCTCTATGAAACAGTATTGTTCTACTTTTTACTTTTATTGTTTTAGAGCATATATTAATGTATTTACCCCCTTGAGGACAAGAGGGGAGTGGAATGTGTTGCTCAAGAGGTTAACCTGCTAATGCTGCTGTCCTTTAATTTTTTGCGCTTCCCTTGAATCAACCATTGGCTCACTTTCACTTTCAGTGATATAAGTGCTCCCTACTGATAGTCTGTAAATGGAGTTGGAGTCAGCTGTAAAGGATCATAAGTGCTACATTTGTGTGTGCTGCTCTCTATTCTCTGTCCAACTGAACAGGTGGGGATGCAATGCAGACAGACAATGGGTGGCATTTTCAAAGGGAGAAGATGACCCTTATCTTGTAATAGAGGACATGAGCAGAACTCCCTTTCCAATGGTATTTACTAACTTGGATTTCACTGAAGATAGAGACGAGTTAGTCTGAAAGTTTTCACAATGGGAGCACTGACCCAGCTTTGCCCATGGCACTATTCACAGAAACACATCAACACGCATTGCTGTGAATATTGGCCCCATACTATTTTTCCACATCAGCTGGTACAATTATTCACTTTTTAATGAATAACATAATTTTGCACAATAGCCATGAAAGCTTGTGAAAATGCTGAAAAATTAATCTGAAGACTATTCACACCACTAAATAAATGAAGAGGGAAGAAGACAGAGTACTTGTATTCTGTAGATACAGCTGAGTCACAGACTACTATTAAAGACTGCAGGTAGAGAGCGCTCATGTCTTTTACAGTTGAAGGAAATGATCTGAAACTAATTATTTTTACTATATATATTCTGCAAGTACATAATAATGTTGTATCAAATTGCCTGCACTTTTAATTTAATTATTTTCATCTTCACCTTTTTTTTTTTTTTTATTAAACATTTATGTCCTTGAGAATGAGCTACCTGGATTTGTTTGTAGCAAGCTTTCTCTCAGGGAACAAGAAAGTAAGTCTACTGATACCTTTTAAAAAAACAAACAAACAAAGCGTTTAGTGTTGTGGGGGAGTGTGTAACGTATTTAGGGTGAGTTGCCTCTAGGCAAGGCATGCTAGGCACCCTTAGCTCCGCTCATGGCCACATCCACACTACTCACGTGACCATGCCCACATTCCCATCCTCTGTTGCTCAGCACATAAAATAGCTTGACATTTAACCCTTTAAGTGCCGCAGGGTTGCGGAATGCATTGCTTTGCAATGCATTCCGTACCCCTCTGGCACTCAAACGGTTAACAAGCAAAAAATGAAAAAATCTTTAACCGCTTGGTTGCTAGCGAGGTCTCCAACGCATTGTAAAGGGGTATAAAATGGGTCTAGAGACAGAGTGCTCTGGCCACACCCACAACTCGGAATGTGGGTGTGGCCAGAACAGCTGAGACACCCCTCAAAATGTGGAGCTCTAGTCAGTTTCCTACTCTGCCAATTGAGAAATTCAGCCCTGATTGTATTACATTTGTCTTTTATAGTATGTCACCCAGAAAACTCTCTGAAAATGGAGATCCACTGTCAAGGACAAAAAAGTGTAAATGAATATGTGAAGATGGAAAACAAAAATATGGGAAATATGAATTTACATTTTTGCAGAATATGTAAAATAAAAATAAGGGGTTTCTATTACTATAAAAGAAAATAAAGCAGGTGCAATATATTCAAAAGAAAAGTGGAAGAGTTCTGAAGCAAACCATTAGGGGACATTTAAAAATTCCCATTGATTTAAATGGTGATTTCAAACCCCCTTGATTGCTAGAGAGGTCTCCAACACATTGTGAAGCAACACATTTGAGAACTCTCTAGTATTCAATGAGTTAAATTCACTATTTAAACCAATGAGCATTTTTGAAATTTTATTTGTCCACTGTAATGCAAATGGTTTGCCCCAGAACTCCTCCATAGGTGCCCTAAAGGGATGTTATGGCTATTCTAATTTTCCTGCTTTTTAACATTTGTATGTCCCTGACAGGGAGCTGACCGAATTTGTTTCCAGAAAGCTTGCCAACTGGGGGACTGTGAAAACATACTTTGAACTTTCATAATGAGCTGACCCTGAGATTTTTTTAAATGTTAACCCTTAACGTTTCCCATAACATAAATTATAGGTGAAATATCCCTCAGTGGTCTATACAGAGGTTCTTCTGTCAGTCTTCAAAGAACTAATCACAAGCCATAACGCAGTGATATCACCATACAAGACAAGCAGGACGTCTCCCTGTTCTTTTCTGGTACAAAGGTCATCAATTAGAGACTAATGGAGCAGTTAATTGGTGCAGATCACTGGACCCCCTCACCCTGAAAATGTGGGTCAGACCCTGAGAGTTCCCAGGTATGTGTGAAAGCAGATATATTTATACAAAGTTACAGTCTCCCTGCAGCACTGATTGCTGTGTACACTGTTGTGACAGGCTTTTCGACATCTTTTTCACATTTTGTCTTTCTTTATATTGTTGCACTCTATCTACTTTCACAGCGCCACACAAAAAACTTTCTTAAAACAAATTCAGATCCCTGTCAGGGACATAAAAATGCAAAAAATAAGTGAAGATGAAAAATAAATATATTATAAAAACAACAGGCAATTTGACTTTACATATTATGCACTTTCACTATATGTAAAGCAAAAAATGAAGTTGACTGTCACTTTAACCAAAAAAGCTGCCCCTGTGCATCTACCTACTATAGCCTGCTACACACTAGCACTGCTGACTTCGTTTCACCCCTTCTGCAGAGCATTGCTTAGTTTTCTCAGTCTAGTACATGGGCATTCAAAATGTGGGCCGTGGGCTAAAAGCGGCCTGTCTGACACCTAGGGTGCGGCCCACCTGATATTTTTAACAATAATATTTTTTTACCTAATTAGCAATCACACATGAACTAATAGGCTAGTAGGGTATGGAACAGATTGAGAATAGTTGTCTGTTTTAGATATATAGATATATATATATGTGTGTGTGTTCTCATTGACTTGATTAATGACTAGCACTAGGCCAATAACTGCACCTTTATACGAGTAAAGCTGATTAACCCCCCTGTAGTGCCAGAGGTGGTATGCAACTCATTGCAAAGCATTGTGTTGCCTACCCACTGGCACTCAAAGGGTTAAACATTTTTGTACTACTTTTGTATTACTGCTATAAAAATACATATTTGTGAATAGCTGACAGGCTATGAATCACCATTGTTTTCAATAAACAAATGAAAGCGGCCTTTACACACATGGATTTCTGATCATGCGGCCCTCAATTGCAAAAACATGGATGCCCCTGGTGTTATAGGAGCCTGCAATGCATTGATGTTGACTCTTTGAATGCCAGTGGGTGGGCACCACAATACCTTTGCAATGCCTTGCCCACCCATCTGTCACACAATTGCTTGAGTATATTGCTAAACCAACTGTAGACCACTGCTCAGTCTCCTATTTCCAGCTAGATACCTGAAGAACATCACCACACTGAACTGTTTGAGCTGTCATAGGGATATTTAAATAAAGCAGAAGGCACACTGGTGTCAATGCTAAGTTTTTCACTGTGTTTATCCCCAAATTTTCACACAGACTACAGTATAGGGGAGGGCAGCCTGTGGATATCCAGCTGGGCTAACTCCCATTAGCCTTAGCCAACCATGGGATGGGATGGGGGTGATGCAGCACATTTAAAGGGGTCGTGGGTTACCAGAGCCTTCTGTAATAGAGACATGTGATATAAGATAAATTAACATAATTATGACGCTATTAAATCCAACCCAAACTCTATAAATTCCAACCCTTTTAGAGTAGTTTAGATTTCCTAGAATACAGGTAGAAAAGCCTTTGGCTCTCCAGTTATTGGAGACTATCGCTCCTATCAATCCCAACCTGTCAATGGCTGGTTGGAGATGAAGAGAACTGTACTCCCAGCAGCTGGAGAACCAGAGGTTGCCATCTTCTGTTTTAGTATATAACATGCACCTTTAATTTTGAGCGCCAGAGAAGTATCCAACTCATTGCTTTTCAATGTGTAGGATACCTCTCTGGCACTGAAAAGGTTAATCTGTGGCAAAACCACTTTACTTAGTCATAAGTGAGGGAGCGATAGGCAGAGCAAAACTGGCCAAAAAACATTCAGTAATTAACTGATCAATCCTATGTATAAATGTGCTACTCACAACTAACATGCCATTGCATTGATTTTATATTTAATACTAGTGCAATTTCCTTACTTGGTTGGGTTATCTGTGAAGGTTTGCTAACTCATCCTAGTATGTATGACAGAGGTGGTCATTTTAAAGGGCTCCAGCAGTTGTTGGACCACAACTCGCATTATCGTCAGCTGGCCACTGACTGGCAGAGGATGATAGGAGTTGTAGTCCAACAACAGCTGGAGATCAGTAGACTGAGCAACCCTGTTTCTAGATGCTCCAGTAGCAAAATAACACTCTGTGCTTGCTCTTTCAGTACAGTAACAAGGGATAGTTCTGTCTATCCCTGAAATATAAAACAAGGCACCATCATTATGATCCTTCCTGCAAGAAACCTTCAAAACAAGATAGCGTTGAATTTTAGTTCTATGGAGAGACAGACAAAGTCCTACAGGTGCCTTTCTGTATAGTTCTCTTCTGTGAAACTTACTGTGCATTTGAGGAAGCAGAGTTCTCAAAACAGCTGCATAAAGGCTCAGTGTTCACATGAAAGCAGCCAAAAGGTAGAAGAAAGGTTTAAACATAGGGTGAGATCCAAATAGCATCTTTCCCCTGAACACCATTCACTGCTGGGGATTTATAGCTAGGACATATTTCTGCTTACCCTTTCCTCTTATGTGGTGCACTTAGTAAATCCTTATACTTTGCAAGAAAACTGCAGAATATTACTCCGATAGCCCCTTCCCTGTTAGTCATTCCACTGACAATACAGCCACAATACTTTCTATGTCAAACAGTTACAATATGTTTCCACATGCTGCAGATACATGTGAAATTCCCTGGTACATGTGGCTAACACTTATTCCCTTTCCCTTAATATACCTCTCCTGTGTCTCACACGTGAGTTGGACTTTCCATGAAGGGGTCAGTCTTAGCAACCTGAATTGTCAATGGTGGGGGCTTGTAAGGGCAGCTTCCTAAGCTGCAGGGAACCCCAACAACTCCCCTTGGTTTCCCTCGAGTCCTAGCCCCTACCACCCCAAGCCGACGCTGGCACAGGATGCCCTGCCAGGCCTGCAGAGTCTTGGAGCTCCATACCCAAACCCCGCTTGTGATGCCCACAGCCAAAGACATGAAAATCTTGAGCATAAAAACTGCTACGCTGGGTATGGAACGAGGCAAACTACAGTCTGGCCTGGCACTTCCAGCAGCTGTCCTACATGATTCTTCCAGTGCCCGGGTTTCCCAGTGAGCCAAGTTGAGGCGCTCATAAAAGCAACAGACAATGATACATGTGGCTGGGACAGTATACAGTATGGAGAATACCCCAATCTTAACCATGAGCTTCTCAAGCTTTTCAGTGTTGGTTCCCCCTGTTTTCATAACTCTTCGAATATGAAAAAGAGCAACAAAACCTGTGAGAAGAAATGAAGTGCCAGTCACCAAGTAACAAGACAGTGGCACCAGCACAAAGCCAGTTAGAGCACTGGGATCTGACCCTCCGACATAGCAGAGTCCGGTCAGCTCATCTCCCCCCACTTTCCTCATTGTGAGGATGATAATGGTCTTTACAGCTGGAATACCCCAGGCAGCTAGGTGGAAGTAGCTACCGTGGGACTCAATAGCTTCATGACCCCACTTCTTGCTAGCTGCTAGGAACCAAGTAAGAGTTAGTACTACCCACCATAAAGAACTTGCCATGCCAAAATAATAGAGGATGAGGAAAACAAGGGTGCAGCCGCTGCTCTCCAGTCCCTCTCGGATTAGGTATGGGGCACCACCTTCACGGTCACAAGCTATACTGGGGGCCCCAGCTGCAGCACGAATGAGGAAGGCAGTGGAGTAAACATTGTAGCACATGCTGAGGAAGATGATGGGCCTCTCTGGGTACTGAAAACGCTGGGGGTGTAGGAGGAAAGTCAAAACTGTGAAAGCAGTGGATATGAAGCACAAGCCAGACCAGGCTGCCATCCATACTAGTGCAAAGTCTTTGTCACCTGAAGACCAGTAGACATCCACCCCAGGAGTGCACCTTGGTGCGCACACTCCATTTCTCTCCACATACAGAAACTTGTCAGGATTGGCACAGCGGCTGGGAATACCCATCCCAGCGCCTGAAGGACGGGGAGGACGTGGGGCCACAGGCAGCATGCCATGGCCATTGGTTGTAGGGTCCCCATTTGTAGCATTCTCCGGAGCCTCCATGCAAAGTGCGTTAGGGTCATTCTTGCTTGGCAGACGGTTGCAGTCCAGGGATTCAGGCCATTTATAGCTGAAGCGCTCCATAATGGGGGAACACTTGAGCCGGGCAGCCTCGCACATAGGCTTGCAGGCAGGGATTGAGGTGGACACCTGTTCAGTGCACATAGGAGCATAAAGTGAGCAAAGAATGAATCGAAGGTGCATGTGACAACCATATTCCACCAAAGTGGCAAACTCTTGCAGCTTTGCTGCTGCCTCTGCTTGAGACTCGTGACCCACATAGTTAGGCATTCTGGTCATGTTGTAGCCGATGCCCTGGCACATGGGAATCTGTATAAGTTCACACTTGGCTTCTCTACCCCTCTCCATATCATACAAACCCATTTCCAGAGTCAGGGCCAATGCCAGCAGCTGCCATAGAAAGGGAAGTGTAAAAAGCCAGCAAAGACGGATCATTCTCAGGAACCAGCTAATGTATGCACAGGCAACAAGGCAACAACTGTAAATGAAGGCAGGAGGGGAGAGCGGATATAGACACACGACTTTATATCCAGCTGTCTGTTATAAGCAGGGCACAATGCATTCCAGAAGAGCTGGGTGTGGGATCAGCTTTCTTGTCTTACAAATGGGTCACAGAGGACACAAATTACACTTTTTGTTTTTATAACAATCCTTCCATTTCAGGCAGACATGATGGCAAATGCATGCTGCAGATGTACAGCTTAAAAGCAAATCTTTCAGGAGAGCTGTAAAATCACATCAGAGTTCAGGCTTACATTTAGATGACAATCCACAGACAGACAGCATGTCCTCTGCACAAACTCATGGCTGGTCTAACTTGTCCTTTAGTGCACACACAGCCTGCCCGTCTCACTGGCAATCAGCAGGACTGCCCTCGCCAGCTGCAGTCCGGCTGTCTGTTCCAAGAGCTGGTGGTCTTCAGTGAGAGGTTTAGCACAAGTGCAGTCCTCCTCCTCCCTGGCTGCCACTGTGAAATGTTGTGAAACAATGCAAGGCTGGGAAGCGTCTGAGGCAGACAGAAACTGGCAAGGATAGAAAGGGATGTAGAGACACAGATGTAAGGGAAACAAAAACAGTAGGATAAGGAAAGAAAAAGGACAGTGTGAACACAGAGAAAGGGCACAGAGGGTTAAGGACACTGAGTTTTTGCAGACAGATCCCGCCCAGCTTGCATGTAGGGGAGTGTATCCCAGTTGTTGCTGGGAGCTCTGGCTACTGCTGACACCAAGCATGCTATGGACTTCTTAGCACAAGCATCAGCACTGAGGAGTGGCCATCACCATATCCACACCCAAATCTGTCAGAGAGGTGTGGTCTGGTTAAAGAAACAGTGCCCTCATTAAAGAAAGTGAATGGCAATTTGCAAAATTGCAAGAATAATATTTTCCAAGTCATGTCACCCCCTGTTGGCAGCCATAACAAAGCCAGGCTTTCTGCTGCTTCAGCGAGCAAGATATATATACACACACATCCCTCTCTATATATAATCTACATATCTGTGCAGAGGAGGGGGCAGAGGGGGAAATTACACACAAACCTTGTTGATTTGAAATAGCAGAAGGGAAAATCTTGGGTTACATTTATAAACCGCATGGAATAAGAAGCTCAGTGTTTCTCTCTTTTCTGAACAAGTCATGTTTTGTGCCCCACTGGAACCTCTGCAAAGCATTTATTTTATTAAACATCTGAATTTCTGTTTTTTGGCAGGAGAGGGAGAGATTAATATAAAGACACACACTCCTCTTATACATTCACAGACACACACTTATACTATAGATTCTCTGACACAGTACTAGGCTCACACATTCCTTCCTTACACTCACAGGCACATGCACGCAATCTACTATATATTTATCAACACAGACGTAGGGTCTCGAATTCAAAAGGTTAACTAAGAATTTTTTGTTTACCTAATAATTTTAGCTTTGTGAATACTGTCCATAGAGGGCTGTGAATGAATCTAGTGTGGATGGAGCTTGCTTCCAAAATAGCAGAATTAACCCTTTGAGTGCCAGAGGGGTATGCAACACATTGCTTTGCAATGCGTTGCGTTCCCATCTGGCACTCAAAGGGTTAACTCCATCATTGTTAAAGTTGCCACCTCCTCCCTTTAATACTGTCTTCTTATGAAACATGCTTATAGCAGGGCTGCATAGGAACCATTGCAGACTTGAAGCAGCGATAGGCATCCTATCACTCTCCATGGACTACAATTCCCATCACTCCAGTGGAGTACCATTCCCATCACTAGACAGCTGAGGATGATGGGAATTTTAGTCCAACAACAGCTGGTTGCCCACACCTACCCTGAGCTGCAATGGTTCCTATGTAGCCTTGAAGTATACATAATTTGGTAGAAAAGTGCTATATAAATTATTATTATTATTATTATTGGTTGGCATTAAAGTGACGAGAGATCAGTACTAATCACTGTGTATATCTGGTGTTACAGACCTTGGCTGCATTATCTGCTTTGTTGACACAACTCAATGCCCAGCCAAACAGTGCCAGTTTATTTATGATGGAAACCATAACTGTATGTAATGTTTAAAGGAGCAATACACAAACAATTGGTACAACTTCTTCTGGGATATGTTTGTGCAAAGGTTATTACAGCAAAAAAAAAAAAATTGTTAATGACAGCACCAACAGGCATCCAAAAAGCATTTCTGTGATATTATATTACATATTGCAAAAATTAGATAAAAAAGACCACTTCAAATTGTGCAATAAACTAAATTAAGTGCGTACACTGTTTAACCCTTTGGATACTAGACATCGTATATGCATTGCAAAGCAATACATATCAAATGTATTACAACGTGTTGGTGAAATCTATAGCATCTATGGGTTAATGACACATATCTGTCTTATAACAGATAGGAAGACAAGTCCTGTGCATTTCATATGCTAAGATACTGTATGTACTCAAACTCTGTTCAAATAAACACATTCTCTTGATACAAATCTGGACACAGTGGGCATTACATATGAAAGCAACATGAAGTAATTCTGGGTTAAACCAACTACATCACAGGGCAAAAATTAAAATTTTCCCAAACGCCCATTAATTTAAATGGGGCTCTTTAGCCCCTGGAATGTGTAAAGCATTGCGTTGGAGATCTCTAGCCTTCAAGGGGTTAAAGGCCTCATTTAAACTGATGGTCATTTTCATTTGTCCCCTGTAGTGCGGATGGTTTTCTGTAAAATTACTCCAAGTCTTCACAACACTTACACTTTGCTGATCATTTCTGAATACTTTTCACATATATATGTATAGAACACATTTTCATACATTACCATCCACCTAGATAAACCAATATGACTATTTTAAATGTCATTAAGAAAAATAAAAAAGAGAGCACGCAGGCTGAGTATCTTTTTGGACAATATTAGAATATTAATAAGTTTAATTGTATTTTTGCTTTTATGACCTGAACAGATACAGTTGCCGGTGATTTCTATGGCAGCTCACGGTGGCCATTTTATATGCCCCTGGAATTTTGTGTCCGAGGACTGGTATCTGAGGAATGGAAAATGGTATGAAGATACTGAAAATAGGTTCCAAGAGCGCAAGGGCGGCAGATTGAAAGGGTAGGAAAGAAAAAAAAAATGAAAAGTCTATTTTGGAGCCTAGCAAAGCAGATCACAGCTTAAATGTCTTACACTGATTTAGCTCTCTGCCTGCCAGGGGGCCAGCTGGTGTGAAAGAACTCAAGGGAAACTAACCATATAAAAACAAAATGGGTTGCATACCTCTAAATATCTTGCACTGCCAGCTAGTATATAGAAACATTCTCCCTTTGATGGCGAAGTTCTAAAACACAAGCTTAAATGCCCCCTTAGACTTGGTTCACACGACCTGTTCTTTATGTAGCAATTATGTTGTTGCATGGAATCACATGAGACTGTTGCATTTTAGGCTATGTTAACACAGGCAACTTTAGTGCAGTGTTAGTAACTCTGCTCTCAACACACCCTTGTAAAACAGCTTGCCCAATTGGTGCTACTCACACAGGAGATTTCTTCCTCATTGAAAACACCACAACACAACATGCTGCAGGCTGGATGTGCTTTGACATATTAAGGTTACAGAATATCGATTGAGCTGCACGACAGCTTATGGTCTGTAAAAGTTCGTACATACTTGATTTTAGAGGATGCAATGTGGATTTTATCCTCCAGTGAGTGGCTGACCCACAAGGGTGTCAGCCAATTACATATATGGCTGACACATAGGTGGGCGGGCTTTGTGACACACTTCTGCCATGCCCCCATAAAAGATTATCTCTGGGACAATAGTTCTCAATCTTTTTTGCTCAAGGCACCCCTAACATGCAATCTGGAACTTTCGGAGCACTCCTAACATATTTAATGTATCAAGGGCATAATTAAAGGTACAACACATAAATACACAGTTATTATTAGGTCTCACAATCTTGACAAAAATAAACATAGTGTGCATAACAATTTCCATAAATCTACGTTTAAAAGTCAATATTTACATTTTTGTCATAGTCTTCATAGAAAACATGGGGCACCCTATGTTGATGGCCATGGCTCACCAAAGTGCCACAGCATCCTGGTTGAGAATCACTGGGGGAATGCAGGGCATTGGGGGTGAGCTAAAATAAAGTAAAGCAAAGTTGTCCATGTGAATATACCCAGTGATCGTGTAGCAAAGCTTTGATTTTCCCAGAATCCCTTTCTCTCAATATACATACCTGGGAACTCTCAGGATTTGACCCCGAGACTCAGATTTTTGACCCAACTCAGGCTGGAGGGCCAAATTCTCCAGGTGAGAGAGTTCAGTACTTCTTTGTTGTATGATCTACACCAATTAACTGCTTTTTTATTTTCTAAATCTCTGCCATTTCTACCAGAAAAGTAGAGGGGAAAGCCCTCCCTGTATTGTGTGTTAAGGCATTGATGTCTCCCTATTGTAGCATGCCAAGGATTCCCTGAGGACTGACTAGAGCACACCTCGGTTATAGCAGTCAGGGAATTATCACCCAGTATCTATATTTTGGGGGACTTTATCAGTTAATACTCCAAAGATCTTGGGGTCTGCTCATTTAGAAGGTTCCCAGGTATGTCAGTATAAACAGTAGCAACAACACAGAATGGGAAATACATCTAAATACACCTGCATTATTTGTTTGATTCAGTTTCATTGAAACCCATACTATAGCATTGTAGATGCATTAATGTATTGTTGGTGGAAAGTAGTAGTCAGCCTGGGACATGCGCTGCAATAGTTGTCCATGTGAACAGCTTCAAAACACAATGAGGATGATGTACTGTGAAGAACTGTGGGTTATGTACGTAGATCACTTCTCTCTAAGTCCTATGTTAGTCTATGGAGTCCATTCACAACCTGGATGAATGTTAATGCATTGGCTCCACAGACTAACATAGGAATTGCAGAGTTTATCACACTGGACAATTCATCTCCATTTTATCACACCATTAGTGCATCTCCTCCCTGCATTAATTCTCGGGAAAACCAACTGCATCTTAGAGAACAAATACAAATTCCCATTTTTTTTTAAATTTTTTTTTAATGGAACGTTTAACTTCTTGAATGCTAGAGAGGTCTCCAAAGCATTGCAAATCAATGCTTTGGGGATCTCTCTAGCATTCAATGGGTTACATTGAAAAAAGGGAATTGTGTGAGTTTTTGTTTTCTGTCTAGGGTGTAGTTGGTAGAAGATCAATCTCAATCCTCCCTTTTTTTTCTTTTTTTGGCGCATTAGTCGTCTAAGTGAACAGAAGTGGGAAATGTGAGACCCTCCAGCTGCTTTAGGACTACAACTCAGTTGGCTGGCAGAATATAATGGGGGGTCAGACCAACAACAGATGCTTGGGGGGGGTTACATTGTGCAACTGATGATACATTAGCAATACTATTGTAAACTGGCAGAAAGGAGAGGAGTCACTGTAAAGAGAAAACTCAACAGTATTAATTTCCAATATATTATTTGCTTTCAATCTGATTATTAGAAATAAATGAAGAAAGAAAGGAAATGAGGAGCACCGGTTATAAACAGGTTGGACATCCCCCTGTAACTCGAGTTTAACATTTGATACACTGCTCCCTGCTGTTACTCGCATGTGATGTTTACAAACCATGGAGCGTATTTCCCTGTGTTAAGCACGCTAGCAAAGGAAGTACGCTATAAATCAATAGTATGTGGGACTTCACACACGTGAATATACATAGATTACATGTTTATGTCCTCACTGATTATTATAGGACAGGTCTGTCCAAGTTAAGTCCTCATGGGCCACCAATAGGCCAGATGAGTCAGTCACAATGAATGACCCAATGATTAACTCACCTGAGCTTAATCAGGGAAATCCTTACATCCTGGACTGTTGGTGGCCCTTGAGGATTGAACTTGGACAGACCTGTCATAGGATATAAGGCTAGATATGCCTCATAGGTGCAACCAGGCAAGGCATCCTTAACCATGCCCATTGCCATATCCTCACTACTTGCTTAGCTCCACTCCTAGACCCATATAGCCTGGCACAGAACATACACTTAGCCTGCAACATGAAATCACATAGCAATGCATCAGAGATATCACTAGCATTCAGTTTGTATGAATAATGTACAGTAAAATGAATGTGTAAATTGGCTAATAAACCAGCTAACTTAGGAGCAGGTATCTGATGCCTTGGCACCGATACATTTCTCTTTACACATACACACTTGCAGAATGTAGATGCAGACAGTACCTCTGAGGTGCCCTTCAAAATGTAGTGTTAAAGGCAGCTGCCTACTCTTCCTAATGCCAGGTGGAAATTGGAATAGAGAAACTGCAGATCTTCCCTCAGTCAGTAGAAGAAAAATGAAAACCCTGCCCTCCTTGAGACAGGAGGACAGATTTTTCCTTATACTGACAGTAGATGTCCCTCTTCATGATCCACTGTCGGATCTGAGGGGAGGTGGTTTCATAATGAAAAAAGGGTAGTGAGGGATCAAATTCAGCATCTAAGTACATCGTAACTGAACAGTTTTGAACAAGAGCATCAGGAAGCATTACTATTCATTCTATTGAACAATCTGAGCTGCATTTATAATGCTGTTTTTGTAGTCTCCCTAAATGGAAGTGCATCCCAGGCATGGGCCCTTGCTTCCATGTGCCTAGAGGGAATCAGCTGCACCCCACCGACAAGGACCCCCACGTCTGGGGATGTGCTGTTTCTCTCGTGCAGAGAGGATTTGCCTGACATTTCGTGGCTGTACTGTCTGTGGGTGGGACCAGACTGATAATAATATGCAAATTTCCTCTCTGTAATGGAACACAGGAGCAAAAAAACGTGACTTGAGCAACACCTGAGAGGCCACACATGCTTTGAGCAAATCACTATATTTTGTTCTTTCTCGGTGTGCGTTTGTCACATTCTTTTGTTTTTGCATTTATAATGAAACATTACTATTCCTTTAAAAAGAACTGGAGCATTTCTAGGGCAAGTGCACCATAGGGGACAAATGACCCATTGATTTAAATAAGTATTTATTCACCTTGAACATTATAGAAGTCTCCATTGCATTGTGAAGCAATGCATTGGAGACCTTACTACCACTTAGTAAGTTAAAAACTTAATTATATCAGAGGACATTTCTGTTGCCCCTATGGTGAGATTGGTTTGCTCTAGAATTTCCACAGTTCTTCTCAGTCCATTCTGTGTTTATCAATACACTTTTTTATTTTAATACCGAGAAAGTGTAATGTGCAGTCAGAATATATAAAGATTGAGACAAGCATGGTCTGTATGTTAAACAAATATCCACATTTGGTCAGTAATAAAAAATAATGAAAAATAGTGCTCAATTATATTTTGTCTTAAATGAAAAGTAAACTTAAACTTCCTAAACCTAAATTTATGTTTCAATCTTCATGTCCACAGAACTACACACTGTCTGCACATCCTGTCTTGTCCTCCTGACCAACACTTAGATTTGTTCCATGGAACCCCTTGTACTTCTACATGAGAAAACAAGACATTTGACAAGCCCAATCAGAGAACAAATGCAAACCTTTGAGTGCCAGAGGGGTGGGCAACACATTGCTTTGCAAAGGTACACAATCGTATTGTATTATTTCAAATTCTGTTAAGCGCTGTGTACATGTATGGCGCTATAAAAAGACACATACATACATATTAGCAAGGTCCCAACCATGCAGGATCAGCCCTTCAGTAAAATGTCAGACAAATGTAATAAGCACAAGGAAAAAAGCAAAACCTCAGCAATATGTTTTAGCCTTGTGTGGGATGCATCAGTAAGAAGGTGCAGCTGAATCTCTCTAGACATAAAGTGAGTAAGCCATTCCTGGGATATCCATCCACTCAGGGAGACAAAATCAACAAGGCTTGACAAGTGCACAATGAGAATAAGCATAATTTATAGTTTGTTCTCCAGCATTATAACCCTCCCACCATGAGTTGTTTTGTTCAATCTTAATTTAGCTCTCATTTGCAATTATAGAGAGGACATTTCCATATTCACACCAGTTTGAGCATGATCATGCACAGTTCAAACAGGCAACACTCATTTGAACCAGAAACACAGCAAACTTCTTCAAAAAATTCTGTTTAAAATCAACTACCACAATCCTAAAAAAAAATCTTCCCTCTTGAACTTTGAGTCCACTGAGCATTGTTTCTTTTGCTAGGATGTGCTTAATTCTACCCTGTGAAATGTGAACCCTGGCTATGCATCAGGGTCAGGCTTCCAGACATGAATAGAAGTGGCAGTTGGTCTACAGCAATAAGGAAACAAAATGATCCTAAGGTGAAGGTGGACAATCTTCAGCTGTTGTTTTGCTACAACTTCTATCATCCTCAGTAAGGGAACTGCAGTTCAACAACAACTATAGGACCTCAGGATTCCTATCCATCCCTTCTCCTTTTGACAATGAGGAAAGCTTCACTGGATAGTTGGCACTGAGGGGAGGGAATACATACACATCTTTTGTGTCCATAAACACATCAGAGGTAATTTACAAATCTCTTAATCCCTGGCCTTCCTGCCTCTAATCTTTTCAATCAATCCTGAATATGGCTGCTCCTGTTCAAGTCTGTTCTCTCACTCACCAATACCTTCCATCTTCCCTCTGCCGGCCTGCCCCACATTACTAACCAGAATTGTGTGGTGCAAGTTAGTTAGACGTAATGTATATTTTATTCATTGTGAATTAATATAATTCATTTTGTTTTAATTAAATTGTTTTCATTTAAAGTAAAAATATAATCAAAGATAAGCAGTGCTTAACCAACCTAAAATAAGGCGCAGTTTTTCATTTGGCCACAATTTTCTGCTAAAAAGGTTGTTAGGTTTGTATGTATGTATGTTTATTTTATAGCGCCACACATGTACACAGCACTTAATAGAAGTTGTAAATACAATACAAAAATACAGAACTGGGTTAAAGGGATAGTATTGCTTGAAAATAATTTTATTTTATATTGTAGCCCTTATAAACATTAAAAATGATATAAGTCTTATCTCCCACACCTTTATGGTTTGGGAGATATTAGCAACTAAAGTTAAGTTCCCTTTTCCTGGCTGTTTTAGCCAAGTCTGCCATCTAGTGGACAGATTTGGAATCTGGTCCACAGATCAGAGCGCAGCTCTTTAGCAGTGCCGAGATCACGATCTTTAAAAAGAACTACTTCATTGGAACGGTCTACAAAGTGTGCCTGGCTTGCAAGCACACTTTGTAGACCATTCCAATAAAGAAATTATTTTTTAAGATCGTGATCTCGGCACTGCTGCAGAGCCGCGGCCGGTCTGGGGACCGGATTCCAAATCTGAAGGCTTGAGCAGTGACGTCACTCCAGAGGAAACTTTACATGCTAATATCTCCCAAACCATAAAGGTTTGGGAGATAAGACTTAGATCATTTTTAATGTTTTTTTAAGGGCTACAATATGAAATAAAATTATTTTCAGGCAATACTATCCCTTTAAGAGCATTAAGCTAAAGTGTGACCGTTGCATTATTTGTGGGGTAAAGTGTAGCAAGGGAATCATACACTGGGAAAGGGACCCTGCCCCAAGAAGCTTACAATCTAATTAGAATCTATGGTGACATACAGAGACAGTAGGAGGAGAATTATACGTGCAAGTACAATCTAAAAGACTTTAGGCTTGTACTCACCTCAGGTTGAAATTTGCCTAGCTGTGGGGAAAATGCAATGCTCTTCACAGTGACCATTGATGAATATCTTCAGATATTAAGATGTTCATCTCTATATAGAGATCTGTATTGGCGTCTGCCTCTACGTCAAACCTCCTTACAACAAACAATAGCCAATAGACCCAAATGACTCATAAGGGACACTAGTTGTTAAACTGAAACACCTAGAAAGAGACTAAAACAGAGATCAAAGACATACAAAACAGTAAACAGAAATACCTGAATGTGTTTTGAATGACACCTCCCTAGGTAAGTGCTTCTGATAAACAAGACCCACTGTGTGGGATGTATAAAAAGCCTTTTTAGTATATACTTAACCCCTTAAGGACCGGAGGTTATGGGACATTTCCGTCCCATAACGACCGCATAGGGGCACTTTGACGAGCCGGTACACGTGACCTGTCACGTGTATCGGCGCGTCACTACGGGGCTTGAAACAGATCGCTCCGATCTTGGAGCGCTGTAAGTAAAAAGTACGGTCCTGGTACGTCAAGGGTCCCTAAGGGGTTAAGAATTGTCACTAAAATTCACAACACCTCGTCATATTTATAAAGAAGTAAAGTTTCGTTTATAAATATGTCTATCTGAGAATATTCTCAGAAAATTTGCACCTATGAATATATTTTCGCACACATAGCTGTCACTGTATACTTCCATTAAGACCAGGTTATACCTGGAGTTAGGATTTAATCCCTAAAACTGCCTTTATTTTTGGTGCAATTAGTGAATTTCTTTATAAATACACCAGGACACAATTCTTATTTGTCCAAAACCATTTCTACTCCACTTTTCAAAAAAGTCAACTAACTGGAGTTAGCACTTAGCAAAATGTGGCTAGATGTTATACATAAACTTAAGTTGCTTTGAGACAATTTTACATGTGCCCCCCAATTTTCTACACCTCCCAGTGCGCTTTTTTTTTAAAAAATCTGCCGCTAGGGAGCGCTGATTTTTGCTACCAATCGCTCCCTCGCGATGTCCATGATTTCACACATCTCACCGTCCGCAGACTCTGACAGCCAGGGCAGCAATCCAGCTGATCTCCCAGCTGCAGGTGCTCTAGTAATACAGAGCGCTGGGAGATGACATCATCTCCCAGCGCTCTGCATTACTGAGCACCGCGCGCGGGAGCTTCATCTCTGTTTGTGCCGGAGGAGGTACAAATCACTTGCCACACCGCTAGACCACCAGGGACTCAAGGTAGGGCATCAAGGGGCAATGTGGAGATGAAGGGGCTTTAAGGGGCAATGTGGAGATGAAGGGTGCATTTTGGAAGGGGCATTGTGGAGATGAAGGGGGTATTGTGGAGATGGAGGGGGCAGGGGCATTGTGGAGAGATAGAGGCAAAAGGAGGGATTAAGAGACAAAGGGGGAGATGGAGTCAAAAGTGGGAGAATGAGGCAAGACTGGAAGAAAGATGGAAGAATGGGGATCAAGAGTGCAGAAAGACTTTCTCCCCCTTGTCTGTTTCTCTTTATTCCATATTTAACTCTTTCTCCCTCTTACCCCTTTATCTTTCTCCCCATTTTGCTTTTGCCTCTTTCTCTCCCCTTTCCTTTTTCTCTTTATCTCCCTCTTTATCCCTTTTGCCTCTTTCTCCCCCTTCTTTCCTCTCTTCCTCCCCTTCTCATTTCAACAAAATGGGTTGGGCTGGACCAGTGGGCCAGAGTAATTATAGAAATGGGCCACTTGAAGAAATGTGGGACTGGTATCCAGGGATGGTTGTTATTCCAAGTCCGGCCCTGCTCCCATGTGTATGACTGAATTTTAGGCCTCAGAAAGGAAACGGAGTTTAGCATTGAGCTATTTAACCTACTGAGTTCCACAGGAGTGTCCAGCAGTATGTTGGGCAAGTACTCTGGCACTCAAAAGGGTTCAGGTTTGAGTGGCAGAGGATTGAGCAACACAGTGCTTCTCAGTGCATTGCATACCCCTCTGACACTCAAGGGGTTAAGTGTATATGACTTCAGAGGTAGTTGAGGGCTATTGTGGAGGGAAAGTGGCTGATGGCTCCTCTGAAATTAGGGTAATGATTATGGTTATTGCATACTTAGTGGGGAGGTTTGATAAGGGATGGGGCTGAATGCCCTAACAGGGTCTATAACCGGAAGAGAGACAATGTGGTGACTGATGGTTATATGATGGCTGAGGGCTGTGCTATGGGATTTTTGGTGTTAAGGCCCCATATGGGATGTGGTCTGAGGACATGGATAGGGTGAGGATTGCAAAGGACTTAAAGCAGGTTAAAGTGGTGCAATATTGGGGAGAACCATCTGCACCATAGGGGTAAATGAAAACCCCCCAAATCTCCACTGATTTAAATGGAGCTTTTTAACCTCTTGACACATCTCTGGCACTAAAGAGTTCAGTTGCTTTAGTTTTTGTGACAAGTATGGACAATACCACATCAAAATATACCCCTCAACATCAAATATAACACATGCCATAACAAAACTCCCTAATCATCAATCGTCCCCCTGCAACTTCAAAAGCCCCCATCAACATAACACATCTTCCTGCAAATAAAGAGCACCCACCACATCAAATCACCCAAGTAGTAGCAATAGAAATCCTTACAACTTCAAACACCTCATCAAATAAAATGCCCAGTGGGATGGGGATCATTTTATACCAGCTATTTTCTTGCACATATTTAAACCAGTAAGCAGCACTGGTCAAAAGGTGCTCTCTCTGTTTCACCATTCCCCTTTCCTTTCTTCTCCCCTTTGCCCTTTATTTTCCCTTCTTTGCCCTTTCTCTCTCCACCTTTGCTCTCTCTATTCAGCCAGCTGAAATATAGCTCGGTATTGCTCTGGTGGTGGCATCTAACTGTAGTGCTCTGGGGATGGTATATTGCTCTGGTGGTGGCATATAATTCTGTTTTGCTTTGGTGGTGGCATCTAACTGTAGTGCTCTGGTTGTGGTGTTTTGCTATGGTGGTGACATAGCTCTGTATTGCTCTGGTGGTGGCATGTACCTTTGCATTGCTGGGCTGGTGACATGACTTTATTGCTCTGGTGGTGGTATCTAACTGTAGTGCTCTGGTTGTGGTGTTTTGCTATGGTGGTGACATAGCTCTGTATTGCTCTGGTAGTGGCATGTACCTTTGCATTGCTGGGCTGGTGACATGACTTTATTGCTCTGGTGGTGGCATCTAACTGTAGTGCTCTGTTGGTGGTGTATTGCTTTTGTGGTGACATAAAACTGTATTGCTCTGATGGTGGCATATAACACTTTATTGCTCTAGTAGTGGCATTTTATTGTGCTGGCGACATAACTTATGGTGGTGGCATATAACCTTATTGCTGTGCTGGTGACATAACTTTATTGCTCTGGTAGTAGTGTATTGATTTGGTGACATATAACTGTATTGCTCTAGTGGTGACATAACTCTGTAATACTTTAGTGGTGGCATTTAACTTCAGTGCTCTAGTGGTGGCATGTAAATCTGTATTGCACTGGTGGTGGCAAATAACTCTGTATTGCTCTGGTGGTGACATATCTGAAGTTGATTAAGACAGGAATACAAATGGACCAGTGATGAGATGCATCATGCTAGAGCTTTAACAATTGCTAGGAAAATAAATCAATATTTTACCAGTCTACCAATGTTTTCCATTGCTATGGTGTGCGTACACACATACCCAGTGGCCTGAATGTCATTATTTTAGGTGTAAAGACTTTGATACTGCTCATTAAATTGGCCCCCCATTTTTTCTTCTGGCCCCATGTGTCCCCCCCCCCAAGTAGAAATCCTAGAGTTGCGACTGCTGTGAAGAAAGGGAGTTTAACTCTTTGAGTGCCAGAAAAGTATCCAATGCATTGCAACACAATGTGTTGGATACCTGTCTGGCACTCAAGGGTTAAAGTGAGCAGACCCAAGCCCATGAAAGAGCCATAATGGACACCAGCCCAGCTGGAGACAGGCAGAGCCTTTAATGATACAATCCCCTGCCTGTGTCCTTTCCCAGAACGCTGTGCAGTGCCTGCTCTGTGAACGAGACATTTTAAAAGATTTTTTTTTACTTTTAATAAATGTGTTGCTATTATGAATACCCTTTTTGTCCACTGTCTCTGGTAAACCAATGAGAGGTCCAGCTATTACTGAACCTTTACAAGTAGAAGGCGAATTCCAAATGTTCCCCTTTCAGTAATGAACTCTAGAAAGACGCTTAACCCTTTGAGTGCCAGAGGGGTACACAACTCTGTGTTGCGTACCCCTCTGTCATGCAAAGGGTTAAAACGTCATTCAGTTTAAGAGATGTTGACTGGGAGACATTTATCGTTAAAGGAGAACTAACCTCTCCAAATAATAACCTCCAACATACCTTACTATCACCAGAAAAAAATCCTAATGACCTCTCCAAATTTTGAGTTTGTTTCAATCAACCTTGGATGTCATGTCCATGGAGATGGGTACGCTATTTGATAGTAGGAGCATAGGACCTCAAACTCTGCACACTATACTTGGTATTCTTAACCTTTTAAGGAATGTGTGCAATACAATGTTTCACGTATGTGATGCAGAGTCCTCTAGTCATTATAGAGTTAAGTAGGCTCTTGCATGCTTCAGTTTGTAAAAACTAGAGAATGTCAAGTCCGCCTCCATGGATTTGACATCCAGGACTGATTAAAGCTCTCTTAATCAAAAAGCTACAAAGGCAGAATTCATAGGAGCCACTATGACTTCCTGGCTATAGTAAAGTGGAAGTCACCAAGGCATTGGAACTGAAATAGGGTGCTGAGGAGCCTTATGGTTCTCTGAAGAAATTCAAGGGGTTCCACAAAACAAATATAATTAATAGTGACGTCTGTGCGCCTGTGCTGTCACTCCCTTTTGGAGCTGAACGGATCCTAGCAGCGCCTCTTAGAGCAGGCTCGGACTGACAGCGCAGGCGCACAGATGTCACTACGGAAAGATGTCTGCGCTGTTTCCTGGCTGTTAGTCCCGGAGCACTCTATAAAGCTCATGAACGCAGTAATAATTCCGGTGACTAGCGCTACTGTGCATCTAGTCACCAGATGGGTAATTATTTGGGCCATGTTGCTAAGGTGTGGTAGTTCCGTTTTAAATTTCCTCAGCAGCATAGATTTGAAGTTATGTGTTCCTGCTTGCTCTAACCCATAAGTGCTGAAATCAGTTCTCAGGGAACCCTAACCCTCTGACAGCCAGAAAGGTTCCCAACGTTTTGCAACACAATGCAATGGATACCACTCTAGCACTCATATGAAAGGCTACAACTTAGAGACATTACTGATTGAATATATACACAGATAAGTAAGTCATCCCCCTCTGCCTTTCTGGTAGAAACGGCACCAAATTAGATACTAAAGAAGCAGTTATTTGGTGCAAATCATGTAGTAGGAAAGACTGCACTCTCGCCCTAAGACTGTGGCCTTCATCCAGAGAAAAGGGAATAACTGTGGTGGATGCAGTTGTGACAGGGACCGTTATCCAAAGTGGTTCTTCGGCTCTGCCCTATCCCACAAATCATTATATCAGATCAGTTTTTTTGTCTTGTCTTGAATGTCTTGCAACCACTGACATCACCACACATGGCAAATGCCAGGCAATAAGGTAAGAATAACATTGATAAGACCCTTCCCTTTTCTTCTTTGACTGAGCACCAGACACGTGTCCACTGCACTGCAATGTGTGATTCAGCTTGCTCCAGGACTTAAAATACTTGAGTCGTTTTGCATCAGGGCCAGCAGGCTCTAGTTGCAAGAAACAAAACAAAAAATACAAAATGTGTGTAGTCCCAATGGAACTTCTCAAAGAGATGGTGTTCCTCTTTTCCGTGGGTACTTTTCTGCTCCAAATGTCCTACAGTATAAAAAGAAAAAAACAAAAAAGAGCACGCGCTCTAAATGTAAAAGCTTCAAAACAATTGTGTTAATGTGTCACCTTCACCACACCCTAAATGTGGGAACTCACTAGGAAAAGAGGCAACAGCCTCTTGTAGTTCTCATATATTTGGTATACACCCCAGAACGGTCAATGAAAGGTGTCACCAGCTCCACTAGAACTCGACTCCACATGTAGCATTAAAAAAAAGACTTTAGGTACAGTATTTCATCAACACGCCCACCACTGAATTGATGAACACCCTAAATAAATAGTCTCCTCACATGTAAAGGAGACTACACACAGTCCCTGATGGTACACAGCAATGCCAAGCTCTCTGTGGAAACTGGAAGCGCTGCCTCACCAAACAAAAATGACCAAATCCAAGGAAGTATATTATCAAAAGACAATTTAATTAAAAAAAAGCATAAAGAGGGTATACAGCAACAGAATATTAAGTTAGCACATGTACCATAAAAAATATACAAATACCATAAAATAATTCTTTTTATTACCCCTGAAGAAGTAATGTTTTTTGTAGGGTTATTTTATGGTATTTGTATATATTTTTAGGGCACATGTACTAACATAATATTCTGTTAAGTATTTTAGTGGCAAAGACATATACATAGCAAAGTATACATTAGGTAGGTCTCTGCCACTCAAATATTTAACCGTTTGTGCCAAATAGGTATGTAATGCATTGCAATGAATTGAATACTTTTTTGGCACTGAAAGTGTTAAAGAAATCCACCATGCATTGGGGTTCTTTTAGCCAAAGAAAGGGGTAACCACTTCACTGTCAAATAGGCATCCATTTCATGTGTTAGCTCTGTGGCACTGAAAGGGTTAGCCTTGTGAGCTCCTTATGAATGAAAAAGATTTAATGCATTGGATAGGTTTGTGGTATTGAAATGATTAACTGTTTGACTGCCCTTTGAGTGCCAGAGAGGTATACAATGAATTGGATAGCTCCGTGCCATTTAAAGGGTTAACCTTTTTACTGTTGTTCGAGTGCCAAAGAGGTATTCATGGGGGTAGATTCACTAAGCGGTGATAAAGAGGTGATAATGTGGAGATGACTTCTCCAGTTTATCACTTCTCTAGTTCCTAAGTTATTCTATAGAGCCACTGCACTAAGATCTTCAAAGTTGAAGAATCTTAATGCATCAGTTCAATAAACTAACTTCGGAATTGGAGACGTGATAAACTGGAGACCCATAAATGGGTTAAGGTAGTGGTACAGGACAGGAAGAAAAAAGGCATAAATGGGGGAAGGTGGGACAGCAAGGGGGAAAGGAGATATGAGTGGGGGATGGTGTGACGCCTTGCAGAGATTTTGCCAGGAGTGGCCAAGCGTGTGTCGCCCTTCTGGCCATGTCTGACAAAATCACCCCCCCCGTATGTGTTGAGGAATCAGTATGGAGGAGAATAGCATATCTACGCCTCACTGCATCCCCGGGGAGAGGCCGGCGTGGACGGAAAATCTTTTGTCACACGATTACCTTATTTATTAATGTAAATTTTGAACATATAGTTTTTATTGCTTTTAGTTGAAAGACCTACACTCCCCATTACTTTATACCCCATGGACACAGAACAGAACACTCCTCTCTCACTGCATCAAAGTCTGTATGTCAGGCTCTGACCCACAGACCTGCAATACAGGCTTGTACCAGAATTTTTTCCAGCTGTTAGAATGTAACAATTGTTAAGTGAGGCTGCAACATGCAACAGTAAGAAGCGGAGCTGGCAATGATTGCCAGAAACAATTAAATGGCAGTTTTAAAACAGAAGGCAAATGGATTTTATGTTTTTTTTACAGCATTATACTTAATTTGGAGGTATCAAACACATATATTATAAAATAAGTTAGTCCAAACCTATATAATGGAAACAAAATTGTAAGTTCATTTTTTTTTCTTTAAGAATTTAAATTCTTTTACACATTGTGATATGTTAATTAAGTTAATTATTTATAAATAGTTGGTCCTTTGGAGATAGAGACATTGAGAAAAAGCTTTCTTGGGTTTTCTGTGTGTTTTTTAACTTTCACTACTGAATTCCTGTGTCTTTTACACCCTGCTGTAGTTCACATATTTCCTGCTGAGAAGAGATATTTAGTGTTTCCTTTTGTAGCGGCAATAGTAGTGAGGCCCATGTGACTGAACTTTCACTTTTTGATGTTCAACAAATGAAAATTACGAAAAAAGAGAAAGTTTGTCCAGTGTTAAACCTTTTAGCTCTGCGAAAACACCAAATAAAAACTCTCATTACCCATTTGAGTTCCAGAGGGGTATCCAACCCCTCTGCTATTCAAAGGGTTACAGAGGACCTATCACCGTAAGCCCTTAAGGACCAGTGGTATGCACAACTCATTGCAAAGCAATTTATTGCATACCCCTCTGATCCTTAAAGGTTTTAAGCTCCTGAGTATAACAAGGGTACTCCTGCTGCTGATAATTTTTATGCATGCTTTATTGAAGCTCAGATGTGATATTTTATATGCATCTCAATGTCCTGAAACTTACAATTGTGCTGTTGCAATGTCATTCTATGGACAGCTCTGGTCAGTTGACCATAAAAGAGGATTTTATTCTTACCTGTTAAATCCTTTTCTCTTAGTCCATATAGCTTACAGGTAACTCTGGGAAGGCAACGGCCCCTTTAATTAGGCAGGAACAATTCTTAGAAAGAATGCAGGATGGAGCCTTCCTCTCCTCCTTAGCTGGTTGCTAGTTAGCACCCCTCAGTTAGATTTGAGACACTAACTTATCTAGCTAGAGAGAAAGAAGGAAAAGAGAAAAGACTCCTGTGAGTATGAACCCAAAAGGACTCCCACATCCAGCCACAGGGGAACCAAGCATTGTCCCTTGACAGGGAGGGAGACCTGTAGGCTATATGGACTAAGAGAAAAAGATTTAACAGGTAAGACTAAAATTCTCTTTTCTCTGTCATCCAATATAGCTTACAGGTAACTCTGGGATGTACCAACATTGAGTTCCCAGTGGTGGGAAAGAAGGCAAGGACCAGGCACCGGTTCCTGTGATACCAGAGCTACATGGACTAAACAAGGAAATAGAATAGCCCAACTGATAAAATGTCAACGGACACTGAACCATAACACAGCACATCAGTAACTGTAAACACAGCACACTGAACAAGAGCCAACAGGGCTTAACAAGTAAAGATCACTATAACACAGGAAAAAGTCCTAGACAGGCAGAGCTCCAGGACTTTCCTGCCAAAGCTGGCTTCAGCCGAAGCCAGAACATCAACACGGTAGAGTTTGGTAAAAGTGTGCACCGACTACCAAGTGGCCACCTTTCTCAGCTGATCACCAGAAGCCTGAGGAGGCCCCAATAAACCTAGTGGAATGAGCTGTGATGTGAAAAAGAGCACGTGTCTTCCTGAATTCATAGGCCTTGTGAATGATAGACTTGATCCAAGATGCAATAGTCACCTCGGATGCCACCCACCAGCCCTGGGACCCACAGGGATGACAAAAAGAGCATCAGTCTAACACACAGACTCAATGCAGTGTACACAGAACGTAAGGCAATGCACCACATTCAACAAGTGGAAATCCCTCTCCTTGTCAGATTGGGGTCAGGACAAAAGGAAGGCATAACAATCTCCTGATTGATGAGGAACTCAGAGACCACCTTAAGAAGAATTCCTGAGAGGTATGAAGAACCACCTTATCCTTGTGAAACACCAGGAAAGGCAGTTTGCAGGACAAGGCCTGCAGTTCAGCAACTCTACGACAGTCGGCAGATCAAACTCCTGAGAGGACAGGTCCCTGTCCACACACCAAGAGTGGAAGACAGATCAAATCCTGTGGTAAGCCTTAGAGGAAACAGGTGTTCAAGCTTGAATCATAGTGGTGACCACTTCAGGAGAAAATCCATTCTTCCTCAAGACTGAAGATTCAATCGCCAAGCTGTCAAACCCAGATGGTCCACGTTCTCCTTCCACAGGTAACCCTGTAGGAGGAGATCCAGTCTATGTGGAAGCCGAAACGGTTCACACACAGACAGGTCCAGCAACACCAGAAACCAGGGTTGCCGGGGCCAGTACAGAGCAACTAGGATGACCGGAGTCCTCTCCATCCATAGCTTCCTCAGAACCCTGGGGAGCAGAAGAAGAGGAGGAAAAATGTAGGTGAGATGAAACTCCCAAAGAACTGACAGAGCATCCATCCACTGTGTAAGCCAGATGGTCCATAGTATAGGGCCACTGTTCCAGTGAACAATGGGGGACACCACAAGGAGTTCTCAAGACTGAAGGAATTACCTGGGAAGTTTGATTCATCTCATTGTTTGGCCTGGGGATTGCCAGTGGGATTCCAATTGGTAGAATTCAAGCCTGGAACTTCTTAGAAGTCTTCTGAGTGTCTGGTTTGGATTTCCCAGGGAAGAGGAGTTTCAGGTGTGTGGGGATAAATAACTAGGACTTTGGCAGACACCTTACCATACCCTTCTAGGTTGATTGAGGTGCCCTCGGTGGAACCTGGAAGCATTGGGTGAAGCAGAAACATGTAGAACCGCTTCACCATGTGGTATGAAATGGGGGACAAAGTGCCAACAGAGTTCTCCAGTTCACTGCTACTTGCAAAAAAATAACTAGACGTACGTGGGTTTGTGGTCAGGCAGTGTACGTGTGGATATGTGACTACCAATGAAGACTGGAACCAAGGTGAGTGGATAAAAAAGTGTATGTGGGTATTTATGACTACCAGTGAAGAGTGGAGAGGAGGGTTAAGACAGTAGATATGTGGTTATAACTGATAGTGGAACTGGCTGAGGGGTCAGAGAGTGTATGTGGGGATCTGTGACCACAAATGGACAGTGGAACCAGGCTGGGGCATCAGAATGGTGTATATGTGGATATTTGACTACAACTGGGCAGTGGGACTAGGTTGGGTAGTCAGACAATATATGTGAGAATCTGTCATTACCATTGTACAGTGAAACCTGGGTGGGGGGTCAGACAGTGAATGTGGGTATATGTGACTAGCAGTGGATAATGGAACACGGCTAGGGGGGTAATAGAGTTTAGGGATCCTTCAGTACCAGTGATCAGTGTAACCAGGTTGGGGGGAGCTCAGACAGTGTATATGGGGTTCTGTGACTGCCAGTGGGCAGTGTAAGCAGGCTGGTGGGTTTGGACAGTATATGAGGGAATCTGAGACTTCCAGTGGTCATTGGAACCAGGGTGGGGTGTCAGACAGTGTAAGTATGGATCTGTCACTGCTATTTGCCACTGTAACCAGGCTAGAGGGTTAGGCAGTGTATGAGGGTATCTGTGACTATCAGTGGTCAGGAGAACAAGGCTGAGGGGATCAGAAAAGGTATGTGGGGATCTGTGACTACCATTGGGCAGTAGAAGTAGCTTAAATGGTCAGAGAGTATATGTGGGACTCTGTGAATACAGTGGTCATAGGTACCATGTTGGGTAGTTAGGAAGTGAATCTGTGACTAAACAGTGGAACCATGCTGGGTTGGGGGTCAGACCGTATATGTGGGGATCTGTGAATACCACTGGGCAATGGAACCAGACTGGAGGGTCAGACAGTGAATGTGGTATGTATAGGTGATTACTAGTGGGCAGAGGAATCAAGGTGGAGGTGTATTTGGGGATTTGTGACTACCAGTAGACAGTGAAAACAGGTTGAGGGGGTCAGATATTGTATGTGGGTGTCTGTGGCTACCAGTGCACAGTGGAAGAAGGCTGGGGAAGAGAACATCATGTGTAGAGATTTGTGACTAGCAGTGGACTGTGGAATAAGTCTGGGGAAGTAGAGAGTATATGTAGGGATCTATAACTATTAGTGGAGAGTTGTACAAAGCTGGGGTGTCAAACAGCGTATGTATAGTTATGTGACTAACAGAGGAAGAAGGCTGGTCTGTCAGACATCCTATGTGTGGCTCTGTGACTACCAGTTGTCACTGGAACAGGGCTGGAGTTTCTGACAATGTATGTGTGGTTCTGAGGCTACCAGTGGACAATGGAACAAGTCTGGTGTGCCAAACAGTGTATGAATGGCTCTGTGAATATTAGTGGAACAAGACTGGGTTGTCAGTGTATGTGTGGTTCTATGGCTTCCAGTGCACAGAGGAATAAGGCTGGGAAAAGACAGTGTATATTTTGCTCTGTGACTACTAGTGAACAGTGGAACTAGACTGAGATGTCAGACAATGAATGTGTGTGTGCTTTTTTGGCTTCCAGTGGAGAATGAAACAAAGCTGGGGTATCATTCTGTGACTACCAGTGGGCCCTTTATGTCTACGTGTAACACTGCCTCAGATGCGTGGGGCCCCTTAACAGAGTATGCAGGGGGACCCAGCATTTTTGTTACTCTGCTGGTGGCACAGTGTGGCTCTTTATGCTAATTTATTTACAGCAAGAACAAAGTATTCAATGTACGCTTAACACATCACACAGTCTGGTCCCCTAAAGAGAGGAACACTAGGGTGGGAAAGAGGGACAGAGCGATTTGATTCTCAAAGAATAACTGTCCCTCATAAAGAGGGACACTTGGGAGGTATGTTAGGGTAAATCAGGGTTATTTTATTAAGATGATTTTTCTGTTTCTTTAAAGAAATGTCTGCATTTTCAGACCTATTTTGGTGTAAAGGGCCTAGTTACCAGTATATCAAGAGAAATGGCTATAACAGGGCCATTCAGCTTTAGTTATATTTGTTGGGTCTCTTTTCTGTGTCTGCAAAGTGCTAGTCAATTATTCCTCCTGACCTCGACCTAAACCCCCCCTCCAACAAACCCTGCAATACTTCAGATGGGTGTGGGTTAAAGTAGACAGGGTTTACCTGCAAATTTTGCTTGGGGGTCCAGCAAGTTCTAGTTACTCCCCTGGGTGCAGATATAATTGCTTAGGGCTCATAGACATTGACAGACCAACGTCTGTGTGACTGCAATACTTTCACACCTCTCTCCTGCTAATCCGTGCAACAGGTCAAAAGTCAATTACTGATATCACAAGAGATACATTCATGAGTGTCAGGGCACATCAGCTTTTCCACTACAGCTCATATTTGCTCTCCATGTCTGTGGTTGCCTTAAGCCAGGATTTGCTTTAACCTGGTGCACTCCAGCTGTTGTTAGACTACAACTCCTATCATGCTCAGCTGGCTAATGGCTGGATAAGGATGATGGGCATTGCAGTCCAACAACAGCTGGTTGCAGCTCTACAGCTGCAATAGTTACAAGTCTGAGGATGGAGGGAGTTGTAATTCAGCAATAGTTGGAAGGCTATAGGCTGCCCATACCCTTTAAGGATCAGGGGGGTGGGCATCCATTGCTTCACAATGCGTTGCCCACCCCTCTGGTGTTTAAAGTGTTATCAAATTCATTTTGCATCACATTACATGTACATTTCAGAACAGCCTCCACAATATGCCCTCTCCTTGTCTTATATGTGTGATACCTCTACGACTAACACTGAGACCATGAGCTGCACCATAGCTCCCACCCCCCAGGTTAAAGGAAGCCCCAGGGCTTGGGGTGTAAGAGGGGGGTGTATCCAGGCTTCCCCTATGCTTATAATGTGCTCTCTGTATGAAAGCTCCTTTTGTCTCTCTCAGGCTTCGGCTCCTGTTTCATTTTTGTTGGAAATAACTGATTATTTATACAACAAGTCAATTCCACAGAGTAAAAAGAAACAAGTGTCAGGACAAACGTGGGAGCTTTTGCAGTGCTTTACTGTTGGTGAGGCTCTTCTGCTGGTGTCAGCACTCTTGCTGAGCTCCCAATAAGTCTGATATTCTACTCTGCAACCTTCCAAAATACATTATCTCCGAGTGCCACCAGCAAGCAAACCCTACTCCCACCTACAGGAAAAGCATTGCTGTGACTATTACTCATCATTACAGCAACGATACACCCAAAAAAGTGTTTTCATGGCTTTCTATAACGTAGATGGCTCCTGAACAATTATTAAACAGAGCTGCTGTGTTCACAACCCTACTCCAACAGCATGAGCTTTTGAAGGAGGAATCCACCATGCAGAGATCATTTCCTGCCAGGTCATATAAGGTCAATGACCTAGTAACTTTTTTTCTGGTATTATATGAGACTACCTGAGTAGTACATTATTGCATAAGTAGCAGTAATACATCATTACAGAATTGGGTGACCTGTAAGCTTTCTGGAAATTCCCCCTGCTTCCATACAAACAGCCTGCAGCATCCGGACCCATTTATCAAACAGCGCACTTTCTCCATGCAAACAGCATCCTGTCTTCTCTCCACCATGCAAACAGGACCCTGACATTTCTTCTCTTTGTAGACAACATGCTTATATCACTTGCAGGCAGCTCTTTGATTTTCCCCATCCATGCAGACACTCTGACATCACTCTTTCATGCAGAGAGCTCTATGATGTCACTTATCTATTCAAACACTCAAAATCACTCATCCATACACACGTCTCCCTGATATCACTTATACAGATCATCTATCTGTATATACAGATCATCTATCCATGCACACAGAGCACTGATTTCACTTATACAGGTCATATAACAATGCACACAGAACTCTGACATTCCCACATGCAAACCACACTCTGGCATCGCACCCACATTGAGACCTTTTTTATATGCATTTTCCCCTAGCGAACAGCAACCTAAAAAACAAAACATGCGTGCAGGCATAGCCCTAACATTACTTCTCCATGAAGATATTCCTGAGTCTGACATCATGTCTCCATGCAGACAGAGCCCATCACATCCGAATGCAGATAATTCCTATCCTTGAAATCATTACTCAATACAGACAGCTCCTTGACATTACTCATCCATGCATACAGCTCAAATAGTACTCATACTGAGAAACCAGTTAAAGTTGAGTGGAGTACCTCAGAGTTCAGTACTTGGTCCACTGCTTTTTAACATGTTTATAAATGACCTGGAAATAGATACAGAAAGCAAAATATAAATATTTGCAGATGACAAATTATGCAGGGTAATACATTCAGAACAGGATATTTGTTCTCTACAGAGAGATTTACATAAAATGGCAAACTGGGCAAACAAAAGGAAGTTTAATGTGGGAAAGTGTAACGTTATGCATTTGGGAAGAAAAAAATCCCAATGCTACTTATGAACTTAATGGAATCATCTAGGGGACCCGTTGTTAGAGAAAGACCTGAAAATCCTTGTTAACTACAAACTTAGAAACAGTGATCAGTGTCAGATAGCAGTAACAGAAGCAAACAAGGATCTGTCTTGCATAAAAAATGGGTATTCAAGCCAAGAGTGGATAACATAATTTTGCCACTGTACAAATTGTTGGTAAGACGTCACCTCGAATATGCAGTGCAGTTTTGGGCACCAGTTCTGAAAAAGGATATTTTAGAACTAGAAATAGTACTGTGAAAAGCAACAAAATTAATTAAAGGAATTGAGGACTTGAAGTATGAGAAACACCCAGATAAACTTGGTTTATTTACTCTAGAGAAAAGATGACTAAGAGGAGTTCTTATCTCAGTGTACAACTATATGAGAGGTCAAAGCAATGATCTCTCTGGTGAGCTATTCATTCCAAGGAGGTTTCAACTTCATCAGATGAGAGGGTTTTTTTTTACAGTATGGTCTATTAAATTATGGAACTCCTTACCCAAGGATGTGGTTAAGACAAATACAATGGATACTTTTAAGAGAATATTAGACATTTCTTTCAAATGGGAACATACAGGGTTATACTGTGTATTAGTAGGCTGGACATGAAGGTCTGATAAAGACTACATTATTTTCAGCAGGAAAGCTATATAATCCTCATGTCTCTGTGTTATGAGGCAAAGGTTGAATCTGATGGACTTTTTTCAACCTAATTTACTATGTCTGGGCCTAGGGTTAGGATCATAAGGTTTTGAGGAGAAAAAGGATGTGGTGCAAGGAGTCTTGGAAGGGAAAGTAGAGGTGTGGGAAAGAACACCACTTAGGCCACACGTTTCTCAACTTAGAATAGGAATATCATCCCTCCCTCCCTAGTTGTAGCTTTTCTTTCATGGTACATTCTGTTACTGGTTGTAAAAGCACTGTGTTTTGTAAGTACCTGTATGGTCACAGCTTTGGTGCTTTTTGGTACTTGCCAAGGTAAACATGATGGTTTAATTACTTGACATACTGGTTAAGCTAATTGCTTAGGCCAGTGGCCTAGAGTTAGCGGGCCCTCTGACTAAAGTTGTGGGTTTACTGTCGTACCCATTGAGCTGTAGGGCCCAGCTAATGGGGTACTGGGTGTTATGGTATAAGATTACCAGTGGATTCAAGCATAGACTCACTAGTGAGGGGTTGAGTTTGGCGTTATTAGGTGGCATGTCTTGGCCCCGGCTAAAAAGAGTATGGTTTAGTTATATTTATGTCAGTTATAGTAAACAAAGCTGTGGCCTTCTTTTTTACCCATTCGAGTGTGTTTACTGGTGACTTGTACCCTAGTGTACAAGACAAGGAGGGGTCTGTGGGGCTTCATGTTGGGATTCGGAGATGCAAACATTAAATTATTTCTTAATAAAGAATTAGAACACAGCAAAGTCACCTAAAATGTTGTCCTTGAAAATATGCTGACCCAGGCACAGCTGAATTGGCCTAGGGCTAAATATATCAGTGCAAACATCTCACTCTCTAGTACCAGTCTGAAAGGGTATTACCAGCAGGGAAAGGGTATTAGGCAGGGGTTGTATGTATAGATACACCCTAAATGAATGTGTATAGCAGTATGTAAAAATACATTTGTTATTGGACAAACATTCAATTTTTAGGACAAGCTTTCAAGAGCAACAAGCTCCCTTTATCAAGTCAAAAATATAACTGATAAAGGGAGCTTGTTGCTATTGAAGACTTGTACTAAAAATGTTATATTAGTCCAATTAAAAAGGTATTATTACAAACTGCAATCTTCATTTGGCATATACACCACTGTGATATATATATATATATATATATATATATATATATATATATATATGTATAATATATACACACACATATTAGCCACTCCTTGGACCCACCCTTAACCACACCCCTCATTTAACCACATTCCCTTTTGTGGCTTAACCCATTTTAGTTCCCATATTCCCTTTGATCTAAACAAGCCACTTAACCCCTGAGATGTTAGAGGAGGTCTACAATGCAGTGTTTGGAGACTCCTCTAGCATTCACGGATTTAAAAGTCCCAGTGATATCAGTGTGCATTTTTGTTAGTCCCCTCACTATGCTGCAGTTGGTTTAAGACCAAAATTGCTCCACTTGCCATTATACATACGGCCAGTTGATCTCAGTTTGGCTTTTTAATTGCTGAATTTATTTCCGCTGTTTTACTGTAAACTTCCTAAACTTTTGCCTTGATATATGGACACTCCACCAATAAAAATGGTTTCCTTGTGTCAGTCATAATAAATGCAAACTGGAACACTTTTGTGGAAAACTGAATTATGTGAGACAAAATGTATAATGATTTCAATGGGGATTTTAACCCTTTGAGTGCCAGAGAGGTATCCAAGGCAATGCTTCACAATGCATTGGATATCTCTCTGGTACACAAAGAGTTAACAAGCACCAGCGGACTATGCAACACATTGCTCTGCAATGCATTTCACACTGGTACCATTATAACTATCCATAATTATTTGAGTTAAAGGGACAGTAATGTCCCATAAAAACATTTAGAGTTTAGTAGAGTTTAAAAAAATAAGCTAAATGCCACATATCCTATCTCTCAAAGCACTATGGTTTAAGTGATATCCTCTGTTAAAGTTCCCCTCTCCCTCCACTTCTCCTGACGTCAGCTGTAAGCTGTAAGTTGGTCCAGGGACCAACAAGCGGCTCTTCAGCAGACCCGCAATAGTGCGATTTAAAAAGAAATACTTCTTTGGAATGGTCTACAAAGTGTGCCTGGTTTGTAAGCACACTTTTTAGACCGTTGCAAAGAAGTAATTCTTTTTCAATCGTGCTATTGTGGCTCTGCTGAAGAGCCTCCTCGTGTCAGCCGACACGGATATCCTTGTGCATACCTCACAAGTGTCCCTCTTTAGGAGGGACAGTCCCTCTTTTAGACCCAAATCCCTCTGTCCCTCTTTCCCACCCTGATGTCCCTCTTTTTAGGAGATCAGATTGTGTGATGTGTATATAAGTGTATCCCATTGCTCCACAGCAATGTAACTCACGTTATTGTTTGTTTAAACATCAGTATATGTGTTTATAAATTAGTCTGTGTAAATAAAATAGTTTGGTCTTGTTATAAGTCATTTATTAGATTACACAAGGAGGTGTCAATAGGCCAGGAAATAGCCTAAAAATGAATCGGTAATGCCCCTCCCACCAGCCACTCCCACAACAACACCCCCTAAAACACAAGTGTACCTCTTTGGAAATTTTAAATGTTGGGAGGTTTGCCTTCTGTCAGCTTTACAGCTGACATCAGGAGAAGAGGTAACTTTAGCGGAGGATATCTCTCAAACCATAGCGGTTTAAGAGATATAGGATTTGTGGCATTTAGCTTATTTTTTAAATCTCTACAAAATTCTAAACATATTTTATGGGTCATTACTGTCCCTTTAAAAAGGATCCTCTGGCTTTGAGTTTTTGAAATATTCTAGTATAAAAATAATAGAGTATTTTACCAAGAAGAATACATTGAGATTGTCTCTTATTTTCAAGTATGTCCTGGGGGTATAGATATTATTACCCAATTTAATTATATAATATATAAGTAACCATTTAACTCATCCAACACTAAGAGGCTTAATCATGGTCTCTGATCTGCAATACTTTGTGAATTAATTGAATTATTTAGAGTACTTGCATGCATTTTCCAACCAAATTGTTATGAGCTACACATTTGTCTTGAGCATGGTTTAACTCTTTGAATGCCAGAGACAAATATACAAAGCATTGCTTTGCAAGGCTGTGCTCACCACTCTGCCAAAGAGTTAAGAGGGGAAGACAAACTTATAGGAATGTTAAATATTGAGAACTCTCCATTGTAGAAATGACTCTCTCTTGTATAATTACCTTATATTGTTCACCAAAAGGAAGGAGAGATCAAGAGAGGAGCACTTCAACAATGCTGCAGCCTATACAACACCAGCTAAGCACTGCTAATGCATGTTTGTAGCTGGTGTTTGCTGAGTTTAAGCAGTGGCACAAGCTATGTCACAGCCAGTCGTTGTGTGTTATCATTTTGCCCCACCTCCTGCTTGTATAACGCAAGACTTCAGGAACAGGTGAGCACCCCTACTCACTAGGGGCGGGGTGCAGAAAACAAAAGGTAGCTGTGCACAGTCGCCACATTGCAGTTTCTGGGGGGCATCAGAGCCTTAATCAAACATAATGCCAACACTTTCTGGAAGGCCCTGAGTGGGTGATTCTGTAGGTGGGCCAGAGGGTGACAGGCCATTGCCAGGCACCCCTAAAAATCTAATGCCCTGGTCAAGTGCCTAGTCTGCCTATTGGAAAATCCAGCCCTGCACATATATTAAAACATATAACATAAACACATGCAAATTGCTTTACTTTGTGGAGAAGTGCAATTTTACGGCCCTTCCCAAAAAAAGAGACCTGGTGAGATGTGGAGTATACAAATTAAGTAGTACAGTGTGTGTGTCAGATGCGAACGTTCCACCCTCTATCCCAACTGCCACATCCTACACGAGTACTGGCTAATTTGTCTAAACTGGCAAATAAATAAAGCTAAATATCTTGTAAATTATAGATTTAAAAAAAATAATGGCAAATATGTAATTCTGACAACTCTTTCAAAATATCTCAACAAGTTAACAAGTGTTAGTTTCACTTTAAGTTGTGTATGAACACTCAGTATTTGTCATGTAACATGTAAAAAGGTACTATTAACATGTGGTGGCAACTGTACTCTGAAAAAAATATTTGCGATAAATTCTCAGGATCTTTTTTTTTCTGTAGATATAGGACGGCCATCAGTTCTGTAAGCAACTCTCTGACCACTTTTTCTATCTAATGGCAAATGTTTCACATCATTTTTTTCAACTCTCTGACATCACTCGCTGCAGGCAATCCCTTTACATCACTAGCTTTTCAAACAATCATAAAACACTCCCTCAATTTCTTTTAGGTAGTCTAACCATATTCCCACCCTTCATGCGCTTACTGCTCTGACCTGCCTGTGCATGTTTCTGTCTTTGCTCAGCAGTCAAGGGGTTAAGACCCTTCTGGATTCCACTGCACTTAGCACACTTCCAGCATTCTTGAAATCCCCCTCCCCCGCCAAACAAAGCACAACCTGCCAGGGGGAGCCGCCGGGCACACAATATCACTCCTTGTTCACCAATTTATTCAGCGTCTGTGCCCAGTGCTTCACGGAAAGCCACACTCATTTCCTGACCCAGCTCTAGTTACAGACGAGCAGGGGAGACGGAGGAAAGCAGCTCTCCTCTGTCTCTCATCCCTCCACAACCACTCACCCGTTCGTAGGGGCAGGCACTGGACACAAGAGCCGTTATTCATTAGGCTGTGAAATCCATGTAAGCTTTTCTTGGCTCTTTGGCCCCAATCATCACTACTGTAGCACAAAGAATGGTAAAGCAGTGGTGAGCAACTGGTGGCCCTTGTGCCATATGCATTCCTCATAATTTTTCCTGCAACCCTCAGTCTGTCTCCATTGCATTGAGGAGATAATTTCTCTTTCCAGCATAACACACACCGTAATTTTAACTAAAAACACACATTTTGAGGCTGATGCACTAAGAAAGTAATTCTAGGGCAAAGCAACAGCACCATAAAGAATAATTAAAATTTCCTATTTTATGAAGCAATGCATTGGATACCTTTCTACCATACAAACGGTTAAAAGTCCCATTTAAATGAATGGGGAATTTATTTATTTTCAGTGATGCAACTGATTTGCACCAGAAATTCACTACTTTATTAGTACCTCTGTCTCTCTCTGTGTTTCCTTTACCTGCATAACATTCCTGTGTAACCCTTTGGGTGCAAGAGGATACCTCCCAAAATTTTAAATGACCAAAGAGGGTGATGCTGGGACTGTGGCTAATGGGCTGGGCGCTACCAAGAAGTTTTAGGTTATTTCATGTCCTATTGCCACGTTTATGTGTAACTGAATAAATAATATAGAGCAAGATCAAAGTATTTTATTTAAACAGTCATCTAATTTATAAACATATATATTGAAATGTAAACAACCATTAATGCAAGTTTATTGCTGTGGATCAAAGTGATACACTTATATACACACCACCCAGTCTGTTCTCCTAAAAAGTGAGGGCACGAGGGTGGGAAAGAGGGACTTGGGTTTCAAAGAAGGGAAAATTGGGAGGTATGCTAGAGGTCTTCAGTGCACTGCATCTGTAAGCTCTGAAGTATCCTAAGTGTAGCTCCATTTCAATTGTAAGTTACATGGCATCAATTACTTTACAACATTAATGCCAATTTTAAAATGAACAAAAGAAGCATATCGGCGATTTTCAACTGCAATTCAGGTGTTTTAAACATGTTCGGCCCTTTGGGGGACTCAGGGGCCACATATGAAGATCTTGGGGCAAACCTAGTTGCCTCTCACTGGATAAAATACCGCACGTACAGGCCTTCAGCACCAAATAAAAAAGGAACAGTTCTGTATAAAAACCAACAATACAATGGGAGACACGTGAAAATCTCCCAAACTTCCACTGGTTAAAATTGGGCTTTTTAATCCTACTGAATGCATGTGAGGTGTCTAACACATTTCTTCAGAACATGTGGGGACTGCTGTTGCATTCAAGGGATGAAAAGCCCCATCCAAATCAATGGAAATTTCCACTAGTCTCCTACAGTGCGGTTTGACTGCCCCAGAACTGGCCCACTGAAGCAGACATATATGAAGATTAATTTTGCCAATTCCGGGGTAAACAAGGGGATAAAAGCCCCAAGTTAAATCAATGGTAACTGATAATTTGTATTTGTCCTCTATTGTACAGTTGGAGTGCTCCAAATCTGCATGGTTCTTCTTAAAGGAGCAGTAAACTTTTTTTAATGAAAAAATATATATATCAGGGCATTTCCTGTTGAGTAAAATAAGGTTACTCCCACTGTGGAGAGATGCATATTTCCAGTTATTACAGTTTAAACCCCTGTTGTTTTACATTAGCAGTGCCCTCTAGTGGTCAAATTCAAATGAGTTATTCTGTTACATTCTAATGGAAATGAAAGTCAGTGACATACAGTTATCCGTAGAATGTAATAGAAACTGTCAAGTCAGTTCCTTGTTTCTTATTAAAACATTGAAATTCAAGACTCACATTTTTGTAAAAGTTCTATAGAAAAAGCGGGGAATGCTAAACTGGTGTCCAATGCACACCAAAGTGTCACAGCACCGGTTGAGAACCACTGTCATAGTATTGTGTAATTTGTATAGCTGTGTCTGTTAACCACTTAACGACCTTTCTGTTGAAGTTTACAGTCAAATGATAATTGTAGTTTTTTTCTCTGATCAACCAGATCATGTCCTACAATGTTTTTCCATCAGACTATGCACTTTCAAAGAACACAATTGGATTGTGTTATCCACTAACGTGACTAGATGTGCATATATATATATATATATACACACACACACACACACACACACTAGCAAAGTGGGACAGTGTTGCCATCTAATTTGCTATGAATGAATGTTGTAAATGGTATGATGAAGCATGTGTTGTAGATGTGTGCTGCATGGACATTTTGTTGTCCCCAGAGTTGTTGCTGGTCTTTTTTTTTTTTTTTTTTTTTTTTTTTTATAGTGTACATGTATTAATGATAGTTTGTAAGCACTTGTGTGCTGCACAGGAGTGAGCAGAACAAAATGCTTTTTTTCAGATGCTAATGGATGTATTGTAAGGGTAAAGTATGGCAGAATATGCTATGTCCATTAAACAGGGCGTTTAAATTTAACCATTTGAGTGTCAGAGGGGTACGGAATGCATGGCTTTGCAATGTGTTCTGAACCCCTCTGGCACTCAAAGGGTAAAAAAAAAAAAACTTTGGGAGAAGTAAAAAACTTAACCCTTTGAGTGACAGAGTGGTACACAATGCCCTGCAAAGCAATGCATTGCGTATCCGTGTGCACTCAAAGGGTTAATGGCGCTGTACACCTGCAATCAGCCCCCCCCAAGCAGCATTACAGTCTCTCCCCTGCCTGCTACACACACATTAACCCTCTGAGTGCCAAGTCCCCTAGGAAAACTGAAATTGTGCAAGAAATTGACAAATGCCGCTGAGTGTACCTCGCTGTTCCCACGGACGTTACAGCACATAGGCACAAGTTGAACAGCAACAGAAGCCTTGTGCGCAGGAGGTGGCACCACAAAAGTCACACATCAGCTAGAAGTCCTTGGTTCTGTCTGCTGATAGGGGCTATTATAAATTGAAGGCCATGAACAAAAATGGGCCTCTCGGCTATAAAACCGCTGAGGTATTTGCACAGGCGTGCGGCGCATTGCAAGAGGATAGCAACCCTTTTGCTGCCAGTGTGGTATGCAACATAGTGTTATGTTTTGCTTGGCTTACCTCTGGCACAGAAGGGTTAATCAATGGTCTCCTAGGCCCACCTGTTTCCCTCCTATCTCTCGCGGGCAGTTGTGTGGCTACGTGCGGCTCTGCGCCCCCAGTAGATGTGCGCCCTAGGCCGGCGCCTACTTCGCCTATAGGTGGCGCCGGCCCTGTTCCTGTCAATTAGAACTCTCAGGAAGTAAACACACAGTAACTTCACTTCCTGATTATTTGAACTGTTATAACGTTTGAACAACTGACAGCAGTGTTATTACCCTTCTTTTACTCAGCAAGAAACGCTCTATAGCATATAGCTTTTCATTTACAAGAAAAAAAAAATACTGCTCCTTTAACCCTTAGAATGCCAGAGGGGTATATCAGACACTGTAGTTATATCAAAGGTGTCCAAGTTCGTTCCTCAAGAGCTATCAACAGTCCAGGATGTAAGGATCTTCCTGAATAGGTGGGGCAGTCAAAATGCATGAGCCACTGGTTAACTCACCCAGGCCTCTTCAGTGAAATCCTTAACTCTTTCAGTGCTAGAGGAGTATGCAATGCATTGCATACCTTTCCATCACTCAGAGAGTTAAGTACTTGTCTGTTAGTGGACACACCTGGTTTATAATCTAAGTGAATGCAGAGGTGTAAATATCTATCCTGATAGGACTGCTAATAGGCTAGCTTTGATGCTTCAAATACTAGAGGGTGATTTGCAGTGCACTGCACTATTCTGTAGTACTCAAAGGGTAAAAGGAATTCCTCCACATAAATACTGTTGTGTCAGTCAGAACGCACATTTTAACCCCTCAGCTTGCTTTGCAATCAGTTTAAGACATCTCTGTCATTCATGGTGTTGGCGTTAAAGGGATAGTAATAACTGAATATAAATGTAGCCTCAATTGATGCTCATATAACGAGGGTCATGTATCGCTGTATTTCAATAGTTTCCATTTATATCCCCCTCCCTCCTCTTTTACATCCTGTATGCCTTCTCCCTTCCAATGTGGAATCCAAGCCTGGGACCGGACAGTGAGCAGCAAGGAACAGTCTTCGCCACTGAGTCTCTGAGTTCCATAAACCCTTTGAGTGCCACTTCTTCTACCTGCCCGTGCTGCATGCTCTCCTCCCAGTGCCAAGGATCCCACGGCCAGCCTTCCCTTCTACACACCCCTTACAGAATACGATCTAGAAGAGGAGGCTGGCCGTGGGATCCTTGGCACTGGGAAGGGAGTATGCAGCATGGGTAGGGAAAAGAAGTGGCACTCAAAGGGTTTCTGGAACTCAGAGGCTGTAACTGTAAAGATGCTAAAGTATGTGGACACTAAAATGTTTGCTGAGAGTTGGGTTGAAGCGATGTTTAAGGAGGCGACATTAGATTCTTGCACTTTGATGCAGGGCGAGATACTCAAGTCGCACTTTTAATCATGGAGATCTGGTTAAAGCTCCTTTATGTCGCACGATAATTTGTGTGCGACATTTTAAAAGGATACCCTTGATTTTTCTGATGCTCAGTGAAGATTGTCCCTCGCTGAGCTCCATCCAGGGTGACGTAGGTGAAAGGGGACGGAGGGTAATACTCTAGAATTTAGGGCTCGATGCAAATGTTGGCGTCAACAGAAAAAACTGGTGACGGTGGATTTTTAAGTCAAGTAAGTGATGCAAATGTTCCCACAAGTAAGAAATAATGGCAGTTTTGAAAACACGACGCTCGTCGCCAAAAAATCAAAATACCGCCCATTGAGGACAATGTAAAAGCGAACCCCAGAGCCATTCAAATGTTGGAGTTAGGGATAACACAAGTTAAATTGCAACATTTTCCTCCAGAAATCTAACACCTACTTTTTTAGGCGAACAGCACACCACTGACTCCTCCTCAGGCAGTGGAGATGGTGGTGGTAGTGGAGGCACCTGGACAGCCTCATGAGGTTGAGAACCTGTGTGTGGGGAGTGTGGGGACATGTGGAATTCATCCCCGGATCCTTCACTCCCCTGTGACATTCCACCCCCTGACAGTATGGGTGGTGGTGGTGGTGGTGGCGGTAGGCTGAAAATGTGTTGGGCCTCGGGATGCTGTGGCTCGCCGATTAGTCCCAAGTGTTCATAGTTCAGCTCCCATTCAAACCCCTCCTCCTGCGTTGTGTCAAGCCACACGTAAGGCTGGGTGTTGGATTATGTTGTCCCGGAGGTGGCACTGGCATCAAGTGCTTTCCCATGGGTGGTCGTGGTGGTGGCGACAGTGGGTCCTGGGGGCCATAGGGAGGTTGCTGCTGGTGTGGTGGACATGGTGGTGGCTGCGCCCTGGAGGTGGTGGGCTCATCACTGGAAGTTTCTCCCGAGTCCTCCGCATGGAATGGCATGTATGCTGTGTGTGGAAATAACATGATGTAATTAGTTATGTGAGCTATGACAGGAGTGCTGCAAGACTGTTATATTGACATGTGAAGTGATAAGTGGCAGGATGGTATCCATTGCATTGCTTTGCAATGCATTGGTTACCATCCTAACACACATCAGTGAGCTTGACATGATCCCATACATTGATTCTACTAACCTACAGTGGTTTAGCTTTGGTCATCATGTGTATCCTGAACGGTTAGGATGGCAAGGCATACCTCCTCGCTATCCCCAAACATCAGGATCCATGTTGTGAATAAAACTGAAGCATCACACCTTGAGTGACACTAACCCATTGCATGTCCAACACCTAGGCCTCAATATCAAACACACTAGGGCCTCTGAACACATCAAATCACCAGTGATGACCAATATGGAGTACAACCAATGATATCAGCAACAATAACAGACACAGCAAGTACACCAACAAACATGAACTGTGGAACCCAACAACCCAATCAGCTGGAGGACACATCAAAACAGACCCCCAGGACAGCTGAAATCCAAACACACAGTAAACATAGGCAGGGTTATTCAACACTATTGGAGATTACTTCTCCTTTTTCCTATGTTATGCTATGGAGCCTAAGAACTGATATGTCCCAGGCTGTTCACATCTCAGTGCATTGGCTCCACAGACAGAGGGATTGCAAACATGATTACACTGCAGTTGTCATGTACACATTGTCAACTCTTTCTTACCCCCTAGTGAATGTCGCCATGGCTGAGCCTTGTGAATCACATGTGTCCTGCAGAGTGGTAATGGTGGTGAATGCCCCCTAGCCATCCACACTCTGCAGGCTACATATGATGCAGAAAGCTGAACCTTGACTATATTCCACTTGGACTAACTACCTACATGTACAATGCCTAGGCCTGACATGCAGTAACAATACTCCAGAACACACGTCATTTCTTCTCCTTGCTGCCTTCTATAACCCTTTGGGTGCCATGGAACTAGCCAATGTATTGTCAAACAATGCATTGCTTATCCCTCTGGCACTCAAGGGGTTATGTGCTGACCTCTTTTTCACTTGATGTATGACATTGTGATACACATAACAATTAGGGTTGCCACCCAGCCGGTATTTTACCGGCAGGCCGGTAAAAAATTGGCTTCTGTCCAATGTTAAGTCTATGGAGGGAATGCCATGGCCGGTATTTTTTTTAAGAAAAGGTGGCAACCCTAATAACAATCATATCTTTGCCTCAAACACGATGGTGTGCTTTATGTGATGTGCATGATGTTGTTGTAGACAGCATGAAGGGGGTTAAACAGGGACTTGACCATTACCATTCAGCCTGGGTTTGTCAAGTATTCTGTTCTTGTTGCTGAATTGTGGTGTGGAATGCTATCCATGTGTTCAGGTGCCACTGTGTTGGCCTCTGTTTGGTGGGTGTCAAGATTTGTGTGATATGTGTGTAGGCCTTGATGCACTTACCGATGGACTGGAGGCTCCTTTCATCACCGGTGTCACTCCATCCAGGGATCCCCTGCACCGATGTAGCAGATATTGTCCTGCACACAACCTCCTCCCACTCGCTGTAGTCCATGCGCAAGGGCGGACCACCCCCTGTGCCAGCAGCATGCAAGACCTCCTGTCCCATCTTCCTCTTTACCTTTGCCTTACAGTCAGTCCACCTTTTGTTTATGGAATCCAGCAACCGGCTGCAGCTGGACACGGTATTAACAGCAACAAGGACCTGCCTCCATGCAGCTTTCTTTTTGGCCCCCATACTGGTGACCTTCCCCCTGGGGAACAGGATCTTTAACCTGTAGATGACAGCCTCCACCAGAACCAGGTTCTCCTCCTCCGTATATTTGGGGTGTCTCACCCTGTCCTCCTCACCCCCAGAGGTTCTTTGGGAGCCCTGGTTTTGGCTCTCCAGCCCTGCCTGTGCTGGCCCTGGCTGCATTGGGTGCTCCCCCTGATGTACCCCTCGTCCCACTGCCAGCTCTGGCCCTGCTCTCTGTGTGCCTACAATGGCATGGCTCCCCCTCCTCCCCAGGGATCTCCCTCCCCTACCCTGAACAGGGATGCCCACCTGCTCCTCTTCTTCCTCTCCTGTCACATTTCCCAGAGAAGTTCAAGAGTCAGTACAATATAGTTAAATGCAATTTATTGACAACCGAAAGGTAAGCAAAATATATACAATATATACAGCAGGAACAAGCAGATGGTTACAGGCCAGCGAGCTCTGCTATCAGGAATAGTAGGCTGCCGAGCCTGACCAATCTGCTGGAGACTAGGCCTAAGCCACTGGTAGTCTCTGCTGGAGCCAGGAGCAGGAACAGGAACACAGGATCTTGATCCAACAGAGCGGGCGTACCGACTCAAGCCTGCAGTCAGTAGGAAGCGATATCGGACTCAAGCCTGCAGTCAGAATGGGAAATAGATTGCTGAATCACCTGCAGTCAGTATCAGAGTTGGTCTACCAGAGCCCCAGGTCCGCATTAGGTTGGGTGTCTGCTAGGTACAAAGAACAAACGTAAGAGTAGTTAGACAGAGCCACAAGTCAGCACCAGAGGGGGTAGTCAGACAAGCCAGGTCATACACAGTTCAGGTAGTCAGCCAGAGCCACAGGTCTGCACCAGGTTGGGTGTCCCCTATAGGGATAAGCAAAAGCATAGTCAAACAGAGCCACAGCTCAGCACCAGGTTGGATGGAAGACTAGCCAGGTCATACATAGAGCCCAAGGTAATAGAACTGCTATGAACAACAACGCAAGGGCAACTGAGTCAGGACTCGGTCTGACTTTTAAACCCCTCCACAGGCAGTTGGTAGGAGGAGCAGCTCAGAGGGAGGAAGTAGGTAGGAGGAGACTACAGGAAGCACACACATAAAACAGAGGCCTGCTGCATGCTTGAAGCCTCGCGCCTGTAGATGATGCTGAAACCAAGGTAAGCTGCAACATCTCTGCCTACTCTCCCCTCACCCACTCACACCCAGGCACTTACTCACTCTCTGTCACTCACTTGCACTCACAGACTCACACTGTCAAAAAAAAAAAAAAGGTGTATGTCTTTTACTAACAAAAAAAAAATAATAGGGCTATGTGTATGTATGTGTTTGAATGCAAGTATTTGGTATGTACAAAAGTGTATTATGTGTCGCTATGTGTGCTGTCAGTCTCTCCACTCCTACCTGTATGTGTGCACCTAAACTCCCTTTCTCTCGCTCGCTCCTGGGTCCTGAGATCTACCTCGTGGAACTCGAAATCAGACAAAGGTGCGTCAGTTATTTTGGGTCTATATATAGTTTATTCGACTGTGATTGTCTGGGGCACTAGGTAACGTCGGACGTTCGCTGGTTTCTTTAATCAGGACATTTCTCACATTATTTATTGTGTGTTTTTTGACAGCGATAAGGTCAGATTTTAGGCGACTCCAGTTTTGTAGTGTTCATGTGTTTTTTAGGCCATCGCACGTTAACTTTTCCAGGTAAGGAAGATTTGAATCTCACATTACCAGGTCTTGGTTAACTCGTAAAGGCAGTTTTTTTATCCACGTTGGTTTTAACTCCAACATTTGCATCGAACCCTTAGTCTTGAACTGCAAAATGTGAGCTATTGAAATACAGTGCTGCAAGACCCTCGTTATATGAGGATCAATCGGAGCTGCATTTTTATTCAGCTATTACTATCCTGTTAATGCACAAATATTTATAAACTAATGCCCAGTCGAATTGCTGTATTAATTTTACAGGACTATGAAGGTAAACTATATGTTTACCACTTCTGGATGTTAGAGATGTCAAAGTGTTAAAGCAGAGTAGTGAAAAAGGACACTCTTAGTCATTGCAGATGTTATGTATTGCACAACCCAGAATCATTGTTATGTCATTCAAAAGCAAAACTAATATACGTATGTGTGTGTATCTGTGTATGTGTGATACAGAGTATGGGTATTATTTATCAAGAAAAAGAAGTACAAATCTGGAGAAAACCAACAGCATCACATGGCTGAAACAAACGTAGCAAATTTTCAAGTATTTAAATTATTCTTTAAATTCCTATTAATTTAACCACTTAAATGTGAGAGAGGTCTCCAAAGTATTGTGAAGCAACGTGTTGGAGACCTTTCTAGCGTTCAGAGGAATTTTTATTTGCAGATGCAGATGCTGTTTCCCAAAATTGTTCTACCTTGCCTTCATACATAAGGTTCAATGATTTATTTACAATAATCTGTCACTGAAAAAAGGGGCAAAACATGTTCCTATATAAAATATTAGTGTAAAAGCCCGTGTACAAGGGCAAAGGTCCGGGTGATGTTAACAGTTTGAGTGCCAAAAGGGTACGCAATGCATTGCTTTGCAATGTGTTGCGTACCCCTCTGGCATTCAAAGGGTTAAGAGGCTGGTCCTGCTCTGCGTACTGCCGCCGACGCAGTCATGCACTGTAGAGACTGCCCGAAAGCACAGAACGCTCCCAGTATTCTGTGCGTTTGGTCAGTCTCAACTGCGCATGACGGCTTCTGACAAACATCCTAGCTAATTATTATATAGGATATGTATTGGCTGCTGGGAGGGATAGGTGGTTTTTCAGGAATGCCATGGTGAATTTCTATTAAACATTTTGTATAATTTTGGCAGGGTCCACATGAGCAGTGTGTCATCTTTGTGGAGACACTTCATACTAATGGTATGAATACCACGTTGCCTCCTCTCCCCCCAGCAGTCATTCCCATTACTTCACCTCCGAATCATCAGAAAATAGAGAAAACATGATTCAGAGAGATATGCATACCTGGGAACTTTCAGAATGAACTGACCCTGAGATTTTTGAAATATTAACCCTTAACGTTCCACATAACATTCATTATAGGTGTAATATATCTCGGTGCTCTATCCCTAAGCTTCTCCTATCAGTCTTCAAGGAACCTTTTGCTTGAACCCACTCAAGACAAGCAGGACGTCACCCTGTCTTTCTGGTAGAAATGGCATCAATTTAGAGATTAAAGAAGCAGTTATTTGATGCAAATCATATAGCAGGTAACACTGGACTCTCTCACCCTGAGAATCTGACCCTTCACCCTGAGACTTGGGTCAAAACCATGACTCTCAGGGTCAATTCCTAAGAGTTCCCAGGTATGCAGATATGAACACAGCCTGTACTATATATCCATGATGGACATCCAGAGAATCTCACAAGAGGTATCTTGAAAGTACTAAGTATACGTGTAAAAAGTAATTGCAAAGATTATATTATTACCTATAAAGTGACACTTCTAATCAGTTCCGTATGTAAAGCCCTTGGGTCTCATGTTGCCAGCCTCACAAATGTAATGGTGTAGTGCTGTGCTGATCTCTGTAATGGTAAGTTGACCTGTCACCTTAACCCCTTAAGGACCGGCCGCGTGGACCACGGAGCTTTTTTTTTTTTTCCGGTTATGGGCGTGCAGGCGCATGGGGAGCCAGGAATTCCATGATGGTCCTGGCACATCATGGGTCATTAACGCAAAACAACCCATGACGTGCCATGACCGTCAAGAGTCGTTAAAGGGTTAAGTTTAGTTTGTTTTAAAGAGAAACAAAGTCTGTATGTATGTTGTACTAGCCACAAATGTTTGTTTTGATGAAACACAGTGATGCTTTAAAGCAGAACTACCACCTCTAAACAACTTAATAATAACTAATAATTCTCCATCTGGCGACTAGCTGCTCAGTAGCGCTAGTTGCCAGAATTATTACCTTATTCAATAGAATTCTCCATTCTTCCCGGGCTGACAGGCAGGACGGAGCCCAGACTTCTTTCCATAGTGAAGTCTGCACGCCTGCGCTGTCAGTCCCACCCGGCTCTAGGAGGCATTGCTAGGAGCCGTCCAGCTCCAAAAGGGACTGACATAGCAGGCAGGCAGATGTCACTATTGAAAGATGTCTGCACTCCGTCCTGCCTGTCAGCCCAGGAAGAATAGAGCATTCTATTGAATAAGGTAGTAATTCTGGTGACTAGCGCTACTGAGCAGCTAGTTGCCAGATGGGCAATTATGAGATATCAAGTCGTTTAGCGGTGGTAGTTCCACTTTAAGCTACTTCCCCACACAGTATGTATATCAGCTGTGTTTGAGACTAAACTTGTTGCTATTAGAACGGCCCCTGTATGTGAGATTTGTCTAGATCTGCTTAAAGCACAGCCCACAGCCCACCAAATAAACTCAATTTCATAAACTGTCATGCAGTGAGCAACAAATAAAAGTTAATTTCTCAAAAAATTCATAATAGCAAATGGTCAGGGTTAATTCTCTTTAACCCTTTACTTACCACGCAATGTGTTTGATACCTCCCTCACACAAGGGTTACATTTAATACTGTGCTGATTTCCTACTGGTAATGTAATCCTGCCGTGATCTCTCTAAATTCTCTAGTACTCAATGGGCTAAAAACCCATTTTAAATCAATGGCAATTTGGGGATTTTTTGTCTCTTATGGTGATGTTGGTTTGCCCCAGAATTTCTGTTCTTCCATTTCTTGAATATGGCCCAGAGTTCTGTGACTACCAGTGGCTATATGGACGTACGCAACATTTCACTGAGTGCAATTTTGTTTTCTGTAAGATTTGTCTCATAATCAGCACTGTAACCTACCCCTCTGTAAAATACTGTGAAGACAAAAAAAGGGGGGAGACAAAACCCCTCTGTAAGAATGCAGTTAATTAACAGATACTTTGTAACTTTTGCTTAATAAATGTTAGCCTACTAATATAGTCTTAATCTCCATGGTAGTTGGCTGGTTGGTATTGGTACGGGTAACTTAAGACTTTACAGACTTCTTCAGTGTGAGAGAGGTGTCCGGTGCATTGTGATGCAATGAGATGGAGAACTCTCTATTGTCCAATGGTTGAATGCAGGAGTAGTCAACTGCTGGACCTCCAGCTGTCGGGGACTACAGCTGCCATCATCCCCAACCAGCCAACTACTGGTTGGAGATGATGGGAGTTGGAGCTCCAGCTGCTGGAGACCACAACAATTGACTACTCTTTATATAAAGGATTTGATTTTCAGGCTTCACACAAATTTCATATACAAGAAAACGGTATCCTAGGAATAAGTGAATCTTAATTCAACATGTTCACTTACCTAGGTAAGTGTCATTTATAGCAGCCATCAGGAATAGCTATCTATTTTTTGCATTATATCTGCCATTTCCCGTATATAGTGACCTCTACTGAAGTCTGCCTCTAGGACACACACCTCCTCATAGCAAATAATGGGCGTCACTAGTCCTGAATGACTCCCAGTGGTCAAATTTCCTTATCAGATTGTATACTGAAACAACTAGCAAACAGATCAGATGCAAATAATAATATGTAGATATAAATAATTGGAGTACTTTGAAGGACACCTATACAGGTAAGCCTGTCTAATAAACAAATTTAAAAGCACAAAGTTTAATGGAATAGTTTCCCTCTAAAATGAAAATGTCCCACAACAGCAGAAAACCACTTACTCATTGATTTAACTAATATTATGAGTATGTATTTGGTAGACCGTTTCTATTTAGATGTGAGGAGACATCATAAGAGTATATTTTCAGTTTAAACCTAATTCTCTGGAAGATAGAGCATATGGTAAATCAATGACCTGCCAAAGCCTAACAGTCTAAATTAGTGATTCTCAACTGATGTCCTCAGGGTCCATTAATAGGCCACGAATTGAGGCTTTCCCTGCCACAAACCAGAAATACAGAATAGAGCAAGAGAGAGAGAGAGAGAAAGAGGGAGAAAGTGAGCAAGAGGGAGAGAGAAAGTTAATTCTCAAACCAGAAACTCTGAGGGAGGCTAAAGTAAGCTAGATGTGAGGATCAGCCAACAAATCATTGGAGACAAGAGCTGAGCAGAGTCAGAACTGAGGGACTCGCAGTAAGTTAGGGGAGAACAAGTGGGAGTGACACAAGGAGCAACAGATATGTACAGAGTGCAAGAGAGTCCACAAGAAGAGGAGAAGAGGTGAAGGAGACTACAGAAGAGATCACGGCAAGCCACCCAGGATCCAAAGTACAGAATCAGCAGACAAAGTGTAGTCGGGGGAAAGTTGGGTCATACCAGAGTTCCCAAACAAAGTACCGAGATGGCAGGCAAAGAGTATTCAGGGGAAAAGCTGGGTCACACCAAGGAGTCAGAAAGTTCCAACATCTGGTCCGGGAGTGAGGTCAGGAGAATAGTCAAGTCAAGAGTATATGAGACAATCAAAAGCAACACTAAAGGAACAAGCTCATAGAATGGTTGAGAGGAAAAAGGTAAAGAAAAGTTTAAAGAGATAGTAATGTTTCACAATAAAAGCAGCTCCAATTAATCTTCATAGTATTTGAGCCATGAAGAGTGTTATTTCAATACTGTCAGAGTCGTAGTTCATGAGTAATTGAATGATAAAGTATCCCCTTCCTGCCCCTTTTACTGATGTAACACTACTCACCTCAGAGCAGCAAGACTGGCCAGATTGATCGAAGAGAGGGACAATCTTCAGTGATCATAAGGAAAAACCTGCAAAGGGGGTCAGGGTTTTCCTTATGCTCACAGTAAGAAGATTGTCCCTTGCTGTGACCTGTCTGGTCAAGAGACCAGATACCACATCTGAGGGGAGGCAGCTTACACTAGATAAAAGGGGCGGTAGGGGGATACTTTATCATTCGATTACTCTTGAACTACAACTCTGACAGTATTGAAATAACACTCTCCATGGCCCAAATACTATGAAGATTAATTGGAACTGCTTTTTTGTGAAACATTACTATACCTTTAAAAGAGCAGGACAACCAATAGGATGAAGTGGGAAGAAAGGAAACTCGCTGGTAAGAGCCAATGAAAGAGGACAGTGACAGTGTCTCAGTCGAACAATATTTATTTAGAAACATAAGTAAAATAATATGCAATGCATTTAAAGGCTACGTACAGCCTTTTCTTCAGGGCTTACAACAAACTCAACTGAATAGGGGATTGATCAGCATCTAGTGCACCTTCAAAAGCAAACCCTACCTCCTTCCCAAACAAAACATGTAAAAATGGGTATAACAAACAAACAGGACAACTATACATGCAATTGGATATATATATATATATATATATATATATATATATATATATATATATATATATATATATATACATATACTGTCCCATTTGTGGACTGAGAACCTAGCTCTGCAAATTATTATTTGTTGCTAGTTGTATTTTCTTCATTTTCTAGCAAAATTTACCACTTGCTGACTGTGATATCCTCTGAGTCTGTGTGCAAGCAGGGTTAATTTTCCCTACATGTTCATATCCTACCTGCTGCATAAGTAGATGGACAGCCAACATTTATAACAGTACCTTGGTGCGCAATCAATTATTTTTGAATAGCTAGATGTTATTACCCTATGAGGCTCCCTCTGTTGCTCCTGTACTAAATCATATGGGGCTTTAAACCCCCTTCAGCTCATTCCAAAGCAGTGTGATTAGGGACATCTCTGGTATTCAAAAGTATAGCAGTCCCATGTAAATCAATGAGAATTTTTTATTTGTACCCTGTGGTGTAGCTGGTTTGCCTCAGTAGTTGATCCAGTTATTTTAGTACATCTGAATGTCAAAGGGGTAAGCATAACATTGGTCTGCAATTCGTGTCTGGTTTGCAAGCACGCTTTGTAGACCTTTCCAATGCAGTATTTATTTCTATATCGCGCTATTTCAGCTCTGCTGAAGAGCCGCAGGATGGTCCCGGGACCAGAATCTGCTTATCTCAGCTAGAGCCTTGACGTCTATGAACGGGGCAGGAGGGGGAAAATTTAGATGCTTCAATCTCTCAAACTATACATGGTTGAGAGATGGGACATAGCTCACTGTACTCATATTTTTAATGTGTGCAGTATTAAAATTGGTTATAAACAAGTATTAGTATCCCTTTAACTGGTAGAAGATTGAGTTAATGGGAATCTGGGGAATTTTTCTAAAATAACATTTTTGACACAAGGTAAGTGGTCTATTTTAGCAAACAGAAAAGTATCATTTTAACTCTTTCAACAGTGCACTTCTATGCTCAAACAACATAATATTTTAAAGTACAAATAATAAAAATCCCTGATAGTCTCCCTAGTTACCCTTTGCCTGTTTGTTTAGCGATAAGACATTGATGTATGCATTCTTGTATATCCTATAGCATGGTATGGGGACTGCAAGGCAGCCAATTTTTTCATAAATCATGCCAAGGTATGCAACATTTACATGTTGACGGAATTTTCCATGTTAGAGGAACTTATGTTATGAAGAAACAGAGTATATTTCTAGACAATGATCCCTGGCTCACTCTTTCTAGTGACTTTCTGATTACTTCCTGACATAGGAAGTAAATCCATTGAGGTAGTTCAATAGCCTGACAGAGTTTCAGGAGGTCAAACCATGTCTATTTGTAGACAATACCATGCTTGCTACAATTCAAAACTTATAACTACAGTGAAACTAAGAGGGGGTTTCCAGTTGCCCAGAAATCCTACCTTTTGTTCTCTAGCCCCATCAGATCACAGAGAAACCAAACATTATCACCCCCAATAATGAGAAATGTTTGCTTCTTTTTGACATAGAACTATCAAAGGGAAGTGTGGTTAGCTATTGTTGGACTTCAATCCCCATCACCCTTAGCAATCCATTGGCCAGTGATGATGGTGGCAGTTGCAGTCCATTAACAGTTGCAGGGATGCAGGTTGTTCACTCTTGGATTGTGCAAATGCAATGAGTTCTGGGTAAAGAAGTGCGCAAAACCAGTTCTAGGTGTCTTTAGTTGATGCTTTTAAAGTTAAGAATAACCAGACTGTTGCCTTATTTATGGAGTTGTCCATTCTCAGTTCTTCAAGGGGCCACAGGCTCTTAAGACTACGCTGACTGTTTATCCAAAAAATGTTCCATTAAGTTCATATTCCACTTGTATGCCCAGTCTGCCATTTTATGTAAAGCCCTCTGTAGGGAACAAATATCTTTTTCTGAATGTATTACCCTGCATAATTTAGTGTAATCTGCAAATATTAATATTTTGCTTTCTATATATATTTTCAAGTCATTTATAAACATGTTAAACAACAGTGGAAAAAGTACTGAACCCTGAGGTCCTCCACTTTTAACTTTCATTGTATTGGAGAATTGTCCACTTACAATCACACACACTGTTCCCTATCCTTCAGCCACTTTTTCTATCCAATTGCAAATGTTATCCCATAGCCCCAATTCCTTATTATCCCTTCTAGCAGTTTTCCCATCTAACAGGTCAAAAACACAGGCCTATAATTCCTATGTTCTGTTTTAGCCCTTCTTAAAATAATCACATAGGAGGAAGGCATGGCTGCTGGGCAGCCTACATTAGCAACAGTCATAAATCATTGGCTAATGCCCATACAGGTTGTCTATTCAATGGACTTTGTGATGTGCATCCCAACGTCCAGTTTTCTAGTCTGAACAATTAGCACCGCAGACCACAGGCCCCTGTGCAGATCAGCATTTCACAACTTCACAGCACTCAACTCATGAACGCAGTGGAGTTGCAGCATGCTAAGTTTAGCTGAGTTCACATTGCCAACATGAACAGCCTAATTGGCAGCAATGTGTTAGAAGGCACTTGGGATTAGCACAGAGTTCAAAACACTGTGCTAACATCACAAATGTGAAGAAGCCCTAAATTAGGGGTAGTCCATTTTTGGACCTCTAGCTGCTGGTAATAACAACTCCTGTCACCCACAAGCAGCCAACAGCTGTAGATCCAAAGATTAATTACCCCAGTTTTAAGTCATTATAGTACCTTCTAATAATATCATGGGAGTTTTACCGCTTTTAAATTCCCCAATTATATTATTTGTTTTTTAATTTAATAAAGTAATTTTGTTATATTTGTTCCTCTATACTTAGCTGTGTGCTTCATTTAATATGGGTTTTCAGGACCCTTCTTTCTCCAGCAGTTCACTCTCCATTAGATGATCCCCTAAACTCTTTCCTTTACAAATTGGTTCAGACTAAAACTTGGCACCTATGATAAAAGTCTGGGCTTTGCCAATTTTAAGGTTCAGTAGTTTTTGAAAATGGAAAAAAAAATGATTGAAAAACATTTCTGAGAAAACTGAGACGTTGTTATACTTTCATGAAAAAAAAGAGGATTTTGACAAAAGAGCACTGTAGGTTTCTTAATAATGTATTTTCTTTGCTTAAGAGTTTATGACAAAGTTCACCTGAACACTCTGGTTTTGTGCAAGTACAGTACAGCACATTGTGTCTTCTTATGGGATAAATATGTAGTAACCCCTTGGATGCCACTGAAGTCTTCAACAATTGCTCTATGGCTACCAGTGCAATGTAACAAGGCTGGGGGTCAGTACTTAGTATGTGTGGTTCTATGGATACCAGTGCAGTGGGACAAGGCTTGGGGTCAGTATATGTGGTTCCTATGGATACCACAGGGAAACGCTGGGAGGTCAATATGTGTGGTTCTATGACTATAGCGGGACAAAGCTGGGAGGTCAGTATGTGTGGTTCTATAGCTACCATGGGAAAAGGCTAGGAGGTCAGTATGTGTGGTTGTATGGCTACAGTTTCATGATCACTGTTTCAGTTGTGGCAAATGGTCCTTTCTGGGTTCGCGGACATGTTGGTTCTGATGCGGTCTCACTCCTCCTGTCTTATTGGAGGAGTACTCCTATATTCTCCCCGTCTTTTTTAAAAACCTTTGCTCAATCTTCAAGCCCTGTATTGATTCTTGAAGTGTGTCCTCAGTGTTTTTGATTGATCTTCTGGTTCTGACTCGGCTGGTCTTTTCACACATGAATCCCTACCCTGACCTCAGCTCCCATCTGCCTTTGCTCCTGCTGATTTTGTTCAGTTGCTCTCTGTGTTGTCCTAGCCTTCAAACATAGATCCTGAACATTTCTGGGGCCTGTTTCTCTCATCCTGCTTCTGCTGAAGCCTTGAGGTTCGACACCTTTCCTACCCAGTTTTTCTCTAATATCTCCTAACAGCCTGCAGTTCCTCTCTACTACTCAGTAATCTGACCCCTCTGACTCATTATTCCCAGTGTAACAGTGCAAACTTTATTAACGGTACCAAGTGTGTTCATCCACTGTCTGGCTTTGTGGCCAGCACTTTTAGATGTCCTAGGGCTAGATTCTATTGCAGGTGCTAATTTTATCACTGCTTTTATCTCCAGATTTTCCCCATAGACTTCAATAGGAAAATGTTTAATAAAACGGGTGTTAACATTTAGCACCTGCAATAGAATCCAGCCCCTTGGCCACAGAAAGGATACGAATGTGCTGCCTATGCGCTCAAGCACTGCTCTCAAATCATCGCACTCAAGTTTCAGTTTTGGTTGCCTGTCTTCATGAGAGATAGTAGCACCGTGACATACAGTGGAACAAAGCTGGGGTCAGTATGTGTGGTTCAATGGATACCATGGGACAAGGAATGGAGGTCAGTATCTGTGGATCTCTGCTACTGTGGGACAAGGCTGGGCTCTGTATGAGTAGTTTTATGGCTACCATGTGATAACATTGGGGGGAAGCATTTGTGGTTCAATGGCTACCATGGGTCAAGGCTGGAAGTCAGTATGTGTGGTTCTAGTGAAGTGAACAAGGCTGTGGGTCAGTATGTGTGATTCTATGGCTGACATGGGACAAGAGGGGAACGTCAGAATGTTTGCCTGTATGACTACCATGGGACAAGTCTGGTGGTCCATATATCTGGTTCTATGGCTACCAAGGGACAAGGGTGGAGGTCAGAATGTGTAGTTCTATTGCAGTGGACAAGGCTGGGGGCTGCGGTGGAAAACTCACCCAAAAACCCACATTTTTCATAGGAATTCCCTATTTCTCTTTTCCGGTGAAAGTTTTTGCCCATCCCCAAAAATTGGCCAAATTTTCAGGTAAAGATAGTTGTATATAGGCATTAGGTAAATGCGGGAATAAATCTGTCCTTGGTTCTAATGTTAGTGACTGCAGTAGGTCTATTTGTACACAATCCCTAAAGTGTGTTTTTTGGGTGTTTATGATACTTCTAATACAACACTGGGCCTTGCGTACAAATGAAAAGTGGAACAGACCATCTGCACATGAGGGAAGAAACAAACATTCTCATAACCCCGAGTGATTTATACTATACAGGTCTCCAACACATTGAGAAGCAATGGTTTGGAGACTTCTCTAGCATCCAAAGAGTTAAAAGCCCCATTTAAATCAATTAACATTTTAATTGTTCCTCTGGTGTACTTTTGGAAGTTATTATTTGTTTTCTGTGGTATGGTTGGCTTTCCCCGGAACTGTTGTGCAGTAAATCATACCTGACCACCGTTTGAAGCAAACCTACCTAGTTAAATCCTGCTGTTACACAAATTAACTAGTTCCAGAGGGGTATCCAGTAAACAGTATTCACACTGGGCAATTCAGTACAGCATTTACAGTATTAAGCCTTAGAGTGCCAGAAGAGTAACAAACGCCTCTGTCACTCTAAGGGGTAACACAGGAAAGCAGTAAAGATGCAGCAAGGAAGGTCTGCACAGTAGCCAAAAGGGCCGCTTGCAGGTCTTTCACACATGCGATATTGGAGTTTTGCCAATGCTTATCACAACCTCCAATGATTGGATGATCCATGTTGGCTCCAGCCAATTACATTTGCTGGGATCACGGCAGGAGAACCCCTGTGTGAAAAAGCCCTAAGGGGTTGTATGTTCAAAAGAAAAGTGGATGAAGTCTAGGGCAAAATAACTACAGTGTTCAGGGGAAACTAAAAATCCTCACTATGAAGTGAGGAAAAAGCTCCTATAAGGGCTTAGTAATTTACTGACTTCACCCACTTAAGCAGATATCAGTGATCTGCACAGCAAACAGGAGAGAACCGGTGAGTTATAACCTATGGAAGCTCTGTTCCCATAGCTTTGTAGAGATTTGGCTGTGGATTTAAAGGGACTTCTAATGACGCAATACTAATCCCTTTAAAGAGGCTAAAGCCCCATTTATATCAATTGGGAATTTTATTTGTCCAGTATGGCCCAATTGGTATGTCCCAATATTACTCCAGTTTTCTAAAGGAGAAGTGACTCAGTTCTAATATAAATCAGCTACATAAAAAAATAAAAAACATTCTCATTGATTTCAATGGAGCTTTTAAATGGGAAATTTGCTCTAGGAATAAGTGGTTCTTTATTTAACACAATGACTGAAGGAGTCCTTCATACAGCAGTCAGGTAAAAGTAATCTGCAGATCCATAGCAGCCAACTGTCCGAATTTAGGCAGGACAGTCCTGATTTTGGGGCTTAATCCTGGTGTCCTGCCAAATAAGTCAATGTCACTCTTCCCAGGTTTCTGACCCTACTCTAATCCCTGTCTGTCTTGAGCCACATAGTGATTCCAAGAGAGTTCCTCCATTGAGACACAATTGCAAGCACCCTAGAGCCTCCCCCTTCATGTCAGGAATCAGGGGTTGTCCGCCCCTCACATGAGCATCTCCTTTTGTGTTTGCTTACGAAGTGGCAAGACAGAGAAGAAGTCGATTGGTGTCTCGAGTGTGTTATGTGCACACATGTAGAGCAAGTCCACCCTTGCCCTCCTCCGTACTAGCAGCATGCTGCACTGGATCAGAGAGCGGACTGAAGCTGTGGCGGGTAGGAACAAGGCGAAACTGGAGGGAAGTCCTGCAAAAGAACATGAACATACTGTGTTAGGACCCCTAGAAGGGGTTACGGTGTTACTGGATAAAGCCTTGGATGAGAGAGATGCCTCTGTGTTGTTGCATTTACCTCTAGCTTCCAAGGGTTTAAAGGGGGATTGATCCCAATGCAACGTAGTTAACCTAGAATAATTACACTGCAGCTATATTTATTAATGAGAAATATGAGCGTCTACTTAACCCTTTGAGCATGTTACTTATCTCTCTGACACTTAAGGAACCTCTCTGGCACTGAAAGGGTTAAGGGATAGACAGGGCTGAATAATTTAAATCATAGCAATGACCGTTAGAGTAGAAGGGTTTTGATGTAGTTCAGAAGAAGATATATATCCCAAGATCCCCTCTTTCTCATCCAGGTGTCCCTCATTAAAGGGATAGTAATGTTTACATTTCACTTTAATATTTTAGGCATTAAAAAAATAAGTACATATGTGTAAGTCTTATCTCTACAAACCTTTATGGTTTGAGAGATATAACTAGCTAAAGTTACCCACTCCAGGCTGCTTCAGTGTCTATGGGACAGCAGCAGATTCCGGTCATTTGACCAGACGGCGGCTCTTCAGCAGAGCCGAAATTGCACTATTTCAAAATAAATAATTAATTGGAATGGTCTACAAAGTGTCCCTGGTTTGCAAGCACACTTTGTAGACCATTCCAATTAAGTATGTATTCCGAAATAGAGTGATTTCGGCTCTGCTGAAGAGCCGCAGGCTGATCCCAGGACCAGAATCTCCTGCTGTCAGCTAGATGGCAGACTTCTGGGAAGCAGCCTGGAGGGGGGAACTTTAGCAAGCTATATCTCTCAAACCATAAAGGTTTGAGAGATAAGACTTACACAGATCTACTTTTTGAATGCCTGTAATAATAAAGCTAAATTTAAACATTACTATCCCTTTAAGAAGATCAGACTGTGTGGTTTTTATATGTGTATCACATTGCTCCACAGCAATACAAGTCACATACATTTTTGTATAAACTTCAGTATATGTGATTATACAGTAGTCTGTGTAAATAAAATCTGTTGTGCTTGTTCTAAATCACATATTCAATTACACAATGATTTGTCAAAAGATCATGAAATAACTTAAGAATTCTGGACAAAGCTCTGCCCACCAGCCACACCCCCAACACCACCACCTAAAGTGTACTTCTTTGGCCATTTGAAATGTTGGGAGGTATACAGATCTCCATTAACCCCTTACGGACCGGCACGCGCTGTTGGCACTTGAGGACCACAGGCATTTTTTTTTAATTGCCTCCGGTTCAGGGCTTCCAGAGAGGTGTGCAGCTGCGCCGGGAGCCCTGAATTCCATGCCGTGCCAGGACCGTCATTGGTCCTTAAGTGCCGGACCGCCGTGACGGTCCTGGCACGGCAATGGTCGCGAAGGGGTTAAAGTCTTCTTCTACATCACACCTCCTCCCAGCTATCAATGGGCCTCAATAGACCTGAATGGATCATAAGTGATGCTGCTCTATCTCTGATCGTAAATTAAAATAGCTGGTGGTAGACTAAAGCAGACTGATTGTAAATAAAGCAGTAGATTAATACTTAACTGCAGTTTGAAGGATACATACTTAAATAGCTCCTTCTGTGTGGATAATTCCCCTTTAACACCATGAATACTAGACAAAAAAAGATCAAAGCAGTAAGGTAAGTCCACTTATCCTTACGGTATAGTTCCCCTTTAAGCATTTGAGTGTGAAAGGGCTGCTGAACACACTACAAAAGCAATGTGTTGCACCCCTCTGGCACTTAAAGGGTTAAAACCTTGACTGCTAGAGAGGTCTCCAATGCATTAGGGGTTAAAACCTTCATTTAGTTTGACAGGAATTTAATTTGTCCCCTTTGGTGCAGATGGCTTGCTCCGCTTTGCCTTCATACATAAGGACCTCATGAATCCAACAGGTGTCTGTGGAGGAGTTTTTTTCTATATAATTCGGTTTGTTCTGCCTTACCACAGGATGTGTGTTCTCTCACTGGTGCACTGCCTGCAGACATGAAGGCACCAGGAGAAAGACTCAGTTACTGCTAAAGCAAACAACATTTCTGTCTTGAGGAAAACGGGCCTGTGTCCTTTCTTGAGCGGTAGATTCAGATTTAAAGATTAATAACGACACCGTGATAATTACTTTTAAAACAGTGCACAACAAACTCTTTTATCACTTAAAAGATTGTTAGAAACTTGTCTGCAAAGGAAAACATAAAAAAATAAAATAAATGAAAGGTCTCTTACAGTACCAGCTAGCTAAATTCTACTTATTAGAGGAAAATGGCCACCTTTTAATAATAACCCCCCTTTACATTACAATGAGCAGAAAATCCTAATGGCCCCTTAAGAATTTTGCCTATGATCCTTGGTTCAAGAGCTAACCTTTTTATTTAGTCCTGGATGTCATTTCCACTGAGGTAGACATGACAGTTGCTGGAAGAACCACACGACCTCAGACTCGCTGCACATGGTAATCTTAACACACTTCTGTTCCTTAAAGGGACAGTAATGTCCCATAAAAAAATTATTCTTGTTTTGTAGAGGTTTAACAAATAAGTTATTTGGCACAAATCCTCTCTCTTAAACCACTTGTAAAGTTTCCCTTTATAGCTAACAGCAGGAGGTTCGAGTCGTGCGACTCGAGGAGGCTCTTCAGCAGAGCCGAAATCACATTATTTAAAAAGAACTACTTCATGGGAATGGTCTACAAAGTGTGCTTGCAAACCAGGCACACTTTATAGACCTTTCCAAATAAGTATTTTTAAATAACGCGATTTCGGCTCTGTTGCAGAGCCGCCAGCTGGTCCCAGGACCGGGATCACTTGCTGTCAGCTAGATGCTGACTTCAGGAGAAGGGGAGGGGGGAACTTTACATACGAATATCTTGCAAACCGGTTTGAGAGATAGGATTTGTGCCAAATAACTTATTGTTTAACCCCTTACTGCCTGAGGACGTACATGTACGTCCCGAGTGGATGTCCCAGGTGGACAGAGGACGTACATGTACTTCCCGGAAGTCATTTTAACAAATGACGAAAAATGTTCGGTGGATGTTAAGTGCCAGTCGCGTGTGGCCAGTCACTAAGGGGTTAAACTTCTACAAAACAAGTATAATTTTTTATGGGACATTAGTGACCCTTTAACGGGTTAAGTAACATTAGGCACTGTGCCTGTTTCTGTCATGTTTGCCTCCATTGGATTGGAGACAGGGCGGAATGCAAGAAAGGGGAGTGTTCGCTTTTTATTTTATTTTTTTTTTATTTCCGTAAATATATGCTCTATTTGCGATTGCTCACGTTTTGATGCAAGAAACATACTAACAGCTTGATGCTGAATAGCATGTGCTCCTAATTAACAGCAGAGTTCATGAATGTGGCTATTAACGGCAAAGCCAGACATATGAATATGTGATAATTGCTTTCCTGAATTAGCCACAATTACTAATCATCTAACAAAACTGTGGCTATTTTAGCCATGCCCACTGTTAGAAATACATTCGCAAGGAAGCACAAACGTTCGCTAATTCTGAAAAAAAACATAAGCAATTCAATAACATTTTGGTGCTAATCATTTTGCTATCAAAAGTACAAAGTAAATAGCAGCTGCGAACATTTCTTGGATTCCGCTCATAATCTCTTGAACAAAGGCACAAGGGCAAAATTCATAAAGGCCATTAGGATTTTCTGGCCATGGGAAACTAAGTGGGGAGTTATTATTGAAAGGTTAGTTCTCCTTTAACCGTTTCCCTTTTAGGCCCCTTCCACATGCTGACAGTGACAGCAATGCATGAACAAAAGCAAAATAATCAATGTGTTATATGGGGCATCCTTCCTATATAATAAAAGGCCAGAAAGTTTGTCACGATGCAGTCATGTGCAGTAGAGACTGCCCGCGTTTGGCCAGTCGCTACTGCGCATGACTGCGTTGCGTGAGTGAGGCAGTGCAATCACGTGGAGCAGTGATGTAACGGCAGTACGTAGAGCAGGTCCGGGTAATGATAACCCTTTGAGTGCCAGAGGGGTACGCAATGCATTGCTTTTGCATGGGCTTTTACACGTGTTTCATATAATAGACAATCACAGTGCCTGTGGCAGACTGACACAGATCCTACAACTTTACAATGTCAATGCACCTACAAATTTGTAGTATGGGTTTCAATGGAATTGATTTTAAATTGCACAAATAGCTCAAGTAGTTGCATTTTCCCTGTGATTTTGTCAGATGTGTATATTGAGAGAGTGAGAAAGGGATACTGGGAAACCTTTACTACGCTATTGCACTTTGGCTATTGTTCACACTTGTAACTTTACTGTAGCACAATGTTTTTGCAGCAACTATAACGTTGGAGCTTTTTCTAATGAGATAGTGTAGCAAGGCATTCCAAGCATCCGTTTCTCTCAATATAAACAAAAGTGGCAAACTCACAGGAAAGAGCAGATACATCATATAAAACTATGCGCTTTCAATGCGATCCCATTGATACCCAACATACAGATTTGTCAGTGGTTACTATGCTATTTCATACCTCATAACATTTCAAATGGCCAAAGAAGGGCACTTATTAAAGGAGGTGTTCCTGGGGTGTGGCTAGTGGGCAGTGCATTATTGAGAATTTTTATGTTATTATATGACCTATTGACACCACTTTGTGTAACTGAATACGTTATTTTGAAAAATACCAAAGTATTGTATTTATACATACTAATTTATAAACACGGGTACTGAAGTTTACACAAACATTAATGTGAGTTTTATTGCTGTGGAGCAATATGATACACTTATACACACAAGCCATATAGTCTGTTCTCCTAAAAAGTGGGACAACAGGGTGGGAAAGAGGGACGGCAGAGGGACTGTCCCTACTAATGAGGAACACTTGGTAGGTTTGCTATCTGAGAAAAGCTAAAGCATGCTTTGTCTCTCTGCGATAATTGCCGGGTGAACTGCATTACTATTGCTTCAACAGTGTCACCAACATGAACATAGACTAAAATCACACCAAATTTTCATACGATATCTGGCAACAAGTTGCTTCAAAAAAGTCACCCATGTGACAAAGCTCATAGTTGTGCCATCAGGTGGGGAATGGTTTAACCCATTGTGTATGAGAAGGCTACCCAATGCATTGGGTAGCCCTTTGGCACTCAAAGGGTTAAAGATGCCATTACATATGTAGGTATATTGGCAATATAATATACAAATGGCTGAATCTATATAGCAATTCTGGCGCAAACCAACTGTAATGAAGGAGGCAAATAAAATAATCCCCAAATTCTCATTTATTTAACACCTTAAAGGGGAACTATCACCCCAGCTAAAGTCTACCCACCTAACCAGGCATCTAGCAATAAGCCTAACAATCGAACTGTTATGTACAATTAAGACCGCATTAGTCAAAAATCCTGCCTCAGCCAACACTGACGGCCAGGCAACAGTGCAGACATCTTTGCTTACAGACGTCTGTGTGCCTGCGCCATCAGTCCCCGTCTCCTGTAGGAGGTGATGCATGGTACCTTAAGGCACAGAGAAAGGACTGATGGTGCAGGTATGCAGATGCTTCTAGAGCGCTGTTGCCTGGCCGTCATTGTCGGCTGAGGAAAAGGATTTCTGACTAATTAGGTGGGGTAGACTTTATTTGAGGTGATATCTCCCCTTTAAGGACCACTTTGATCCTTGCCAACGAGCCGGCACACGTGACCTCTTGCGTGTACAAGCACGCTGAGCAGGGGACTGAGAAAAACCACTCCGGTCTTGAATCAGTCAATTTTATACCCCGTTTTTATTTACAGCTCTCCCTTGAATGCTAGTGAGGTCTCCAATGCATTGCTTTCTAGCATTCCAAGGGTTAAAAAAAAAACAAAAAAAACCCAAACTTTTAACCCCTTAAGTACCATTGACGTGCCAGGACCGTCACTGTTTTTTTTTTAAGAATCAGTGATGGGGTCCTGGCACGTCACACACTTTTTACTTACAGAGCCGTAAGTAAAAACAGGGCCGGAAATTGACCGCACCAAGACCAGAGTGGTTTTTCTCAGACCCCTGCTCAGCACGCCTGTACACGCTAGAGGTCACTTAAAACAATGGGATATTTGGTGAATTTGTATTTGTTCCCTGCAGTGCAGTTGGTTTGCCACAGAATCGCTTGACCTTTCCCTTTAACACAAGCCCCATACAGCCTGACAGGGTTAGTACTGCAAGTAAATCAGACATCAGTGCTTCAGACAGGAACAGAAACATTAGGGGTTCGATTCAACTCCCATCGATAAAAAAAATAAAAAAGCAATGTCGGCAGTTTCAAGGCACAGTCATGACTGCTGTTACCTGCGCTGTGACACTACCAAAGGGAAAAAATGCACTATGGGCGCTAAATTTGTGCCCACTGGAATCAATGACAGAGTTTTTGCAGTTTAATTACATGTGGTGGCTAGTAACACGAGTTAATGGACTCACTTTTATCACCAAACATTACCGCCTACAAAATATGGAGCGGAGTCCCTTAACCTGTGTGCCTAACCACCAATGTGTAAGTGAAGTGTCAAAAGATATAAGGGGCCTTAAGCCAAAATAAAAAAAAAAAAAAAAAGGTGTAAAGCAAAAACAAAAAAAACAAAACAATTAACCATTTGAGTGCCAGTAGGGTATGTAACACTTTACATAGTGCTGCATACCCCACTGGAACAAAGGGTTATTCCCCTGAAACCATCAAATTAAAATTACACACTTACCTATAAATCTGATGTCCTGTTGGGTCTTCTGCACCCTGGTCTTCCTCTTTAAAGTGTTAGTAATGTCCAACAAAAAGTTTTTTTGCATATAGAAGAGCTTAAAAAGCTGAGCTATATGCAAAAAAAATGTATCTCTCAAACCGCTATGGTTTAAGAGATACAGGCGTTTAAAGTTCGCTGTCTCCTACTGAGAGGAGCAGGAGATCCATGCCGGTCGACACGGAGGTGCTTGAGAAGTGCCGCAATCTCGTTACTTACAAGGAATCCCTTCAATGTAATGGTCTAAAAGTGTGCCTGGTTTTCAAGCACACATTTTAGACCATTCCAATGAAGGGATTCCTTGTAAGTAACGAGATTGCCGCACTTCTCAAGCGCCTCCGTGTCGACCGACATGAATCTCCTGCTCCTGTCAGTAGGAGACAGCGAACTTTAAACGCCTGTATCTCTTAAACCATAGCGGTTTGAGAGATACTTTTTTTGCATATAGCTCAGCTTTTTAAGCTCTTCTATATGCAAAAAACTTTTTGTTGGACATTACTAACACTTTAAGTCTTCTTCTTTAACCCCTTAACGACATGTGACGTACTATGACCGTCACGGTCCTTGAAATACTCAAGGACCGATGACGGTCATAGTACGTCACGTACTTTTTACTTACAGCGCTCTACCGGGAGCGCTGTAAGTAAAAATAGGGCCTGAAATTGACTGCTCCAAGATTGGAGCGATTTCTATCAGGGCCCATAATGACTCGCCGATACATGCGACAGGTCACGTGTACCGGCGCGTCCAAGTGCTCCTATGCGGTCATTATGGGATGGAAATGTCCCAGGACCGCTGGTCCTTAAGGGGGTTAAGTGTCTGTCTTCTTTCTTCTTCTTCTTCTGTCATTTTTTTCTTTCCTCATCTGTGCTCTTCTTTGATCTTCTAGATTAAACAGTGTTACATTTGAAAATTAAAACTAGTTATTATAATGAATATTGTCATTAAAGTTACACTGTCACGGCCACTGTAAGCGACGGCAGACAGAAAGACCCAACTCCCTTCTCTTTTGCCCAAACCAAAATGAGGGAAATTTTAATAGGGCTGCCTTTTATATGGCCAGTCCCTGTTCAAAATGGCTCCCACATTCCCACTGGCTGGGATGTGGGGTTACGCAGGGCATGGAACGTACCCTGCAGTACCCACATCTCCCAGCCAATCAGCTTCTAACATGTTTAGTCATTCCTCCAGCTAGAAGCTGGTTGGCTGGGAGGTGTGGTTACTGCAGGGCACGTTTGGCATTCATTTTTGCCCTACCATGGGTTTTACCAGTGGTTATTGAATTGAGCCTAGGAGAGAGAGGCACACAAAATAGGTAACTTGTAAAGGTTCATGTGATTTTGTCTTTATATACAAATAAAGACTCCATAATGCCATTGCCTGTTTTTGATTGATTGAAATACAGAACCTCCAACCAATAAGCAGATGAGAGGTATATCTTATACTAGAACACATACAATGTAAACAAATTTAATTTCAATAATCCTTACATGGACTGTGTTTTATTAACCCTTTAAGTGCCAGATGGGCCTTGCTCACCCCTCTGGGACTCAGAGGGCCCAATACACAAAATAAAAGACAAGAAATTTTGTAGCAACGGGAGGGTGAAATAAAACTTCCAAAAAGGATATGGATTTAAAACATTGCACACCTCAGAGCAGCAAGACTGTGTGGATGGATCACAGCAAGGGACAATCTTCAGTGAGCATTTTGTGTCAGGGGGAGCAGGGTTTTCCTTATTCTCACAGTAAGAAGATTGTCCCTTGCTTCAACTTGTCCAGTCAACAGACCAGATTCCACATCTGAGGTGAGGTGCCTTACATTAGGTAAAAGGGGTGGGGGGGATAATTGATCATTCAATTACTCTCAAACTACAACTTGGACAGTACTGAAATAACACTCTCCATGGCCCAAATATTATGAAGATTATTCGTAGCTGCTTATTTTTGTGAAACATTACTATCACTTTAACCCTTTGAGTTCCAGAGGGGCACCCAAAGGGTTAATCAAATGGGCAAAATTTTAATTTTACTGAGGAAAACATAGACTTGGGTTGTATAGTGTTTAGACTGCATACTCACAGTCCATTCATATCTGTTTTCCAAGTTTCACACTACATGAATTCTGGAGAAAAGACTCATCTGAATGGAACTTGACAGAGATTCTTTCCAAGGTATTTATTTTTACAAAATTTGTTTATGTTCTATTCAGTAGTCAAGTTCCAGGAGCAGGAAATCTAAATGTTGACATAATTAAAACATTTTTTTCTAGCCATACATGGAATCTGGGTGTTCTAAGTTAAAGCGCAGATTTTCTGCTACTTAACCCTTTAAGAACCGGGAATGTTGTGTTGCACACCTGCTCTGTTCCTTAAACTGTTAATACTGTCTATTTACTTCCTGCAGTGGTAGTGTTATAGAAAACTAACAAACAACTTACTGCCTTTGTTTTACAGATCACCTGGGTCAGGGCTTATAATTTTAAGTCCTTTACTACTAGCCAGACCTGAAAAGTTACTCACCACCGCAAGCCAAAACATACCCACCAGGGCTGAATTTCTACTCGCCAGGGCTAAATTTTCACTCACCATTGCCTAGTGGCGAGTGGAAATCTTGAGCCCTGACCTGGGTATTCTCTTCAGACATGGTGCTGTGATGGTAGCTAATGTTACCTCTTGGCTGTTGTGGGGTCAAAATCCACCTGAAGTCAACAACGAGACCGCAGCTTCAGCTAGGACATGAAGCATTGGACGGACCTGTATAGTGCAGGTTTACACTGTTACTGCTGTAAAAGGAGAGAGTAGCAGCAATTAACTAGCAAAAGACTGAGCTTTTACTTTTCTTTTTTTACACTAGAGGACCATAGCAATTTAGTCTTTTTTTGTATTCCTTTGTTCAACCATGTTTTACCTCTTATTCATTTAGTTTAGCCACAAAAACTATATATACCATTTTTAAGCATAAGTGGGCTTTCTTTTGATGCCACCATTTCCTGTAATAATAAAAAATATGAGAAAAAAATGAAAAGGAAAAAAACACAACTTTTTATAGGTTTTCCTGTCATAATTTGTACTCAGTTGGCTCATTTTTAATAGGGATTGGATAAAAGGTATGAACGGTTGTTCATACCTGCCAAATGTCCCTTTTTAGTGGGGCAGTGTGCCTCTGAGGTGAAAATCCCTATGTCTCTCTTTCCGGCAGTCAGGGTTTGTGGTGTGTATATAAGGGTTTTACATTGTTCCACAGTAATAAAATACATAATGTTTGTATAAACTTCAGTATATGTTTTTATAAATCATTTTGGGCAGAATGCAAGAAAAGCGTGTAATCACTATTTACAGTGTACTTTTGATAGCAAAATAATTAGCGCCAAAATGTTACTGAATTGTGCATGTTTTTTCTAAATTAGCAAATGTTTGCTAATTTTTTAGCGGATGAGGTTCAAAAGTTGTTGTGGTTAAAATGTCTGCCTTTTGTCAGAGGATTAGCAATTCCTACTAATTCAGCAAAGCAATTAGCCTCCATTTTCATATGTCTGGCTAACTTTGTCATTAATGTAGGTGCATGTGCTAACTTTTCCATTAATTAGGAGAATGTGTTAACTTTTCCATTAATTTAGGTGCATGTGCTAACTTTTCCATGAATTAGGAGCATGTGCTAACTTTGCCATTACTTTAGGTGCATATCTAACATTTCCATTCATTTAGGTGCATGTGCAAACGTTTCCATTAATTAGGAGCATGTGCTAACTTTTCCATTAATTTAGGTGCATGTGCTAACTTTGCCATTACTTTAGGTACAATTTTTAACTCTGCCGTTACTTTAGGTGCATGTGCTAACTTTTTCATTAATTAGGAGCATGTGCTAACTTTTCCATTACTTTAAGTGCATGTGCTAACTCTGCCATTAAATTTGGAGAATGTGATAACGCTGATGTAAATTTAGGTGCATATAATATTCAGCATCAAGGCATTAGTATGTTTCTTCCATGATAAAATGGGATAAGTGCAGAATTTCTGCAGCAAACCAACTGTACCAAAGGGACAAATAAAGATAATTCATGGGGCATTGCAATGTGTTGGGTACCTCTCTAGTATTCAAGGGGTTAACAATAATTTGAACTTATGCCTCCTAGTGCACAGAAAAAAATGCAGTCCTGTCATACCTAAACCGTACAGAAGAATTCAGAGGCTATTAGTGGTCTCACACAATGGGTGGGTTATTTCTCTCTAGACTTCTCACAACACAGTGTCTTTTTATAGTTTTCTAAGCAGAGCTGTGAGCCATCTGTCTGATTTCAACTAAATGAAATTCTGTACAGCAGGAAAAATGTTTCCTTATTCCTACAAGTAATGTCAGTGTTACTGCTCAAATGTCTGACACTGTGCAAACATTCTTGTCTTTTTTTTTCTATATTTTTCAATACTATAAGAGCTCCACTTTTTTATTATTTCTTTATGTAGATATATAATTTTTGATGAAAGTTCTTGGTTCATGGTGGCCTACATTTTAATAAAATGTTAATCACAGGGACACTATCATCTAAAAAAACAACAATGGTGATTTTGAAATAACTTTAAAAATCACCTGTATGTTATATTATCCACTTTAATTCAGACAGCATGTTTTTGAGTTACTTAGAATTATATATTATTTTAATTAACCCCGTGAGTGTCAGAGGGGTACGGAACTCATTCTGTACCTCTCTGGCACTCAAACGGTTAAGGCATGCTGTACAGACACTTTGTCTTGGCTCTACATTTCCTCCCCCACTCACTGACACTGGCCCCATTTAAATCAATGGGATATATGGGAAAGATAAAAGTACAAGAAAAGAAAAACAGGGTAAAGTACCTAAGAATAGCTTTAATCATCAAGAGAGTAAGAGGCAATATCTTAAAGGGGGTCTATCAACCCTATACAGCTTTGTGTAAATAGTTTTCTTATATGCTTTAAAGTGTTTGTTTTTTGTTTTTTTTTAAACCGGAAATTATTGCGGAAATTAAAAGAATAAATACAGCCCTGCTCCTACTTCCGGGCAGACTGCGGTTACCTGATCCTTGCTGCAGCCTGCCGTTCTGCCTCCTTCTATTCAGCCTCCTCCGATGACGGAGGCTTTCTATCTGTAAGCTGGAGCACTCTCATTGGCCAGAAATTGATCTTTGCCAATGAGAGCCCTTTGTCTATAGATGCTCTGTTGGGACGTTATCTAGCCTCAAAGACAGACGTATAGGATACTCTGTTGGGCACAGATAACCGACTATAAGGGGAAGGGACCCCAGTATACTATAAGCCTAAGATGAGCCAAATGTAAGTGCAATTCTTTTGGGGGAGTAGGATCTTTTATGGCATTGGGGAAGAAGCACTAAGGTGTGATAAAGAGGAGATAACTTCTTCAGTGATATCACTTCTCCAACTCCTATGTTATTCTATGGAGCCAATGCACTAAGATCTCTCCAGCTTTGGAGATCTTAGTGTATATGCTCTATAGAATAACATAGGAACTGGAGAAGTGATATCACTGGAGAAGTCATCTCCACTTTATCACCTGTTTATCACTCCTTAGTGCAGAACCATTGTCTTTTATTCTCTTGAAGATTAAAAGCTACACTTCGATACCCTGCTTTCCTTTTCATTTGCTAATTATCTTCCCAGTATACTACATTTAGTGGACCAGTCCACTTCAGATTGAGTTGAATAAAGGATCATAACGTCATCTACTAACTTCATATTGTTTAAATATACTTGCTTAGGTAGGCATTTTATTCTAGCCATACTTAGTTTAGCAGTTTACTTTTTTAATTAAATAATGGGAATTTAAAGCAGAACTACCACCTAATATAAAGTCGCCCCCTACTAATTATGCATATGGCGATTAGCTTCTTATTAGTTCTATTATCTGTTCTGTTCTCCACATTTGATTGTTCTATCTAATACCTCTGTATGTCTATTTCCAATTGTACAGTACTGCGGAATTAGTTGGCGCTATATTAATAAAGAATAATAATAATAATATCTGCCACAAGTACCAGCATCAGAAGTAATCCTTTTTCTTGTGAGACTGACAGACAGGCTTCTTGCTTTAGAGTCTCTTCCTGTGCCTTTGGCTCCATGCAGTGCCTCCAAGAGTAGACTTGGATGGACAGTGCAGGCACGTAGACTTCTCTACGCCAAGATGTCTGTGCACAAGCCTGGCCGCCAGGCTCACAAGAAAAATTATTACTTCGGATGCTGGTACTTTGTGGCAGATAATAGAATTATTAAGAAGCTAGTTGCCATATGCATAATTAGTGGGGGGCGACTTTATATTAGGTGGTAGTTCCACTTTAAGGAATTTCATTTGTCCCTTATGGTGAAGTTGGTTTGCCCCCAAATTACTCAACTTCTCTTTTGAACATAGGGCCCTAAGGATCATACTTCGAGGCTCTCAGTCTAGCTCTACCTTGAGTTTTAGCAGTAGTCTCCTTTCTTACTGACAAATATTGGTCTTGAAATTCAAACTAGAATGCGGAAATATATAGACCAATAAATAATAGGATTTTAGTCTTCCCTGTTAAATCCTTTTCTCTTAGTCATACAGGTTACTGGTAACTTTGGGTAGTCGATCAGCCCCTTTAAATAGGCAGGGACAATTCTGAGAAGTGACTGTTGGGTGTAGCCTACCTCCTCTCCTTAGCTTGCAGCTAGCCAATCCCTAACCAGTAAGATTTGCAGATTAACTATTGACTAGGTAGTAAGAAGGTAAAGGAAGACTCCTTTGAGCATGAACCCGAAAGGACCCCCACGTTCTGCCACAGGAGAGCCATGCAAGGTCCATTGATAGGGTGGGAGACCAGTAACCTGCATGGACTAAGAGAAAAGGATTTAACAGGTAAGACTAAAATCCTATTTTCTCTGTCATCCAATACAGGTTACTGGTAACTTTGGGATGTCCAACCATTAAGTTCCCCAGGGCGGGAAGAAAGGCAAGGATCAGGCGTAGGCCCCCAAATTCACCAGAGCACCAATGAACCTACAGATCATAAATAGCTCAACACTAACAGCAAAGTATCAATGGACACTAAACAGGGGTAAAACAAACCCCATGAACTGTTACACAGCACACTGAACTAGAGCCAACAGAGCTCAAAAGTGAAAGAGTACTGAGAGACTAAAGAGATCCTAGACAGGCAAGGCCGCCTCCAGGATCTTCCTCCCAAAACTGGCATGAGCGGATGCCAGCACATCCACACAATAGTGTTTAGAAAAAGTGTGCACAGACGACCAAGTGGCCGCCTTGCACAACTGATCAGCTGATGCCTGGTTCCTGTAGGCCCAAGAAGCCCCAACAGACCTCGCAGAATGAGCTGTGACCCTGAAGGGAACAGGATTCTTCCAAAGTTCGTAAGCCTTACAAATCGTGGACTTGATCCAAGAAGCAATGGTTACCTTGGAAGCAAGCTTCCCTGTCCTAGTACCCTCAGGAATGACAAAGAGAGTGTCAGACTCTCACACAGAATTTGAGACAACGAACATCATCCAACATATGAAGATCCTTCTGTTTATCAGAAGCAGGGTTAGGACAGAAGGGAGGGACCACAATCTCCTGATTGATGTGGAACTCAGACACCACCTTCGGGACAAACTCGTGTGAGGTGCCTTGTCCTTGTGAAAGACCAAAAAGGGTGGTCTACAAGACAGGGCATGCAGCTCCACAACTCAGCGAACAGAAACAATCACCAGGAGAAAGGCCATCTTCCACGTTAGCATACGTAGAGGAATGGTAGCCAAAGACTCAAAAGGAGGGCAATGAAGCAATCCCAAGACCAGGTTAAGGTCCCACTGAGAAGCAGGGGACCTAAACACTGGATGGGTATAAGCAATATCCTGGAAGAAAACCTTGACATCAGGAATGATAGCAAGGAGCCTCTGAAAGAAGACAGAGAGCGCAGAAGTCTGAACCTTAAAAGAACTCAGACTGAGACCCTTATCCACACCATCCTGGAGAAGGAAAGAACTGTAGGAAGGTCAAAATCCTGAGACCGGTCTTTGTCAGCACACCAAGATAGAAAGGTAGACCATACACGATGGTACGCCTTAGAGGAAACCGGCTTACGGGCACTAAGCATAGTAGCCACCACACCAGAAGAAAATCCCTTCTTCTTCAAAATTGAGGATTCAATCTCCATGCCGTCAAAGCCAGACGATGAACGTCTTCCTTCCAAAGGTAACCCTGTAGAAGAAGGTTCGGACAGGGGGGAAATTGAAGAGGTTCCACCACTGAGAGGTCCAGAAGCTCCAGAAACCAAGCTTGTCGAGGCCAGTATGGAACAATCAGAATGACTGGACAGCGCTCCAGTCTCAGTTTCCGTAGAACCCTGTTCAACAGGGGAATGGGTGGGAAGATGTATGCCAGAGGAAATGTCCACAGGATTGACAAGGCATCCACTGCCAGAGCCAGGGGGTCCACCCAGCGAAAGCAGAACATTGGATCCTTCCTGTTGTGCCTGTTTGCCATCAGGTCTATGCACGGAAGACCCCACTGCTGGATGATGAGGTTGAACACCTCTGGATGTAGTTCCCGCTCTCAGCTGTCCACCGTGTGCCGACTGAGGATGTCTGCCAGAAAGTTGTCTATGCCAGGAATATGAACTGCGGAAATGGCAGGGACATGCTCCTCTGCCCATGACAAAATAGCCTTGACCTCTAGCCAAGCTGTGAAACTTCTTGTGCTGCCTTACTTGTTGATATAGGCTACCGCTGTGGCATTGTCCGACTGTACCCTGACCGGGCAATCCTCCAGATGCCTTGTCCAGTGCTGAAGGGCATGAAATATTGCCCGACGCTTCAAAACATTGATGGGAAGGAGAGATTCCTCCTGAGACCACCGGCCCTGAACACTCAAGTGACCCAGCACCGCTCCCCATCCGGAGAGGCTGGCATCCGTTGTGACTGTCGTCCAGAAGGACACCAGGAAGGGTCTGCCTTTCAGGAGATTGTTCAGGTTGAGCCACCATGAGAGGCTCTGTTCCACTTGAAGAGGGAGAGATAGGGAACTTTTCCGGAGATCTGGTCGACCCCTGCATGCCAGGATTAGAAACCTCTGAAGTACCCTGGTGTGAGCAATGGCAAACTGAACTGCTTCCATGGTGGAAATGAACTTTCCCACCAAGGATGACAACTTCTTGGCTGGAACCAGATACTAAGACAGGATAGCCTTGACCTTCAGTGCAATCTGATGAGCCACTTCGTCTGTAAGAAATACCATCCCTCTCTGAGTGTCGAAGAGGAGGCCCAGAAAGACCATCCTCTGGGAAGGAATAAGGTCTGACTTGTCCAAATTTATGATCCACCCGTGATGGGAGAGAGCATGAATGCAGTCCTGCACCTGCTGATGAAGGAGTTCTGGAGAAGAGGCCTTCAGAAGGAGGTCATCCATATATGAAGTCACCCTGATGCCGTTCCGATGTAGGACAGAGATTGATGGCCCCAGGACTTGAGGAGCCATGGTTAGGCCAAAGGGGAGGGTAGAAAACTGGAAATGCCCTCTGTCGCAGGCAAAGTGAAGATACTGCTGACTCTCCGGATGAATGGTGAAGTACAGATAGGAATCTTGAAGATCCAGAGAGGCCAGAAATTCCCCAGGGGACATGGCTGCTATCACTGTGCGCCCAGACTCCTGGCGGTATTGGGACCGGACCACAAAGGAGTTGAGATCTTTCAGATCCAAAATGGCATGACATCTGCCGTCCTTCTTGGAAACCACAAAGAGGTTGGAGTAGAACCCCAAGCCCCTCTCCTGAGGAGGAACGGGCTCCAGGACCGCCTTGTCCAGAAGGGCCTGGATAGCTTCCTCAAAAAGGCAGAGCTTTTCTGCTCCCAAAGAAGAATGAGAAGGGAAGGTCCTGGGAGGAGGAAGGGAGGTGAAGGGAATCCTGTACCCCGTAGCCACAACCTGTAAAACCCACGGGTCTACCACAGAGGCCTGCCAAGCCGAAAGGTAGTGGCATAGGCGGCCACCTACCAGCGGGTGGGGTCCCGGGTTTGGCGAGTCACGTAGAGGAAGGTTTGGAAGCCTTGGGCTTCGCGGAGGACTTGGCTCTCCATTGCTGCTTAGGCTTGGATGAGAAGTGCGGAGCCTGAGGGACCGCCTGGGTCGCTTGGCACGAGTCTGCTTGAAAGGGATGAAAAAGCTGATTCCTTTTGACAGGCACCTTCTTCCTCAGGACAACTGGCAGGTGAGTACTCTTCCCTCCAGTGGCCTCGCTGATGAGATCCTTGAGCTCAGGCCCAAACAGGGAGGAGCCCCGAAAAGGCAAAGACAGGAGAGCCTTCTTGGAGGCTGTATCAGCAGACCAGATCTTGAGACAAAGAGCATGTCTGGCTACCACAGACATGGTAGATGCCCTGGCTACCAGATGCACAGCATCAAACAGGGCAGCAGAGACATAATGCTGAGCCACAGCAATGTTAGTGAGAAGTCGCAACACGTCAGAAATAGAGGCCCCCTTACGGACAGCTGAATGGAGCTGTGCAGTCCAAACAGCCACAGCAGTATTCACCCACGCTACAGCAAAGGCAGGGTGGAGGGCAGAGCCAGCCGTCGCAAAAATAGCCTTGAGAGAAGTCTCAAGCTTTTTATCAGTCCAGTCTTTGAGAGCAGAGGTGTCAGCCACTGGCAAAGCAGTGGACTTAGAAAGCCTGGAAACTGGGGCATCTACTTTAGAGGGATGGACTCACTGCACAAGGGCAGTTTCAGAGAACGGGTAAAGCTTAGCAAACTTCCTAGACACAGATGGTTTCCTGTCTGGAAATTTCCACTCCGCAGACACTAAACGGTCAACGGTAGGGTTAGGTGGAAAATATGTATGGGGACTAACAGGCTCCTGAACACATCAGAGGGGTCAGAAGACGCCTCCCATACCAACAGAACATTCAGGGTGATAAGCACAGCCCTGATCAGGCCCTCAGCCGAGGGAATGGGGTCAGCCTCAAAGGGGTCCCCAAAAAACTGAGATGAAGGAACAGCTGAACAATCATCATCATCATCATCATCATCATCATCAGAGTCCACCAATAATTCCTCCTCAGAGAAGTCAGACACATCAGGTACACCCGGCGGTTTAGGCAGGGAAGATCTGTTAAAGGCGGAGGCCTGCCACGAGTGGAAGACCCCCTGTAAAGTGGATGGAAGGAGTTGTAAGGTGGACCGGAGGTCCCTGGTAGTAGCCTTAAACTCTTGCATCCATACTGGCTCTGGTGCATGGCTGGAGGCCCCTGCAGGGGATTCAGGGGCACTAGCGTATGCTGGGCAAACATGACCTAAGTATTCTCTAGGTAACCCTGAGTGACAAGAGGAGTAATGAGCAATGGGGGACACAGACACCCCAATGTCCTTTGTGTTAGGTTTAGCCCAAAGGTCTAACGGAGCAGACATTCTCATAGAGTCAAATGGTCAAAGTATCAAAACACCCACAAAACAGCGTGTATGACAAATAAATGCAACCCAGAAATGCTAAATAAGACTTACGTGGTAGGCGAAGGGTTAAACTGCAGAGGATAGAAGGAGAGTCCAAGCCCTGTGTAGCATACACGATCTGCCGTGGCTGCCGTTACGGGAGCCAATCAGAAACGAGCGAGCAAAGCGAGCGCTCATGGGACACGTAGTTTTGCTAATGGAGTACCCCAACAGTGCCCGAAGCCCCCAACAGTGCCCGAAGCCCCCTAAAGCCCCCAACATGCCCAAAACATTGACCGGATGACAGAGCAAGGGCAAACCCACAAAATGACCCATTTCTGACTTCACTACGTGAAGCGGTTGCAGAGATATGTCCCAAACTGTAAAGTCCCATAGAAGTGAATGAAGCAATGGCGTCTATGCGGTAAACGCACACCTTAAAGGCGCGGAACACAAAGTTAACAAGGTGAATACCAAACTTAAAACCACTCAAAAGCCCACTAGAATAAAACAATAGACCCAATAAACACTGGTCCCAGTAGGGAAAGTGCCCCAAAAAACCTAAAAGGTGCTAACCAGCAGCAAAAGGGTTAAAGCGGAACATTCACATCCCCAAACATTTTCACCATTTGTTTTAAAATGTAAAGCAATATCAGCGCTGGCTTTAGTAATTTTCTCCACTACCTAAGAGTGGAGATTTTAATCTTTGAAATGTGCCACTTCCGGGTCTGCGGCACATGGAGCTTCAGGACTTCCCACCTCCCTCCCAGCAGCCCCTGGGGCGCGCGTTAGCGCTTCTCTTCGGAGCTGCATTTTTCTGGGCTAACGTGACAGCGAGACCCGTTTACCTTGCCTTTAACTTTAGGTTGATACATCTTTAAATGTCACACACTTACAGCTAGAATATGGAAAAATTTATAATTATTAGATTAAGGGCTCGATTCAATAACCTCTGCGCCCAAAAAACAGCCGTCGGCAGTTTTGTAAGCATGGTAAACAATTCAATTAGACGTCCTAACAACAGCTAACGGCAGTTTTAAAAGCACAATGAAACAGCTATTGTCAGAGCCATTCAATTGTGTGTGGCAGCGCTAATGGACTACAATGGACTGTTTTAAAGGGACATCGCACCATCCTCAGATGTGGCGTGTTTATAGTGAGACTACTCAGAAAGAGAGAGAGAAAGAGAGAGACAGATTAGAATTATGTTTGCATAACTATTTCTGCGGTGACGAAGGTGTGCGAGGGCTACAGATAACCCTCCTACCCCAAGCACACATGTTGACGCTGATGATCCAACTGGACAGTCAGACAGGAGCCTACCTCCACCGGGAGAATCACAACTGGCAGCAGCACCCCAGCTGCCGCAACCAGATCTCTCACAGCTGCCACAGGGACCTGTGGAGCAGCACAGGGATGACAGAGATCTGCACAGAGCCAGGATATTACCCACAAGGGTCACACTCCTGGGAATGACAGATGACGATGTCTAGAGACAGGTACAGGTTGACGTCCAACAGTATCATCCGGTTGTATGTGGTGATCAATGATGACATCGACCCCATTTACTACACTAACCGTGCCATAATTATACCTTATGATTAAGGTTGGATACTGAGCTCATTCTTTTCTCCATGATCCGATATCCATTTCTCAGGTGTCTGCTTGCCCTGGCGTCCCGTCACCTATCTGTGATTTCGGTTTCTTTCTCCTCCACTTGTTTTCACTCGTTGACACTAAAATATACGCCTGTTGTATCAGGGGCATTCGTCTTGATCACCTCCTACGTCACTCCTTTGTGACCTTGATATGTCTGTTACTTGTGGATCAGTATCCAACCTTGATCATAAGGTATAATTGATATCATAAGATACTTGGAAGGTTAACTTGTGAGGAGAGCAGGTGTGGTGAGAGTGAGGCTGATGCACACACAAATAGTTACGGAACTACAAGTTTCTTCTTTGGAGTGTCCTGTAATAACAAACTAACTGTTATAACACGAGTTCTATATTGATAAGAAGACACATGTGAAGAAGATTGACATTAAAAAAGGGGGATGTTAAAGAAGAACTTAAGTTTTCCGATTTTGTTTTCTGATTGAATTGAAATGTGTTTGAGGTGTACAGATGCAGGAACTGATTTTATCTGTATCTTTATTACCATAGAGGTGCTAGCCCTCTATGGTATAGTTTATTGTTGTGCAGTATTCATTTTTTTGGATTGCGTTCTTGCGTATGCACATTTTATATATGTGACTTGATATTCCTTTAATGGACATGTGCTCTATGGTGGGATTATCAGTCATATAGTAGTAGGGGTCTATATTGATGATCAGCCTGAATACAATTGGTCAGTCTGATCACCAATTATTTGGTCTGTTTTTATGCATTGATTTTTATTTTATATATATATGATTTATTGCAATTGACTATACTGATATTAGATATGGAGTAAGGCAGGGCCCAAAATTTCCGGTATGGTAAGAACCAGGAGTTTAATGGGAACTACTCTTAGGACTGGTAGCTATAAAGGATCCTAACACTAGTGCATGCACATTGGTTAGAGAACTGGGACTTCCCGTAGGACAAGGAGTGGGACCATGAAGTGAGGGTCAGTTAGGTTTTAGAAACTGGAATCTTATTGTTACTTTTGTTGAACTGTACATGTGTACAATCTTTTCCTAGTTGGGGGACTTTGAGAATTCCCCCCTCATTCCTTGTTGTTCTACAAACGTAATTCACTTGGAATCTCAATCTTACTGATATCATCTATGTATATTCATAGCTGGGAACTCTCCAGATTTACTCTGGAGACTCCGGTTTTGTAGTGATTTACTAGGTCTCGGGGGAAAGAGGCTGATTCACTGGTGGTGAGGACTTTCTTATGAAACTATGCCTGCTTCTACTCCTTTCCAGCCTGTTCCTCCCACTTTTCCTCCTTCCCCACCCTGTTCTGCCCACTTCCAGCCCCCTTTATTAGACGGCTAGTTAAGCCCTACCCCTTTGTGACACAAATTGTGTCATTTATATCCTCCCACTGGCACCACATGATGCCACCTCAGGAAGAAAAAGTTCCCAGGTATGTGTATATTAAAGATATGTTAGTGATGAGAATTTGTTTTCTATGTGTACCTATCGTTCAATATATAGTGCCAGTTACAATTTAAGCACCAGTTTTACAAAGTGTACGACTGCTATGTATATTGGTAGCAGGAGGCATATTAGTTAATTTCCAAGTTACTCTTCTGACCGGAAGCACTGTGTTACATAGTTCAGTGGCACATTCTGTCTTAGCATATCCCCATATCATTACTGATACCCCATGATCTCCTGTGAAGAACACAGGTAAAGTACCACTGATGAAGGTAGCAGAGCTTGTGAGGAAAAAGGCATCACATTCATAATAAGTGTAACTCTCCCTTTAATATAGTTAATCCATTGTGTGCCAGCGAGGTGTTCAACAAATTGCTCTGTAATTCATTGCACTTCCCTTTGGTACTGAAAAAAGTTAACAAAAGCTGTTCTTAACCCTTTAAAAATCACAGTGATGTGCAACACATTGCTTTAAAATGTGTTGCACACTCCTCTGATCCTCCAAGGTTAATGGAGCCAGTCTAAAATGTATCTTCACAGCAAATCACAGAATACAGAGGTAAACTAGTGTTTTTTTAACAGGATTCCCTTGACAGATGATGTGAGAAATAACTGTCAAGATAAATAACAGGTTTCTGCTTCCATAGGGATGACACTAAAATGGAAGCTGGGATTTCTCCTCTCTAAGCACTTAATCCTTTCTGTGACCTGTGGTTCACTGCCTGTAGCAAAGGTCACAGTCATTTTGTTCCCCATGCAAATAATTGGGCTTTCAACCTTCAATAAGATGGATTTACTTATTTTCAGAGATATTACTTAGGTCACAAAAGGATTTCAAAGGTTGAAAGAGAGACTTGCGAGCTTTGTAAAACACTATATGTTGTCTGTTGGATGCAAGGCATGTGGAATTACTGCAGTGTTGTATAATCAGGCAGATGGCCTCTCTCTTAGAAATGTGTTTGCCTGCAAATTTCTGCACAATCTACTAGTAAATAATCTGTAGCTGAAAAGTAAATGACTTTTTTACCCCTTAAGGACGGCCGATCGCGCATGCGGCCATCACTTAAGGACCACAGACCATTTTTTTTTCACGACATCTGGTTCAGGAGCCCTGAATTCCATGACGGTCCTGGCACGTCACAGGTCTACCCATGATGTGACAGGACCGTCAAGGGTCGTTAAGGGGTTAAAGTGGAAAATTTTACCTTAATTCAAGTTTGCATAAATGAAAACTGCATTAAAAACTGCCTATGTGTCATGTTAGCCAAAAATGTACAGTCAAAGTGATAGTAATAGCTGTATTAAAATTAATAGCACTATGTTTCATTACTTATATATTTGTAGTTCAAGTGCTATTGAAGCCAAAAGGATCCCCCTCCCGTCCCTTTCCCTGCGCCACTAATCCTCTTGTGGTCCAGATGGAAAGTGGTGAGGGCCAATCTTCAGTAAGCAAAAGGAAAATCCTGCCCTCCTTCATCAAAGGAGGAAGGGTTTTCCTTATACTTCCTAAGCAAAGATTGTCCTCACTGCATCTGTCCGGTCCCATGACCGGATTCCACATCTAAGGGGAGGTGGCCAAAAGGAGTGGGAGCGGGATCCTTTTGGCTTCAATAACGTTAGAAATACAAATATGTAATTAATGAAATATAGCGCTATGCGTTATTAAAAAAGTAAAGAAGACTTGAAAATTAACTTTAACACAGATATTACTATCAATTTTCACACTTCTTACATAATGCTAATGTATGCTAATTGTGGTATCAGTGCAGTACCACTATTTTCATATGCTAATTAAACTAGTCAGTAATGTTTCATATGCTAACAAAGGTATCAATGACTTTTCAAATGCTAATGAAGCATTGTGCTTGAATCAAGAAATGTCCAGTTTCACTTTGACCAGAAATACAGGTGTGAATATCTCCTATACTAGACATCTGCTGGACTTTTGGCTAACATGACACATAGACAGTTTTTAAAGGGATAGTAATACTTAAAATGTTAAAAAAAATATGTTGTAGGGTTTATCCCCCTGAGTAAAACAAGAGTACTCCCACTGCTGAAAGGCGTTTCATTCAAAAGTTATTAATTTTCAAAGTTGAATTTTTTAGGTGCAATATCACAGTGGCCTGAAATTGTACAATGGCGCTGTTGCTACACGATCCTATGGACAGCTCTGGTCCTGGGACCATAAATCTCTATAGGATGGTGTAGCAACAGCGCCACTGTACAATTTCAGGCCACTGTGATATTGCACCTAAAAAATTCAACTTTGAAAATTAATAACTTTTGAATGAAACACCTTTCAGCAGTGGGAGTACTCTTGCTTTACTCAGGGGGATAAACCCAACAACATATTTTTTTTTACATTTTAAGTATTACTATCCCTTTAATGCAGTTTTCAAATATGCCAACTTGGATTAAGGTGAAAGTTCCACTTTGATTTCATTTCCTTTTCTTTTCTTTCTTTTGTTTAAATAAAGGTAGATTAATACTGGGACTAACCACTATACAAAAAATAATGCAAAATAGTGAAATATGTACTTGCATATGATCACACAATGTATTTCACTCATATTTAGTAAGAATTAAAAAGCATGGTATACACAAGAAATAGATCCTGTAAACCAATCTCTGCCCCTCTGGATTATGCTTCTGGATTGGAGCATAACATTCCGGGACTTATAGGTGGAACCACATGCTTCTTGCTTCTGACATCTGTGGGGAGATTCGCTAAGCGGTGATAAAGAGGTGATGAGTGGAGATGACTTCCCCAGTTTGTCACTTCTCCAATTCCTATGTTATTTTATGCAGCCATTGCACTAAAATTACTTCGACTTTGAAGATCTAAGTGAAATTTCTCCATAGGAACTGGAGAAGTGATAAACTGGAGAAGTCATCTCCATTTTATCACCTCCTTATCACCACTGCTTAGTGAATCTCCCCTCAGGTCTCAAGCCATTCTCAATGCATTTTGGCAGACTTCTGACTTCCTTAAACCTGTATACTCATGTATAAAGGCATCCATCATTGCCATATTATTAATCTCTAAACGACCTCTCTTATAAAATGGCCCTAACTAAACTATAGAATTAAAAGGCATAGGGTGAGATATAACCTAAAAAGGACAAACCTTTTGTCAAGTTAAGGCATTAAAATCTAAAAATATGGAATATAAAAGAGAAAAAACAACCACCCCTTTAGGGTAAAGAGTAATTCCAGGCATGACCCCTTGCTGTCAGTGCCTAGGGAAACCAGCTGCACTTCATTGTTGAGCCTCACAAGCAAGGCTGAAGTGTACATGTGGTTAGCTAGCATCTAACCTGAGAGGCCACACATGCCTTGAGCAAACTACTTCATTTTGCTCTCTCGGAGTGCGCTCGTCACATTCTTTTGGTTTGTAGTCTCCCTAAGTGGAAGGGTATCCCAGGCATGGGCCCTTGCTTCTGTGTGCCTAGAAGGGAACAGCTGCATCCCACTGACGAGGTCCACATAGACCGAAACGTACGTCTGGGGTTGTACTGTTTCTCTCATGCGGAGAGGATTTGCCTGACATTTCGGGGCTGGACTGCCTGTGGGTGGGACCAGACTGGTATGAATATGGAAATTTCCTCTCTGCAATGGCACATGGGAGCGAAAAATGTGACTTGAGTAGCACCTGAGAGGCCACACATGCCTTGAGCAAACTACTTCATTTTGCTCTCTCGGTGTGCGCTAGTCACATTCTTTTGGTTTGTTGTCTCCCTAAGTGGAAGGGTATCCCAGGCATGGGCCCTTGCTTCTGTGTGCCTAGAGGGGAACAGCTGCATCCCACTGATGAGGTCCACATAGACCGAAACGTACGTCTGGGGTTGTGCTGTTTCTCTCATGCGGAGAGGATTTGCCTGACATTTCGGGGCTGGACTGCCTGTGGGTGGGACCAGACTGATATGAATATGGAAATTTCCTCTCTGCAATGGCACATGGGAGCGAAAAACGTGACTTGAGTAGCACCTGAGAGGCCACACATGCCTTGAGCAAGCTACTTCATTTTGCTCTTTCTCGCTGTGCGTTCGTCACATTCTTTTGGTTTGTTAGCTAGCATCTTACCTATAATTTTGGGACTGGACTCCCCTATTGAGCAGAATTAGTCTAATATGTACATAGAAATTTCAAATCAGCAGTATAGAGCTAAACTGTGATGCTTCTGAGCTGTGACTAGCCGCAGAAACAGCAATATTTGTTCATCCGCAGTGCCTCTCACATACATTGGCTTGGATATGAAAATTATCCACATATATTTTTTCACATGTAAAAGTGTTTTATATCTAAAAAATGTGGAAAAAGGCCATCTGGCAAATATTATGTTAGGTATGGATCTATGTCCATGTTGATATTCATATTTGGACATTTTCCAGTTTGTAATGTATAGATCCAAAACATTGGCTATCTATGGGTACACAGAGGAAGTGAAGCAACTATCCAGAGGAGCATTGATGGGTCTAATATGCGTGTAATACATCATGTGCATATTACATTTACAAGTAAATATCACACTCTTTTATGCTATGTTGCTTTTGTGTTTGAGATACCTGTATTGGATACGATTCATTGTATTGTATAGGATTCATTTCACACAGACAATTAAAGCAATATATTTTGCATATGGTATGTGCATTCTGAATGTGCACCACAAGGGGCAGTGTTTATGAGTGGCTGAGCATATGTGTAATGGCTGCCACTGCAGACATGCATTCTGGGAATTCTGACCACCTGTGAATTAGCTATGCCATGTGGCCAGGAACAAAGGAGCCATGTGACTTATTCAGGTAACCAGATTGGACAGTGGTTGGAGTTATTAGGCCTTGGGAGCCATGTTTTTGGTTAGAACCCACCATGCAGAGACAAGGATGAACAATGGCCTTTTGCTGTCCAAGAGTAACACCAAAGAAATTACTTGCAGGGTTCCCTTGGAAAAAGAGATATGCTTGCATGTGCTGAATTTTCACTGTAAACCAAGCTAAGTCTAATTGTAACACTGTATTTCTGTAACTTTGTTGTAATAACCCTTTTTTAGATATATTGCTTTAACAGCAGATGTTATAGTAAAGTATATCATCTAATATTACAATTGTTTCCTGTGTATTCATTCCACATAATTAACTGATATACCACAAATCAAATAAATATTAATGTTGTGATTAATATCCTAATTAGAATATTAATATTTGCATATTAATATTCATAATTCAGGCCACAAATACAACAATACCACAGAGTCATCTTCATTACACTGGAAAAATAGCCAGTGTGGTTGAAAACTAAGAAACAAGTGCAATACCAAGTCAATATTGGGGCTATATATTTTCATTGTTCTTCACTATATTCCGTTCTCTGTTCCCAATTTGCAGTTGTGGTCTATTTTGAAGGTAAAAAGATTGTTTTTTATGGGTAGTAGTCTGTTTTTTGTTTTTGTTTTAGAATTTTTAATTATTTGTCCTCCTATGTTTCCAATGGCTCGCCCCAGAATTGGTCCAGTTTCCTTTTCAACACAGGGCAATTAGGCTTGTAGGATTTTGCTTCATTTAAAAAACAAAAAAGCAAACAAAAAGAAATATAGCAATAGTCAATGCTGGCAGGGTACATTTATTTGCAATGCATTGGAGACCTCTCTGGGATACAAGGGGTTAACACCTTTATGACCACATGGCTCCATACATGTGCTCCTTTCTAGCACCAGGTAAAGCAGCACACATACCTTTTTACTGGTGGCAGCAGTTAGCATCACATGAGTTTTAACCACTTGTAATCCATGGGATTGCAATATGGAAGTGCACAGAGCAAGCCATCAGAAGACATATACAACCTACTGCCCCTCTTACTACAGGGAACTGAATGGATAGGTTCCTGACACTAAAATTTGTAAAGTGCAAGCTTTCATTCACAGCCTATAACTGACATCACAATCATGTTGCTTCCTTAAAAAAAAACAAACAAAAAAAGAAAAACGCATTGCATGGCATGACGGATCATTTATTAACACCTTGGATGCTAGAAAGGTCTCCAGCACATTGTGTTGGGAAACTTTTACAGCAACCATGAGCTTAAGCTGTGCATAAATCCTCATTTATAGTGCCAATTAAAGGCCCTTCATACTGGATATAGACATACAGCACGTTTCCATCTGCCACTTAACCACTGAGATCCAGGGTAGTAAAATAAGTATTCATACATAGTAAGCCATCAAAAAAGGATTTTTGTGTACTTCCTGATCAATGCTTTTCTCTTAGTCCTTGTGGAACACAGAAACCATGGGCTAAACTTTTCTCCCCCAGGAGGTAGGGCACTTGCATAAAGAGTTCTCTGGAGGTGGATACTCCCTCCCTGCTCCACTTTACTCCAATAAGTGATGCTCATTTTTACGGTATAGCAAATACAGAAGGAAAAAAGGAGTAGGGCAGGAAGGTGGCCATCTGTACATGAGAATCCCAACACCACTGTCCAGAATTCAAACAAGCTTGTTTTCTCCATGTGGGTGTCTTGTGTTCTGCAATGAATAAGAGAAAATGACTTATATGTAAGTGCACACAAATATCTCTCTCTCTCTCATCCGTTGTGGAACATAAAAAACATTTGGATATACCAAAACTAATCCACCAAGATTCCAGGGAGGGAGATAAAAAAACCCTCAAATACAGACTAGTCTCAATAGTGACTAACCATAAACAATTATAAACCGCAGGTGGACACTGACACACCAAACCAAGTAACAGTCAAGTAGTTACTAGAAGTGAAGGCAAGAAAGACTCTTAGACAGGTACAACAGGCTGCAGAACATACTATCCAGAGCATTGATAAAGTAATGTTTGGCAAATATGATGACCAAGTCACTGCTTTGCACAGCTGTTCAGCAGATAACTGGTTATTTTAGACCCAGGAAGCACCCACCACTGCAGCAATAATGCCAAAGGGCATTGGCTTTTTCCTAAAGATATAGGCCTTCATCCAAGAACCACCACCTTAGAGGCCACTTGGCCCGCACGTGGACCCTCAGGAATAACAAAACGTGGGACCGATTTGCAGAAATGTTCTTCTAAATTCTTCCAAGCAGTGAAGCTTCTGCTCCTGTCTGTTAGAAGAAGCCAGACAAAGAGGAGGAAGAACATTTTACTGGTCAATATGAAATTTAGAAACCCCATTGGGAATAAACCCAAAAGGGAGTTTGCAAAACTAGCCCATCTGTATGAAAGATCAGAAAGGGAGGTCTACAAGATAAAGCTTCTAATTTTGACATAGTCTTTCTGAAGGAATCCCAGGACTAGGTTTAAGTCCCACAGAGGAGTGGGATCTAGAAAAACAAGGTAGGCAGGAGCCACCCCTTGCACTAAGAATTGCACATCTGGCGACAAGGCAATATGCCTCTGAAAAAGCACAGAGTTGAAATCTGAACCTTGATAGAATTGTGACTGAGCCCTTTCTGTAGCTCATCCTGAAGAAAGGCCAAAATAACTGAAAGATGAAATGGATGCAACCATGACACCTGGTCTTCACACCACTTGAAAAGCAAGGAGAAAGCTATGATACGCTGTAGATGAAACCAGGCCTTCATCTTCATAATATGACAGGTGCAGTGAAACTCTTCTTTCTCAGAATGCTTCAACAGCCGAGCCAAGGCGGCTAACCTCTCCACCTCTGGGTGACACATAGAACCCCTGGTCAAGATGAGGGCCAAAAGAGTGGATGATGAATCAATTTGGCAATTGACAGATTGAGAAGTTGAGAGAACCAAGCCTGGCAAAGCCAGTAAGGAGCAATCAGGATTTCATACTCCCGCTCCATCCTGACCTTCCTTAATACTCTGGGGATAAGAGGAAAAGGAGGAAACACATAAACCAGAGGAAAGTACCAGTGTCGATCGAACACAGTTTGGTTGAGTTCTGAATTCCCAGGATGCCTGAGAAAGTCAACCACTACTCTGTCCACTCCTTGAATGTACAACACCACAAGCATGCGCTTCTGTCAAAAAAAGAACCAGATGAACCTCTGACCACACAGCTGTGCTTCTGATCTGTCCTTGGTGACTAAAATAAGCCACCACCATTGCACTGAATCCACACAGGCAGTCCAGGAGTAGCTGGGACTAATGCAGAACAGTAAGGCAAATCATTCAAAGTTCCAAAAATTGATGGACAGAAGACTTTCACTGTCAAACAAAGGCCCTGGGCTGTCAGAGAGCCAAACAAGGATACCCAAGCCTACAACCTGGCATCTGTCATGACCACATACCAATTCAGTGGGACCAACTCTAACCTAGAATCAGATGAGAGTCCTGGAACCACCACCAAAAATCTGACTTTTTCCGGCTCAAGAAACATCACTTTGGAAAGATGACACTGCTGTCTAGACCAATTCCTGAGAATCTCCAGCTGCAGTTCCCAAGTGTGAAATTGTTCAAATGGAACTACCTCCAAGGCAGAGACCCGATAACGTAGCACCTTCATGTATTCCTGCACTGTCGCTAATGGCTGGGCCAAAGCCTGAGACACGTGCTGTGACAACATCCAAATCTTGTTTTCTGGCAGGAACACCAATCCTGGTGTCGAATCCCATGCTGAGAAAGACAAAAACTGATCACTCAGCCGTGCTGTTCCAGTATGGACATGCACATTTGTAGATGAAGACACAAGGCCTCCGCTGAAAGAACCGTTAGTAAAAGACTGTCCAGGTAAGGGAAATCCCAAGAGACCGAATGTGTGCAGACAAAGCTGCCATAACTTTTATGAAAACCTGTGGAGCAAACACCAGCCCAAAATGGAGGGCAGTGAACTAAAAATGACGATTTTGGAAAGTAAAGTTGGAAAGCTGATGGTCTTCATTATGGAAATATGCAGATATATGGAAGCTAGAAACTCCCCTGGTCACAAAGACTCCATCTTGAGCAGTGGTGCTTGAATGAAGCAATTAATACTCTTTACATCCAGGATAGGATGATAGTCGTTGTCCTATTTGGGGACTATGAAAAGATTGGAATAAAATCCCTTGAAACTCTTCTGTGGGGCAAAAGGAACAAATACCTGCATATTCACCAGGGAATACTCAGTGTCTAGGAATAAAAGTCCCTGCACTGAATTGAGTGGGACTCTGGACATGAAAAAGTGATAAGGAGGAAGAGATTTGAAATGTATGTGATAACCTTCTGAAATCACACCCACCTGTCTGCCAGAGAAAGAGTCCAGGAACTGTGAAAGAAGTGCAGATGTCCTCAGATTGCCTGAAGAGGACCTCTGCTGAGGTAGACTTGTCAACAAGGGCCTTTTGGATAGATTTTTTTGCCTGCCCATGGTTGCTTGGATTTTGGGGAAGGACACACCTGCCTTGCAGAAGCCCTGGGTGCATACCAGAACTGGCAAGGAAAGCCACGTCTTCTGTGGAAAGGAGGAATGCTTGGGGGTAGTAAGGCAATAGAACACTCAACCCCAGTACCATGGCTAAGGACTTTCTCCAATTCTGGGCCAAACAACTGTTTTCCCACATATGGAAGAAAGATTACAGACTTCTTAGAAGACTGGTCCGCAGACCAAATCTTCAATTCTGCACTGCAACAAAGTTGTAACGAATTTGGCAGTGTCCCCCCCCATTATATGTTACCACATCTGCCCCAAAAGCCCCTTCCCACAGACTGGAGTCCACCTGGAGCTGTGGGACACAACAATACAGTTGTCATGGGACCCATGATATTTGCTTACCTGTTACTCTGTCCAATGGTCTAGGGCTGATGCTGCATCCTCTGGCTTGGTCTGTGACGTTGCGCTCGCTATTTTGTAGCATTCAGGGTTATTGGCGATTGAGCCCCACCTTCTGGTGGTAGCCTTCTAGTCTGCCCATGAACTGGGCTTAGTCGCCCTTTCTTGGTGTTTCTATGCGTTGACTGTGGCTGACTACCCGATCCGGTTCCTGACTGTGACTTGTCTGACTTACGCTCCGTGCAGTCTCCCGCTCCTGTCTGACTACCACTTGTCTCAGATGATATCCAAGGGCTCACTCTATCTGTCTAGTGCAGCAGGTGCTATTTCTAGTGCAGCATGTGCTTATTATGACTTACAACTAGTACCGGGTACAGTTCAGTGTCAGCTCCTGTGTAGTGGACTACGCACTGTTCTCACACCTGTTCCCCCACGGTTGAGGAAGTGTTTGCTCCTATTTCTTATTTCAATAAACTGGTTAAATTTACTTGTATCTGTGTTGGATGTTTATTTGCCAAAGACCACTGTGACAGTACAAAATGGCGATGAGTGCTGAAGGTACAAGCGAGCCAGAATGGACTCACAAGATCAGCGGATCGATCAGTTGTCTTTTGCCATGCAAAAGCTTCTAAACTGTACTGCACACCTTGGTCAGGTTCCTCATCAACCGGTGACCCCTCCTGATTCACACCGGTGGTACCTCCTAATCCTGAAGTCAGTACTAATCGAGGGTTGTCAGGTACTGATCCCCTTCCTCAATGCTATGAAGGGAAGCCCACTCTCTGCAGAGGGTTCTTGAACCAGGTGGGCATTTTCTTGGAAATTGTACCACATGCATTTCCAAGTGAACGAAGTAAGGTCGGTTTTGTGATATCCTTGTTGTCTGGTAAGGCACTGACTTAGGCCAACCCCTTGTGGGAGACAGGGAAGCCCATTGTAGGCAACTTCACAGAATTTGTGAATGAATTCTGCAGGGTCTTTGATATTCCAGCCAGGGCAGTATCTGCAGTGAAAAGGCTCATGACCATACGCCAAGGCACACGCACTGTAGCCGATTATGCTATTGAGTTTCGCACCTTGGCTGCAGAAGTGGGCTGGAACAACAAGGCATTAGTAGCCGCATTTACGCACGGACTGTGCAACTCTATTTAGGATGAGACAGCAGTCCGTGAACTGCTGGGAGATCTGAACGAATTGATTACCTTTTCAATTTTGATTGATACCAGGCTCAGAGAGAGACCTGCATTCAAGAATCAGGGGCACAAACTCACGTGTCGATTGGCACCTAACTTTTCAAACCCATCCTATCCTCCCTCACCTCCAATGCCTCCTGGTTACGAAACTGCCAGGGTTGAACAGATGCAACTGGGCTTTACGCGTCTCTCAGGGGAGGACAGGGTGTTCCGAAGGAGAGAAGAAGGTCTTTGCCTTTACTGTGGGAAGGCAGGCCACTTGCTACGCTCCTGAACTACCTGCCTGGGAAACACTTGCACCTAGGGTTGTGTCGGGGGCAGACCCTAGGTGGAGTTTCTCAGTCCCCAGATTCCCGGCAAGGGAAACCCATCCTTGAAGTGGTAGTGTTCTGGTCCACATCCTCAATCACGGCTCTGGCCTTGGTGGATTCTGGAGCTGCTGGATACCTCATGGATGCTGGCTTCGTGGCCCAGCATGATATTCCACTGTTGCCTCGCTCTTCTCCACTGGCAATTGACGCTATTGGCGGTAGACCTTTGCAGCGTTCACATATCACAAGACACTTCCGTTATCTCTAAGGGTAGGGGCACGCCATGTGGAGACCCTACAGTTTCAGATTATAAAGTCGCCACACTATGCAGTCATCCTGGGGTTTCACTGGCTATAGACTCACAATCCCAGGATAGACTGGCAGACATGCGACATTGTGTCTTGGTCTTCCTATTGTGCGGAGGCTTGTCTACAGCAGCCTACCAAAATCCTATGTACCTCTTCCTCGTTACCTGCAGTGTACCAATCATTTAATGAGGTATTTAATAAGGTAGAGGCTAGTACATTGCCGGCACACAGGCCGTATGACTGTACTATTGATTTAATCCCAGGAGCCATACCTCCTAGAGGATGAGTCTACCCTCTGTCTCTGGAGGGGAATAGTGCCATGGAGGAATACGTGTGTGATGCCCTAGCCAGAGGCATCATTCGCAAGTCCTCCTCACCTGCAGGTACAGGATTCTTTTTTGTGAAAAAAAAGGATGGGGAATTGAGACCATGCATTGACTACAGAGGTCTAAACAAGTTGATGGTTAAGAACGCATACCCCATGCCGTTGATTACAGAACTGTTTGATCGGATAAAGGGCTCAAGGGTGTTCACCAAGCTTGATCTAAGGGCTGCTTATAATCTTGTCAGAATGAAGGAGGGGAATGAGTGGAAATCCGCATTTAACCCTCGCAGCGGACATTATGAATATTTGGTGATGCCCTTTGGCTTATGCAATGCTCCTGAAGTATTTCAAGAATTAATCAGTGATATATTGCGAGATCTACTACTGAGGTGTGTAGTAGTATACTTGGATGACATTCTTATTCACTCACCGACCTTAGAAGCACATCAGGCGGATGTGGCATGGGTCTTGCAGCTATTAAGAAAGAACAAGCTATTCTGTAAGCTGGAGAAGTGCAAATTCCACAAGTCCCAGGTTACAATTCTGGGTTACGTGATTTCCTCTGCAGGACTGGCCATAGATGCACTTAAGTTCTCTGCAGTTCTGAAGTGGCCCTGTCCAGTAGGATTGAAGACCATACAAAGGTTTCTGGGCTTCATGAATTATTATAAGAAATTCATTAAAAAAATTTCCTTGCTAGTGAAGCCACTTACAGACATGACACATAAAGGGGCAGATAAGTCCAACTGGTCCCCCAGTGCTATCCAATCATTTGACGATCTGAAGGCTGCATTCGCCAAGGCTCCTATTCTGTCTCATCCCAAACCCGCCTTGCCCTTTACTCTGAAGTTTGATGCGTCTAAGTCCCTCAGTGATGCTAGAGAAATATTCTTTTTGAAGGGTAATCTATAATCACCGTGACTGGCTGTGGTCATGAAAAAAGCGTTGGGTTGCTCCAAATTGAGGGAGAAGCCAGTTACTGACAGATACAATAAAATATTCCTATACATTTATTTATAATAAAAATGATAATGATTATATGTTATGAAATCAGATGTGCGCCTTTTAATTTTATTCCTGTAATTATCACTTTTTTCCATAAACGGAAGATCAAGATTAATTTATTTTGGGGTATTATATTACAGCTGCACCAACTTTGTACATGCAGGCTGGGGAAAAATTATGATTATTTTGTGTCAAATATTATAGCTGCACTGTAAGACAGCTGCATAATTATAATACGTGCAAGAATTCTGTGTTGATTGCTGGTATTCAGGGGCATCTAACTTTTGAACCATGTGATGAACAAAACTAACATTTCAGAGTCTGAAGTTTGTTAAATCTTGTAGTCTATGACTATTGGCTTCCAGACACCAAACAAACAAATCAAAGATAGTGTTACTTTAGATGTTTCTCCTACACACTGTTGAAGTGTATTGTCATGAGAGGTGAACTGAAGGCAGATTAAGATGTGGCTCAGTATAAAAAAAAAAGAACTGCAGATTCAAACGTAAAATAAATTATAAAAATGATTGGCTTACGTGGGTGCCATTAATTAGAGTGCTGTGGTAAGCACCTCAGCAAGTCAGTGTAATATATGAATAATCTGCACTGCAGTCCCATAGATCACCATGCACATCAGCTTTGCCTCTTCTTCACTGTAATATGCATTGAGTACAGTACTGATTAATAATGCTGCGTTGGGAATGCTTAAAGGGATAGTAATACTTTGTTTTATCTGTATTTTATTTTGTAGGCATTAAAAAAACATGAAGAACGATGTAAGTCGTATTTCTCAAACCTTTATGGTTTGGGAGATATTCACAAGCAAAGTTTCCCCCTCTCGCCCCTTCTACCTAGTGTAAGCCATCTCTTCTCAGATGTGGAATGCAGTCCATAGACCATACAGATAACAGAAGGGGACACTCTTATTCCTATGAAAACAATGAAATCCCTGCCCCCCTTGACAAGTTTTTCAGGTTTTTCCCTTATCTTAATTGAAGATTGTCCCTCTCTGCAGTCTACCTGGGCACCTCCCTTCTGATCTGGCTGAACAGTGTTACATTAGTAAAAGGAGAGGGAGAGGGATACTTTGCCATTGAATTACTCCTGAACTACAACTCTGACAGAATTGAAATAATACTCTCCAAAGTCCAAATACTATCATGATTAATTAGAGCTGCTTTTATTACGAAACATTACTATCCCTTTAATAACCCCTTGAGTACAAGTAAGTGTGTGCTTGCAATGTGTAGCACACCCTCCCTGGTTGTTAAAGGAGAACTACTGCCTACCAATAACCCAGCACATACCTAAAGGCACTATGCATTTTACACATTTGCATTTGTTCAATGGATAACATTTTCAGTAACTCCTGGATCTCCTATCTATGGAGGCGGACATTACATTTCCTGGCTATTTTTCCAAAATGAAACAGGCAGGGGAGTTTGCACTTACTTAACTCTTTAAAGGACCAGAAGGGTATGCAATGCATTGCAAAGCAATACATTACACACCTATCTGGTCCTGGAAGGGGTAAGATTACCTAAAACATTAACCTAATGTTATAGTCTTAATGCTAGTTTTAGTACTATCTAGCATTCTTCTAATACATTTATTATTGATCCCGTATTAACCCCATGGATGCTGGAGAGGTCTTAACTCTATCATCCAGTGGGTAAAAGGATTTTATTTTTAGGAATCAAATGAGATTTTGTGTGAATACAAAGGGTTCAACCACCACAAAACGTTTGAGAACCTCTGCATTAAACAAATGTGGAGCAATTCATTCCTATAGGCAGTGTTTCCCCTTTCACTGGTGAAAGGCTGCATTTTTCTAAGGTATTAGGATAGAAAATATAGACCAAAAGATCTGTCTACATTCTGCTAAGGGGAAAAAATACTGCTATTTAAAGGAAAACGAACACTTTCTAATAATAACCCCCACATCCCTTGCTATAGCCAGAAACTCCTAATGGACCTTATGAATGTTGCCCTTGTGCCTTTGTTCAAGAGATAACATATTCAATTTGTTCTGCATGTCATATCCATGGAGGCGGACATGACAGTTTTTTCAAACTGAAGCAGGCTGAATGCATGAGCCTACATAAGATTTCTTTGTACAGTGGGGTGAGTTTGTGCCAAGTGGTCCTGCAGGGAACTGTCACCAAAGAGGTTATCTTGTGAACCAACGAAAAATCCATAGGGCGGAATTAGGATTTAACACTTCGAGTGCACAAAGGGTAGGCAACGCATTGCAATGCGTTGCATTCCCCTTTGACACTCAATGGGTTAAGGCTATAATAAGGTAAGGCGGTTATTACTGGAAGATACAAGTTACCCTTTAACCCTTAAATGCCAGAAAGGTGTGCAACACAAGCAGTGTTGCATACCCATCGAGTAATGCAAGGGTTAATGTGATTTAAACAACTAGAAGCAGGCACATAGCAGTGTTTGTTTTAAAGCTTGTGCCCTTGTGCCCTTTTCCATTAAGCATTATCAGGGGTTGCAAATCCCCCCTCTCACTGAACCGTTTCATTCAGGATGCCTAAGAAGAGCAGCCTGTGTACACAGGGCAGCCTGTGGCTTTTTCGCAAGGCCTGGGACAGAAAAGCTTTTCATCGCACCAGCCACAATCTGTGAGCCAGTAAAAATCACAGGCATGAGGTTACCTGCCAACACAAACCAGGGGGGTGATGGAAGGAAGCGTGAGGGGAGGGAGGTGGGGGTAGAGGTGCTAGGATTTCACAGCTCCCTCTTCCCACAGGCGCCAGGAATAAGCAGCACCAACAATCTGTGCCTGGGGAGAGATAGGAGGGAGTGTTGAAGTTTCAACCTGGGCTTGTAAGCAGAGCCTTGCAGTAGCTGGCATCAAGCACAAAAGGACAAGTGATGTCCAGAGCAGGATTTACATCTCTGGCATTCCAAGGCAAAGCTACCTAGGTGCCTGTAACTCTGCCCACAGTCACATCCCTATGTATAGAGATAAAGGAGTGTAATAACACGAAAAGAAAAGTCTTAGATTTTAGAAAGTGATTTTTCATATATGGCAAATTCTTTAACAGAGAGGAGATTACTGGATCGAGTGCAGGAACAGAGGGGAGACAAGTAAAGAAAAAAAAAAAAAAAAGCCATATTAGATGGAACAGAACTCTGTGTCAGGCATGTTAGTAAGAGAAAAGATCACTCTGGTGCTCTAGGAATGTAACAAGTATTGGAAAGACATAAAATATAGCTTATTTAAAGGAGCAGTAAACTTTTTTTATGAAAAAATATATATTGTAGGGATTTTCCTATTGAGTAAAATAAGGGTACTCCCACTGCCGAGAGATTTATATTTCCAGAGTTATTACAGTTTAAACCCATGTTTTTTATATTAGCAGTGCCCTTTAGTGGTCAAATTCTAATTAGATTTCCTGTTAGATTCTAATGGAGAAGAAAGTCAGAAAAGTCAGAGACATACAGTTCTCCATAGAATGTGATAGAAACTGCCTGTCACTTCCTGTCAGTTAGAACTATCAGGAAGTAAACACAGTAAATTCACTTCCTGATTATTTAAACTGAGTAAAACATCTGACAGTGAAGGGAGTACCCTTGCTATATTCAGCAGGAAATGCTCTATAAAATATGTGTTTTCATAAAAAACAGTTTACTGCTCCTTTAAATATAGGCAACTCTGATGAAGACAGTATAGTATCCAAGAATAAACAGAGAGAGGCAAAGTGAATAATCAGGGATGCCAATGCCCAGGTAGAAGAGAAAATAGACCAGTCAGCAAAAAGGGCTGACAGAGCTTTCTTTAGCAGTGGCATAACAAAAACGATATAGGGCCCCCCGATGCATAAAAAGCCCACTGGTAGTCACAGAACCACACTATACACATTCTGTCACCCCAGCCTAGTTCTACTGTTCACTGGTAGTAACAGAGCTACACATACACTTACATCCAACCATGTTCCACTGGTAGTCAAAGAGCCACACATACACTGTCTGACCCTCTAGCCTGTTTCACTGCCCACTAGTGGTCATATAGCCCCATATACACTGTCAAACCAGCAGCCTTGTTGCAGTGGTAGTTACAGATCCACCTATGCACTCTATGAACCTACAGTCTGGGCCCACTGACAAAAGTTATTGATAGATCCTATCATACATTGTCTGACACCTCCTCAGCCAGGTTACACTGCCCACTGGTAATCACTGATTCCCACATACATTGGCTGACCCCCCCAGTCTGCTGTCACTAGAAGTCTCAGATCCCCACATTCACTTTCTGACCTACCAGACAGGTACAACTGACCACTAGTAGCCACAAATCCCAACATGCACACCGTCTGATTCCCTAGCCTAGTTCCACTGCCCATTGGTAGTCACACATCCCTATATACATTGTTTGATTCCTCCATCCTGTTTTCCCTGCCCACTGGTATTCACAGATACCAATATATACACTGTCTGAACACCCCCCAGCCTGGTTTCACTGCCCACTGGTAGTCACAGATCCCAACATATACACTCTGACCCTTAGTCTGGTTCCCCTGTCCACTAATCAAATATCCACACATACAATGTAGTCACAACCCCCCACATACATTGTATGGCCTCCAGCCTGGTTCCATTGCTTGTCACAGCTCCCCACATCCATTGTTTGCCCCATGCCTGATTCCACTGCTAGTCACAGCAACCCACATACACTCTCTGCTCCTTAATCTGGTTTCACTGGGAGTCTCAGATTGCCACATACACTGTCTGACCCCCACCCCACCCAGCAGTGTCATACTGCCAACTTGTAGCCACAAATCCCCACATACACAGTCTGACCCCCCCCCCCCCAAACTTGTTACCATGAGCACTGGTAGTCATTGATCCCTACATATACTGTGTGACCCCTCCAGCCTGGTTACCCAGCCCACTGGTTGTCACGGATTGACCAAATACAGTGCCAGTCCCTACAAGTCTTGTTCCCATGTCCCACTGGTAACCACAGATTCCCCAAATATACTGTGTGACCCCCCCCCTTGCCTTGTTTCACTGCCCACTGGTAGTCACAGATTCCCTAAGCACTATGCAACCCCTCCAGCCTTGTTTCCCTGCTCAGTGGTAGGCACAAATTCCCCAAACACTGTGCAACCCCCCAGCCTTGTTACCTTTCCATCTGGTAGCCACAGATCCCCCAAACATAACCCCTCTAACCTTCTTCCCCTGACCACTGGTAGCCTCAGATTCGTCAAATGCCTCGAGACTGCCCCAAGCCTTGTTCCCTTTCCCAGTAGTCACAGATTCCTCAAACACTGTGTGAACCCCAGCCTTGTTCCAGTGCAAATTAGTAGCCACAGATTCCCCAAACATCTTGTGGTTCCCTCTCCAGCCTGGTTTCCCTGCCCTCTAGTAACTACAGATTCCCCAAACACTGTGTGACCCCTATCCTCCAGCCTTTTTCCAGTCCAGTGGTAGCCACACATTCTCACATACACTGTGACCCCCCAACCCAGTTTGTTCCTCTGCCCAATGGTCACCATATATTGCCAACATAGATCACATGACCTTCCCCCACCTTGTTTCCCTGCCCTCTGGTGGCCCCATATTCTTCAAATAGACTGTGTGACCCCCCGCGCCTTGTTCCCATGCCCAATGGTAGCCACTGGTATAACCACAAGTCTTGTTCCCCTGCCCACTTGTAGCCACAGATTCCCAAAACACTGTGTACCCACCCCAGCCCACAAGCCACCAACTATTCCTACATGCACTGTGTGACCCCCTTAGACTTGTTTCCTTGTCCACTGGTAGCCATATATTCCCCACATACTTTGTGCCATCCCCCAGCCTTGTTCCCCTGTCCAGATGTAGCCATATATTTCCTTCAAGCCATCTGATGCTGCCCACCCCCCTCCCTACCTTATGTTTTCTATAGGAAGTGGAGGAAGGCGACATTTCTGGAAGTAAATAGTAAGTAGTTAGCACATGGAGATTGACACAGAGGGCAACTCAGGAGTGCTGCTCTCCACTACTTACAAAAAAAATTAACTGCAATCTGAAGGCCTCCATGGGGGCCCCATTGATCCATAGGAGCTCAAAAATGGTGCCCCTTGAGTGTGGAGCCCCACCCCGCACCATGCAGCCCTCTGCTACTTTACTGTTTTTTAGGCGTATTATTGACTGGGAAAAAAAATTAAAGACAAGATAGATAGATATGTGGAGGTGATAAAGCAATAGCTGATGGCTAAAAGTATGTTTGCTCAGTTTTAAAAGCTTACTGTGAAGGAAAAGTATTAAAAGGTAAGGAAGTGGAATCAAGGCCGAGATGAGCAACAAACAAAGAATGACAGCATACATCTCCTCTAAGTATCACAGACTTACCCTGAATCCTCTCAGTTATACTCACAAGATGGGAAGGTGTTCCAACAGGTAATGGCACTTTTGTTATAGTTGGTCTCCAGTAGTAATTATCCACTCTTCCTGGTCTTCCAAGAGGCCTCAGTGGTCATCTGACACTCAGTGGAATAGTAGGTCAGTAAAAAAGGGAATGTAATGCTATGGAGAAGCACACCACACCAAATTAATATGATGTTTGCCCAATTTATTAGTGAATATACTTAAAACATATATTAAAAATAACTATAGAATCAACAGTCAAAGAATGTTGTGAAACTGTCACTTCCTCAGGGGTGAAACACTTTCCTTATTGTTCCATCACTGACTAAATTTACCAGATATATTTTTTTTAAAATCTGTAACCCTTTGAGTGTCAGACGGGTACACAAAACATTGCCCACAATGCGTTGCATACCCCTCTGGCAGTCAAAGGGTGAAGTATAAGGTCTCAGCTGGACAGTGTGCATCTAACAATACTGGTTGTTATTGCACTGTTGAAGGAAAGTTTTAACATGCAACATGTCTGCAATAATCACCTTGCGTGGTGATATGTGAAATGCTCCATAGAACATGACTGACAACTGATACTTTTTTTTCAGTTGCTGTAGCTGCAGCAATGTCATCCATGTGAATGGGACTTTTACCCCATAAGGACCCATGATGGCCCAGGCACATGCTAGGACAGTCATGGATTTCAGGGCTCCCCACACGGCTACACTCCATTCGGGGAGCCCTGCATTGGATCTTCAAATTAAAAAAAAAAAAAAAGCCCGTGGTCCTTAAGTGCCGGATGAGTGCGCGTGTGGCCGGTCCTTAAAAGATTACTAACGCTGCTACTTACAGAGGAGGCAGGAGTACGAGATTGAGCTTCAACCCCTTAACAACCTTTAGGCTATATTATATATAGCCATCTTTTTGTGCCTTGATGCACAAGGCCATTTATATACAGCCTAATGTGCTGAGACTGGGAGCCTTGTCAGCAGTGACAGTGCACCCAGTTCACAACCAGACGAAGCAAGCAGGGGCGGACTGCCCAATTACATCATTGGCCCCTCCCCATGACATAATTGAACTTTGCATTGCAATGCATTGCATACTGCTCTGGCACTCAAGAAGTTAAACCATATATAAATATTTAAAAGATAATAATAATAAATAAACTAACCTTACACTGCTGGATAGCTTCTTGCCATTTGGCTGGAGGCTACTTGGCAACTGGCTGGATAGCTTGAGGTTCTGCTGGCTGTCTGGCCTGGTGGCTGTGCCTGTAGCGAGTACAATGTTTCATATATAATTTGCAAAAGTGTGGTGGCCTGAGGGGGTAATGGATGGCCTGGGGGGTACTGAATAGCTTGGGGGGTACTGGACCAGGTCCAGTACCCCCCAGGTCATTCAATACCCCCAAGCCATCCAGTACCCCCCCAGACCATCCATTACCCTCCTAGGCAATCCTTTAGTCCCAAGGCCATCCAGAAACCCCTCAGGCCATCCAGTACCCCCAAAGACCAGCCATTACCTCCCTAGGCCATCCATTACCCCCAAGGCCATCCAGGACCCCCCCTTGGCCATCCATTACCCCCAAGGCCATCCAGGATCCCCCCTTGGCCATCCAGAACCCCCTCAGTCCATCCATTACCCCCATGCCATCCATTACCTCCCAGGCCATCCATTACCCCCAAAGGCCATCCAGTATCCCCAAGGCCATCCATTACCCCCATGCCATCCATTACCCCCAAAGGCCATCCATTACCTCCCAGGCCATCCATTACCCCCAAAGGCCATCCATTACCCCCAAAGGCCATCCATTACCCCCATGCCATCCATTACCCCCAAGGCTATCCAGTACCCCCAAGGCCATCTATTACCCCCTCAGGCCATTCATGGATTACCCCCTCAGGCCATCCATGGATTACCCCCTCAGGCCATCCATGGATTACCCCTGCATGCCATCAATTACCCCAAATGCCATCCATTACCCCCTTAGGCCATCCATTACCACAAATGCTAATCATTACCTTAAATTCCATTCATTACCCCCTCAGACCATCCAGTACCCCTTCAGTCCATCCAGTACTCTCATAGGTGATCCACTACCCCCAAGGCCAGCCAGTATCCCCTAGGTCATCTATTACCCCTAGGCCATCCAGTATCCCCTACGGCATCCAGTATCCCCTAGGCCATCCAGTATCCCCTACGGCATCCAGTATCCCCTAGGCCATCCAGTATCCCCTAGGCCATCCAGTATCCCCTAGGCCATCCAGTATCCCCTCAGACCTTCTCCCAGCCTCAAACCATCCAGTAACCCCCCCCCCAGCCCCAAGCCATCCAGTACACCCCCAGCCCAAGCCATCCACTACTACTGGCTTGCTTACCTTTTGTTGACTATGGTGGGTCTTCTGTCACGACTCACTGTCAGTGTCACTGCTGCGGATTTCTTCTGGGTCCTCCTGGTTTGCCACTTCAGCTCCCTGAGAGTTGTCCTGACTGAGACTCCTGACTCATCCTCTGCTGGTCCCGTGTGCTCCTTGGCAGGCTGATGTTGCACAGACTCCCACTCTGTTCCCCTATCATCACGTGTCCCTGCGGGCCTTGATGACATCAAGGCACATGCTACGCAGACCAAATGGTCACGTAGACATGCTCAGAACACAGGAAGAGGCACAGTCTGCGCTTGCTGCCAGACCGAGTGAGTGAGTCTCTCTGGCTGCGTCTGGCAGCAAGCGGGGGAGCGGTGGATCTGGTCTGGATCAAGGATCTTCTTATTGTGTGGGATGGGACTGGGTGGCTGATACTGGCAGCAACATGTTATAGTGTGGATCCGGGCCAGAACTGGAACACCTTAGCATTAGCAAGTAAGAGAGTGAGCGACACAGTGCTCACTGCGGATGGCACGATAATGAATTAACACAGCGCTGCAGCAGCAGGCAGCACGCGCCTATAAACAGGCGGGCAAATGAAGGACAGGACATTAAGGGACCAAACCTTAACATTTTAATTGCTGGTGGTGGCAGCGGGACCCCCCCCCCCGGTCATGGGCCCTGGCTCCGTGACCAAATGCCCAATGGTCAGTCCACCCCCGTTTCGCAAGCCTGTTGTCCCAGTCAGTCACCTGGAAGTGAGAAGAGACAATCATTCAGTTCTCCTCACTTGTAAGTCATTTCTCCACACTCACTTTTAAATCAATACCAGAGGATCAAATAGGACCGTCTGATTCCAGAGTATGGCCCGTCTGATATTTATAAAAAAAAAACAAAAAAAAAACCAGCACACATGAACTAGTAGGCCAGTAAGACATAATACTCTGCCTGCCAGTACTGTATAGTTCAAGAACAGATGTGTGTTACATAACAGTATTGATATATTTTTTTAATACCCGACAGGCTATAATACATCATCATTGGCAATGAAGAAAAAAACAAAAATAATAATAATAATAATGTGGCCCTCACACATGGCTTTCTGATCATGTGGCCAATGACTGAAAAACCTTGGATGCCCCTGCCATAAGGGGTGGAATCCTGAAAAAAATGTTTTTGCATATTTATACAAATTGATCAATTAAAAATATGGAATATATGATTATATATGCCACCAAAAGAAAGCTTATTCTATCTTTAAAAAAAACAAAAAAAAAACAAGAACAACATATAATTTGCATGGGAGCACGATGCAGAAAGCTAGCATACAGTGAGAACAAGTAAAACAGTTTATTCTTGAGGACAGTGCCATCTCAGGTGCTGCTCAGTCACGTTTTGAGAGAAAAAGCAAAACCTCAGAAAAAAATTTCAGCCTGTAGAAACCTCATCAGTGAGGTGCTGCTGATTCTATCAACACAACATGGCACAGGGGAGGAAAAACATAGCTGTGAAGCAGCTGAGGGGGCAACATGCCCAACTAAAACATTTTATTCCTTCTCAGAGAGGCTAATGTACTAAGTAAAGTAGTACAAATCTGCAAAAAACCATCTGCACCACAGGGAAAAAAAAGACCAAACATTCAATTTGATTTAAAGTGGAACTATCATCAAAATATCATTGCCCTCCAAACACTTATTAACATAGCGATAGGCAAAGGCATTCTGTCATTAAGCTGAATAAGTCCCGCGTTATTAAGGAAAAACAAATTCTTCGGCACGCATTTGCTGCACAGAGCTTAAAAGAGAAGCTCTGTGTGCCTGTGCCATCAGTAACTTCCGGTACCTTAAAGTACCAGGGAACGCAACTCACCAATCCTGGCAGTGAATGGGACAGACAGCACAGACTCACAGGTCCACACTACTTTTACCTAGCAATACAAGCTCTACATAATATTTACTTTTTATAGTGTTTAACCCTTGAGGCTATAGAGGTGTGCAACACCTCTCTTGTCTTTGAAAGGTTAATATCCCATTAGATCGCTGAGAGAAATGGGAGCAGTGAATTAAAAACTTTTATCTACATTTCCCTGACACAATGTATTACGATATATTGTAAGACTTTTAAACCTTGTAATGACTGCCTGATCCTGCACGTGGAAGGCTGTTAACCCCTTAAGGACCATTGACTTGCCAGGACATCACAGCTGTACTGCACTTAAAGGGATAGTAATACCTGAAAATAAGTTTATTTTATATTGTATCCCTTAAAAAACCATGAAAAATGATATAAGTCTTATCTCCCAAACCTTTATGGTTTGGGAGATATTCAGAAGTAAAGTTTCCCCTGGAGTGATATCATTGCTCCGCCCTTCAGATTTGGAATCAGGTCGCCCGACCAACAGTGCCTCTCCAGAAGTACTGAGATCATAATCTTTAGAAACAATTGCTTAATTGGAATGGTCTACAAAGTGTGCTTTCAAGCCAGGCACACTTTGTACACAGTTCCAATGAAGTAGCTCTTTTCAAAGATCGTGATCTCGGCACTGCTAAAGAGCTGCCGGTTGCTATGTGGACCGAATTCCAAATCTGTCCACTAGATGGCAGACTTGGCTGAAACAGCAAGGAAAAGTGAACTATACTATATTTTCTGTATGAATATCTCCCAAATATCATCTTTCATGGTTTTTTAAGGGCTACAATATAAAATAAACTTATTCTCAGGTATTACTATCCCTTTAAGGACCAGTGATGGTCCTGGCACGTCATGAAATTCAGGGGTCCCCTGAATCGAATGCCAAATAAAAAAAAACAAAAAAAACCTAATATATCTTAACAACACTTGATGGTCCAGGACATCACACAGGTCCTGGCACTTAAACACTGGTGATGTGCCAGAACCATGATGTGCCAGGACCATCACCACTGCTTAAGTGGCATCCTGGGTCAAGGGTCGTTAAGGTGTTAAGTGGGTAAAAATAATCTGGGTGACAGGTTCACTTCCAGTTAAGTAAAATGTGACCTTGGCCTATTATAAAAACAAGATGGTGTTCTTGTGGAGTAAATCAAATACACCATAGGGGGCAAATAAACATTCCTAAATTCCTATGCAGTTAAAAAGAGTTTTTTTATCCCTTGCTTCACAATGCTTTGGATATCTTTCTAGCATTCAAGGGATTCAAAGCCAAATCTGACTTAACAGGATTCTTTATTTGTCTCCTATGGTGCAGTTGGCTTACTCCAGAATACTGCAGTTTACTTTTATAAAAATTGTCCCTTGTGCCTTATCATGTTTATCATGTGTATCATGCTTATAGCAATGATTTTGCATGGGGATACAGTGGAATGAGGTTGACCAGCCAGCAAAATAAATAAATAAATAAATAAATAAATAAAATAAAATAAAAAATAGGCCAATGGGACTGCAGCTTTAGCTCAACGCAAAACATTTCATGGCATGTCATGAGTTATATCCCACTGAAAGCCGCCAACTATGTATTAACCCCTTAGCGACCCATGACGTACCAGGACTGTCAAGGGTAAATTTGCTCCAAGGACCCTTGACGGTCCCTGTACGTCAAGGGTTAAACTCTCCCATCGCGGGCGCACGGAGCGATGGGAGAGTGCGGGCTGCTTGTTACTAAGTGCCCCGGTACCGGGACACTTAGTAACAACCAGTAAAAACTTTGTTGCAACATGCGATTCGCTTGATGAGCGAATCACATGTTGCAAACGCTGAATGACAGGGACAGTATTTGTAAATACTGTCCCTGTCATATATCTCTGCCTCCCTCCATCTTGCACACTGCTGAGGTGGAGAGAGACAGAGAGACTTCGTGTCAGATTGTGCTCCAGCGTTCCTGAAAAAAAAAACTGTCAAAAGAGAGAAAATTAACCCTTTGATCACTGTTTTGCAGTGATCAATAAGTTACCCCCCCCCCCCCATCTGATCACTCTTGGAGTGATCAATTTGCTGCAGATCAGCGTTTGCTAATCTGTGGGACACCCCCCATCCCCCTTGTATTTTTTTATTTATTTATTTTAATAAAAATTGAATAATAAATATAGTTTAGATAGGTAGGTGGGTAGGTTTAGTGTAGACGTGTGTTAGGGAAAGGTTTAGGGACAGATTTAGGTTTAGGTAAAAAAAAAAAAAAAAAAAAAAAAAAAAAAAACCCAACCCACCCCCCAAAAAAATATGAAATAAGTATAGTTTAGATAGGTAGTTCAGTTGGGTTAGGTAGGTTCAGGATATACGTAGGTTAGGGTAAGTTTTAGGGTTAGATTTAGGTTTAGGGATAGCGTAAGAAAAAACAAAACAAAAAGTTTTTTTAGTGGGCAAAATGCAGCGCAGGTACAGCGTTGAAGAGGCATATGCCTTTTTGGCATCTGGCTCAGAGGCTACAGACACTGCATCAGATTTTGACATAACGCAGTTTTCAGAAAGTGAGAGCAGCTCTAGTGACGATGCTGGGCCTTCTGTCAAGAAAAGACGCATTGCCCCAAGAGCTGCTCTGGCAACTGCCCCAGCACCTGCCAAAAATCCTGCCAAAAGACTTGCCAAAATACCTGCCCAAAGAAATACCCCAAGTGCTGCCCCAAGAGCTGCCCTGGCAATTGCCCCAGCACCTGCCAAAAGATCTGCCCAAAGAAATGCCCCAACATCTGCCGCTCCTGATCCAAATGAATGGGTATCACCAATCAATTTATGCCCACAAATCTCAGAATTCACAGGCAACCCAGGGATTCAGATTGATGTGGAAAGATTTACCCATGATAACTTTTTTTATTTTTTTGGGGGGGGGGGAAGACATTTTAGGTGAAATTGTGTCCCAAACCAATTTGTATGCAGCCTAGTATATTGCCGCCAACCCTACAGCTTTCGTATTTAAGGAAGAAATATGGAAACCCATAGACATCACAGAATTTAAACAATTCTGGACCTTAATAATGGCAATGGGGATAATAAAAAAGCCAAGTATCCGATCCTACTGGAGCAAAAAACCCATATGTGATATCCCTATATTCCCCAAGACTATGACTAGGTCCAGATTTGAAGTCGTTTTGCAATTTATGCATTTTACTGATAATACCCTGTACCCCTCCAGTATGATAGACTGTACAAAATTCATCCCCTAAAAAACCATTTACAGAAAAAGTTTGCCCAAGTATATATGCCCCAAAAAGAAATTAGTGTAGATGAATCCCTAATGAAATATAAAGGCAGGTTAGGGTTCAAGCAGTACATCCCCTCAAAGCATTCCAAATTTGGTGTAAAATTTTATAAATTGTGCGAAAGTGCCACAGGCTACACCCAGGCATTTAGAATTTATGAGGGCAAGGACAGCCAACTTGATCCTCCTGGGTGCCCCGAATTTATGGGAACAAGTGGGAAAATAGTTTGGGATTTAACTTACTCCTTATTAAATAAAGGCCATCAGTTATTCGTTGATAATTATTACATCAGCCCCCTTTTATTTAAGTCTCTTTTTTGTTTTGACACCGTGGCCTGTAGCACTGTCAGTCCCAATTGCAGGGAGTTGCCCAAAAAACTCGTAGATAGCAAACTAAAAACTGGGACGTCCTTATTTTTGTGCCAACAGGAGCTGCTGGCAGTTAAGTTTAGGGACAAAAAAGATGTCTACATGCTGACCACCATGAATGAGGACAGATCTGTGGCAGGACAGGAGTACTGAGAAAGCCAATCTGCATCAGGGACTGTAATAAAAACATGGGGGGAGTTGATCTGTGTGATCAACTAATGCAGCCATACCTCGCAATGAGAACATGTAGGGCATGGTATAAAAAAGTTGCCATCTATATGATGCAGACTGCTGTACATAATTCATTTTTAATTTTCAAACTGGCAAACCCCAATCAAAAATGTAGCTTTTTACAATATCAGCTACAACTTATTTCCCTATTTTTATTTCAAGGTGCGTCAGAAATAATTTCAGCAAGACCTGGGGTAGTACATTTTACTGATAAAATCCCCCCAGCTCCCCAAAAGAACAAACCAAAGAAGCACTGCAGGGTTTGCTACAGAAAGGGAATACTGATAGACACCACCACTTACTGTCCTGATTGCCCTTCCAAACCTGGCCTCTGCCTTGGTGACTGGTTCAAGGAATACCATTCAGGCACAATGCAGTAGTGCTGTAAAGGTTCTTTTATTATTTTGCCACTTTTTCCTCCTGAAATATCCTGTTTTTTTATTTTTCAAAACACATCCCTCCTTAGATCTAACACTATCAAAATGTATCTCTGATAATGGAAACACACATGTTCCCTACTGGGCCTAGTAGCTCCCCCAAACCCTTACAAACCTATACATATGGGGCATTGCCGTACTCAGACGATGTAACTCACCACTAATGTAAAGCACTTAAAAAAATCTGAAAATATCATCTGAATGAAATCCAGAGCAACACTAAAATACAAATGAGGAAAAATCGTGTTTCTCTGCCTTACTGCAGATTTTGGGAGGGATTGGTGATAGAGTGGCAGCGAAAAAAATTGATAAGATGCAAATAGAATGAAAGCCAGGGTTGTCTACTCTTCTACAACATATACTTTTGGGGGTAAAATTAATTGCAGCATTGCCAAACAGACTGAAATGAGACAAGGCACCAGCTGTAAAAATGGCATGTCTGTAAAAGGAAACTAACATGTTCCAACTGGGCCCAGTAGCTCCCCCAAACCCCGACAAACCTATGCATATGGGGCATTGCCGTAATTAGATGAAGGAGCCGAACACTAATCAATGCAGTTTATAAAATCTTCACCTATTCTGTGCTTGAAATTCACATCAACATTGAAGGCAAAGTGTGAAAAATGCTGATTTTTTTTTACTTACGTCAAGTTTTCACAGGATTGGTGGTAAAATGGCTGTGTGCAAAATTTGAAAACACACCTAAAACGAAAGCCTGGAGTGTCTACTTTCCAAAAATATACACTTTTGGGGAGAAATCTTAAAAAAGAGCACTGTTACACAGCCCAAATGAGAAATGGCACCAGTAACGCAAGCTTTGAAGATTCAAAGTGTGAACCTGGAAACACGCATGTTCCAATTTGGGCCCCATAGCTCCCCCATACCATGAGAAAGCTATGCATATGGGGTATTGCCGTGCTCAGAAGAAGGAGCTGAACACTAAACAATGCATTTTTAAAAATCTTCACCTATCGTGTGCTTGAAATTCACATCAACATTGAAGTGAAAGTGTGAAAAACGGTGTTTTTTTAACTTACATCAAGATTTACGAGTGATTGGTGGTAAAATGGCTGCGTAAAAAATTTGAAATCATACATAAAATGAAAGCCTGGGGTGTCTACTTTCCAAAAATATACACTTTTGGGGGGAAATCTTAGAGTGGAGCACTGTTACACAGCCCCAAATAAGACATGGCACCAGTGATGCAAGCTGTGAAAATTCAAAGTGTGAAACTGGAAACGCGCATGTTCCAATTTGGGCCCCGTAGCTCCCTGAAACCTATGCATATGGGGTATTATCCTTCTCAGAAGAAGGAGCTGAACATTAAACAATGGATATTTTTAAATTTTCAACTATCCTGTGCTTGATATCAACAGTAATATTGAAATGTAAGTGTGAAAACCGCAAAAAAAAACAAAATATTACCACAATTTTGAAAAATATTTCTGGAAAAACAGCTACATACAAAACTCCAAAATTCTCCTGATTATTTACCTTATGTTGTCTAGTTTTCAGAAACATATACCTTTGTGGGACATTTTTGGTTCTGGCACCGTCAACTAAGCTATGATGCTCACATGTCAATTGTTGAAAAATTACAAGTTGGAAATAATGGTGTCCATCTTGTAATATTTACCTTGTAAATGTGAGGAACGGATTGAAATACTAGGCATATGGGGTACTCTTATATTCAGGAGAAACAAATATATTTAGGGTTTTTTTTTTTGTCATAAACTAACTGTATGCAAATCCTGACAGGAAAAAATAAGCAAAATGTTTTTTTTTTTATTTTTTTGCTCTTTTTTTCTATTTTAATCAAAATAAATGATGAGGTATTCATATAATTGTGTAATCAAAAGAAAGCCCTACTTGTGCTTAAAAAAACAGTATATAATTTGTGTGGGTGTATAAAGGGAATTAAAGAGAAAATATGGTTGAACATAGTCAAAAAAGTCAAAATTGCTCCGGTCCTTAAGTCAAATCTAACTCAGATTCTCCTGATCCTTAAGGAGTTAAGAACTCACCTTGTATAAAGGACACAGAACAAGAGGGTGCAACATTGACCACAGCACCTCTCAAAACACAGTAGATTTAAAGGGATAGTAACCCATTGTTTTGGCTTTACATATATTTTCCAAGTGCCTATACATTTTTTCCATTTTCTCATTTTTTTTTTTTATACTTTTATGTCCCTGACTGTGAGCTCCCTGGATCTCTGTTTCCAGAGAATTTTCTGATCAGTGACCATCAAAGCAGAGGATCAATGGAACACTATCCCTGCAGCTTTTTAAGTTGTAGGCTTACTTTTTTTTTTACATTGTATCATTTCTACAATGTAACAATATACCTTATTTCACTGTTACTGACAGAAAGCTCTCTGGAAACAAATCCAGGAAGCTTCATGTCAGGAACATAAAAGTTTAAAAAAGTAAGTGATAGGAATAATAAAAAGGTATAGGCAATTTGGCTTTACATATTATGCACTTGGACAATATGTAAAGTCCAAATAAAGGGTTATCTTTTTCTAAGCAGGAGACTACTGGAGTAAAAATTATTCGTTTATTGGCTAACTGAATGGCTCTAGGAGCCAAGCTTTCAAGACAACTAGGTCTCTTCTTTAGGTATAATAAGAATGAAGGCTGAATACACAATACATTACACTCACGCAAATTATATTAACATTTACATTCCACTGGCAGTATTGTCTTTAATTCATTCCCTAGACTCCAGTAGAGACTTCTTTGTAATAGGTTAAATGATATAAACAAGATTTATTATCTTTTGATGCTCCAGTTAATTTAGTCTTTAGTCAGAGATTGCTAAGTCTATAGAATGTTTGGGCTAACCATCCAAGAGCCAGAGGGGTATGCAACCCATCACTTGAAATGAGCCACATAACCCCCTGGCACCCAAAAAAATTGGATTTTTTTTTACTTGCCTATAAATCCTTTTCTCTTAGTTCATTGGGGGATGCAGGGCTTCCTGCCCAGAGAAAACTTTTTGGGTGAGGAGGCACTGCCATTATTGGCAGGTCTGTTTTTATTGCTATTCCCTTCCTGACTCTGCTAGATAAAAACTGAAGGCAGTTAGGCAGGGGAGGGGTTAGCAGCTAGGAAGTGGGAGGAGTTTATGTTTAGCATGCCCTACTCCTGTAGGCACACTGCTTAACCCCATGGTCCCTGGGTTTATGTCTGTTATTGCTATTCCCTTCCTGACTCTGCTAGATGAAAACTGAAGGCAGTTAGGCAGAGGAAGGGTTAGCAGCTAGGAAGTGGGAGGAGTTTAGCGTGCCCTGCCTCCTATAGGCACGCTGCTTAACTCTGGGTTCACGTTTGAAAGGTCACACACTCTTTCGCGTGCGACCTTTTAAGTCATTGACCACATCGCCATGCTCAAAATGATTAACTGACAATCTTGCACTGCATGACAGGGCGAGATTGTCATGTCGCCTACTTAATGGCTGCATACATGCCTCTGTGAAGAGGTAAGGCCATGATAACTTGGAGGCAAGGACAATAATATATGATTTGCCCAGACTCAAAATTAGCAAAAACATATAACTTCTCAGAATGTCAGAGGAGAGGGGAAAGGGAAACACACAGGGACAAAAAAAAAATAACAAACAGGCATTGTGGTATAAGTCCCCCTGTAGGACTACAGGAACATCAGCTTCCAGAATGTTAGGTGGAGAAAGTAGAAGGAGCACTGGATATGGCCATCTACCCCAGCGGTGCACCCAGCGAGGGTGATTAGGAGAAGACTCAGAGTCTTCAAGCACCGCCCGCCTTCAAACACTCCCCATCGGCAGGCCCCGGGGGGGCAGCACCGAAGCAGAAGCAGACTGACAGGCCACAAGGATCGAAGGGGAGGGAAGAGAGGATTTTAGTCTTACCTGTTAAATCCTTTTCTCTTAGTCCATACAGGTTACTGGTAACTTTGGGTAGGCGATCCCTCCCTTTAAGTAGGCAGGAACAATTCTAGAAGTGAATGCAGGGGGTGGAGCCTCCTTTCCATCCTTGGCTGCAGCTAGCCAATCAGCTCCAGTAAGATTTGAGACACTAACTATTGACTAGATAGTAGAAGAGAAAGAAGACTCCTGTGAGCCTGACCCCAAAGGACCCCCACTGTCTGCACAGGAGAGCCAAACATGGTCCCTTGACAGGGTGGGAGACCAGTAACTGTATGGATTAAGAGAAAAGGATATTATGGCAAGACACGGAGGCTATTATTATGCAGTCTCCATCTTTACTACTCAGCAGCAAACTTAGCTTTGTATACTTCACTATTCTATATTATTCTTGTACCACTTGTATTGCCAAATCTCTCTCCAGATCCCTGCATAATTTCTGTAGTATTTTATTTAACGTTTCAGCGTAAATTTATGCTTATGCTTTGATTTTGACTCCCTTTTATATATTTGTCTTCTTTACCGTTCTACCTCTTCCTGACTGTACCTTGTCATTATTGCTAAGATTGTACTTTCTTATTTTCGTTTATGCTCTTAGTTTGTTCCTTTTCCTGGCTTCCCCGTCATGGAATATCATTGCGCTTCACATGGCCACCCGATTTTTGTCCCTTCTTTTCGTTTCACCCTCTCCTTCCTTCATCTCTCAGCATTCGGTTGCGGCGGCCATCTTGGATTAGGGCTTTTGCCCTATCAATCACCTCTACACATGCGTGGCTCGCTTCTGAGTGCGCCTTCAGTTCCTGACTGACTTGGGAAGACAACGAACATCCTCTGCGGACTTCTATTGATAAAACTTGTATTGTATTGATACATTTGACTTTTTCCCCACTAATCTATGTTAAATAGTTTACATTTTCCTCCTTACACAATAGTTCACAGTATATACATATATTTATATATATTTTTTCCCTCAGAATATTTTCTGTTTCTATGTCTCAAAGGAAACCTGTTCCTTCATGCACCCCTATGAAGGGCAATAAAATACCTTCCCATTTTCTTGAGGGAGATAATAGTTCAGTTAATTCTGATTATCAAGAGGCTGTGGTTTTTACTCCAAACCCTAGTGATGACCATATCCAAAATGTTATGGACCAGTTGGTCAATAAAACTATATCTAACGCTATAGCCTCCTGCATGGATCACATGACAGACACCCTAGCGAAATCTATAGCAAGTATATTCCAACAATTGAACCCTAAGATCCAACCCCTAGAGAAAATGGTTTCTGAGAAATCTCCCCTTTACAAAGACCCCACAGTCTTATCTGTGGGAAAGAGGAAGCGAAAACCAAAACACTGCTCCTCTGAAAGATAACAGCAACGTTCTCCCATTGACTGCCCAGCATACCTGGCAAATTGACTAGTGGTTCATGACCACAATTTAGAACCTCATCTCGGGAGGATGGCAAACCAAGAAAACAAAACACAAATCGTTCCAAACCGGATTTGTTTTGTTTGGACTCTTCCTCTGAAACGTCTACTTCTGAGGCACAATCCAGCCAATCCTCAGGGGAGGAATATTTACGTGAGGAGAAGGATACTGAATTCGATCTGGAGGAAGGAGATAATACTGATAATGTTGTTCTGGATGAACAAGGGAAACCCTTATTTGACCCTGGGGCTATAAAGCATCCCAGATCTGCAGAATGGGTCCCTAAGGACCATGTTGCAAAATATATAGATCTATGGCTCAGAAAATCTTTGGACACCAAGTCCAGAAACAATGCAGGTCTTCCTGCCCTAAGACCCTCAGGAATGACGAACCGGGCGTCTGATTCCCTGATAGACTCAGCGCGATGTACATAAAACTTGAGACAATGCACCACGTCTAACAAGTGGAGAGCCCACTCCTTGTCAGAGGTGGGGTCAGGGCAGAAAGAGGGCACCACAATCTCCTGATTGATGTGGAACTCAGCGACCACCTTCGGTAGAAACTCTTTAGAAGTGAGAAGCACCGCCCTGTCCTTGTGAAACACCAAATAGGGTGGTTTACAGGATAGAGCATGTAACTCCGCTATACAGCAAACTGACACAATCACCAGGAGAAAAGCGATTTTCCACGTCAACAGGCGCAGAGGAATAGTAGCCAAAGATTCAAAGGGAGGCCACTGAAGGACGACCAAAACCAAGTTAAGATCCCACTAAGAAGTGGGAGTCTTGAAAACAGGATGAGTATGAGCAACGCCCTGGAAGAATATCTTGACATCAGGAAGTATGACAATGTGCCTCTGAAAGAAAACAGAGAGAGAAGAAGTCTGAACCTTAAAGGAACTCAAACTGAGGCCCTTATCCACACCGTCCTGCAAAAAAAGCCAGGACCGTAGGTAGATCAAATTCCTGAGACAGGTCTCTGTCAACACACCAGGGCAGAAAAGTCAACCAGACACGATGGTAGATCTTGGAAGAAACAGGCTTGCGGGCACTGAGAATAGTAGCCACCACACCAGAAGAGAAGCCCTTCTTCTTCAAAATTGAGGATTCAATTTCCAGGCCATCAAAGCTATCTGATGATCACCCTCCTTCCACAGGTAACCCTGTAGAAGAAGATCCAGATGGTAGGGGAGCCGAAAGGGCTCAGCCACTGACAGATCCAAGAGCTCCGGAAACCAAGACTGACGAGGCCAGTACGGAGCAATCAGAATAACCGGGCAATGCCCCAGTTGTAATTTCCGTAACACCCTGTGCAACATGGGAAGGGGAGGAAAGATGTAAGCCAGATGAAAGAAACACAGAATGGACACTGCATCTACTGCTAGAGCCAGAGGGTCTCACCACCGAGAGCAGAATACTGGAACCTTCCTGTTGTGTCTTGTCACCATCAGGTCGATGTAAGGGGTACCCCATAGCTGATCAATGAGTTGGAACACCTCTGGGTGCAACTCCCACTCCCTGCTGTCCACTGTGTGTCGACTGAGGAAGTCTGCCATGACGTTGTCTACGCCTGGAACGTGCACCGTGGATATGGCAGGCATGTGTTCTTCTGCCCAGGACAAAATAGCCTTGACCTCTAACCAAGCAGTGAGACTTCTTGTTCTGCCTTGCTTGTTGATGTAAGCCACGGCCGTGGCGTTGTCGGACTCCACTCAGACCGGACAGTCTTCCAACTGAGATGTCCAATGTCGCAGGGCATGAAATATCGTCAGAAACTCCAATATGTTGATCGGAAGGAGGAACTCCTCCAGAGACCAGCGACTCTGCGCGCTCAAGCAACAAAGGACCGCACCCCAGCTGGAGAGGCTGGCATCCGTTGTCACCTTGGTCCAAAAGGGTACCAGGAAGGACTTGCCCTTCAGCAGGTTGGAAAGGTCGAGCCACTATGACAAGCTCAGTTCCACATGAAGATGAAGCGAAACAAACGTCTTCAGAAGATCCGGTTGACCCTTGCACACCTGGATCACGAACCTCTGGAGCTCTCTGGCAAAGGAAACCGATTCTATGGTGGAAAGGAATTTCCCCACCAGAGATGATAGCTTCTGGACTGGAACTGGATCCTGAGACAGAATCGCTGAAACCCTGTGGGCTATCTGGTGAGCCACCTCATTGGTGAGGAACACCATGCTCTTCTGAGTGTCGAAGAGAAGGCCCAGGAAGACCAGATGCTGGGATGGGACAAGATCCGACTTGTCCAAGTTGATGATCCACTCGTGGTGGGTGAGAGCCTGAATGCAGTTCTGGGCTTGATGATGAAGAAGTTCTGCAGAGGGGGCTTTCAGAAGCAAATCATCCATGTATGGAGTAACTCTGATACCGTTCCGGTGGAAGACAGATATCAAGGCACCCAGGACACGGTTGAAGACCTGAGGAGCCGAGAACTGAAAATGTCTCCTGTCGCAGGCAAACAGGACGACGGCCGGCTCTCTGGATGAATGGCAATGTGTAAGTACACGTCCTGAAGATCCAGAGAAGCAAGGAATTCCCCCAGGGACATGGCAGCAATTACTGTGTGTAGAGACTCCTGACAATAATGAGTCCGGGTCACAAAGGAATTGAGATCCTTCAAGTCCAAAATAGGGTGACAACCGCCGTCCTTTTTGGCGACCACAAAGAGGTTTGAGTAGAAACCTGAACCTCTGTCCTGAAAAGGCACTGGCTCTAGAACCTCCTTGTTCAGAAGAGCCTGAACAGCGATGTCGAACAGACAGCGTTTCTCGGCACCCTGAGGACGACGAAAGCGAAAAGGGAGGAAGAGAAATTAAAGGGACCTTGTACCCTTCCTCAATACCTGCAAAACCCACGGGTCCATCACGGAGTCCTCCCACATGCTGTGATAGTGTTGTAGACGACCACCCACAGCAGCGTGCAGACCCGGAGAGTCATGCTGAAGAAGTCTTGGAAGCCTTGGAGGAGACCTTGGGCTTCCACTGTTGTTTGGGCTTGGAGGAGGTACACGGAGCTGAGGGAACCTTCTGGTTCGCTGAACGTGTCTCATTCTGAAAGGAACTAAAATAACGGTTACCTTTAAGCGGCAATTTCTTCCTGGGAACCAAGGGTAGAAGAATACTCTTACCCCCTGTGGCCTCACTGATCAGATCCTTAAGATCTGGCCCAAACAAAGAGGTACCCTGAAAGGGTAGGGAAAGTAAGGCTTTCTTAGAAGCAGTGTCAGCAGACCAGATCTTGAGCCAAAGAGCCCATCTGGCCACCACAGACATGGTGGAAACCCTAGCCACTAAAAGGATGGAATCAAATAAGGCAGCAGAAACATAGTGCTGTGCCTCAGATATGTTGGCAAGGTGGCGCAACTTATCAGAAGTAGGTGCATCCTGACGGACAGCCTTGTTGAGCTGTTCAGTCCAGACTGCAATGGCCTGGTTCCCCCACGCTGCGGCAAAACGCAGGACGCATAGCAGAACCAGAAGTGGCAAAAATGGACTTGAGGGAAACCTCAAGTTTCTTGTCAGTCCAGTCCTTCAGAGCAGAAGCATCACAGAGACCAGCAAGGCAGTAGATTTAGATAGCCTAGATATAGGGGCATCCACTTTGGGGGGATGAACCCACTGAGCAAGTGCGGCCTCAGAAAAGGGGTAAAGCTTGGCAAATTTCCTGGACACAGAAGCTTTCTTGTCCGGGGATTTCCACTCCTCGGACACAAGGCGGTCAAGAGTGGGATTAGGTAGAAACTAAGTAAGGGGCTTAGCAGGCTCCTGGAATACATCAGAGGGATCAGAAGGAACCTCCTGAACTAGGGGAATGTTAAGAGTGGTTAAGATGGCCCTGATCAAGCCCTCAGCGGAGGGTTCAGTATCAGCCTCAAAAGGGTTCCCAAAAAACTGAGAGGACCCCAACACAGAACAATGCTCAACATCTGAATCCACCAACAGTTCCTCCTCAGAGGAATCTGACATGTCAGGTACTCCCTGAGGTTTGGGCAGGGAAGACCTGACTGAAGAGGCGGCCTGCCAAGACTGAAAGGCCCCCTGTAACTCAGATGGAAAGAGTTGCAATGTGAACCTAAGGTCCCAAGTTGCAGCCTTGAACTCTTGCACCCAAGCTGGCTCTATGGCATGGCTGGAAGTCCCTGGAATGCTGTCAAGGGCATCAGAACATGCTGGGCATAAGTGAACTGAGAATCCTCTAGGTAGCCCTGAGTGACAGGAAGAGCAATGTGCAATGGGGGATACAGAGACCACAGCCTCCTTGGTCTTAGGTCTAGCCCCAAGCTCCAGCGGTATAGACATTCTCACAGTGTCAAATAAACTACTGTGCAATAAATCACCCAATTATAGTGTGCATGATTAAAGTTTCACCCCAGAAATCCTAAAATAAACTTATCTGGCAGGCGAAGGGTTAATCTGCAGAGAAGAGAAGGAGATACCAAGCCCTGTGTAGGATACTCGCCCAGAAACGCTCACAAAATGGCTGCCGTGGTGGGAGCCAATCAGAAAAAAGGGAGCGAAGCAAGTGCTCATGGGAAATGTAGTTTTTCCCAAAAAGTACCCCAAACAGTGCCCGAAGTCCCCTGAGGCCCCCAACACACTAGAAACATGATCAGGATGATAGAGCAAGGGCAGACAAGTAAAACGAGCCATCTCTTAAGTTGCTAGGTTAAACGGTTGCAGAGATCGATCCCAAACAGTACAGTCCCATAGGAGTGAATGGAGCAATGGCATCTATGCAGTAAAGCACGCCTTAAAAGAGCAGTACACAATTTTGACAAATTTTAAAGAAAAACATTAAAATGTATAAAACATCAATAGAACATGTGAGGATACCCACAAAACACTAACCCAGTAGGGAGAGTGTTAGAAACTCCCCAAAAAAGGTGTCAAACCATCAGTGAAAGGGTTAAGATACCACATAAACCTGCTCCAAACACCCAACAGACATACAGATATACCAAATGAGTGCAGAAGTGTGCAATAGGAACTCCAGGAATACACCCCTGTGCAGAGGGGCACTGTGGGACAAGTGGACCTGCAGCACTCAAAGGGTTGCTCACCTTTCCTGCAGATCTTATGTCTTCAGATTACCATGGAGCAAGAAGTACCTCAGTGAGTAACTCCTGGGGAAGCACTTGGAATCAAGATTTTCCCCCTCAGGGCTTAAGGTCCACAAAAAGCACCTGGATACTGAGCTAGCCACATCTAAGGGCATTGTCAGTCATGGTAATCCGCTTAATGGTGGTATTCCATATCTAACAGAAAATAACTATAGCAGAACTGTTCTCAGCCTGGTGTTGTCTTCATTAAGGAACAAGTCTGTCTGGAGCTGATTGGCTGGCTTCAGCCAAGGAGGGAAGGGAGGCTCCATCCCTGCATATACTGAGAATTGTTCCTGCCTACTAAGGGGCAGATCGCCTCCCAGAGTTACCAGTAACCTATATTGGATGACAGAGAAAATGGCTTTATTAAGGAATCCATAGATTGAGAATCAGAGTCATATAGTGTGGGTTCCCTGATCTCGCTGGACAATTCCCCTACATCGTCTGAAGAATCCAAGGGGGAATAAATTGAGTCTTTAGAGGGTTTTTTGGGTACAGGTCTTTTAACGGGCACATAAGGTGCTTCTATTAGCCATCTGTCCAAAACTCTATCCAATTTGGCATTTGAACAATGTAAGATTTAGCCCACTCTCGTTCAAGAGATGTTGGCAACTCTGCAGATGTGGTAACCCTGCTAGATTCTAAGTGCAAACATTTAGTACATTGTTTGCAACTTTAGAATTACAATTTTTGCATGTGGCAAAAGGACCTTTGGTGCCCTTAGTTTTATTCTCCTCGTTAGAGTCTGACATTATGCAAGTAAAGACAAGAAAGTCCCAGAGGGACTCATAAGGTCAGCAACTGATAAATTAAAATGTAACTTTCTCCAATAGTAACTCAAAACTAAATTGTGCAGTGTCCCAAAGAGGCTGACAAGAAGAAATGATTAACAGATAAAATGTGTCAATTGTACTCTTGCAATAATTGGCATAATTTGAACAGTGTAATGTCCCAAAAGGATAGACAACAAAAGAATGACTATTGCAATAATATTACATTTAGTTCCCCATAAATGCACAGACTATGGTAAAACATGACGCAACTGCTCCAACGGAGCTAGTAATGTAAATGTGTAAAGTGTTAATATTAGTCTAGCACCTGCATCAGCAGAGAAATCTTCTTCTCTGTTAGGAAAGCTTTCCCTGTCGAACCTCATCCCCAGAAACAGCAGTTCCTGGGAAGGTACTGGAGAGGACTGCATGGTCAGAATCCACCCATGGTGGACCAGAAGCCAGGAAAAGTCTTGGATGTGCTGGGCCAGAAGCTCCTCTGAGGGAGCTTTGATAAAGAGTTTGTCCAGATATGGAGTCATGGAGATGCCCCTGGAGTGAAGGCTGCTATGTCCCCCATGACTCTGGTAAACATTCGGGGAGCAGAAGTCAGGCCACATGGCAGTGCTGTGAACTGGTAGTGATTCGATTATTAGGCTAAATACAGATATCATTGGCTGTCTTGGTGGATAGGGATGTGTAGGTATACATGCTGAAGGGTCTAGAGACGCCAATTACAGGGCACATCGCTGCAATGACAGAAGCATGTAGTCACATTTTTGTTGAGACAGCAGCCGCCGTTCTTTATTGGTACTATAAACAGGCTGGAATAAAAACTTGAACCACACTCTGGGGGAGAAACTAGGATCAGCTGGGTAGAAATTAATCCACCGATTCCAGAAATAGCAGAACCTTTCCTGCCTTTTTTGGCACTCTGAACAAAAATAAAGAAAATGGTGGAAAGGACGTAAAATCCATTTGATGCCCTTCCGAGATTACCTGCAAAACCCACTGGTCTGCTACCAAGGATTCCCAGTGATTGACAGACTTGCCACTGTGGTCTAGGCTTGGCGGAGGAATGCGTGTGGGGGGCCTGTGAAGCTTGCGGCCTTTGCACCTACATTAGGTGAAGGCAAAAGAGAGACAGTTTCCTTGCCATTGTTGGAAGTTTAGAGGACATCTGAGGCAATAATGTACTCTTGCCCGATGTTTTTATGGTGCCCTGAAAAGGCAAAGAAACCACTGCCGTTTTGGAGGATTGACTTGCAAATCTTAAGCCACAAGATGCATACCGCAGCAACAAAAAAAGCAGAGACCTTACGCCTCTGGAAGACATCCTTAGAAGACGACCCCTCAGCAGAGGTTCAGAGAGCCAAACAGTCTCCAAAACAGCTCTGATGAGTCCCTCAGCCAACCGAAGGGGGACAGCTTCATAAGAGTCCCCACAGGAGTAGGAAGAGTCCATATCTTCATATTTCCTTTACTAATCCTCCACTTCAGACAATCCCTCCTTTGAGGAAAACCCTAGAATCTGGGGAACACTATGTGATACAGGGGCCACATATCTGAAAGTGGGGGGGGGGGGGCTTCCAGGACTGAAGGACCCCTTGAAGGGAGAATGGGATTTGAGCTACTGAGGACAGAAGGTTTTCACCCAAGCTGGCCCTTGTTCAGTGCTGGAGGGTCCTGGTGGGGTAATAGGGGCCACAGTACATGACGAGCAGAGAGATTCAGAAAACTCAGAAGCCCCGTTTAACATGAGGAATAGTAAACCAGGGGGGAAAGGGATGCCCCTGAGTCCCTAGTCTTGTATTTACTCCCATGACCCTTAGATTCTGACATCTTGACAATAAAAGTGTCAACAACTAGTATAAAACCAGTAAATAATATCCCCAGATAAATAAAACAACCTTAGAAAGCCAATAAAGTCACCTTTCTGGCAGGTGAAGGGTTAATCTGGAGAAGGAAAGCAAGGAGAGTCTGCCTTTGAGTAGCATAAGCAAGAGAGAAGTTAAGTGGGGACTGCAAAACAGGCAGTCAATCGGAAGAAAGCCCGCAATATGGGAATTCTGGGAAATGTAGTCTTCTCAGTTGCTGTTGCCTAGCAATGCCTACAACTCCCTCAGCGGACTGCTGTGAACTCCTAAGACATTCAGGACTAAACCGTGTGAAAGGGAATGAGTAGACAAGAAGAAAGAGCCCACTCTGACTTTTGTTTGTCAAACGGTTGGAGAGTTATGTCCCAAAGAAGTCCGCCCATAGAAGTCAATGTAGCAAAGATGCCAGTGGACATGTGAGGGTGACCTACAAATGAGACCCCAGCAGGATGAAAGTTGAAAACAGGCCTACAACACCCCCATACTAGTGAAAGCCAGCAGAGAAAGGGTTAAACCTGAAAACTGCAGCCATCCATGCTCCAAAGCTCAGGGAAAGGATACTACTCTAGACTGTAAGCTCTCACGAGCAGGGCCCTCTGATCCTTCTGTTCTCCACACATGAGAAGTGTCACTGTCCATCTGTATACTTAAAGGACACATTCAAAAATTGCTAATATGAGGGCGGGGCGAGGGCTGAGCTGGAGGAGTGACGGAGTCTCCACTTTCAAGACTCTGTCTTTTAAGAGGTGTCCTGCCCTCTAGTGGAGGGAGTCAACCTGTGTTCCATAGTGGACGTAAAAGAAAGAGTGATTTCAGGAGGTATATGGGAGCAAAGGATGTTATTTTTGTAACTGAACTGAGAACAGACTGAAGAGGAGAAAGATGAGAGGCAGGAAATCCAGAGAGCAGAACATTGCAATAGTCAAGTCTAGAGAGAATGAGGGGCTGAGTGAGAGTTTTGGTGACATCTTGGATTTGGGGGGAGAATGTCAAGGAAGAATCAAGTATGACCCCCAAGACATTGTGCTTTGGTTACTGAATGGGTGGCAGAACTGCCAACTATGATGGACAAAGAGTCGGAGGGTGGGTTTTAGGAGGGAATTCTACCAGTTCTATCTTAGCCATTTTAAGTTTAAGATGGCTGTGGGCCATCTATGATGAAATTGTTATGAGACATTGAGTGACTCGAGACTTCAAGCTGGAAGGAGGTCATGGAAAGAGAGGTAGATTAGTTTGTCATCTGCATACAGATGGTAATTAAAGCCAAGAGGCGAGATGAGGTCACCAAGTTAGAGGGTATAGAGGTAGACAACATTAGATGAGACGCAGGAGAATTTACCCTTGATGTTGTGGTTTCTGTGTGAATGCGATATGAGCACCTTATCTGTGGTACATATGTGTGCACAGGTTCCACATGTCTTTTGTACCATTTTCTGATGTATTCTTAACATAGCTCTTCACCAGTTGTTTCAGGCTGGAGGCGGTTTATAGTAGAAGAGCGGAGGTCTTGGGAATATTCTTTTTAATCTGTAATCAGTATGTTGTATTGTTTGGAGAGTTTTTGATATTTTACACAACACTTCAAGCTGTGGGTTGTAGGTAATGGTTCTTTTCCTGTGGTTGTTTGTATTCCAGGACATTCCTTCTGGGCACACTGGTGGCTCTCTGAATTTGAATGTCTGTGACCTTGGCATTATATCCAACCTGACATTTTTAAGATGTTTATCTTGGTCAGAATATACTGTTTTACCTTAGGGCTTGGCTGTAAACAACAGAGTATTTTTGTGTCTGGGATGGAATCTGACATTTATGAGATAATTAGGCCTGTCTGTTGGTTTGAGGTACGGAAATGTCTGGATGGAGTTGTTACTAATATTGATTGTGGTATCCAGAGAGTTAATTTGTGTGGATGATGTACTGTGTATTCAGCCTTCATTCTTACTATGCCTCAAGAAGAGACCTTGTTATCTTGAAAGCTTGCATCCAAAGCCAAAGTTAGCCAATGAAGGTATCATTTTTACTTTACCAGCCTCCTGTTTTTTCTGTGGCTAACACAGTACCACGCTTTACCCATATCTTTTTATAGACGCATTCAATTTTTTTTCATGTACAATATACATTATGTTTTTTTTTTTTGTGACTAGTATGCTGGGAGATCTTTCATTAAGACATTAAAGCGCAAAGCTGTTTTTTTGTTCTTGCCTGTCTTTTTTAACCCTCTGAGTGATAGAGTTATCCAACCCATTTCAATGCAATACTCTGGATTCCTTTCTGGCACTCAGTGTGTTAAGCAACAGCACCAGCTGGTGTCTAAAAGGCATTCATATTTATAATGAACTCTGTGGAAAGCCCGAGGTGGTGATTTGAACTCTAAAAAGTGATAGTAACAGCACCATCTGGCGACCATAACAGATAACTGTAGTTTCAAAACACGGTTTGAACTGTGATAAAAATCGCACAGCATTAAAAATACCCTTATTTAATTTAACAGTAAAATATTTATATATATTATATAATTTTTTTTTTTTTTATAAAAACGGTCCTGCTCATTTATGTTTTTTTTAGTACAATAAATTAAGCAGAAAAGCCCAAGCTAGCCTGCTCCATGTTGGATCTGTTCAGTCCAGGGAGAGACAATTACTCTTATCTAAATGTGAGAGGAGTGTAGAGATCACACAGCAAAGGGTGTAGATGCAGAACTCTAGTTTATTGTCAGACTTTTATCCAGAAGAGGTATGCTCTATTAGCAACATAAACACTCAGTACAACACATCTTAATGGGCTGTAAACTCAAAAGAAAGTGGAGGAATACTGGGGCAAACCAGCTGTATTATAGGAGGAGAACTAAAAATGCCCATTGACTTAAATGGACATGTTAACCCAGTAAAAGCTACAAAGCATTGCGTTGGAAAATCTATAGCATTCACGAGATTAAAATCCCCATTTAACTCTATTGGTATTTTTGAACTTTTTATTTTTCCCCTAAAGTGCGACTGGTTTGCCCTAGAATTCCTCCAATTTACTTTTGAACAAATGGCCCAATGTCTTGCATGACAGCACCAACATAATATCAATTAAGGCCACTGCTTAATGACAATGCAGACAGCAGGGCCTTCGTTTTAATTCTGTACACTGACAAACAAAAGGAGCTTGCTTTTGTCATAGGGAAATTACCCCCTGCAAACCATGCTTTTCATTTTCCACTGGTTTTCTTAAAGTTTACTCCTATACCATACTGCTTGGTAAAATATAAAAGCAGTTATCTGGGTTAGAAGGATTTATCATGAAATTCATAGGAGACAACTCTGTCATCCAAGTAATTAAATGAGAATGAGCACCTCCTAATAATAACCACCCACTTACATTATTAAGGCCAGAAAATCCTAATGGCCTCTACGCATTTTGCCATTGTGTCTTGATTTAACAGACAACATCTTCAATCAGGCATGGATTTCGTGTCCATGAAGTATGACATGACAGATGCTGGCAGTTTTTTCAGATCAAAGAAATTCAGGTGTATAAGCCTTTGTACAATTACCATATGAAGTGGATCCAAAGGGTTAAAACACTTTACATATTGGCATATGCCATAAAACACTAGTGTACTGTCACCACAGAACATCTTTCTCAGGAAGAGCAGCAAATGTTTATACTGCACTAGGAAGAAAGGTCCAAGTTTCTCATCCAAATCAAACTGTAGTGCAGAACAGCACCAAAACAAACAGTTGACACATATTGTATCAACAACAAAATGGTGATCAGTGCATGTCCACAACTGCACCATTCACAATATGCAGTGGAGCATAGGCTGGAATTGGACTACTAGAAACTGGGCCCAGGCCTGAACTGGGACAAAAAATAGGGCCGGACATTTAAAACTGAGCAGCCCATTTTTATTTTTTGAGCAACCCATTATTTTATTTATTTTTTTTAAACTCCCGGACCGGCCACATGCAAGGATTTATGTATACACAGGGCGAAGGTGCATTTTGATGCCCCCACCCCCTCCAACCCGGACACAATCCCCTGCCCCCACCCACATATTCACCTCCACACTCTGCCCACCTCCACACTGCCCACCCCATCCTCCTCCCCACCTCCACATTGCCCACACTGTTCACCTCCACAATGCCCCTTTCATCACCACATTACCACTTCCACTCCACAATGCCCCCTTCATCTCCACAATGCTCCCTTCATAGCCACAATGTCCCTTCCACAATGCCCCCTTCATCTCCACAATGCCCTTTCCACATTGCCCCCTTCATCTCCACATTGCCCCTTCCACAACGCCCCCCTTCATCTCCACAATGCCCCTTCCACAACGCCCCCCTTCATCTCCACAATGACCCTTCCACAATGCCCCCTTCATCTCCACAATGCCCCTTCATCAATGCCCCATAAAGCCTCTTCATCTCCACATTGCCCCTTCCACAATTCCCCTTCATCTCCACATTCCCCCTTCATCAATGCCCCATAAAGCCCGTTCATCTCCACATTGCCCCTTGATCCCCTACCTCAAGTCCCTGATCTAGCGGCGTGCCATTAGAGTGATCTGTGCTTCCTTCGGCACAGAGCTGAATCGCCCGCACGCGGTTCGCAGTAATGCAGAGCGCTGGGAGATGATGTAATCTCCCAGCGCTCTGTATTACTACAGAGCCTGGGTCGCTGGACCGGCCCACCGGGCAAATGCCTGGTATGCTCGATGGCCAGTCCGGGCCTGACTGGGACATTTATTGGTGAGCCCAATGCTTTAAAAGCCCCTCAGATTTCCATTACCAAGTCTGGGATACCACATCCTGGATCCAAACTACCCCATGTGGTAGCCATGATTCTGAAGACCCCAGAACATTGAATAAACGTTAATATTTGCTGATCTGACAGCGCCCAGTGCACTTAATTCGGAGTGGTTGTTATAAGCAAGGTCCAGTTGGAAAATATACATATTAGGTTATGTTAACATGAGCATTCTGAATAATATAGTGCAGGCCAAGCCACCCAAAATCGGTCCTTGATGCCATTTCTGTGAAGCTGGACAGACACTTGTTAATAGGACCCAAAAAGCTACACACTGCACAAGGTAATATTAACCATTTAAGGACTAGAGGGGTGCACAACACATTGCTTTGCAATGCACTGCACACCACTCTGGTCCCTTAACTCCTTAAGGACCGGTCGCAAGTGCACGTGGTAGGGACTTAAGGACCACAGAGAATTTTATTTTGCCGATCCGATTCAAGGCTCCCCAAAACGGCGCACAGTCGCGTGGGGAGCCCTGAAATCCATGACGTACCAGGACCATCATGGGTCTTTAAGGGAGGTTTTCCCATGACCATCCTAACACGTCATGGGTCCTTAAGAGGTTAAGGGAGCTCATCTACTCTGCCTGTTTCAGTTTTAAAAACTGGTAGCAACTGTCATGTCTGCATCCATAGATATTACATCCAGCATTAAGTGAAGGTGTTATCTCCTGAATAAAGGGTCTATTGTGAGTTTATGGTCATTATAAAGTAAGTGTGGTGTTTATTAGTTGTTCATTCTCCTTCGGTTCCCTGGATGAGAGAGAGAGAGGTCTCTATCAACTTTCATATTAAATCCTTCTAACCCAGATGACTGTTTTTAGTCTACTGTGCACTGTGGCATAGAAGTCCACTTTAAGAAAACAAGTAGAAAATGAAATAGGGGATTTTGAACAAATATTTAGCTGCATAACTTACACAAGCCATCTTCTGCTTTTTGTCAATACTTTCTTTGGCCAATCAGGTAATATGAGATTATTTCAGTCTGAAGAAAATAGAAATAGTCTGTTCTTGGAGACTGGAAACAAACTGAAATATCCCTTATTATCGAACCAAGTCTAAGGTGGAACCAGCCCTACACAATCAGGTGAATCTGAGGACAGACAAGTATAGGACTAGTTTTATCTCTTTCTTGCTCATCCATGAGAAATCTTAGAAATCAGAAAGGTATTTAGAAGAACTGTAAGCCAATCACTTTACTCCAGTTTCAATGGATATCTGACCCCTCTAAATCAGCGGGATGTACACCAGGAAACAACAGGTCAACTGCAGTATCAAGTCCACCTTGTCACAGCCAATGTTAAGTTGAACTTCAATTTCTAAATGCAAAAGCAATAAAACAGAAAACAGGGTCATTCAAGAGTAACAAAGAGGAAACTGTAGGGTAGAAAGGTAGGGTCTTTGTAAGGAAGAAGAGAAAAGGGGCCCAGATGTACAGAACAGGAGTTTAAATTATCTATTTATATCATGGTAAAAGAAACATTACAGGTCTGAAAATATTAAATTTAGTCCTGATAAAAATAAGGAGCATTTAACTAGTGAACACTGCTGGAAGAAACTGAGGTTTGGGGAAGATCTTGATTCAAATGTAGAGGGGCCGGCATTATAAAATAATTGTCTCTAGAATCCATTGGTTTTAAAAAATGGCTAAATAATACTACAGGCATGTCCTTAAACTTAGACGCCAAGTAAAAAGAACAATAATGTTTTTTTGTGGCCTGTCACTGCCTAGTGTGTGTAACATGCTAACTATTGTACGAAGACACAGCCATAGTGTCCATTTTTTTCTCTATTTTTCTGTCTCATTCAATTGAGCTGTCTCGCCCTGTCAGTTTCTCTCCTTTGCATTCTTGGTTTGGCTCTCTTATGACTGAACACAACTGGAGAAACAACCTTGTTTTTCTGCATATTGTCCCTCTGATGCTGAATAGGGCTTAAATCATCAATCTAGAACAGTGATTCTTAATGTTAGTCCTTGGGACAAAGAACAGGTCATGTTTTCAATACATTGGTCCTTGTTCATAGGTGGGTAATCAGTGGCTCAGGAATTTTAATTTCACTACCTGTGCTTAATTAGGAATATTCATAATACCTGACCTTTTGGTATGTCTCAAGGACTGGAACTGAAAAATCACTGATCTAGAATTTTACAGAAGGGGAAAAAATCGATACATGCCGTCTTCCAGGCTAAGGATTTTTTATATATACATACACACACACACTTTTAAATAACTTTCATTCTAATGATACCATTGTGATACAATGTACCACTGATGCAGAAAAGAACGGAGTGAGATGTGGGACATCACCCCCCATTACTCTATTACATAGATCAGGGGTGTCCAAACCTGTCAGAATGAACGAGATACTGATTAACAAACCAGTGCCAAATTATGAAAATCCTTAAATCCTGGCGTGTGTGTGTGTGGTCCTTAAGAACAGGTCTGGATACCCCTGATATACAGCACACAGACAGCTCACTACTGTGTATCATGTATAATTTCCCTGAATGGTGCCTACCACACCTCATTTCTTATAATTCAAAGGTCTCAAAACAGTTCTCACAGGCTTCATTATATACACATGGCTTAGTTCTCACTGAGCCGTGTCACATTTCTATCTTGTTATGAATGTATCCAAGGAACTGAGTGGAGTTCTACTCTATTCCATGACTGGCTCCTTACATGCTTGCAGGTTGGCTCTCATCAAATGCCTTCAGCTCAGGGACAGCCAATCAGTGTACATGAATGGAGTAGGAATAATATTTGGGCATGCCCATCCTAATAAGTTATATAGGATATGGAGTGCTCCATATACTGTATAAAACAGACGAGAGAAAGCCCCCATTCCCTCAGTCTTTTATGTAAAAGGGATAATGTTACATTATACAATTACCTCTGCATTTTGTTGAGGAAGAGGTCCTCTCTCACTGTAGACAGAGGACATGGCATTGTCGCCATTCTCAGTTGCCCCATATAAATTACCTTTAGTGCCGTGTGGCCTTGGATGATGCAAACATGCGACAGCACATCTCTCTCTGCTTGTCCATGTAATCCTGGTAACAGCTGGTGGGAAAGGAAGTATAATGTAATGTCAGAAACATAAAATCCCAAAACACCAAACACAACCAGACAGTAATGGAAATAAATCACCAAATAACAATGGGCTAAGTGTAATTAAATTAAATAAAGATAATGAACAGGTTTATACAATTTTCCTATCCTTTGTCAAATCACAGATCTGAAGCCGATAAGAGAATCAAAATCGGTGTATTCCTTTCATTACAGGTGAATAAATGTTAACACTGGTTTTCTCTCACAGATCAAATGGATGTTTCTTAGTAAATTTGGAGAATAAACCAGTGATAAAGTTAATACCTGTGATGGAATCCAGGCACTTGAAAAATTCATAGCAAGTTAAGAGCAGTACAAATAACTTAAAAATATCAGTTATAACACTAATAATATTCTCTGTCATATCCGCCTCCATGGACATGATATTCAGGACTGAGTGAAGATGTTATCTCTTGAATCAAAGAGCGAGGACAAAACTCACAGGGGCCATTAGGATTCTCTGTTTGTTTGTTATTAGGAGGTGTTAATTCTGCTTTAAATGCTTTTCAACTTTGTTTTCATATGCCATACATGAACACAAGCAGACTCCTGTGCATTATCAGGTTAGCGTACAGAAGTGTGTGATATGGCACAAGGATGCAAATACAGCAAAGCATGGGGTCAGGTGGGCATACAAGACAGATTGTCACCTTTCCAGCCTCTTTAGCTCACTGTTAATTTCCAGATTGTAGGGCTCCTGCTTCTGAGCTCTCAGCAGGAAGTTACGAGCCTTTTCATACTCCCTCATTTCAAGATAGGCCTGAGAAAAGAGGGCACAATGAGAGGGAATGGAGTGATAAATGCTAAATAAATGTTTGTTATAGGTCTGGGGACAAAAATCCTGTAAAGACATAAAAAAATAATTGTACTAATTTATTTGAGCTGTAGCAATGCCCTGTTTTACTCGGCAGGACAAGCTCTGCAACACATAAGGTTTCATAAAAGAAATGTATTTACACTTTAAGTCATCAAATGCAATCCTATGTAATACACTGCACTATTCAGTGCCAGCAAAAGTAAAACTAGCATCAAAAACACTAAATCCACAGGCCTTCAGACATGTACTTAATTTCCACCATTAGCGGCAGCACTGAGAATCTGGATAGGTCCCATTTTCAATACATCCCTGCTTGTTTCTCGAGTACATGATCAGTGGCACAGTCATAGTCCCTTTTTTGTACAGTGCTTATGAATAGGTTTGTGAATTATAAATATATAAGATAGTTATAAAGACAAGAAGTGCTCAAACCTGTCCTGAAGCCTTACCAACAGTGTAGGATATATGGATAGCCCAAGATGAGCACATGCCTTTTGATCATTAGCAAAGTAGGATCTGTCAGACCAACCAAGCCACTTATTAATCCACTTGTAGGCATGAGAGGACATTCTGAAAATCAACAATGTGGATGGACTTCAGAACAAGTTTGAGCAGCAATGTTTAAAAATGGTGATCAGGAATAAATAAAACTTTGTTTTTGTTTTGCATTTATAGCATTAGGGCCTGCACCATAGGCAGAGGGATATGGGTGGGCCACTGGGTGCATGGACTTGCCAATTTTACGATCCCTTCAGAGCCAGTCTTCCAGGAATGGAGTAATGGAGAGATGGGAGTTATAGCCCAAAAACTCCAGTACGTTACCTACCCCCACTGATCTGCTGCATAGCGCATCAGTAGAGGGTTATTTTGTTTGTTTAGCCCCTATTCAGAGACACTCTCCATAGCCCTTGGTCTGGACTTCTGATCCTGCTCCCTAACACAAATGAGTGGACAGGATCAGATATGCATGGAAATCAGAAAATACCCTTATGATAATATGTAATAATAGTTAACAATAGTAATCCTTTAAAGCGGAACTTTCACTTTTGTTTCAGTGTGGTTGTATCTGTTCCATTGTGTCTCCTGTTACTATAGATGTGTGCATTTTATAATGGAAATTCGTATAAATGGAGCTTTTCCTAATGTATTAAATTACCTAGTGACGTAATCCCTTCATACCCTCTGTAGCCGTGCACCGTATGGTGCATAAGACACTCCCACAGGGCTTGTGCGCGACACCTCCGTCCTGCCCCTGAATCGGACGTCGGTCCCTTCCATGTCATGTAACCTAGTGAGCTCCTTGAATCATGCGCGGCCAGGTCATGACAGAGCTGTGCGAGCGCGTTCATGTAAAGCGCTCGCACTGTATATATTGTCCCAATGCAATGCAATTAGAATTAGTGTTATTTTGTGTCCTAGTATGTTGCCAGTGGTCCCTTTGATCGGATTTCAACAGGAGCACTAGAAGACTTTTCCTCTTCAGATAATATCGAAAAAAAAAAAAAGGTAATAAATATATTTAACAATACAACAATATTTTAATTCATTCATTCTATATTTGTCAGCCCACAATGTAAGTTCTATAATTCTTTACACCATTAAATTGACAGTATAGAAAAGTTCTTAAAATTTAACCCCTTAAATTTACATGTTTCAGTGGCAGAGTGGTACAGAATACATTGCAAAGCAATGCATTCAGTACCACTTTGGCACTCAAAGGGTTATTAACGATAATAATAATAATAATAGTATCCCAGAACATACACTGTTAGCTGTTATATATATATATATATATGTATATATATATATATATATATATATATATATATTGTTTATATTTTTTTTCCCCAACCTGCATTTATTTAGTATTGTTTTAAACTCAAATAATTACACTTCTAGTGTTCTAGATGAATGGAGGGTACTGCAGATCAATGAGTTTGTACCCCTCTGACAATGTGTACTGTGGTGTGTATACATTAGGCTTTGAAAGGTTTAGAACATATTAAAATATATAGTATATATTTCTAAGATGTGTTCTACGTTTGATACATTATAAATCTATTATGTTACCCCTTGAGTACCAAAGGTTTAAGGGATGCACTGCCAAGCGTGGCGTTGCGTACCCCTCTGGCACTCAAAGGGTTAATGAAAGGAAAAAAAATTCTTATGTTCTGGATGGTCATATTTTTGAATTTAATTAATTATTACTTTGTATTTTCTAAATTTAATAATCATAATATTTACCCTATGACTGCCAGAAGGGAACAGAACATATTCAAAAGCATCTGAAACTTTATACTTTGATTGCCTGAGTTCAATGCAACGCATTGTATATCAATGCGTTTTATACAAAGCTGCCAATCAAATGGTTATTTTTTGGATATTTATAGTGTTAACTCTTTAAACGTAATTTAAGTTAACCAAAAATTATATGTTTTGGAAAAAATGTATTTGAGAATATTCTAAGTGAATTGCAAGTAGGTGTTTTATATTTTAACTTGTAGTAATCAATCTACATTGTAGTGAAACTTTTTCTTTACTTGAATTAGGTTGTCTGCTACGCACAGCCTGTTATCTCTTCACAGACTAGACCTGAAAACTACATTAGTTATTCTCTGTGGGTTTTTTTGTTTTTGTTTTTTTTTAATCCACTTAGATAATGCTCTCCATTCTTCATGCTGCTCTCCCTGTAATTACATTTTCAAAACCTTAATCACTTATCCATGCTAATTCTGTTATCTATTATTTATGGTCCACTCTATTTTCTTTATCTATCACATATTTTGAGGCAGCTGTGTAAACTTTATCTAATCTTTCTGTATGTTCCCTATTGATTATTGTCCACATGCTCTTAACCCTTTGAGTGCCCTAGTGATACGTAATGTATTGCTTTGCAGTGTATTCCGTACCCCTCTGGCACTCAAAGGGTTAAGACTTAACCCTTTATAGTTTCTTTTCTACTGAATTTAATTTGGTTTTATGTGAACTTTTTCCTATCAATCATCTATATTTATTTTTTAAGGTCTTTTTCAAATCTCTTTATTCTTTCTTATCTCTTCTTATTTTATAAACTATTTTCTTTTTCTCTCTCCATTTATGTCACCATTATTACTCATCACTTTATCTTTATGTGTGTGTCTTTCACCCTTCTCTCTTATATTACCATACCTGGGAACTCTCCGGATTTGCCCCGGAGACTCCGGTTCTGACAGAACTTTACCGGGTCTCCGGGGCAGAGGCTGATTCCTCCGGATGTGGAGAGTTTCTATTGAAACTCTGCCACATCCGCTTTTTCTCCTGCTGATACTCAGTCCCTAGCCCTCTGAGTGCCAGAGTAGTAAGGAATGCATTGCTTTGCAATGCATTCCGTACCACTCTGGCACTCAAAGGGTTAAGCCCCCCCCCCCCACTCGCGGGAAGCCCCGCCCCTTTTTGACGCGATTAGCGTCATTTTTGTCACCCCCTGGTGAACAGAGGACTACCCTCCGGGTAGCCCTCGACTGGAAGTTCCCAGGTATGTATATTACCCCTCAGTTATGTATATGTAATAAAACCAGTCATCCAGCGAGTGTTTGGCTCTGTATAGGTTTTAGGTATACTTCTTTTTTGAAGCAATAATACATTTAGATATGTCATATACAGTCAATAATAATTAACCCATTTTTTTTCCTTTCATTGAACATATTGTTAAAAAAAAAAAAAAAAAAAAAAAATATATTATATATATATATATATATATATATATATATATATATATATATATATATATATATAGAGGTAAAATAACAAACAAAATAAGTATCTTGTAATACCTTTTTTATTGGACTAACAGAATTATGGTTTGACAAGCTTTCGGGAGAACCTCCCTTTCTCAAGCCATTATAGACACTATAGTATTTTTTTTTTTTTTTTTTTTTTTAATTTTTAATGAAAATAAATTTTGTTGAACAGATATTATATTTTTGTACACCTGTTATATACTGTTAAAAAAATATTTTTGGTTTATTTTGTGTTTTACAATTTTTTTTTTTTTAAATTACCAATGAAGGGTGTTCAGAGTTCATCCTGAGCCCTTATATTTCATGTATTATGTGTATGTTTGCGAGCTATTGACTAAACCACCATGTTGATTTGAACCAAAAAGAAGGGTACTGTTAAATAAATCTGCATAATTGTCTGAAGCACAATACATGTCCCTAAGTTCTTAACACCTGGGGACCTGAATGACCATACCTGGGAACTCTCCGGATTTGCCCCGGAGACTCCGGTTCTGACAGAATTTTACCGGGTCTCCGGGGCAGAGGCTGATTCCTCCGGATGTGGAGAGTTTCTATTGAAACTCTGCCACATCCGCTTTTTCTCCCGCTGATCCTCAGTCCCCAGCCTCCTGTGTGACACCTTTAACCCTCTGAGTGCCAGAGTGGTAAGGAATGCATTGCTTTGCAATGCATTCTGTACCACTCTGGCACTCAAAGGGTTAAGGCCCCACCCTCACTCGCGGCAAGCCCCACCCCTTTTTGACGCGATTAGCGTCATTTTTGTCACCCCCCTGGTGAACAGAGGACTACCCTCCGGGTAGCCCTCAAGTGGAAGTTCCCAGGTATGTGAATGACAGTGTGTGTACCTTGATGTTCCAGTTAATCTGTATCTCCGTTTTGGCCAAAATATATAACACTAAACCCCACTGTTTTGTGTTATCAAGCCATAGTCAGAATAGAAAACAAATATTTTGATCAGTTGAACAAATGTGTACTGTCTGTGACATACACACACACTTATATGAAGTACACAAATACACATACATCCACACCAACACACCCCCAAACCAACACACACATCCACACACACCTCTACACAACACACACATCCACACCAACACACACATCCACACACCCCCTCTCCCACACACACCTCCACACCAACACACACATCCACACCCCCCCCACCCACACACACCTCCACACCAACACACACATCCACACACCCCCTCACCCACACACACCTCCACACCTATTTAGATATACACACACACACACATATGTACACGCTGAAATACATTGTAGTATTGTGTGAAATTTTTTTTATTTATTTATTGATTTTTTTTTTTAAATTAAAATAAAACCTTAACCCTTGTAGTATGTGAGGCCGTTTTCCCTTTTTTTTATTTAAATAATGTATAATGCCCACTTGAGTAGAAATGGTTAATGTAATGCTTTGTGAAAAGTGGACCTCATTGAGGAGTTTTTATACTATACCTGCAATATATTAATACATATATATTGAAATAAGATATTATAGTTTTGATACATCTGTAAATATGAAAGAATTATTCCTGTTATCCATTTTGCATTTTACTGAAATGTTTACTATTGTAATTATGATTTTTTTTAGTAATGCATGGATAACATATATAAATATTTGCTGTAGCAGTATATATATATTTTTTTTATATACATTAATTTCTCTATTTCTGTCATTCAGATTTTGAAAATGCCAAATTGTTTCTACCGGGATTGTGTCAGTAGGACTGGTAGAAAATATGGTAGCTCAGAAGTCAGTCTGCTTCGTTTCCCAAAGCAGGCGGAAAAAGTAAAGCTTTGGGTTGAATCTTCAGGACATTCATTTCAAGATGTCAATGCAGTTGTCCAACAAATTCTTATGGATACTAAAGCATTGAAATACAGAATTTGCTCTTTGCATTTTACCCAAGATTCTTATATTCAACACGGTAGCAAAAGAGTATTGAAGGAAGATGCTGTTCCCACTTTACCAGGAACAGGTACAACTTCAGTTGTGCATGAGAGTGGTCTAGGGCAATCCTCTACCTCTATATCTTTCCAGCAACATGTAACTGTAAAAGAAACGGTAGATGTATTAACTAACACAGAATATTCAAAAACTGATGTGTCCACACAAACAGAACCTACTTCCATTGTCAAGGATTCAAGTACTCAAACTCCTGAAGAAGTACATTCAATTGTTGGAGACACAATGGATGTAGTCTTGGACCATAGTTATTACAAACAACAAACACACAAACATGCATCAGATATTACATTGTCTCCAATCCCAATGCATACTTCAGCTCCTCAAAAACCATTTTCCAGTGTTAGTTCTTTAAATTTTCCACCAAGGATTCAGTTTACACATCAAGGAGATATTTTACAGCTACAAGGTGAGGCCTCTACCATAAAACCTGTAAGATTGGATGAACAAAGTTTACAATTATCTGAGACAGATGATGATAACGGTGAAACCTCCAAAAATCTAATATTTGAAAAGTCAATGGATGAATCATCAGCATTAGATGTGACAATCACTTCAATGTCTAAAAAAACGAGATCCAGATTTTACACTCGATACTTCAATGTCAGGTTTGGAATCGGACATAACTGTAACAGAGGAGTCATTAGAAGATATTATTGTAAATGAACGTAAGTTCATTGTTTTTGAATCTTGTCTTGAACAATTATTTAAATATATTCCTTGCCAAGAAGCTAACAATTGCACAGCACCTATTATATCTTTTCAGAAAAATGTGGAAGGTTCTTTTCTTAGTGTTACTGGTGAGTGTTTAAATGGACACTCTTGCCTTTTATGGGAAAGCCAACCACGTCTGCAACACATTGCGGCAGGTAACATTCTGAGTGCTGCAAGCATTTTGATTAGTGGGGTCAATTTTAAAAAAATATCAGATGAACAGTATATTTGGGCTGCAACAAATCTCACAGTCCTCTTTTTACAGATATCAAAAACATTATCTGTATGCAATAATAGACCATCATTGGCAAAAAGAACAAGCAAAAATTATAGAAGAAATTGAAAATAAGCCTGTTGGTCTTGGTGGTGATGGACAGTGTGACAGTCCTGGTCACTCTGCAAAATATTGCGCTTACACAATGATTGATATGGAAACAAAAAAAATAGTGGACTTTGAAGTAGAGCGAGTAACAAGCTGTTCATCTTCAGTAGCAATGGAAAAGTCAGCTTGTGCAAAGTCGCTAGAAAGATTAAAATCAAAAAACTTGAATGTAAAGGTTCTTGCTACTGATAGACATGTGGGAATAAGAAAAATGATAAGAGAAAAATACCCACATATTAATTATCAATTTGATATATGGCAATATGCTAAAAGTCTTAAAAAAAGGTTACTTGCAGCTACTTTGAAGAAAGCTTATGCTCCCCTAAGAGAATGGATTCCAGCGATAATCAACCATTTCTGGTGGAGTATTAAGACACGTAAGGGAGATAGACAGTCATTGCGTGAAAGGTGGCGGTCACTTTTACATCATATAACAAACCAGCATAAGTGGAAGGATCAGACTGTGTATCATGCATGCAAACATAAGGCATTGAGTGCACACCAAAAAAAAAAAAAAAAAAACATTGGTTGAAGAAAAAAAGTCCACCATATGAATTACTTCACCAAATTGTTACAGATCCAAAGCTGGAAAAGGACTTTCAACATCTGGTACAATACTGCCACACCGGCTGTATTGAATCGTACCATAGTTTGGTACTGAAATAAATACCAAAAAAAGTCATTTCAGAATGGATTGCATGGTGGCAAGAACTCAATTAGCAGCTTTGGCCCATAACAGCAATGTAAAAAGAAAAATAGCCACTGTAAAACATCAGAGACAAGGAACAGCAACTGTGGGAACTGCAAGAACAAAATTAGAATTCCCCAGATCACGCAACAGATGGATAGTACGTGACGTATATGAACCTATGACAAATGATCATTTACAAGTGATGCTTTCGGACTTACTCAAGTTATGCGAAAGAAAAATAGAGGTACAATGGGTTTCCAAATCTTCTGAACTGCCAAAGAACATAGCAAAAGTACCAAAACCTGAAAAAAGGAAAGCTGTACAGGAACATAAGTCATAACTTAGAGCAATGATATGTGATGCAAACTTAATTTTTTTTTTTTTTTTTTTAATTGAATTAAACTTATCTTGTTTAATGTTTTTTGTTATACAGACTAATTTCCTATGATCGATTATACATAAAAAAAAAATCTTTTGTTTTTTTCTACATTTACCACTTTATACCTGTGTGTTCAGTTGTACTTTGAATCATCAGTTTAGTAATACTACAGTAACTTCATAAATAAAAAACAGTATAACTTTTTATTGTTTTATAAAGTTTATTATAAAACTATAATTATAATAACATTTGCAAATAACTTACATTATAAATATACTCAAACAATAAGTAAACAATATAAATAAATGTTTGGTAACCTTGTCTTACATTACATTTATGAATACTTTTTTATACAAGATATTCTATAAAAATAAAAGGTAAAATTACAAAAATACACAAGTAGTATGCAAAAAACATACCAATGATATATCTCTCTCTTATTATATATATATATATATATATATATATATATATATATATATATATATATATATATGTATATATATTTATTTTTTTTTATCTTTTTGAAAAGCAGTAAACTCAAAAACATTATACACGAAAGCAAAACAGGTACTGTAGTACAATTGAACCAAATTATGGTATAAATACACAAAAAATTTAAACAATATATGTTATTTGATCTTTATTACAGTAAACTTGCCATATCTACTGCAGCATAGTCGTGTAATGGTATATAACCCATGTACACATTATCTGGATCTGGAAATTTTTGTCGGATGCTACTTACTACACATGAAGGAATTGGCCGTCTGTTTCTAGGTCCCAAATATCCATGCATCCAACATGTGAAAGCCCGATACGCCACCTTTCTCAGTTGCCTACAAAAAATTTAATTAAAAAAAAAAAAAAATTAGTGTATGGGAAAAATGACAATGTGAATCACAATAAATATATATACAGTTATGGATATCAATATATATATAATATTTATATTTATGTGTATATATACATAGATACTTACATACATACACACACAAACATATATATCTATTTCAAAAGAAAAAAACATAAATTAAAAAACAGAAGTTAATTAAACATATTCAATTACCGTAGGAAAAACAGACTAGAAATCAAATTAAGGGATTTAAAAAAAAAAAAAGATTATCCTTGTTCTTAATTTTACATACTTTTCTAGTTCCTTACATTGTTGTACATACCTATTATAAGTTTCTTCTGGTGGCCTACTTGTAATGGTTCCCAACATGCGGTAGAAGAGAAATAGACGCTCCTCATTCAAGCAAATATCTCTACACGCATCAATGTTCATTATACAAGTATTCTCTACTTCAACATGTTGGTGCACAGATGGTAACTCGGCACAACATAAACACTCCTCCTCGGCAGGCATTTCTTCGCAGTTGCCACACACACACCAATTTGTATGACCAACTCTTATATTTTCACTGCCCTCTACCTCATCTGTTGTCTCCTCACTTTCCTCCCCTTGAGGATCACAAGGAAAACATTCCTCATCTTCAAGTGATGAATCACTATTTTCATGAGATGAATCACCATCCTCGTGAGTTGATTCTCTTTGATCTTTGGATGATGTTGGCCTATACAAAGGTCCAATGAGACGAGTCTAAAAAAAGAAATAAAAAATAATCACATATACAACTTTAGATATAAACCTAAAAATGATAAAGTGTAACGATACACATTGCTTTGAACTATGTTATGTACTCCTATGTAGCTCTAATTATTACACATACAAGCAAATAATGAAAGTTGTAATTAAATTTACCATGTCGTCCATATGAGCTACAATACTTTCATTATCTGACGAATTTGGTGAAATTGATGTTGAAGAAGCAGAAGATTCACTTTCCATGTTTAGGGCAGGAGAATGTTGTTCAAACTGCAAGACATTATAGTGCTTCAAATTCAGTACATCATAAAATATATCATTTCTCTTAAAAAAACATTATACAAGGTAAAGTAACATATTAAAGTACTTGTTCAAATATTGTGTGTTACAGTACATTACTTTAATTTGTTTTAAGAAAAATAACATGAGAGAGAGAGTCTGTGAGTGTGTATGTGTGTGTGTGTGTGTTTTTTTTTTGTGGTCTGTGAGTGGTTGTGGCATTGAATTAAGTAAGAGAAAAGAAAGTGTGGCATAAGTATTTGTATATAAATGATTAATAAGTATATAACTATATATGTATACATATATTAAAGAGAGAAATAGAAATAGCAAAAAAATTTCACATAACACTCAACACTGATATACAAAAATTAATTTCAAAGGACAGACAAAAAGAAAAATGAAACACATAAATACATACATACATAAATAGATACAAAGATGTGAACATTTTGATATAAATCGTGTAAACAAACACACATATTATATATATATATATATATATATATATATATATATATATATATATATATGAGAGAGAGCGAGAGAGAGAGTGAGTGGAGATTGGAGCCGTATTAGTCCACTGATGTAGATGTAAAATAACACAACAAATAAGTATCTTGTAATTACTTTTTATTGGACTAATATAATTTTAGATTGACAAGCTTTCAGAACAACATCCCTTTCTCAAGTCTAAAGCATTTCTGAGTAAAAGGACACATAAATCACAGTGAAACATTAAATTTCTCAGTTCAGCTGTGTGTAGGGTCAAGAAAACATAACTAAAGATAACACCAGAAAATCTACTATCTACTACTTTTGTAAGGATTGAGTGTGTGGGCGGGGGGAGTGAAAAAAAATTGCAGGAGATGGTAATGGAGGGTGGAGAAATAAAGTTTACACAAGTTAAGAGTGCTAGAATTGCCATCCAAGATTCTAGCATGTACTGGCAGGCCTGTATACAACATGCACCCATATATGTACATACATACATACACACAAACACACATACAACCATATATGCACACATACAAATTATATATATATATATATATATATATATATATATATATATATATATATATATATATATAGTGGTAGATACAATGCTAAACAAAATTTGACATACCAGTCAAGCCATAAGACTTGCTTTTCCCAAAGAAATCACACTTTTGCAGTGGTGTTACTACTGCAAAGGATTCTGGGTAGGCATATGCAAATAAGCTTAGCAAGGAATCACCTTTTTGCCTCAAATTCCACTTTATACATGGATTCCTCAGAGTATGTGCATGCTGAGTAACAGCTTTAAGACACAACTCAGGATGAGGTGCAAAGCCAGTGAACCACTCATGGACAGCTGTTTCGTTGTCTATGCAACTCTTCAGCATGAGGTTGGTTCTACTGGCTTGCTATTGAGGCTTGGTGCACATGTGGAGCACAAACTGAAAAGGTTATGGTGGGGAAAAAAGTGAATGAAAACCCCTTCCACCTGAATTTGGTGGGTGGTAGATACAATGCTCAGGTGGAAGGGGTTTTCATTCACTTTTTTCCCCACCATAACCTTTTCAGTTTGTGCTCCACATGTGCACCAAGCCTCAATAGCAAGCCAGTAGAACCAACCTCATGCTGAAGAGTTGCATAGACAACGAAACAGCTGTCCATGAGTGGTTCACTGGCTTTGCACCTCATCCTGAGTTGTGTCTTAAAGCTGTTACTCAGCATGCACATACTCTGAGGAATTCATGTATAAAGTGGAATTTGAGGCAAAAAGGTGATTCCTTGCTAAGCTTATTTGCATATGCCTACCCAGAATCCTTTGCAGTAGTAACACCACTGCAAAAGTGTGATTTCTTTGGGAAAAGCAAGTCTTATGGCTTGACTGGTATGTCAAATTTTGTTTAGCATTGTATCTACCACCCACCAAATTCAGGTGGAAGGGGTTTTCATTCACTTTTTTCCCCACCATAACCTTTTCAGTTTGTGCTCTCTCTCTCTCTCTCTATATTATATATATATATATATATATATATATATATATATATACACACACACATACACACACACACAAACATACAGAGACATATACACACACACACATACATATTGACATATACATGTACATACACACACATATACACAATTAGATATATAAAAATACATATATACATACAACACATACAAACACACATACAAATACATAGATATATTATTATACACACACACACATTAACATGTATACATATACTCACACAGATATACTCATACATATATACCTTCTAACACAGATTCACACACACATATATATATATACACACACACACACACACACACACACATATACATACATACACACACACACAAATTTTCTTTAAGTACAGATGTGGAACTTGAAAAATATTGATAGAGAGGGGCACAGTACACATGGCTTTTACATGCATTGGCTACCTGTCAATCATAGGGTTAAACTTTAAAAATATTGGATTTACGATACTAGGTTATTTCAGTATATGTATATTAAATTGATATTTTTTTTTTTTCTTTCCTTAACTACATGTCATTTATAAAAAAATATTTAAATATTATTGAAACATCATAATAATCCATGTTTTAAAACTTTGATTTAGACAGGTGAAGGCAACTAATTATAAAAGTAGTGTAGCCATCTAGTACTACAAGGGTATTCATATTTAGGTCTTTTGTAAGATAAAACGCTAGTGTATGGAATTACATTAATATACATGGATCAAATCTTCATGATGAAAAAAATAAAGATTCAAGTTCACAGAGTTACTTACCTCTGTGAGCGCTGGTAGTCAGATGCTGTGCACTCTGCAGTCTGCTATCATGTGAGCGCGCGACGTGCACAAAGTGACCGCATACAACCTAATTTGCATGCGGTTCGTGCACAAGCGCGCGTCACTACGACATGAAAAAAAACAAACAAAAAAAAAACAAAACAACAGTCTCGCAAGTGGTGAGTGACAGGGCGATGGGAAAGCTTGAGCATGCGCTGTGTCACTGAACATGGAAGATGACGCCGATCGTGCCAGAGGAGCTGGTACATTAGGAGGTAAAATTAAACATATTGTGTTAACAAATTAGGAATTATATATGTTGTATTTACATATATACAATCGGTTCAGTGTGTGAAAGTTCCGCTTTAAGGACCAGAGGTGTAAAGCAATGCATTTTGCACCCCTCTGGTCCTTAAAGGGGGATCTCTCACCTCCATAGAGTCAAACTTTTAATCTTCTTACAAAGTTAACATGTCATTTTTTTTTTTTTTAATTTAAGACTATAGTGATATGTGCATTTTTAAAAGTGAGCTGGTTACGTACCTTCTGGACAGGCTGCAGCAAAACTCTGCCTGCAGTGTGTCAATTTCCTTTGTTCCCCTCCCCATGTAACACCTTGTTTTAGTTTTTATCCCCACCCTGGTATAAAGTCAAGGTTAGGGTTGAAATATGCACACTGCATATGTAAAACCCTGACACGGACTTTGAACCAGTTTTGATAAGTTCATCATGTAAGCTTATGTTTTTGTTGCTAAAAAGAGAAGGGAAAAAAAAAAAAAAAAAAAAAAAAAAAAAAACACATCTCGGCCAGGTTTGGGCAATCATGAGAATCTCATTTCTGAACTCACATTATGTTAGTAGACACTAATTATGATTGCCCACCATGGCACAGATTTTTTTTTTCCTTTTTAGCAACAAAAACATAAGCTTACATGAGGATTTTATCAAAACTGTCTCAAAGTCAGGGTTTTGTTTTTAAAGGGATAGTAATATCTCTTATAAAAGTAGTTTGCTGAGTCTTCTGTATATTAATAGTAACAGACTGCGCTATATCTAAGACCTTACTTGTGTGTAGTTCAAAAGTTATTCAGCGATAAAGATCCCCTGCCTGGCCACCCAATAAATCTGAAATCTGGTTGTGGGACCAGACAGCTGCAGCGAGTGACAAACTTCAATAAGTATAAGCAAAATCCTGCCCTCCCTTGATGAAGGAGGACAGGATTTCCCTTTGCTTACTGAAGTTTGTCCCTCGCTGCAGCCACCCTGACCAGGCTGCAGCTTCTATGTGACATGGACAGAAGGGGAGGAAGAGGATCTTTATTGCGTAATAACTTTTGAACGATACACAAGTAAGCTCTTACACATAGCGCAATCTGTTTCTTTTAATATAAAGACTTGGCGAACAATTTTTATAAGGGACATTAGTATCCATTTAAATATGCAGTGTGTATACCTAATCTTGACTTTGAATCAGTTTTGATAAAATTATCCTGTAAACCCCTTAAGGACCAATGACGTGCCAGGACAGTCACGGCAGTCCTGCATGTAAGGACCAGTGACATTCCTGGAACATCATGGAATTTAGAGGGCTCCTCATGGTTTCACACTGCTCGGGAACCCCTGAATCAAATGCAAAAAAGCCCTGTGGCCGGTTCTTAAGAGGTTAAGTTTTGTTGGTAAAAAGGGGGAAAACCCCAAAAACAATACAGAAATAATTATTTGATCTCCTGCTGATTTTGTACGTTTGCCCACTGACAGAGGAATGATCAGTCTATAATTTTAATGGTAGGTTTATCTGAACAGTGAGAGACAGAATAACAACAAAAAAATCCTGAAAAACGCATTTCAAAAAAGTTATAAATTGATTTGCATTTTACTGAGTGAAATAAGTATTTGATCCCTTTGCAAAACATGACTTAGTACTTGGTGGCAAAACCCTTGCTGGCAATCACAGAGGTCAGACGTTTCTTGTAGTTGGCTACCAAGTTTGCACACATCTCAGGAGGGATTTTGACCCACTCCTCTTTTCTGATCCTCTCCAAGTCATTAAGGTTTCGAGGCTGACGTTTGGCAACTCGAACCTTCAGCTCCCTCCACAGATTTTCTATGGGATTAAGGTCTGGAGACTGGCTAGGCCACTCCAGAACCTTAATGTGCTTCTTCTTGAGCCACTCCTTTGTTGCCTTGGCCGTGTGTTTTGGGTCACTGTCATGTTGGAACACCCATCCATGACCCATTTTTAATGCCCTGGGCTGAGGGAAGGAGGTTCTCACCCAAGATTTGATGATACATGGCCCCCGTCCATCGTCCCTTTGATATGGTGAAGTTGTCCTGTCCCCTTAGCAGAAAAACACCCCCCTCCATGTTTGATGGTGGGGATGTTGTTCTTGGGGTCATAGGCAGTATTCCTCCTCCTCCAAACATGGCGAGTTGAGTTGATGTCAAAGAGCTTGATTTTGGTGTCATCTGACCACAACACTTTCACCCAGTTCTCCTCTGAATCATTCAGATGTTCACTGGCAAACTTCAGGCGGGCCTGTACATGTACTTTCTTGAGAGGGGGACCTTGTGGACGCTACAGGATTTCAGTCCTTCATAGTGTTTTACCAATTTTTTTCTTGGTGACTATGGTCTCAGCTGCCTTGAGATCATTGACAAGATCCTCCTGTGCAGTTCTGGGCCGATTCCTCACTGTTCTCATGATCACTGAAACTCCACGAGGTGAGAACTTGCATGGAGCACCAGACAGAGGGAGATTGACAGCAATTTTTGAATTCCTTCTGCTACTAAAATGAACATAATGATACTTGTACAGTCAGTGTTTTAATCCTTTGATTGCCAGTGGTGTTCTTTGCATTTCAATGTGTTGGATACCCTTCGACATTAATTGGGTTAAAAGAAAATATACGAAAGCATGCATTATGGAGAGACTGTTCCTTTTTGTCAATGAAGCCGATTTATTAAGTAGTACAATTTTTGTGCAAAACATCTGCACCATGGAGGACTAGGAAAAATATCCAAATTCCTATTCATTTAAATAAGGCTTTAAACTCCTTATTAAAGACCACTTTAGCATTTAATGGGTAAAAAGCACCATGCTGTAGTCCAACAGCAGCATGAGGGTTACAGGTTGCCTATGTTTGATATTGGAGGTAAGGTGGGGAGAACAGTTTCCCCCTCTATCTACCATCCTTTGCAGTCCCTCCTCTATCTCCCTCAGCCATATATGAAGATTAAATGGAGCAATGCTGGAGCAAACCAATCACACCATGGAGGCAAAAAAATTTCTAGTGTGAAGGAATTTGTTGGAGCCTTCTTTAAGATTCAGGAAGTTGAAATATAAATTTATTTGAAGTTTGAGAATATTTACGTGTTTCCCCTTGCTCCAGAATTGCTCCATTTTTCTTTAGTACATCGGCTTTGTAAAGAAAACACGTACATGCTGTAAACACACCCACCCACATGCCTTAGATGTACACAATAACAAAGACACATACGCAAGCACACATATGCCTCAGATACACACACATGCAAGCACACGTCAAACACACATACACCCAAACACACATATGCTTCAGACACATGTGCGCACACAAACTGGCACACATATGTCTCAGACACACACACATGCCTTAGACATACACACAGGCACACATATGCCTCAGACACATCCGAATGCACACGCATACCTCAGAGAAACACACACAAGCACACATTTGCCTCAGACACACACACACGCAAGCACACCTATGCCTCAGACACACACACACACAAGCACACCTATGCCTCAGACACACACACACACACACAAGCACACCTATGCCTCAGACACACACACACACACACAAGCACACCTATGCCTCAGACACACACACACAAGCACACATATGCCTCAGACACGCACAAGCACACATATGCCTCAGACACGCACAAGCACACATATGCCTCAGACACGCAGACAGAGAGGTATTCAGCAGTACATAGATAATTTCTCCAGTGTGTGTATCTAGGCAATAAAAGGTTAGGGTGGGGGCCCTTGCCACTTACACTTGTCCTGGGCCCCATGATGTCTGATGGCAGCCATGCATGACAAACTGGTACAGCCCCTAGTCTAAACACTAAAGCTCCAAATCATTGTGGATTTCACTGTTTGCTGCATACAGTGGATATAAAAAGTCTACACACCCCTGTGAAAATGCCAGGTTCTTGTGATGTTAAAGAATGAGACAAAGAAATATTGTGTCAGAACTTTTTCCACCTTTAATGTGACCTATAACGTGAACAATTCAATTGCAAAACAAACTAAAATTGTTGAGGGGGAAAAATAAAAAAACCTCACAATAACCTGGTTGCATAGGTGTGCACATCCTTAAACGAATACTTTGTTGAAGCACCTTTTGATTTTATTACAGCAATCAGTCTTTTTGGGTAGAAGTTTATTAGCACGGCACATCTTGACGTGGCAATATTTGTCCACTCTTCTTCGCAAAAGCGCTCCAAATCTGTCAGATTGAGAGGACATCTCCTGCACACAGCCCTCTTCAGATCACCCCACAGATGTTCAATTGGATTCAGGTCTGGGCTCTGGCTGGGCCATTCCAAAACATTAATCTTCTTCTGGAGAAGCCATGCTTTTGTGGATTTGGATGTGTGCTTTTTCTAATGGACGCCTGAAGGTTTTGTGCCAAAATTGCCTGGTATTTGGAACTGTACATAATTCCCTACACCCTGACCAAGGCCGCGGTTACAGCTGAGGAAAAACAGCCCCAAAGCATGATGCTGCCACCACCATGCTTCACTGTGGGTATGGTGTTCTTTGGGTGATGTGCAGTGTTGTTTTTGTGCCAAACATACCTTTTGGAATTATGGCCAAAAAAGTTCAACCTTGGTTTCATCAAACCATAACACATTTTCCCACTTGCTTTTGGGGGACTTGATGTTTGTTATTTCTTTAGAACTCCTGGATAGGTGTACATGAAATGTAACCCTTTCAGTGCCAGAGGGCAAACCAACTCATTGCAAAGCAATGCATTGGTTACCTCGCTGGAACTGAAAGTTTTGAAAGGGTACGACTCCTATTGATTTTCAGGCAAGAGTGTTCCTTTCATAACTTCCGCTTACCCTTGCATGATTCCTCCTGTTTTATCAGTAAGCAGGCTAGTAACTTTAGCTTAATGCAGGGGACTAGTAGAGTAAAATGACATATCTTTATTGGCTAAGTGAATGACTATGGATGCAAGCTTTCAAGGCAACTAGGTATATTCTTTAGGCATAATAAGTATGGTTGCTGAATACACATTACAAGACTTTAAAGACTTTTAAACTCATGCACATTATTTTAACATGTAAGTTCTACTGGCAGTGTATATTCTTATCAATATGGACCACGATTCATTTTCTAGGCTCTAGTAAAGTCTTTGAAGTGGACTAGAAAATGAAACAAGAGTAATTACCTTTTTTGATGCACCAGTAAATTTTAGTCTGTAGCCAGAGATGGCTAAGTCAATAGAATGTATGGTGTACAACCTCTCTCTTGCAATGAGCTGCGCAACACTTTGGCACCCAAATATGTTTATTTTGTGGCATAATGAGACAAATTCCCTCAAGCTACAGTTCAGAGTGTTAAACTTGGACATCAATCTACACTGCCAGATCTCTGATCTCTCTGTGTCCCAAAATTCTCCATCTTTACTAAAGCCTAGGGAATGGATTATGGTCCATACCGATAAGAATACACACTGCCAGTAGAATTTAAATGTTAAAATAATGTGTATGAGTTTTAAAGTCATGTATTGTGCATTCAGCCTTCATTCTTATATGCCTGAAAGAGAGACCTAGTTGTCTTGAAAGCTTGCATCCTAGAGCCATTAAAGATATAATTTTTACTCTACCAGTCTCCAGCATTTTCTATGGCTAACATGTTACCATGCTTTAACCAACTTTATCTTACAAGTCACATGATCATTATTATAGAGGTTACAATGAAGTCTATTTGACTCTCTTTCTTCTACGGATATTGTTTTTTTTAATGCCTTTAGAGTAATCAAAAGAGCAACAAACAGTGGTGTAAGATATTGCAGGGTCCCGGTCCAAACATTTATTTGAGCTCCCCATCATAAAGACAATTTCACAGAGGTATAACTAGAACCTATTGGACCCTGGAGCAAATGGAGCCCCTTTGGGTGCTGGGCCTGGTGCAACTGCACCCTCTGCACCCACTCAGGCAATGGAAAATCTGCCCGTCAGAAGATTTTTGAGGTAATAGGATTCCTTTACAGCATAAAAAAATAAAATATGTTAAAGCTCGGTCTTCCACTAGTTAACTCACCGCTACGGTCACATCTAGAAGTAGCAGCATTATAAACTTATAGCCCTAATTGTACAAGTCTGCCATATGCATCTTGTACCACCTCCTAAAGGAGCCAAAGTCAAGAGGAAAGCTTCATTCTTAGCGGATGTGCAGGTTGGAATCAAAGCCGTCAATAGTAATCAGCTGCTTCTCTGGAATAACAGCCCCCGCTTTGTGAAGAAATGTATAATATTGTTATTTCTTGACGTGAGAGAAGCAGCCCTGAACTAGGAAACAAAATGTTAACCCTCTGAGTGCCAGTGTGCATGTGTGTGTGTGGGGGGGGCAATGCATTAGGAACACCTCTTTGGCTCTCAATGGGTTAACATATTTTTCTGTATCATCATGCCAATTAACAAAGAAATGAACCATCCTAACCTCTCTGTAGAGATGTTTCCAGAATGAATCTGGTCCCACACCTACAAATACTGCAGATTTCCTTACCAGCCCACAGCGGTACAAGGCTTTGGTGTTCTTGCTGTCTATGTCCAGAGCTTTCTCCCCCCATATCAGAGCACGAGCAGGCCGTTCCTTTTTCAAGTACGTTAGAGACAAATTCAAGTATACATACAGGCGAGCTGCATTCAGGTGCCTCATTTCCTCTTCAGATGAGGTGTAACGAGCCAACACTGTTAATGCCTAGAGAAAGAATAGGAACACAACATGCAGCCATAAGTTCACTATAGCTAGAGAGGTAATCCTGTCAATTGTACACATTAAATGGAAACAATGCCAGTGAACCAATGAACAAATGACACAGAGGAGCATGAACTAACCCCCACTCTGTGAGTCTGATTTGCAAAGATCCATATCTGGGGACAAAATACGACTGCTCTTGCTTTGCATGTACGAACCTCTATCCTCATCCAACATTGCCACTTTTGACATGTGCATACAGGGACCAGAAAAGAGGGAATATGTGCCTTTTTCCTACTAATAGGTACAGGCTATGCATGAACTGGGAGCAGAGGGAAATATGTGCACCTTCTCTACGTTGATGAACGAATAGTGTTTCTAGATGGTTTCCCCAGAAGAAGTGCACTGGTGCACATGCACAGATTTTCATACCATAATATAGGAGAATAGTGGGCCTTATGCAAAAGAAAGAGAAGTTCTCAAGAAACCCAACTGCACCATACAGGACAACTAAAACAACCCATTGGTTTTAATGGGGCTTTTAACCTATAAACGCTATAGTGATCTCAAGTGCATTACTGGAGACTTCTCTTGCATTCAAGGGGTTAAAAGCCCTATTTAAATAAATTGGAAGTTTTAGCTGTGTCCTATGTTACAGCTGGTTTGTTGCTGAATTGTTCCACATTTCTTTTATACATAAGGCCCAGTGATTGAAGATTTCTGCTCCTGGCTTCTGTATTTACCTCACAATGTGTCAGATAGTGACTTACCCTTTTATATCTTTCTTTTGCATCATCAAATCTGTTTCTCTTGAAGAGGTAATTCCCAAATTCCCTCTCAGTGCCAGCGATTTTGATAACCTTATCCAGAGGAAATGTGGCCTGCTGCTCCTACAACACAAGGAATCGGACTGTACATATTTCCTTACAAACATGGGGGATGTATAAAAGTGGTGGAGGACAAAGTTAGTGAACAAAATCGTCAAATGCAAGTTGTGCAATGTATAACGGCAACATCTGCAACAAAGCGAATTAAAAGTAAAAAAAAAAAAAGAAAAAAAAAGAAAAAGACATTTAACACTTGAGTGCCAGAGGGGTAATCCATGTGGCTTACCCCTCTGTCACTCAAAGGGTTAAAGAATGTGCAAGTGATATATGAAAAAAAGAACTAATTGCACCATAAATTATAGCAAATTTGTTCCCAAAATGTATGCCACTATAACATCATCCAAAGTTTGGAGCAATACAACGAATGTAGAAAAAATTAGTGAGCTTTATAAAATCACATTGTTGCACTCGTATCTAGGGAACTTTTTTGCACATTTCTTTAGAACTACTTTTATACATCCCAACTCCCTGTACATGAGGCAGAGAACCAGCTGCTCTCGTCTTCTTACCAGAGTTAGGGAACAAAAGGAATCAGATTCAGCTGTGTCTAAGAAATCCAACAGTTCAATTTCAAAAAGGACAGTCGCTGAGCGTGGGATGAGGGGTGGACACCCCAGGGTGCCATAGGCATAGCTGGGCGAGAAGAGGAACCGTGACAACTCCCCCCGTTGCATGGTCAGTAAGGCAATCTCCATTCCAGCAAGGGTGATATCTGTAGGAAAATGCATAGCCACAAGTACCAGAGACCATTTCAAAGCTACTAGGGACTTGTGCACAAAAAAAGTAGTGGAGAAATTCTGGGGCAAACCAGTTACAACACAGGGAATTAAAATGCATTAAACCACCATTTCTCTTTAAATCAGGGGTGAGCAACCTGAGTCCTCTCTGGATTACAACTTCTATCATCCCTGCCAGCTGGATAGCCTCAGGTTTCCCATGCCGAATTTAAATAGTACATTTAACTCCTTGAATGGTAGTTCTAAGACCTCTGTAGTAATTAAGGGGTTATAAGACTTATTTAAATAGCAATTTTTATTTGCCGAGAACCAAATGTATATCATGGAAGCTCTAGGTATTTCCAGAGGTATATTTGCATCTTCCACTGTGGAAGCCTCACAGTGGAAAAATGCTTTGTAAACCCCAACCTCTAAAGACACATTATTACAAATAAAAAAGAAACTCATGGTTGCTCTTGGATCATGGAACCATCACTTAGCTCTAGACAGTCCATACCAAACTTTAGGGGGGTTTATTGCATTAAAATATATATAAAGGTTATGGTTAGCAAACCCCTTTCCCACTATGAGGCTCATTGAGATCTCTAAGAACAGTGAACACTTTGTAAGATGCTCATGTACCTTTTGTAATACTTACCTACAGCTTGCATGATAGTTTTGTTTCTAAATAAAATCAAAATTCCTATTGCTTGTAAGGAGTCTTTTGACCTCCATGAATAACAAAGAGGTCTTAGTAATATGTTGGAAACTCTTCTAGCACACAAGGGGGTTAAGTATGATGTACATAAGGGGTGGCAATGGGGATTCTTAATTTTTTTACAAAGATTGCTAAGTTTTAAAGCAAAAGCCTCCTAAATTTTTGACTAGACTATGTGTGTGTATAGATTATACATAATTTAGGTTAGCCGTGTTAGTCCAATGGTGTACAGGCCAAATGAATGAGTATTCAGTATGTAATAATACATACACACACTACTGTGCAGGTGTGGAAAAATACTGTAAGGTAACAATGCTTTCAAAAATAGAGCTGGTAATAGTTATTTTTATCAATTAAGAAAATGCTAAATCAGTGAACAACAGAAAAATCTAAATCAACATCAATATTTGTTATGACCACCCTTTGCCTTCAAAACAGCATCAATCCTTCTAGGTACACTTTTACAAAGTCAGGGATTTTGTAGGAATATAGTCAAGTGTATGATTAAAACAATTTTACCAAACAGGTGCTAATGATCTTCAATTAATATGTAGGTTGAAATATCATTAACTGAAACAGCTGTGTATGAGGAATAAAACTGGGTGAGGAACAGCGAAACTCAGCTAACAAGATGAGGTTGCTGAAGACAGTTTAACGTCAAAATTCATACACCATGGCAAAACTGAGCACAGCAACAAGACACAAGGCAGTTATACTGTGTCAGCAAGGTCTCTCCCAGACAGAAATGGTGAGGCAGACAGGGGTTTTCGGATGTGCTGTTCAAACTCTTTTGAAGAAGCACAAAGAAACGGGCAACTATGAGAACCCTAGATGCAGTGGTCAGCCAAGGAAACGTCATCATGCTTACTTCCCTTCGCAATCGGAAGATGTCCAGCAGTGCTGTCAGCTCAGAATTGTCAGAAAACAGTAAGATCCTGGTACACCCATCTACTGTCCAGAGACGTCTGGTCAGAAGTGGTCTTTATGGAAAACTTGTGACCAAAAAACCATACCTCCGATGTTGAAACAAGGCCAATCGACTCAACTATGCACGAAAACACAGGAATTGGGGTGCAGAAAAATGGCAGCAGGAGCTCTGAACTAACAAGTCAAAATCTGAAATATCTGGCTGTAGCAGAAGGAAGTTTATTTTATAAGGGCTGGAGAACGGTACAAGAATGAGTGTCTGCAGGCAACAGTGAAGCATGTGGAGGTTATTTGCATGTTTGGGGCTGCATTTCTGCCAATGAAGTTGGGGATTTGGTGACAATTAATGGTCTTCTTAATGCTGAGAAATATAGTCAGATACTTATCCACCTTCCAGTACTACCAGGGAGGCATCTGATTGGCTCCAAAAGTATTCTGCAGCATGACAACTCCTCCAAACATACAGCCAAAGTCATTAAGAACTATCTTCAGCGTAAAAAAGAACAAGGAGTCCTGGAAAAAGGAGTAGCATACAACTACGTTGAATTACTCCTTCAACAAATGTTCAGCAATCCTTTTCTGAAACAAGACTGATAAGGCTGATATTTGCAAAGTGAAGGAAGATGTCCGGTTTCAATTTCCATCCTCCTGGATCTAAGGTCTTCTTTCCAGATGTCTACTCCAAGGATGTAAATGGCCAAGTGGGCTGGAACTTGATCCCCCCCCCCCCAATACAGAATTCCTGACACTCCTCTCCAAGGCTTTGCCCTTGATACTTCTTTGATGGTGGTTGTAAGCCACAGAGTTGTTAGACTGAATCTGAACCGGTGGCACTTTCAAGATTGGCATTCAAGTAGTGAGGGTGTTGAAGATGCCATTCAGCATCAAAATGTTGATCAGAAGGGAAACTCCTATATTGGACCACTTGCCCTAAACTAAATGAGGAGAGCATACTGCTCCCCAACTGAACAGACTGGTGTCGGTGGTCACCACTTTCCAATCTACAACTGAGAAGGGACGGTCCTTATTCAAGGTTAAACTCGAGCCATCTATGAGGGGACTGATGTGTGGATTGAGACAAGAGCACCTTGTGGAGAAGATGTCAAGGTTCCTTGCCCTATTGTTGAATCAGATTAATTTGCAATGGTCTCAAGTGAAACTGTGCAAATGGCACTGCCTCCATTGTGGAGACCATGGTCCCCAATAACCTCATCCAGTGCTGGACTGGAACTAGTTCAAAAGGCTTCAAACAGTGGCTTGCATGGACACCCTCTTCTGGGAAGGTAGGAGGACCCACTGAAGTGTAGTTTCAAAGACAAGACCCAGAAACACCAACTGTCGAGTGGGTATCAGGTGAGACTTGTGTACACTGATGATCCAGCTCTGCTTTCGTATAATCCACATGGGGAGTTGTAAATTCTCCTGCAGAAGTGGAGGTGAAGGAACATTGAGGAACAGGTCATCCAGATAGGGACTGAGATTCACTCCCACCGAATGCAGGAAGTCAGTGAAAGACTTTACACTTTCTTGATGAATCTCGGGACTGTTGCTAAGCCAAACGGTAGGGCTACAAATGGATAATGGGGATTGTGAAAAGAAAAGCAGTGGAATTGGTAATGTTCTGGTCAGATGTAAATAATAGTCTAGAAAAACAGGGAGCATGCATATAGGGACACACTATGCATATAGTGGGAATGGTATAAGAAACAGACAACATATATGGAGAGATGACCATACCATATGCAGTAGATACAACGGTATGGAAAATTTCCAGCCATACTCAGAGGGTTACACCATTTATACAGAGTGACAAGGTAGAAAACAGCAATACACAGAAAATGTCCTGCACACACGTAGTTACAATTATACCATGTAGATATGATAGAACTATACGGAAAAAATATACAAAGAAATAGGGCTTTTAAAGGAACCAGTAAGCAGTTCAACATTTAGAAAATCTTCTGCACCCCAGAATAAACTAGCCAGATAAAGGCCATATGCAGGAATCCAATATTAAGGGGGATTATTCCCAGAGAAGGTCCGAAAAAAAGATGTACAGCACAGTCAAAACTCCCACTATTCCACTGGCTTTCTAAAAACAGCCTGGACTACATGTGGAAATGGCACTCCAGAAGCAAAGTTATTAGCATTGGCAGTTCTGCTGAGGAATACTACCTGCTGGCAGTACAACAAAAAAAAGGAAGACATAAGGGAGTAAAACTCATCCCTGGTAGTCTCCTTAATATGTGAAAAAGATGCAGAACACATAGCATGTGAACCATTAGTGGAAAGTAAGCTGTTAAGTAAAAGTATTAGTACCGCAAGGGCTCTCAGAAGTGAAGGCTGGAAGGCAGCTTTTTTGAAAAGGCGGGCTTTTCAGCCAAAAAACAGAAAAATTGGAAGGCTAGAGGTAAAGGGGAACATTCACATTACGAAAACTTCTGTCCATGGGCTTTACTTAGCACAACGAGATTAGCTTTTTTTAATTTTATTAACCTACTATTGAAGTTATGAAGCCTTAAAATAGGGCACTTCTGCATTCTGTTGCACACTGTATGTGTGGGACAACACCGATGGACTTCCTACCTCCCTCCCTGCTGCCCCAGGGAGCGTGTTCCCGTATCGCTTCCTGGTGGCATTTATGTGGGCTATCGTTACAGCAAGCCGCGTTTACCATGCTACTGAACTTGCAACCTCAGTAGAATGGTAAACAGAGCTTGCTGTAACTATAGCCCACATAAATGCCATGGAAGAAATCAGCCTTCAACATAGTGGCAATGACAGAGTCTGAAAAACTTTTATTCCTCGGGATGCTGGCATCAAAAGCCAGGCCATCAAGCCAGCTTCTTCATCTCTGGATGACACAATGGACCTGGAGTCAAGAGATCTGGAAGCAAACAGAGCCGAAATAGCTCAGCCACAAATAGACTGAGACAATCTCAAAACCAAGCCTGACAGGGCCAGAATGGACTGATCAAACAACATGATCCCACTCCATCCTGATTTTCTTTAACACGCCAGGAATCAGGGAAAATGAAAAGAAAAAAAAAAAAAAACATCAGAGAATGGATCTGAGAATGAAAAACTTCTTTTCAGACATCTTCCATTCCTCAAGCAGCACCTGGTGTAAGGAATGGTAAGGTGTAAAAATGCAGCTCCTTTGCACCGTTTTAAAATATCAGGGGAAGAAGAACTGGTTTCTGATGCCTTAGAAACCTGCAGGGTCTCCAGGCCAGCCCGAATAAGACCCTCATCAGGACAGCCAGGGTCTTCCTCAGAACAATCCCCAGTAGTGAAGGGTGAATCCAAATTGTCCTTATCAGACTCCCCTTTCTCAGGTGAGGATTCCCCTACAATGGGAAAATATGTTCCTTTGAGAAAAGGCTGTGACACCTTTTATTTATGTTTTTGGGTGGGGGTGGGGACAGAACAGTCCTGAGACCAAGAGTCTAGAATCCTTTGAACAGGGAAAGGTATAGAACTCATAGAAGAAATTAGGGCCTTAACCCATACAGGCTCCTGTTCAGTAGAATGCAGCCTCAGAAGCTTGAGAGGGTCACAGAGCAAGAGAAACAAAGTTTCAGTGGAATCCGTAGAAAGAAAAATCTGGCATGAGGAGTTAAGGGTTAAAGGGGGAACCCTGAAGACTTGGTATCCTTGACCATACCCAGGTCTCCCTTGTGCTCAGCCATAGCAAGGATACCGCTTTAATTAGAAGTCTGATCAGTAAAAGTAAGTAAGCACTTATATAAAGTTAAAAGTACTTAACTGTCTAAAAGGGTTAAAGCAGTATAGAGGGAGAGTACCAGCCTCATGCAAGTTGTAGTCAAAGAAGAAGACCAGTGTAGAATCACCTGTTCTAATTCCCTAAAGCCTGGGAAAAGCAGGCTTTATATGAAATGTAGTCCCTCTAACAACCCTTTCCAAAATGGTATGGTGGCTCTCCAGCCATCTCACAATGGTCAGTCCGCTCCTGAGTATGTATATGTTCAGTCACCTGTAAACGTATGTACACTGAGGCAGATGTACATAAAGTATACATAATAATGAAACTGATAATCCCCCAAGAGAAGCCATAAGAAAAGATGTTTCTCCAAGAGGAGTCACAGTCCAAGTAATGAACCCCAGGACTGAAGAGGAGTGTGTTATAACCTGCCAGGTCCCATGGATAAGGGAGATGTGAAGAGGTACTGTTCCTCAGCCCTGCAGACCCCAAAACAAAGAGGGTATTAATGCCTAGAGTGTCAGGTGGGTACATTGTACGAGTTTGGACAAGTGTACCTGCTGTGCCAAGCTTGTAAAAGGTACAGCTAAAATGCAGTCACTAGATAAGCCAGTATAACCGGCATGAAGTGGCCGCATTAAAAAAAAAAAAAAAAAAAAAAAAAAAAAAAAAAAAAAAAAAAAAAAAAAAAAAAAAATCGCCTGGCACTTGTTGGGGGGGCGCATGAGGATCACTCCTCATGCCCCCCCAGTTATTGATCTCCCAGCCAATCGTGCTTTCCCCTCTCTCCTACCCAAACTTCCAGGTAGGAGTGGGCGGGACCAGGGGAAGCCTCCTAACGTCACTGGTGACATAGTCACACCGGTGACCTTAGGGGATTTTCCCCGATCGCATTCATTCCTACCAGTGGTAGGAGACAAGGGCAGGAGGGCTTTTGCTCTCCTGCGGTCGCCATTTTGATCTCCCAGCACAATCAGCTGGGAGATCAATAATTTGGGGGGACACGAGGAGGGGTCCTGATGTCGCCCCTGAGGTCTGTCAACTAAATAAATAAATAAAAAAAATCAATAAATAAAAGTAACCCTGCGAGTGCCACAGGGGTCTCCCAAGGGGCACACAAAGGATTATTTATTTTTCCACCTTTTATTTTTTATTCAGACCTCATTGTGGAGGTTCTGATGTCCCCAATGAGGTCTACACAAAAATATTGGGGGAAAACACCTAAAAAACTGCACGTGCCACAGGGGGGTCCAACGCAGCGCTTTGAAATGAGTTGGACCCTCCTGTGACACATAGACTTATTTTTTTTTTTTAAGACCTTGATTGGGGGGGGCACCAGGAGTGTTTCTGATATTGCCTCTCTAACAAGGTATGAATAAAAAAATAACAAAAAAAAAAAAAAACTGTGTGTGTGCAACAGGGGGTCCAATGCATTGCTTTGCAGTGCATTGGGCACCCCTGTGGCATGCACATAAAATGCCTCCAATCCACCCCCCCACACACACACACATACCCTATCCCTCTGTCTGGTTCCACAGCCCACTGGCAATCCCATTCCCCAGCCTGTTTCCACTGCCTACTGGTAGATTTAAAGTACTAGTATGCACTAGATTCAGGCTGTGAATCAAACTTTGTATGAGGGGGGACATACAGTGCACACTGGTAGTCACAGATCCCCCACATACACTATCGGACACCCCCCACCCAACACCACCACCATTCTTGCTCCACCGCTCACTAGTAGACATACCTACATACACTGCCTAACCCTCACTCCCCACACATTGTGTTAAACTGGTAGTTACAGGTCCGCATGTAAACCGGCTGACGCCCTAGCTTCTTTCATCTGTTAGCCATAAAAATCACACATATACTGTTTGCTTCCCCATCCCTGTTCCACTGGTAGCCACGCACCTGTCACCCAAATTGGTATGCCAACCAACAGCAGTGGGGTATCATTTTTCTTAGGCTGGCAAGAGGTCCTCCTAGGAAATCCCACGGCGTTGAACCATTTTAGTATCTTTGAAGTGACTGATGTGTAAATAGTTGTGCACACTAACTTAGGGGTAAAAAGGCAAGTGACCCCTCATGCAATGCGGCAGGTTATCATCTTTCCAAAATAGTATGGTATGTCTACCTTTTCTTCACCCCTGTAACTGTAATCATTTTTGTATAGGCAAGTCCTGTTTGAGAAGATGTTGTAGTAGGTGTAGTTTTGTGCTTCTAGCACTACCTAAGGTATGTCAACTCATACCAATGGGGTGTCATTTGACTCCTAAGAGCGCTAGCTAATGAATACAGTTGAAAAGTCTATGTTTTTCACAGATTTCAATACATTTGAAGGGGTAGAAATGTAAGAAAATGCCATTTTTTCCCTTTAGTGGAAACCTCTGGAAACATTTGTGCACATCAGGCTTGGGGTAAGAAGGTGTGACCCCTCATTAGATGCTGCAGGTTATCTTCTTTCCAAAATGGTATGGTTTCTCTACCTTTCATGCATATCTATAACAGTTATGATCATTTTTGTGCAGGCAGATAATTTCAAAAACAAAAGTGTCAGGTTTAGGTAAGTGTTTCTAGCACCCACATACTGTATGTTATCCCACACAAATTGGGTATCATTTTCTCATATTGGTAACAGGTACTGAATACAGTAGGAAATGTTATGGTTTTCATAGAGAGTTTAGTATCTTTGAAGTGGTGGAAATATAAAAAAAAAAAATACATGTATTTATTCCTATAGAGCCACCTTTTGGAAATAATTGTGCGCTTCAGCCCAGGGGTAGAAAGGAACGTGACCCCTCTTTTGATGCAGGTGAATGTCTACTTTCCAAACTGGTATACATTTTATACTTTTCCTTCAGGTCTCTAAAAGTCATGAACATTTTAGTACAAGTAGCCATTTCCAAAGAAGAAAACAGGTAGGTGTTATGGCACCCCTACGGTATGTCAACTCATACCAATGGGGTGCCATTTTCCTCCTAAGAGCACTAGCTAATGAATACATTTCAAAATGCCATGGTTTTCACAGATTTCTGTACATTTGAAGGGCAGAAATGTAAGAAAATGCAATTTTTTCCTATAATGTCACCTTCTGGAAACATTTGGGCACACCAGGCTTGGGATAAGAAGGCAAGTCACCCCTCAACAGATGCAGCAGGTTGTCTTCTTTCCAAAATGGTATGGTTTGTGTACTCTTTCTTCACTTCTCTAGTCTGTACAAAAATGGTTATAACAAGTAATGTTTGAAAAAATGCTAGAAAAATTAGAGGTTGTAATAGGTGTCGTTTTTGCACTTCTAACGCTGCCTGAGGTAGGTCAACTCATATCAATGGGGTTTCAATTTTTGTCCTAAGAGCACTAGCTAATGAATACAGTTGGAAATTCCATGGTTTTCACAGATTTCAGTACATTTGAACGGGCAGAAATATAAGAAAATTATTTTTTTTTCCTATAGTGCCAAATTCTGCAAACATTTGGGCACACCAAGCTTGGGATAAGAAGGCAAGTCACCCCTCATTAGATGCGGCAGGTTGTCTACTTTCCAGAAATATATAGTTTTGTATAGTTATTCCACTGTTTTAGGGTAGTTTTACCACAAACACCCTAGAACACGCATATTAGTTCATAAAGTTGAAAATGCCATTTTCTGCTCCTGGTGATTCGGGCTCTGCGCTAGCCATGGACGTAGGTAAAACTATATAAAAATGTTTTTTTTTGTTTTACTCTGAGGACTCGGGGCTTTTTCAAATAATTTAACCCCTTCAGTGACAGAGGCTCGGGCCATTTCCTGTACCCTACAGGCCAGACACTTTTTCAGCATTTTTGCTATCCTTCCGTTTAGGCTTGATTTCCTCTGGGGATTTTTAGTTAAATATGGAAAACTATATATTGTTTTTTTCAGAACGAATTCAGCTTTCTCGTGGTACCTTACGTGAAGAGAATTTTACATCGTGCAAAAAGCTATGATGTCATAATGACAAAAAAAGTGAAAATTTACTCATTTTGCTAAAATCACATACTATGTATCAAAAACATTTACCTTGATTGAAAAAGTTTCAATTATTTGAAAAAGCCCCGAGTCCCCCGAGTAAAAAAATACCAAATTTGCATAGTTTTACCTACGTCCATGGCTAGCGTAGAGCCCTAATCAACAGCAGCGCAAAATGACATTTTCAACTTTATAAAATAATATGCGCATTCTAGGGTTTTTGTGGTAAAGCTACCCTAAAACAGTGGAATAACTACATAAAACTATATATTTCTGGAAAGTAGACAGCCTGCTGCATCTAATGAGGGGGTAACTTGCCTTGTTACCCCAAGCCTGGTGTGTACAAATGCCTCCAGAAGATGGCGCTAATGAAAAAAAAGGCATTTTCTTACATTTCTGCCCCTTCAAATGTACTGAAATTTGTCATTTCAGTACATTTTCTTAGGAGAAAAATGACACCTCATTGGTATGAATTCACCTACCTCAGGAGGCGCTACAAGTACAAAACTACACCTATTGCAACCTCTAATTTTTCTAACATTTTCTCAAACATTACTTGTCTGTACACAAATGGTTATAACAACTACAGAAGTGTACATAAACCATTTTGAAAAGAAAACACCCTGCCGCATCTAATGATGGGTGACTTGCCTTGTTACCCCAAGTCTGGAGTGCACAAATGCCTCCAGAAGGTGGCGCTAATGAAAAAAAAAAAAAAGGCATTTTCTTACATTTCTGCCCCTTCAAATGTACTGACATTTGTGAAAACCATGGCATTTCCAACTGTATTCATTAGCTAGTGCTCTTTGGAGAAAATTCACACCTTATTTGTATGAGTCGACCTACCTTAGGGGTGCCAGAACCACATAAATACACCTACTTGTTTGCTTCCTCGAAAATGGCTGCTTGTACTAAAATGTTCATAACTGTTAGCGACATGAAGGAAAGGTATAAAAGGTATACCATTTTGGAAAGTAGACTTTCACCCGCATCACATGAGGGGTCACTTGCCTTTCTACCCCCTGGCTGAAGTGCTCAATTATTTCCAAAATGTGGTGCTTTAGGAATAAATACATGTTTTTTTTTTACATTTCCACCACTTCAAAGATACTAAAATCTTTGAAAACCAAAACATTTCCTACTGTATTCACTACCTTCTACCAACATGAGAAAAATGTTACCCCATTTGTGTAGGTGGTAGGAACACTTACCTAAACCTGACACTTTTGTTTTTGAAATTATCTGCCTGCATGAAAAGTGTCATAACCATTATAGATATGCAGGAAAGGTAGAGAAACCATACCATTTTGTAAAGAGTATAACCTGCCGCATGTTGTGCCCAAATGCTTCCAGAAGGTGGCACTATAGGAAAAAATTGCATTTTTTTACATTTCTGTCCCTTTAAATGTATGGAGCTCTGTGAAAACCTTGCAATTTTCAACTGCATTCACTAGCTAGTGCTCTTAGGAGTCAAACGACACCCTATTGGTATGAGTTGACCTACCGTAGGGGGTGCTAGAAGTGCAAATGACACCTACAACAACCTCTGATTTTTCTAATATTTTCTCAAATAATGCTTGCCTGGGCGAAAATGGTTATATCAACTACAGAAGTGAAGAAAGGGTACAGAAACTATGACATTTTGGAAAGAAGATGACCTGCCGCATCTAATGAGCCGTAACTTGCTTTTCTACCCCTAAGTTAGAGCGCACAACTATTTCCAGAATGTGGTGCTACAGAAAAAAAACTGCTTTTCTTACAAATCAGTCACTTCAAAGATATGGAAATGGTTGAACACTATGGGATTTCCTAGGAGGACCTCCTGCCAGCCTACAAAAAATGGTGCCCCAATGCTGTGGGTTGACATACCATATTGGGTGCCAGGAGCGTGGCTACCGGTGGAACAAGGATGGGGAAGCAAACAATGTACGTGTGATTCTATTGCTACCAGTGGTCAGTCAGTGTAAGTGAGGACTTTTGTCTGCCAGAGAAACCAGCTCGGGGAAGGGACGAGGAGTCAGGCTGTGTAAGTGGGTATATCTACCAGTGGGCAGTGAGCAAGTGTGGCGGTGGTGATTGTGGGGAGGTAAGTGCATATGGGGATTTGTGGTTACCAATGTGCACTGTAAGTCCCCTCATGCACTGTTTGATTCTCAGCCTGAATCCAGGGCGTACTGGCACTTGGATCTACCAGTAGGCAGTGGAATCAGGCTGGGGGGGTCACACTGGGGGAATGGGACTGCCAGTAGGCTGTGCAACTAGGCTGGTGGATAGGGTATGTGGTGGGGGGGATTGGAGGCATTTTGTGTGCATGCCACAGAGGTGTCCTATGCACTGAAAAGCAATGCACTGGACACCCTGTTGCACACAAAGGGTTAATTTTTTTTTAGCTGTTATTTTTTTATTCATACCTCATTGGGGGGGCATCAGTACCACTTCTCATGCCCAACGATGCCTGAATAAAAAATAATGGGAAAAAAATGTGTGTGCCACAGGGGGTCCAGCACATTGTAAACCACTTGTATTGGACCCACCTGTAACACATGCAGGTTTTGTGGTGTGTCCCCCCCCCCGTATGTATGTATGTGTGCGTAGACCTCATTGGAGGGCATTAGAACTGATGCCCCACAATGAGATCTGAAGAAAAAGAAAAATCCTTTGTCCGCCACAGGGGTGTACAATGCATTCCAAAGCAATGCATTGGACCCACTGTGGCAAGCAGAGGGTTATTTTTTTTTCTTTTATTATTTGTTATTCATACCTTGTTGGGGATCAGGTCTATTTCTGATTACCCCCCCCAACAAGGGCAGAATAAAAAATAAATGTGTGAGCCACGGGGGGGTCCAATGCATTGCAAAGCACTGCGTTGGACCCCTCCCTGTGGGGCACGCATTGTTTTCCTATTTATTTGTTTATTTATTTATTTTACACCTTGTTGGGGGGCTTCAGGACCCCTGATGTCCCCCAATGAGGTCTAAATAAAGTAAAAATGAAGGGGGGGGGGCGCACTTTGTCTTCCACAGGGGTGTCCAATGCATTGCAAAGCAATGCATTGGACCCCCTGTGGCACACAGAGGGTTAATTTTTTATTATTATTATTATTAATTATTATTATTTTTTATTCATAGCTTGTTGGGGGACATCAGGGCCCCCAAACAAGCTTTGGAGAAAAAAAAAAAAAAAACGCAAACCAAAGTCCTGTGTGTGCCAGAGGAGGGGGGGGTCTGCATTGGACACCCCCAGTGGCACACACACACGGTTAATTTTTCTATTTTTTTTTTTTTTTTTAATAGACCTCATTGGGGGTCATCAGGACCTCTCCTGACCCCCCCAATGAGGTCACAGTTAAAAAAAAAAATGTGCTGCAAGACAATGGACCCTGTGACTGCCAAAGGGGTCTCCAGCGAATTGCAAAGCAATACGCTGGAAGTCCCCGCGGCGGTCATAGGGTTAATTTTTTTTTTTTTCATTTATTTATCTTCAGACCTCATGGGGGGACCTTCTGATGCCCCCCCAGTAATTGATCTCCCAGCCGATTGTGCTGGGAGATCAATCTGGCGACTGCAGGAGAGCAAAGGCTCTCCTGCCTTTCACTCCTACCACTGGTAGGAGTGATCGCGATCGGGGAAAGACACCTAAGGTCACCGGTGACTATGTCACTGATGACGTTAGGAGGCTTCCCCCGGTCCCGCCCACTCCTACCCGGAAATTCGGGTAGGAGAGCGGACGAGGGAGAAGCTCTGTTTCTCCCTTGGCGATATTGATCTCCCAGCGCGATCGGCTGGGAGATAAATACCTGGGAGGACATGAGGAGTAATCCTCATGTCCTCCCAAGAGTGCCAGGCTGCATTTCAGCTGAAATGCGGCCACTGCCAGCTGGTTATACTGGCTTAAGCAGTGACCGCATTTTAGCTGTCAAATGTATGAGCGTGGCACAGCAGGTACAGCTGTGTCCACTCGGACACTGTACCCACCTGGCACTCTAGAGGTTAAACTTTCACAATCAAGGTAAATGTTTTTGATACATAGTAGATTATTTTACCAAAATAAGTTTTCACTTATTTTGTCATTATGACATCATAGCTTTTTGCATGATGCAAAATTCTCTACATATAAGGTACCATGAAAAAGCTCAATTTGTTCAGAAAAAAAACAAAACAATATATAGTTTTCCATATTTATTTAGAAATTCCCAGAGGAAATCAAGCCTAAACAGAAGGATAACAAAAATGCTGAAAGTGTGTCTGACCTAGAGGGTACAGGAAATATCCGGAGCCTCTGACACTGAAGGGGCTAATCACTGGTCTTCCAGCATCACAGTCCTCAGGGAACTGAGGGACAGGACTCTATGGACCTAGGGAGAAACTCCAATCCAAATTCCCTGAAAAGAGAACCCAAGAGGACCCTTCTGCTGGGGGATTCAAACTACTCTTTTTTTCCCCCTCATGGTGAGAGTGTATGTTCCACCTGGACTAAGAGAAAAGGATTTAAAAGTAAAGATTACTAAAATACTCTTTTCTCAGTTTTCCTATGTGGAACACAGGAACGATGAGGATATTCCAAAGCTATCCGCCAAGATTTGTTGGAGGGGAAAAAAAAAACTCCATTGGCCACCAGTTTCCACAGAACCAAGTGGTACAACATGAACCTCAGGAGTCGATGGACACCAAATAACTGTACACAAACAGGAAACTAACAGTTCTTCAGAGCAAACAAAAAAGTCCGGCTCAAGGAGGCAAAAAGGCTCAGCTACAGACAGATTGAAAAGATCTAAAAACAGGCCCAATGGGGCCAGAATGGAGCAATCAGGATGATTTGAACACTTTCCATCTTGACTGTTCTCAGCACAATGGGAATCCAGGGTGAAGTGTGGTTTAAAGAGGAAATATCTATGCTACTGGAAAATTCCATGGGAAGGACATCACAGCCATTGTAAAAGCCAATGATCCCGTGACCTGGACAGAGCTGAGTAGCCTTGCTGTTTAGGCAAGCAGCCATTAGATCCATTGCTGTAACCCCCCAATGGCAGACAATCATGTTGAATACTCACTGACTGAGATCCAGGTGCTGATAACTCAGGAAGTCTGCCACTACATTTCTTCCGAACCTCTGTCCAGGTAGACACACTTCTGGTTCCTCCTTGGAGTTTGAGATAAATGACTGCCGTCACGTTTTCTGACAAGCATCACAGGAGATCCTAATGGGGATGAGACCAGTGTAGCGCTAGGTACCTTTCTCATAACTCTAATACATTAAAGGGGATGTATAACCTTAAAAAAAAAATTTTTGACCATAAGTTTTGTTACTAAAGTATTAGAGAAGCAGTTTTTTTTTTTTTTTTTTTTTTTTTTTTAATTAACTACTTTTGCAGATACTCTATTTTTAAGTCAGATAGAGCTGTGACGAAGAATCAGAGTACTGCATTATGCTGACCGGTACAGCTCTATCAGACTGCCTAATTCTCCTCCCACCTCCCTCCAATCTGCCCCAGGGAGCACGTACACGCTTCCCTTTGGTGTGCTGTGAATGTCTTCTATCATTATTGCAACCTCAGTATAATGTGAACCAGAGCTTGATATAATGATAGAAGCCATTCACAGTACACCAAATGGAAGCGTGAACAAGCTCCATGTGGCAGCTGGGAGGGAGGTGGGAGGAGAAGCTGTGCTGTTCACATTATGTGGAAGTGCACAGCACAGAACAATAAAGAAGAGCTACCACCATAGGTAAAGTTGCCCTGCAATAATTAGGGAGGTGGGGACTAGCTTAAAAATAGTTATATTACCTCTCACAACACGATTCTACAGAAATCTTTAATCTTCTGAGACTGATGGCCAGATAAGTGCAGTCTGCTCGCCTGCACCGTCAGTCCCTTCCAGTGCCTTTTGGAACAGTGCAATGCTTCTTAGTAGAGATCGGGACTGACAGAGCAGACAAGATGTCTGCACTGATGTCTGGCTTCCGGTCTTGGAAGATTAAGGATTTCTGTAGAATCGTGTCGTTGTGAAAGGTAATATAACTATTATTAACCTAGTTGCCACCTGCCTAATTACTGCAGGGTGACTTTACCTCTGGTGGTAGTTCCGCTTTAAGTATCTTCAAAAGTAGTTACATTAAAAAAAAAAAAAAGCTTTCCTAATAATACTTTAATAACAAAACCTATATTAAAAAAAAATGTAAGGGGATACATCCACTTTAATGGCTAGGAGGATCTCCTCCACGGTCCAAAGGGCCATCAGGAGACTCAGGATAACACCCCAGCCAATCAGGTTGGAGTCTGTGGTGCCCACAATCCACTCAGAAATGACAAACAGACATGCCAGCGTCAAATAGGACTGCTGAAACCACCAGCGAAGATCTTCTTCGCCCGGAAAGAGATAGAGATAAACCATGATAGATGACATTAATGTCCAGACCAATTCATGAGAATGTCCAGCTGCAATGCCATTTGTGACATTGTGCAGAGAAAACTGCCTCCAGGGCAGAAACTAGGTAACTCTGTACCTTCATGTACTCCTGTACCATCTGCGGCAACTAGGATAACGCCTGAGACACCTGAAGGAACAAGGACCAAATCTTGTCGTCTGGAAGAAATATCTTCCCTTGAAGGGTACTGAAATTAAAACCTAGGAAATGAAGGACCTGGGAAGGAGCCAGAGAACATTTTTTGAAGTGTAGTACCCAACCGTGCTGCTCCAGAATAGAAAAGCACTCCAGAATTTGAGTGAGCAGCTCTACCTCTGAAGAAGCCTGGAGTAAAGCTCCCTTGAGTATGGATAAGAGCTGTCAAGGCGGACATGATCTTAATGAGATATGCCCCATACATGCTAGGTGTTTGAATCCCAGATGACCTCCACAAGGCCAGTGCATCATAATAGTTAAAACAGAAAGCATGTAAAAAGGTAACAAAATAAATAGAGAAGGAATTATCAGAAAAGACCACTAAAGTAAAGATAGTTCCCCAAGGGGTTAAAGGTGCCCAAACCCTTAACACAAGGGAGTGAAGAGGTTAGTACCTTTATATCCAAGCAGCCCAAATAGACACAACATCCTATATTATAATTCGCTAATTATGTTTGTCAGAAGCCGTCATGCGAAGTAGAGACTGCCTCACATGCTGCAGTAATACGCAGTACAGACTGCATGCGCCATAGCTGATATGGAGCGGGGCACTCTAAATTCAGACAGGAGTCCTCTCTGTGCACCGACTACAGTCTGAATTCTGAATGTACAGCTCCATATCAGCCACGGCGCGTTTGGGCAGTCAGTACTGCTCATGACTGCAGCGCCGGCACTGTTGGCCCGTGTATACGGGCTTTAAAAACTAGTAGTGAAATAAAGTAACAGAACAGAGTGCAAATCAGGCAAAATAACACACTGTGCTAGATGCCAGACAGTATGCACACAAAACAGGACCACAGAACTCAAGATCTTAACTCCTCTGTGGCTTCAGTCTTCCATTATAATTGAGTAAAGAATGTCTCTAGTAAGGTAAAGACTAGACATTAAGTCAACCTCGATCGGTTTAAGGTACTGAAAATGAACCTGTGAAGTAGACAATCCATGAGAGAGGAAGCCAGTAAATAGGAGCCCACCTAATCACCTAATGGGGATTTTTTTTTTTTAAACAAAATAGAATGTCCTACCATGTTCTAAATCTATAAGCCTTCTGAGAAAAGGTTTAGCATACTGTTAGGTTGTCCAGAAAGCAGAAAACATCTACCACAGTCTATAGCTTTCATGATATTTCTTGATACAAGTCGTGCTCGCATTAAAATAATCATACCACAGTGAGGAGTGAATATAAATAAGATATCCATTTTGGAAACTAAAACAGATGTCTGAATTACATAAGGGTCCATTTGCTACACTAGACTACATTATGTTGTCCTATCAATCCCAGCACAAATAAAAGTTATGAAAGGCAAGTTGTTTTTGAAACTAGGAACTAAATCATATTAAATGATCGGTAACTTAATTTCTAGTCGTTGAAAAAATGTGCTGTAGACATGTGGGCCTCCAGACAAAACGGTGTCTTTTTATTGTAAATAGGATTGCCAAAATAACAAAACTGCTCCTAATAGTTTCAACTTCAAATAAATATTCTTCCATGATGCTTCTGTTTGGCATATACATCTGGAAACTAAAAAAAAAAAAAAAAAAAAACAACAGCTTCAAATGAGCAGTCAGTGAGCTTTCTACTTCAAGGCCAGAATGCAGAAATCTTTTTGAGCTACACTAGTGTTTCTTGGGTCTGCACTACTTCAAAAATACTAAAATTCTGTCAACAAGTACGGTCATTCATTCCTAGGTAGCTTCACGTCTCCCGGGACAAACTTCACTCTGCTCACCTTCACCGAGCTTCATGAGCCTGGGGTAACGTCGGAAGCAGTTGGTGTCAAAGGGTTTTTCAGCTTGTTCCAGGTACCCAGAGTACTTCACTGCAGAGACACGAAAGGATTGTTTTGCTAAGCACTCTCTACCAGACAGTGTGCTGAGTAACACATCATTCACATAAATATGTAGCACATGCAGGCTCAACCTTGTCAGACTGGGTATCATGTTTAAATAAAAACATTTTTTGGGTCCTCCATCCCTACATTATTAGTGTGGCAAACAGTTTTAGGAATATTTTATCTTTCCTTTACCAACAGGTCTTGTATTGAACCAGAAAAGCCCCACGACAGAAAACATTCTTGCACACCAAGAATGGAGACTTCCCTAACATTCAAGGGGTTAAAGTTCCCCTTTAAAAAAATATTTTTGTCCCCTCTGTTGAAGCTGGCTTTCTCTAGAATGTAACCATTTTTAATTAGTACTTCAGCCTCATTGTTCTACACCATGGGTTTCTAGGCTCAAAAATTAACCCAGCTTGGGACAACCTAATGTATTATTAGTGCAGTGTGCAGCCCAATTGCATCATTTCATGCAACAAGACACAGTTTTAAACAGGAGACCTGAGGGTTTAGCCCTCTCAGCCAGTCACCTACAAACAGGCATGTTGTACACAGACACCCCACAGCATCTGTCTCTTTTCCCACTGCAGTGGTGGATAGCGGAGGCCCTCCAGCTGTTCAAGACTAATATTCCATCATCCTGGCTGGGGCTCATTTTAAATGGTAACCCTAAACAGATGGAGGGCCTCATGTTGCCCACCACTGCTCTGTTATTTCTTTTTGTTTCTCACTCTCATTGTGGTTTTCTCTATTTTGCACAAGTTGTAAATTTCGCTATCATTTAACGGGTTAAAAAGCCCTTTTTAAAATAATGGAGAGATGTATTTGGTCCCAGAGATGTAGTTGGTGTGCTCTAGAATTGCTCCTCTTATTTATTTACATAAGGCTCAATATATGCTTAAAGGGATAGTATTACTTAAAGGAGCAGTAGACTTTTATATAAAAAATATATATTGTAAGGCTTTTCCTGTTGAGTAAAATAAGAGTATTCCCACTGCCGAGACATGCATATTTCCACAGTTATTACAGTTTAAAGCCATGTTTTGATTTTTTACAATAGCAATGCCCTCTAGTGGTCAAATTCCGATTAGTTTTTCTGTTACATTCTAATGGAGAGGAAAGTCAGTGACATACAGTTCTCCACAGAATGTGACAGAAACTGCTGTGTCATACTGTCAGTTAGAACCATCAGGAAGTAAACAAACAGTAAATTCACTTCCTGATTATTTGAACTTTTATACATTTTTAATAAAACAACTGACAGCTGTGGGAGTATCCTTGTTTTACTTATCAGGAAAAGCTGTATAACATAGGTTTTCATAAATAAATGTACTGCTCCTTTAAAAGAGAAAAAAATTATATAGTAGAGTCTACCTGCCCAAGTACAACACGGGTACATCCACTGTTAGAGGTGTTTTATTAAAAAGTTATTGCAGCTCAAACTTACATTTTTTAGATGCAGCACCACAATGGCCTAAAATCTTACAGTGGCTCTGCTGCTACACCATCTTATGGAGATTTGTGGGCAAATGACCAGAGCTGTCTATAGGATGCTCTAACTACAGAGACACCATAAAATATCACACCATGGAGATACTGTGCTAAAAAGGCAGGTTTGAGATGAAATAACTTTTGAATTAAACATTTCTCAGCAGTGGAGATATTATTGTTTTACTTAGCAGGATAAACCCTACTATATAGACTCTAACGTGTAAAATAATTTAGTACACATCAAGCAAGCTCTTTGCTTTACAGGTAGTAATACACCCAAAACTTGCCAACACAGATTGCAATCAGTGTTACATCTGCCAAATACCCCAACAAGATTGCCATCTGTCTGTAGGTCTTTCAGGCAAATACACTTTTTTAGGGCACTGGGTAGGATCCACAGGCCAGCAAGCCCACCCATACTTTCCTTTTAGCCACACCAACCGTACCATAAAGGCCATATATATATATATATATATATATATTTAAAAAAAAAAACACCGATTTAACTGTCTCTTGAGTTCTTTATAAAACATTGGAGACCTACAGCATTAAAAGGCTTAAACATAACATTTAAAATCAATGGGAATTTCAATTTCTCCAATGCAGTACTGTTGGTTTTCATTAGAACTGTATCATTTCTATTTATACATAGCCTCAGTGATACATTGGTGTTGGGGATAGGGTGATACCAAAGCAAATTGCTGATTTTAACTGCTGGTTTACAGCTCCGAATAAGCCTTTTAATTACTAATCATACCACTCAACATAATTTAGGGATATACAAACTATAGATCTAGACAATATATTATTTCACTTACCTCATATCTGCACAGAATCCACAATAACCACCACCACCACATATGAATAGCTGGGCACACCAGGTCAACATGATTTTAGTAATATCCAATGTTTCAGTGGTCACAAGTACCACTTTTATTAAGGATCAAACAAACAAAACAGAAATTCCACTAATTTAAAAATCAAATAGTTGATGTCACACAAACAGACAACAAATGTGACTTTAGGAGAATTCAAGATACCAGCATAACATCCTGAAAATCCAATAATCCCTTATGGACCAGAAAGGTGTGCAAAACATTAGCAGAATGGTGAGCAACCCTCTGGCAGTTAACACTTTCAGTGACAGAGGGGTATGTAACGTGCTGCAGAGCAATGCGTTGCATACCCCTCTGGCACTCAAAGGGTTAAGAGGTTAAAAGATGGTTACAGTGTCCAACCAGTAAAAACACAAAAGACTGAACTCTTCGTTAAGACCAGCTGGTTGAAATGATTCCTTATAATGGAGCCACCCCCTTTCTTTTTGTAATAATTTATTCTCTCAATTAGTGGGTCTGTCAGTCTAAGATACAGTTAGCTCATCTGACTGAGAATTAAAAACAGACTGTATGTTGTATAGCTATTCCTTGGTAAAATAAATAGCTATTGAGAAATCAGACCTCTGGATGAAACCAAACACAGTCAGCATGCTAGAGCAGGAGTATCCAAAATGTTTCAATAAAGGGCCACTTGATCAGAAATCCGTGGTGATTTATAGCCTGTCAGCTATTCAAAAACATGGATTTTATTGAAGTAATACAAAAGCAGTATAAAAATGTTTAAACAACTTATTTGCGCACAAGTGTACAGTTATAGACCTAGCGCTAGTGAATGGGAATACGGATACTGGAGAACTGTAAAGCAGAAGTGTTCAAGTGGTTAGACCTTACCAGTGGTAAAAATAAATAAAAATAAAAAGTGTAATTAACACATTAATGACTGACTGCTCTGGTAGAACGGAATTCTGGGATGGCAGAGCAGCGTGCCTCCATCCCAGAATTCCATGATGTCCCAGGACCTTCGCCAGTCCTTAATGTCTGGGACCAGCGTGACGGTCCTGGCATGTCATGGGTCCTTAAGGGGTTAAAAACCTCAGGTGGGCCACACACTGGGGTCAAAAGTTATTAAAAATTTCAGGTGGACCAAACATATTGGCGAGATGTTTGTCTGATGCAGTCATGCGCAGCTGAGACTGCCCAAACGCAGATGTTTGTCGGATGCAGTCATGCGCAGTAGACACTGCCTGAACGCACTGAATGCTGGGAGGTGTAGTTCTGTGGTATTACGCACTTTGACCCATGTACACAGGCTTTTACACTAGTAGACTATAAAACAAAATTGCATGACAAGTGCAGACACTGATAAATAAAAAGTAATTTCATATTAGTCTGGTGCAGCGCACAGACAGTCCACCACCAAAGTATCAGGAAAATCTCTGTATGAGAGAAACAAAAATTTGCCTTGTCAGGGAGGTGCAGCCAATTCTCACTAGGCACGTGAAGAGCAAGAACCTGTATTCGGGATACCATTCAACTCAGGGTAAATACAAAACAAAATGAGTTGTGACAACAGCACACCGTGAATTACTAAATTTTTGTCGCTTATTTTTAAGGCTGTGTCCCCTTACGTTTTGGTCAGTCGATTTTCTCTCCCTAGTGCCATTACAGAGTGTAAATTTCCATAGTCTGACACTGCTCAGAGATGGCCCAGCATCAAAATGTCAGGCAAATCTCCACCGACAAGGCTCAGTAAAGACCGATATGTACATCTATGATTATGTGTTTTCTCTCATGCAGAGGATAATTGTCTGACTTTTAGGTGCTGAGCCTTCTGTGGGAGGGACCAGACTGATCTGAATGGAAATTTCTTCTCCAATAATGATACAGAAAATAGAAAAATGTGACTAAGCAGCACCTGAGAAGGCACCATCCTCAGGAATAAACTACTAGGTTTTTTACCCAAAGTGTACAGGACACGTCTCTTCTGTTTTGCAATTCTAATGACAGCAAGCAATAACTTTGGTCTCAAACAGAAATAATTAGGTACATGGAATTAACAAAATGTCTTACTGTGACATTAAAACACAAAAGGTTAATTTCTCAAAAACTATTTTACACAAAAACAGACAGTACAAAATACAGGCAGATTTGAATGATCTATAAAGCAAACTAAAAGCTTGCCTTAAAGGGATAGTAACACTTTGTTTTAACTTTATTTTATTTTGTAGACATTAAAAAAACATGAAGAATGATATAAGTCTTATCTCTCAAACCTTTATGGTTTATGAGATATTCACAAGCAAAGTTCCCCTCCCCGCCCCTTTTACCTAGTGTAAGCCATCTCTTCTCAGATGTGAGTCTGGTTGTATGACAGTACAGATAACAGAAGGGGACAATTTTCTTTGTATGAAAACAATGAAAGCCCTTCCCCCCTTGACAAGTTTTTCAGCTTTTTCCATTATCTTAATTGAAGATTGTCCCTCTCTGCAGTCTATCTGGGCATCTCCCTTCTTATCTGGCTGAACAGGGGGGGATACTTTGTTTGTGAATATCTCTTAAACCATAAAGGTTTCAGAGATAAGACTTATATCATTCTTCATGTTTTTTTAATGCCTACAAAATAAAATAAAGTTAAAATGAAGTATTACTATCCCTTTAAGGAGACAAGTCCACTTTAAGGATGGGATTCTTTCAGTAGACATATATTATATTTCCCTTAAAATATGTTGACATTCTTTAAAGTGTCTTGCCATTGAAGATCTTTTTAACTCTTTATCACTCATTTTGTTCTCAATGGCTGCTGCAGAACCGATCAGTGTTAGTTTTGATCTTCTCTGAAATGCATTGTCATCTCAAAATATGCAGCGCTTCTAGGATTCTCAAACGAGTTGCCTTCTTGTATAAATATGCAGGTCTGGCATCTCTTACTTTCAGATATGCCTGCTGAAATGGGTCCTTTATATCCTTAAAATTAAAGTGTTTTGGGAGCTAGTAGGTTTTAATTTTAGCTTTTTAAACCAATGGAAATGCATTTTATATTGGTGTTACTTCTCCTTTAAGTGAAAGGATGTCATAGAAAGTGTTGCAACTGGTGGCCAAGGCAAAGCTGTGGGGACAGAATCATACCGATCACCGTTGAATCATAGGGAACTTTGTCTCCATCTCCAGGGCGAATAACTTCCTTCAGCACCCCTTTGTCTCCAGACACATCCTGCATCTGTTGTGCTAACTGCTGGTACACAGACTAGATAGAAAGGAGAACTGACAGGTTAAAGGGATCATGCTTTAACATCCCTCTAGCACAGCGATTCTCAGCTCCGGTCCTCGGGGCACACCAACAGGTTATGCATTCAAGATATCCCTAATTAATCACAGGTGAATCAATCACAATGACTGAGTCACTAATTAGTCACCTATGATTAAGCAGGAATAACCTGAAAACCTGCACTGTTGGTGTTCCCCAAGGACTAACATTGAGAATCACTGCTCTAGCTATTATGCAGGTTTAATTAAAAGCTGGGTGGCACTGTTCCATGCGTCTTACTAAAAAGTAATGCACATTGGTCAGCTTTGCTCTACTGTGTTTACTTATGGACTTGGTGTTCCTATGGACAATGTAATCATGTTGCCTGTGGCTCTGTACAATAAAGCCCTGGATTTAGAATAAAATGCTGTGAAACAGGAGGAGAGAACATATGGAGCAACAATCAGCACCTTTCCAGTTTGGGGAAGGTAATAAGTGGAGGGGAGTGTGGAAATTTGTGTGTATATTAATATATAGCCGTGTTAGTCTACTGGGGTAGAGACCAAATGAACGAGTATACCTTTTTTTATTGGACAAGCTTTTGAGAACACCACTCCATTTTTCACATCAAAGCACACAGGTTTAAAAAAAGGAAACAATTACATTAAAAGCCATGCTAAGGAAAGCACTGACTGATCGGTAATAAATCACTTAAAGTTATCAACAGAAGAGATAGAATACACACACACATACATATATATATATATATATATATATATGAAAAAGACAAGAAATCCCATCCCAAGGTCTTGATAAAGGCCCCTAAGGGGGTGGAAACATTGATCTCTTTCAATAAATAATCTTTTAAGTATAGACCTAGTAGCGCGCTTGTAATTGGATGGGATTTCTCTTCTATATACTACTATACGTGTTTTTTCAAGCGGCACCAGGCATATTTCTTGTTTATATTATTTTAATACTTTTTGGAGTGCCAACTTTGCTGTATTTATATATATATATATATATATATATATATATATATATATATATATATATATATATATACACACATACATACATACATACACACACACACACACAGTGTCATTGCTAATGATGATGGATTGATTACATTATTTTTTTTTTCCATGGGGTGTGAGGTCTCTTGCTTAGGGTACCCCAGACTAAGAGAGCATATATATTATATATGTCTGATCTGTATGTGCATGTCCGTACACTAGTTCATGTGTGTGAGTGAATTCTCATTTAAGTGCATTCTTTTCCTATGGTACAGTTGGGTTGCTTCAGAACTGCACCATTTTAGCGCATCAGCCTGAATGTGCACATATTACTCAATGTGGCTGGTGCAGTAGGACAGTCAGAGGTGGATTCCTGCTGATGTTTTTTTTTTTAACCATGAATTCCTCTATAAAACTACAATGGAGATGCCCTAAAGCAGAGTTTCTCTACTGCTGTGCTCAGGTAGCCCTTATCTGTGCACATGTGAACTTTTCAAAATGAAAGAGCCACTCATTACACACCTGTGTTCAAGCAGGGAATTCCTTAATTAACCCTTAGCATACCAAAGGGGTAACGTACTTTACTGAAGGAGGTCAACTGAGAAATACTGCCCTATTGTTTAACTGGACAAACTAATGTTAATCATAAAATAACTAAATAAAAATGAAACCCACAAGTTTGTTACCTAAAGTAGTGGGTTCCAAATATTTCTCAACCCCCACCCCCCAGTGCAGGTTTTTTGGTATCTCTTCTCATGGCGGCAGGTGGATCACTAACAGATCCTATTATACTGTCTACCAGTATGTCCTATGCTCAAGTGAGGACATCCAAAAAAACAGGCACTCAGCTTGGATTGATAAATACTGATCCAGAGAACAGTCTGCTGTCATATTTTGTCCACTGGGATGCCAGAAATGTCTGCAACACACTACTATGCGTTGGAGACATTTGACATCCAGGAGGCTAATTAATAAACATAATTACATAAACCAGCTAATTGCATTAAAAACGTTAACCCTTTGAGTGCGAGAGGGGTATGCAATGCATTGCAATGCATTCCGTACCACTTTGGCACTCAAAGGGTTAATTCATACAATAAATTAATGTTACCTCACATATGCTTATTTCGTCTACATCATATAATACGCTTATTAGGAATAGTGGTCTCATCTGGGTACAGTCTCAATATTTAACTTTAAGGAAATAGGAATTGTTTAACTCAAGTAACTATCCATGAGCAGTCATTTCCCAATCCTTTGAGAGACAAAGGGGTATGCAAAACTATGCTATACAATCTGCTGGCCCACCATGAGGCACAAAAGTGCTAAACACACAGACCAGGCACGTAAGTGCAACATTTATTATATCAGGTTCCAGGGATGGGGAACACTTGGCTCTCCAGCTGTTTAATAAATACAGCAACCCCTTACTCAATAACAAACGACTGCAACCCATAATTAATCCTTTGAGTGCCAGAGAGGTATCGCTTGCAACGCGTTGAATATCTCTCTAGCACTCAAAGGTTCAAATACAACTTACAAAACACATTATATACCACTACCGTGTCCTACTGGAGCAAGTACATAAGCAGCTAGAATCACACACACTGACTGATGTACTAGAGAAAAGTGGTTCAAGTCTTGTGCAAACGAATTGCACCACAGGAAATAAAAAAAAAATATATATAATTCCAACTGATTCGATTGAGAATTTAACCCCTTAAATGCTACAAAGCCTTCCACTGCATTCTGAAGAAACCCCTCTAGCACTGAAGGCATTAAAAGTCCCATTTAAATCAATGGGATGTTATTGTTCCTTATAACGCAGATGGTCTGCCAAGAATTGTGTCACATACTTTGTAGATGCACTCACCGGCATGACTCCAATCTCCGACCAACTCTCACGCTTTACACCCTCCACTTCCTCAATGTACGCATACCCAGGTGTTAGAGCAACGCCCCCTTGTGACTTACTTGTGGATAACTTACTAGTGCTTCGCAGAAAATAGCGGTAATGGGTGTAAGCACCATGTGTTCCTCACGCTCAAGGAAAACGAGTCTTAATTGCTGTAGAAGTCTTCAAAGCATTGTTTGGAAAAATATTTAGTATTCAAATAGTTAAAGGTAAACTGTTGTAGTAACACGTGGCACTTACCTAGCCTTACTAGGCATGCATTTAGAACTAATGTATGTACTTTTTTTGCTGTTGTAGGCTACTGTTGGTTATTTCCGTTTACTACTGGATAAAGATGATTTGACCCTTATATTGTATCGTACATCTATGTAGCGTTCAAAGCCGCTTTAACGCCATAACAAATTTTTATTTAGATACATAGACTTTCACTGCAGATTAGAACCATTTGGCCCATCTAGTCTGATATTTTCTTACTGTAAAAACCTCAAACCTTATCTTGGTCTTGTCTTTGTTATCTATGGTGCAGTTATTTTGCCACAGAATTGCTGCATATTTGTATTATACATATGCACAGATAGTGGTGGAAATAAATACTGAAACAAGCTAATGTACTACGAACATGGTGCAATTCTGGAGCAAACCAATTGAACCATAAGGAATGATAGGGACCATAATGTTTAATGAGGGACCCCATGGAGCTGTGAGACGTCCTTACTTTTTAAGTTTTTAGTCATACTCATTTTGAAGTATATGCCTCTTTAAGAAAGGTTAAAAATAAAACAGAAAAGGCGGTAGAATTTACTGGAAGGTGTAAATTATGCCGCCTAAAATTTTGATTGGTTTATTAAAGTTACCTCGTGCCAGGTATGAGGTGTTAGGCGCGAAAATAAGGTATAAATACTAGTGGTATGAGTCACCTTAAGCTGGTTTTCTGAAGCGGCAGGACTCTCAGCTCCCCGCCCACCCACCCAATTTGTAAGGTTATTGAAAAGTTTTTTTTATTATAAAAAAAATAAATAATTAATTATTATTAAAAAAAAACATCAAGTTTTTTGTTATGTTAAGGTGTTGGCTGTTAATGTCGCAGCTTTGAGGGTTTGGACATGGTAAATCGGTAAGAATTTTGGTAAGGCTACTGGCTGGTAGGGCAGAGCCTTGGTAAGTTAAGGTTATGGTGTTAAATTTGGCTTATCAGGCTGGTAGGGCTGATAAGAGTTTGTTGGTGTTTAATAATTTGATATTTAATAAATTAATTATTTAAATAAATGCTGCGGCCTTACCACCATCCATTAAGTTGTTGTGTATTTATTGGGGTAGTTTTTTAAAGGTTTATTAATAGGGACTAAGGGTACGTCCCTACAGTATCCATGAATAATATTTTCCATTGATGTAAATGGTGCCTTTAACTGCTTGAATGCTGTAGAGGTCTTTGACGCATTGCAAAGCAATGTGTTGGAGACCTCTCTGCCATTCAAGCGGTCAAATACCCCACTTATATCAATGGGGATTTGTGATATTACAGGAAGAGTTGGCAACTTTTGGCCTGGGGGCAACTACAATTAAATGGTCCACTTGTACTTTCGTTCCAGCCCACCCCACTTTGTTAAAGGGATAGTAATCTCTCTTTAAAAGTCATTTGTCGAGTCTTATGTATATCAACAGTAACAGATTGTGATATGTCTAAGACCTTACTTGTGTGTAGTAAGCTATGAGCAAAGATAAGCTAAGGGATAGTAATGTTTCACAAAAACAGCAGCTCCAATTAATTTTCATAGTATTTGAGCCATAAAGAGTGTTATTACAATACTGTCAGAGTTGTAGTTCAAGAGTAATTGAATGATAGTTTCCCCCTCCCACCCCTTTTACCTAGTGTAAGCCACCTCCCCTCAGATGTGGAATCTGGTCCAGGGACCAGACAGCTCACAGCAAGGGACAATCTTCTTGCTGTGAGAACAATGAAAACCCTGCCCCCTTTGACAAGTTTTTCACTTACGTTAATTGAAGATTGTCCCTCTCTGTGGTCCACCTGGACACCACCTTGCTGCTCTGAGGTGAGCAATGTTACATGGGTAAAAGGGAGGGGGATATCATTATCATTCAATTACTCTTGAACTACAACTCTGACAGTATTGAAATAACACTCTCCATGGCCCAAATACTATGAAGATTAATTGGAGCTACTTTTATTGTGAAACATTACCATCCCTTAGCTTAGCTTTGCTCATAGCTTGTATCACTTCCCTGCCTTCAAGCAGTGTTGCTGAGCACTGTAATTTACCAATACCATGCATTCCTCCATTTCTACTTTAACCAATACTTCCTTCACCAGATAGTAATGTCCATAATAAACATTCATCTATATTATTATATGTACAGTTTAAGTATCAGAATTGGTCTTTTTGTTTCACATACCTCAGTATATTTTGAGTAAAGTTAATTCAAAGTCTGCACCTGTCGCCTCTTTTCATTACGTCAGTTGCATATGGGACAGAATCGAATTCTGGTCGCACGACCTGAAAGTTAGCACTGTGGCTCAAAAGACTGGCTGTGTATGGTGTAGCCCAGCCCACACAGAAGGTCTATGCAATGACGCACTGGCTCCATACCCCAAAGCCAGATCTTATTTTTGGTCAGGTGACCATATCATTTTAGACCTTGCTCGAAACTATTGCATGTAAGTAGTGTACGTGCTCTGGCAATAAAAAAGAAATACACAAAGTAAAGAAACATCAAAAATACATATGAACCATATCATTTGTACATATAACGATATACCTTGCCACAAACGCGGCGTGTATAAACGTATATGTCACAGACGTATAAGCCATCTTTTCAATAGTGTATGTTTCAAAGGATTATAACGAGTTGATATGTCCTACTAAGCTTCCGCTACATCGGACGATTTAACCCTTTGAGTGCTAAATGAGAATGCAACCCATTGCAAAGCAATGTGTTGCGTACCAATCCAGCACTAAAAGGGTTAAAACACAAATAAGAGCAGAGGGTTTAACCCTTTCAGTGCCAGAGGGGTACACAACTCATTGCAGAGCAATGCGTTGCATATCCCTCTGGCACCATACCTGGGAACTCTCAGGGTTTGACCCTGAGACTCACGGTTTTGGCCCTAATCTCAGGGTCTCAGGATGAAGAGCCAAAATCTCAGGGTGAGAGAGTTCAGTGCTCCCTGTTATATATTCTGCTCCAGTTAAATGCTTCTTTAGTCTCTAAACTGGTGCCACTTGTACCAGAAAGGCAGAGGGAGAAGTTCTGCTTGATTTGTGTGTGTTCATGCAGTGATATCTGTAAGTTGTTGAGTATTAATGGCTCCTTGAATGCCAATTGGGGTGACTCTCGATTACAGTGATTAGGGAATCTATTGAGGATAATCTATATTATAGGAAATTTAAAGGTTAATATTTACACAATCTCAGGGTCAGCTCATTTTGAAAGTCCCCAGGTATGTCTGGCACTCAAAGGGTTAATCCAAAATAGCCACTATATTTTTGTCTGCATATTGTCTGTTGTCCTCAGTGGCAATTAAAAATGCAACAACTCTTGAGGTACACATAAAGAACACAAACAGGCGCCAGGTAGTGAACCCTCTCCCTGCCATCGATCCTCACCATCACCATTTTGCAATGTCAGCCACATTGTTGAGGATAAAACATGTGGATAACACAAGCACCAGCTTATTTAAATGTGTGAATCCCTAGAGTGGGGAAACATGGTTGGAAAAGGTTGAGGAGACACAGGGGGAAGGAAAGAGAATGAGGGATTGTAAATATAAGGGTGGCATATGTGTATCCAACGCTATTGTGCTGGGGTGTATCACCTAGGAGATCATGCGAACACGGTGAATCCGTAGAGCTCTGTTCTGAGAACAAAGCACTTGTAAGTAAGTAGTTGGCTTAATATACCATTTACTAATAGTTATATTACCATTTGATATGAATTGGTTAATAACAAATACACTGAATAATACTTTAATTGCAAAGCCAATTTTCATTAATAATTGATGTGACCTAGGACAGGAACTTACTTACAAGTGCTTTGTACTCCAAACGGAACTCTAGGGATTCACTATGTTCACATGTCCTTCTAGGTGATGCACTCCAGGACAATAGCGTTGGATACACATATGCCACTCTCTCTCTCTCTCTCTCGCATCCCACCATTGTCTCCCCATCCTTTACCAACCATTTTCCCCACTGTCTCCCCATACTTCCCCTCTCGCTTCTCAGATTTTTCACCATCCTTCTCCTTCATTGTGTATCTCTTCCACATTCTCAGCCCCATTTTATTTCAGTTGTTCTCACTAATCCCCTCTCTCCTGCTTCCTGCACATCCCCTCCTGCTCCCTCACTCTCTCTTTATCAAGCTCAATCCATGCTCTCGCACTCTACCCTGATCTCAGTCCCACTATAACCTGATCACATCCCATCTCTCTCCCACTCTACCTTGATCCCAATCCATCTGTCTCCCACTCAGCTTTGATCACATCCCTTCTCTGTTCCACTCTACCCTGATCACAACACATATCTGTCCCACTCTACCCTGATCGCACCTGTCTCTCTTCCACTCTACCCTGATCACAACACATATCTGTTCCACTCTACCCTGATCACACCACATATCTGTCCCACTCTACCCTGATCACACCACAAATCTGTCCCACTCTACCCTGATCACACCACAAATCTGTCCTACTCTACCCTGATCACAACACATATCTGTCCTACTCTACCCTGATCACAACACATATCTGTCCCACTCTACCCTGATTGCACCTGTCTCTCTTCCACTCTACCCTGATCACAACACATATCTGTCCCACTCTGCCCTGATCACACCACATATCTGTCCCACTCTACCCTGATCGCACCTGTCTCTCTTCCACTCTACCCTGATCACAACACATATCTGTCCCACTCTGCCCTGATCGCACCTGTCTCTCTTCCACTCTACCCTGATCACAACACATATCTGTTCCACTCTACCCTGATCACACCACATATCTGTCCCACTCTACCCTGATCACAACACATATCTGTCCCACTCTACCCTGATCACACCACAAATCTGTCCCACTCTACCCTGATCGCACCCCGTCTCTCAGTAAGCACTGTATGTGCGAAACACAAGACTGAGTCCTCCATGTTCTGTGTTCCATCTCAACTAGTATACTTGAGTGCAGTTGATTTCTTCTCTCTGTAGTCGCACCCCGTTGCTCTCCCACTCTATCATGATCAAACCCGTCTCTCAAATACTCACTCTCTCCCCCAATTCTGCAAATGCATGTGTGCTATAGAGAATAAATAAAAATTAAAATAGTCACATTGATCTAAATGTAGATTTTGACTCCTTGAGTGCCACAGATGCTTTTAACGTATTGTGAAGCAATGCGTTGGACACACTAGCATTCAAAGGGGTTAAAATCCCCATTTAAAGGGGAACTACCACCCCGTAAAAACTTAACCTGGATTGATTCTTCATCTGGCGACTAGCTGCTTAGTAGCGCTAGTCGACAGAAATATTACCCGGTTCTGAAGATTTCGGCCTTTTTCTGACGGTCACTGGAACAGGAAGCACGGACATCTCGTCACAGTGACATCCGTGCGTCTGTGCTGTCAGTCCCTTTTGAGCCAGCCGTGCTTCCTGTTCCAGTGACCGTCAGAAAAAGGCCGAAATCTTCAGAACCGGGTAATATTTCTGGCGACTAGCACTAGTAAGCAGCTAGTCGCCAGATGAAGAATCAATCCAGGTTAAGTTTTTGCGGGGTGGTAGTTCCCCTTTAAATCAATAGGAAATTTTAGTTCACCATTTTGGCACAAAAGTTGTTCTTTGTTTCCACTTATAGTTAGAACATACACTCAAATGTGTCAAATCCAGTCAAAGTCAAATGTGAATTCTCCATCATATATTATATATGTAAAATTTTGATTTTTTTTTTTTTTTTTTATCTTCCCCAAAGATGAGACCCTTTATATATTAACTAGTATGAAAGTCCATGTACACGGGCTAAAGTGCCACCCATCGGCCCCGGCTGCTGCTCCGGAGAATAGACAGACAGTGAGCCGTTCACAGTGCCCCGCTCCGGAACAGCACTTTTGGGCAGTCTCTACTGCGCATGACTGCATTGTTCCAGCAGTATCTACTGTGCTGTTATGCACACAGGGAGCTTTGCAGGCTAGCACTTTATGTTATATACAGATACAGATTTTGTAGGTACATCCTGCAATAAAAATAAATCAACTTTACTGTACATCTTTAAGTGTGATATTCTTTCTGAAAATTCACTAAACTAACCTACTCAATGGACGCATGGGAACATTTATTTTTTTACATTCTGTAACATTGTACCATAGGTGGACACACACATATGCATACCAAAATGCTCACATAGTAATAAGCAAACCCACACAAAAATGCACACACACAATCACATAAAAAAAAGAACACAAACAAATAAGCAAACACATGATGTCTCATATATACAAGAAAAAAATGTAAATGTGTGACAAATGTAAGGCGGCGCCTGTAATTGTGGGAGGAGCTGGAGCACTACATAAATCTTCCGGCCCTCTCACACTTCCTCTTGCCCGTGGGTCAGTCTCACTAGGTATCTAGCATGTGAGTAGCTGCTTTGGTACAATCTAAGCAGTCCTCCGCAACTGTAAGTCATTACATCCATTTTTATATCTACAAAACGCTACACTGTCACTTATGTACCTTATCAATATCAGGTCAATCATACTCTTCCCGCATCTTCAGATCTCGGCTAACCAGAAGTGACATCACTTCCAAGCGACACAGCTCCTCTACGGGCATTACTATGCCACTTCAACACAGCAGGAAGGTATGCTGTTACACAGACTTAAACACGAATTCCTGGACCTACTAGACCAATACACATATACATTAATTCACAACTGCTTAGCCCACTTTACTATAATATCGTGGTACAGCGGCCCTAATGCTCCTCTATCCACGTTTTTGTGACAAGTGGGTGTACCATGGGCAGGTACACACCCCCTTTATAGAGCTAATCTTTATGTATTTTTTTTTTCTCTCACTCATAGACCAGGATATCCTAACTAGTTCAGTTATTCACCGGTTACCCGCCGCTCAGTCACCTATCTTTAACAAACAACGGTATTTGGACTATTTTCACGTACGCACATATATCTAGTCCTTCTCACTCTCGTCAATCTGTATAGTAGTTCACACTCATCCCTATTAACCACTTATTTTATTTAACGTTACTATATTTATCAGGGATACCGTCAGTCCAGTAGTTACACGTTTCACCTGACTTTATATTCTCCATGCTGATCCCCACTACCCCCTAAAGGTTTAATAGGATACCATTCCCAGTTTTTCACTGGATAAGTATACCAAAACAAACATTATACTGACTGTCCACTTCCTCACAAGCACATGTATGTTCAACCTGTCTCCTCAGTTAGGTCAGGATAGTATCAACCAATCTCATGCTCTTTGTTTCAGCACTCCTCTGATATAAACATACTTTGGAAGGGCTCTTCCATTCACTGGATCCTCCGGGGAACCATAAATATTTATTCCTAGGTACAAAAAAAAAATATGTATATAACAATTGAGAGTGTGTTTAAATATGTATGTATATCTTATATATGTCTATTTCTTTCCAGCATTCCTATACAGGGTAGGCCAACCTACTTCCGTGGTCATACTAGCCCAGGTACTTGACCAATCACTTTTGCATGCGTAATCATCACTCACATACTAGCGCTAGGACAAGAAACACCTTATCTCGACACGAGGCTCAGGGTTACCAGCCTCTGTTGGGCTAAGCAGAGGTTGAGGGTCGCACACCCTTCCGCTCCAGGGGAAGCCTAGGTCTCTCACACCTACGTTCTAGTGGTGGACAAAGATCACTCACTCCTTACCTCACAGCAGAGGCAAAAGGTCACTCACACCTTACCTCCCAGCAGAGGCTGAAGGTCACTCACACCTTACCTCCTAGTGGAGGCCGAAGGTCGATCACACCTTACCTCCTAGTGGAGGCTGAAGGTCGCTCACGCCTTACCTCCTAGCGGAGGCCGAAGGTCACTCACTCCTTACCTCCTAGCGGAGGCTGAAGGTCACTCACACCTTACCTCATAGCGGAGGAAAGGCCACTCACACCTTACCATCTAGCGTAGAAAAAAAGGGGGGGGGGGGACAACAGGGAGAACCACAGATGCCCCGAAGGGTGCGTGGTAAGGGGCCAAGGGATAGTGGCTGAGCCACAACTGGGACCCAGTAAGCTGTTACCATAGCAAGGGAAAACCAACTAGAGTCAGCAGTGAGTCATCCACTGCAGACCACTGTGGGCCTATGGCAAGGAGGCAGTAGCCAAAATGAGGAGAGTCAGGCAGTAGGAGATTGGGCCTCCCTAGCCTGTCCGTCGTTCGAGTCAACCCACTGGCGTTTCTGCCTGCCTCTCTGCTGGTCTTTAGGCCCAACAGCAACATTAGTGTCCTCAGTCATCATGGGGACCGGCGAGGACATAGGCTGTGTCTGCAGTGTGTTGTTAGCAATGATTCAGTGTCTGATGCCAGATCAGGGCTGTAATAAAGCTGTATTTCCTAACCTGAACATGACATCTCATTTAGAATTGTAATGTTTTTACCTGGTGGCTGGGGGATGCTAAGTGTCTTACACAGTTGCTGAGCAGTCCCAGTCAGTGATGACCAGACTAAATCACTCACAGTTGGACCTAGTAGCCACTCTGTTGGTCCTGCCAAGTTCTTGTCGTGTGACTGACTGTGCAGCCGCTCCCAGACTCCACCCCTGCCATCTCACTTATGCATCAGCCAGCCAAAGAGAAAGGAGCATTAACACTGCGCAGCTCTCATTGGCTGGCAGAGCAGTTGGTTTAGTGTCCACAGTTGAGGCCGATGTTGGGCCAGTGTCTGCCCAGACTCTGTTACCTCAGTGCCTGTGCGCCTCTGAGCAGAGTGAGGTAGCAGCCATCATCACAGCACAGATTGCTTTTACATATGTGTAGCATTACCTTTCATAGGAGGTTGGCTCTATGTGTGAGTCAGAAAGTGGCACCTGAGGCTTCATTCCAGGACCACTAATTGTCCGGGTGGGGGGGGAAGGTCGGGACATGGGACTGAGACATAAATTAAAGGACAGTCCCAGGCATTATGGGACAAGTGGTCACCCTACCCCCAAGGCCATCCAGTACCCCCACAGGACAGTTATATCATTAGGCAGAGCTTAGGATGTCATGGGGTGGAGGGCCCAAACCTCTTTTTGGACCAGGGGCCCTGGGTCATGTCAGTCCGCCCCTGCACTGTGGTACTCCACAGAATTTGCAAATATAGAAAAGGGGAAGAAAAGAAGCATTTAAGAAATATAAACAGATGCAGAAGGAAGAAGATAGGTATCAGTACAAGACTAGGCTGAAGGAGGCCAAATGCATTATTAGATGTGCCAAAGCACATGCATAGCAAAAAATTGCCCAGTCAATAAGGGACCAGATGGGATACACCCAAAGTTATTAAAAGAAATTGTGTGTTCTGGCAAAACCTTCAGAATTATTCAATCAGTCACTACTGACAGGAGTCGTTCCAGAAGACTGGAAGTTAGCAAATGTAGTACCGCTTCACAAAAAAGGTAGCAGGGAAGAGTCTGGTCACTACAGACCAGTAAGTCTTACATCAGTAGTGGGAAAATTAATGGAGACTATGCTAAAGGAAAGAATTGTTGAATATCTGAATTTGAATGGCTTGCAAGATACCAAACAGCATGGGTTTACAGCAGGGCGATCTTGTCAAACTAACCTCATAGATTTTTTTGACTGGGTAACTAAAATAATAGACCATGGGGGAGCAGTAGATATACTTATCTAGATTTCTGTAAAGCATTTGACACTGTACCTTATAGAAGTATTTGGGTCTGGATGTAAAAATAGTTAAATGGATAAGGCAATGGCTGATTGACAGGAGACAGAGGGTGGTAGTCAATGGAGAATATTTGGACGAAAGGAGTGATACTAGTGGGGTACCTCAGGGATCTGTACTGGGGTCCATTCTTTTTAATATTTTTATTAGTGATCTTGCTAAAGGTCTTCAAGGTAAGGTATTTTTGCAGATGATACAAAGATCTGCTATAGGGGTAGACATTCCAGGGGGAATAAGCCAAATGACTTAGGTAAATTAGAAGAATGGACAAGAGTAAGGCAGCTGCAGTTTAATGTTGATAAATGTAAAATAATGCACTTGGGTCATAAAAATCCAAAGGAAAAATATACTATTAAGGGTACTGTGGTGTCAGAGACAGCAGAGGAAAGGGATTTGGGAGTAATTATTTCTAATGACTTAAAGGTAGGCAGGCAATGTAATAAAGCGGTGGAAAATACAAGCAGGGTGCTGGGTTGTATAGCTAGGGGAATTAGTAGCAGAAAAAGGGAAGTAGTCATGCCACTCTACATATCTCTAGGTAGACCTCACCTAGAGTATTATGTACAGTACTGGAGACCCCATCTCCATATGGATATAGATACTCTAGAGAAAAATCAGAGAAGGCTACCAAAATTGTGACTGGTTTACAGGAAAAGAAATATCAGGATAGACTAAATGATCTGTACATGTATAGCTTGAAGGAGAGAAGGGATTTGATAGAAACATTCAAATATATGAAGGGATTCAAAGTGCAAGAGGGAAGTACATTTCAAAAGAGTAAAAATGTTAGGACACGAGGCCATAGTCTAAAACTAGAGGGACACAGGTTTAGCCGTAATGTAAGAAAGTTTTACTTCACTGAGAGGGTAGTAGATAAGTGGAATAGCCTACCACCAGAAGGTATCCTTTTCATATGTCGCATTGAGTACTGAGCGACTTCTTATGTCGCGCGTCATGAAATGGCACATCCCTTTGGTTTCGCGTATTCAAATGACGCATTCCCAATAGAGCAATGCTAAATGGCGCAACAACAGCGTGCTCCATCCTATCACTATAAATCCTGCTATATGGGTTCTATCATGAAATGGCGCTATATGGCCGCAAGGACACAAAAGTTCGAAAAACTGGTGCCACATGGGCGCAAGGGTCACATGGAGCAATAAGGGAGCAACAATGGCACAACAATTGTGCTATAAATTCTGCTATATAGGTGCTATCATGGTGCTATATGGGTGCAATGTTATAAGGTGGCAAAAATGACGCAGTCATTACTTCATAATGGCGCACTGCATCAAAATCCAGCATCATCTATGCAGGAAGTACAAAAACTAAACAGGAAATACCACTGAAACTGCGACATTACAGCAGACACTACAGCTTATGAGCACACTACAGCAATATGAGCAAATCTCAAGGCAACAAAATGCCTAGAGAGCTTTTTTTACGAATGCTGAGCTGGGGATACTTGTCCACTATATGGACAAGTATCTTCCAGCTAGGCTGCGGGACCCACTGGACTCTGCATTTTGCAGGCGAGTTTTAAACAAAATGGCCTGCAAAATGCAGAGGTCCAGTGGCATAGCGAGGACCAGGAGGCAGATTCTTCGTCGGCGGTCCGACCTCAAGAGACTTGAGTCAGGATTGTTGCAGACTCTTCGCACAGGTAAGATTATCCATTTTGTAATCTGTTTCACACTTTTTTTTTTTTATCGCTGGGAGGAATGTGTTGCTTGTAACATAACTGTAATTCATATGTTTTACACTTTTCTAAAAATTCTGTTTTTTACATATCCTCCTAGGTCCGGAACCACCACGAAGAGCCTCTCCTGGTCCTCAGCTGCCCACCCAAGAACGGTCCCTGCAGTCTACCAGTAAGTAATTTTTTGTGCCATTTATACAATACACAACAATGTTCAATTATGCTACGTAAACTGACATATTATTATTGTTTTTATAGGTTGCTCAGCGTCTCGAAGGCTCTCTAGGCCTGCTCCTCCGGCTCCTCCTCCTTATAAGTACCATTGGAAGTCACATTGTAGCTCACAAATAAATAACTACCTCTTTACATGCGCGACATGCTAAATGCGACATTCGGAATGACGCGCCTAAACAAATGCGCCAATTCAAGACGCAATATTAAGCCTATGACATATCGAAAGTAAACCCCACCAGAAGTGGTAGATGTTAATACAGTGACAGAATTTAAGCATGCCTCAGATAGGCATAAGGCTGTCCTTAACATAAGACAAGACCAAGGACCAAACAAGGTGAGGTTTTTACAGCAGGAAAATAGGCATACTAGATGGGCTGAATGGTTCTTATCTGACATCAAATTCTATGTTTCTATATAGAAGCAAAGTTGTACAGATTGGCAGAGGTTCAGTCCAATTTAGATTTACTGTGACTAGAACACAGTCCCCATAGAAGCAGAAGTGTGGCACATAGCCCACTGCAAGTACTGGAAGAGGGTTTTAAGAAGGAATCCCAAGAGATCATCCTCAATACACTTTTCTTATTCCAAGGTTGTAGCCACTGCAGTTTAGTTTTTCAGCCCGCAACCTTGCCATGAGAAAACCAGGGAACTTTCCATGACAGAACCTACCACAGCCTGGCTTCTAGTACAAATCTGGAAGAGGAACACAGCCACGTCAGTATCCACTCACCCTGACACTTCTGGTGAGGGCACACACCAGTCCCAGCTTCCCCCATACTGCCTTAGCAAGCACATGAGCCAGTAAAGAACCAGACTAGTGCCAAGCCTCTCTCCATTCTAGAGAAGCCCAACCACTACTTCTACAAATTCATGTTTCCTCTCCTTCCTCACTCAGTTTTTCTCTTAGACTTTCCTTGCCAACCCCCACAACCTCAGGATTCAATGTTACAATCTATATTTTATATACCTAGATCTATGGGGGGCACATATTCAACTCACATAGGTTATGTATCCCCTCTGTATCTGCACAGGTGTTAAAATTTCCTCACGTTGTGCTAGTGATCCACAGCAGACTATTTGGTAACACAATCTATTGCATTAGTTAGACTCTGCCGCACTATTGCTTAATACTTCAAACATACATATTAATTCCTTCAATGCTGGTAAAAGGCCAACACACTAATACAAGCACACAATAGAGGATGTTAATATTTGCAAGAATGGGGGACACATTGTAAAGACAAAGGGGTCTGAAAACAGACAGGATTCATTCTCAGGGTGACTACCATTCCGTCACATAGAGATAACACATCCCAAAATGGAGAAAATCACATCTGAAGGAGAGAGTCTACTGTCTCTGGCTGTTCCTGAGAAAAGAACCAGGGCAGTGTAGTGTTCACTTTGGTGTCTATCAGGTTGAACTGGGAGGACCCCACATTTCTACCAGAAGATCAAAGACATCCTGTTTGAGTGCCCATTTCTCATGATGTAATGTCTGATGGATGGTTGTCTGTCCAGATGTATATGAGAAGAACTGCTCTTCATTCCTCCTTTTTCGAAAAGTATGCCATTACTGCTGTGTTGCCTGATAGGATCTTTACTGGACAGGCGCAAGGATATGAAATATTGCTCTCACTGATCTTCATACGGCTAGGAGTTCCAAACTATTAGAATGAAGAGTGCTCTCAGCGGTTGTCCAGGTACCCTGAGGTATCCTTTCTTGGGACAGGAATACTTTGCCTTTGCCTCAATCTATTCTGAGCCCCAGGAACATGATCTGCAGACATGGACGGAGGGTGCTTTTTTTTCTTGCCTTATTAACCAGCCATGGCTGGTTAAATGCTGCATTGTTCTTCTGGTGAAGGGTACAGTCTGAGATTTTTACAGTAAGGTCTGTTAGATTGTAAAATTCCTTGTCCAAGGATGTGGTAATGGCAGATAAAATGGATACATTTAAGAGAAGATTAGATGTATACTTCGCTAGGGGAACATACAGGATTATACTGTGTATTAACAGGTAAAATTAGAAGTTCCACTAAAGACCCTCATGTGGCAGGAAAGCTTATATAATTCTCATTTCTGTGTGTTATGAAGCAAAGGTTGAATTTTATGCACTTGTGTTTTTTTTTGTTTTTTTTGTTTTTTTAACCTAATTTACTATGTTACAATCTTAATTCTGCAACTATCAAAAGGACATTGAGATGCGGTATTATCAGGTTTCCCTCCTCTCTCATACTTTGAAGGGATATCTCTAATGTTTTTGTAAATAATCTGGGGGCTGAGGACTGCTTGAAAGGAAGGACTCCAAATTGAAAATGATGATTCTTCAAAGCAAACCTTACAGACCTTCTGCGGCAATGCCATACCAGGGTAGCATTTTTCAATTATATATATATATATATATATATATATATATATATATATATATATATATACACACACACACACACACATACGCACGCACGCACGCACGCACGCACGCAAAAGGGGCACGGGCTTGCCTGTGGGGATTAAATAGTTTGATTGCTCGACGGTTTGGGTATGTTTGCAGCAGGGGTGAAGTGTACAGACCTTTTGGAGAAGGGAGGAGAGAGACACACATATGCTGAATAAGGGGGGGGGTGGAGTGAGAGTGAGAGACATGATGGAAAAGGGGAGAGACACACACATCATGGGAGAGGGAGAGATAAGGGGAGAAGAGCAGAAGTTAACCCTTTGAGTGTCATAAGTAGGCATCACAAAGCAATGTGTAGCCCTGGCAGTGAAAGAGTTAAACGGTAGATAACAAACATGTAGCTTGTAAGTAAGAATGCCGTCCGGTTTGCCGCCACATTAAACAGTGTGGGTGCAAATGGGATGGCATGAGCACTTACAAGGTACATAGTTATTATCTACAATTTAACCCTTTGAGTACCATGTTTGTGGGATGTCTTGTAAATAATCCTTTGTCCCATTGCATATGTAGTGGAGCAAAATAAGTAATCGCAACGGAACAAAGGATTATTTACAAGACTTCCCACAAACCCCTTCTTCCTTGTTGTACTGTAGGGTAACAGTAAGAAAAATACATTGCTTAAAGCTGTAATGTTCAGTGTTTTTTTTTTTTTAAATATGATATAGGATTATTTACTGAGGTAATGAGTGGCTGGATCACTTGCACAGAGTCCACAATAAAGAAGCAGCAGGCTGAGACTGCATCATAACATGCAAAGAGTAAAACACCCCTTTAGTGCCTAAGAGATACCTCCTTTTCTGTCCTTCAATACCAGCTTCTTCCTCCATTCCATGTCCAGTGTAGCTTATTTCAGTTTATTGCCCTCTCCCTCCTTATATTTCCTCCTGCGCTTCATCTTCGTCCTCCCTCCAAACTCGGTTCCCCGCTCCTCACAGGGGCAGCCCCGCTCAGGAGGATCCCTGCCAACACACACCGAGGACTGAGGGGAGTCCTCCTTGCCCCAGATCAGGAAACATGTGACAGGGACAGTTTGCATTGGATCCCGGCCTGGCACATATTAGTGCAATAGCGGCTCTCCATGTCCCAGGCTCCTTCCTGTCAGCGGCTCCTGTCTCCTCCGAATTTCCAGCAACCACCTTATTGAAACTTCTGAGGTGACAGGAGTCTGTGACAGGAAGGAGCCTGGGAGATGGAGTCCATGTAGTCAGGGCAGGGACCGGTTGCAGGAGGTAACTGAACAGCAGGGCTGGCAGGCATAATACAGAAAAGTGGCAAAGCTGAGGCCATGAGCCCAACACAGTGAAGCAGGGCTCTTTACCTTAGCAGTGCATGCGGTGCCACCCTTCCATCACTTTGTGCAGCTCTCCCCTGCCTTCCCCAGACACACAGGTAATAAATAAAGGTGCCTGTGTAGGCCACTGTCTTTTTATTTTTTTTTTTTTGCTTTTTGTGTGTGTATATGAGGCGTGTGTGTGTGTGTGTCTCTCTCTCTCTATGGTGTAGGAGTGAATGGCAGCCATTAGCCCCCCCCCCCCTCACTTGGATAGTGGTGGGCGGGCCAACCCCCTGCATGATTTTCTCACAAGTAGCAGTGGCCTTTGGCCACTGCAACTCGTGTGAAAATCACGCCCCCATTGAATCATCCAATGGGACCAGTAACTCCACCTTACTGCTGCCCCTGGGTGTGTTTGCCAGGCACACAGAAGTCTTATATATATATATTTTTTTAATATATATATATATGTCAGATGAGCTGCTAGAACAATAGTTTGGCTACCTATATAAAGTAAATTAAAAAACAAACAAAAAAAAAAGTCTGCACCTTAATCCTGACCTTTAACAATAAGTTACAAATAGTGGGGATTAGTTACATGTTTCTTGTCACAACCACAATAAGTTTGCCTGCCAAATCAAGCTGTACCAGATTTAGGCAAGTCCCTATCTGCCTCAAATACAAGTGAACCTGTATTTAGCATAATGCAATTAAAAAGTAGTGATACCACCTTACCTCTACTGTAAGCAGAATCCTTATGGAGGGGAATGGGAAGGATTTATACCTTCCCTAATTAATGCTACCAACTGAATATACAGGGAACTATCAACACTAAATCTGGGGTGCCTTGATGTGGCATGCAAGCTTATCCTGGATGTGGCCAGGAACATGCAACTAAGCCCCACTGTTTTGTTTACTTGGTCTTGATGAACCTGTTCAAGCATTTCAGGTTCCAGCTAGTTCTCTATCCTCCTAAGGCCTTGGAGACTGTGAATAACATTAAACAGATTCCCCATCACCTCTAAGCCACAAGGATCACCTCTCTGCGATCAATAAGGAAGATGACTTAGCGAATACCATAATCATATCCATAGAGGCATCGCAGGAAAAACTGTTTGCCTCCTTCACCCCTTAAGGACCCATGACAGTTCGGGACTGTCACGGAATTCCGGGCTCCCCGCGCGGCTGCACGCCATTTAGGGAGTCCAGAATCAATTTCATGTATAATAAAATAAATAAAAAAAAAAAACCGGTCCCTGGGCCTTAAGGGGTTAATACTAAACACCTCCTTCAATCAGTCTGGACACCAAGGAATCAATCTTCTCTTCCAAATCAGTTAGCCAAATCTGCATTGCTCTGACTAAGGCTATGGCCATCTTCAAGTCCTGGCCTATTAGAAAATAGAACTTCTAGGAACTGCTTTCCTAGCCATAGGGTTATTTAAAGGGATAGTCATGTTTCACAATAAAAGCAGTTCCAATTAACCTTCATAGTATTTGGGCCATGGAGAGTGTTATTTCAATACTGTCAGAGTTGTAGTTCAAGAATAATTGAATGATTAAGTATCCCCCACCTGCCCCTTTTACAAATGTAACACTGCTCACCTCAGAGCAGCAAGACTGTCTGGATGGATCACAGAATAGGACAAACTTCGCTGATCATAAGGAAAAACTTGTCAAGGGGGCAGGGTTTTCCTTATGTTCACTATAAGAAGACTGTCCCTTGTTGGGATCTGTCCAGTCAAGTGACCAGATTCCACACCTGAGGGGAGGTGGCTTACACTAGATAAAAGGGGCAGGAGAGGGACACTTTATTATTCAATTACTCTTGACCTACAACTCTGATAGTATTGAAATAACACTCTCCATGGCCCAAATACTATGAAGATTAATTGGAGCTGCAGTTTTTTGTGAAACATTACTATCCTTTTAATGGGAGCTGTGTTCCTTGGGTATGGTAGTACATTTGGCAACCTGAATGGCTGCTGCATCTACCTCAGGTGGAATGATACAGTTCTTAACATCTTCCTCAATGAAAGGATATGTACATCGAAATCTCTTGGAGAGATTAAGCTGCTTGTCCCCTTTGCCCTATTCAGATTTAACAATATCAGAAACAGAAAGGTGGACTGGAAGAACAGGTGCCTCCTTTTTATTTCCCAGAAAAGCTGTATCGACATCCAATTATTTTTGTGTTCCTGTTAAACTTAGAGTCTTACTCAAACAGCTCTATCGTATCCACACTGAAAGATACATATTCCAAAATAATTTCTCTCAGAGGAGAAAACTGAATCCATATCTTGGGAACTAGTGTCACTATTGTTTAACTGTGAAGACGGTTCTTCCCCAGGATAGTCTAAATGTTGCCTTTTTCTAGGAACTGCACCTCATACATAGCCCTCCGCCCCCCCTCCCAAAAAAAAGTTTCCTACATGGATTATTTCATCCATGAAAGAAACTCCTGGATTTTTTATAACATTGTGTGACATGTAGCCTCTCTCAGACATTCAACAAAAACTTGGAGTTATCAGCAGCTGGAATCTTCTGATTACAGCCAGAACAAGCTTTGAAGACATAGTAATGTTCAGATATTAATGTAAAATTGATTCTTCCATACATGTTTTATAATGAAAAGTACTTTGCCAGCTGTAAATATTTGGGGTGTAGCAAAATGTTTGTGGTATGGACAGGTACAAGCTTTGGATCAACAGACAGAAAGTGATCGCTGTTTCACGTTAACAAAACTGATGATCTTAGATTTTAATTAGTAAATGTACACTATGGATTTCTGACATGACAGACAGGAGGCAAAACTTGCCCAGGTGCTGGGAAAGCAGCACATCCACGCTGCACTCTGCTGCTAAACACAATGGGGTAGATTCACTAAGTGGTGATAAAGTTGACATGACTTCTCCAAATGCTATGTTATTCTATAGAGGATATACACGAAGATCTACAAAGTTGAAAAACTCTTAGTGCATAGACTCCACAGAATAATATAGGAATTGGAGAAGCCATTTCCACTTTATCACCCCTTTACCACTCAGTGAATCTCCCCCAATTAAACTGATGCACTAAGAAATGGGGAGCAGGTTTGGAGCTGACTGCAGTTTAGGGAATAAACACATTGATTTACATGAGCTTTCAATCCCTTGAATGTCAGAGAGGTTCCATTACCTTGCAAAGTAATGCAATAGAGACCTTTCTAGCATTCAAGGGGTCAAAATCCCCATTTAATGGGAATTTTCACCACATTTTCTAAGTTATGCCTCACTGTTCTTTAACCCATGTGCCAGCTGGGTGCCCAGTGCATTGCAAAGGAATATATTGAGCACCGGTCTGGCATGCAAAGGGTTAATACTCTCATTAACACCCAAAAAGGAATTTCTCCTGCCTATGGTAAGCTAGATGGGAAACTATGCTGTGAAATCAGAGCAATTAGGACTGTACATTCAGGTCTGACCCAAGACAGCAGGATACAGCAACTAAAATCTGGAGTCTCATCATTACCATATCTTTGTACTTGCTCAAATATAAAGACAAAACCATTAACCCTTTGAGTGCCAGAGGGGTACGCAACGCATTGCTTTGCAATGCGTTGCGTACCCTTCTGGCATTCAAAGGGTTAATATGTAAGTAATAAACAAGGAATGAGCAGGAGTATTTTCATGTGTGCCTGCCATCATCTCATAAGTTTGGCGTAAACAATTCTAGATAAATGGGATCAAGAAACTTTCCCTGGGATTTAAATAATAATTGGTTAACTCTTTAAGTGCCACAGAAGTATGCAACACATTGCTTTTCAATGCGTTGTGTACCCCTCTGGCACTCAAATGGTTAAACAATCAAAATGTGTGTGATTAGAAGGGAAAACTGATCTTGTTTAAAGACACCATACACCTTTACACCACATTTATGTTTTAATGATGATTTCTAGAACATTTTATATATTTTTAAAACATTTAGTTTTGACAATTTTCATTTTCTTTACAGTCAGCATAATAAAATTATAAAGTGCAGTCACTCCTACGGAGAGGAAACCAGTTAGTTTTACTATCCCTCACAAAATGTCGAGTCCACATCAATTTGGACAATTTAATGCATTTAATTTGACATACTAAATGCACATTTGGACATGTAGTAAGCAGGTTTGCGTCTATAGCATTTCTATAGATTCAAGCTCATCAGACTTCTCCTGATATAACCAGGGGTGAAATAAAATCTCAGGAGTGTGGGCGCCTAAAATTCTCACTGCTGGGTCCAATTATTTTTTGGAGTATTTTATACACAACTGTGTATATGCACACTGACACTGCTTAATTCAACTCCCAGCTGGATCTTAAAATGCTCTCTGGTATCAAATGTATTTATATATTTGTGTTTACCCCCAGATATAACTACAGGGCACACAAAAATTAAAATGTGAAGACTTTATTATAAAAAGAGATCCAATGCTTCAGTCACAGTATGCAACTTCAATCATGTAATGTGTCAGATGGAAGTCTTCATTATACAAGTCTTGTGTGTCCAGTAGTTATAGCTGCAGTTGTCCAGTGAGTGTGGTTCTAAATGACTGGATTATTAGCAGGAGCACCCTTCTGCTTGATAGCAATTAAAGGGTAATTATGTTATCCAATGAGAGTAGACTTTATAAAATAAATTTGGGGCTTCTCTGCACATCCCCAAAATGGCTCATCTGTTGTTCAGGGCTGGAACTCAAACCAGACTTTTGTGCCTCTCAACCACAAACTCCAGGGTTGCTGTGCAGTCTCCACAGACCCAGTGTCAGGCTTAACCCTTTGAGTGCCAGATGAGTACACAACGCGTTACAAAGCAATGTGTTGAGTACCCCTCTGGCACTCAAAGGGTTAATACAATATGTCTATGGGGTCTTGCACTGCAAAAGAAACTCATTTCTGCTGCAAATGAGCAGAACAGTTTCAACAGATTGGCAATGGGGGAGGGTCTCTGCAGTCCCCCATTCTGCTCCCCAGGGGCTTGTAATGCATTCCTGACTTAACCCCTTGAGTTCCAGAGGGTTGTCCCAACACTTTGCCAAGAAATATGTTGGACACCCCTCTGACACTCAAACTGTTATTAACCGGCAGGTCTGCTCCCAGAGGACCAGATATTCAAATAAGGCAACTACTCCATTAATGTTGGAGTGGTGTACCTCCTCTATTAATAAATATAGCAGCTCTCAACCATCATATAGAAAAAGATTAAAAATTGCACTTGAAAATGGTAACCATTTTGAGAATGTAAACAATACATTACAGTCATAAGGTCACCTCTTTAGAAACTCCACATATAAGATTTAACTCAGGAATGAGTAATATACCTGCAGTTGGTGTTGAACTACAATTCCCATCAATCGTCCAAAGGGTGGCTGAAGCTAAAGAATTATAATCCAACAACAGCTGGAGAGAGAGCGACAAGTTGCACACCTATGATTGAACACTGAGTGCCAGAGAGGTTGCATACCCCTCTGACACGGTGTCTGTATCTATCAGACGATTCAAAGTCACAAATGTCCGTGGGACAGAGAATCCAAAGCAACAAGAACATTAACACTTTGAACACAATATATGTCGCAAGCTGACGAAGGTGAGGTATGTCAGGTACAGCAATTCGATCCAGTTCTTGTGAGATGGATGAGCATATTTAGTGAGCGCTTAGCAAGTGCACAGCTGCCCCTTCCTCCTTGAGCACAGAGCAGTCTCAATGCAGTCCATTCACATGGTAAATGTGACGTCAAAATTAACATTGGCATGAGCTAAAATAATAGTAGGTGAAGGTCGAAATGTTATATGTTACTGCTAAAGTCAGACACATTTGAGTACCCAACTTTACTTAAACGATATCAGTAGGAAAGCTGCGGATAGAAGCAGTAAGGCGACAGATATCTCGCTTAGCTTGTAAAATGGCAAGCGGTCCTGCTTGGTTTTTATTTTTTGCATCTGCTCACGTTTTTCCTTCCAAAACCGTTCTCTTTCCAATTGTTCGCCGTAATGGGCTTGGTAGAAGGCATCAAAATCGAATACAGGTTTGATAGGAGTTTTTGAGCTTGATGAGCTGGACCCCTCTCTATGGGGTGAGGTGCCTTTTCGTGAAGGACTAGCTGCCTTTCCACTAGGTTTGCCAGCAGTGCGTACATCTTCCAAACTCAAGATGCCCCTGTCATACTTCTTTCTTAGACTAACACTCCCCAGTATGTGGTAGGCCTCACTCACCTCCCCAAATCGGCCGGCAGCTTCTTCACTTCCATGGTTCCGATCTGGGTGATAGAGAAAGGACTGCTTGTAATAGGCAGTCTTAATCTGGGACTGAGTTGCATTGCCTGTTACCCCCAGGATATCATAATAGGCAGTACGGCTCCTATACAGGGGGAGAACGTCCTGAGCATTATTATTAGAACTACGGCGGGTACCACTGTTTTTATAAGAGGCTCCTAAATTGGTTCCACGAGAAAAGAAGCGTAGCCTTTGTCTGGAACGGATTCCCTCCCCAGAGACTAACAGAAACCGGCTTCGCCCTCTGAGGCAGTCCGTTGACCAGGTTATGTCCGCTTTGCTAAACGTACCTGACCATAGCCTTCTACTGGCTGAGGTCGTTGATTCTGTCGCGTAGGGTGTTACTTTAACATGAAGCTTCTTTGATTTGTTCGTTTGTGTGGGTACCGGAGAGAGACATAAAGTGTGGTTGGATCCTCCGGTAACTTCTAGCGCGTCAGTCGATAGTTGCTGTACAGAATACCTCAGCAACCTCCGGCTGACCTCCGCCATTTGCCCGGCATCAAACCAAAGGCCGGCTTATCCAATAGCTGCGCCCACTAGCATACTGGGCGGGACAATACAAAGTTTTCGTGTATCTCTTGTAAGTAATTGGTGCTCAGCGTACTAGCCAATGTCTGCGCCGTATAAGCTACACCAGGAACCATGTGCACCTTTCCATTTCCGATAGACTTTGCTTTACCGAGCCCTCGATTCCTGGTCACATGACTGTGATGTCAGTAAATGTCATTTAGTCTGTGAGAGTAGTGTCTGAATCGGTGGTCGTCAACGTAAAGCTCTCCAGCTGCTACTGGACTATAACGCTCATCATTCATCGGCTGGCGGGGAATGATGGGATTTATAATATGACAGCAGCAGGGTGACATAGCTTTGCCCACGCATTGCCTAGATTCTACTGGGCTAAGGTTAATAAGCCATCTATGTAGTCTGTTTTATATAAACAAGGCTAGGGTATAGTGGAACAAATGTCTAATCTTGAATTTAGAACTAGTCTAGATGGGTGGTTCTCAACCCGTGCCACCAGGGCCCACTAACGGGCCAGGACCTGAGAGAGCAGGTAAGTTAATCACACTTACTGAGCCTCTGATCAACACGTCTATGTTCTAGCAGAGAAATAGACAAAGCCTGTCCTGTTAGGCAGCACTGGGGCATGATTTAAGAACAGATGGTCTATAATCTACTGACAGGAAGGACCTATCGAGTTGGAAATCACGTGACAGATGACGCTAGCGTAGGCCCTTTAGCCCGCTAGACTATCGACTACACATGTGTGATTGACTGAAGAACGACCATGGCCGGTAGTGTGAGGCGTCCGGAGCAGACAGGCCCGCCGGAGCTGGTAAGCGATAGGTGTAGAGCGCAAGGAAGCCCTTATTTGGTCCTGACATGTAGTATTAGTCTGTGTAGGTAGGCTGGTTTCAGCTGTTGTGGGACTCCCACTTCCATCAGCGTCAGGCTTCCACTGATTGAGGGTAATCTTTGTAGTAAGTAATAGATGGATTTCACAGCCTCGCTATATGCAAATCAGATGATGTATAACATCGAACTCCACAAAACCACTAAAACTGTAATCATTTGGGTTGAAGAAATCTATAAAAATGCAATCTCAGTATATATGTGCTGTTATATGTGGGACAAGCCCAGGATGTCTAGAGTTGTATTATTTTTAATAAAATACAACAGCATAAAGTTACAGCTTTGCCCATAAACGTGCATCTTATAGCCTTTTGTAAATGCAATGGCCTCAGACTGTATAGAAAAATGTCTAACACTTCCATAGAGTAAAGGGGTAACGTTTAATATGCTTTTTTTGACTCAGCTGTCCCTGCCAGATATATGGTGTGGACCATATGAATTGCAAGGCAGTAACATGGAGTGCATATGCACATACCTGGGAACTCTCCGGATTTGCCCCGGAGACTCCGGTTCTGACAGAGCTTTACCGGGTCTCCGGGGCAGATGCTGATGCCTCCGGATGTGGAGAGTTTCTATTGAAAGTCTGCCACACCTGTTTTTTCTCCCGTTATGCCTCCGTCCCCAGCCTTCTGTGTGACACATTTAACCCTCTGAGTGCCAGAGTGATACGGAATGCATTCACTCTGGCACTCAAAGGGTTAAATCCCCCCAACACTCGAGTTAAGCCCCACCCCTTTTTGACGCGATTAGCGTCAATTTTGTTACCCCCTGCTGAACAGAGGACTACCCTCCGGGTAGCCCTCAACTGAAAGTTCCCAGGTATGCATATGCATAGAGAGTGAATTATAGTACATCTAGAGTAAACCAACTGCACCATATGTAGGTACGAATAACGCTCTATATACTGGTGCACGGTATTTAGTATTTGATATGCACAGTGCTATTGTTTTGCTCTATATTTAGTGTTTTCTTTCCTTGAAACCTGTGCACCAATATGTTTAATAGCTAGTTTGTTAGTAGGATGAGCCAACCAGTTAATGAGTAGTCTGATCCCAAATAGCCCAATGAGCTATCCAATAAAATCACTGATTCATGATGAAACTGTCACACAAATGCGAATTGATAAATAACAGAAGCCAAACCACACTAGCTATTCTTGTTTCTTTTTAGTGGCAGGGGAGTGTGCAGTACATTGCAGATCAATGTGTTGCACGCCCCTCTGGCACTGAAAGAATTGCTTTTTACTGGCTTGCTCACACATACCAGTCTCTAATTGCTTTATATGTTCTGGAACAAATTTGGATGTACTTGGGATAATCTTTTCACCAAATTAAATGTTGGGGACACCATAGCAATTAGTGACTTCAGGTCCATATGCATAAAGAACGTGGAGTAAAACAAATTCCCACTGAGTTTAAATTAACATTAACACGTAAAAATTATAGATTTAAATAGTGTACTTACAGTTAGCATGTGTGAACATGAAATTAGCATCCCTAAAAATAATTCTAAACTTGTTTTTTATTTTTTTTAATGCCTGTGTAAATTACCCTACTCAGAGAGCATTTCATTGTGTTTGTGCGGTTTGTAATGTGAGAGAATAGCTAGTCATCTGAGTCATTATTGCAATCAGTGCCTGTTACTCTTTATTTCTGCAATATCAGCTCATTTATAATCACCTCAAGATCGCTGTTAATTGCACACCTAAAGGAAGGATATTTCACCAAAAACACATCACGCTCATACCAGGATAAACAATGCAAGACATCACGCACAAATCAGGAAAGACACTGCAAGAGATCACGTAACACAATGGGAAAGACACTACAAGAGATCACACACAGCAAGGCACACACTAAATGAACAGGACACAGACTGCATCCTTTCAGTGCTATGGTACACAGTGCATTGTAAAGTGTTACCTATCCCTCTGCCACTCAAAGAGTTAAGCATTGTTTAAAATAAAAAGATGGGCAATGCCGTCCCACACTGCTAGTATAATCTAAAGAAGAATTGGCGATGGAGTTTTGTTTAGAGGTTACAATCCCTTTAAAGTGGAACTTTCAGATATTACTAAGTCGCCATGCATTCATTAAGCGCATGGTGACTAGCTTGGAAATCCATCTCTTACCTTTAAAAAAAAATAGCAGATTCGAAAGAAATCCTTGTCGTTTGGGGACTGACGGGCAGGTTTGCGTTGTCTATGCACCTGCGCCATCAGTTCCTTTTGATTACCTTGTGGTCGCTGCAGTGCTACTCAAAGGAGGCAAGATGTCTGTGCTATAGCCTGGGTTCCAGTCTCCAAATGGCAAGGATTTCTTTAGAATCTGCTATTTTTTTTAAAGGTAAGATGTGGATTTGCAAGCTAGTCGCCATGCTCTTAATGAATGCATGGTGAATTAGTAATATCTGAAAGTTCCGCTTTAAGTAAAGTAACTTACAAACAACATTCAATTAATTGTGTGTCAAAGTCCAGTTTGAAGTCCATTGGTTTTGTTTGAATTAAATAAAGTATATATTAGAAAAAATAAACCAATTAAATATCATCAAATTAACAGAAAACAGACAGTAGAAGAATAGAAGGGCACCCAATAGTGTAATACTGTCTCAGTAAATCATATATTCAATAAAAAATATATTGTACTCGCAATTTGTAAAGGTCAGCTAGGATATTTGCTGACACACGTATAGAGATGTTTCAGCCTATCTCTGTTCGGGACATACATAACCAAGGTGTTCAAGGCAGTTATGAAACAGAATGTTTCACACAGCTCCAATTATATAAAAAAAAAATATATATATAATATATAAATCTCAAAATTTAATATAAAAATGTAACAATACACGAAGTCAAGAAATTATACTAATCACAGAAGTATTCTAACATGTTTTGCGGCTGTAAACGCCGCTTTCTCAAAACAGCAAGACTCCTAGACAAAAAAGAAGGGAGCCGGCAAAATCAAACTATTTAAATACTCTATAGAGGCCTGGATTGGGCTGCTGAAAAAGACGTCACATAGACGAGGAACCAATGGGAAGTTTGCCCGAAACGAGCCACCTATACGTAAAACTTGTCATAACCCAAAGGACCAGTTGGCTATTAGAACAGACAAACACGTGGACGCAGCATAACAATTGCAGCTGCATGGTAACATCGATCTCGATCAGGCTAAAATAAAAAAGATAAACATAAGAAAATACACCCTGCATAGTTATACAGATGAATAAGAGCTACATAAGTCGTCCTGAATGAATATAATTAAAAACATAAGTACACAGTAGCCAACTAAATCGGCTAGAGGTACAAACACACATTCGATTCCTATTGGATAAATACATCTATACGTCATCACCCAAAGTAGACCAACAGGAATTCCACAATAAACTAATTATCCAAAGGTGAGGGGAAAAAAATTTAATAAAAAATAAATAAATGAAAAAGGACCAATATGATGGGAGGTCACGTAAGATGAACATACATAGACTAATAGCAGTCATTTAGATAACATTAGAAGGAAATAGATTTCTCCTATTTCCAAGAATAAATACACCCTAAAAAGAATATCTACAAAGACAGCATCTGAATATATAAAATAAATAAAAAATGTGATAATCCTATACTAAATAAATTGTGGTATCGATTTTTCATAACCCGTATCTAATGATATGTAAAATTGACCTTACAATATATCGAGCAAACTATGGGATTAATCTACATACTATAAATGTGATCAATCCTTAATTAGTGACATGTAATCGATAACAACAGAGTACCTCCGGTGTGTTTAAAATAAATAAATAAATAAATAAATATATAATCTAGAGAGAGTTGCAGATGAAAGACATCAAGCAGCAAGCGCACACTAGGGTCTAATGAAAAGAGAAATAAAAAATAACTTTTATTTAGGTATATAAAGATCAACGTTTCGACCCCCTTGGGGAGCTTTGGTGATATTCCTCCTGTGTTGTCCAAATCTTGTCCTCAGTTTTTGTGTTGTGCAGCCTGTATATTGGAGGCCACAAGGGCAAGTCAGGAGGTATATCACAAATCTTGTATCACAATTCATGAGACTTCTAATTTTAAAACTCTCCTTAGTGACACCAGAGGAAAAATGTTTGGTCTTATTAGCCAAAAAGGGACAAGTAAGGCATTTAGAACTCAAACACCTATAAGCTCCCTTGACTTTCTCAGAATACTTTATTAGTGGTTTCAGACATAGAAGAGATAAAACACATCGGACTTTGTACAAGTCTTATCTCTTCAGTTTTCACAAAATCTACTCGGGGCTAATGTATTTTTTTTAAGTATTCACTCTCCTAAATATCAATCTTGGATTCTCTGGTAAAATATCCTTCAATAGGGGGTCATTTAGGAGGATTGGCCAGTGTTTCCTTGGTATATATTATAGATCACTCTCTTGTCACCACTATATTCAGTGATAAATAAAGGACATTCATAGAAAGCCAAATCCTTTTTTATCCTATATTGTTCATTAGTCTTAACTTTTCTATGAAATGCTGAAATAAAACTTGAGATTTTGCATCATAATCCTGAATGTTGGTACAGTTCTTCCTGATCCTATAAAATTGGCTATAGGGAATATTCCTAAATCATTTTAAGATTGTGACAACTGTGAAAATCTAAGTAGCTGTTTTTATCAACGGACTTAAAATAATTCCTAGTAATAACCACATCTCTGGGTTTACCAATCCATTCTAGGTCAAGAAAATTAATGATGGTATCATGATTGGTGGAAGTAAAAGCTATATTCCACTGATTGTCATTCATATAATCGACAAAGGTTGGTATGTCTTCCCTCCTACCTCGCCAAATAATATCGTCAATGTATCTGCGATAGAGCACCAAGTTCGCGCCAAAAGGATTATGCTCATAGATCTTCCTGACCTCTTAGAGGCCCATAAATAAACTAGCATAACTTGGCGTGAACTTGGTGCCTATCGTAGTACCCTTGACTTGTAAAAAAATATTTTCCATTAAACTCAAAAAAATGTTTAAGAATAAATTCAATTGCACTGAGGAGGAAGTTCATCTGAGCCAAAGGCATTAATTCATCCTGTAAAAGGAAATATTTGGCAGCAGATAATCCACCCTGATGCAGAATATTAGAATATAAAGAAGTAACATCAAATGAAAGCCAATGGAATTCTTCAGACCAGACAAAGTTACTCAACAGTGCAATTAAATGTGAAGAATCGCGAAGGTAGGAGAGGGAATACTTAAAACCAACCTTTGTAGATGAAAGTCCACTTAAGCAGACAAATTAGATGTCAAAGAGTTGATCCCAGATATGATAGGACTACCCGGGGGGGGGGGGTACCAAGGTCTTATGGACCTTGGGTAGGTGATAACAAACAGCCACCTTTGGATTATGAATATATAGGAAATCCCTTTCTTTTTTGTCCAGTATACTATCACTATAAGCCTGCGCAACTAATAGAATGAAGGACTTCATAAATTGGACAGTGGGATCACCTCAAAGTTCATCAAGATTAAGCAGTAACATGCGAAACGCGTTGATGTTTAAACCCTCCGGATAACTGAGGAGATCATATAACTTGAGTCACGGATATGGATAATTACTTGTTTTACTTTTTATAATAACATTTTCATGTTTTTAACTACAACGGGAGTGCCTAACGTTGTGCGGTAGATTGTGTGGTTGAGTGCTTAATTGTTATGACCTGGGAGGGTCATTATTCTACCTGGCACATGTTTTTCTGCTAGCCATTTGGAAAGACACTGTGGATGAACTACAAGAGATTCCAGTAACTCCAGAGCCGCTTAAACGTTTCTTCAGTAGTTCTCATCGCCTCTAAGTTCAACATAGTAATTGGAGTCTCCCAAAATTCGTGATGCTTCCGATAGATAATCCACTCTATCCTGTATCACCACAGCTCCTTCCTTATCGGCTGGTTTGATCAAGATAGTTTCATCTTTCTTCATTGAGTTAATTGCCTCCAGTTCCTCTTTAGTAAAATTAGTTGTTCGTTTATGGTACTTTCAATTTTACGAAATTCATTCAGAACCATAGTTCTGAATGTTTTAACAAAACTACCCTCCGCCTGAAGAGGAAAAAACTTTGACTTATGTCTTCGGCCCAATGGAACACTGCCATTAATAATACAATTTGTCTCTATATCAGCATCTGTTAGGGCTAAAAATTCCCTTCCTTGGGAATCCTGAAACTGTTCATTAGTAACAGTAGGAACCTTTTTAGAACCTAATTTAATCTTCTTATTTGCAAAAAAATCTCTGAATGAATAACTTGTGAATAAACTCATTGGTATCTACGAACAGTTGGAAAAGATCACATTCTGCTGTAGGTGAAAAGGATAAACCTTTAGCTAACAGTGTTCTCTCATTCTCTTTTAGTTCATATGTAGATATATTGATGACATTACTCATCTCTATCTGTTGTCCAATCTGGTCTTTTTTGGAATGGATCTCTCAGCCTCTACATCCTCTGATTTGCTCTTTTTATGATTTCTTCCTCTTTCAAGGGGGAAAAATGGTTGAGGTCCTTCCACCACATCAGATCTAACGGTAAGGTGGGGTCTGTCACCGTAACCCCTAAGTACCAGAAGTCGACGGTGCACAGTCTACGACAAATTCTTGAATCAATGTCAAGATTAGTTTCAGTAAAACTCGCATCCTATTCTTACTAATCACACTCAATGGTCCACTAGTTTTACTCTCACTTAATTTTATCTCTGTACGTATTACTGTACCTTGTGAGAAATTAGAGGTTTTATCTGTTGTCTTTGATTCCTGTGCTTTATCTTTAGTATTTGATATATTGGAACGATTATTCTGGGTTTTTTGGAAGGAAGATTTTGTAACTGTTACTGACTTTCTCTCCCAATTATATATATCTTTTTTCTTATAGTCTTCCTCATCTCTTAATTTCTTCTTTTTCCTTTCAATGACTGCTGTCTGATTATTCACATTTTTTAATTGTTCTCTCCTCTAAGGGACCAAAGTTAGATGAATCTCTCAGTCTCTAAATCTGATACTGTGGATTCAATTTTAGCCTTGATTTCCTTAATTTTACTCTCTATGAGCAATTAATAAACACATGAGAGTAAAAGAACTTGCATCTGGCGTAGGACCAAACTTAAAACACAAAAGGAAGCTCCCTGCTTCCATTGGCAGTCATTTTGGTCCTACGCCAGCTGGGGTAGGGCGCACGGCAGTCGGCTCCTACCTGTCTTTATTTTTTCCATGTGGAGGGCTGCATTTCCTGCTACTCAGTTCCGGGGAAGGATCTCCTGAAGACCTTGCTCCGCTTCAAGCCAGCAAGATAGAGGTGGATCCGCTTGGCGCCTTGAATCTCCCTCATCAGGTAGAGATTCAGTGCCTAACGCATGGCATACTAGTGACATCATTGGTGCGCGTCCAAACTGGGGATAGATGGATACCACTAAGAGGAGCTCCGGTGACAGCTTCAGCTCAGTCTGTGGAATTTCTCCGTTCTATCAGCATGCTTTCTACCAGGGAAAGGTAATGGCTATGAGCCAACCCCTATTTATTTTCTTTCTCTGATTCGAATGGGCTGGGCCTTTGTGTTCCATGGTGAAATGCACGCCCGGGGCCTACCCTATTTAAACAAGCCCCGATGTCTCCTGACAGTAGAATTGTTTGCGATATTTTAAATACTAGCTGAATTAAAAGTTAAGTTTTAAATTTAATTAGCTTGGATATGTCCTCCTCCTTCAAAAAATGTTCCTGTTAAAGATAAGGAAAACGAGAAAGATAAAGGAAATGTTGATAAAGAAGATAAGAATCCTCAGAAAATAAAAGCATGCATGGGATGTGATAATAAGCTATCTAGTGAAGATTTTTCTAAATTATGTTCAGAATGTTTAAAGTAAGCTGCTAATATGGAGGTGCCATCCCAATTCCAAGATTTTCTATCTTGGATGAATAATTCAGTGCAAGAAACCTTCTCCTCTCTTCAAGCATCTTCTGTTTCCAAAAAAAAAAAGACCCAGAATTGAGTACCCTGAGGAGGGTACGTCCTCCAGACACATTGAAGTGGATGAATCCAGCCTCTTTGAAAACCTTTCTGATTCCTCTTCAGAAGAAGAAGGTGAGATACTGGAAGAGGATGAGGGTACTTTTAGCATTGAAAAGATGGAACCCTTCCTTAAAGGGATAGTAATGTTTCATAATAAAAGCAGCTCCTAATTAATCATGATAGTATTTGGACTTTGGAGAGTGTTATTTCAATTCTGTCAGAGTTGTAGTTCCAGAGTAATTCAATGACAAAGTGTCCCCCTCCCGCCCCTTTTACTGATGTCACACTGTTCAGCCAGAGCAGAAGGGAGGTGCCCAGGTAGACTGCAGAGAGGGACAATCTTCAATTAAGATAAGGGAAAAACCTGAAAAGCTTGTCAAGGGGGGTAGGTAGTTCATTGTTTTCATAGAAATAAGAGTGTCTCCTTCTGTTATCTGTCTGGTCTATGGACTGCATTCCACATGTGAGAAGAGATTGCTTACACTAGGTAAAAGGGGCGGGAGGGGGATACTTTGCTTGTGAATATCTCATAAACCATAAAGGTTTGAGAGATAAGACATATCATTCTTCATGTTTTTTTTAATGCCTACAAAATAAAATAAAGTTAAAACGAAGTATTACTATCCCTTTAAGAGCCTATGTAAAACCCTGGGGTTAACAGAAGAAATCAAGGAACAGGAGATATTGGACGTGGCCTTCCTAGGTAAGAAGAAAGAGATGCCGGTCTTTCCTGTCCATCATGCAATATCTGATCTAGTAAAGACAGAACGGAAGACGGGAGATAAAAGAGTAGCAGAGTCCAGGAGATTTCACAAGATGCATCCTTTTAAAGAGGAAGACTCTTCAGCGTGGACAACACCTGCCAAGGTAGATGCTTCTATAGCCCAAATGACAAAAAAGACCATTCTCCCCATGAAAGACTGTTCTTCATTAAGAGACCCTATGGACAGGAGACTAGATGCCACCCGAAAAAAGTAGTTCACAATTTTGGGGCAAAATATAAACGCAGCAACAGCTTTGACATGTGTGTCAAGAACAATAAGAATCTGGCTGTCTGAACTAGAAGAAAAAATTGAATCTTCGGTGTTCAGGTCAAAGTTGATTAAAGAAGTGGTCTTTAGAAAAGACGCTGCTGGATATTCATGTGACGCCTCCTGGGATATGATCAGGTTTGCTGCCCGAACCTCCTCCCTGTCCATCACAGCCAGAACAGCCCTGTGGATGAGACCTTGGGGAGCTGACTGCTCCTCAAAAAATAAATTAGTGTCTCTACCATTTTCTGGGGAGCAATTAGAGGAAATCATTAAAAAATTCTAAAAGTGCTCTAAAAGTGCATCTTACGGCATTGTCCGCATTATTGGCAAAACAATTTGCAGAGGAAGATTTGGTCAAAAAATATCTAAAGGCTATAACTGTCAGACCAAGAGTAAGAAGAGTTATTCCTCCTTGGGACCTGAATATGGTACTAGATCAATTATCTTCATCCCCTAGGTTTGAGCCCTTAGAGGATATACCTCTGAAGATGCTTACCCTAAAATTGGCCTTTTCTCTCTGCAGTGACCACTGCGAAAAGAGTATCTGAAATCCAGGCCTTATCAGCAAAACCACCTTATACAGTTTTTCATCAGGATAAAATAGTTCTAAGAACTAAGCCTGATTTCCATCTGAATCAAGACAGCATATTATCATCTTTCTGTCCAAATCCAAAAGGAGAAACATGAAAAGTTACACAAGCTGGATCTAGTCAGATGTGTTTCAGTCTATCTCGGTAGAACCCAAAGTTTTAGAAAAGCGGACTCACTGTTCGTACATTTCCAAGGGAAGTATCACCAGCATCAAAGTCTTCCCTTTCAAGATTGATAACTCAATGCATAAGAATGGCCTATCTGGAAGTAGGAAAAGTTCCTCCAAAAATCCTTAAAGCACATTCTAACTGTGCAGTTGCTACCTCTTGGGCATCAAGAGTCTCTGCATCTCCGGAGGAAATTTGCAGAGCAGCTACCTGGTCCTCAATTTCCACTTTTATCAGACATTATCAAATTGATGTGCATGCCTCCGCAGAGGCAAAATTCGGGAGGAAGGTCCTTGAGGCAGCAGTCCGCTCAGGATCGGTAAGAGTAGCCAGTAGTTTTCCTAATTTGTCTAGTATGACAGGATCATGTGGATGGGCAGGCACATGATTAGTTCATTAATATTAATGGATGCCTTATTTTGTACCCACCCTCATGTTTTACTGCTTGGGTATGTCCCATTAGTCTCTATCGCCATGGATAGAGACACAGAAGAAAGGGAGAAATTTTTCTTACCTATATTTGCTTTTCTTCTGTGTTCCTCCATGGAGCTCCCTGCCCATTAGCCATCTCTATATTATATTTTTCAGCTATGACAATAGATGACTGCCAGTGGAAGCAGAGAGCTTCCTTTTGTATTTTAAGTTTGGTCCTACACCAGCTGTGGAGGGACACAGAAGAAAAGGAGATATCGGTAAGAAAAATTTCTCTTTTTTTTTTTTTTTTTTTTTTTTTTTTAAATCCTTTTAAGTATTACTATCCCTTTAAGTCATATTTCCTAGTCTCAATAGTCTGGATTGTTTGAACTCCAGATCTAAATTGGCTACTCAAAGAAATTCTCTTGGCAGCAAGATCTTCATACAATTGCTTATTCAAGGGTCCTCAAGCAACACTAAAAAATAACAAAGCAAAATAAATAGATAAAAAGTTAGTTGGCTAACAAATGATAGTATAAGCAGATTCCAACACTTCAGGTCACGGTCCAACTCTGATTCACCGGTATAATCTGCAAACAAGAAGAAAGGGAGGAAAAAAAGGGGAAGAGGTGGGAAAAAAAGAGGGGGGGGGGAAGACACCGTACCAGCACATAAGTTCACATAGTCACAGATATTAAAATTTTATATAAGCGTTATCAACAGTATCCAAGTTTAATATTGGCCATATGTTCTTCAAAAAATGAACCGACAATCAAACAAGAAGCCTTGAATGCTGCTTAATTATGAAAGTTGACAAAATCATGTAACTAATACAGATAGTGTCAGGATACAGATATCTGTTGTTGGTGCTTCCAGTCTAAAGAATCATATTTTATCTAGTCCCCTGAACACCTGCAAATCTAGATGCAGCACATTTGGCTCTTATGCATGTGTGCAACTGCGTAGGATGTTATCACATGACTACTACAAAATGTAATGTGGACAGATTTGGACTTACACGTAAAATAAAAGAGTCTATAAGCTTTCAGTCTAGTTCTATCATTTATTGTGTACAGTGCCCTGGGATGAGATATGTGTGTGCAAGACCATTAGAAAGTTGAACACACACATTAGGGAGCATATTGTTAGGGACCAGGAACCAGACAGATGCAAAAAATATAAAATGCAAAACTCCTTTATTAAAGTAACAAAAAACAAGCAAAGCAGAATGGTGATCCAGGAGCATAAACCAAAAGACAAGCTGGGGTCAGGAACCAAGGCAGGTATTTGGCCAAGCCCGAGTCAGGAACACAAGAGTCCGTGATGTCAGGAACAAGCCAGGAGCCAGAAGGATTGTCAGGGGAAGCCAGGTCATATGCAGGTAAACGAGCACAGGAGAATCCACATCAGCCAGCAACAAACTCAAGGACAATCAGGAAGTGAGCTAAGCTGCTTTAAATACCATGGGAGAAGATTGGCTTATAAGTCAGGTGAGCAGTCGCAGAGAGGTCAGCTGATTCAGCATGAGCCAGGAAAGGGAAGGCAGCAGCAATAGATAGTAGAGCTCTATTTGAGCTCAGACAGCAGAATCAAGCAGCAGAATTAGAGCAGCTCATCCAAACCTTGACACATGCCAAGAATATTAAAAATGCTCCCAAGGATGTGCGACTCTGGCAACATCACTCTGTATTTGTATTTATTTTTTTTCCCAGTCAGTCAAAATCTAATGTTGCAGACTTCAGAAAATGTATTTGTAGATCTCGATAGGGCACCTATGTGCTGTGAGGAAAAAATGGAGATATATATTTTAGTTGAAGAGCCTGTTACACGGGCCACAGTGCCACTGGCAGCCAGTCGCGGGGCAGTTATGTGCAGTAGAGACTGCCTGCGCCGCATCTGATACAAAGCAGGGCGCTCCGAGGCATGGGCAGTCTCTACTGCGCATGACTGCAGCACGTGCAGCAGTCTCTACTGCGTATGATGCTGTGTTACACACGTTTTAGCAAATTATTATATAGGATTAACCATGCATCTGTAAGTGTTATAATAAAGGTTTTTTTTTTCTTTACTTCATAATAAAAGTTTACTGTTCCTTTAAAGATGTGCTTGGTAAGTTCATGGCATTTGACATTACTGTTAACCACCAATGCCATCTGTTTTCCTCTTGCAGTTTTATAATGAAGCTGAAGCCAGAAAATACACCCAAAAGTAAGATAAACGTTTTAAGTTTCTGACTTCTACATACATGCTGTCCTGTTGTGATCAGTCTCTGTACATAATTTATTTTTCTTGTGTAGCTCCCGTATGATGGAGATTCAGACACAGATGTCTGAGCGTGCTCTGGAACTCCTTTGTTTGCCAGAGGATCAGCCTAGCTTACTGTTGGATGTGGGGTAAGATGGTCCCTGACCTTGTATATACAGGGCTTAAAACTTGAAGTCCTTTGCTACTAGCCAGACATGAAAAGTTACTCGCCACTGCAAGCCAAAACATACCCACCAGGGCTGAATTTCTACTCGCCAGGGATAAATTTTCACTTGCCATTGGCTAGTGGCGAGTGGAAATTTTGAGCCGTGTGTGTGTATATATATATATATATATATATATATATATATATATTATACACACGAGAGAGAGATGATCATTCTAAGGCAAGAAAAAATACACCATATTTATCAAATAACCATTCCTGTTGATTCAAATCGGACATTTTAATACGTCCAAGGGGGGTATTTAATAAACGTGCAGCTACTTTGCCTCAGAAATCTTTTTTTTGTATTTATGCATTAAAAAAAAAAAACCCTGTTCTCAAAGAATGAGTGTCTCGCTCCCTATGTTGCTTTTTAAAGGAAGAGTAACACCTTCTAATAAGTAACCCTCACTGACCTTAACCCTTTGATGTCCAGTGGGTTCTGCAGTGTATTGCTTGGCAATATATTACACACACTCCTGTCTTCAAGAGGTTGATGTGAACAGAACATTCTAATGGCTTCTGTGAATCAGTTCTGTGTGGCCCGGTTCCCCAAAATAACTTATTTAGTACTTGGTATCATATCTACGGAGGCACACATGATTTTTCTTAATCAGGCTACATGTTCCCAAACTCCTCCCTCTAAAGCCTTACTTCTGCAGAACAGTTCATTAGAAAGTGTTTTGGGTCCTAGAGTCTGGCTACAAAGAATCCTGCCCATCTCAATGGGCATGATGCACAGTGCTAATTTAAATATTTATTAATTTCAGGGAACCAATCCACACAAATGATTTAACATTTCAAAGAAATGCATTGAGTACCCCTCTGGCACTCAAAGGTTTAATAGAGGCCATTAATATTTTCTACCCAGGTTAAGGTAAGTGATGTTTTATTATTAGCAGATGTTAGCTTTCCTTTAAAGTGGACCAGTCACCCACAGGATAGTGTTTTTTGTAGGTAATTTGAAAGATACATAAGTGTTTATGTGTTGTGCTAGCTATTTGATTGTAATACCAATAGTTTGTGTGAGAGAAACCCTTGTTTGTTAGTGGCACTTTAGGCTAATTAGTTTCTTGCTGGGCCAGTATTACCATACACTGTGCTATTCAGAAACCCAAAGAATATTGGATAAGGCTGGTACCAATTTCCCCTAGACCTACAGAGCCAAAATATATAAAGAGAATATAGGTCGCTACTATCCTGTTAATGAGCAGGTTGAAAATGGATACAAACAAAAAAAGAACACAAGGAGAGTGCCAATATTCTCAGTATAAATGTGCAATGAATGACTCTAGGCAGAACTCGCACACTGAAGGCATTTGTATCACCACAGCAAAAGGTAACTTTGACGTTGAACATAATTTATGCAAATTTCCTGTACATTATGCCAATGAAGTGCCACCACAGTAAAATGGCTAGTACCACATATAAACTGATTTTAATTCTCTGTAATACAAGCTAAGCTTATGTTAAAGGGATAGTAATACTTAAAATGTAAACAAAAAATATGTTGTAGGGTTTATCCCCCTGAGTAAAACAAGAGTACTCCCACTGCTGAAAGGTGTTTCATTCAATAGTTATTAATTTTCAAAGTTGAACTTTTTAGGTGCAATATCATAGTGGCCTGAAATTGTACAGTGGCACTGTTGCTACACGATCCTATGGACAGCTCTGGTCCTGGGACCATAAATCTCCATAGGATGGTGTAGCAACAGCGCCACTGTACAATTTCAGGCCACTGTGATATTGCACCTAAAAAATTCAACTTTGAAAATTAATAACTTTTGAATGAAATACCTTTCAGCAGTGTGAGTACTCTTGTTTTACTCAGGGGGATAAACCCTACAACATATTTTTTGTTTACATTTTAAGTATTACTATCCCTTTAACCCCTTGGCACTTATGGACCACAGACCTTACTTTTTTAATTTTTTATTTATTTATTTATTTTGAGAATCCGAGTCAGGGCTTCCGACCGGTGTACAGCTGCGGGGGGAGCCCTGAAATCCATGACGGCCCTGGCACGTCATGGGTCTTTATCGCATGTTGGATTCATGACGTGCCAGGACCGTCGAGGGTCCTTAAGGAGTTAAAGTGACAGGTCCACTTTAACATAAGATCAATCTTTGTAGCTGCGGCTCGGGTCTGAGTGGGGATTACATCTCTGAAGAGGGACACCACTGGATTGGGATAGATATCAGCTCTGCCATGTTAGGTGAGTTACTCTTGCCGTTATTTCTTATATTCTTCATTCTTTTTCTCTATCATTCTTTTCATCTTATGCTCCCTCTTCTCCTTTTTCCACAGATGTGGCCTTAGAACGTGAGGTCGAAGGGGATCTGATTCTTGGCGATATGGGCCAAGGAATTCCTTTCCGTCCTGGAACCTTTGATGGCTGCATCAGGTGTGTATGTTCTCCAGGTAAAAAAAAAATAAATAAAATATATTTTTAAGTTTATATTTCACACAAATATTTTATTTATTTTAATTAAAAATCAATTATTAAATCTCCAGTGTGGTTCAGATCTCAGTTCTGTGTGTGCATGTATGTATGTATGTATGGATGTGTGTGTATATACTGTATATGTATGTGTGTGTATAATGTACACTAGCAATATTGGCACTGCTTTTGTCTGTGCGATTAATAAAACAATGACTGGCTTCTTGAATTTTCTGTGCTTAGCCCTTTCAGCTCCAAAAAAAAAAGTGTGTAACATATTGCAGAGCACTGCATTACACAACTTTCCATCTGTGTGTGGGTGAGAGCAAGAACATGTGTATTGTGTTTTGCAGATAGCATTTGGCGTTTTTCATATAGTGTATTTTATTATAGCGTTGTGTGTTCGGTGTTTTGTATTTGGTAAATTGTATTTTGCTTTTGGTATATGGTGCATTGCTTATTCCGTAGAGCGTTTTGAGTATTGCATTTTGCGAAACGCTTTTGGAGTTTGGCGTTTTGTGTATTGCATTTGATGTATAGCCTATTGCATGTAACATTTTGTGTACTGTGTTTGGCATATAGCATATTGTATTTCTCGTATAGTGTTATGCGTGTGCAGAGTGTCTGTGTAGAGGGTGTGTGCAAAGCATGTACTGTGTGTGTATGTGAGCTCATGTATGTATAGTGTGTCCTTGCAGTGTGTGTGTGTGTGTGTGTTCATTGTAGCTCCTGCTTTTCCTTGCAGAGATTTTGACAGGAGCGTTTACACCAATGGGACAGGCAGTATAGAAGAGGTTTGCTTAACTCTTCCTTACTGCTTCCCCTGGGTGTGTTTGTTTCCTGAGGGAGACGTAAATTATGTAATGGTGCTTCCTCATTTATAATATATATGTGTGTGTGTGTGTGTGTGTGTGTGTGTGTGTGTGTGTGTGTGTGTGTGTGTGTGTGTGTGTGTGTGTGTGTATCCTATATAATAATTTGCTAGGGTGTTTGTAATGATGCAGTCATGCGAAGCAGAGACTGTGCGCGTTCGGGCAGTCTCTACTGTGCGTGATTGCATTGCGTGAGTGAGGTGACGCAAGACTGCATCACGTGGAGCAGTGAGTTAGCAGCCTCTTAACTCTTTGAGTGCCAGAGGGATACGCAACGCATTGCTTTGCAATGCGTTGCATACCCATCTAGCACTCAAAGGGTTAACATTACCTGGACCTTGGCCCATGTACACGGGCTTTTACACTAGTGTGTGTGTTTGTATATGTATGTATGTTTGTGTATATATAATATAAAAATTGGTTATATATTTACAGACATGCCTTTAGGATTCCCTGTTTGTGCACAGGTGAGTTATATGATTGGGCCTTTGATTGATTAACTCACCTGTGCTCAAGCAGAGGAATCTGAAAGACATGGCCTGTTAGGCACCCATGCAGAATGGGTTTGGAACTACTGGGGTAAGGTATGGGGAAAAAAAACATGTTTCATTTATGTACCTGTATGAAAAAGCAGTTTCTTATAACATCAACTTGTAATATGAAATGAACTTCTGGAACAAGAATCCTCTCAATGTCTGTGTCTTTTGCCAGTATCTCTGCTCTGCAGTGGCTCTGCAATGCTGATAAGAAGACGCATAGCCCACCCAAACGTCTGTTTCACTTCTTCTCGTCACTTTACTCTGCTCTGGTGAGTGCCCGGCACATTCCGCTAACAGTAAAGGAAGAGTCTTGGGCTTTATGGAAGTGGTCATTCTGGAGCAAACAACTGAAAGTGCTCAAATTCCATATGTTTAAATGGTGCACTTAACCCCTTGAATGCTAGTGAGGTCTCCAGTGCATTACGAAGCAAAGTGTTGGAGACCTCAAGTTCAAGAGGTCAAAGGAATATTTTGAATTCACATATTCTGGAGATCTCTCTCTAGCATTTGGGGAGAGGGTGTTAATTACCCCATTTAAATCAATAGACCTCCCCCCATATATTGTAGTTGGTTTGCCCCAGGATTGCACCTCTAAAGATTCCTGCATAAGGCCCAGTTGACCTTCGAAGGAAAAGGAAAGCTGTGTATATTTTGGGGTTTAGCTGAAAGTACCCAGTCAATAATAGTAATAATGATGCTTGTTTATACTAGTCATTAGCTATTTTGACTTTGTCCACAGCACATGTAATATTGTTATTGGCTAAAAATCCATATTTGATGGCATGGAAGCTTCCATTATCCCAGAAAATTGATTTAAATGGGGCTTTTAACAGATTGAGTGCTAGGGATGTATTTGTTGCATTGCTTCCAAGGCTTTAGTTCTAGAAATGTTATACTGATGGTTTTTATCAACCTCCAGAAGTATGTGTGTGCACGCGCGCTCATGTAGTAAGAAAAAAGGGGTGCAATCCAGGGCAAACCGACTGCACCACATGGAACAAATAAATTACCCTTGATTTGAACCCTTTGAGTGCTAGAGGGGTTAGCAATGTGTTGAAAACCCCGCTGGCACTCAAAGGGTTAAGTGGAGTTTTCAAACCCTTTAATGTTGGAGAAGTCTCAAATGCATTATTCAACGATGCACTGCAGACCTTTCTAGTATTCAAGGGGCTAAAACCCCATTTAATTAAATCAATAATAAGTTGGGTATTTTTATCTTGTCCTCTACAATTGGTTTGCTTCAGAGTTACATTAATTTTTCATCAACCTCAGAGTGACTACCAGCTGTTGTTGTACTGCAGGTTCCATCATCCTAAGCCTGCCGTTGGCTGGTAGAGGATGGTGGAATTGTAGTCTAACCAAGGCTGAAAGTGCTGCAGGTTGTCATTGCCCTCCCTTGTTTTTATGTGCATTGTCCTACATAAAGCTGGATGGTTTAGCTCTCTCTTTTTCTAAGACTGCAGAAACCATTTTGATCCCAACCTGTGCCTTTATTTGTGCATCATTTCAGGCCAGAGGCGCTCGTGCTGTGCTGCAGCTGTATCCTGAGAATGCAGAACAGGTTAGTGATGTTATATTACTAAGGCAGGGGTGCTCAGTCCTGTTCTCAAGTCCCCATTAATGCATGTTTTCAGGATCTCCTCGATTAAACACACGATAATGTCATTAACTCAGGCAGATCCATCAGAATGACTGAGCTTCTGATTGGGAGGCTTGAGGACAGGTTTGAGCTTCCCTGCTCTAAGAGTCCTGTTTTCAAGAGAAAAGTGGATTCATTCTTGTGCAATATACATTTCAAAAATTATCTTTGATTTAAATGTGGTTTTTAACAACTTGAATGCTTGAGAGGTCTCCAATGCTGAATACCTCTGTAGCATTTTTGGAGGTTTGTAAAAACAAGTAACATTTTGTTTGGGTTTGTAGCTGATGCAATTCAGTTTTTGGCAATGAAGATTGTCTTTATTTCAGCATAGATGACAGGTTACAGATGGTTATACAGCAGCTACTGGCTGTGGTTCAGATTTCCTTCTTCATTCCTTTCTCACTGCCTGAGTATAGTTCCATGTAATTTAATATGTAACATATATGGCTATAGCATGCAGAAAGTAGTGCGTGTAATCTTTTAAAAAAATGTTTTTTACGTTCATCTCTATATAAAAAAAACCTATAGGAATGTGATTTAAAAAAAAAAAGTGGAGTAATTCAGGGGCAAACAACTGCATCATGGGGAAAATGAAAAATCATTGATTTTGAGTGGTGCTTTTAACCACTTGAATGCTAAAGAGGTACAGTATCTAGTGCATCGTAAAGCATTATCCCATTGCATCAGACTAGATGAAGTAGCAGCATCACCCCATTACACAAGACCATCGGCATTCTACGCCATTCCGCAATTCCCCATTACATTTGAAAATTGTCATATTACCCCATTATATGAGACCATCATGCCATTACCCTCAATACACAAGACCAGGCCTGCCAGCAGCAGTATCGATTCCACAATTCACCATCAATAACAATCCAGATCCATTTCCTCCTCTACTTCAACATTATCAAAATGCTTTCAATAATCTGTCGTGAGAGGAGTAGCAGACTCGGTCCTGTTTCACCATATTCCTCACTACTATCAAAGCCCTCAGCCACCCTCTTTTATCTTAATTTGTTTATCACCACCATTAGAGCCCTCATCTTTCATCACTACATAAGGGCCCAACACCACCAAAGCCACCTATTCCTCCCTACCTCCAAGAGAGGCCTTAGCTTCCATCCACACCACCATCATTGCTCTCCCAGAACAGTCCTCAGCCCTCATCATCTCCATCAGAGCCCTCAGCAGCCCAACCTCACCATCTCAGTCCTCTGTTATCATCAATTATCAGCATCCTCAGATCCCATTACAGCCCTCATCATCCTCACCCCTAGCATTACATCCCTTATTACCCCCACTATCTCATCCCTCTAACACTCAAAGCCATCAGCCTACATTGTTACCAACACAAACCTCAGCTCCACCACATCATCTTAGCACCACACCACCACCAGAGCACTAGCACTATCATAGCACTCGGTCCACCCACACAATTATTGTAATACTAGTTGAAAAGCCCGTTTACACGGGCCACAGTGCCACCACTGCAGTCATGTGCAGTAGAGACTGCATGCGTCGCGGCTGAAACGGATCGCCTGGCTCCATATCAGCCTCTGTGCATGCAGTCTCTACTGCGCACAATGGCTTCTGACAAACATCCTTAGCAAATTGTTATATAGGATTAAGCCGTAAAACCATTCTGAAGCCTTACCACCATTAGTCGGAAGACCTCCCGCCCCCCATCACAGCCCTCAGATGGCCTTATTGCCACCAAGCATTAGAACCCCATCACCGCTATGGTCATCAGAACTCCAATATGTTAGTCCCCCCACAATAACAACCTTAGACCCCCATCACACTTGCAAACACAATTTGGAGTACTCCTTTCCCCATATATCATTACCCTCCCACTCCAAAAAATACCCCAATCCCATCCGTCCTTTTAATACCTACCACCATAAAAAGACCCCAGTGAGCAGAAGAAGAATGGCTTTCCTACCTGCAAGAAATCCTTTCACTGGTTGATGTGAGCTATCAACTGACTGCCAGTTGGAGCTGCAGAAATAGTGTACTCATGTTCTTTGGCATCATGTGTTGCTACCTATTCCCACTGATTATGCTTTTAGTCCCTCTTACACAGCAGCTGATCCCTTTAATATCTAGATTCCAAAGTTTATCTGAGGGCATAGGGAGGACCACTGGACCCCAAAAATAATGAGGATTTGCTATAAACGTGCTTAGACCACTTGTAGAATTATAATATCAAATTATTTTACCAGAAAGGATACATTGAGATTCTCTAGTTTTCTAGTATGTCCTGGGGGTATAGATATTATTACCCAATTTAATGGTACTAATTTATCTACCTCGGAAGGATGAAAGGCCAAGTCAACCTGCTGTTGGCACTAGAACCTGTGACCTTGCGGTTTGAACAGATTCCACATCTGGTGCCTTAACCAACTATAGGTCAGGGGTTGGGTTCTTTTGAGGAGTGACATTTTGGTTTTGGCCTTGTTTTGGGGACTAGCACAATATGTTTACTTTTAGAGGCATGTTGATGTATATGCCTTTTTGATGATATTACTTTGGTGCATACTACTTTTTAACAATTTCTTCTAATTTATCCGTTAATATTCCCTTCAGCTGGAGTTGGTCACTGCACAGGCAATGAGAGCTGGCTTCACTGGTGGAATGGTTGTGGATTATCCTAACAGCACCAAAGCTAAAAAGTGAGCACAAATTCTTCCAACTACTCCCCATCCACTGTAAACATTAGTGTTTGTTTGTTTTTCTTTTCTTTTAGTACAGCTGTTGCATAATTTGCTGCCCCTGTGATAACACAAAATACCAGGTTATAAACCATTTTAGTTATAGTTGTGATTCCTTTTAGTAGTCAAACTCATTAGTTCTTCATAAAATGCAGTGCAAAATTAAAACATCCTTGTTATTCTCCACTTTTTCCTTCTGCACTTTAGGGCCTGGTTGACATCACCAGGCTCTTCTTTCAATTTGCTCTGTAGTACGGAGTCTGAACGAAGACATTATTCCTCTGTGCATGGACCCTGTTGTTTATCTGTGAATGTGCATCCCATTTATACATGATTATAGTTCTGAGGTAGTCAACCGTGGTCCTTGTGAAGTACCATATTTCTACATATATACAGGTGAATCATCAGTGGTGCCATCAGTTTAATGTTCTACCTGTGATTAAGCAGGGGTGACCTGGAAATACTCTTTTTTTGTACCTTTCTAGGATTAGAGTTGGCTAACACTGATATAGTTGCATTGTTCACATTATCCTAATTTACTGCTGGATTCCATTGTGTATAATGTTAGCACTTTTTTATACTGTTTCTTATGGAGGCCTAGGGGGAAATGGAATTAAAACCAATTGTAAGTTGTCACCTGTAATGCATTCCAACCGCTAACTGAGAAGGTCTCTGGACATGGCACATTGGGACTTGTGTATAAAGGCAAAGTGTAGCTGATATGCAGTAAACAAAGTTCATTATAGAGCTCAAATAAGAAATGTAAAAATGTATAATTGCTTTAAAGGGACACTAATGGATTCCAAAAAAGTTGTTTCTATTACCTCAAACTAATTAGAAATGCATCCTGAACTGCCTAAAGGTTTTTTGTTCCCAAATCAGCAGTCATCTTCCTTGTTTGATGGGCTTTTGGGATCCCAGTCTGCATGGCTGGGTTCTGGGTGATGTACTCCAATCTATGGGAGTGCTCTCAAAAGTAAATGCACATCTGGGAGCACGTTAGTAGCCTTTCCTATGGCCACCTCCTCTCCCAGTGAAGTGAGGACTGCGGGGCTCCAGTGGAGGGCTCAGTCTGGCACATGGAGTCCTGAGAAAAGATGTGGCTTTACTTATTTTATGGTAATAGGGTCACCTTTGTTAGAAGTTATTGGTGTCCCTTTTAAATGGAGCTTTCCACCCCTTGAATGCTACAGGGGCAAGGCAATGTTTAGAGACCTCTCTAGCATTCTAGGGGGTTAAAAGCCCCATTTTAATCAATTAGAATGTAGGGATTTTTCTCTGTCGTCCAATACAGGTGACTGGTAACTCTGGGTAGGTGATCTGCCCCTTTAATTGTAGGCAGGAACAATTCTAGAATTGTATGCAGGGGGTGGAGCCTACCTTCCCTGCTTGGCTGCAGCTAGCCAACCAGCTCCAGAAAGATTTGTTCTTTGGTGAAGAGAACAGTTCTGCTATAGCTTTAGAAGTTTTTTTATTTTTCTGTTAGAAATGGAATACCACCATTGGGCGTATTACCATAACTGACAATGCCCTTAGATGTGGCTAGCTCAGTGACCAGGTGCTTTTTGTGGACCTTTAAGCCCTGAGGGGGAAAATTTTAGCTACAAGTTCTTTGTTCGGGAGTTGCCCACCAAGTCTTCTTCTTAAAACATGGTAATCTGAAGACAGAAGATCTGCAGGAAAGGTGAGCAACCCTTTGAGTGCTGCGGGTCCACATGTCCCACAGGGGTTTTTCATTTGGAGTTCCTGTTGCACACTCCTGCACTCATTGTATGCCTGTTGGATGTTTGGAGCAGGTTTATGTGGTATTTAACCCTTTAGCTGCTGGTTTGGCTTTCATTTGGGGGGTTTCTGACACTTTTCCTACTGGTTCAGTGTTTGGTTATCCTAACATGTTTTAGTAATGTTTCATGTCTTTTAATATTACACCTTCAATTTTGTAAAATTTGAGTTTGCTTTACCGCATAGGCGCCGTTGCTCCATTCAGTCCTATGGGACTGTACAGTTTGGGACATACCTCTGCAACAGTTTAACCTAGTGACTTCAGAGATGGCTCATTTTACTTGTCTGCCCTTGCTCTATCATCCGGTTCATGTTTCTAGTGTGTTGGGGGGCTCAGGGGGCTTCGGACACTGATTGGGGTACTTTTCTGGGAAAACTACACTTCCCATGAGTGCTTGCTTCGCGCGCTCATTTCTGATTGGCTCCCGCCACAGCAGCCATTTTGTGCTATTTCCAGAACGAGTATCCTACACAGGGCTTGGACTCTCCTTCTCTCCTCTGCTTATTAACCCTTCACCTGCCAGATAAGTCTATTTTAGCGATTTGGGTGATTTCTTATACAGTAAGGTTATTTGACACTGTGAGAATGTCTATACCGTTGGAGCTTGGGGCCAGACCTAAGACTAAGGATGCTGGGGTCTCTGTATCCCCCATTGCGCATTGCTCTTCCTGTCATTCAGGGTTACCTAGAAAATTCTCAGGTAATTTATGGCCAGCATGTTCTGATGTCCCTGAGAGTCTTCCAGGGACCACCAGCCATGCATTAGAGCCAGTTTGGGTGCAAGAGTTCAAGGCTGCTACTAGGGACCTTAGGTCCACATTGCAACTCTTTCCATCCCAGTTACAGGGGGTCTTTTTCATTCTTGGTGGACCCCCTCCTCCATCAAGTCTTCCCTGCCAAACCCTCAGGGTGTGCCTGACTTGTCAGATTCCTCTGAGGAGGAACTGCTGGTAGGTTCAGATGTTTATGAATGTTCTGCGGTGGGCTGCTCTCAGTTTTTTGGGGACCCTTTTGAGGCTGATCCTGAGCCCTCGGCTGAGGGCCTGATCAGGGCTGTTTTAAATACCCTGAACATTCCTTTAGTTCAGGAGGTTCCTTCTGACCCTTCTGATGTATTTCAGGAGCCTAAAAAGCCCTTTACTTGCTTTCCACCTAACCCCACTCTTGACCACCTTGTGTCTGAAGAGTGGAAGTCTCTGGACAGGAAACCTTCTGTCTCCAAGAAATTTGCCAAGCTTTATCCCTTCTCTGAGGCTGCGCTTGCTCAGTGGGTTCATCATCCCAAAGTGGATGCTCCTATCTCCAGGCTATCCAAGTCTACTGCCTTGCCAGTTTCTGATGCGTCTGCTCTAAAAGACTGGACTGACAAGAAACTTGAGGTCTCCCTCAAGCCCATCTTTGCCACTGCTGGTACTGCCATGCGTCCAGCATTCGCTGCAGCATGGGTGAACCGGGCCATTGCGGTCTTGACTGAACAGCTCACCCTTGCTGTCCGTCAGGGTGCTCCTACTTTGGATATGTTGCGCCTCCTTGCCAACATTTCTGAGGCACAGCAATATGTTTCTGCTGCCTTGTTTGATGCCATCCGTTTGGTGGCTAGGGTTTCCATCATGTCTGTGGTTGCCCGATGGGCTCTTTGGCTCAAGATCTGGTCTGCTGACACTGCTTCTAAGAAAGCATTGCTCTCCTTACCTTTTCAAGGCACTTCTTTGTTTGGGCCAAATCTTAAGGATCTGATCAGTGAGGCCACGGGGGGTAAGAGTACACTTCTACTCTTGGTTCCTAGGAAGAAAACACCACTTAAGCGTAACCGGTATTTTCGTTAGTTTCAGAATGAGACACGTCTGGCGAACCAGACAGTTCCCTCAGCTCCGCGTACCTCCTCCAAGCCCAAACAGCAATGGAAGCCAAAGGTCTCCTCCAAGGCTTCCAAACCTCCTTCGGCATGACTCGCCGAACCCGGGTCCACACTCTGCTGTGGGTGGCCGTCTGCATCATTATCACAGCATTTGGGAGGATTCAGTGGCGGACCCATGGGTTTTACAGGTGGTGATGGAAGGGTACAGGATCACTTTCCTCTCTCTTCCTCTCTTTCGTTCTCATACGCCTTGGGGCGCAGAGAAATGCTGTTTGTTCGTGGGCTCTATTCAGGCTCTTCTGGACAAGGATGTTCTAGAGCCGATTCCAGTTCAGGACAGTGGTATGGGTTTTTACTCAAACCTCTTTGTGGTCTCCAAGAAGAACGGAGGTTGTCGTCCCATTTTGGATTTGAAGGATCTCCGTTCCTTTGTGATCAGGAATCTCTGCAAATGGTGATTGCTGCCATGTCCCCGGGGGAATTCCTGGCATCCCTGGATCTTCAGGACGCGTATTTACACATCGCCATTCATCCAGAGAGCCGACAGTACCTCTGATTTGCCTGCGACCAGGGACATTTTCAGTTTTCAGCTCTTCGATTTGGTCTGACGACCGCTCCTCAGGTCTTCAACCGTGTCCTGGGAGTCTCAGTGTCCGTCCTCCACCAAGACTGCATCAGAGTTACTCCATACATGGATGACCTGCTTCTAAAAGCCCCTTCTGCGGAACTTCATCAGTGGGTTCAGCAATGCATTCATGCGCTCACCCATCACGGGTGGATCATCAGCTTAGACAAATCAGATCTTGTTCCATCCCAGCGTCTGGTCTTTCTGGGCCTCCTCTCCGACACCCAGAAGAACATGGCGTTTCTTATGGATGAGGTAGCTCACCAGATTGCCCACAGGTTTCTGCGATCCTGGCTCAAGATCTAGTTCCAGCCAAGAAGCTGTCATCTCTAGTGGGGAAATTCATTTCCACTATAGAATTGGTACCTTTTACCATGGCGCACACCAGGGAACTCCAGTGGTTTGTTATCCAGGTGTGCAGGGGTCAGCCGGACCTTCTGAAGATGTCAGTATCCCTTCCTCTTCATGTGGAACTGAGTTTGTTGTGGTGACTCGACCTCTCCAATCTGCTGAAGGGCAGGTACTTCCTGGTATCCTTCTGTACCACAATGACGACAGATGCCAGTCTCTCCGGCTGGGGAGCAGCCCTGGGTCGCCTGAGTGCTCAGGGTCAGTGGTCTCTGGAGGAATCTCTCCTTCCCATCAACATATTGGAGCTTTGGGCGATATTTCATGCCCTTCGTCATTGGGCATCTCAGCTGGAAGACTGTCCAGTCCAGATAGAGTCCGACAACTCCACAGCCGTGGATTTAATCAACAAGCAGGGCGGAACAAGAAGTCTCGCCGCTTGGTTAGAGGTCAAGGCTATTTTGTCTTGGGCAGAAGAACACGTTCCTGCCATATCCGCAGTGCACATTCCTGGCGTAGGCAACGTCATGGCGGACTTCCTCAGTCAACACACAGTGGACAGCAGAGAGTGTGAGTTGCACCCAGAGGTGTTCGCCCTTATTGTTCAGAAATGGGGTCTTCGTTACATCAACCTAAGGGCGACAACACAAAAGGAAGGTTCCAAGGTTCAGCTCTCGATGGAGAGACCCTCTAGCTCTGGAGGTGGATGCAGTGTCCATTCCTTGATTATTCCCCCTGGCCTACACTTTTCCTCCTATCCCAATGTTGCACAGGGTGTTACGGAAGTTACGACTAGAGTTGTCCAATCATTCTGAGTGCTCCGTACTGGCCTCAGCAGGTTTGGTTTCTGGAGCTTCTGGATCTGTCAGTGGCGGAGCCATTCCGGCTCCCTTGCCATCCGGATCTTGTTCTACAGGGCTACCTGTGGAAGGAGGATGTTCATCATCTAGCTTTGACGGCTTGGAAATTGAATAATCAATACTGAAGAAGGGTGTGCTGAAAGGGACCTCTCTCAGGATTTTGATCTGCCTACGGTTCTGGCCTTCTTGCAGGACGGTGTGGATAAGGGCCTCAGCTTGAGTTCCCGTAACCCCTTAAGGACCGGCCTTGCACGCATGTGGCGGTGACTTAAGGACCACGGAGCATTTTTTTTTTTTTCTAAACTCCTCAGATTCTGGACTCCCCAAACAGCGAGCAGCCGCTTGGGGAGCCCAGAATTCCATGACGGCCCAGGACTGTCATGGGTCCTTAAGGGGTTAAGGTTCAGCTGAAGAAGAAGCCTGTCCCCTTTCGGGTCACGGCTCATTCTACAAGGTCTATTGGGGCCTCTTGGGCTTACAAGAATCAGGCCTCCGCTGATCAGTTGTGTAAGGAGGCCAATTGGTCATCTGTGCACACCTTTTCGAAGCACTACCTTGTTGATGTGCTGGTATCGGCTGATGCCAGCTTTTTGCGAGGAAAATCCTGGAGGCAGTCTTGCCTGTCTAGGATTTTTTTTTGGTTCTTGATGTTTCCTTCACTCTTGAGCCCCGTTGGCTCTAGTTCAGTGTGCTGTGTAACAGTTGGGGTTGTGTTACCCCTGTTCATTGTCTGTTGACACTTCATTGTTTTGTTCAGCTAGCTCTGATCTGATGGTTCATATCTGCTCTGTGACTTTGGGGACCTTGCGCCTGGTCCTTGCCTTCTTCCTGCCTATGGGAAACTCAATGGTTGGACATCCCAGAGTTACCGGTAACCTGTATTGGACGACAGAGAAAAGAGGATTTTAGTCTTACCTGTTAAATCCTTTTCTCTTAGTCCATACAGGTTGCTGGTATCTCACCCTGTCTAGGGATCATGCTTGGCTCTCCTGTGGGGGTCCTTCGGGGTCATGCTCACAGGAGTCTTCTTTCCCTTCCACTATCTAGTCAATACTTAGTGTCTCAAATCTTTCTGGAGCTGGTTGGCTAGCTGCAGCCAAGGAGGGAAGGTAGACTCCACCCCCTGCATAAAATTCTAGAATTGTTCCTGCCTACAATTAAAGGGGCGGATCGCCTAACCAGAGTTACCAGTAACCTGTATGGACTAAGAGAAAAGGATTTAACAGATAAGACTAAAATCCTCCTTTTAATTTTTTTTTTTTTATTTGTTACCTAAAGTGTAGTTAGAATAGCTCCATTTTGTCTTTATACATAGGTCCAATGAGGGTTATGTAACATAGTAGAAGCCGGGAGGAAATTTCTCTGCTCAGACACCATAATTGCACAGACACAAAGGAGGCTGAAGAGAGAAGATCCAAGTGATGTCAAGAACAGAATGGTCGTGACAATGTAATCAAAAATATTTAATTTTATTTACAGCTCAGTTTATTGAACCCTTTCAGTGCCAGATGGGGTGCACAATGCATTTCAGAGCAGTGCACTGCGTTACCCCTCTGGCCCTCAAAGGGTTAAAGCACCATGTCTATAATATATGTAATATACTTCTTTTTAAAGGAGAAGTAACAACTGCTATTAATAACCCCTCAATTAGCTTATTTCCCAAAAATCCTTATGGCTCCTATGAATTGTTAACCTTGTGCTTTTGTTTGAGAGAACATCATCAATCAGTCTTAGATGTAAAGTTAACGGAGGTGGTCTTGACCGTTTCATGCAGGACCACAAGACATGAAACCTACCCACTGTATATTGTAATCTTAACCCTTTAAGGACCAGAGGGATGTGCAGTGCATTGCACACACTCTCTCTGGTCCATAACAGTTTGAGTGCCGGGGGTACACGGCGTATTGCTTTGCAATGCGTTGTGTACCCCTCTGGCAATCAAAGGGTTAAGCAGACACACATCCCGTGTGCTTCAGTTTAAAAATACTTCCAGGAGCTGTTCTGTCCTCCTCATGGACATGACATTCAGGACTGATTGGCGATGTGCCTCTTGATAAAAAGCCACAAAGTAAAAATTCATAGGGGCCATTAGGATTTTTTGGCCATATTATGGTAAGTGGGGGTTAATAGGAGGTTTAGTTCTCCTTATAAACTGAAAATTATAAAAAAAAATAAATAAATAAAATTAAAGGCTGAATACACATAAATTAGAGGAGCAATTTTGATGTAAACTAATGGTGCCATAGGGGATAAAGAAAAATTGAACTTTATTTAAGGTCTGAGGTCTCCAATGCATTGTAGACACAGCAGAGCACTGTATATAACCCTCTGAGTGTTAGAAGGGTACGCAATGCATTGCAGAGCAATGTGTTGCATACCCCTCTGGCACTCAAATGGTTAAAGTATAATAAACACTGGGAATGGAACATGATATCAATATTTATTAAAAACCATTTGTAAGCAAAATCATATAAAATATACTGATTCCTGGCTAGCTCAAAATAGCATTTATTTATAGTGTTCCATTAGTTACAGATGTGTGTAGTTAGGAGAGCAGCAAGAATCGTGGTAAATGCGAGATGTGGTCACTCGCTCTTTTGCGTGCAACCTTTTAAAAGGCTGCCCTCCCTTCCTTCTCCAAACAACTCGCTCACCATGAATCCTCCTGTCTTGTCTGCATCTGTCAACTTCACATTCGTCACATTCTCTCTCTTCATTCTTAGTCAATTAAGTGATCACTTACTTTACTGCAGCACACTCACTCCATTTGTTTTGAAATAGAAATATATTAAATCTGCTTCTTCACATGATGGAGTCCTGAGGATAGGAGGACATACGCAGTGAGTTGTGTTTCTTCCTTCATTAATTTTGGACTACAGCAAATATTGATATTGAGTCTATTGCAATACAAACTGAGTGATTATTGAAGTAAAGGAAAAGTCATGTGATTAATTAGAGGTATAAGTGACAACCACAGCTCTATCCAAGTTTTCAGACACTGACACTTCTGGAGAGGTTGCAGCTGAATGCAGTGTATGTTGAGTGAGGAGTCTGGAGGTGGATTGAGAGTGCTGTAAAAGCACAGGGGAGTGAATAGGGCTATTGCAGCATATATTTCTATTGTACTGACTGCAATTGAGAGCTGAGGCTTTTAATGAGATAAGTTTGTTAGTGGATTAACCACTGTATACCCATATGTCTCAATTTCCACGTTCCATTATTATTGTTTTCTGAATACTAACTGTTGGATATATAACACACCCTTTACATACTACTGTATCTTTAAAACATTACACTTGACCATATTCATGCATACTGCTGATTATCCATGATATGATGAGGGAGAGAACTAGTGGCATTTTTGGGGGGCAAGGTTGTTTGTTGGAGATGTTCCATAGTTGAAAGAGAGAGGATTCTGTGAGCAATTGTATGTGGGGAATGAATGATAAGCAGAGTCAAAGGTGACACTCTGGAAATTGTCCTAGGATATCGGTCTTATAATGGTGGTGTTGCCATTAAAAGATAAATCTGGTATAACACAGCAGTGGCAGGAGGAAGGAATATTATAAGTTCTGTTTTAGAAATGTTCACCTTTAAGAAGATGTGGGACCTCCATGTGGAAATTGGACAGACGGTGACATGCGCTTATTAGGAGGGTGACAAATGAGGGGAGGAAAGGTAGATTTGACTTTGGTCAGCACAGGGATGGTGCTAAAGTCCATAGGAGTTAGATTGCCAGTGGACTAAAGTTTTGATAGAGAACAGCAGAGGATCATGGACTGAGTTTTGTGGCACCACAACAGAAAGAGGTAGGGGAGAGGAGTTGGTGTTGTTTATATTAAGCCATGAAAGAGAGGTCTGAAAGGTTGGATGAGAACCAGGACAGGTCTGCCACGGAGGCCAGTGGAGTGGAGGAAAGTGGACGATCAACTGTGTCAAATGTTGCTAAGATTTAAATGAGAATTAGTATGGAGAAGTGACCCTTTAATTTAACAGTGAATAGATCATTGGTCATTCTTGTTGGTGTAGTCACAATGGAGTATTGTCCGTGGACATTGGATAGTAGGGCGTTGAGAGTATTATTAGAGGAGATAGACTGGGTCAGTCGTATATGAGCCTTTCAAGGAGTTTGGAGGCAAGAAGTAAGGGCATGGAGTGATAGTGTTATAGATGGGAGGAGGCAAGAGAAGGTTTCTTTAGAATTGTTGTGATTCTTGCACATTTTGAATGCTGAGGTACACTAAACCCTGCTATGAGACAGGCTTTGTTTTTTTCTTCTAGTTTTGTTCACTTTACCCAGTACAGCAGAGCTGTTGTTTTACACTTTGAGGTTTAGGTTATGTTACTTTTTGTTTCACAGTGATTAATACTCTGTATTCTGTTGGCAGGTTTTTCCTTTGCCTCTTTGCAGGTGTTTCAGGAGTGTTACCAAAGGTAAGTCTGTCTGACTGCAGATATAGAGTTCCTGCAGTCAGCATGTGCTGTAGTACTATAACACAGTGGATACAATGTCTTATGTCCTTTTTAATACTGGGATCCTACTACATATTATACATAACACATATTCTGTCATTTTGGAATATAACTGGATTTGTCTTTTGACACACACACCTAATGTGATATACAGGAAATGGTCATCAATTTATTGCCCGTCATGTCCTTTGGGTCAGATTCACAACACTAGTCATTTGATAAACACAGCTTTTATTTCCAATATTAGCAGTGACCATTCATTGCCCCCCCACACCCACATGCTTTCAAAATCACAGTCTTTGGCAGAGCTGAATGGAGGTATCTAAGTTTCACCTGTGCAATGTAGATTTGTGGCTATACTCTGGCATTTGTTTATGAACAAACTTAGTGCAATCCTGAGTGAAAACAACCCTCAATATTTTTAAAGAAGTTTGTATGAGAACACCTTACATATGCATATGGTGAATAATGCCAAAGAATTACTTGTTGAATTTACATTCAACACATCACCATCTCTATGCATGATGGTTATAAAACTCAATATGAAGGAGAGTATTTCTGGTAATGCTATTGGTACATGATTGCAGTGTTGATGGGCATGGAATAACCAGCAGGTACAATTACAATGCTACTAGTGGACCACGCCAGAGTATGTAATGGTCACATAAGAAATTAAAAAGGAAATGTTATTGAAAGTGCTATATTATTTTTAAGTAGCAGTTAAATAGAACATTTTATTCAGAATTGTGCAATGCCCACTTCTGGAGGTGTTCCAGGTGCCGTTACGATAAGGCATATTGTTAATAAGATGTTCCGTGGCTTCTTGGGAGATTAAGTCCACACAGTTTCAACATGATCATACAGCTCCTGCAGGGTGGACGCAGGAAATTTCTGAAGGCAGTGACGCCCACTGTCCTACAGATGGCCGATGGTGGGAAAGTCTGGGTTATGTGCGGGGCCACAGAGGTGTGTTGAAGCCATGGTGGTTGTCCACGGTAACCTGCCTAGTGTTGGCGGAATTGGCCTGCTACAATAAAGTGCCAGTAATCTTCTGGAATGTCCTAAAGACAGGATGGACCAGTGGGCTGATAGAGTGCCTGGTATGTGTACTAGGAGTGTACATCTGCCATGAATGATGCTGCTCGACACAATTACACTGGAAGCTGGCCCGCTGTGGCATTGGATGATAAAAGATTCCACAAATTGCCGATTAGAACTCCTTCTGCCCATTATCCAGCTATTAAGATGTCCTAGACCGAGCTGGGGCAAGTCAGTTGAGAGCACTGATCTCCAGTGAGATCAAGCTCAAGAACATTGTCGTTGGCTGCATTTACAGTAGGGCTTGTCTGAATGGTGTGGGTCAACACAGCTGTACCTGTGGCACTCTGGAAATCACTTTGGAGCATACTTGCTGAGCTGATGATCCTTATGAGCTTTTGTCCAGCTTTCAAGCCAGTCACTGGCCACAGAGTGTTATGGTGGACTTAAAGGGATTGTTAGGTTTCTTAATAAATGCAGCTCTAATTAATCATCATAGTATTTGGGCCTTGGAGAGTGTTATTTCAATTCTGTCAGTTGTAGTTAATGAGTAATTGAATGATAAAGTATCCCCCCTCCCGCCCCTTTTACTGATATAACAATGCTCAGCTCAGAGCAGCAGGGAGGTGCCCAGGTAGATTGCAGAGAGGGACAATCTTCAATTAAGATAATGGAAAAAGCTGAAAAACCTGTCAAGGGGGGGCAGGGCTTTCATTGTTCTCACAGTAAGAAGATTAGGGGAGATGTATAAAACTGGAGTTATAAAGAAAGTGTCTGTAAAAGTGCCTCAGATTAACATAAGTTTATGTATAAACTTCTAACAACAGTTTGCTAAGTGCTAACTCCGGTTCAGTGATTCTCAATGTTAGTCCTCGGGGCACACCAACAGTGCAGGTTTTCAGGTTGTTCCTGCTTAATCACAGGTGAGTAATTAGTGGCTCAGTCATTGTGATTGATTCACCTGTGATTAATTAGGGATATCTTGAAAACATGACCTGTTGGTGTGCCCCGAGGACCGGAGCTGAGAATCCCTTCTCCAGTTAGTTGACTTTTTTGAAAAGTGGAGTAGAAATGTACTTGGCCAAATAAGAATTATGTCCCAGTGTATTTTATAAAGAAATTTGCTAATTGTGCCAAAAATAAAGCCCGTTTTAGGGATTAAATCATAATGCCAGGTAAAACCTGTTCTTATTGGAAGTATATAATACTGCTATGTGTGTGAATATTCGCGCAGAATATTCTCAGATAAATATATTTTTAAACATGACTTCTTTATAAATATGAATAATTTTAGCGACAATTCTTAAGAATACACTAAGAAGGCTTTTTATACATCACCCCCATTGTCCCTTGCTGTTATCTGTCTGGTCAACCAACCAGATTCCACATCTGAGGTGAGCAGTGTTACACTAGATAAAAGGGGGCAGGAGGGGGGTACTTTATCATTCAATTACTCTTGAACTACAACTCTGACAGTATTGAAATAACACGTTCTTTGGCTCAAATACTATGAAGATTAATTGGAGCAGCTGTTTTGTGAAACATTACTATCCCTTTAAACCAAATAGGGCAGACATCATTGTATTGTTCTGACATACAGCCAAACAGTGCACTATTTTTTAGCAAGGACAGTCCGACCTGATGCAGTTTGTTTATCCTGTCCTGACCCTTGTTTAGTTGGAAATATTCTTGAGGTAGTCTTGCCTTAGGCATGTTTTGAAGCAATCCCACAGCTGAAAATGCATTGTTAAATGTCTTCACTGCTCACAGCTAGTCTGCCCAGCACACAGCCTTCATACCCATCTAACCTGCTACCCATGTGACCCATCGCTACCAAACTGAAATCATTTACATCTCTGAGACAGCCTGTTGATTGGTGCAATTTTTATAGCTTTACATCTTCTTCATCCTGGTGTTCCAATTTCAGTGTTGAGATGTGTACAATATAATTCTCCTTTAAAAGAAACTCCACTTAACCTCTTCCTAAATTAGATTAGCTCTTTCATGAATATCCCCCACAAAATAAGTTAAAATGTCTCCTGGTATTGATTTGAAGTGCTAAAATAGTCTGTTTGTTTGGACAGAATGACATTGGCCTTTGTGAAAATCAGTCAGCAATAGAATTTGTAAACCAGATGTGGTCCAGTTAAACTTGGGGATAATGGCAGTACTATTGGGGGAAGGACATAGCCCTCTGCCACAGGTGGTTGTTAAAATTATTCATGTCCTGTGATTACAGGGTCTTGGTGTAGAGACAGCTGAACAAGTGTCGTCTCATCAGGTCTCGTTCACCAACCAAAGGTAAGGGTTGAAATATTGTGTGCAGATGTGGATATTTTGGTAAATTTATTTACTTTAAAGATCACATTATATAACATTTACGCAGATAATTATGTGAAAGTTTCTCTGATAAATGTAGGTTACTATGTCTGTCTGTTAGTGTTGTCAGGGACAGACTCCTCTTTCAGCCTCAGGACAGACGCACAGCACTAGAGGTTTTAAGTCATGTCTGCTATGAGGAGCTGACGTGTTTTCCTGCCTCTCACACTAGTGTTAGAGAGAGACATAAGAACAATCCTGACTATTTCATTTCACACAGGTCACGGTTTAAATTAATTAGAGGAAAATCTGCCAAGAAAAGCAGAGACTGGATTCTTGAGAAGAAAGAAAGGCGCAGACGACAAGGAAAGTAAGTGTATATAGTCCTATAGGGCCAAATTCAGGAAGCTAGATGAGCAAACCAAATGCACAATGGGGGGCACATAGCATAATCCGTTCCTATTGATTTAAATAAGGCTTTGAACCTCTTGAGGCTAGAAAGATCTCCGATGCATTGTTTTGGAGCCCTCTCTAGCACTCAAGGGGTTTAAAGCTCTTAAGCCAATAGGAACTTTTATTTGTCCTCTGTGATGCAGCTGGCTTCTTCCAGAATTGCTCATCTTTAGCTTTCTGAATACCATCATATGGACTTATCTATAAAGAAACGATGAACAATTCTGGGGCAAACCAGCTGCACCATAGGTGACAGCATACCCATTGACTTAAATGTGGTTTTTAACCCATTCAATATTAGAGAAGTCCCCATTTTGTATTCCTATAAGAAACATTGGGGCATATGTCAACCTGTTTGTAAAAGTTGGCGATAAATAAAGTTCTTTAACCCTTAAGAGCACACGTGGCCAGTCTTTAAGGGTCACGGACAATTTTATATTTTTTTGTGCATCTGGTTCAGGGCTCCCCGAACGGCATGCCGGGAGCCCTGAAATCCATGATGGTCCTGGCATGTCAGTGCCTACCCCTCGGGCACTCAAAGGGTTAATAGCAACTGTTAGATGACCATATGTATCATTCTCCTAAAGAAACATTAAAAACTAATTGCAGTTTGCAAATAAAATCCCACATGAGACAGAAATGTGCAAGGATGTTGTATCAATGTCTATAAAAAGTCATTATTCAGTAGTTTGTTGTGAAGAACATTGCCATGGTTGTATTTTTTTTCTCTCTCTCTCAACAGTCAATCAGTTTACATTTCTGTCACTATTATGTTTAAAGAAGCGGTGTACTTTTTATGAAAACACATATGTTAGAGTTTTGCCTGCTGAGTAAAACTGATCCTGTCAGTTAAGTTATAACAGTTTACATTGTCAGTAAGTAACTACACTTGTCATTGCTGCCTGAAGGTTCAAACTGAAAGGAAGTGACTCAGCAGTCTTTCACGTTACATGCAGAACTGTTTGTCCGTGATTCACCATCTAATGCAGCTGAATAATTAATGGAAATTTGACCACTATAGAGCACTGTTAATGCAAAAAAACAGAGTTTAATTTGTAAATCTGGAAAGATGATCCCCTCAGCAGTGAGAGAACCCTTTTTTACTAGGCAAAAAAAGTTGTACTTTTTATGAGGAAAAAAGTTTATTGTTCCTTTCAATATCTAGAAGTAAATCATTACTATTGCATTTATAGCCTATTTTTGATTAGTGGCGTGTTCATACATATAAGATATTGCCAACACACTAGCATACAAGATGTTAAGCTCCATTTAAATGTGATTTGGGGAATTTATATTTATCCCCCTTTGGTGCAGTTTGTTTGACCCAGAACTGCTCCACTTTGTGCTTATACATAAAGCCCTATGTATTGTTTGGGATTATGGGAGTTACGAGTATTGAACCCCATTTTCACATTTAGGTAATGGTTTCACTTTAAAGGGACAGTAATACCTCTTAATAATAAAGCCACTGTGATTTTAATCCGGGCAGAAATTCTTAACCCTTAAAACTGCAAGAGGTGTATGAGAGAGTACCAGAGGGTTATCCAACGCATTTTGAAGCTATATATTGGGCACCCCTCTGGCACTCACTTGGTTAATCACCACTATGGCCCTATGTTTAATCAAAAATGATTCCGTTCTGGCCCAAACTAACTGCACCATGGGGAAGAAATAAAAATTCTTATTCATAAAATATTACTATCCCTTTAAAGACCATTTTAAATTGGTGGTAATTGTACATTTATTCCCTATGGTGAAGTTGGTTTCTTCCAAAATGACTCCACTTTTCTTTTGAACATAAGGCCTGTATGAATCTGCTGTTCTGTTCAGAGGCAGGCCTCGTTCTTTTGTCTCTGGACTTCAGCAGGACTCTAACCACCCCTTCCCTGCAAAGCAGATTGTTAGAGAAGTTTCTAATATGCAGTAGGTTAAATAACATAAAAAGAAAATTACAGATTTCATTTGTGAATTTTTTTTTTTTGTTTTAACAATGCAGTGCATTGCACATACACCTAGTCCTTAAGCGGTTAACACTTTGAGTTCCTGAGGGGTACTTTGCAATATGTTGCGTATCCATCTGTCTGTAACTCATATACATGTGTTACTCACCAGTGATTTGTTTCTATCTGCAGGGAGGTCCGAGCAGACACGAAATTCAGTGGTCGGAAGAGAAGACCTCACTTCTAAGGAACACTCCTCTCACTTTAAGGGAAACAAATTGTACTTTGTTGTGTGTAAAATCCAGTGAGTGAATTGGACCTTGCTGTGCCTTATAGAAACTGAGGGTGACTGGACAAGCGTGTAGTTACCATGTCGGTCCTTGGACACTGTGGAGGATTGAAGCAAACTAAAACAGAAGATACAGCTCTTTGGACCTCAACACTAGGTGTCTCTGCTTTATAGAAGAGCATCAGATTCTGGGCCCTGTGCATCAAAGAAATAATCCGCCATTCTGGGGCAAACCAACAGCACCATAGGGAAGAAGTAAAAATTCACCAAATTCTCACTCATTTAAATGGACCTTTTAACCCCCTTGAATGTTAGAGATTCTCAATACATCACAACTCAGTGTGTTGATGACCTCTCTAGTATGCAGGGGGGGGGGGGTTAAAAGCCCTTTTTAAATCAATGGGGGATTTGTAGTTCTCCCTTCTGGTGCAGATGGTTTGCTCCAAAATTGCTCCTCTCCTCTTTTGTGCATAAGGATCTATGGGTTTCATTCAGGAAGCTAAAATGCTGCAATTCTGGAGCAGACCATTCTGTACCAGAGGGGCCAAATAACAATTCCCACTGATTTAACCCTTTGATCACAGAGGGGTGCGCAATGCATTGCAAAGTAATACGTTGCATACCACTCTGGCATTCAGAGGGTTAAATGAGGATTGCATACCCCTTTAATCTAAGAGGTCTTCAACGCATTGTGAAGCAATGCATTGGAGACCTCTGTAGCATTCCAGGGGTTAAAAGTCTCATTTGGATAATCAGGGATTCTAATTTGCCCCCTGTGGTAGAGTTGCTTTACTGCAGAAATGCCCCTTTTTACCTTAACCCTTTCAGTGCCAGAGGGGTACGCAATGCATTGCATACCCCTCTGGCACTGAAAGGGTTAATGTGCATGACCTTAAGAGCCTTGTGCATAAGTGGTGCAGTTCTAGAGCAAACCATCTGGTACGTAGGGTTAAACAGGGCTGTTAACCCCTTGAATGCTAAAGAGGTCTCTAGCATTTGAAGGATTAAAAGCCCCGTTTATGTCTGAGTTTTAGGAAAGTTTTTTCCCCTATGGTGCTGTTGGTTTGTCCCAGAATAGCTCCTATACTCATTTGAGGAAACGATCTTGGCCAAAAAAACATTTTGGTTTTTAAAATTGAAAACCTAATAAACGTAGGTAAGGAACATAAGTCAACTAAAATCCCTGAGGAGAGGGAAATGTTACAACAGCAAATGAAGGGTCAAAGAGTGATCCTAAAAGTGAACAAACTATTACCCCCCCACACACACTAACCATCTCTCTACTTGTTGAGGGTTCTTTTCTTTTAGACATTGTATCACTTGATTTAGAAACTCTAATAGCCAAAATGAGAAAAACAGTGGCTTGCCATAAAGGTGTGTGGTGAAGGTGGAAATCTGGGGGTAATGAATACAACTCATTATACAAATGAATGTAATGGACTGCTAAACAATAAAGTTTTATTTAACTTTACCTAACGATTCCACACTCAGAATTATTTTGGACAATGAAAGGAAGTGATTAAACAGAATATGTGTATTTAGTTAATAAACAGTCAACAACACACAAATCTACGGATTTATCAAAAAGACCAATGGTGCCTGATACACAGTTGCACAAATAAAAAACATTCACAAAATTCCTATTGAATTAAATGAGTTTTGTTTTGTGTTTTTGTTTTTTTAAACCCCATGAATGCTACGGAAGTTTTCAGCACATTCCTTCACAATACATTGGATGAAACCTCTCTAGCATTCAAGGGTTTAAAAGGAATTTTTACTATTTGGCTATGGTGCCATTTGTTTGTCTAAAAATGTTGCTTCTTATTTTGTGCATAAGGCCCAATTGTGTAAGGTACTGACAGTCTTTAGAGCAGCACAGTATTGACGTGGACACTATACAAATATATCCCATTCTAAGACATGACACTCTGCCTAAGCTACATTTTATGCATGTTTGCCTAGTATACTAGTACTCCACATGAAATGTGTTTGAACAAAGTCCACCCATTTCTTATCACCAGAGAGAGACTAAGTTTAGCTATTGTGCGAGTACGCTGCTATCATAGTTGTTACAACTATTTCCTTTTCAATGTGAAATGCTAGAACCAAATCACTGTTATAGCTATGGGAACTACAATGTGTTTACCCTGTATTACTCTGTCTGTATCTTGAATGGTGGAAAGACACAGTAATAGTCTGTGATTACATTCTTGATTGTGCTCAATAAATTGGACTGAGGTTTTGATTCATTGATGTGATATTCACCTGGACCCAAAAGATTAATAAAAAAAATAAAAAGAATAACAGCTATAATACAATAATAAACTTAAAAGTAACATGTCAGCTTGATGCAGACAAGGTCTCTTTCTAGACACTGAAATAAAATAGAGGAATTTGAGCAACCTCTGTATTCAGTAAGGAACCACATACAACATCAATTGCAAACAGTCAACATCGTAAACTAATAATCTTGGGTATACCCACTGGTCAATATTTTTATTAGATTGTGTAACATCATATATACCTTCAAAACTGAAGCAGTTATAAACTTGGACCTTGTTGCCTTTGAAGAGGTTATAGCAAGAATAGCTTGCAAAAGCATACCTCTATGCCCTTTTGTGCGTATAAGTATGAGCAAGTAAAGCCAAGAGACTACCTAAGCAAAACATAGGATACGTTTATTTGGCATTTATAACTGTTGTCATGAAACCTGAAAAATTGTGAACTGACCCTGGAAAATACAAGGAGAAAAACAATCCTTATTTTACAGAAGTACTTTCACTGTCTACTAGAATTACATACGATGGAGCTATAGCCTACTGTGGATCTATCGCCTTGAAATTCCTTTACATATTTGAAAACTTCATTCAAAACTACCATGTGTCATGTTAACCAAAATTCATCCCTTACTCACAGTGCCTAGACAGATCAGCTACACCTCATTGACAAGGCCCCACAAACCTGAAACGTATGTCTCGGGTTGGCTGCTTTTCTTGTTCAGAGGGGCACTTTGTGGCTGGACTTCCATTTTGGTAGGATCAGTATGATATGCTTTAGGATATTTCCTCTCAATGTAATGCCTCAATACTTGGGCAGACTCTTTTCTAACTGAGCGTCTCTGGCCAGTTTGTTTCCATGGACCACTCATCTGCCCTTTCCTTTAGTTTAGATGTGGAACTGGGGCAGACTTTCCCAAAACGTGGGGTTTGCTTGGAGATGGCTATAAGCAATTTACTAACCACTCTCCCCTTTCTCTTTACCTTATTAAGAGCCTAAAGACTGCAGATGTCTTACATGTCCGGTCTATCAGACACAATCTGAGGTCCATGGTTTTTGGACATTGTACTCCAACCTTTTATGCTCTTATGAATTGGTCAAGGGTGACTTGCAGTTTGGGACATACTTTTCCTTTTATGGGTTATGACACCTGTAAGAGAGGTGCTATCTGCACCATCCTGGTAGAGGATCTTCGGCAGTATTGGGAGGGCTCCAGACCAAGGTTGTTTTACTACTGTGGGAACCTCCCATAAAGCAACGACTGTGATTAGATGTGAGTGGCTGGAAAGCCACCATGCCATTTTGGGGCAAGTTCGCATGAGGCCAACTCCCCCCCCCCCCCCGGGCCTCAGGGAAAAGAGGCCAGGGATCCGTTGCTCCTTCTCTTCCTTTCCAGTTCACGGAGCATACATTACTTACCTGTTTTACAGACTTTACTCTTAGTGGCTGATTCTTCTTCCTGGCACCTTTTATTGTCTGTACAGTTACAGTTGGTGCAGATTCAGTTGACAATGCAATGGTGTTCAACTGCCAAGGAGGAACAAGAAGCAAGGCCTATTAGTCAAAAGTTCATCTGATTTCTTGCTTTGGGGAAGCTGACATTCTGGATCTCTTGGCTGTTACCTTTCTGGGAGTTGACCTCATATTGGCGGACTTTCTCTGCCATCAGAGTCTGTTTCCTGGGGACTGGGAACTCATCCAGCCTCTGTTCTACTCAATCGTTCATTTATGGGGTATTCTGGAATCTTGATTGAACCACAAGGTTCCCCTGTTTTGCTCCCGAACCCAGGACACTCCACTCTCTCAGGGGATGTGATAGGCATTTGGTGGCTATTTTCACTGGCAAATGTGTTTCCCCCTTTCCCTCTCATTACTGGATTATTAAGGAAGGTCAGATTTTGGTTCCTGGACCTAGCAATCTATTTGTTGTTCAACTCTATTGTCTTTCTCGTCTTCCGGACCTCCTGACACAGGATCCTCTGTGTCATCCAGATGTGAAGAGGCTGGCTTTAATGGCTTGGCTCTTGCAGCCAGCCTTCTGAGGATAAAGGCTTCTGAATTTGTTGCAACCATACTGAAGGTCCGTAAACTGGTTTCTTATAGGGCTTATCACAGATTCTGGTCATTGTCTTTCAAGTCGTGTGAAGACCAAGGGTCTTGGCCATGTTCCTTTTTCTTCCAGCTATTTTGGTTTTTCTTCAGGACAGCCTTCAGAAAGGACTAAGTTGTAGTTCTGTTAAGTGTCCAGATTTCAGCCTTCTCACCATTTTGAGGTGCACTGCTTTACTGACAGATGTGCAGACTTCTGTGCAAGGGTTGTCTTATTCCTACTCTGTTTTGATATGCTATTCCTTCTTGGGACTTGCTTCAGAAGTCTTCTGTATCTTTCTTGCTTGACACTTAGGACCATTTTCCTGCTTGCGATTGTCTGTTCATCGACAGGCTTTTTCTTGTGGACTGCCGTTTCTGACTTTTCATACAGAGGTTTTGTGGATTCCGTTTGTGTTTCTTCCCAAGGTGGTTTCTGATTTTTATATAAATCTAACAGACAGAAGCAGGAGCTTCACTTCTTGAACTTAGTATTCTGGACTCATAACTACGTTCATCACACACAACTGTGCCACAAATCAGTCTCTCTTCATTATTCTTGAGTGCCTCCTCACAGGCCAAGCAGTGTAAAAGGTGACAGTGGCTTCTTGGATCAAAGTGACCATTCGCCAGGCCTATGTCCTTAAGAAGAGAGCCTGTGCCTTTAGGATCACTGTTCACTGTACCAGAGAGGTGGGTGCTTCCTGTGCCTACAATAATTAGGTTACTGCAGAGCAGTTGTGCAAGTCCGTGATGTAGTTGTCACTTCCCACTTTTGCCGGCTGAAGCCAGTTTTGGAAGGAAGGTCCTACAGTCCATAGTTCCTATGTAGGAGCCTGCCGTACCTTTATTTATAGTAAGCAGCTTGTGCACGCTTTGTAGAACGTTCCAATGAAGTATTTCTTATTAAATATCGCTATTTCGGCTCTGTCGTTCCTGGGACCAGATTCTCCTGCAGTCAGCTAGAGTGCTGATGTCAGGGAAAGGGGAGGGAGGGGGGAACTTTAACTGCGAATATCTCTCAAACCATAAAACTTTGAGAGATGGCACTGGCATAGTTTGAGTTTGGTTTTTTTTATGGCTACAATGTTACATTTTTTAAAAATGATACAATACTATCCCTTTACTTTTACTTCCCGTGCATGTTGTATAGTTTAAAATAAGTGATGGCAATGAATTGTAGTACCATTTGAGCCACATCTTGCCAGCATGTGCAGGTTTCTGTCTTGGCATCCAGCTCTTGTACTGCTTTGGAACAATCTGAGACCTGTGCAATAAACAAGAAATGCTCCCCCTGCCCAAAGCTTTGTTACTGTACACATTATGATTAACATGACTATAAATAATAAACCTTTTGAATCATAGATATGTCTCAAGTCCATTGTTATGTGATGCGTTGGAGACATCTGTAGCAGCTACATTAAGAAATTATTTTTCATGCTGGTATTTGGTGATTCATAAACCCAGGCACACTGTTTCACTATTCCAGATGTATTCAATGTTTGGCCTTCCAGCTGTTAGGGAACTACAGCTCCCATCATCCTCACCAGCCAGTTGTGAAATAAACTGATGATAACCAGACAACAGCACACAGCTTGATGCATAAGGCTGAAAACAGACCCCTTCTGAGTATGTCCTTATAGTCTATTTTTATTTGAACTGCAATAAACTTGGTTTTTGCATGTTTGTAATTTAAGAACATATTATTGGAGATACCATCAACACTGTAAAGTTTTGCATTTTAGTTACAAAGAACTAATGCACCGGGCCACTAAAAGGAACCACCCACTGCTTAACCCCTTAAGGGCTGGCACTTAAGGACCACGGAGCTTTTCCCTTTCTTTTCGGAATCAGATTCAGGGCTCCCCGAACAGCATGCAGCCGCGTGGCGAGCCCTGAAATCCACTGGTCCTTTAGGGGAATTCACCCATGACGTACATGTACGTCCTTGGTCGTTAAGGGGTCAGAGCAGTGATTTTCAACTCTGCTCCTTGGACATTGTTGGACTGAGTTTAACCCTTTGAGTGCCAGAGGGGTACACAGCCATCTGTGCTTAAGCACAAGAAACTGAAGCAGAATGACTCATCTACTGCCTACTTGTGATCAGGGCCAGATTTACATCTCAGGAGCCTGTAGGCACAGTAATCTGAAGCGCCCGCGCCCCCTCCCCATTGGCCATCTCCACTGGACACCTACACAACGCTCCAAATCTCCATATTACCCCCCACATAACCATATTGCCCTCACATTTCCCCCCATCAGCTCCATATTGCCCCCATCAGCTTCATATTGCCATCACATTGCCCTCATCAGTTCCAACTTGCCCCATCAGCTCCAACTTGCCTCCCCATTGCCGCCATCATCTCCAACTTGCCTTCACATTGCGTGCCCCCCCCCCCCCGTATCCATTTCCTACCTCCCTGGTGGTCCAGCGGCAGGAGAGGTCTGTGCCTGCTTCTGCACAGACTGTATGCTTTTGCTCCCGCGCGGTCTTCTCTTCAGTAATGCAGAGCACTGGGAGATGATGTCATCTCCCAGTGCTCTGCATTACTAAAGAGCCAATGAGGGAGCAACAGCATAGAGGTCTGTGCCGAAGAAGGCACAGATCTTACTATGCGGCTGGTTACTGCTGCCACTGTGCGCAGCACATAAAAACATTAAAAAAAAAAAAAAAAAAAATTGATTTCAGTGACAGGCGCCCCTCTGTGGGGTGTGCCTGTAGGCAGATGCCTACTCTGCCTTATGGCAAATCTGGCCCTGCTTGTGATGATATCATGAAAATCTGATCTACTGGTGTGTCCTGAGGACTTATGTGAATATTACCTGGCAGAACTTGTGGCATTTTGTCCTTGATTAAATAACAGAAGCTATTATTTTTTTTTTTTTTAATATATTTGTATATCGATACTTTGTAAGTGTATACTCTTTATTTGTATAAGGGTACCCTTAATATATTTTTATTGCTGATTTATTATTAAATATTGCATATTTTTACTATAAGCGCTCTTTCTGTTTTTTCACCTTGGTGATTTCTAGTCTTTTTTGTAGAAGCTATTATATATTTGTGATTGCGCACACGCATGTGTGTGTATATTGTTGGAAAGTGTTGTGGTGGTGTTTAATACCTTTGTTGTTTACAGTGCACTGCAAAGGAATGCTTCAAAGACATCTAGAAAGCAAGGGAGTTCAGTGACCTCATCAAGGTTCTGTTTCAGTAAAAGTATACAGTCTGACCACAAGGTGGTGCTCTTCTGCATGCATACAGTAACAGTCTCTGCAATGTACTCAGCAAAAATACCAGGTTTTAGTGAGCTATGTAGAAAATAATTCTCCAACATGAGGTCCGTGATTCCCATATATGCTACATTCCCTGCAGTCATGTGTTTTTGCAGGGCTCTCGTCTTTCTCAGAATACGAGAATAAAGGGAGGCGGCAAATAAGCTCCAATGCAAATAATAATAATAGAGGATTTTAGTGAAAGTACTGTTAAATCCTTTTCTTAGTCCATGTGGAACAGGAACCATGGGCAGGGCACTTCAAATGAGGTCTCTGAGGAAGAGACTCCCTCCTCCTTTCCACTTTACCCATGCTTGCTCAGCTTGGCTTTAACATACAGGGCCATGTGTTCAAAGGAGTAGCGAAATAGCTTTTGTCGTTTGTAACAACAAATTTTGTTTTCCTCTATATGACACTGGAGAATAGTTTAGACATGTCCTTTCCCCGCCCCTTTGCCCGGCAATTCTGGGCTTGTGTCGTACACAACGGACATTACTAGTTTTTGTTGTATACTCTATAGAAAATATGTTGTTCATGCATACAATTACTTATTTTTGTTGTTCATACAACATTTTTTTTTTTTTCTCGGAATCCCTTTGGCCCATAGTAAAGCCAAGAGAAAAAGCAAAACAGAAGTTAAAGAAGAAAAGGGAATCTCCTGAAAGAGAACCCAAGAGCCTTGGCCGGCACACCATTTATAGAAGAAGGTCAAAACCCTATGTCGGGCCTGGAAGAAACTGTCTTTTAGCTGGAAGCATGTAGGAATAATGGAAAAATCCTTTTTCTTCAGTATGCTGGCCTCAAAGGCCAGGTTGTCAAAGCTAGCTTCTCCTCCTAATGGTGTCATAACTGGCCCAGAGTCAGAAGGCCTGGAAGCAAGGGAAGATGAAAACTCACCACCACCGACAGACAGACTGAGAAGATCTGAAAATCAGGCCTAATGGGGCAAGAAAGGAGCAATCAGGAGGATGAGTCCTCTCCATTCTGACTTTCCTCATCACCCTGGGAATCAGGGGAGTTGGGAGAAAACACATACAACAGAGGGAAATTCCATGGGATAGCCATAGTATCCACCACAAGAGCCAAAGAATCCTGGGAATGCGTAACTTTGCAGTTCAAATGAAAGGCCTTGAGATCCACCATAAGGAGCCCCCAACAGTGGACGATTGAGTTGAACACACTGTGACTGAGCTCCCAATTTCTGGGATCCAGGTGCTGATAACTATGAAAGTCTACCACTACATTGTCTGCCTTTAGAATGTGAACTGCAGAGTGGACCAGCATGTGGGCCTCACCTTACAAGAGAAGCCTCTGGACCTTGGTTCAGGCTGGTCCCTCCTTGGCATTTGCTATAAGCCACTGCCATTGTCTTGCCACACTGAATCCACACTATGGACTCCCTGACTGAAGCTTCCCCCCCGACGTGCGGCCTCCGGAAGCGTCAAGGACCGAGACGGTTGGGATGGAGCCGACAGAAGGAGCGAAGAAGGCCAGGAGCATGGATGTTGGACACCGGTTCCCGCGACCATTCCTTGGGCCCATTACCCATCCAGTGCTCCAGGTATTCCTGACGGATGCAAGAGTCCACAATAGACTCAACCTCATATTCCTCTGACCCCCTCCACCTGGATGGAAGGAGGACGAATCGGGGTGGCCAAAGGTGCAAGACTTTGTATCCAGGGCTTGAGCTGGGAGGTGTGGAAGGTAGGGTGGACTTTCCAACCATAAGGAAACCGTAAACGATAGGCCACTGGGTTGATCACTTGCTGAATTGGGAAGGGACCCAAGTAACAGGGTCCCAGCTTCTTAGTAGGGCAAGACAATCGTAGATGAGAGGAGGCTAACAACACTTTGTCACCAACCTTGTAAGCAGGAGCAGGGACCCGGTGAGTATCTGCCTGTGCTTTGTAGGAGCGTTGAGCTTACATGATGGTGTTGTGTTTCTTTTTTTTTTTTAAATGCTTTATTTGGAAATAAAGATCATTACAAGATCAAAAAGCATAAAATCACAGAAATATCAAAGCGTTCACTGACAATATTACACAACAAATATCTGACTGTAATCTAATAATACCATATGAAACGATAGTATACAGTATATATAATATGGACAATGCTTTGAGTCATATGATAAGTAAAAACAGAATGAAGGCATAGCTAAAGCTTAAATTATCTGACCATTTTCGTAGGTAAGCATAAATAATAATCTCTTAGTGCATCCACAGGAATATATGTAAGCTACAAAGTAAAGTATCAAGTAAATTATACTTGACATGCTGTATGGCTTTATAAACTAAAAAAGTGCCAAAGAGTAAACTAACCCTAGTATATTGACCTAAGTGCGAAAAGAAGACATAGTCATATCTTGAGAAACATATAGAGCCTCCCTTATCTTCCAAACAATTGGCTTAAAACAAAACACAAGTAACGACATAGGGGCAGTATCACAGAAGGATAAGACACCCAGACCAACATGGGTCAGACTAAGAAACTAATGTGTGAACAGAGTAATGGGGTAAAAACTCCACACCCTGCCTGAATTAACACGCATAGACCTCCAAGAGGTCCTGGGGGGGGGTATAGTAAAGCTAATCAAGTGGCCAGAGATAAGCAGCAGACGAAACAGCAATATTAGCTTATGCATTAATAAACATAGTGGCTAACAGTTGAACAGGAACACAAAGTAATTGAGACGTAGACAATGAAGCTCTAATGTCTGAAGTTAAAGTGTTAAACTAAAGGGAGAGCTTAAATATAAAGATCTAGTCATTGTGTAACGTATCAATCAACCAAGTGTCGAAAACATCTCTGATGTCCGGTGGACAGAAAAAGTATGTGCAACTATTCAATATCTTTCATATAAAGGAGTTAGGAAGGCAGCAAACATTAAAGCCTTCAGTAGTAGGGAAAGCTGCCTCAGGACAGCAGAGATGCGTTAACAGAGAAAATACCTATAAGCTTAAAGCTTAAGGAGTCTCCGGAAATGGCTAAATGCACTAGTAGGAAGTTGACACAAAACAACTACAAGAAGCTATCCTGCAAACTGGAATACTGGAGTGTATACACATACAGCAGTCAAATCTGCAGGTACAGCAGTGAGAAAGGTATGCATGCATAACTAAAATCAAAACAAATCTAAATGCTCCCTTAATAAAGTGATAAGGAGCTACACTACCTGAATAAAATATAAACCCCCATGGCACATTCCTGAAAACCTCCGTGAACATGAACAGAAGTAGCATCATACAGTACACCGTGTAAGGTCCCAAAAACAACCGGCAGCCCTCCGGTCCCAAGAGGGCTCCCCCGTGATCCACCATCTCCTTCTGATGCATAAGATAGCTCAAAATTCAGCTTGAGTGAGCATAGTCCACGAGGCATAGCACAGACGAGCAATCCGAGGGCTGTAGATAATGTTCCAAATTGGGGTTTAAGAAAACACAAGTATTGTCACTTCTCCCGTAGACACTGCCTTCAAGAGGAGAGTGCACCACTTCCACGCAACACACTAAAATGAGAAGAGAAGAACGGGGAAGGCTTCAAAGCCATGTATATTGGACACCAATTTCAGGGTCCCAGGCTGCGACAACCCAACTAGAACCCCTCCTCTCTAAGTTAGAAGGCAAAAAGGCAGGCCGCATCCACGTCAAAAAAACATTCAGTGTTGACCAAAAATTACAGGGAACGGACTCCAGTAAAAGATGTATTATAGGCTTCAAAGTAGGACTCCCAGTTATGGGTATTGGCAAGTTGCTGCTGTAAGTTATAGCACTCCCGACCTGGTGTACCGAATCGGATTCACAATTCTCTAAAGAATCTGGAGATCCTTCCTTGCGAGATAAGCTGTGCTCCAGAATCATGGGACCACTCATCTGGTCTTCAGGAGAACTCTCCACACTGGTAAGGAGTTGATCCGTTTGCTCAGAAGTAGAACGTAAGATTGCAAATTCCTCTTTAATAGCAATTCTAATTTCCGTCAGCCAGGCCTCCAGTTCTGTATTAGATAGCAAGTGCGTCATGTCTTCCTTCTGCGGGGGAGCACTAGCTGCCATGAAATCAGCTTATAGACAAAAAAACAAGGATCAATGGCTCTCTTTCGGCAAAGTAGTATTTAATCCCTCAAAAAGGACAGCCAGGATACTTCAGTAAGACACCTCCACCCTAAAGTAACACTAAGAAGCCGTAAGAAGGCAACTTTACTAAATAAATAACCGCTTAGCCTGAGAGCTAACTTAGATAGTGGCCATCTTCCTTGGCAGCTCACCCCTCCCCGGTATTGTGTTTCTGTGACAGAGGCAAATCCACAATGAAATCAAAGGCTACATCCATCCATGATGCTGAGGGTATCAGCAAGGGATGCAAGGGACCTGCCACTCTCGTGTGCCGGTCCTTGTTCCCGGCACACGTATCACAAGCAGTGACATAGGAACGGATATCGTGGTACATTCCAAGGCACCAAAAATGACTTTGAACCAGATCCCTGGTTATCTGAAATCCACCATGACCAGCGGACGGGACGTCATGGCAAGCATGAATGGCTTGGGGTCGTAGGGCAGAAGGCACGAAGATATGGTGGTCACGGAACAACAGCCCGTCTCTGAGGGTCAAGGTGTGGCGACCAGCCAGGTCTGGGTCAGGACTTGTTTTGCATCAGATGGCGTCTCGAAGAGAAGTAGTTACGAGAAGGAACTGTTCAGGTTGTAGAATGATGTCATGAGTTGTTCGGGCTTGGGGCTCTGCCACATATCTTTGAGACAAGGCATATGCCTTGCCATTGCGGGACCCTGGTCGATATGTAATGTGCAGAGAAAAATGTGCAAAAAACAGTGCCCAGCGGGCTTGTCGTGGGCGAAGTCTCTTCGCCGAACGGAGGTACTCCAAGTTCCTGTGGTCTGTATATACTATAACAGGATGTCTAGCACCCTCTAGGAGGCGCCTCCATTCCTCCAGGGCGCTCTTTATTGCCAGGAGTTCTTTGTTCCCAACATCGTTGTTGATTTCTGCTTTCATGAGGCAACATAATAGGCAATGGGATAGAGAAAGTAAAGTAATAACTGTGCGTGTCTTGATGGAGTCTGACGAATAGGTGCGGGGTTGAAGGGAGAAATATAGGTCACAGGCTGTGATAAACCCCTTGTATTTGCTTCGTTCACCATGGAACATGTCAGGCAGTGCAATTCTCGGTTCTGGGTCTGTGGACGCGACCGTGGGTACAGGAACGGGACGAAGGTCCACTTGTAGTTCATGCAGGTGTTGCTGTAGCGTAGCCTGGTTGGCCTGTAGCTCATGTACTGTGGCTGCCAGAAAGGATAACTGGTTACCCAAGGAGGACAGGGCCACCAGTCCTGCGGTATCCATAATAAATGGCTCAGTCTACTGTCAGGTTACCCCTCTAAAGGGTTATTTGTATGCTGCGTGGAACACCACTCAGTGCAGAGGGCTACAGTGAGTATGTGCAGGCAGCTAATATAATCCAAAAAGAGAAGGGGAACTTACAGGGGAGAGGTAGGATACGCAGATGCAGGACTGAGAGAACCCAGCAAGCCTAGTATACATATACACATAAAAAGAAATGTATATACATATAAGTAAAAACAACTGGGTACCTGGAGTCCACAAGGAACAAACCTGCTTGGAGAACAGGAAGAGCCGGATCGGAGAAGGCAAAGGAGAGACCACAGATAATAAAAACCTCAGCTAAGGCCACAGGAGCCAGAGTCCACAAGGAGCAGAACTTGCAGGAGTACAAACACTAACAAGCTGGATGAGAGTCCAAAGCAGAGGTCAGGGCAGGAGGCTACAGCAAGCAGAGTCACAGTCCAGGCCAGAGGTCAGGGCAGGCAGCATCAACATGCCGAGTCAAGATCAAATCCAATGGTCAGGGCAGGTGGCAACAAGTGTCCAGGAGAAATAGCCAGGGGTCATACAAGGAGAATCTCACAAATAATGACTGTAGCTGAATCAGAGAAGAACTTGAGACTGAGCGTCAGCTCTCTTGCGGTGACACGATGATGCACAACACATGGTTGCCTAGCGATGCCCACGTGACGATGCACAACACTGTGATGCAGATGCCTAGAGACTCCTCGACCGATGTGCCGACAGGTTAATTGTGTGCATCAGCATCAACCTGGTCTGGCTGTGTGTTAGCATAGAACAAATGTGTCCATTTAGCATGTGTCTTGACCAAGGAACAAATCTTACTGTTTGGGGATTGGCTAGCTGCAAGCTAAGGAGAGGAGGTAGGCTCCACCCAGCAGTCACTTCTCAGAATTGTTCCTGCCTAAAGGGGCTGATCACCTACCCAAAGTTATCAGTAACCTGTATTGGACGACAGAGAAACCTTTATATGCTAGAAATATCACCAATGCATTGTGAAGAAGTGTGTTGCAGATGTTAACAGCACCCAAAGGGTTAATCTCAACAACAAACCAACATGGGCACTATAAATTAATTCTAAGTGGACTGGTTCTGCAAAATTAATCTTTAATTAGAATTGGATGTTCAGTTCACAGAGGCAGACTAAGCCTTCAATGGGCCACTGGTTCAGTGGCCAAGATATTCAGCACTAATTAAAGGGTTAGTAATGTATTTTTAAAACATAACAAAATATTGTAATATTAAAAAAATAACTAAATGATCCCAGTTCCATCTCGCAAACCTTTATGGTTTAGAATGTTTTAAAGTTCCCCCCTCCCTCCCCTTTCCCTGGTGTCAGCTGTAAGCTGACAGTAGGAGATCCTGGTCCGTGCACCGGCAGGAGGCCCTTCAGCAGAACCGAAATCTAAAAATAAATAATTTATTGGAACAGTTTACAAAGTGTGCTTGCAAACCAGGCACACTTTGTAGACCGTTCCAATTACGTATTTCTTTTTAGATTTCTGTATTTCTGCTCTGCTGAAGAGCCACCTCAAGTCACCGACATGCATCTCCTGCTGTCAGCTTTACAGTTGACATCAGTGAAGGGGGAACTTTAAAACGTTCTCTCTTTCAAACCATAAAGAATTGAGAGGTGGAACTAGGATCATTTCGTTTATTTTTTAATAGCTACAATATTTTGTTATGTTTCTTAAGGACATTACTATCCCTTTAAAAATGAATCTTGAAGAACCCATCCGCACAGATTTGATTCTTAATGTCAATGCCATTTTTCTACCTACATTAAGTGGCGATTTATTATTGAGATGCATTTTCCTTTTATCGCAAACATACTTTTGTTGTCATTTATTGAATTATCTATATTTGTAAATTATGATAATCAGTCACATGGTTGTCTGATCTGATAATCCTAAGGAAAAAGATTGCAAGTAGGGCAGGGTGTGTGAAAGATTAGCCCTCAAGTACTGCAGCTAGGTCAGGTTTCAAAGGGATACTAATGAATAATACTGAAAACTATATATATATTGCAGGGCTTACCCTACTGAGTAAACCATAGGTGCTGCCATTGCGGAGAGATATTTTATTCAAACGGTATTGCAGCTCAAAGATGCATTTTATAGGTGCAGTCCTTCCATGGCTTAAAATTCCACGGTTCACTTTTGAAATGTCGCACGCTTAAGAGCATGCAACCTTTTAACAAATTCTCCACGTCGACATGATCGAAATGGCGACATCACAATCTCGCACTCCATGATAACGTGAGATTGTCATGTTGCCTACTTAATGTTCGCATTCACGGAGGCAATCCAGCCAAAAGTCGAATACATTTTAACCAATCACTAATAGTGTACGTATTTACCAGGGCATTAAGCACAATCAAAGGAAAAGTATTATCTGCAGCACACGGAGGCGCTCCAGCTAAAAGTGTCTCTTACTTAAAATGTAGTAGCAGCTGGAGCGCCTCCGTGTGCTGCAGATAATACTTTTCCTTTGATCGTGCTCCTTGTCATGATGAATGGGAGCCCCTCAATCTGCAGTTAATTGACAAAGTAGCGACTTGTGTCCTCCTGTAACTCATGTGTCTTCAGGTCGCTATTTTGTCAATTAACCACAGATTGAGGGGATCCCATTCATCATGACAAGGAGCATGATCAAAGGAAAAGTATTATCTTCAGCACACGGAGGAGGAGAGCATCCATGTGTTGCAGATAATACTTTTACTTTGATTGTGCTGAATGTCCTAGTAAATACATACACAATTAGTAACTGGTTAAAATGTATGCGACTTTTAGCTGGAGGAGTGACCATTAAGTAGGAAACATGACAATCTAGCGCTGTCATGCAGAGCGAAATTGTCATGTCGCCAATTCGATCATGGAGATGTGGTGAATTAGTTAAAAGGTTGCACACTCTTAAGCTTGCAACATTTCAAAAGGATACCAACTTTAACAGTAATGGTGTTGCTACACCAGCCTATGGAGGTTTATGGTCAACTAACCATAGCTTTCCATAGACTGCAGGAGCAACAGCAACACCAGTCGTGGCATGAAGGTACTGCACCCCAAGAAATCCAAGTTGCAGATGCAATAACATTTGAATAAAACATCTCACAACAGTGGGAATATCCTTACTTTACTCATCAGGATAAACTCTACATTACACATGTATCTCCATATATACTCTAACGTATAAAAGGGGATTTTTTGTGAATGTACGAATAAATCCTTTTCTTAGGCCATGTAGAAACAGAAGCCATGGGGTAAAGTATCGTCCGGCCAGGAGGGTAGGGCACTTACCTTAAAAGGCTCTCTGGAGATGGAGAATCCCTCCCTGCTTCACTTTACCCCCACCAAATATATTCCGTTTTCAAATGTAGCAAAGTTGGGCCAATTCCTGTGTATTTTAGGAATCCATCAATTCCCTTGCCTGTAGTGGCCCTGCTAGTCTCATGTAGTTGATCATGGCCCTTCTGATCTTGTGTTATGCTGTAATGCCCTGCTGGCTTAACTTATTGGTGCATTGTCTTGCTGTTCTTGTGTAATACACTGATACTTTGATGTGAAGTACAATAGCCTGCTGGTTTCAAGCTGCCCTAATGTAAATGCATTGTCCTGATAGTCTCCTGTAATTGTGCAATTCTCTGCTATTTTCATATAACTGTTCAAAGATCAATTGGTTTCTTTGATGTTATTTATGCATATGCAGTCCAACCTCCAGAAAAAAAATATATCGGAGGGGGGCACACAGAATATGGAGCCCTAGGCAGTTGCCTACTCTTCCTTATGGTAAAATCAGTTAAAAAAAAAATATTTATTTGCAGCCATGCATGCTTTCATTTTCTTTGATAAATCTGTTATTTTGTCCAATAATTTCACCAATATTACCCCGAAACATTAGATGCATTTTTTTTTCCCTTTTTTGATCTTGGGTTCAGAACCCCAAATGTATTATCTTCAATATCATTTTAACCCCCTTTAAGGACCACACAGCGAAGTTTGAAGTGCCGACACGTTACTGATCACGTGTGCCGGCACACAGAATGGGGGGCTGATAGTGACTGCTCCGGTCTTGGAGAGGTCAATTTCAGTCCTGCCACTACTCACAGAGCTCCCGCAAGAGTGCTGTGAGTAAAAAATACATGACATGCCAGGGCCGTCACTGGTCCTTTAGGCAAAAACAGCAGTGACGGTTCTGACACGACAATGGACATTAAGGGGTTAAGAGATTCCCAGGCAAGTTTAACCTTTTTCCCTGTGAAGACAGTGTTCATCACCTCTTTAGAATTCCTTATGGATCACTGGGCAATAGATATCAAACCCAAAGTAAAGAAATACTGGAGGAAAATACACAGCTTATTCTTTAGAAAACTTAACAGAACTTATTTGTTAAAAAGAAATGCATTGCATACCCCTCTGGCACTCAAAGTGTTAATGACCAGAGAGGGCTGTAAAATCCATTGAAAAGCAATGAGCTGCACACACCCCTGTTCCTTAAAAACTTTAAATAATATGTGGTCAGCTACCATATGATATTGTCTGCGCCATTTTCAGGAATGATGTTTAAAGCAATTTTCACTCCTCACTTCCTGTAACGTCTTCAATGTTTAAAAACTAACTTCCTGTTCAGGATGTGAGGAACACAAAAGAATATGTATTCCATCAACCTGCTGAAAAACAGTACATGGTATGGATACATTTTCAAATAAAACTGGGATTTTATAGCACGTTCATATATACAGTATATATTGTAAGTTCTAGCAAGCAGGGCCCTCTTATCCGTTTGTCTTCAGCACATTCTAATGTTGATTGTAAAATAGGATTTTAGTCTTACCTGTTAAATCCTTTTCACTTAGTCCATACAGGTCACTGGTACTCTGGGAGGCGTAAGTCCCCTTTAATAGGCAGGAACAACTATGCAAATAATTTGCAAGGGGCGGAGCCTCCCCTCTTACTTAAGCCACCTTCTGGCCAGAGCCACTTTAGATTGATTTGAGACCCTAAAACTGACCTCAGGTAAGCAAAAAGAAAGACTCCTGTGAGCATGCCCGAACGGTCTCCCACTGAATGCCACAGGAGAGTCAAGACTGGTCCCTTGACAGGGTGGGAGACCAGTGACCTGTATGGACTAAGTGAAAAGGATTTAACAGGTAAGACTAAAATCCTATTTTCACTGTCGTCCAATACAGGTCACTGGTACTCTGGGATGTACAAACATTGAGCTGATCCAGAGGCGGGAAGTAAGGCAAGGACCAGGCGCAAGGCCCAAGTCACTAGAACTGCTATGACCAGTTGATAACATAGCCCAAACTGTAAGTGTCAACGGACACCAACCAAGGGAACAATCCCTGAACTAACACAGCACACGGAACTAGAGCCAACCGGGCTCAACAGTAAAGAAGCACTAAGGATCACAGAGCGGAAGACCTACACAGGCAAGACTGCCTCCAGGACCTTCCTTCCAAAACTGGCATCAGCCGAAGCCAGTACATCAACTCGATAGTGCTTAGAAAAAGTGTGCACAGAGGACCAAGTGGCCGCTCTGCACAGTTGATCAGCAGAAGCTTGATTCTTGTAGGCCCAAGAGGCCCCAATAGATCTGGTGGAATGGGCAGTCACCCGGAAGGGAACATGCTTATTCCTCAACTTATAGGCTTCACGGATGGTAGCCTTAATCCAAGAGGCAATGGTAACTTTGGAAGCCGGTCTCCCTGCCCTAGGCCCCTCAGGAACGACGAATAGAGCGTCAGACTTCCTGATAGACTCGGTGCGATGAACATAAAACTTGAGGCAACGCACCACATCCAACAGATGGAGATCTCTTTCCTTGTCAGATGAAGGATTAGGGCAGAAAGAGGGAACCACAATCTCCTGATTGATGTGAAACTCAGACACAACCTTGGGTAAGAATTCCTTGGTAGTGCGAAGCACAGCCTTATCCTTGTGGAACACCAGGTAAGGAGGTTTACAAGACAAGGCCTGTAACTCTGCTACCCGGCGCACTGACACCACAGCCAAGAGGAAGGCCATCTTCCAAGTCACAAGACGTAATGGAATGGAAGCCAAGGATTCAAACGGTGGTCGCTGTAGAACTCCCAGCACCAAATTGAGATCCCACTGGGGAGCAGGACTCTTAAAGGCAGGTCGAACATGAGTCACACCCTGGAAGAAGACTTTCACATCAGGAAGGACAGCAATCCGTTCCTGGAAAAACACAGACAAGGCAGAAGTCTGAACTTTGAGGGAACTCAGACTGAGCCCCTTATCCACACCGTCCTGCAAGAAGGCCAGGACAGTGGGAAGATGGAAGTCAAGTGACAACTTCTTGTCAGAGCACCATGTCACGAAAGTTGACCATATGCGATGATAGATCTTGGAAGACACAGGCTTACGAGCACTGAGCATCGTCGATACCACAGAAGGAGAAAAGCCTTTCTTTGCTAGAATCGAGGATTCAACCGCCATGCCATCAAATGGAGAGAGTGAACATCCTCTTTCCACAGATACCCCTGAAGAAGCAGGTCCGGACGGGCTGGAAGTGGGATTGGATCCTTCACTGACATGGCCATCAATTCCGGAAACCAGGACTGGCGAGGCCAGTTTGGAGCAATCAGGATGACAGGACAACGTTCCCTCTTCAACTTCTGGATAACTCTGACCAATAGAGGAAGAGGAGGGAAGATGTAAGCCAGGGAGAAGTCCCAAGGGATCGACAAGGCATCCACTGCTAGAGCAAGGGAGTCCCTCAACCGGGAGCAAAACACCGGAACCTTCCTGTTGTGTCTGGTAGCCATCAGATCCACCACAGGCATCCCCCACCGTTGAGTGAGCATGTGAAACACCTCTGGGTGAAGAGCCCATTCTCCGCTGTCGACGGTATGATGACTGAGGAAGTCTGCCATGACGTTGTCCACGCCTGGAATATGAACCGCAGAGATGACAGGCACGTGATCTTCTGCCCAAGACAAAATATCCTTGACCTCCCACCAGGCGGAACCGCTTCTTGTGCCGCCTTGCCTGTTGATGTAAGCCACCGCCGTGGCGTTGTCGGACTCCACTCTGACTGGAAGACCGGTCAATTGAGACTCCCAGTGCCTCAGGGCCAGCCGGACAGCTCGAAGTTCCAGAACATTGATGGAGAGCATGGATTCCTCCAGACCCCATTTCCCCTGAGCACTGAAGCGACCCCAGACTGCACCCCAGCCCCGAAGGCTGGCATCCGTAGTGACTGTGGTCCAAGGAGGAACTAGAAAGGATTTCCCTTTCAGGAGATGAGAGAGATCTAACCACCAGTGCAGACTCGACTCGACATGAGGAGGAAGAGAAACAGACAGATGTTGATGATCTGGATGATTCTTGCACGTCTGGATCACAAATCTCTGAAGATCCCTGGAGTGGGCCATGGCAAATGGTACTGCTTCGATCGTGGAAATGAACTTCCCCACTAAGGACGACAACTTCGGTACTGGAATCACGTCCATGTCCAGAATTCCAGCCACTCTGACAGCTATCTGGTGAGCCACGTCCTCTGGAAGAAACACCATGCATTGGCGAGTGTCGAACAGGAGACCCAGGAACAGAAGCCTCTGAGATGGAATCAAGTCCGACTTGTCCAGATTCAGGATCCAGCCATGATGGTTCAGGGTGTGCATGCACATCTGTAATTGCTGAAGGAGAAGCTCCGCTGAGGAGGCCTTCAGTAGTAGATCGTCCATGTAGGGGGTCACTCTGATCCCATCCTGATGGAGCACCGCTATCAATGAGCCCAACACCCTCTGGAAGACCTGAGGGGCTGAAGTCAACCCAAAGGGGAGCGCTGCAAACTGAAAGTGTCCCCTGTGGCAGGCAATCCTGAGATACCGCCTGCTCTCTGGATGAATAGGGATGTGAAGATAAGCATCCTGAAGGTCCAGGGAGGCAAGAAACTCCCCTGGAGACATTGCTGCAATCACAGAGCGCAGGGACTCCTGGCGGAAGTGGGAAGTCACCACATAGGCATTGAGATCTTTGAGATCCAAGATGGGACGGGCTCCTCCGTCCTTTTTGGCTACCACAAACAGGTTGGAATAAAATCCTGAACCTGTGTCCCCCTGAGGAACCGCCTCCAGGACCTCTTTGTCCAAGAGATCCTGAATAGCGTCGTCGAACAGACGCCTTTTTGTGGGTTCCTGAGAAGGACGAGTAAAATGGAACCGAAAAGGAGGAAGGGAAGAGAAAGGGATCCTGTATCCCTCTGACACCACCTGAAGAACCCATGGGTCCGCCACTGACTCCTCCCAAGTCCGGCGAAAGATGCGGAGACGACCGCCTACAGCCGGATGCGGACCCGGGTTCGGCGAGTCATGCCGAAGCAGTCTTGGAGGTCTTGGCCTTGGAGGCAACTTTGGGCCTCCAGGACTGTTTGGGCTTGGAGGAGGAGCGCGTAGTGGGAGGACCCGTTTGGGCCGAGGAGCGTGTCTCAGTCTGAAAGGAACGAAAGGACCGATTGCGTTTGGCTGGAAACTTTTTCTTAAAGACTGAGGGTAGAAGAGTACTTTTACCGCCAGTAGCCTCACTGATCATTTCTTTGAGTTCAGACCCAAAAAGCAAATTCCCCTGAAAGGGCAAGGAAAGGAAGGCTTTCTTAGAGGCTGTATCAGCAGACCAAATTTTCAGCCAAAGAGCGCGTCTAGCCACCACAGAAGAAGTGGAGGCCCTCGCCATCATGCGCACAGCATCAAAAGCAGCGTCAGCAACATAGTTCTGAGCTTCAGTGATATTAGCAAGAAGCTGCAACTGTTCAGATACAGGCGCATCCTGGCGAACCGCTTCAGTCAGTCGTTCAGTCCAGGCCGCAATAGCTCTATTAACCCATGCCACAGCAAAAGTGGGGCGCATGGCTGTGCCAATGGAGGCAAAAATAGACTTAAGAGAGAGCTCTAGTTTCTTATCCGTCCAGTCCTGCAAGGCAGAGGCATCTGAGACAGCCAAAGCAGTAGATTTGGATAGTCTAGACACAGGAGCATCCACTTTGGGAGGATGAACCCATTTTGCCAGCTCCGCCTCAGGAAAAGGGTAAAGTTTAGCAAACTTTTTGGAGACAGAGGAAGATCTATCAGGATTCTTCCATGCCTCAGAGACCAGACGGGCAAGAGTAGGGTTAGTTGGAAAACAAACAACTGGTTTAGATGGCTTTTTCTGAAAAACATCAGTAGGATCATAAGTGGATTCCTGAGTCAGAGGAAGGTTGAGCGTATTCAGAACCGCTCTGATCAGACCCTCAGCCGAAACTTCAGGGTCACACTCATAGGGGTCCCCAATGGACCTGTTAGATTCAATAACAGTACGTTCCTCAGCATCAGAATCCTGTAAAAGTTCTTCTTCAGAAGAATCAGTGATATCAGGAGCTCCCTGTGGCTTAGGCAGGGAGGTCCTGATAGTAGAGGGGGTCTGCCAGACCTGGAGAGCCCCCTGTACCTGAGAGGGAAAGAGTTGAAGCGTGGATCTGAGATCCCTAGTAGCAGCTTTAAACTCCCTCACCCAAGATGGCTCAATAGCGTGGCTGGGAAGCCCAGGGTTGCTATCTTGACCAGTACAATTAGGGCATAGATCCCCCACATTATCGCCATCCAGCCCAATGTGGCAAGAGGAGCAAAACGCCATGGGGGTAGCGGACCCCCCATCCTCCTTAGACTTGGGTCTAGCCCCTAGCTCCAGTGAAGTAGACATGCTCACAGCGTCAATATACCCCACTAATAACACTATCACCCAGAAAAAGTGTTAAGATTAAAGTTTCACCCCAGAAATGTTCTAAAAACGGACTTATCTGGCCAGCGAAGGGTTAATCTGTTGAGGAAAGAGAAGGCTCGGTCCCTGCGTAGTGTACTCGCCTAGGAAAAGTACCACAAAATGGCGTCCGTCGTGACAGCCAATCAGAAACGAGCGCGAACCAAGCGCTCATGGGAAATGTAGTTTTCCTGTCCAAGTACCCCAAACATTGCCCGAAGCCCCCCTGAACACCCCACATGAATAAAACACATTCCGGATGATAGATCAGGAGCCTAGAATTAAAATGAGCCCTCTCTGAAGTTGCTGTGACAAGCGGTTCCAGAGATATGTCCCATACTGTGAATTCCCATAGAGAGTAAAGGAGCCCTTGCGTCTGAGCGGGAAAAAGCCGCGCTTAAAGGCGCGGAACACCATTTTTAATAAAGTTTAGTAAAACATTAAAAAGTGCCCAAACAAGCATGAAACACATGAGAAACATAAATAAATGAATACCCAATGCTCCAAAACTCAGAGAATAACACAGAAATTGCATAAACAGTAATAATGCAATAAAAACACCCTATGAGTGCTGGAGTGTATTAAAACTCCCAAATACAAGCCCATCAAAGGGACACTGTGGGGACAAGTGGACCTTCAGCACTCAATGGGTGACTCACCTTCCTTGCTGACTTCTGTCTTCAGGTGACCATGATAAGGAGGGAAAGAACCAGAGGTAAATTCCCCAACAGGGGAGCTGCTTAACACAAGCTGTCCCCTCTTCAGGGCATAGGTCCACAGAAAATCCCTGGAAGCTGCACCAGCCACTTTAAAGAGGGCAATTCACAGCCATGGTCACCCTCCTAATGGTGGTATTCCATATTTGAATAAAAAATAATAAAATACTAAGATGCATAGATGTTCTCTACCTGGTGTGGAAGCACACCAGGAACAAATCAATCTAAAGTGGCTCTGGCCAGAAGGTGGCTTAAGTAAGAGGGGAGGCTCCGCCCCTTGCAAATTATTTGCATAGTTGTTCCTGCCTATTAAAGGGGACTTACGCCTCCCAGAGTACCAGTGACCTGTATTGGACGACAGTGAAATATCCTTATATATTTTAACTAGGGGCGCACTGAAATTTTGGTAGCTGAAATGTTTTGGCTGAAAATGGCATTTTCGGCAAAAAGCCGAAATAAAAAAATGGCCGAAAATATGGCCAAAAATCTGTTGCACTGGATTAGAGGTTACCACGGGAGTAAGCAATTGAAATAAGTGACTCTAATGGCGAGTCAATCCAGCGCTGCTCCGGGCTCTCATTTAACCCTAATGGCATTAATAATAATAATAATAATATTTTCCTTACCCTGCAATATCAGCATTAAACATCGCTATAACGTACAATAAATTGTGCTCCTCTCACAATCAGATTTCCCCGCTAAGCGCCGCTCCGGACTCTCTCTCTCCCCTCTTCAGGCATGCCCCTTGCTGTTCATTTTAATGCCTGAAGAGGGGGAGAGAGTGCAGAGCAGCGCTCAGCGGGCAAATCTGATCGTGAGAGGAGCACAATTTATTGTATTTTACAGCGATGTTTAATGCGGTTATTGCAGGGTAAGGAAAATATTATTATTATTAATGTCATTAGGGTTAAATGAGAGCTAGTAACTCTGTTCTTGTGCGACAGCTAAGAGCTAATTACATGTCTGCTGCACACAGGCCTGGGAGTGTAGGTGATGGGTACTATGCAGACATAGATGGGGAAGTGTTTGCTCGACAGTGAGGTGATGAGGGAGCCGCTGCGACCTGGAGGTCGCGGTATTACCCACACGAGGCGGGGAGAAGCTGGGCTGGAGGAGGAGCAGGGGGAGGAACCACTGGAGCCCAGGTAATAACTGGTTTGCAGAAGGCATTTATGTATATGTGGATTTTCAGCTTTTGTTAGACTAAATCTTATTTCTATCCTGTGAATTGCCAGATGAGGATAACCGAAGTTTTAGTTCATTAACAGCTGATCAGTAGCCATTGATGCAGGTGGAAATTGTAGTCCAAAAACAGGCAGAGAGCAACAGGTATTCGCTAGTTGAAAATTATGGGATTACAATGCAGCATCTGAAAACTATCATGGTAATGGCATCAAGGATAAAGGCAACAGCAGACTGTCACTTCCTGGTGTGCCATGTCTTGTTCCTTCCTTATAGAGAAGCTTTAGTATATGACTAATGTATTTGTGCTTATAGGCGTGTTCTCTTGCCTATATCAACTAGTACACATAAACTGAAACTGTAGATACAGATCGTAAGGTAGATAGCTGCAAATCTGGAACAAACCAATTACATCGCAGGGAACTAATGGAAAGTCCCAATTATTTAAATGGGGGCTTGAATTATGAATGGGTAAACACATTGTTATGAGAAGTTAGGATGCATAATTTCACCTTTGTCCTCTTTAGCTCATTGAATTGTACTGAAGTTTGATGAGCTTCTATGGTTCATGTGCCCCTCAACCCCCAGATGCAGCACAGGTAAGCCAGTAGTACTGAATGGCCTGGTGCTAGGGGAAGGTAGTGGATGTCATGGGGGGTACTGGAAAAAAAAAAAAAAAAAGTAATTTTCGGTTTCGGTATCGGTTTTCGGCCTAGTGCATCCTGAAGTTTCGTTTTTGGTTTCGGCTCAGAAATTTCATTTCGGTGCACCCCTAATTTTAACCCAGTGTACACTATTCTATTGTTATTTAACTATTGTACAGTCCTGTAGAATCTGCTGGTGCTTTAGAAATAAATAATAGAATACCAGGCTGAATTTTCAAGCAAGTGTTTCTTTTAGCCACTGCTTGAAATATCTCCACTGCATTGTTAAACAATGTGCTGGAGAAATCTATAGCATGTAAGGGGTTAATGAACAATAAATCTTTATTATAAAAATATATTCTGTTGAGTAAAGCAAAAGTACTTCATTAAAATGAAATGAAAAAATATTTTGATGGGAAATTCACAAGATGAAACAAGCTTTCAACTGGAAATCAAACACTCTCCATAAACAGAAATAGTAACAACATGACCCAGTCGTTTTGATTATCTCTTTAAGTGCCAGAGGGGTGTGCAATACATTGCTTTGCAATGCGCTGTGCACCCCTCTGGCACTCAAAAGGTTAAAAAGAAACATTTTTGGCTCTGTAATTTGAATGATGCACATCTATGCAGTGGAAGTACCCTTGTTTCACTCAACAGTAAAAGCCTTTCAATGTTCATTTTACTGCCCCTTTAAAGGGATAGTAATGTTTCAAAATAAAAGCAGTTCCAGTTAATCTTCATAGTATTTGGACCATGGAGAGTGTTATTTCAGTACTGTCAGAGTTGTAGTTCAAGAGTAATTGAATGATAAATGATCCCCCTCCTACTCCTTTTACCTAGTGTAAGCCACCTCCCCTCAGATGTGGAATCTGGTCTTAAGACTGGACAGCTCACAGCAAGGGACAATCTTCTTACTGTGAGAACAATAAAAACTCTGCCCCCCTTGACAGGTTTTTTAGGTTTTTCCCTTATCATAATTGAGGATTGTCGCTCTCTGCAAGCAATCTGGACACCACCTTGCTGTTCTGAGCTGAGCAGTGTTACATCAGTAAAAGGGCAGGAGGGGGATACTTTATCAATTACTCTTGAACTACAACTCTGACAGTACTAAAATAACACTCTCCATGGCCCAAATACTATGAAAATTAATTGGAGCTGCTTTTAATTTGAAACATTACTATCCCTTTAAAGTACAGAGCCCTATGCCTCTTTGTTTCTATTCTTCCATGTCCCAATAAGTTAGGATGTAAATACCAGTGTATTGGAATGAGCTATCACTAAAAATGATAAACACTGCAATATATATTGGGAATTACAATTGTATCCTTAACTCCATGGACACAGAAAAGTCTCCATCTCCTTGTGAAGCAATGTGTTGGGAGACCCCTCTTGCATTCAATGGGTTAAAAGGAGACACACTGAGGCTGATGTACCAACAAAAAATTGTGTAATTCTGGAGCAAATCAACTGTACGATAGGAAACAAATATTCATGTTGATTTAAATGGAGTGTTTAACTCTTTGAATTGCTTTGCAGTGTGTTTGAAACCTCTTTAGCACAAGAGGTTAAAAGACAGATTTCAATTAATGGGTATGTTTGAATTTGTATTTATTCTGTATAATGCAGTTTGTTTTCATCACTTTTCTTAGTATAGCAGCCTTGCTGTCAAGAGACCCAAACTCACACAAAGCACCAATGGTGTATTCCCAAACTCACATCTTTTATTAAATACCAACACAAGGGGTGCAGACAACACACACCAGGAAGAATTAGAACACCAAAATATAAAACTCTTCTCACAAAGCATGCTGGTGATTAACCCCTACAGGACTGTGTGGGCTTCAAAGCTGTCACAGCACTGAGAAGGTTAACACCCGACTAGTACAAGCCGTTAAGGCACATCAGGGCTCGGTTTCCCATCCCCAGCCTGGCGGATTGTTCTGCATCACCCTACTGTGACATCTCCACAGCTTCTAGGCCTCAGGCATCTTGTCGGCATGTCATGCACATTGTGGGGGGCACCAGTGAAGGTGTCCACTGCAGGCTGCCAAAACACATGAGTTAGTGGAGTCCACTGCAACTTCAGACATTCAGGGCCATATATACATAAAATCCAGCAATTCTGAGGCAAAAATAAAAGCCCCCATTCATTTTAATGGGGTATTAACCCATTCAATGTCAGAGAGGTCTCCAAGGCATTATGAAGCAATTTGCTGGAGATCTCTAACATTCAAGGAATGAAGTGCCTTATTCGGGAAGGTTTAAAGTGCCATTCTGGAGCAAACCAGCTGCACCATAGGGGACAAATGACAATTCCCACTGATTTAAATGTGTCTTTTAACCCTTTGAGTTCCAGAGGGATATCAAACACATTGCTTTGCAATGCGTTGGATACCCCTCTGCACTTTTAACCATGTGAAAGCCAGAGGTCTCCAACACATAGATTTGCAATATATATTGGAGCCCTCTCTAGCATTCAAGGGGTTAAAAGCCACATTTAAATCATCAAGTATTTTCATTTGTCCTCCTGTGTTGCAGTTGGTTGTCTTCAGAATTTCTACAATTTAGCTTGAATAAAACCCAAAATGCCTTATGTAAATCAGTACAAGTTTTGGGAATGTCCCAGAGTTGCACTTTTCTTTGTACATATGGCCCTAAATGGTGTGGAGTTAAAAGATTCCCCCCTTCTGAAGGAGCTCTTTAGATCACAGTCACTGCCCAGGGGTTAGTTTGTTGCAAGTCCTAATTACACTGGTCTCTTCACACATTAGGCCTTATGTATAGAGTCAACTTTTTTGATTTTATACATAAGGCCCCATTGTGTCTGCATATGTGGTTTGTAGAGTGACTCGCAGGTGGACAACTTTCTCACTTAGTTACAAATGGAAATGTTTTCACTTGGAACAATAAAATAAAATAAATAATTGGGACGTGGCCCTCTCCAGGAGTGGTGTTCGTGGTGTTAGTAGAGGGCAGGGAGGACACAAAACAGATTCCAACTTTAACATTTTAACCAAACACTGAGCCCCTGTCATGCAAAGGGGAGGACGACATGGTCTGTTCCAGCGAGCCGTCATGAGTTGTGGAAGGGGTAAGAGGGGAAGCAAGAAAAAAAGGAGGGAAAGGTTAGCTATGTTTGGCACTTTGGCCCAACACTGGTTTCTAGTTGGCTGTGGCAGAGACAGATCCCTCTCCAAACCCAAAAGGCATGTGGCGGACACTGGGAGAGAATATAAAGAGTGCAGGAACTTTAACCCTATATTTGTCCCTAAAAGCACCTGTCTGGATTCATCACTGGGAAATGCTCTTCTGTAATGGTGAAGTGAAGATCATCCCCTTTTCCCATACTGGCCTTGTCAGTGGCCTGGCTTTGTTATACCCCATCCTCCCCCTCCCGCACCAAATAGTGAGTCTCTCTCTGGGTACGTGCACTGGGATACACACAGGGTTTTCATGCAGAGGGGCTCGCCACTCAGGAAGAGTGTTTTGCTGTCAGTCCACCACAGTCAGGTGCGGCTCTCACTGTTTGAGTATATTTCCTGCTTTGTCCATAACATGCGATCTGCGGCCACCCAGCTATGGCTTGCCGAAAATCCCTCCAAATGTTGAGGCAATGACGATACCCAGTACCACACAGCAGATAATGATCATAATCTTCTTCTGCAGAGATAAAGAGATCAGCATGTAAATATGTTCTCCAGTTCACTGCTGACTAACCTCTTTTTATTTTAGCAGGCCAGTTCCCATATAAACAGATAGTGATGAGACAAGGACATGCTAGGTACTGACCACCGGGGCTAAAGCCCCGCATCTGATAATTAAAACCCCAGACCTTGTTGCTAGTAGGGGCATGTTATGACACTTATGAAAACATACACACTGCAGGGATATAAGAAAATGCATGAGGATGCTCAGCGTTTGTTCACACTTTAGGAGTGAATGAATGATGGACCCTTCTCTCTAGGACAGCATTCCCAGGCTATGAGGGGAAGACAATTTCTGAGACACATTATATTAGTATTTCAGAGCAGGGAATTGTATTCTGAATGACAACTTCTTCTTAATTGAAGAAGTTTAAGTAGAGGTTTCTTAATGGTCTATAAAGAGGTTCATGTTGTACTTTTTACTGTCCTTTTAAGAAGCCTTTACATATGGGGGCAGTATAGGGTCACTAAATGTCCCTTTTAAACCACAGAGATATGGGGACAGAGCTCTTTTCCCACAGCTCGGAGAGCACATCCAGTGGTTCAAAACAGTCTTCCACGGACACCATACTGACCCTTGAAACTACTATGCTGGAGATGGCTCTTGCATCCAAAGGGGTAAACTATTCTTAAAATAAAATGAGGTTAGCATTTTGCATTAAATCCCTCACTGTCTCTGAAGCAGTAAAGTCAGGTTTGATTCAATTGTCAGCTCCTTGTAACCATAGAAAGTCACTTTATCTCCCTGTGCCTCAGGGGGCAAAAGTACATTGTTAATTATATGGGACAGAGACTCATTATGGACCATATGCACAAAGTTATCATCATTTATTTATAAAGTGCCAGTAGATTCAACATCACTGTACAACAGCCTGACAAGACACAGAACACTGTTCAAGTAGATACAATGGACACAAAGGTATTTACAAGCAACATTAACCCTTTTGACTGCCAAGGTATATCCAACATATTGCAATGTGGTGTATACCCCTCTGGCACTCAAAAGGTTAACGACCAGAGACCCTAGGGGTGGAGTTCCTCTTAAGGACCAAGTTGACAACATTTGGCGCACCAGCACACGTGGTTGATGATGTGTACCGACGCGCCAAACTGGGGTCTGATAGTAACCGCTCCGGTCTTGGATAGGTCCATTTCAGACCCCACTAGTGTTTACAGCGCTCCCGCAGAGAGTGATGTAAGCACAAAATATGTGATGTGCCAGGACTATCACCAGTCCTTTAGGCAAGGAATTCAGCGATGGTCCTGACACGTCACCTGTCCTTAAGGGGTTAAATGACACTTTAGGCAGAAGCCTCTAATGAAGTACAGCAATTCTGTAGAAAACTAACTGCACCACAGTGTAGAAATAAACATGTCCAAAAGTCCGATTGTGTAAATGGGGTTTCTAAGTCCTTGAATTCTCCAGAAGTCACCGGCGCATTGTGAAGTAGCGCTCTGGAAACCTCTCAAACATTCAGGGTTTAACCCTTTGAGAGCCAGAGGGATATGCAACACATTGCATAGCAATGTGCTGCGTATGCCTCTGGCACTCATAGGGTTAAAAGCCCCTTTTAAATCAATGGGTATTTTTATCTGCCCATTATAGTACAGTTGGTTTGCCCCAGAATGGCTCCTCTTTACTTTGTGCATACGGTCCCATGAGTGAATAGGTCCCTGTACAGAGCACTATATAAAAATACATATAATACATTGCTGTGTAGCGTACAGAGAGGAGGAGGAAACAAAGACCTAGTTCACATGGACGATTGTGTTGTAAGATGTTGCCGCAACACAAGTTTGTAATTGAAAATGACTGTAGCTGCACATGACACCCATGTGAACTACATCCCATAAAACAGTGAGGCATATGCTGTGAAATACTATGCTGCAACAAAGTGGCTCATGTGAACTCAGACTAACACAACAGTAAACCAGTTTTCATTCACTTAGATGAATACGCACCCTCCTTGCTTTACTTTGGTACTTGACAGCCTTTTTGGTGTCCGAGACAGCTCTTTCCACATAATCCACAGCATGTTCCACGTTATACTCTATACGGTCGATCATCTCCCCCTGATGGGGTGCAGAGAGGAGGGGAAAGGGAAATGGGGAATAGCAGGACAAAGTAGAGGCCAAAGACAAAGAGCAGGAGAGGTTGGGAAGACATTGAAATAGGAGACATAAAGACCATGAGAGGGAGAGAGCGAACAAGAGTAACACAGAAGAGAGAAGAAGAAATACAAGAGACAGATAAGAGTATCGAGTGCATGCATATGAGATGCAGTTGTATGATTTATAAAGGAATAAAAATCCATGTATTAAAAAAAAATATATATAATGCAAATTCATGAAGGAAATGGGAGGAAGGGTGAAAAATATACACACACAATCACACACACACACACACACACACACACACACACACACACACACACACACACACACACACACACACACACACACACACACACACACACACCACAGAGATATAACCCAGAAAGAAAAGAGGAAAGCAAGAAAAAGATCCATGAATCCATAAGAGAGATAGACACACACACAATGGAATTTAGACACAATGAGAAACATGAAAATAGAGAAAATCAGTGGGAGGAGATATGCAACATGCAACAGAGGAGAAAAGTCAGAAAAAGAAGGAGAAGGACTCAGACAGGAGATAGGAAAGTGAGACACGAAGAGAACGAGGGACAACAGAGGAGGGCCAGAGAGGAGAAAGAGACTTAATATTTTAGAATTCAATCTAAGAACCTTGCTCATTACCTGTCCTTCTTGGGGTGACTTTCAGCCCCACTTGCTGCTCCGACCAGCTGTTACCTGCACACATACACAGATACAGAGGTAGTGTTAGTCGGCTGAGCTTTATGCACAAACTAAATGTAATTCTATCAAGAAAATAAACACATAAAAGAGTCAGATATACAGCCAGGAGCGTGCAGTCTGTGACTACCCTGCTGTTATTGGCCTACAGTTCCCTTCTTTCTTAACTGGCTCTTGGCCAGATGAGGATGCTAGTAGCTGTAGTCCAACAACCACTGGTGAGTTGCAGATTGTGCACCCCAGTTTACTAGTGCTTGATTAGACAGAGAAACAGAAAAGAGGCACAAGAAAACTCTAAAAAAAGCACATCAAACCCAGAAAAAACTATATTTTGTTTATCCAAATTAAAGGGATTCTATGGACATATGCACAAAGTAACAACAAGGAATTTAGGTGCAAACCAGCAGTATCATAGGGAACAAATTAAATCTCTTATTGATTTAAATGGGAATTTTAATTCTGTGAATGCTAGAGTGGTCTTTAAAACCATGTTTCAGAAACTGCTCTAGTATTTAAGGGTTAAAAATGAGAATACTGGGAATTCTCATTTGATTCCTATGGTATAGCTGCCTAACCCCACAACTGTTCCACTTTACATTCGTGCCTATAGCTCTATATCTTATAGATTACAGTACTGTACTGAATCAATCATGTACACTGAATTAAAGTGATAGTAATATTTCACAAAAACAGCAGCTCCAATTAATCTTCATAGTATTTGAGCCATAAAGAGTGTAATTTCAATACTGTGAGAGTTGTAGTTCAATAGTAATTGAATTATAAATTTTCCCCCTCCCGCCCCTTTTACCTAGTGTAAGCCACCTCTCCTCAGGTGTGGAATCCAGTCCATAGACCACACAGCTCACATCAAGGGTCAATATTCTTAGTTTGAGAACAATGAAAACCCTGCCCCCCTTGACAAGTTTTTCAGGTTTTTCCCTTATCTTAATTAAAGATTGTCCCTCTCTGCAATCTACCCGGACACTCCCTACTGCTCTGAGGTGAGCAGTTTTACATCAGTAAAAGGGTTGGGAGGGGGACACTTTATCATTCAATTACTCTTGAACTACAACTCTGACAGTACTGAAATAACACTCTCCATGGCCCAAATACTAGGATGATTAATTTGAGCTGCTTTTATTATGAAACATTACTATCCCTTTAATGGTCACTGGACTCATGGGCGTCCGGGGGGGGGGGCACTTCTCCAATCCCTCTACAATACCCACTCCATATAAACAAAGGGGCTGGAGGTCATATTATGGCTTTGTCCCCCCTGGAAAAATGTCTACGGACACCCTTGACTGGACTGTTGTAGATATCCATCACACTATGACAGAAACACATGGGCTACTTTTAGAGAAAGAAACAGTGACAGAAAAGGAAGAACTGCTTGTGTAGTGCATGCTGGGGTCACAAGATCACAGACTAACCAGACTAAATAAACACACCACAGCACAAGAACATATATCCAATACCTACCAGCTGAACTCTCATCCCACATGCAGCATGGGAAGTAAAGACAGGAGGGAGGGTCAAAAAACCATTGCCCAAATGGCAAGGTATTGAGCAGAGTACCTCTGCTCAGCGTGTGACCTCAGCTACAAGCTGCATCAACCCCACTGACACTGTATTTATTACAGCAAAATAAAAAATATGGGAATCTTGTTATAAATTGTCAGCAAATTGTAAATATGTCAGATCTCCAACAAGAAGCTAGGAAACCTGCCCATGCTTGGGGTGGCGCACAAGTGCCAGGCAGAACACATACCTGACTTTCCACTAGCATGGCCATGTCCATGAACATGTCATGTAGCTCCCGGATGCTGTTCTCCAGCTTGATGATCTCGCTATGTCGTGTCTCAATTTCATTCAGAGCTTGCTTCGTAATGTTGGAGTCCATGATTATCTGTAAGAGGAAAATGGGTATTCAGTGATGTCTAGTGGAAGGAACAAAGGTTGAATTATCACATGGGTAAAAACTGAAAATGGAAAGTTCTAATTCATTTTTTTTTAACTGTAGCCCAAAGTTGGGTTTCCAGTTGTTGTACTATAATTCCCATAATTCTCAGCCAGCTACTGAAGACGGAATTAGAAGACTGTGGTGGAGTTGCAGCCAGGCGAAGGCTGGCCGGGGGGCAATTGCCCCCTGGACTGATAATATGGCTGGGTCTGTGGGCCACTGCATCAATCTGCTGCTGTAAAGGGAGCTACACTAGTGATACCACAGAGCTTACAATTGAAATGGAGCTACAAAAATGATACCACAGAGGTACAATCCAAATGGAGCAACACTAGTAGCATAACCCATTTCTCTTGTAAGAGCTATATTATCACTAGTGTAGCTTTACTTAAATTGTAAGCTCTATACATACCTGGGAACTCTCAGGGTTTGACCCTGAGACTCAGTATTTTCATTCAAATCTCTGGACAAAGGGTCAGATTCTCAGGGTGAGAAAGCCCAATGTTACCTACTGTATGAACTGCACTTTTCTTTCATCTCTAAATGTATACCAGACAGTCAGAGGGAGACACTCTGCTTGTCTTATGAGTTCAACCAATGAGATCTCTAAGTTGTAAAATATTAAAAGGTCATTGATGACTGATTGGAGAACCTCTGGATTAGGCATGCAAGGATATACCACCTAGAATGTATGTTCTTGGAACCTTTAAGGGTTAACATTTCACAGATCTCAGAGTCAGCTCATTTAGAAAGTTCCCAGATATGGCTTTGTAGTATTAGTAGGGTAGCCCTATTTCAACTCTAAGCTATGTGGTATCACTTGTCTTACTTCATAACATTAATGTCAGCTTTAAAATAAACAAAAGTTGGGTGGCTGGGACAGTGGGCTGGAAAGATAGAAATGGACTACTTGATTGTATTTTCCCCTGGGCCACAAGTTGCCAGCCCTCCTCTGGTTACAGCAGGGGTGCATAACATTGTCCCTCTCACGGTGGTTGGGATACAACACCCACCATCTTTATCTGGTCAGTGGGATGGACACTGTAGAGTACCCCTGCTCTAACTGCACAACAATCCCAGAACACCATCTCCACAATATAGGAACAATGTTATGAAACCTACTGATTGGGGTCTTTAAAGATTGTGAGCAAAAAGGACAAGGTGGGGTCGATGGGTATAAACAACCAAAATACACATTGTTCCTCAATGTAATATGATTATAATTGGAAAGGCAAGACAGATATTAAACATTACCACAGGCTGCATGGAATGGCAGATGAAGAACAACAGCAGAATCACAGGTATCAGGTGAATCAAGCACTCACATACCCCTGAAGAGAAAATAGCTGGGTTTCCACTCTCCAACATGTCCTCCAGCTCCTCACTGGTTGTGGTCCTGCCAGCTGTGTATAAATGCATGATACAATGAATAATTTCTCCAAAACAGATCACATGTTTGAGTGAAAGAACACAACAGGAACATGTAAAAGAAAACAGGATTTTAGTCTTACCTGTTAAATCCTTTTCACTTAGTCCATACAGGTCACTGGTACAATGGGAGGCGATATGCCCCTTTAATAGGCAGGAACATTCATTCAAATGTATGCAGGGGGTGGAGCCTCCCCTCCTACTTAAGCTGCCTTCAGGCCAGAGCCAAGCTAGATTGATTTGAGACACTTAAACTGACCAGAGGTAAGCAAGAAAAGGAAGACTCCTGTGAGCATGCCCCGAAGGTCTCCCACTGAATGCCACAGGAGAGCCAAGAATAGTCCCTTGACAGGGTGGGAGACCAGTGACCTGTATGGACTAAGTGAAAAGGATTTAACAGGTAAGACTAAAATCCTATTTTCACTGTCGTCCAATACAGGTCACTGGTACAATGGGATGTACAAACATTGAGCTGTCCCTGAGGCGGGAAGTAAGGCAAGGACCAGGCGCAAGGCCCAAGTCACTAGAACTGCTATGAACCAATTAATCATATAGCCCAGTAACAGAAGTGTCAACGGACACCAACCAGGGGGAAAAACAAACCCCCAAACTAACACAGCACACTGAACTAGAGCCAACAGGGCTCAACAGTAAAGAAGCACTAAGGATCACAGAATAGAAGTCCTGAACAGGCAAAACTGCCTCCAGGACCTTCCTTCCGAAGCTGGCATCAGCCGAGGCCAGTACATCAATGCGATAGTGCTTCGAGAATGTGTGCACAGAGGACCAAGTGGCCGCTCTGCACAGTTGATCAGCAGATGCCTGATTCTTGTAGGCCCAAGAGGCCCCAATAGATCTGGTGGAATGAGCAGTAACCCTGAAGGGAACGTGCTTATTCCGCAATTTGTAGGCTTCACGGATGGTACATTTAATCCAAGAGGCAATAGTTACCTTGGATGCCGGTCTCCCTGCCCTAGGACCCTCAGGAATGACGAACAAGGCGTCAGACTTCCTGATAGACTCAGTGCGATGAACATAAAATTTAAGACAACTCACAACATCCAATAAATGGAGATCTCTTTCCTTGTCAGAGGAAGGGTTAGGGCAGAAAGAGGGAACCACAATCTCCTGATTGATATGAAATCCGGAGACAACCTTGGGTAAAAACTCCTTGGAAGTGCGAAGCACTGCCTTATCCTTGTGAAACACCAAGTAAGGAGGTTTACAAGACAGAGCTTGTAACTCTGCTACCCGGCGAACTGAGACAATAGCCAAAAGGAAGGCCATTTTCCAGGTCAAGAGACGTAAAGGAATAGAAGCCAAGGATTCAAACGGGGGTCTCTGGAGAACCCCCAGCACCAAATTGAGGTCCCACTGGGGGGCTGGACTCTTGAAGGCAGGCCGAACATGAGCCACACCTTGAAAGAAAACTTTATCATCAGGAAGAATAGCAATCCGTTCCTGGAAAAATACAGACAGAGCTGAAGTCTGAACCCCATCCTGCAAAAAAGCCAGGACTGTGGGAAGATGGAAATCAAGTGACAGATCCTTTTCAGCACACCATGCAACGAAGGTTGACCATATGCGATGATAAATCTTGGAAGACACAGGCTTGCGAGCTCTAAGCATAGTAGACACCACAGAAGAGGAAAACCCTTTCTTCTTTAGAATCGAGGATTCAACCTCCAAGCCATCAAATGGAGATGATGGACATCCTCCTTCCACAGATAACCCTGAAGAAGTAGATCTGGACGGGCAGGAAGCGGAACAGGATCCAACACAGACATGGCTAGCAGCTCCGGATACCAGGACTGACGAGGCCAATTTGGAGTGATCAGAATGACAGGACAACGCTCCAACTTCAGCTTCTGGATGACTCTGATCAACAGAGGAAGAAGAGAAAAGATGTAAGCCAGAGGAAAGTTTCATGGGATCGACAAGGCATCCACTGCTAGAGCGAGGGGGTCCCTCCACCGAGAGCAAAACACCAGCACCTTCCTGTTGTGTCTGGTAGCCATCAGATCCACTACAGGCACCCCCCACCTCTGGGTGAGAAGGAGAAACACCTCTGGATGAAGCGCCCATTCTCCGCTGTCGACTGTGTGACGACTGAGAAAGTCTGCCATGACGTTGTCTACGCCTGGAATGTGTACTGCTGAGATGACTGGCACATGATCTTCTGCCCAGGATAAAATGGCTTTGACCTCTAACCAAGCGGTGAGACTTTTTGTGCCGCCTTGTCTGTTGATGTAAGCCACTGCGGTGGCGTTGTCGGACTCCACTCTGACTGGACAGCCTTCCAGCTGAGATTCCCAGTGCCTCAGGGCAAGAAGTATGGCACGAAGTTCCAGAACATTGATGGAGAGAAGAGATTCCTCCAGTCCCCATTTCCCCTGAGCACTGAAACGACCCAACACAGCTCCCCATCCCCGGAGGCTGGCATCCGTCGTGACTGTGGTCCAATAGGGAACCCGAAAGGATCTCCCTTTCAGGAGATGAGACAAGTCCAACCATCATTGCAGGCTCAACTCGACATGAGGAGGCAGAGAGACTGACAGATGCTGATGATCTGGGTGATTCTTGCACGTCCGGATCACAAACCTCTGAAGTTCCCTGGTGTGTGCCATAGCAAATGGCACCGCCTCTATTGTGGAAATGAATTTCCCCACCAGAGAGGTAAACTTCGGCACTGGAACCCTGTCGAATTCCAGGATCTTGGCTACTCGGATAGCAATCTGATGAGCAACTTCCTCTGGTAGAAACACCATGCACTGCTGAGTGTCGAACAGGAGACCCAAGAAGAGGATCCGTTGAGATGGGACCAAGTCTGACTTGTCCAGATTCACAATCCAGCCGTGGCGATTCAGTGTGTGTATACACAGCTGCAGCTGCTGGTGGAGAATCTCCGCAGATGAAGCTTTCAGGAGCAGATCGTCCATGTAGGGAGTCACCCTGACACCATCTCGATGAAGCACAGCTATCAAAGATCCCAATACCCTCTGAAAGACCTGAGGGGCTGAAGTCAGTCCAAAGGGAAGAGCTGAAAACTGAAAGTGGCTCTTGTGACAGGCAAACCTGAGATAACGTCTGCTCTCTGGATGAATAGGGATGTGAAGATACGCATCCTGAAGGTCCAGGGAGGCAAGGAACTCCCCTGGAGACATTGCGGCTATCACAGAGCGCAGGGATTCCTGGTGAAAGTGGGAACTCACAACAAAGGAATTGAGATCCTTGAGATTCAAGATAGGACGAGCGCCTCCGTCCTTTTTGGCCACAATGAACAGGTTGGAATAAAATCCGGAACCTGTGTCCTCTGGTGGAACCAATTCCAGGACCTCTTCGTCCAAAAGATCCTGAATAGCGTCGTCGAACAGACGTCTCTTTGTAGGTTCCTGAGAAGGACGAGTAAAATGGAACCGGAAAGGAGGAAGGGAAGAGAAAGGGATCCTGTACCCCTCTGATACCACCTGAATTACCCATGGGTCCGTCACTGACTCCTCCCAAATCCGGCGAAAGATGTGGAGACGTCCACCTACAGCCGGATGCGGACCCGGGTTCGGTGAGTCATGCCGAAGCAGTCTTGGAGGTCTTGGCCTTAGGGGCAACTTTGGGCTTCCAGGACTGTTTGGGCTTGGAGGAGGAGCGAGTGGAGGACGGACCTGTCTGGGACGTGGAACGTGTCTCAGTCTGGAAGGAACGAAAGGAACGATTGCGTTTGGCTGGAAACTTCTTCTTGAAGACTGAAGGTAGAAGAGTACTTTTACCACCAGTAGCCTCACTAATCATCTCCTTAAGTTCAGAACCGAACAACAAGTTCCCCTGAAAGGGCAAAGAAAGTAAGGCTTTCTTAGAGGCAGTATCAGCAGACCAAATTTTCAGCCAAAGAGCACGTCTAGCCACCACAGATGAAGTAGAGGCCCTTGCCATCATGCGCACAGCATCAAAGGCAGCGTCAGAAACACAATTCTGGGCTTCTGCTATATTAGCAAGAAGTTGTAACTGCTCAGACACTGGTGCATCCTGGCGAACCGCCTCAGTCAGTCGTTCAGTCCAGGCTGCGATAGCTCTATTAACCCACGCCACTGCAAAGGTTGGACGCATGGCAGTGCCAATGGAGGCAAAAATGGATTTAAGAGAAATCTCTAACTTTTTGTCCGTCCAGTCCTGCAGGGCAGAGGCATCAGATACAGCTAAAGCTGTAGAAACAGGAGCATCCACTTTAGGAGGATGAACCCATTTTGCCAGTTCAGTCTCAGGAAAAGGGTAAAGCTTAGCAAACTTTTTGGACACAGAAGAGGATTTTTCAGGATTCCTCCACGCATCAGAGACTAGACGGGCAAGAGTAGGGTTACTTGGAAAACATATAACCGCCTTAGATGGTTTCTGAAAAACGTCAGTTGGATCATGAGTAGATTCCTGAGTCAGAGGAAGGTTGAGCGTGGTTAACACCGCTCTAATCAAACCCTCAGCAGAAACCTCAGGGTCACATTCATAAGGGTCCCCAATGAACCTATTAGATTCAATAACAGTGCCTTCCTCAGCATCAGAATCTTGTAAAAGTTCTTCCTCAGAAGAATCAGACACATCAGGAGCTCCCTGTGGCTTAGGCAGGGAGGTCATGATTGAGGAGGGGGTCTGCCAGACTTGTAGAGCCCCCTGAACCTGAGAGGGAAAGAGTTGGAGAGTGGATCTGAGATCCCTAGTGGCAGCTTTGAACTCTTTCACCCAAATTGGCTCAATAGCGTGGCTGGGAAGCCCAGGGTTGCTATCATGACTATCTGTACATTTTGGGCATAAATGACCTGAAAATTCTCTAGGCAGCCCAGAGTGACAAGAGGAGCAAAACGCAATGGGGGAAACAGACACCCCCGCCTCCTTAGTCTTGGGTCTAGCCCCTGACTCCAGTGGAGTAGACATGCTCACAGCGTCAGATATACACCACTAAGAAAAATCACCCAGTAGAAGTGTGAAAGATTAAAGTTTCACCCCAGAAATGTCTAAAATCGGACTTATCTGGCCAGCGAAAGGTTAATCTGCTGAGAGGAGAGAAGGCTCGGTCCCTGCGTAGTATACTCGCTGAGAATAACACCACAAAATGGCTGCCGCGACTGCAGCCAATCAGAAAACGAGCGCGAAACGGGCGCTCATGGGAAATGTAGTTTTCTCTCAGAAGTACCCCAAACACTGCCCGAAGCCCCCCCAAACTCCCCACACCCCAAAACTAGCCACCGGATGATAGAGCAGGGGAAGACCAATAAAATGAGCCCTCTCTGAAGTTGCTGTGATAAGCGGTTCCAGAGATATGTCCCACACTGTGCAAACCCATAGAGAGTAAAGGAGCAATGGCGTCTATGCGGTAAAAGGTGCGCTTAAAGGCGCGGAACATCAAATATTAATAAAGTATTTCTGAAATAGAAAGTACACCAAACATACTTTTAACACATGAGAAACTAATATTCCAAAGCTCCAAAACCCAGGGAATACCACAGAAATTGCATAAATACAAGCAAAGAAATAAAAATACCCTATGAGTGCTGGAGTGCAAAATGCAAACTCCCAAATACAAGCCCAAGTAAGGGACACTGTGGGGACAAGTGGACCTTCAGCACTCAAAGGGTGGCTCACCTTTCTGCAGGACTTCTGTCTTCAGGTGACCATGTTGAAATAGGAATTAACCAGAGGCAAATTCCCCAACAGGGAAGCTACTTGACCCAAGCTGTTCCCTCTTCAGGGCATAAGGTCCACCAGAAAATCCCTGGAAGCTGCACTAGCCACTTTGGAGAAGGCAATTCACAGCCATGGTCACCCTCCTAATGGTATTCCATATTTGAAGAAAACAATAAAAAAACTAAAGTTGAATGATAGATGTTCTCCACCTGGTGTGCACAGCACACAGGAACAAATCAATCTAGCTTGGCTCTGGCCTGAAGGCAGCTTAAGTAGGAGGGGAGGCTCCACCCCCTGCATACATTTGAATGAATGTTCCTGCCTATTAAAGGGGCGGATCGCCTTCCATTGTACCAGTGACCTGTATTGGACGACAGTGAAAAACAAATAAACAGGGTGGGGGCACCTTATCACAAAAGGCATATACATTCTATATAGAGTCACTCACATGTTATCTTGGCTGTGTCATATAATTATAATATATACAACTATAACATATGCAGTGAGATTCTTACCGTCTCTGCTCGGTATTCATTAACTTAAGTCTCTACTTATCCCAGGAAAGAACCGCTCCACCGACACATCTCAACTCCAAACTAACAGACTTTATTAAGAGGATCCAATAAGAATATATATGTATGTATATATATATATATATATATATATATATATACACACACACATATATATATATATATATATATATATATATATATAAGCAATTGCTGCAAACCTCACATCAACGTGCTTCGCTGCATTCCATGCTACTTTATCATGAATACAGGTATAAACAACATTTTTTTTATATATTCTAGGACACAGCCAAGATAATATGTGTGTGAATCTATATAGAATTTATACGCATTTTAGCCTTTTGTGATAAAACACTAATGCCACCCCTTCTGTTTCTTTGCTTTTCTTTTGCATATTGAACTTCCTGAGAGGAGGATTGGGGAGATGCAGCCTACTGATTTTATCCACTACTTGAAATATTGGAGCAAGCTGATATAGCGAGCAGCTACATCAGTTCCTTGAGCTCATTAGCTGGCACACATATATTTGTGTTTCCAGCCATTAATTTTGTGAGTAGTGTTACACTGGTGGTTCGGTGATATATATAATAATTTGAAGATACCACACAAGAGGCACCTTCTCTTTCTTTTGTATTTTATAACAGGAACATGTAACCATCTCCCAGATGGATACAAGGCTGGATTTACATCTCAGGAGTCCCTAGGCATGGCAATCTAGGTGCCCTTGGCTTCACCTATGACCATAGACACCCCCATCCCTCCCCTGACCCAGGCCCCCATTGTCATCCACTGTTTCCTGACACAGAAAATGACCTTCGTCCACAACAAGGACAAAAAATAAATGCGTTTGAGATCTCGTTAGCATCCAAGGGGTTAAGTAATAGCCTGTCCTGAGGTATAAAACTGGTGCAGGGACACTGAGACTGTTCTGGTCAATCAACAGATGAACAATTCTGAAGAATACTGCAACACAGGGGACAAATACAAATTCACAAAATTTCCATAGACCTAAATGTGTCTTTTAATGCCCTTAATGCAATTACGGCTTCAAAGCCCTGCTTCTCTAGTATTCAGGGGGTAAAAAGTCCCATTTGAATAAAAGGGATTTATTTTCTTCCATGATGGTTGGTTCAAAGGTGTGCAAGGAGGATCAAGTTGTTGCCTTGCACAACTGCTCAGCCAAGGCCTGATTCTTGTAGGCCCAAGAGGCCCACACAGACCTAGTAGAATGTACTGTGACCTTGAAGGGAACAGGTTTTTTCTTGAATTCATACACCAGGCGTATAGTGACCTTGATCCAAGAGGCAACAGTAACCTTGGAAGCCGCTTGACCTGCCCTAGGACCCTCTGGGATGACAAAAAGAGAGTCAGCCTTACGAAAAGGCTCAGTACGGTACACATAAAATTTAAAGCAATGCATGTCTAACAAATGTAGATTCTTATGCTTGTCAGACTTAGGGTCAGGACAAAAAGAAGGAACAACAATCTCCTGATTGATGTGGAACTCAGAAACCACCACAGGAAGGAACACCTGAGATGTTCGAAGCACCGTCTTGTCCTTATGAAAGACCAGGAAAGGTGGTTTGCAAGCCTGTAACTCAGAGACTCTGCAGACTGACCACTGCCAAAAGAATAGCCATCTTGAGCGTCAACTGACACAGAGGAATGGAAGCAAGGGACTCAAAAGAAGGTCTCTGCGACACTCCAAAAACCAAATTAAGGTCCCACGGAGGAGTAGGAGCCCTAAAAGCAACCCCTTGAAGAAAAACCTTGACATCTGAAAAGGTGTCAGTACGCCTCTGGAAAAACACCAAATAGCTGAAATCTGAACCTTCAAGGAGCTCAAGCGGAGTCCTTTGTTCACACAATCCTGAAGAAAGGATAACACCAAGGGGAGGTTAAACTCCTGAAAGGAAACAACCTTGTCTGCACACCACTTGTGAAAAAAAGAACATACCCTATGGTAGGCCTTGGAAGAGGCAGGCTTGCAGGCCTGAGTCATAGTGGACATTTCCTCAGTGGAGAAACTTTTCTCCTCAGGATGCTTACTTCAAGAGCCATGCTGTCAAAGCCATTTTCTCCACATCCTCTTGCCACAGGTAACCCTGGAGTAGGAGGTCCAGCCTGGGAGGAAGGTGGAGCGGGTCCTGAATGGAAAAACTAACCAGGACTGCAAACCACTCCCTCCTGGTCCAGTAAGGAGCGACCAGAATGACGGTTACACTGTCCATCCTAATCTTTCAGAGTACCCTGGGTATGAGAGGAATTGGAAGAAAAGTATAAGCAAGGTGGAAGTTCAGGGAATTGACAATGCATCTGTTGCAAAGGCCAGAGGATTGCTCTTCTAGGAAAAGAAGGTCGGAACCTTCCTGTTTTCCCCAGTGGCCACAACATCTATCGTTGGCACACAAACAGGTAGCGTACTTCCGGTCAGAGTTTTCACTCCCCTGGATCTACGTCTTGACGACATAGAAAGTTCACTAGAACATTTTCTAACCCTGGAATGTGAACAGCTGAAATGGAGGGAACATGGGCTTCTGCCCAGCTGAGAATGCACTTCACTTTGAACCAAGAGGCAGTACTGCAGGTTCCCCCTTGGTGGTTGATGTAAGCCACAGCGGTGGAATTGTCAGACTGGACCCTCACTGGCTTCCCCTCCAAGAGTGAGGTCCAGTACACAGGGGTCAGCCGATCACCCGGTGTTCCAAGACATTTATGGACAAGAGACTCTTCCATAGTTCACCTGCCCTGAACCCCCAGGTGACCCAGAACCGCACCCGAGTCTCACAGGATGGCATCCGTCGTGATCAGAGTCCATTCTGGTATCACAAAGAGTTTTTCCTGCTCCAGGCTGGGCAGAGAGATATCTGCCAATCCAATTGTACAGGATTCTCAGACTAACTCTGGATGACATGGCTATGAAGTTCTCGTGTGTACCTGAGAGTAAGGCACAGCCTCTAGTGTTGGCACTATCTGACAAGCACCCTCATGTACTCCCTGATCATGGCCGAGGGACACTCCAAAGCCTGAGACCCCATCTGAATCAACAGAATGATTTTCTCCTCTGGTAGGAAAACCTTACACTGTCGGGTGTCAAACTTCATCCCCAGGAACACCAGTTCAGCATTCTCAGAATCGACCCATGGTGGACCAGATGTCAATCACAGTCTTGAACATGATTGTCAGGGAGGCTTGGAGGTTACTGGAGCCCAGAAGCAGGGATGTGCACACCAGTGTAAGCGCGCCACTAACCAGGAGGCTAGAAGATTGCTTGACAGGCTTAGCCCTTGTAGCTTGGGCTGCATTGCTATCTGGGGCTTGGCGGAGGAGCGCTCGTGAGAGACCTGTGAACCTTGAGGCCTCTGCTCCACAGTTTGATGGGGGGAATGAAAGAGACACAAGGAAACCAGTGACTTCTTGGAAGGCTGGTCCACAGACCAATCTTAAGTCATGTAGCAACTGAAAAGGCTGAGGCTTTAGTGGACAACGTGACCACCGCAAAAAAAAGAAAAAAGCTTTAAACACATAATTGATAACCTCCTTAATGTTGGCCAAAAGGACCAACTAATCCTCCTGGGAAACCTCGGCATGGACAGTCTCCATCAGCTCTTCACCCCACATGCCAACAGCTCTGTTAACCTAGTCAGAAGCAAAAATAGCTCGAAGTGCTGCACCAGTAGCCACAAAAATAGGATTTTATTGTCTCCTGTTAAATCCTTTTCTCTTAGTCCATATAGGTTACAGGTAAGTTTGGGAAGGTGATTGCCCCTTTAAATAGGCAGGAACAATACTTAAAAGAAGTGCATTGTGGAGCCTTCCTTCTCTCCTTAGCTGGTTCCCAGCCAGTCTCCATCCAGTAAGATTTGAAACGTTGCTACTGACTAGGTAGCAAGAAGGGAAAAGAAGACTCCTGTGAGCATGAACCTGAAAGGACTCCCACGTTCGGTCACAGGAGAACCAAGCATGGTCCCTTGAGGGGGTGGGAGACCTGTAAGCTATATGGACTAAGAGAAAAGGATTTAACAGGTAAGACTAAAATCCTGTTTTCTCTGTCGTCCAATATAGGTTACAGGTAACTTTGGGATGTACCAACATTGAGTTTCCCAGAGGCGGGAATGAAGACAAGGACCAGGCGCCGGTCCCCAAAGACACCAGAGCATATATGAACCCATCAGATCATACAACAGCCCTATTCTATATAATAATTTGCTAAGTGTGTGTTTGTCAGAAGCCGCCATGCGCAGTAGAGACGGCTGCTCGCGCTGCAGTCATGCGCAGTACAGACTGCACTGTGGCCGTTGCTGGGTGGCACTGTTGTCTGTGTACACGGGCTCTTCAACTAGTAATGAATAAAGTGTCAATGGACACAAAACTGGAGTATAACACGCCAGGAACTGACACAGTAAACAGAACTAGAGCCAACAGGGATCATCAGTTAAGGTGAACTAAAAAGTAATGAGGAAAACTCTAGACAGGCAAGGCAGCCTCTAGGCTCTTCCTACCAAGGCTGGCATCGACCAATGACAGGACATCAATATGATAGTGTTTAGAGAACGTGTGCACAGATGACCAAGTGGCCGCCTTGCACAACTGATCAGCTGAGGACTGATTCTTATAGGCCCAAGAGGCCCCAATAGACCTGGTGGAATAAGCCGTGACACGAAATGGAACAGGCTTCTTCCTAAGTTTGTAGGCTTTTACGAATAGTAGACTTAATCCAGGAGGCAATAGTAACCTTGGACGCCGATTTACCTGCTCTGGGAAATTCAGGAATGACAAAGAGAGTGTCAGACTGACTAATAGATTCAGTGCAGTGCACAGAGAACTGAAGGAAGCGCACCACATCCAACAAATGAAGATCCCTTTCCTTCTCAGAAGAAGGGTTAGGACAGAAGGAGGGCACAACAATTTCCTGATTGATGTAGAACTTTGAGACCACCTTTGGAAGAAATTCCTGAGAAGTGCGAAGAACCGACTTGTCCTTGTGAAAAGCCAAAAAAGGTGATTTACAGGACACGGTGTGCAACTCAGTGACTCTGAGAACAGACAATATTGCCATGAGAAAAGCCATCTTCCAAGTCAGCAGACATAGGAATAGTAGCCAAAGACTCAAAGGGCGTTGAAGGACTCCCAAAACCAAATTAAGATCCCACTGAGGAGAAGGATTCTTAAAGACAGGGTGAGCACGAGCAACGCCCTGAAAGAAAACCTTAACATCAGGAAGAATGGCAATGCGTTGCTGAAAGAAGCGTTCAAATCATGTCCATTAATTAAAATTATGTCATTAACTCCTTGAATGCTATATATTAATATCCACATATTGCTACACAATACATTACAAGCTGTCTCTAGCATTCAAGGGGTTAAAAGCCCTGTTTAAATGTATGGAAATACTCATTTGTCCGTATGTTGTAGCTGGTTTTCTGAAGAATTGCACCAGTTTTTATCTGCATATCTGCCTTACCATTTGTTACTGTTAGCAGTATAATAATAGGCATCATATATACTCCAGCTTCAGGGGTAAATTTAGTGTAACTATTAGTGTTGCCACTCTTGGGTGTTATACATCATTAACACATAGGTCCACAACTTAATTTCTATATAAAGTAACAAACTTGCACTGTAAGCCAGAGGATGCCCTCTGGCAGAACCCAAGGTCAATTCAACCCCTGTCAGAGATGTCCCTGTCTCCTCTTCTTCCTGTCCTTGCCATGCTCTGAGCAGACTGTCACCTTGGATATGTACTCTGGCAGAGATAATGCAGCCTTCATGGAAATAGATAAGACATCTCCTGAACTGACAGGCTGCTGGGGGCGGAAGGACCAAATTACTGCAGGAGTTTTAACTGTTACTCTGTAACTGTCAGGATACTGCACCATGTAGTAACTGAACACAGTATGAGTGTGCAATTGAGGGCCTTCCAGCAGTCGTTGACTGGCAGAGGATGATGAAAATTGCAGTCCAACAACAGCTGGAGAGGTAAACAAAATCAGCCCACCTCTGCACAACACTGCTAATGCTTTTAAATGTTACATGTTTTTTGTGCGTGGTTTAGCTTTATTGTTTCTGATGAATTTTTTTCACCATATTTTGTATTAATATAAAAAAAAATCAATTTTAATTATTAATGGTGGCAGAATTAGCTAAAGAATGCATTGCACATGCCTCTGCACCTGAACCTTTTGAGTGCCAGAGAGGTATCCAATGCATTCTGTGGCACGCAAAGGGTTAAATGATTACATGGATAGCAGCAATATCATTTCCTGCTGAGTAAAACAAGAGAATTTGGGGAGATGCTTCATTCAAACATTACTACTGTACAATATACCTCTTTTGTGACAGGAGTGATTTTTGTGGCCAAAACATTTTGTGTTGTGCTGTTGCAGTCTATTGAGAGCTCTGATCAGTGAGGCTGATATACTAAGTAGACGTATAGCAATGTTGGGGCAAACCACCTGCATCACAGGGGACAAGCAGGACTTACATTTGTTCTACATGGTGCTTTTAACCCTTTGAGTGCCAGAGTGGTACGTAATGCATTGCAAAGCAATGTATTCTGTACCCCTCTGGCACTCAGTGGTTTAACCCCATTGAGATCTCCAATGATTGGCAAAGGAATATTCTGAAAACCTCTCTACCATCCAAGAGGGTAAATTAACAGGCATTTGGGGAATTGTTATTTGTCTGCTATGGTGCAGTTGGTTGGTCTCAAAACTGCCCCAGTTTTACTCAGTGCCTTTAGTGGTATGTAGGTTAACCTCTTAAGGTGTTGAGGTAACCAATACATTACCCAGTTAGCCCCTGTTTCCCTTACACTGGCATATGCCATACTTACTGATTTCCAGCTGTCTCTGAATGCGGCCCTTGCATCGCTCACGGTAATCTGACTGTGTGGCATTGTATTCCGACATCACCTCCACAAACTTGCGTGACAACGTCGAGTGCTGAGAGGAAATAAGGAAAAAGTCCACAAGTCAGTGAAGGCCCCATATGGGCAGCCCTATTTAAATGAAAGCAGAATATTTCTTAGAAAGCTTACTATACCGTAGGCATACCTGGGAACTCTCCAGGAACTCAAAACAATTATAAATGGTAAAAAATAATTTAAAAAGTGCCATTGGTGGTTTTATGTCACAGTCAGGTATTCTGTTACCTGTGCTGTGACTTAAAACTACCGATGGCACATTTACCGACAGGTAAAAGTGCACAACAGGCGCTAAATTTGCACCTAATGTAAACAGTGAAAAAGCAGACTGATTTGGTCTTTAATTACATGTGGTGGCTTGTAACACACGTTGAGGGACTCTCTATTTTTGCCTTAAAACCGCACCCAGCAAACCTAGGCGTTGATTCTGTAATGTGCGTTCAAAATTACTGACGTGTACTGTGGTTTCTAACACATACACGCAAGTGCAACTAGTGATCTGTACTCTAGTGACCTGTGGATGTATTTATATGGCACCCTAAGCCCCATATCAATACATCCAAGCAACAAAAAATTTGATTAAAAAAAAGAATATTAACCCTATGAGTACCAGTGGGGTATGCAACGCCTAAAGCTAACACCATCCCCTGAAAATAAACACTTATTTGTAGTCTGATGTCCAGCAGGGTCTTCAGCACCCTAGTAATCCACTGTGAGTCTTCTTCTGTAATCTATTTTCATTCTTCTTTCTTCTCATCTTCTTTCTTCTTAGGATGTAATGCCACTATAAAGAAAACAAAATGTTCAAATTATATATGCCCCCAAAGATATGCTGGTCATAACTGTATGCTACCTCTGCTGTTGGTATCATCAACAGGAAAGAAGAGCAAATATCCCTTCCCCCAATATATCTCTTGACCTGTTGCCCAAACCATTCTGAGGGACATTTGATCAGAAATTGGCTTTTATATGGCCCGTCTCTGTTCAAGATGGCTCCCATGCTTCCATTGGCTGGGATGTGGGGTTACGCACCACACAGCCAATCAGCTTCTAGCGGGTTTCATCATCCCTCCAACTAGAAGCTGATTGACTGGGAGGTGCATAACTCCACATCCCAGCCAATGGAAGCGAGGGAACAATTTTGAACATAGATTGGCCATTTAAAAGCCAGTCTCTGTTCAAATTTCCAGAGACTGGATTTTTGCTCTGCTTTCCTGCCATCGCATCCAGCTGTGGTGGTGGCAGCGTCAGTTGTGACCAGTAAATCTTTGGGGACCTATATAATTGAAACTTTTTTTTTCTTTATAGTGCCATTATATTCCAGAAGAAGAAAGAAGATGAGGATAAGAAGATGAGGATAAGAAGAAAGAATACGGAAGATAGAAGATTACAGAAGAAGACTTACAATGAATGACAAGTGTTACAGCTATGGGGTATGGATGATAGAATAATGTTAGGGCTAGTATTGTTTACTACCATTATTTATATTAGGAGTAGTGTAGGGTTAGTGTTTGGGAGGGTGATTGTGTTTTTAGCTTACTCTCATTGTTTGACACTGTGCTAGTTTCCTTTGATGTTCCCATAACTCATGCTATTTAGCACGTGTTGTAGGATCAAAATGCTGCAACAAGCATTTGGCAGCAATGTAGGTTTTGAAGAGACAAAGACATGTGCTCATTTTTCCATATTTAGGCACATGTGCTAGTTTTGCCAAATTTAGGCAAATTTAGAAACATGTTAATTTAGAAACGTGCTATTCAGCTTGAAGGTGTTAGTAGGTTTCTTCAATCAAAACTTCAGCAATCACAAATAGCACATACATTTATGGCACAGTGAATGCTCCACTTTCTTGCATTCCGCCCTAAGGGTTAGCACATGCACCTAAATTAATGGCAAAGTTAGCTAGACATATGAAAATGTGTGCTAATTGCTCTGCTGAATTATGCCAAATTGCTCATCCTCTAACAAAACAGCTGACATTTTAGTCACACCTGCTTTTTAAAACACCTTCACACACGCAAAAAAAAAAATGTAAACGCTCACTAATTCTGAAAAATCATTCACAATTCAGTAACATTTTGGTGCACATTTCTTGCATTCCGCCCTAAGAGCCTTATTCAGCAAAATAAAAGAGATCAAAGCTTGAGCAAACCAACTGCCCCATGGAGACAAATGAAAATTCCCTGAATTTCCAATGAATACTTTTGGGTTTTTAAAGGAACACTAAAGTCCAATAATAATTTTATGTTGTATTGTAGATTTAAAAAAAAAATACATATGTGTGGAGCAAATCCCATCTCTCAAGCCTTTATGGTTTGAGAGATATTCACCTCTAAAGTTCCCCCCTCCCTCCCCTTCTCCTGATGTCAGCTGTAAAGCCGACAGGAGGAGATCCATGTTGGCCCACTCAAGCAGGCTCTTCAGTAGTGCTGTTTGTTTTGTTTTTTTAAAACTACTCCATTGGAAGGGTTTACAAAGTGTGCTTGCAAACCAGGTAGACCGTTCCAATTAAGTAATTCTTTTCAAATATCGCTATTTCAGCTCTGCTGAAGAGCCGACGGCTGGTCCCAGGACCAGATCTCCTGCTGCCAGCACAGCACTGACGTCAGGAGAAGGGGAGGGAGGGGGGAACTTTAGATGCGAATATCTCTCAAACCATAATGGTTTGAGAGATGAGATTTGCTCCACATAATTTATTTTTTTAAAATCTGCAATACAACATAAAATTATCATTGGACATTACTATCCTTTAACTGGTAGAATGTTAGAAAGGTCTCCCAACACATTACTCTGCAATGCACTGGAGACCTCTCTAGCAGTTCCCATTTGAATCACTGGGAATTTTCATTTGCTCCCTATGATGCAGCGGGCTAGCCCCTGCAAATTATTTATTTCACTTGCTGAATAAGACCTTAAATCAGTGGTTTCTATACTTAACCCTTTGAGTGCCAGAAAGGTATCCAATGCAATGCAGGGCAATGCATTGGATACCCCTCTGGCACTCAAAGGGTTAAGGCCATGACTTTAAGCATTTGAAGGCCAGTGGGGTACGCAACACTTTGCAAAAGCAATGCGATGCACAACCCACCAGCATTCAAAGAGTTAAGACTTCCCTGCTTGTGCACAGGTCAGTTAATAAGAGGTTCATTCGTATTAATTATCAAGGAAATCCTAAAGAAGGCCTGTTAGGCACGATGAAGAGGAGAGTGCTGGGAAGCACTGCCTTAGGTAACAGTCAGTTAATGAGTAAACCTGTACACTGGCTATATCAGGTAGCACGCTGTTTCTGCATGTGCTACCTAGAAAACACAGCCTAATCAATCACTCTCAATGAGACAAATTGGACAACTGTGCTCTAAAATAATCACCTGCTTGATGAATCAGTTCATGCAATAAAAAAAGAGTACTTCTTTTGTATTGCTGTGTGATCAGTTGAAAGTTTACTTAAAGGTATAATACAATATTCCATAGAGAAAAAACATATATATATCGTAGTAGTGCTTTTACTGTTGAGAAAAACAAATGGTGTCCACAATGATGGGACACCTTCATTTTAAAAGATATTACAACTCAATGACCAGAAGTGCTCCAAAGAAAACAAAAGAAAGATGAACTTTGTGGCAAGTTTTAAGCTGTAATAGCATTTGACTGAAGCATCTCCCATAATACTATTGTTTTAATCACCAGGAAAAGCCATTCATTACATATTTCTTTCATCAAACATGAATATTCTTTTAAATAGCTATTTCATGTTGATTTACAAATGTTATGTCACTCACTTCTATTTTTTTTTTAATTAAATTTGATTGTAACTTGAATCTTTTCCGTTGCTTGTTTTAGAAGCGTGTGCAATAAATGAGTGCATGGAGGACTACTCTTCTCTAATCTGGAAGTCACTAAGACATACTGAGACCCACCTGTGTCTTTCGTATACGCAGATCTGCAGAGGAGCGGTTCATTGCTTCTTCCTGTTCAATGCTCTGTTCAATATCTAGGGAAGATAAAGATGATTAAGCACAGGGTATGGTCGCATTGGAAAGACTTCTCACCTAAAATAGTTTGGCTTGTCTTCTATAGAGCTAATAACAGTGAGTGCAACTTTACAGCATCTGGCAATCACTGTAGGCAGTTGCAGTAAGGCGCGCCTTCACTGACACTTATGGAGTGTCTACACAACAGACTGACATTCCAAGTGGTATTGCAACAGACAGTTAGTGAGTAATGGCATGGGACTTCAGCCAGTCACATGTGGCTAGTGACATTTGTGCTTTAACACTTGTCACACTGGTGCCTGCTTCCTCCAGCAATAACCATCACCTGGAATAATAATATTGCAGCCCCCTTCTGAATTAAAATAGCTTCAATGGCCTATGGCCAGATATTCAAACAAATTCTCTTGTGTAACCCATGCTGTAGGTATACAGTTTCATTATAACACAAATTACCACTCACTACCTTAGACTTATGTGTGCCATAAAGGTGTGCAAAATAGCTAAAGGCAAAAGCTGGCTGGCCTAAGTAACAAGATGATCAAATTACATTCAGGCAGTTGTGAATATCACGACTTCCAGTGCTGTCTTACTAATGGGTTTGTAGTGATTTGGAATCTGCATGCTCTGCAGAACTAGTATGGAAAAGTGGTACCTTACTAATTTGTACCACCGTGAAGGGTCATTTGTTTATTACAGAAGTCAGTGCAGTGATTAAGGCTGTGACTAATACATGTGTTTGGAAACAACAGCTGCCAAACAGAGACTATAAGACACATGAAGTAAATTTACGGTTCTGTGTCCCAAGAGCACCTCTTCATTTCTGAGTGTACAGTGTCCCGGGACAGTAGGACTGAGGAACTCCTCATAAACCTGCTCCTGGCAAAAGCTAAGATGTCCATCTATGTGACCAGGAAGCAGGTACTGTCAGGGGAGGTTCCAGTGAAGCCTGAAGTTTTGTTCCGGGCATTTGTGCGCTCCTGTACCCGAGCAGAGTTCACCCAAGCCCTTGCCACTGGGAGTATGTCATCCTTTACCTCCCAGTGGGCCTCAGATGGTGTGCTCTGCTCAGAGTCCCTCCATTTGGATTCATTTCATTTGACCCTCCATATTTAAATCACTTTTTTGTTTTGTTACAGTTCACTTTATCTGGTTTCATTTTTAATGGTATAAATTGCAACATGTTCTGATTGGTTGGCTTTGCCAGCCAATAAGGTATTTACCATTGACTAATATTCTGTGTCCCAAGAGTGTCGGCATCAGTTGTGGTCCTTCAGATCCACGGTTGAAGCAGGAGGGTTTCTTTCATACATTCAGACTAAATCAGATAACTTTGCCTTCTCAAGCGAAAAGCTACAAGGCTGCTCTTGCCTGTAGAGATCAAACTAGCTCTTGGCAAGTCAACTAACCCTTTCAGTGTCTAAGGGGTGTTTAAAGCTGGGCACTTCTCTGACACTGAAAAGGTGATGTCTGCTTAAATCATGCACAAAATATGTTTTCTATTTAACTCAGTTGAAAATAGAGAAATTTACTTCATAGTATCTTTCAGCACAGTTTAATTTAATTAAAAAATAAAGCTGCAGTATTGGCTTCTGGCTGCTGTTACAGCCATTATTGATAACAGCTTCAATGCTTGTTGGGCTTGTGTGCAATCTGTGCATAGCTCATTAAGGGTGGGTGCATGTGACATCACTGGCAGGCAAGATATGCCTAGGTCACGACTAAGTGTTGTAATACGCAAAACGCGTTGATCAGCCAACTCACAACTGCTCACATTTTGGACACTTTTTTACTCAGTGTTACATAGATGTTGGATACACTAAAGAAACTGTTGTTTTTATCTGAATACTTTGTGTCTGGAAGATATGTTTTGGTGCAGCTACTGAATTACTTGTTTGAAGCAAGCTATGCCTGCCAGTGATGTCACATGCACCCACTGGTAATGAATGGTGGTCCAGCTACTGTTTATAAATTGATTTCACAGCTCCTTTTGGTAGTTCAAGGGCTCATTCACATGGGCAAATGGAACATAGCAGCGATGCTGCCACATTTCAATTACTTACCAGCATCCTCCTACATTTCCACACAACCTCAGTGTCTGATGGCCGGCACAAGCTGAACTCAGCTACACATTAATTGCTGACACTAATGTCCAACCTCCATTACTTAGATTGTTATGAGCATCCTAACATCCAACTAATCCAGCAAGGCAGCCCTAAAGGCGAGTGATGGTCAGACTTTTAAGAATGACTCCTTTTTTATTATAAAAATTGTATGGGTCCGTGTGTATTTATATATGTATGCACCATGCACTGACTTTTTAGTCTACAGGTCCCCTGGAGGGAACAATCACACAGTTTGCTGCTCCTGCCAGAGGCCACAATGCAGATCTGTACTGTTATACAGCTTTCAGAACAGGGAAGTTGCACTATGCTGCATCATGCAAGGGGATTGAGGTGATAGTAATCTCCTGTGGACAGTGGTTTTTGGAGGCAAATAGTCACGTGAACGAGTCCTAAACTTGAATAGGCTTAAATTATCTTAACAGAGCTATCAAATCTCCTTATGTTAACAGAGTAACCATTCTGAACTTTAAGGTGTGTGTGTATGCTGTCAATAGACAGGATGGGGGAGGTTGGGTTAGTGTAGAGCTAGCACCAAGAGTATGAGATTACTAGATCAGAGGTGGACAAAATATGGCCCATGGGCTCAGAGGTGTAACTAGAAGCCACCGGGCCCTGGTGAAATAATTTCCATGGCCCTCACCTCCGACCACATTGTCCCTCCCATTGGCCATATCCACATTGCACCCCCACTGGTCACCTCCACTGGCCACCTCCACATTGCTCCCAATCTGCACATTGCCTCCACACTGCCCCCAATCTCCACCTCAACATTGCCCCTATTGACCCCCAGTGTCCATCTCCTACTTCCCTGGTGGTCCAGTGACATGGCAGGAGAGGTCTGTGCCTCCTTCTGCACAGACCTCTATACGGCTGGAGCTCCTGAACGGTTCTCTCTTCAGTAATGCAGAGCACTTGGAAATGATGTCATCTCCAACCACTCTGCATTACTAGAGTGCCGAAAGGAGCTCAGCTGCTAGATGTCTGTGCCGAACAAGGCACAGACCTCAGCTTGTTGCGGGCGCAAGGCAGGGGGGGGTCGCAGGGGGCGGCTGGTACCCTGGAGTGACAGGACTGGTTGCAGGTGTGACCCCTATTGTTACGCCAATGCATGGGCTGTTGCCTGGCCCTCAGATCGCTCTGGCTGTACATTTGCAGGAATACTGCTAGAGAGGAAAAAAATCACTTATGGCTTTCTCCGCAAAGGGTACACTGATACATTGCACTCTCTCCCTCTCTCACATACGCTTCTCACTATTACCAGCAGAGTTGATTTTCAGTGACCCAGAACCTTTGTTGGTGACCTGGTACATTTCCTTTTGTACTCTGTTCACAAAGAATAAAGTGACTTGGTACCTATCTTTATGAAAATCACTCTTGATCAAGCAAGGTATTACTGGTGTGGCAAGGGCGTGAAACATTACTATTCCATTAAATCAATGCACATTTTTATTTGTCCGTTGTAGTACAGTTTGCCTACCTTAGAATTGCTCCAGTTCTCTTAGTACTCAGTATGGGTCAACCCCGATGGTACAGTGTTGTGATCACAGTATTTAACGACAATGCCCTGGAGATTTATCTGGAACTGTTGCAGGTAAAATGAACAGTCTCTTTTACTAATCCAAAAGATTTTATTTATGTGTTCTTATATTAACCCTTTAAGCTCCAGAGGTGAAAGCAACGCATTGCATAGCATTCCTATTTCTAGAAATGGGGATTTTAACCCCTAGGATGCTAGCTAGGTCTTCACTGTGAACCTAACAGTTTCCATTGATGTAAATGGGGCTTTCATTCCCTTTGATGCCAACAAGATCTCTAACATACTGATAAGCAATAAGGTGGAGATTGCACCAGCATTCATGGGGTTAAACCATTGGGGGACTTTTTATTTCTAGAACTACAGTCTTTGTGATGCTGTTGGTTTAGCCAAGAATTACTTTTTAATGCGTTGGGAACCTCTCTAGCAGGGGTTAATTTTATAAACACTGCTTTTTTTGTGGTTTTTGGCCCAGTATTTTTATATGTTTTCCTTTACACATATGCCCAAATCATGGGTGCGGAGGACACTCACTTTTCAGCTTGGAGCGGACTTTATTGGCTGTCTTCTTGATGTCCGACATCAGCTCTTCCAGTTCCGCCTTGGTTTCTGTGGGAAAAGCAGGAATGGGCTGACAAAAAGGTGATGACAAGCAGCAGATGTCCTATTATACACTGACAATGACACACAGTGGCACAATGACAGAGGGGCAGATAGACAAGGACAGGAACACATACACTTTTGGATATATCAGGTTTTATGTATAAAGTATAAGTTCTTAGCTGAGCATCTCTGACAGTTAATTTGCATAATTACAAGAAGTGCGTCTAGATAAGGTGAGAAATGAAATACATAAAAAAAACACACACACACTTTTCCTTACTACTCACTCTGGTTTGGTCCAGAAGAGACAGCACTCGTCATAAAAGATGATGAAAAAAGTATCTGAAGCTTTATTTAACGATCCATCACTAAGCCAAACGTTTTTGGTCCTAGCATAAAGACTGTCATCACACTGAATGAAGGTCCTTATGCTGGGATTGAAAACATTTGGCTTAGTGATGGATCGTTAAATAAAGCTTCAGATACTTTTTTAAATCATCCTTTGTGCTGATTGCGGTCTCTTCTAGATCAAACCAGGCTGAGTATACTTATGTCATTTATATGGGACATGTACCAATCATTCTTTTAATATGTGTATGTTCCAGCCATCTCTCTCTTTTCCTATATTTATATAGGTCAGCAAAATCCACGTTGCGCCCAAATGCTCGTTGCAGTTTTGTTTTCCCACAACGCATGCTAAATAGCATGAGCTGTGGGAGCATCTAAGGAAAGTAGACAATTCTTGTTGTTTGACACAGTGACAAATGAGAGTGAGCTCAAAACACAGTCACCCCCCGCCTCCCAAACACTAACCCTACACTACCCCTAAAAATCTCACTATAGGGAAACAATACTAGCCCTAACAGTATCCTACCACCCATACACCATGGCTGTAACACTTACCTGTCATCCACTGTCAGTTTTCTTCTGTCATCTTCTATCACCTTCTTCTATCATCTATCTTCTTATCTTCTTTCTTCCAATATATCCACTGCTACCATAATAATAAAAAAAGCTTAATATGATCGTTGCCCCACAAAAAAATTAAATATATAAGTCTTTGATGGCCCAAATAAATAAAAAAAAGTCCAGTAAAAAGTTCTTGATTCCCCAAATAACTATCCAATAAATATGTCCATGATGCCCCAAATAAATGTCCTGGATGGCCCCAAATAAATGTCCTGGATGGCCCCAAACAAATGCCACAAATAAGTTCACGATGCTGCTACCGCCACTGGCCGCAGTGGCAGGAAAACAGATCAAGATCCCCCATCCCCACTCTTAGTTACCTCTCGGGCCATTGCCCAAGCCATACTGCGGGATATTTGAACAAGGACTGGTTTTTATATGGCCAGTCTCTGTCCAAAATGCTTCCCAGGCTTCCATTGGCTGTGATGTGGGCTTATGCACCACCCAGCCAATCAGCTTCTAGTGGAAGGGATGATGAAACCCGCTTGAAACTGATTGGCTGATAGGTGCGTAAGCCCACATCCCAGCCAATGGAAGCCTGGGATCCATTTTGGACAGAGACTGGCCATATAAAAGCCAGTCTCTGTTCAAATATCCTTCAGTATGGCTCGGCCCAATAGGTAACTAAGGGTGGGTGAATTCTTGATCTGGTTTCATTCAGTTTGGGGTCTATCCTGGACATATTTATTAGATATTTATTTGGGGCATCCTGAACATATTTATTGGATACGTATTTGGGGCATCATGGACATATTTTTTTTATTTATTTGGGGCATCGCGGACTTATATATTGAATTTTTGGGGGAGGCATTGATGATTTGAACCTTTTTTTTTTTTTTTTTAAATTATAGTAGCAGTGGATATATAGGAAGAAAGAAGATAAGACAACAATTTGAAGAATAAAGATAAGAAGGTGGAAGATAGAAGATGACAGAAGAAGACTGACAGTGGATGACTAGGGTGCTAAAGACCCCTCTGGACCGCAGACTTAGAGGTAAATGTTATTGTTATGGGATGGTGTTAGTTTTAGTGGGATTATCCCTGTGAGTGCCAGTGGGGTATGCAATGCTCTGCAAATGCATTGCATACCCCTCTGGCACTCATAGTGTTAATATTAGTTTCTCTTCAATCACATTTTTAATTACTTGGATGTATTGATATGGGGCTTAGGGCCCCATTATTATTACTATTCTTTATTTAAATAGCGCCAAATTTTTCCGCAGCGCTGAATACATCCACGTGTCACTAGTGTAGGGATCAGTAGCCACTCATGCATGTGTTAGAAACCACAGTTCTACTACACGTAGGTGATCTTTTAATGCATGTTAGGGACTCAGAGCCTAGGGTTGCTAGGTGCAATTTTTACGCAAAAAATAACTTGTGTTAAAGCTACCACATGTAATAGAATGCCAAATTCAATCACAAATTTGGAGCCTTTAGGGCAGTTAGTAGTTTGTCACAGCACAGTTAGTAGAATAGCAAACTGCTTTCAAAACTACCGTTACAACTTTTTTTTTTTTTTACTGGATGGAATAGTATGGGTGTAAATTACACTAAAGATTTTAAAGAGATATTAATGTTTCAAGAATAATTAACCCCTTAAGGACCGGGAAAATCAGAGGTGGATTTGACTTAAAGGGATAGTAATACGTAAAATGTAAAAAAAAATATGTTGTAGGGTTTATCCCCCTGAGTAAAACAAGAGTACTCCCACTGCTGAAAGATGTTTCATTCAAAAGTTATTAATTTTCAAAGTTGAATTTTTTAGGTGCAATATCACAGTGGCCTGAAATTGTACAGTGGCGCTGTTGCTACACCATCCTATGGAGATTTATGGTCCTGAGACCAGAGCTGTCCATAGGATCGTGTAGCAGCAGCGCCACTATACAATTTCAGGCCATTGTGATATTGCACCTAAAAAATTCAACTTTGAAAATTAATAACTTTTGAATGAAACATCTTTCAGTAGTGGGAGTACTCTTGTTTTACTCAGGGGGATAAATCCTACAACATATTTTTTTTTACATTTTAGGTATTACTATCCCTTTAAGGACCGGAGCAATTCTGACCTTTTTGACTATGTCTTTGTTCAACAGTGTTTTCCCTCTTAGGCTTTTATTCCACCCCCATAAATGATATACTGTTTTTTTACAAACAAATAGGGCTTTCCTTTGATACCCCACTTATACGGATAACCCACCATTTACTTTATTAAAATTAAAGAAAAAGGTTAAAAAAATGTAAAAAACCCACCATTTTTGTTTTTTCTCTTGGGATCAATTGGACGCAAAGGGTTAAATTTTTATGGAGACTGCATGAAAGGTATGACCAGTCAGTCATACCTACAAAATGCGTAGTTTACAGTGGCCACTGTCCCCACTGGGTGAAAATCCCCATGTCCCTTTTTCCCACCCTATTTTCCCACTTTTTTGTTCATTATATTTGGCGGTGTGTGTAAGTTTATTACATGACTCCACAACAATCACACTTCCAATTTTGTTTCTTGAGATTTTTTTTTTACAAATAAAATATTTAATTTAAAAAAAAGCAAGTGTGGTGTTTTTATTTAAAAAAAAAAAAAAAAAAAAAAAAAAAAAAAAGTGTATTTAGCAGGTCAGAAATTGACCTGCATCTAGCCATCCTCCTGCACCAGCAGTGAAGGGGTTAACACCCCCAGCTGCTGTATTTTTTATTTCCACTAGGTGTCTCCTCCCTGCTTCTCTGTCCCTTACTTTGATGTAAGGGACGCATTGGCAGAGAGGAGACACTAGAGGCAGTAAGTAGCACTGCCTCTTTCATTGCTTTAGAATGCCGGTACATGTGATCGCTGACGCAGCGATCACATAATCTGGCACAACCGACGGAGGCTGATACTGAACGGTCCGGTACTGGACCGCTCAGTCTCAGACTGGATTGAATGGTAGCAGCGTGCACGGTGGCACGCTGCTACCATTTAACACTTGATGTACCAGGACCGTCACTGGTCCTTAAAGCAAATTTACCCTTGACGGTCCTGGTACATCAAGGGTCGTTAAGGGATTAAGCTTTGATCTTTCTTCATAGTTTTTCAATACTGCAGAGCATTATTACAATGCTTTAAGCTTTCTAGTTTATGTGTAATTATGTTATAAGTTGTCCCCTCCTGCCCCTTAAACATACGTAACAACCCGTCCCCTCAGATCTGGAATCCGGTCATCAGACAGATCGCAATGAGGGACAATATTCTAGCTATCAATATAAGGAAATCCCTGCCCCCTTGATGGAGGGCAGGTTTTTCCTTATAGTGACAACCAGAAGATTGTCCCTCGTTGCAATCCATCTGGCCTGGCTGAGGGGAGGCAGCTTTACGTATGTAAAAATGGTGGGAGGGGGACACTTTATAACATAATTACACATAAACTAGACAGTTTACAGCATTTTAATAACACTTTGCAGTGTTGAAAAACTATGAAGAATCGAAGCTGAATTTATCTTGAAACATTACATGTACTGCCATCCTCTACCCACACAAAAAGAAAAAACCCCCAAAATGCTGGCCTCCCTTCAATCCCTCTCCCCCTTCCCTCCCTCCACCTCAATTAACGCACCCCTCTACGCACCTCCAGGCTCACAAACCTTGGAGCCCCCTGATTAGGTAGCCGGGGGCTCTGACCATGGGGCGGCATGCTTGGCTTTGCCACCCACTTCCCTCACTACTGTTCTACCTTGCGTGATCCTCTCTCACGGGAAGATGCTTGACCTTCGGGTCCTGACAGAGCACTATCATAGTTTTAATTTGAAGACTATGTGCATTGAAACTATGTTTCTGCCCTGTCAGGACCGAATGCCCAGACAGGGAACTAATGCATCTTTCCAATGGGGAGCAGATCTTGCATGGGAAAAATCGTATGGCAAAGACAAGTATGCCGTCCTCTGGATGGAGCAGTATCCTTAAAAAATGTTGCAGAGAAAACAGTGTGCAACTACACTGTGCGTTAACCATGTTGCCGTGATTAAAAAGGCAATATGGGAATCTCGCACTTTAAAAAAGCACGAGATTCTCATGCTGCGGCATTAAACATCGTTGTGCCGGTTGACTGGCCCATTCCTTCGCATCTCCAGCAGTGGTCACCTGTTTATTGACAAATAGCGCTTGTATGTACTGCACCATCGAAATATCAGAGGAAGGTCTGTAGAGTGCTTAGACTTATGTTCACCAGATAACACTTATATATGTATCAAACATTCTCATACCTATATTGATAACCTGTAAGAAAACAGCATAAATTAGGTTTCAATATCTGCCTGGCATTACTACACAGCATGCAAAATATATGAATGCGTCCTTCATAGAAATGTCACGGAGTAATCTTGCTCAGTACACTTGTAGATATCAGAGTGTTCATACCTGACAGATTACAACAACTCTATATATACTTAAAGGATAGTGACCTATTCTTTTTAATTTGCCAGCTGTTTTAATTTAGAATAATAAAGGTTATAATTTAATGTTTTGTTTTCTCAATTGGAATTTTTATCAGCCCATACTGTGTCATGCAAACTCATAATTATTGAGAGTGGGTCTGGTGCTGTTTAGGGGTATTGTTTTGTTTCCTCTTTTCTGTAAATATAAGCCCAGCACATTCCCTTAGCACCTCATCTACAAACAGAGTGGTGATCCATTCTCCTTTGTTCTCTAGTCAATAAAGTTGCTTAAACCCAGTAAAATATTATGGATCACACATAACCATTTTTTCCCTTGACATTCAAATGGTTATGAACAATTAATCACATTTATATGGAAACTTTTCTTTCTTTGCACATTTGTGCTTCCTATTCTTGCTCCAGTCAACTATATAAGAGTTAAATAATGTGCTTGCGTGATCGCTATTTATCCAGTGCCGGGGAGGCTGAGACGGCCGTAGGGACAAGAGGGACAGTGATACCTAAAAACAGTTTGCAGAGCCCTGCGCAGAGATGTTTAATGCTGCGACATGAGAATCTAACCCATTTTATGCAGGGCGAGATTCTCATGTCGCCCTTTTAATCATGGCAACATGGTTAATGCTCCATGTAGTTGCACGCTGTTTTCTCTGCAACATATTTAAAATGAACCCCATCTGCTGCTGGTAAACCAAACACTCCTCTTCACTCAGCTTGCTAGACTTTCTTTCTTTATTACGCATGTCTGCTTAGTTTGAAGGATTGAAGTTTGTATGGGTCTGCAACATTTTTATGTGGGCGAGATTCTTACTTCGCCATTTTCAAGCAGGTGACATATTTAATGTGCCCTTGTGTTGACTGCCAAATTGAGGGTGACATTTTGATGATGAATGCTTCTGCTCTCGTCTCTGCAGTGTCCCTGAATGGCAGAATGTAAATGTGATCACCCGATGAATGTTGTAATTTTCTGTGTACCCAATCAGAAGTCTGTATTTTGATCAGATCACAGATCAAACACAGGGCAAGTTTCAATCAGAGATTACTTTTTAACTCTTTGAATGCCAGAGGAGTACATAACGCATTGCTCTGCAATGCGCTGCATATCCATCTGGAACTCAAAGGGTTAACACATGCAGTGTGATTGTTTGTGTGTGTATTCAGTGAGACTGAGTGTGTGTATGCAGTGTGATTGAGTGTGTTTGTGCGTGTATGCAGTGTGATAGTATGTTTATGCAGTGTGATTGAGTGTGTGTATGCAGTGTGATTGAGTGTGTGTGCGTGTATGCAGTGTGATTGAGTGTGTGTGTATGCAGTGTGATTGAGTGTGTGTGTGTAGTGTGATTGAGTGTGTGTATGCAGTGTGACTGAGTGTGTGTATGCAGTGTGAGTCAGTGTGTGTGTATGCAGTGTGATTGAGTGTGTGCGCCCATGCAGTGTGATTGAGTGTGTGTGTGTGTGTATATGCAGTGTCACTGAGAGTGTTTATGCAGTGTGATTGAGTGTGTATATGCAGTGTGACTGAGTGTGCGCGTGCATGCAGTGTGATTGATGATGTGATGATGCCATTTTAAGCACACTGCTTTGTTTGTGTACACATATTTAGCTTTGTGTAAGAATAATTTATTCTGCTTAAGTATGCTCACATATGTGTGAGTAAAAAGGTGGGTGAAAATGCCCTTGTGTGTTTGTGCCATTGTATGTAAGTGTATTTTAGTGTGTTTTTATGTGTGTATGTGTAGTTTCTTACCACGATCAAATGTTTCTGGGGTAGGGGGAAGTAGCAGGAAGTACTAGCTGGTAGCGGTTATCAGGGGAACGGCTACAAACTTGCTCCTGACTGCAGATGCAAACAGTAATTAGCAGCCATGTAGCTAATGTCAGTGTTTTGGTTAGGTGTTAGGTTGTGGCATGATATTTGAGGTAGAGTTTAGGTTTTAGATTAAGAGTTAGTGGCTAACTTTTGAGGTTCCATGGGCTGTTAAATTGTTTGCAATGTTTAGCACTGAAAAAGGTTAACTCCGATTCCTGTCTTATGCATGGGGTAATGGTTCAAGAAAAAACACAGACAACTAATTATTGGTTTTAACTCAGGCCACAGCTTTATTTAAAATACATAATACACATTTTTACCGACGCCAACACACGGAGCAGACACCGAAGAACCATGCAAACAATACATTCCCTGGGTCTTCCCACCCCTTCATTTTAAAGCTGAAGGCCAGACCTGACATTTTGCCTGTACGAGCCACCGAGGACAGACCCGCAGCATGCCAATCCCATACCAACCACAGTACCTCATCAATTGTCTCAGCATCCGAGTCCAGATAGCCATCCAAACATTCCCAGGCAGGTCCAACCATTCAAAGCCACAGTATACCATGCCCAAGAGGCCGGCGACTCTGAGCTCTTCACCCAGGAGGTAACATCACAGCGCCAATCCCCTAGAGGTATGCAGAGCAAGGTGTTCCCATTGCCTTCACCCTCCGGGCACGCCCCCCGAAATGCGCCACCTGGAAGCTAGACAACACAGAGGCTGCAATGTTCAGAACACCAGGGACACAACTCTCCAGAAAAGAGACATCCAGACGTCGACAAGATAAGACCAGATGCCGTAACTGGGCTAACACCAGAGGGGATGAAGCAGAGAGATTATTTAACAGCCAGTAACCCCCAAGGGATCGGAAATGACCACCACCCTGCTACCCCTCATCATGTCACCCCCCCGAGTCACCACAATAGGAAACAATTCCAAGAACAAAATAATCCACATCGAACCCGCCTGTACCCAGACCGGAGACCACCGCTCGGCACACCAGGAGCACCAAACAATGCCCCAAAGACTAACGATCCAGCAGCATCTGTGTGTAAACCCCCATTCCACTCCAGACCGCACCGGCAACCACCAGTAAGAACAGCCTGTGTGCGCCACCAACAACAACTCCCAGACTCTCACATCGTCCCTCAAAAGCATCGTTGTCCAAATGTTATGGTGCAGGCATGAGATGCCCCCTGAGGACCGCACCCAGCCACCGGACGAAAACTCTATCCATCTGAATAAGGCAGTAGGCAAAATTGAGTGTGCCTACCACAACTGAAAAGCCCGAAGGAACGCGTCTGAGCCCGACATCAAGCAACCAAATCCTTCCGTAAAGCCTCCAGTGTTTTCTTCTGCAGCCTACACTCCAAGGTGACCAAATCCACATGATCCCCAGGAAGCACAGGCCAGTAGCCAGCCTTTCAGTCCTCCCCGCTAGGCGAAGGAACCCCAAATTCCAAGCAAACTTGTTGTAATGCGGGCAGCAACCACCGGCACACATCCAGGCCCCCTGATACCACGCAGAGAAAATTTCAGCCAGCTAGTGCAGAATGGAGGAAAAAACCCAATTCCCAGTACCACCCACCCAAGAAAGGTACCAAAATGGTCACATGAGATGGAGCACCCCATGGAAAGACACAGGTCAACAGAGTAGCCCTCCCCCACCCTGTACCAGTAGAGTAGACAATGACTCACAGGATGAACTGTAAGAAGATGAAAGGAAGATTCCACATCGGCTTTAGTGAACCAGGCGCCCAGCCCGGCTTCAGTATCCTAAAAAATAACCTAATCATTTGTGTTGAAACTGACAGGATCCTCCCATCCGCACTGCTTGTCGGAATCCCACCACGCCAGCCCTCAGAAGATCCTGCAGGTGCTCCAAATGGTGTCCCAAGAACAAAACAACAAGGAGCAGTTCGCAGGATAACGTACCCTGAGGACACTGGACAAGACAGAAATGCATAATCCCCCAGCTGTTTGAGACAACAACCAACATCCCCAACAGCTGGAGTACCAATGCTTGCCAAACTTTAGCATATATTTTCCATTACTTGGCCTCAGTGGGGTCCCGTTCAGTGTAAACCTTTTAGAATGGCAGAGTGTTGTCTGTAAGGGTAATCAGGGTTGGTTTTGTTATTCTAATTGCAAGACCTAAGAATAGGGGCTTCCCAAAATGCAAATTTGTGTTTTAGGGATGCCCTGAACAAAAAAAGACTGAGAATCACTAAATTAGAGAGAAAGTAGGGAGCAGACAGAGAGAAAGAGCATACAGAGATGGGGAGAGAAAAGGATTTGAAGAGGCAAAGAAAGTACATGGGAGGTGTCTTTGTACGCAGGAGTTCTACCATCCTAAATAATTCAGTGCTTGCTACTTCCACAGATCTCTACAGGCTCATCCAACACTCTGCTTTCTAATAAATATTACAGGAAGTAGGAAACGTTCAGCACAAACAGCAAGTCAGATACTATAGAGAAGAATCAAGGATACTGCCATGATCCCTGCTGACAAGGAATGGGCAACTTGAGGTCCTCCAGTTGCTGCCACAATACTACCATCAATTAGGAATGTAGCCTGGAAGCAACTGTAGGTCCTCACTTGCCTAGCCCTGCTGTGGACACTCTGCACTGAAGCCAAGTTCATCTTTCATCTAGAAGGCTAGACAGGGAAACGAACTCAAAACATTAAGAATGACTTTGACATGTATTTATTACGGAAGGCTAAATCAATAGCTTACTAGAAATATGTGCTGTTTTTTAAAGGGATACCAATACCTCCTAATAATAAATCTTTCCCTTAATCTGAGCAGAAAATCCTAAAGGCCACTATGAATCCATTTGGCATGGATTGATTCCACAGAATTAATCTTTAAAGGGACAGTAATACTTAAAATGTAAAAAAACATATACTATAGGGTTTATCACCCTGAGTAAAACAAGGGTACACCCATGGCTGAAAGGTGTTTTATTCAAAAGTTATTACAGCTGAAACTTGAAATTTTTAGGTGCAGTATCACAGTGCCCTGAAATTGCACAGTGGTGCTGTTGCTACACAATTCTATGGACTGCTCTGGTCAGTGGACCATAAATTGCCATAGGATGGTGTAGCAACAGCGCCACTGTACATTTTCTGGCCACTGTGATATTGCACCTAAAAAAAATCAAGTTTGAGCTGTAATAACGTTTGAATAGAACACCTTTCAGCAGTGGGAGGACCCTTGTTGTACTCAGGGATCTAAACCCTACAACATATATTGTTTTACATGTTAAGTATTAGTATCCCTTTAAATAGAACTGGATATCATGTCCATGGAGTAAAACATAATGCCAGACTTCACAACCCTTAACTATGCCAGCTGAAGCTTACTCAGTAAGGAAGGAAGACTAATAGAAGGGCTTTGATCATGTGCAGTCTAGCAATCGATTTAGGATGCTAGAATCAATCAGCATGTATCAAGAGGGCGGAGTTAGCTCTGTTTTGGATGCCATTAGCGCTAGAGCTACCTAGCAACAGAAACATACCGGTACTTGGAATCTATCCGAATCTGCCAAGGAGACTATGGATTGAAGTGTTCATTACCAGGTTCCAGGGACTGAGACTTCTCTGGCTCTTCGGGTGCAATGTTCAAAACGTCGTCACAATGAAAAACATGTCACATCATGAGTTGGCGGTAAAAGAAAAAAAACAGTATTTTCAGGAGTGTCTGTCACTTTTGAAAATGTGTCATATATTTGAAAATGCAGATAAGATGAGCTTTATTAATTAATTGTTAATTAATATAGTAAAAATTCTAAAGCTAAAAAAACCAGTTAACAACATAATACTGCTTCCCACTCCTATTTGCTAATATTTAGGGCTGCAACTAACGATTATTTTGATAATCGATTAGTTGGCCGATTATTTTTTCGATTAATCGGATAAAAAAAAACAATATGCTAATTTTTCATTATTTAAACTGATTTAATGAACAAACAGTGTTAAAAACAAACAGCAGAATAAAAAACTTTACACATTAACATGTGTCATTGTTATTATTTTACTATGGGGTCTATGCACCTCTTTCTCCCCCTTGCACCTCTATTTCTCCCCCCTTGTGCCTCTTTCTCTCCCATGTACTTCTCTCTCTCCCCCTTGTGCCTCTGTTTCTCCCCCCATGTACTTCTCTCTCTCCCCCTTGTGCCTCTTTCTCCCCCCTTGTACTTCTCTCTCTCTCCCACTTGTACTTCTCTCTCTCCCCCTTGTGCCTCTATTTCTCCCCCCTTGTACTTCTCTCTCTCCCCCCTTGTACTTCTCTCTCTCCCCCCCTTCTACTTCTCTCCCCCCCTTGTACTTCTCTCCCCCCCTTGTACTTCTCTCTCTCTCTCTCTCCCCCTTGTGCCTCTTTCACCCCCATGTACTTCTCTCTCTCTCTCCCCCTTGTGCCTCTTTCACCCCCATGTACTTCTCTCTCTCTCCCTTGTGCCTCTTTCACCCCCATGTACTTCTCTCTCTCTCCCCCTTGTGCCTATTTCACCCCCATGTACTTCTCTCTCTCTCCCTTGTGCCTCTTTCACCCCCATGTACTTCTCTCTCTCTCCCTTGTGCCTCTTTCTCCCCCATGTACATCTCTCTCTCTCCCCCTTGTGCCTCTTTCACCCCCATGTACTTCTCTCTCTCTCCCCCCTTTGTGCCTCTTTCACCCCCATGTACTTCTCTCTCTCTCCCCCCTTTGTGCCTCTTTCTCCCATACCTCTTTTTCATACTTTTCCGCACTGATGACATCCGGAGCGCAACCACTCCAAACGCAGAGACGCCGCGTTGAGAGTGCAGGGTTTTTCTTCCTCAGTCTGGGCGCCAGTTTTAAACTGGCCTCAGAACAGAGGAAGAAATTACCTGCACGCTCCATGCGGCGTCTCCGCGTTTGGCGTGGTTGCGTCATGGATGTCATCAGTGCGGGAAGTAAGAAGACAGCAGTATCCGGCGGCTGTGGGGCTGCTGGGTGGCACAACTAATCGCTGCACAACGAATCGATAATGAGAATCGTTGGCAACGATTCTCATTATCGATTTTTATCGATTTCATTGATTAGTTGTTGCAGCCCTACTAATATTACTTTAAACTGTCTTCTCCAAATTTAGAACATTTTTAGTAAAACAAAACACAAATTGATGGAAATCAGATAAAAAATTGAAGACTAAAAGAAGATTTAACCCTTTAAGGACCCATGATGGTCCTGGCACATTATGGGCTAAATGGCAGCAATGCGCCTCAGTACGTGCTGTTATCATGCTGAACAGGCTGAAACTGAGTGCTCCAGGACCGGAGCTCGCAGTTTCAGTCCTTCTCTGTTCTGCTCCAGGAAGCCAGTTAATGGGAGCCTGCCTAATGGGGGATTATACAGCACCATACCCAAGTAAAAACATTTAAAAAGAAGTCTAAATGCTAAGAGCAGTACCAGTTTGCTCCCCATCTTGAGGGAGGTCGCTTAAAACTGGGGGGTGGGGGTAAAGCTTTAGGAAGGGATTCTCGCCTTATAGACTGTGCCTTTTTTGAAGTGCCCTGAAAGGTTCCTGTGTTTCATATAGGATGTTAGAGAAATAGGGTTTCCTGCACTTTAATTATAAAGGAAGGTGAGCATGCCTCTGTAATAACACACTCAGCTCTAACCCCATCGCTGCCAGGCAGATTCCTCTCTGCTCATCAGAGCCTGCAGCAAGAATCCCTCTGTTGGATGATTCCGTGTGGCCCAGCGGCGATGCGTGGGATGGAAACAGCACTATAGCAGCTGGGTGCCTATTCAGTAATGTCGGGCCTCCTGCAGTGAGTCACAACCTCCCTGTGACATGCATAGCAGCTGCCACCTGTACAAAGTCATGATTCACATATACACACACAAAGCCCTCGCCACCATCAAGTACAGGGGAACACCCACCCCCTATCTTGACACTGTATGCAACCCCGCCTACTCAATGTACACTCATCTCCTTCCCTGGCTGCGTGGCATCTTGTTCTGGCACTTCCATGCTTGCTTTTAGGATAAAACAAAAACATGTTTTGATGCTTCTACAAAAGAAATAAATAGCAACTGTTCTTAGAGGGCTAATTCTTAGGCATAAGAATAATGCAGGATCATCTCAGCTGCTGCTAACATTGTAGTAATTCGCAATGGATCTGTAATTAGTACAAATCATAATTCTGCCAGAGGTGGGCAACCTGTGGTTTCCAGCTGTTGATGGACTACAATTTACATTATCTTCAGCCGACCAACGGCTGGCTGAGGATGATGGGACTTGTAGTCCAACAACTGCTAGAGGACAGAAGGTTGCCTGCCTATTACTATTCATGTAATAATTCACTTTATTCAGTTTCTGTATTGTACTAGTATTTGTGACCCAAATTGGACAATATAATTGATATACAGTGCATATATTTGTCATTATTTTTCCACTTGACAGTAAAGTAAGCTCAGGGTTGGTATACGTGTCTGTGCCATTGGCTTTATAAGGCATCTGCACGATTGCAGGAATCATAATAGCAGACATACTAATTAGCTGCTTCCATTGCTCATGTTAATATGAATTATTTTAATTTGTTTTCCTAGTGCAATATAGCTTTTACATCTTAAGAAAAAAAGACAATTTGAAATGCAATAAATTCATTTTTTTTTTTTTTACAAGCAATTACTATTCCAGAAGCAAATACATATAAAACACACAACACAAACCTTATGCAGTTCTGGAGCAAACCAACTGCACTACAGGGGATAAATACCTAATTCCCCACATTCCTATTGATTTATATGGGATATTACCCTTTGAGTGCCAGAGAGATAGCCAACACATTGCAATGAGAAGGTTTGGAATAACCTACTAAAAAACCCAAACGGAACCGTATATAAAAGTTAATGTGTTTTGTGACAAAGAGGACTGTCACAGGTCACATGGAGCAAGAGGCAGAGCCTCTCCGCCCCATAGCTGGGATCATGTGGACACTAATGTTGAATGGTGTAGAAAGAATAAATAGGGATTGTCATGGAAGCCTGCTCCAACCTTCCCCCTCCCAGATGACTATCAGCTGGTGGGAACAGCTATTCACTGGAAATGTATACAGGGTTGCTGCTAGTCTGAATCCCTTGGTTGTGCTAACCCCCTCCACCCCTGGAGATTTCTACAGGAAGTGATTAGAGACTTGTGTCCACCTCCCCTCTTTAGTAACCTTTGTCTGACATTAAACCCAGTGTCATGTTTTGTCCATGTGGTGACTGCCCCATTCGCTGAACTGTATTAAAATGCTGTGCTGGTTGAAAATAAAATCGTTTGTGATTTACCAAGAAGGAGCTTGTCTGTCCTTCCCTGAAGTAGCCAGGTATATTGCTGTTTGTCGTCCACTATAGAGCAGTTACTCATAGAGAAGTGCCAGGGTATCACAGTCTCTCTTTGAGGCCTAAGCGATCCTGTGCTCTTACCTCTGTATAGCCGCTGGCCGGCATGGTCTCCGGCCACTTCCTCATTGCTATAGTCATGTTTCAGGAACTGGCATGGACGCCTGTTTATGGGCCTATTCTGTTCGGCCTAATTGGGCCCTGCCTCCTTCTGCTGCTTGATAAACCTCATTGAGGCTAGGACTTGTTGCCCTTTTTGTGGTGTTCCTGTGCACATCTAGTTTGTTCCTCTGACCCTTGCTTGGCTTACGTTGTCTCCTGGTGTACGATCCTTGGCTTGTCTGACTACTCGCTCCGATTGTGACCTTGGCTGTGGCTGACTTCCTGATCCGTGTATGACTCTGGATTGTCCGACTACCTGCTCTGTGCTGACTACCTGATCCAGTTCCTGACCGTGGCCTGTCTGACTGACGCTCCATTTGTGCCTTGCTCCTGTCTGACTACCACTAGGCCGATCCAGGGCGTGCTCCTTTACCTCGTTAGCTCAGCCACCAGCTGGTCGCTTGCAGGTTGGCTCTGTTTGCTGCCTTCCGTTTGCCTCCGGGCAGCTAGTGCAACTTAGTCTTGCCCCTGGGCACTCACCTCTTACGCTTGCCCGTTGCCTGGCATAGCACTTGCGGTGCTACCTATGCTCTGTGCCTCCTAATTGCCTTCGGTAAGATAAGACGCAGCTTGTCTCACTCCTTGCCTCAATAGTGTGCTCCTATCTGGCTGCATCTATCTAAGCAGCTACTCTGCTGCCTCAAGTGGTGCTACCAGTTATGCTATTGGTATCAGTTGTCTATTCAGGTTCTGTGCCTCCACTGGGTACGCTCCTGTACTAGTCTTATCGTTCCTTCCTGTTGTGGTAGAGCCAAGTCTGGTTCTAAGACTCAGTACCATAGACCTACGGTGGTTCAGAGTCAGCTCCTGGGTAGTGGACTAGACACTGTCCTCACGTCTATCTCCCCTCTTATTATTTATTGCTCAATAAACTGTTTTAAATTCACTTGTACCGTTTTGTGTGTTTCTTTACTGAGAGTCAGTGACACAGAGGTACTAGATAGACAGAATATCCTATACGAACCGGAGCTAACGGTGCAGTAGATTCTGCATTGCCAGTGGATACGAGACTCAAAGTACAGGGTCTTAGTGCTTAGTATAGTAGTTAGGTGTGCAGGTTAGCAAAAGAAACCCTCAGATGATAATGATAAACTAGTGTAAAAGCCCTTGTACACGGGCCAAGGTCCAGGTAATGTTAACCCTTTGAGTGCCAGAGGGGTACGCAACGCATTGCAAAGCAATGCGTTGCGTACCCCTCTGGCACTCAAAGGGTTAAGAGGCCGCTTCATGCGCAGTAGAGACTGCCCGAATGCTCGCCGTCTCTACTGCGCATGACGGCTTCTGACAAACATCCTAGCGAATTATTATATAAGATGCTCTCCAGGACATAATAGAAAATTAGAGCTATCTCAGTGTATTCTCCCTGGTAAAACACTTTCTACATAAATAAAAATGGTCACATGCTCCATTTCTAGATCAGTGTGGCCCCACTCCTGGGCTACCAATGGTTGGAGTATTGTATGGGGGGGGTGGAGCCATGCATACATTTCTCTGCCCATTGCCAGAGTGACTGCTTCTTTCCAAGCACACCCTTTGGTTGGTATGGGAGAAGTAAGACATGCAGGGGCAGTAGTTAATATTACCTGCCACCCCACTCTTCATGCCCAAAAATACAAAAATATTAAAGGACCTTATTAACCCTTTGAATGTCAGAAGGGTATCTAACGCATTGCAATACTTTGGATACACCTCTGGCACTTGTAATCCTTTCAGCACCTGTGGGGAGAACAACATATTGCAAGCAATGCATTGTTCAACCTACTGACACTCAAGGGGTTAAGCAGGTGGCTGTCCAGGAGGTCAATAGTGAGCCTCTCCCCTGCCAACCACCCTTACTTCATGGTAGGATTTGTCTCTTGATAATAATTCTGTCTGTTATCACTGTGTCTGTGGGGACCTGGAGCTTTGCTGTCTTTGCCTTTTAGATCCTTCACACCAGAACGGGTAAATACTTCCCCACAATAATAAAAAAGGGGAAGCATGTCTGGGCTGGGGGGGGTGATCTTTAAGAAAGGGTTGGATTGGCTAGGAGGGCTGGCAGGAAAGGAAGGGGTAGGTTTGTAGAAGGGATAAAAGAGGGTTACCTTCTATGACTACTTCCTTTTGGGATCTGCTAGCAAAATCGTCCCTCCTTCCCTCCCTTGTGTTGGCTGTTTGGGTTTCTGGTGGTATTGTCAGGTCGTAAAAGCACCTATTGGGATTTGTTTTGTCACAGCTTTTGGCGCTTTGGACCAATGGGTTTAAATGGTATATTGTGTGGTTTTATGGTTAACAGGACTTTTGACATGGGTTATGTCACCACTACCCACTGAGTTGCATAGACCAGCTAATGGGGTGTGGTGAGATGGAGTGGAATATGTGGTTTGAGCTTTTCGCTCATTAGGGGTGGGGCATACATGTATGCCTGGTAGTTGGCAAGGACTAAATGTGGGCTTGTTGTAATATGTTAATGGTAAATAAAGCTGTGGCCTGGTTTCATCCATGAAATGTGTATTTCTTGATCAGTACCTCATGCCCATGACAACCTTCTCTGAGATGTGGTGATAGCACAGAGATTAATTATCAGCTCTACAATGGAACAACAATCCACACACAAGAAATCAGTTGTAAAGACTCTGCATCCAGTCAGGTGGTGCCAAGAGGTAGGCAAGTTCAGTGCTTGGATGTACTGAGAGTTTGGCAGGGGGGATGGGTGGTAAATAGGATATGATGGGTGGTAAATGGGAGCTGCTGAGAGGTAGGCAGAGAATGCTGTGGCTGGCAGTGGTAGTGCAGAAAGGTCAGCAGCTGGTGATGGTAGGTAGGCAGGGGATGATGGTAGGTAGACCGGGGGTGAGGGATAACTGGAAGGGGCTGCTGGATATGAGGAAGGTAAGGCATGCTGGCTACGAGGTAGATGAGGGGTGCTGGCTACGAGGTAGGTGAGGGGTGCTGGCTACGAGGTAGGCGAGAGGTGCTGGCTACTGCATGCTGTCTGTGTGAAATGTATTGCTGTTGCTGCAAAAATATCTCCCATGTATAAGGAGCCTAGAAGAGATGCATATCTCCCAACATTTCAAGAGGGACACTTTGATTTTAGCTGGTGTTGCTGGGGGCATGACTGGTGGGAGTAGCATTACTGAGAACTTTTAGGCTATTTCATGACCTACTGACACCTCTTTGTGTAACTGAATAAATTATTGTGAACAATATCAAAGTATTTTATTTTAGTAATCTAATTTATAAACACATTAACTGAAGTTTAAACAAACAATAATGTGAGTTTTATTGTTGTGGAGCAATGTGATGCTCTTATATACACAGCACACAGTCTGATCTCCTAAACACATGGACACCAGGGTGGGAAAGAGCGACAGAGGGATTTGGGTCTCAAAGAGGGACACTTGGGAGGAATGGAGATGGTTCCAGGAGATGTATTATAAAGTCATACTTTTGTTTTTATACCCACAACACCAGAGGCTTAACTAGAAGCTTCCGGGCCCTGGTGTAAAAAGTGCCACGGGCCCCACCACCACCACCACATTGGCACCCCTTTGCAATGCCCCTCAATCTTCACAATGCCCCATCTCCTACCTGGAGCTCCCGCGCGGTCCTCTTAGTAATGCAGAGCGCTGGGAGATGATGTCATCTCCCACCGCTCTGCGTTACCAGAGCACTGGAAGCAGATTGTGGGTGCCTGGTGGAGGGGTTGCAGGGGACGGCCGGGCCCCTGGAGTGCCCGATCGCAGGTACGACCCCTTTAGTTACTCCACTGCACAACACCCACCTTTATCATTCATAAATATGCAAATGTGTTAATGAGTGTTTCTTTTAAGAGTTTATTCTACAAAAGATTGTCAGAAACAAATAAAAGCATTTTTTTCATGTCAGTTTCCCTTTAAACCAGGAGGATTAAGAAGGCATAAAACAGGAGGGTTTGTAAATATTTAAACAGGAGAGTCCAGAACCATTTAAACAGGAAAGACAGGAAGCATCCACAAGAGGATATAAAGCAGGGGTGAGCAAATTGCAGCCCTCCAGCTGTTACCGGATTATACCATCATCCTCAGCTGGCCAGTAGCCATAAGAGGAATACAAATTCTGTAGTCCAACAGCAGTCACAGGGGCTGCAGTCTGCTCATCCATTGTCTGAAGGGGATGAATGAGATGAATGAGCGTGTTTCAGCAAATGAATTTCCCTAATTGTTGCTGAGTGTCTACATGCCATATTACATCTCTGGATGGCAAGATCTGACCTACTTTCCAGTGTACTCTTATTATGTGAGTGCCCTGACTCCTGCTCACTGTACGTTGGCGCGTACATAATACGTAATGGTAAGAACATAAGTGGGTTGAAATGCAGTTCATTAAAGAGAAATACATGACAATTTGGTCTGTTTGTTTGATGACTACAAAAGAATTACCATCTGCCCTACTTCTGCTGGTCAGATCTGTATACATCAGAGCCTTCCTAGAAATCAGTCTGGATGATCTTCTAAGTAGAGCAATTATGGAATGAACCAACTACAAAGGTTCTGTTGATTTAAATGGGGAGAAGCAATGCGCTGGAGACTATCTAGCATACAAGTAGTATAAATCCCTATTTAAATCAGCTGGAATTTTATTTGACCCCTATCATGTAGTATGATTGCCCCAGAATTGCTCCAGTTTGTCTTAACCCTTGAGTTCCAGAGTGGTACACAGCGCATTGCTTTGCAACGTATTACATACCCCTCTCGCACTCAAAGTGTTAAAGAGTAATTGTACCATTGGAGTAAGTGTCTAAAATGACGTATGTAGGTAGGTGGTGCTTTATATACAGCAGTCAGGCATATCATCTCTATATTATTTCACTTTAGCTGCAGTTTCTTGAATATAGTAATCTTTATTGAAGTCTGCTTCTATGTCACATTCACACACAGAAAACCATACTTTCCAAAAGACCCTAATGACTCATAAGGAACCTTAGTTAATTAATACACAGAATTAAACAACTAGAAGGTGATTAAAACATATCAAAACACAAACAAAACCAGTAAATTCCATTTCAAACAGGCAACACTCATGCGTTGAGAAACATTATGGCCAATGGGGCATTTCATCCATGTAACACTCTATCTGTTGCATAGAAGGAGTATGCTGCAACTTTCCTCTGACATAGAGATGTGAAATTGTAGTATTGACTGCAACAGAATCACAGGTAGTTTTATCTTCCCTGGGATTTTGCCAGGCTGTGAAAACTTTGCTACACTGTAGCACTAAAACACACCAAAAGTTTCGGTTGCTACAAAAAAAGTAGTGCTACCAAAGTCGACTTTGTGAAAGAAACCTTAAAGGAGCAGAAAACTTTTTTATGAAAAAATATATATTGTAGGGATTTTCCTATTGAGTAAAATAAGGGTACTCCCACTGCTGACAGATTTATAATTCCAGAGTTGTTATGGTTTAAACCCATGTTTTTTTTACATTAGCAGTGCCCTCAAGTGGTCAAATTCTAATTAGTTTTCCTATTAGATTCTAATGGAGAGGAAAGTCAGAAAAGTCAGAGACACACAGTTCTCCATAGAATGTGATAGAAACTGCCTGTCACTTCCTGTCAGTTAGAACTATCAAGAAGTAAACACAGTAAATTCACTTCCTGATTATTTGAACTGCTATAAATTTTGAATAAAACACCTGACAGCAATGGGAGTGACCTTGTTTTACTCAGCAGGAAAAGCTCTATAAAATATGTATTTTCGTAAATAAAAGTTTACTGCTCCTTTAATAGATAACCAATTTCTTTTTGCAGGATACCTACCTAGGTAAAATCCCCTTTAAAAAGCAGTGTGAACAGAAATACAGGATAAAATACGGAGCTAACTAGGAAGCTTAAATCCATGAAAAGTGCATGTACATAAATGTCCCAATGTATAGAAGCCAGAAGTAAAGCGTAGAAGCCCATCTCATGGAAGTCTTTCAGAGGACTAGACAGTACATTGGTTCAAGCACCCTATGGATCATATACACAATGAAAAAGAGGAGCAATTCTAAAGCAAGGCTTTTAACTCTTTGAATGTTAGAAATGTCTCCAATGAATTTTGAAGAAATGTGTTGGAGACCTTTCAAAGGAGATACAAGCTCAATTTAAATCAAGGGACTTTTTAAAAAAAATTTGTCCCCTTGTGTAGTTTGGTATGGTACAGAATGTCTTCTCTTTCCAGGACATACTTGAAAACGAGAGAAATCTCAATGTATTCTTCCTGGTAAAACATTTTCTAAATAAAAAATAAATAAATTCTCTTTTACCTGTTTATATGGTACTAACCCATAAAAGAATAGAATAGGAATTCAGAAGCAAACTAACAGTGCAATAGGAGAGTAATACAAATTCCCAAAAATGTGCATTGATTTAAAAGGGGGATTTTAACCCCTTGTGTGCTACAGAGGCCCCCAAAGCATTAAAGGGGAACTTTCACCCCGCAATAACTAAATCTCCCCTTACTGCTCACCTGGCGACTAGCTGCTTAGTAGCGCTAGTCGCCAGAAATCTTACCCCGTTCTCAAGATTTCGGCGTTTGAAAGGATCAGGAAGCACGGAAGTCTCTTCACAGTGACGTCCGTGCGCCTGCGCTGTCAGTCCCTTGTCAGTCCCTTGTGCACCGTACGGTGCACAAGGGACTGACAGCGCAGGCGCACGGACGTCACTGTGAAGAGACTTCCGTGCTTCCTGATCCTTTCAAACGCCGAAATCTCGAGAACGGGGTAAGATTTCTGGCGACTAGCGCTACTAAGCAGCTAGTCGCCAGGTGACCAGTAAGGGGAGATTTAGTTATTGCGGGGTGAAAGTTCCCCTTTAAAGGGATTGTAATGTGTAAAATAAAGTAGATCTCTGAGTCTTCTGTATTGTAAAGCTAACACATTGCACTATGTTTAATAACTTACTTTTAAGTAATTCAAAAGATATTAAATGTAGAAAAAAAACCCTGCCACCCCTTCTGGCCACCTTCCCTTAGAGCTGCAATCCAGTCCCGGACGGATGCAGTGAGGGACAAACATCAGTGACTATAAGGAGGGAGGGCAGGATTTACCTTTGCTTACTGAAGTTTGTCCCTCGCCATGCTCCATTCGGACCACAGTTGGAATAAGTATGACATGACCAGAAGGGGTGGGAGGGGGATGTTTCTACATTTAACCCTTTGACTGCCAGAGGGGTACACAACACATTGCAAAGCAATGCGTTGCGTACCCCTCTGGCACTCAAAGGGTTAATATTTCTTGAAATACATAAAAGTTATTAAACATAGTGCAATGTGTTAGGTTTACAATAAAGAATATTCAGAGATTACTTTATCGTACACATTACAATCCCTTTAACCCTTTGCGTGCCAGAGGAGTATGCAACACATTTATTTTGCAATGTGTAGCGTTACCCTCTGGCACTCAAATGGTCAAAAGATCCATTTAACTCCGGGGCTGAGAAGCTCTGCAGGATCAGGACACATTTTATTTTTTACATGGAAGTGATCGGTCATCACAGCGTGGAGTGCAGCCGCATTGCGATCACAGACTTCCATAATGTGCTGGTCTTTAACACCCGGACAGTCCTGGCACATTATTGGGCATTAAGGGGTTAATTCAATAGTAAACTTAGGAATTTTTATTGCTCCCTTACAACTCAGTCTGTTTGCTCCACAGTTCTTTTGTGGTTAAGTCCATATGTATTGAGAATTTTACACAATGTAATGGAGCATTTGTTTCACAAAACTGAACAATTATGCACTCCCCCCCCCTCTCTTTTTTTTTTTTTTTTTACTTTATTGTTAAAACGTTTTAATCATCCATTTAAACTTTATAGTTAAACCTTTTTATTCATCCATAGAAATGCACTGATTGATCATTAACATTGATAATATAGTTAGGTGACTGAAAAGTTGTGTCTTCTGGGCTAAAGATACAATGTATGTACTAACTTCATGAAAGGGGCCAGTCCAGGACAAAGAAGTTGAAGGATTAATGCTTCCTTGTATATTTTTCTTATTTGGCAACACCATTTCTATGCAGTGCTATATGCATCATTTTGTACACATCATTTTGCAGGCACAGTAAGTACCTGCCCTGTAGACTTTACAATGTAAATTTTTGGTGCCTGAAGCACAGATAGATCCAGAGCTTGCTAAAGAAGTTCACAAGGAGTGTATACTGACAATCAAATCAGGTATTCAAAGCTTTGCAGCCAGTGAAGCATCAGTTCGGCCAAAAGTATCCATGTGGGTAGCCTTCATTTGCTTGGCGGAGGGAGGGGCTGGAGGGATATTTTCAGGTCTTATGTAAACAACATTAACATATCCTTCATAATACTTTCATAAGGAAATAAATAGAATAGTTTTCCTTGTGATGTTTCCTACTCAGTATTGTTCTGAGCTAGAAAGGTATCCATTATTTTTTAAAGAAACTACAGTATCTGCAAGCACAGCATCCCAAAGCAAAGAATTGCATAACTTTATTGCCCTTACTATAAAAAGAATCCATGCCTTTCCTGTAGTCTTAATGAATAAACTCTTGTGTTTTGCTTAGTTCATTGAGTAATTAGTTCCTTTGAGAGTTCTTTGTATTTGTCATTGGCTGCTGGTCAGGAAGGGGTGCTGACCACTGCAGCAAAAGTAAATAAAGTGGAACCCAGAGAGCAAGAAAACCAGCACACACACAATTAAAGGGGACACAAATGTATTTATATATATATATATATATATATATATATATATATATATATACATACAAGAAACATGCAAGGGTAATGCACAACAAAACATTCAATGAAACAGAAAAGAGCAGGGCCTCTGGGCATGGGGAACAGGGCCTCTGGGCACGGGGATAAAAGCTGGCTCAGGAACCTAGGAGGGAGGCACAAGAATGCAAGAGGGCAGCCAGCTCAGAAACAAAGGGGTGTAGCCAACTCAGGAACTCATGGGTACCGCCAGCTCAGAAACTCAGGGGTACAGCCAGCTCAGAAACTAAGGGGTACAGCCAGCTCAGGAACTCAGGGGTACAGCCAGCTCAGGAACTCAGGGGTACAGCCAGCTCAGGGGCTCAAGGGTACAGCCAGCTCAGGGGCTCAAGGGTACAGCCAGCTCAGGAACTCAGGGGTACAGCCAGCTCAGGAACTCAGGGGTACAGCCAGCTCAGGGGCTCAAGGGTACAGCCAGCTCAGGGGCTCAAGGGTACAGCCAGCTCAGGGGCTCAAGGGTACAGCCAGCTCAGGGGCTCAAGGGTACAGTCAGCTCAGGGGCTCAAGGGTACAGCCAGCTCAGGGACTCAAGGGTACAGCCAGCTCAGGGACTCAAGGGTACAGCCAGCTCAGGAACTCAGGGGTACAGCCAGCTCAGGAACTCAGGGGTGCAGCCAGCTCAGGAACTCAGGGGTACAGCCAGCTCAGGAACTCAGGGGTGCAGCAAGCTGAAAGAACTCAGGATGCAGCTAGCTCAAAGAACTCAGGATACAGCTTAGCTCAAGCAACTCAGGGACCAGGCCTAAAAGAAACTGAACTGGAACTGATCTAAACTGATCAGTTTATTGAGTTTCAGTTCAGTTTCTTTTCTTTTGGGCCACCCTGAGTTCCATGAGCTACCTGCACCCTGAGGTCCTGAGTTGGCTGTACCCCTGAGTTCCTGAGCGGGCTGTACCCCTGACTTCCTGAGCTGGCTGTACCCCTGTGTTCCAGAGCTGGCTGATTCCCTGTGTTCCAAAGCTGGCTGATTCCCTTGTGCTCATGAACCGGCTGCATTCCTATTTCTCCCTCCTGTGTTTCTGAGTTAGCTTTATCTCTATACCCAGAGGCCCTGTTCTCTGTGCCCAGAGGCCCTGTTCCCCGTGCCCAGAGGCCTTGCTCTTTTCTGTTTCATTGAATATTTTGTTGTGCATTACTACTGCATGCTCCTTGTATGCATATATAATACATTTGTGTTCCCTTTAATTGTGTGTGTGCTGGTTTTCTTGCTTTCTGGGTTCCAATTTATTTACGTTTGCTGCTGTGGTCAGCACCCCTTCCTGACCAGCAGCCCCCAATGACAGTATTGACCTTAAATATTTGTGTAAATGGTAATCATATCTCCCCTTGACTTTGCTAATGTAAACAAACCCAGTTTGCCTAGTCTCAACTCAGATCCTCCAATCCCTTTAGAAAGTATGTTGCACATCTTTGCACTTTTTCCATTTCAATAATATATTTTTAAGAACTGGTACCCACCACTGTACTCCATATTTTACACAAGACTATAACAAGAACTTATACTGCTGTACATTTATATTCCCAGTGCATCTATACCCCTTTTATACATGATAATACCCTATTGGCACTTGCAGCAGATGAGTGGCACTGTCCACTGCTGTGAAGTCTGTTGTCTATCTGTACTCCTAAATATTTTTCTTAAGATTCCCAGATTTAGCGTATATGTAGTGTGTTTGTTACAGCAGCCTAAATGCATAACCTTACATTTGTCTATATTAAAAAAAGTAACTAAAAAAAAATAAAAATGAAAATAGAAAAAAAAATTAAAAATATTATATATAAGGAGCTAGCAAAGCAAAAAATATGGAGAGTGCTCCTATAGTAAAATAATGTGATATATTGTAATGTATGGGGACAAAAATAGAGAGGTGATATGAGAAATAGAATTTATTCACATCCAAAACTTATAATCAAAACATAAATATAAATACATGCCCCCCTAACAGTAAGATAAATGTAGTAAAATCACAGAGGAAATAGAATGAAACGACAATGAAAACTTCAAGGTACTTATCTGACTGCAGTGGGTTACTGTGGTAAGCAGGAGGGAATAATTAGCCTGTTTGTAGCCAGTGGGGTCCCAAGAAGAACAGAGTTCTCCAAGTGCTGCCTCTTCCACTGCACCAGAGCCCACCAAAATGGACTGCTGGGAAACCTAGTTTCCCATAAACAAAATGGCACAATGGCACTCAAGCTGCCCCCCTCCTCCTTTGAAAAAAATGGGAGGGGGGTGTCCCTGAATCACCAAAAGCAAGTGAAGGAAGCTGAGAAACCCGCAAACTCCTTTTCAGCCTCTAAAAGAGGTCCCACTGTGGCTCTCATGAGCACAAAAAATGGTCTCCACACATGCCTGCTCTTACAGGCACAGTGACTCGAAAGGGTAATTGTTGTAAATTAACATAATAATTTATTGGAAAAATAGCTTAAAAGTATCAAATTAGTAAAAACCGATCACTACCCAAATGAAGTGTATCCCAAAAGAGTTATGAGTCCCCCGAACTAAGTAACTCGCAGACCGGCATTACAAGGGCTAACAACCTTGCAAATGCCATAGGGAGCAGAGGAATGCAAGAAAAGGGTGAGTATACTTGTTGCATGTAACCAAGAAAACCTTGGAGTGCACTGTAGGTACCAAGTGGGTGCCATATACAAAAATGCCTAGAGAGATCACAGTGCCTACAGAGATCAGCTATACCTCACTGGTGAGGTGCAACAAGGCCAAAATATACATCTCGGGCTGGCTGCTTTTTCTTGTTCAGAGAGGAATTGCCTGGCACTTCGTGGCTGGAATTCCATTTTGGAAGGATCAGTATGTTGTTGTTTAGGATATTTCCTCTCTGTGAAAGGCACTAGTGGGCTAAAAGAGACTGCACCCTGGGTAGGACACCATTCCTATAGAGACTGCTCAATTCTAGGGCAGGCTCGTTCCTAGCTGAGCGTATCTGACTAGTTCTTTTGCATATACAGAAATGGGGACATACTTACGGGACTTCTACAATCAAATCTTCAGTCTTCAGACTCCCATTATGAATATTTAATCCTCAAAGAAGCCAGGACGACTGGCTATGAATAAAAGCTATCCACCACAGAACCAGTCCTGAGAATCCTGTACACTGTTTAAACCTCAAAGAAGGAAGACAGTACTAAGAGTCCACCTAATGGGGATTATACAGCCCCATATCCTACAAATGAAAAACAAGAAAAGGAAAATCTAGCTGAGAGAGCTTGAGGCAGGAATGGAGTCTCCACCTCAGCAAGCTCTTTTTACAAGTGCCCTGCCCTCCTGAGGAGGAGACTTCACCCCATGGTTCCTGTATTCCCCAAAGGATGAAATAAAACATACATTTATTCCATAATAAGTGTTAACTATACCTTTAACTGGACATGTATGTAACCTGTGGCCCCTCAGCTGTTGTTGGACTACAATTACCACCACCCTCAAACAGACATTGGTCCACTGAGGATGATGGTTGTTGTAGTTCAACTGATTGTGGGCCTTATTTTGCCCACTTATGATCTAAGGCAAGAGAATGTCTCATTGGGAATTCGACAGTTAAAAGCAGCTAAAAATCCCATAAAACCTTCTAAACCAAGCAGGGCCTCCTCTACCCTCTGAGCAGCCACACTCACAAAGAAAGAATAAATAATTACCCAGTTTTATTCGGTAGAAGTGACAGCTGCTGGCACTGCTCCAGCGAGCAAGGCCTGTTCCATTCATGGCAAGGCCTTTCATGTCTGGGAGTAATAACCCAAGGGGAGGGAGTAGAACACAGGCGAATGTGACAGGGTGAGGCATGTGCACGCTGGGGAGGCAGTGAATAAACATAGGGGTGTAGGAGATCCAAACACACAACAGTCACAATGCTAAAAATACAGCATTCGTCATTGCTCATGAATTGGTCAAAGCTATTTATCCCCACACTACAAACTTCTAGGTTTATTAACTATTTGAGTGCCAAAGCGGTGGGCAGCACATTCTTTTGTAATGTTTAGAGCAACCCTCTATCATTCAGAGGGGACTGTTTAAAGGGATAGTAATACTTTAGATGTAAAAAAATAAATGTTGTAGGGTATATCCCCCTGAGTAAAACAAGGGTACTTCCACTGCCGAAATATATTTTATTAAAAAATTATAACTACTCAAACTTGAATTTGTTAGGTGCAATATCACAGTGGACTGAAAATTTACAGTGGCGCTGTTGCTACACCATCCTATGGACTGCTCTAGTCTGTAGATCATAAGTCTCCATAGGATGGTGTAGCAACAGCGCCACTGTAAATTTTCAGGCCACTGTGATATTGCACCTAAAAAATTCATGTTTGAGCAGTTATAACTTTTTAATAAAATATCTCTCAGCAGTGGGAGCACCCTTGTTTTATTCAGGGACATAAACCCTACAACATATATTTTTTTACATCTTAAGTATTACTATCCCTTTAATTGATTTGCTCTATTGCAGCACAGCTCAAACTTTGGCTGCACTTCATTTAATAAATTTGGTTATCCTCAGTGCTTACTGTCTCCCCTGTACATGCATGTTGCAGATATTTTATATGAAGATGCAGGGAAATGTCTGTACATCTTCTTGCTGTCAGACCTCAACACTGGCTGCTTTGGACTACTGTGGCCAAAGCTCGAGTTATTTCACTTAGAACCAGGTGAAACAAAGTGATGTTGGGCTATAGCCCGGAAACAACCAGTATAGAGGTTTGACAGTGAGAAGATGAATGCACACACAAGTGTTCACTTTGTGTGTGTGTGTGTGTGTACATTATGTACTTGTGTGAGTTTATGTGCACACGTGTGAGTATATAATTCTGCCTTAGTGTGCAGGTATGAGCACAAAACACTGCATATTTTTAAAAGAAAAGTAAATTATAACATTTACTTTATTACTGTGCAGAATGACGTTCCCAAATTAATTTAATTTACTGTAGGTAAAAATATAATATAATTGTACACCAATTCCCCTCCTAACAGTTCTCTCTGCTTGAACATAAATGGGTCATTCAGCAGATCAGTCAACCTGACGGACGTATTTGTGCTCAAACTGCAATGCCTTTAAATTGTGTCCTATTTACAGCCCTTGAGGGATGTTGTTATTTATCACAGGTATAGAGTACAAATGGCTAATTTTAGGTGGAGGAGTCATTAGGCACTTCACTAAATGGATCGCTCTCTAGCTGTCTCTTTATGTGGAAGACAAAGGCAAGTGTTGAATACTGGTAAACAAAAAGCTGCATGTGGTTATTATGGTCAGTTCCAGCAGCCTTGTATATTTCCTGCAGAGTAACAGAGTAAGCATCAGAGGCGAAACTAGAAGTCACGGGGCCCTGGTGCAAAAGTTGCCATGGGCTCCCCGACCATATTGCCCCCATTGGGTATCTCTATACTGCCCCCAATGTCCACCTCTCCACATTGCCCCCAATGTCTTCCTCTCCACATTGCCCCCAACTCTTCACATTGCCCCCACTGTCCTCCTCTCCACATTGCCCCCAACTCTTCACATTGCAGCCAATATCCACCTCTTCACATTGACCCCAACTCTACACATTGCCTCTAGTGTCCGTTTCCTACCTCCCTGGGGGTCCAGCGCTGTGGCAGTAGAGGTCTGTGCCTCCTTTGGCACAGCTCTCTGTGAAGACCTGGTGCTCGCACACAGACCTCTCCAATAATGCAGAGCATTACATAAGTGCCGTGGCGCCAGGAGGGGGTCATAGGGGGCGGTCAGGTCCCTGGAGTGACAGGCCCGGTCACAGGTGCGACCCCTGTGACCCCACTGGTAAGCATCATCTGTATATTCTATAGCAGGGGGAAGCAACCTTTGGCTCTTCCACTGTTGTTACATTACAATCCCCATCATCCTCAACTGGCCAGTTGAGGATGGTGGAACTTGTAGTTCGACAACAGTTGGAGGGCTGCAGATTAAGCAATCCAAACAACTGATGAGAGCTGTAGTACAACAACTGCAAGGACTAAAGCTACTCATCCTTACTCTGGACCAAGACATTTTAAAGAGCATGACTTTGTCACGTGTGACTGTGCAGAGCAGATGAAGCACACAGCTCTGACCCAGTGTGATAACCCTACAAGCAGAATATACTCAATGGAGGTAGACCACACGACTTGCAATTAAAGACACTTTTGCTAATCAAACACCTGCACCAGATACATTAGAATATCTATCCGGTTTGCTACACTGATCGCTTGAAAAGCCCCCTGCTTACTCAACCAACCACTGCTGAAAATCGCTGCAGTGAGACTCACCACTACAGTGGTCCAGCGGGTCCCAGAACTGTACGGCGTGCCCAATCGTAAGTCCACCACCATACACCATCGCTAGTCTACAATAATTCTCAATGGCAAATTTCTGCTGCCTCAACATCTTGCAGAAAAGTCGCCCATGTGAACTGGCCCTACTTAATCCCATTTAAAGACAGATCAATAACAATAACCAAGTGAATCTGCAGAACAAAAAGAGAGAAATGAAACCGCCCCACACACACAAAAAAAAAAATCAAAATCACTATTTTAACCCTTTCAGTGCCAAAGGGGTATGCAGAGCAATGCATTGCATACCCCTCTGGCACTCAAAGGGTTAAGAACCTTATCCACAAAAGGAAAGAGGAGAAATTCCTGTGCAAACCAACTGCACCTCAGGGAACACATTAAAGGGGATCTATCTCCCATATATATGTTGGTGTCAATAGTTAGTATATGTAGTGACTAGCTGGTAAAACGTTTTTTTTTTTTTTTTTTTTTTTTATATATAAAAATCAGTATTTTGCTGAAATTAATCAAGTAAATACTTTTGTGTACCCTACTTCCGCACAGACTGTGATTACCTGCTCTGTACCACAGTCTGTCACTCTGCCTCTGCTCCCCTCCCTCTATCCAGCTTCCTCCAATGACGGAGGCTTTCTGCCTGTAACCTGGAGTGCTCTCATTGGCCAGTGCTCCAGCTTACAGCTAAAAAGCCTTTATTTAAAAAAAGAAACCATTTTATCAGCTAGTCGCTACCTTAACTAACTACTGACATCAACATGTGTAGGGGTGATAGATCCCCTTTAAAAAATTTCCAAACTGCTATTGATTTAAATTTGGCTTTTAACCCTTTGTCTGCCAGAGAGGTATCCCTCACAATGTGTTGGATACCTTTCTGATCGTTAACCCTTTGAGCATCCAAGGGGTTAAAAATTCCATTTAATCAATAGAAAGGGATATTTATTCTCCATGGAATGTAGGTTAGATTTGCTCCAGAATTGATCCTCTTTTCTCATGTGGATAAGGACCTGAATCATTAATGGATGTTTTTCATTTTCCATTCAAGAATTCCAGCCTGATTTAAAAGAAACAGTTCCTTTTGTATTTCATTGTATTTCAGAATTATAGACTATAGACTGGAAAAAAAGAGGATTTTAGTCGTACCTGTTAAATCCTTTTCTCTTAGTCCATACAGGTTACTGGTAATTTTGGGTAGGCGATCCACCTCTTTAAGTAGGCAGGAACAATTCTAGAAGTGAATGCCGGGGGTGGAGCCTACCTTCCCTCCTTGGCTGCAGCTAGCCAATCTGCTCCAGTAAGATTTGAGACAGTAACTATTGACCGGATCAGTGGTTCTCAACCCGTGCCCTTATTGGCTACTAACAGGCCAGAATTTGAGAATTTCCTTTTAAGAGCACAGGTGAGTTAATCAATATGACTGAGCCTCTGATCAACACACTTGTGTTCTAGCAGGGAAATTCCTGTTAGAGGCCACGGGTTGAGAACCTCTGGACTAGACAGTAGAAGGGAAAGAAGACTCCTGTGAGCATGACCCTGAAAGACCCCCATGGTCAGCCACAGGACAGCCAAGCATGGCCCCTTGACAGGGTGGGAGACCAGTAATCTGTATGGACTAAGAGAAAAGGATTTAACAGGTAAGACTAAAATCCTCTTTTCTCTGTCGTCCAATACAGGTTACTGGTAACTCTGGGATGTCCAACCATTGAGTTTCCCAGAGGGGGGAAGCAAGGCAAGGATCAGGCACAAGGCCCCCAAAGTCACCAGAGCAGATATGAACCATCAGATCAGAGATAGCCCAACAAAACAAATGAAGTGTCAATGGACACTGAACAGGGGTAACAACAGCCCAGGAACTATTACACAGCATACTGAACTACAGCCAACAGGGCTCAAAAGTGAAGGAAGCACCAAAGAACTGAAGTAGATCCTAGACAGGCAAGACTGCCTCCAGGATCTTCCTCCCAAAGCTGGCGTCAGCAGATGCCAGCACATCAACACGGTAGTGCCTTGAAAAGGTGTGCACAGATGACTAAGTGGCAGCCTTACACAACTGATCAGTGGAGGCCTGATTCTTGTAAGCCCAAGAAGCCCCAATAGATCTAGTAGAATGAGCCGTGACCCGAAAGGGAACAGGCTTCTTTCTTAGCTCGTAAGCCTTACGAATAGTAGACTTGATCCAAGATGCCATAGTCACTTTGGATGCAGGTCTCCCTGCTCTGGGGCCCTCAGGAATGACGAACAGCATGTCAGACTGTTTAATGGACTCAGTGTGATGTACATAAAACTTGAGACAACGCACCACATCTAACCAGTGGAGATCCCTCTCCTTGTCAGAGGTAGGGTCAGGGCAGAAAGAAGGCACCACAATCTCCTGATTAATGTTGAACTCCGAGACCGCCTTTGGGAGAAACTCCTGAGAAGTGCAAAGCACCGCCTTGTCTTTGTGAAACACCAAAAAGGGTGGTCTACAAGACAGAGCATGCAACTCCACGAAACTCGAACAGACACGATCGCCAGGAGAAAGGTCATTTTCCACGTCAGCAGGCATAGAGGAATAGAAGCCAAATACTCAAAGGAAGGGCACTGAAGGATCTCCAAAACCAAGTTAAGATCCCACTGAGGAGCGGGAGTCTTGAAAACAGGACGAGTATGAGCAACGCCCTGGAAGAAAACCTTGACATCAGGAGGAATAGCAATGCGCCTCTGAAAGAAAACAGAGAGAGGAGAAGTCTGAACCTTAAGGGAACTCAAACTGAGGCCCTTATCCACACTGTCCTGCAAGAAAGCCAGGACCGTTATCACGGTGCCCGTGATTGCTGCAATTCAGTGTCTATCACCTGTAGGGGGCTCCCATTGGCTGTCTGCCTTCAGCCCGCCTCACATTGCCTTTTTAAACTCAGTCTGGGCACCCTTTTGTTGCACTTTCGTGGTGTCTTTGACAGCATCCACTTCCTCCTTACTGCAGTAGCTGATTGGGCCTGTTGCTGAGTTCCTGAGTCAACCTGTTCCTGAGTTCCTGTCTGCTTTGTCCGGTTCCGGTTGTTCTCATCAGTAGCTGATGCTCCTGTTGCCAGTCTGCTTGGCCGCACTTGATCCGGTTGATCTTCTCTGCTGGTTCCTGTTTCCTGCTTCCAGTTCCTGCATCTGTGGCGACATTGTTCTTCATTCGCTTCGGCGACATTTCCTCCTGTTGGTTTCCAGCGTGCGGACGCTGGTTTGCTTCACTAAGCCTTGCGGCTCACATTACAGTCTGTTGGTCCCAGCATGCGGACGCTGGTTTGCTCCATTTGCCTTGCGGCTCACATTACAGTCTGTTGGTTCCAGCGTGCGGACGCTGGTTTGCTCCATTAGCCTTGCGGCTCTCATTACAGTCTGTTGGTCCCAGCGTGCGGACGCTGGTTCGCTCCATTAGCCTTGCGGCTCCCATTACAGTCTGTTGGTTCCAGCGTGTGGACGCTGGTTTGCTCCATTAGCCTTACGGCTCCCATTACAGTCTGCTTGGTCCCAGCGTGCGGACGCTGGTTTGCTCCATTAGCCTTACGGCTCACATTACAGTCTGCTTGGTCCCAGCGTGCGGACGCTGGTTTGCTCCATTAGCCTTGCTGCTCACATTCAGTCTGTTGGTCCCAGAGTGCGGACGCTGGTTTGCTCCACTAAGCCTTGCTGCTCTCATTCTGCCTGTATGTTCCTAACGTAGGGCGCTGGTTTACTCCCCGACTTGCAGTCAGGTTCTTGATGGTTCCGAGTGCGCTGTCCAGTCCTAACAGCATTGATTCCTACAGTATATGGGTACGAGAGTTTCTGATTACTGTGAAACGACTTGACCTGGTAACCTCTATATTCCATCTTACTGTCATTATCATCTGACAGTCATTAGGTTACTGTGGTTGTCACCTTCCTTTGGGCTGCCTTGCCCGGTATATTGGCAAGGCCGGTAGAACCTTTCACTTTGCCACCTTAAGGTTGCCTTACCCGGTATTGGCAAGGCCGGTAGAGCCTACTCATTGGTATTCCGTCAGGCTGCCTTGCCCGGTATATTGGTAAGGCCGGTAGAACCGCATACTATTCCATCTTAAGGTTGCCTTACCCGGTATTGGCAAGGCCGGTACAGCCTACTACACTGGTATTCCGTTAGGCTGCCCAGCCCGGTATATTGGCTGGGCCGGTAGAGCCTCTTGTTCCAGACTCGCCTGGGTTGCTTTGCCCGGTATATTGGCAAGGCCGGTAGAACCTATTTGCTATTGTCATTATCTGCTATGTATTGTTTGTATGTGTATGAAAACCCTATTGGATTGCCTTTAACTTTTCAATAAAGTTATGTTTTTACCTAAACCTTACGTCTGAGAGTCTTAACAAACCGGGACAACCGTAGGTAGATCAAAATCCTGAGAAAGGTCCCTATCAGCAGACCAAGAGAGAAAGGTCGACCAGACACGATGGTAGGCCTTAGAAGAAACAGGTTTGTGGGCACTAAGCATAGTAGCCACCACACCAGAAGAAAAACCTTTCTTCAGTATTTAGGATTCAATTTCCAAACCGTCAAAGCTAGACGATGAACATCCTCCTTCCAGAGGTACCCCTGTAGAAGAAGATCCAGACGGCAAGGGAGCCAGAATGGATCCGCCACTGACAGATCCAGAAGCTCCGGAAACCAAGCCTGTCTAGGCCATTACGGAGCAATCAGAATGACTGGACAGAGCTCCAGTCTCAATTTCCGTAACACCCTGTGCAACAAGAGACAGCAGAATATCGGAACCTTCCGGATGTGTCTTGTCGCCATCAGGTCGATGCAAGGAAGACCCCACATCTGAACAATGAGGGTGAACACCTCTGGGTGCAGTTCCCACTCTCCACTGTCCAGCGTGTGTCGACTGAGGAAGTCTGCCATGACGTTATCTACACCAGGAATGTGCACTGCGGATATGGCAGGAACACGTTCTGCCCAGGACAAAATATCCTTGACCTCTAACGAAGCGGCGAGACCTCTTGTTCCGCACTGCTTGTTGATGGTGTTGTTGGACTGGACCCGGTCTGGGCATTCTTCCAGCTGGGGTGTCCAATGGCGAAGTGCAAGAAATATCGCATGTTGATGGGAAGGAGAGACTGCTCCGGAGACCACCGACCTTAAGCACTTAGGCAACCCAGGACTGCTCCCCAGCCGGAGAGGCTGGCATCTGTTGTCACCGTAGTCGGACACCAGGAAGGACCTACCCTTCAGCAGATTGGAGAGGTTGAGCCACCACGACAAACTCAGTTCCACATGAAGAGGAAGGGACACTGACATCTTCAGAAGGTCCAGCTGATCCCTGCATACCTGGATCACAAACCTCTGTGGAGTTCCCTTGTGTGAGCCATGGCAAACGGGATCGCTTCTATGGTGGAAATTAACTTCCCCACTAGAGAGGACAGCTTCTTGGCTGGAACTGGATCGTGAGCCAGAACAGCAGAAACCCTGTGGGCGATCTGGTGAGCCACCTCGTCTGTGAGAAACACGATGCTCTACTGAGTGTTGAATAAAAAAAGGCCCAGGAAGACCAGACGCTGAGATGGGACAAGATCTGACTTGTCCATGTTGATGATCCACCCGTGATGGGTGAGAGCATGAATGCAGTCTTGAAGAACCTGCTGAAGAAGAAGTTCCACAGAAGGGGCTTCAGAAGCAGGCTGTCCATGTATGGAGTAACTCTGATGCCGTCCCAATGGAGGACGGATACTAAGGCTCCCAGGACACGTTTGAAGACTGGAGGAGCTGTAGTCAGACCAAAGGGAAGAGCTGAAAACTGAAAGTGCCCTTGGTCGCAGGCAAATCTGAGATACTGCCAACTCTCTGGATGAATGGCGATGTGTAGATACGCTTCCTGAAGATTCAAAGAGGCAAGAAATTGTCCCGTGGACATAGCAGCAATCACCATCCTGGTGATAATGAGTCTTGATCACAAAGGAATTGAGATCCTTTAAATCCAAAATGGGACGACAGCCACCATCCTTCTTGGAGACCACATAGAGGTTTCAGTGAAAACCTATATCTCTGTCCCGAACTGGAACAGGTTCCAGAACATCCTTGTCCAGAATGGCCTGGATAACGCCACTGAACAGATGGCATTTCTCTATGCCCTTGGGCGTATGAAAGGGGAAAAACTGAAAGGGAGAAAGAGAAGCGAGAGGGATCTTGTACCCTTCCACCACCACCTGTAAAACCCACAGGTTCGCCACTGAATCCTCCCACACACTGTGGTAGTGACGCAGACGGCCACACACAACCGACTGGGGACCTGGGTTTGGTGAGTCATGCTGAAGAAGGCTTGGAAGCCTTAGGCTTGGAGGAGACCTTGGGCTTCCATTGTTGTTTGGACTTGGAGGAGGAATGCGGGGCTGAGGGAAACACCTGGTGCACCGGACGTGTCTCAGTCTGGAAGGAACGAAAAAGCCGATTACGATTGATAGGTGTCTTCTTCCTGAGGACCATAAGGCAGAAGGGTACTCTTGCTCCCTGTGGCCTCACTAATCAGATCCATAAGATCTGGTCCAAACAAAGAGGTGCCTTGAAAAGGCAATGAGAGAAAAGCTTTCTTGGAAGCAGTGCCAGCAGACCAGATCTTGAGCCAAAGAGCTTGTCTGGTAACCACAGACGTGGTGAAAACCCTTGCCACCAAACGGATGGCATCAAATAAGGCAGCAGAAACATAGTGCTGGGCCTCAGAACTGTTGGCAAGAAGCCTCAACATATCCGAAGTAGGAGTACCCTGACGGACAGCCAGGATGAGCTGTTCAGTCCAGACCACAATGGCCTGGTTCACCCATGCCGCAGCGAACGCTGGACGCATGACAGTACCAGCAGAGTCAAAAATGGACTTGAGGGAGACCTCAAGTTTCTTGTCAGTCCAGTCTTTCAAAACGGATGCATCAGCAACTGGCAAGGCAGTGGACTTAGATAACCTGGAGTCAGGTGCATCCACTTTGGGGGGATGAACCCACTGAGCAAGCGCCGTCTCAGAGAAGGGGTAAAGCTTTGCAAATTTCTTGTAAACAGAAGGTTTCCTGTCCAGAAACTTCCACTCATCAGACACAAGGTGGTCAAGAGTGGGGTTAGGAGGAAAACAAGTATGGGGCCTATTAGGATCCTGAAATACATCAGAGGGATCCGAAGAAACCTCCTGTAATAAGGGAATGTTTAGGGTAGTTAAGACAGCCCTGATCAGGCCCTCAGCCGAGGGATCAGGATCCTCCTCAAAGGGGTCCCCAAAAAACTGAATGAAGCACACAGCAGAACATTCCTCAATGTTCGAATCCACCAACAGTTCCTCCTCAGAGGAATCTGATTCGTCAGGTACTATCTGAGATTTCGGCAGGGAAGATCTTACGGAAGTAGGGGTCTGCCAGGAGTGGAAGACCCCCTGTAACTGGGATAGAAATAGTTGCAATGTGGACTGGAGGTCTCTAGTAGCAGCCGTGAACTCTTGCACCCAAACTGGCTCTAATGCATGGCTGGAGGTCCCTGGGGGAGACTCAGGGAAACCAGAACCTGCTGGGCATAAATGATCTGAGAATTCTCTAGATAACCCTGAATGACATGAGGAGCAATACTCAATAGGGGACACAGAGACCCCAGCATCCTTAGTCTTAGGTCTGGCCCCAAGCTCCAAAGGATTAGACATTCTCACAGTGTCAAAACGTTTAAAGTATAAGGAATCACCCAAATACAGTGTGCAAGATTAAAATTTCACCCCAGAAATTGATAAAATGCACTTATCTGGCAGGCGAATGTTTAATCTGCAGAGGAGATAAGGAGAGTCCAAGTCCTGCATAGGATACTCATTCAGGAAAAGCACAAAATGGCTGCTGCGGAGGGAGCCAATCAGAAACGAGAATGCAAAGTAAGAGCTCATGGGAAATGTAGTTTTCCCAGAAAAGGTACCCCAACAGTGCCCGAAGCCCCCTGAGCACCCCAACACACATAAAACGTTCATTGGATAACAGAGCAGGGGCAGACAAACAAAATGAGCCATCTCTTAAGTCGCTACGATGAGCGGTTGCAGAGATATACATCCCAAACTGTACAGTCCCATAAAAGTGAATGGAGCAATGGCGTCTATGCAGTAAAAGTGCGCCTTAAAGGCAGAGAACACAAATTTTGCAAAGTTGTAACTGATAAGTGAATGTGCATTGGACATTACTAAAACACGTCACTAGACCCAATAAACACTGAACCCAGTAGGGAAAGTGCCAATAACCCCCCAAAAGATGCTAAACCAGCAGCTAAAGGGTTAAGTTACCACAGAAACTTGCTCCAAACCACCCAACAGACATACAGATAAACCCAATGAGTGCAGGAGTGTGCAATAGGAACTCCAAAGGAAAACCCCTGTGAGGAGGGTCACTGTGGGACATGTGGACCTGCAGCACTCAAAGGGTTGCTCACCTTTCCTGCAGATCTTCTTTTTTCAGATCACCATTTATTAAGAAGAAGCCTCAGTGGGTAACTCCTGGGGAAAGAACTTGTAGCCAAGATTTTCCCCCCAGGGCTTAAGGTCCACAAAAAAGCACCTGGTCATTGAACTAGCCACATCTAAGGGCATTTTCAGTGATGGTAATCCGCCTAATGGTGGTATTCCATTTCTAACAGAAAAATAAAAAATTAGCTAAACTATAGCAGAACTGTTCTCTTGACTGTATCTTCACCAAGGAACAAATCTTACTGGAGCTGAATGGCTAGCTGCAGCCAAGGAGGAAAGGTAGGATCCACCCCTGGAATTCACTTCTAGAATTGTTCCTGCCTACTTAAAGGGGCAGATCACCTACCCAAAGTTAGCAGTAACCTGTCCTGGACAACAGAGAAAAACTTATTAATTTGCAGGTATTAATTTCTGTTTTTCAGTTTCAAATAGACTGGTAGTTAAATCCTAACAAACTGAGCCACTGTTAAAGGAACAATACATCCTATTTCTAATCTAACTGAAAAGAATGGCCATAATTCCTTGAATAGTGCTAACCTAGTTCTGTAACTGAGGGACTCACTTGATTCCTCTCTAATTCCTGAAAGGGTAGGTGAATGATGACAACTCTTCCTCTCTTATCAGTGTGATGATAGGCAAGATAGAAAAGTAGGAATTCCTGAACTAGGAGGAGGAGGTCCTGATGACCAGCTAAGAATTAGTTGGCGCTATAAATAAAGAATAATAATAATATTTTGAAAACAAAGGCATGGAGGCAGCTTTAGCACAATCTTTACATGTCATATCAGACCAGGTTAGATTGTTTGCTAAAGTGATGGCGGGAGGTTTGAGTCTTTTATTCTGGATTGGCAAAGGAAAGAAAGTGATTTCATTTATATGCAGCTGCAGCAATAACATGGGGTTTGAGACACCAGGAAGTGTGTACTTTGCAGATCCTATAACACCAGCTGCAGATCAAGCAGGAGGTAAATGGGGTATTCAACCACCCCTATGAGAATTGGTGCAGAATTGGGTGAGTGACTCGGTATTAATCCCCCAAGCTACTGAACTAGGTTAATGGTAGGCAGGGACACATGACCATTGTTTCAGATATATTAGAAATAACATAGTAACAGTCGATGAGGCTGAAAATAGACATATGTACATCAAGCACATGCCAAATCATCCCTGTTGATCTAGAGGAAGGCAAAAAAACAAAACAAAACAAAAAAAAAACATTGAAGCCATTTCCAATTAAGCCCCAAGTGGGTAGAAAACTCCTTCCTGACTCTAAATGGCAGTCAGATAGTTCCCTGGATCAACATCATATTTGATTTGAAGCCAAATGTCATGATTCTCAATATTGTTCTGTGCTAGATAGGCATCCATTGCTTTTTTGAAAATCAAGTACAATTTCCAGAGGCACATAATTCTATAGCTTTACCACCCTTACTGTAAAAAATTCCTGCCTTTGTTTTAGTCAAAAAGAGTCTTTCCTCTAGTCTTAATGGATGACCTCTCATTCTTAGCTCAGCTCTTTGAGTAAATAATTAATTGAAGAGTTCTTTGTTTTGACCTTGAATATATTTGTAAATGGTAATCAGATCACCCCTTAGACGTCTCTTCTCTAATGTAAACAAACACAGTTTGGCTAGTTTAAATTTATAATGCAGGTCCTCCAATCCCTTTATAAGTTGTGTTGTGTGTATCCAATGTGCAATAATGTCTTTTTTTAACAACTGGTGGCCAAAACTGTACTCCATATTTTAGATGAGGCATTACCAAAGACTTATACAGAGGTTGAATTATATTTGCATCCTGTGCGTCTATACCTCTTTTTATGAAGGCTAGTACCCTATTTGCTCTTGTAGCAGTTGAGTGACTGCACACTGCTGTGAAGTCTATTGTCTATTAGTACTCCTAAATCCTAAAGTAGTTTCTTATTTATTTTATATGTAGCCTGTTTGTTTCTAGAACCCAGATACATAAGGAATATTGCTCCTTAACCCTCTAAGTGCCAGAGGGGTACACAATGTATTGAACTGGCACTTAAAGCATTAAACAGTGGCACCACAAAGGCCCTTCACTGTAAAGTGGGGGTGTCAATGTTCCATCCTCAACGGTTGAAAAAAAGGGCACTCATTAAGCACAGCTGGATTAGTCAAAATAATTAAGCCACTGCATAACTTAACAATGCTTAATCTGGGATATCCTTAAAGGAGCAGTAAAATGTTATGAAAAGAATATATTTATGTTACAGGTACTTTACTGCTCATAGATTTTTCATTCAAAAGTTATTTGTATTTTTTAATTTAATCTACAAATTTCTATTGTGGTCATCAGGTGGTACTTGTCCTATCATAGTCTATGACTCAAACCCTCCAGTAGAGTATGTTATATAAAAATATGTCTTATTGGAAACTAGTTGGCATTGTTGAAAACAGCTGGATTTAAAGCAGAACTACCACCTGAACATAACTTAAAATAACTCCCCATCTGGCGACTAGCTGCTTAGTAGCGCTAGTCGCCAGAATTATTACCTTGACAAATAGATTTAGCCTTTCTTCCCAGGCTGAGAACATCACGGAAAGTGGATATCTTGCCATAATGATGTCCGCGCGCCTGCGCTGACCCAGCCGGGTCTATGAAGCATTACTAGGCGCCATCCGGCTCCAAAAGGGACTGACAGTGCAGGCGCGCGGACGTCATTATGGCAAGATGACCGTGTTCCGTGATGCTGTCCGCTCAGGAAGAAAGGCTAAATCTATTTGTCAAGGTAATAATTCTTAGTAGCGCTAGTCACCAGTTGGGGAGTTATTTAAGCTAAAGTTGCGTTAAGGTGGTAGTTCCACTTTAAAAAAAGCAAGCTTGAAATAACTAATGAAAAATCTCTCAGAAGAGGGTTTATCTTTGTTGTGTGCTGCTGGAAAAATCATATAACATGTTTCTCATTTAAATAAACCCAAAAACATAAAAAAAAAAACACAAAAAAAAAAACAAAAAAAAAAAACACAAAAAAAAAAACAAAGCCCTCAGCTCCTTTAAATCCTTGCCTGTTTGCAACACTTGAGGACAGGTTCCACTTCCTGCTGTAGAGCAATGTGCTACCACCACTCCAATTCGCAAGGCTTTGGGGTCACAGCAAGGATCATATTTTTATTCCTTGCATAGTCATAGCCTCTTAAAATAATCAAATCAAATGGTAATGGTATCACTAGTTATTAGAATTTATGTGCAATTGTACAAGTGGAAAACTAATGAGTCATAATATAGGATGTATTTCCTATAAAAGTAAAATAATAGCATGACTGTGTATGCTGTACTAGTGAAAAATTTAGCTACAATATTAAATAAAGATAACTAGTAACTCAAAGTTACAATAAACAAATGTAATACAATTTTATACACAAATTACTGTTCGCTCCACCATAGCCTCTCTAAATAATCCAATAAAATGACGGCAGCATAAAAGTCATAATAGAAATGATGTGCAGGTTGTACCAGCAAAAAATGAATGAGTTATGATGTAGTATTTATCACCAATAAAAGTGAAATCAAAGCGTGACCGTGGCTGCAATACTACACAGAGAACTAGTAACCCAACAGCACAATAAACAACTTTAATGGGGAACATTCACATCAAAAATAGTTTTTACCAGTTGTTTAACCATTTAAGTAGTATCAGGAAACTTTTTTGTTTTTTTAACATACTTTTAAAGATCTTTAAAAGTACGTAAAAAAAAAGTTTCCTAATACTACTTGAATGGTTAAACAACTGGTAAAAACTATTTATGATGTGAATGTTCCCCATTAAAGTTGTTTATTGTGTGCCACATTATGCACTTCTGCATAATGCGGCACAATGTATCAGCGGCACAGCTCTCAGAGCTTCCCAGCACTATTTCATTCTCCTCCCAGCTCTCTCCCAGCAGCCCCAAGGAGAGCATTCATGCTTCACTTTGGTGTGGTGTGAATGGCTCCTATCGTTATAGCTAGCTCCGGTTAGCATTATACTGAGGTTGCAACCTTGACACATTATGCGAAAGTGCATAACTTGGAGGTTAAAGATCTTTAAAAATACGTTTAAAAAAAAAAAAAAAAAAAAAAAAAAGCATGTTTCCTAATACTACTTAAACGGTTAAACAACAGATAAAAACTTTTTCTGATGTGAATGTTCCCCTTTAAAAAACATTTTATATAAATACTATTATTTGCCCCACCACAGCTTCTTTAATCCAATGAAAAACCAGAGTGGTGTACAATTTATTTCTCCACAATGCTTTTTGTAACCCTGTGATTCTCAATAACATTAATCAAACAATAGCAGCATCACGTCATAATAATTGATATATAAGTGCATCAGTGAAAAACAAATGAACAAATCTTAGTGCACAGGCTCTGTAGCATAGCATAGGACCGGCAGAGTTTCACACTGTAGAAGTCTTCTCTTTTTTATCTTTGTGCATCTCCTCTTTATCTCCTCTTTTATCGTACTGCATCTCCTCCTTATCTCAGTGCATCTCCTCTTTATCTCAGTGCATCTCCTCTTTATCTCAGTGCATCTCCCAACTGGTGTGGGCAACATGCAGACGTACAGTTTTTGTTGGATTACTATTCCCATCATTCTGAGATGACCATTACTATTCCCATCATTCTCAGATGACCAACGGGATGGATGTATAGGAATAACGGAGTCACTCAAAGGTCTTTAGGTAACAGATGTACCAACACTTTGAGTGCCAGAGAGGTATTCAACACGTTGGATACCTTTCTGGCACTTAAAGGGTTAATCATGTGTAACACAGTCAGTGTTTTGGTCTACTACGTGGTCCTTAATCCAGACCTACCTGATAAAGTTTTGTGTAGCACATTGAAACATAAACGGTGTAACATGTTTATTTAATACATCTGATCCCTAAAAATCCATGATATCATGTATAGTAAAGACCTCTCCTATGCACCAGCTAGAACTGAAAAGAGGATTTTAGTCTTACCTGTTAAATCCTTTTCTCTTAGTCCATACATGTTACTGGTAACTTTGTGTAGGAGTGTACCTTCCCTCCTTGGCTGCATCTAGCCAACCAGCTCCAGAAAGATTTGAGACACTAACTATTGACTAGATAGTGGAAGGGAAAGAAGACTCCTGTGAGCATGACCCCGAAGGACCCCCACGGTCTGCCACAGGAGAGCCAAGCATGGTCCCTTGACAGGGTGGGAGACCAGTAATGTGCAGTGTGCAGTGTTCTGATTTACTGAACATGGAATCTCCATAACCAATTTTATTGTTTTTGTACGAATAAAAATGTGGACTTTTATAATCCATTCTGTATTGGCTTGATTGCGTGGCGGATCCGTGTAGCGCTCCCATCCTGTTGTCTTCCAGTAATCTGTATGGACTAAGAGAAAAGGATTTAACAGGTAAGACTAAAATCCTCTTTTCTCTGTAGTCCAATAAAGGTTACTGTTAACTTTGGGATGTCCAACCATTGAGTTTCCCAGAGGCAGGAAGGAAGGCAAGGACCAGGCACAAGGCCCCCAAAGTCACAGAACAGTTATGAACCATCAGATCAGAGATAGCCCAACAAAACAATGAAGTGTCAGCGGACACTGAACAGGGGTAACAACATCCCAAACTGTTACATAGCACACTGAACTAGAGCCAACAGGGCTCAAAAGTGAAGGAAGAACCAAGAACCGAAGAAGATCCTAGACAGGCAAGACTGCCTCCAGGATCTTCCTCCCAAAGCTGGCATCAGACGATGCCAGCACATCAACACGGTAGTGCTTCGAAAAGGTGTGCACAGACGACCAAGTGGCAGCCTTGCACAACTGATCAACAGAGGCCTGATTCTTGTAAGCCCAAGAAGCCCCAACAGATCTTGTAGAATGAGCCGTGACCTGAAAGGGAACAAGCTTGTTCCTCAACTCATAAGCCTTATGAATAGCGAACTTGATCCAAGAAGCAATAGTCACTTTGGATGCAGGTCTTCCTGCCCTGGGACAATCAGGAATGACGAACAGAGCATCAGATTGCCTGATAGACTCAGTGCGATGTACATAAAACTTAAGACAATGCACCACATACAACAAGTGGAGATCCCTCTCCTTGTCAGAGGTGGGGTCAGGGCAGAAAGCAGGCACCACAATCTCCTGATTGATGTGGAACTCTGAAACCACCTACGGAAGAAACTCCTGAGAAGTGCGAAGCACCGGCTTGTCCTTGTGAAAAACCAAAAAAAGTGGTTTACAGGACAGAGCATGTAACTCCGCAACATGGAGAACTGATACGATTGCCAGGAGAAAGGCCTTTTTACACATCAACAGGAGTAGAGGAATAGTAGCCAAGGGCTCAAATGGAGGGCGCTGAAGAACGCCCAAAACCAAGTTAAGATTCCACAGAGGAGCAGGATTCTTGAAGGCAGGAAGAGTATGAGCAACGCCCTGGAAGAAAACACTGACATCAGGAAGGATGGCAATGCGCCTCTGATAGAAAACAGAGAGAGCAGAAGTCTGAACCTTAAGGGAACTCAAATTGAGGCCCTTATCCACACTATCCTGCAAAAATGCCAGGACCGTAGGCAGATCAAATTCCGGAGACAGGTCCTTGTCAGCACACCAAGATAGAAAAGTCGACCAGACACAATGGTAGATCTTAGAAGAAACAGGTCTGCGGGCACTAAGCATAGTAGCCACCACCCCAGAAGAAAAACCTTTCTTCTTCAATATTGAGGATTCAATTTCCAAGCCGTCAAAGCTAGACGATGAACATCCTCCTTCCACAGGTAACTCTGTAGAAGAAGATCCAGACGGCAAGGGAGCTGGAATGGCTCCGCCACCGGCAGATCCAGCAACTCCAGAAACCAAGCTTGGTGAGGCCAGTACAGAGAATGACTGGATAGCGTTCCAGTCGCAATTTCCGTAACACCCTGTGCAACATTGGGAGGGGAGGAAAGATATAGACCAGAGGAAACAACCAAGGAATGGACATTGCATCCACCGCCAGAGCTAGAGGGTCCCTCCACCTACAGCAGAACCTCGGAACCTTCCTGTTGTGTCTTGTCGCCATCAAGTCGATGTAAGGAAGACCCCACTTTTGAACAATGAGGGTGAACACCTCTGGGTGCAGTTCCCACTCTCCGCTGTCCACTGTGTGTCGACTGAGGAAGTCTGCCATGATGTTGTCTACTCCAGGAATGTGCACTGCGGATATGGCAGGAACGTGTTCTTCTGCCCAGGACAAAATAGCCATGACCTCTAACCAAGTGGCAAGACTTCTTGTTCCGCCCTGCTTGTTGATGTAAGCCACGGCCGTGGAGTTTTCGGACTGTACCCGAACAGTCTTCCAGCTGAGATGTCCAATGACGAAGGGCATGAAATATTGCCCGAAGCTCCAACACGTTGATGCGAAGGAGATATTCCTCCAGAGACCACCGAACCTGAGCACTCAGGCGACCCAGGACCGCTCCCCAGGCGGAGAGGCTGGCGTCCATCGTCACCGTGGTCCAGAAGGATACCAGGAAGGACTTGCCCTTCAGCAGATTGAAGAGGTCGAGCCACCACGACAAACTCAGTTCCATATGAAGAGGGAGGGACACTGACATCTTCAGAAGGTCTGGCTGACCCTTGCACACCTGGATCACAAACCTCTGGAGTTCCCTGGTGTGTGCCATGGCAAATGGGACCACTTCTGTGGTGGAGATGAACTTCCCCACTAGAAAGGACAGTGTCTTGGCTGGAACTGGATCGTGAGCCAGAACAGCAGGAACCCTGTGGACAATCTGGTGAGCTACCTCGTCCGTGAGAAACACCATACTGTTCTGAGTGTCGAAGAAAAGGCCCAGGAAGACCAGACGCTGGGATGGGACAAAATCTGACTTGTCCATGTTGATGATCCACACGTGATGAGTGAGAGCGTGAATGCATAGCTAAACCTGCTGATGAAGAAGTTCCGCAGAGGGGGCTTTCAGAAGCAGGTTGTCCATGTATGGAGTAACTCTGATGCAGTCCCAGTGGAGGACGGACACCAAGGCTCCCAAGACATGGTTGAAAACTTGAGGAGCTGTAGTCAGACCAAAGGGAAGCGCTGAAAACTGAAAGTACCCTCGGTCGCAGGCAAATCTGAGATACTGCCAGCTCTCTGGATGAATGGCGATGTGTAAATACGCATCCTGAAGATCCAGAGAAGCAAAGAATTCCCCCAGGGACACAGCAGCAATCACCGTCCATAGAGACTCCTGGTGATAATGAGTCCGGATCACAAAGGAATTGAGATCTTTCAAATCCAAAATAGGGCGACAACTGCCGTCCTTTTTGGAGACCACAAAGAGGTTCAAGTAAAAACCCATACCTCTGTCCTGAACTGGAACCGATTGTAGAACATCTTTGTCCAGAAGAGCCTGAATAGCGCCGTTGAACAGCTGGTGTTTCTCCGCGCCCTGAGGCGTATGACAAGTAAAGAAACGAAAGGGAGGAAGAGAGACGAAAGGGATCCTGTATCCTTCTACCACCACCTGTAAAACCCATGGGTCCGCCACTGAATCCTCCCAGACGCTGTGTTAGTGATGCAGATGGCCACCCACAGCAGAGTGGGGACCCGAAGGCAGCTTGGAAGCCTTGGCCTTGGAGGAGACCTTGGACTTCCATTGCTGTTTGGGCTTGGAGGAGGTACACGGTGCTGAGGGAACCGTCTGGTTCGCCGGATGTGTCTCAGTCTGAAAGGAACGAAAATACTGATTACGCTTCAGCTGTGTTTTCTTCCTGGGGATGAAAGGCAGAAGGGTACTTTTACTCCCTGTGGCCTCACTAATCATATCCTGGAGCTCTTGCCCAAACAATGAAGTGCCTTAAAAAGGAAAGGAGAGCAAGGCTTTCTTGGAAGCAGTGTCAGCAGAACAGATCTTGAGCCAAAGAGCTCGCCTGGCAACCCCAGACATGGTGCAAACCCTAGCCACCAAATGGATGGCATCAAACTAGAAAGCAGAAACAGTGCTGGGCCTCAGAAATGTTGGCAAGAAGCCACAATATATCCAAAGTAGGAGCACCCTGGCGGACAGCCAGGGTGAGCTGTTCGGTCCAGACTGCAATGGCCCAGTTAACCCATGCCGCAGTGAATGCTGGACGCCTTGCAGTACCAGCAGTGGCAAAAATGGACTTGAGGGAAACCTCAAGTTTCTTCGCAGTCCAGTCTTTCAGAGCTGATGCATCAGAAACTGGCAAGGCAGCAAACTCAGATAACCTGGAGATAGGAGCATCCACTTGGGAAGGATGAACCCACTAAGCAAGCGCTGCCTCAGAGAAGGGAAAAAGCTTTCCACTCTGCAGACACAAGGCGGTCAACAGTGGGGTTAGGTAGAAAGCAAGGAAGGGGCTTTTTAGGCTTCTGAAACACATCAGAGGGATCAGAAGGAACCTCTTGAACTAAGGGAATGTTTAGGGTAGTCAAAACAGCCCTGATTAGGCCCTCAGCCGAGGGCTCAGGATCAGCCTCAAAGGGATCCCCAAAAAACTGAGAGGAGCCCACAGCAGAATATTCCTCAACATCTGAATCCACCAGCAGTTCCTCCTCAGAGGAATCTGATACGTCAGGTACTCCCTGTGGTTTTGGCATGGAAGACTTGACAGAAGAGGGGGTATACCAAGAATGGAAGACCCCCTGTAACTGGGATGGAAAGAGTTGCAATATAGACCTAAGGTCCGTAGTAGCAGCTTTGAACTCTTGCACCCAAACTGGCTCTAATGCATGGCTGGAGGTCCCTGGGAGACCCTCAGGGACATCAGAACATGCTGGGCATAAATGACCTGAGAATTCTCTAGGTAACCCTGAATGACCGGAAAAGCAATGCGTTATGGGGGATACAGAGACCCCAGCATCCTTAGTCTTAGGTCTGGCCCCAAGCTCCAATGGATTAGACATTCTCACAGTGTAAAAAAAACATTACAGTATAAGAAATCACCCAATTACAGTGTGTAGTATTAAAGTTTCACCCCAGAAATAGCTAAAACATACTTATCTGGCAGGCGAAGGGTTAATCAGCAGAGGAGAGAAGGAGTTTCCAAGCCCTGCGTAGGATACTTGTTCTGGAAATGGCACAAATGGCACAAAATGGCTGCCGCGGCTGGAGCCAATCAGATAAGAGCTCACAAAGCAAGAGCTCATGGGAAATGTAGTTTTCCCAGAAAAAGTACCCCAATTGTGCCCGAAGCCCCCTGAGCCCCCCAACACACTAGAAACATGAACCGGATGATAGAGCAAGGGCAGACAATAAAAATGAGCCATCTCTGAAATCTCTCGGTGGAGCAGTTGCAGAGATATGTCCCAAACTGTACAGTCCCATCAGAGTGAATGGAGCAATGGCGCCTATGCGGTAAAGCGCGCCTTTAACTCAAATTTTACAAAATTGAAAAAGTAAAATAAAAATGCATGAATCATCACTAGAACATGTTAGGATACCCAAAAAACACTGAACCAGTAGGAAAAGTGTCAGAAAACCCCCCAAAAGAATGCCAGACCAGCAGCTAAACGGTTAAATACCACATAAACCTGCTCCAAAACACCCAACAGACATACAGATAGACCCAATGAGTGCAGGAGTGTGCAACAGGAACTCCAAAGGTAAAACCTCTGTGCGGAGGGGCACTGTGGGACACGTGGACCTGCAGCACTCAAAGGTTTGCTCACCTTTCTTGCAGATCTTCTGTCTTCAGACTACCATGTATTAAGAAGAAGCCTCGGTGGGCAACTCCTGAGGAAAGAACCTGTAGCCAAGAATTTCCCCCCAAGGGCTTAAGGTCCACAAAAAGCACCTGGTTACTGAGCTAGCCACATCTAAGGGCACTGTCAGTTATGGAAATCCGCCGAATGGTGGTATTCCATTTCTAACAGAAAAATAAAAAAATTTCTAAAACTATAGCAGAACTGTTCTCTTGCCTGTGTCTTCAACAAGGAACAAATCTTTCTGGAGCTGGTTGGCTAGCTGCAGCAAAGGAGGGAAGGTAGGCTCCACCCCTGCATACAATTCTAGAATTGTTCCTGCCTACAATTAAAGGGGCAGCTCCCCTACCCAAACTTATCAGTAACCTGTACTGGACGACAGAGAAAGAAGTCTTGTAGTCTGTAACATCTGGTTAGTCAACATCTTTATCATAAGGGTCAAAACAATTCTATAGATTTAAATTGGGCATTTAACCACTTAATTGCTAGAGATTACCAGTGCATTGCTTCTGCCGCAAATAAAATGCTCCATAGAGGACAAATAAAACCTCCTACTGAAGCAATGTGTTGGAGACCACTAGCATTCAAAGGGTTAAAAGGCCCATTTATAACAATATGATTCATAGCTATCCCCTATGGAGAATTTGCATTCTCCCGAATCTCAAGGTGGGCAACCTGCAGCCCTCTAGACGTCAGACTATAAATCCAATCACTCCCAGGCAGCTGTTTCCTTTCTGTGGATGATGGGACCAGCAATATCTGGAACTCTGCAGATTGCCCACCATGGTCTAAAGAGTGATAAGAAATACCAATAACTCACTGGAAAAAAGCCACACTTACTCTCGTCTGGGTTCGGTGAAGCGAGGATGGCACTGTGCTTTCTCTTGACTTCTTCTACATTTTCAGCTATCTTGTCAATGAAGCCTCTGATCTCTTCTACCTGAAAACAACAAACTGCATTATCATCATCAGTCTATAAAGTAGGTCATTGCTAGATCAAAGGAGTAGAGTTATCAAGTCTTCTTGTGATGAGAGGATTACTTAGCCACAAGGTGAGAGTTTGCACAGTAGGACAATGGGAGGTAGAATGGATACCCTTTTGCTTTTTTATGGGGACAAGGCACAAACATCTTTGCATGGAAAATTATTCTCCATCTCAATGGTTCTCAGACAGCATTCAGTGGAACCCTAGAGGTTCTAGAGTATAGTAAAATATGAGGTATAATATGCAGATGTCAATTATACTCAAAATTTCAGGGGAAAACACCCCTCTACGCACCAAAATAAATAAATAAATAAATAAATAAATAAATAGGGTTGTCAGATTCCCTCCCTCAGCAGCTTCCATTCATTCCACTCACCCCCTCCCGATTCTTCTGTGACAGCTTCCAGCAATGCCCTGTGAGGTTCTTTCAATTTAAGCCAATGGAATTGCCCTTTGACAACCTTAAGGTCCTCACAGGGCAATACCGTAGATCCAGTACATAGATCTCTGTGCACTGGATCTATGGTATTGCCCTGCAAGGACCTTGAGGTCCTCAAAGGGCATTATCATTGGCTTAAATTGAAAGGTCCTCACAGGGTATTGCTGGAAGCGGGCAGCAAATGCAAGCATGCCGCCTGCTATGAAGCTGTCAGAGAGTACTCTGGAGGGGACAAGTGGAAATATGGGAAGCTGCTGAGAGTGGATTTTGGTTGGGTGAGCAGAAATAAATATATATTTTTTCTTGTGTATAATGAGCACCGCCACTTCACATAAGTTGAAGAAGGGCAAAATTGTGTACCTGAGATTTTACAGCAGTTTTTATGGGTTGAGCAAATAAATAAATAAATATCTTCTCATTAAATTGTTAAGTAGGCCCATGCACTCTGCCTGCTTCATTATGACAAAAAAAACTGCTATCAACTGTCATGTCCGCCTCCATGGACAGGACATACTTGATGGATTGAAGAGGTTATCTCTTCAAAAAAGGCAAAAGGGCATAATTCATAGGGGTCATTAGGATTTTTTGATCATGGGGTAAGTGAGGTTTATTATTAGGTGCTAGCCCTCCTGTAAATCTGATATGAGATGTTTTTGGATACTGTATATATGACTCCTCCCTGCTTTGTGGTCTAACCTCTATGTATTGCCAGCCCTGTTATCATAGCGTAGACAGACGACCTTCATATTCCATATTTCATATGGAGTTCTGGATGCAACAGCTTCCACATGACTGAAATTGCTCACCATGGTGCGTATATCCCAGTGGTAAGCATTAAAAAGTAATGCATTGGAGACAACTCGGCAATTCAAGGGTTTAGCCCTTTGAAAGCCAGAGGGGTACCGTTGTGAACCCCTCTGCCTCAGATAATCCCTATAGCTCGTTAACGGTATGTTAATCAAGGAAATCTTTCACCTATTAATAAGTCGTCATGCAATCATTAAGCATATGCTGACTAGCTTGAAAATACATATCTTAACTATCAAAAGTGGCAGATTTTAAAGAAATCTTTACCCTTTGGAGACGGGAAGCCAGGTAGTGCAGGCATCTTGTCTGCGGGCCTACACCTTCAGTCCTGGTCTCCTGTAAAGCATTGCAGTGTGCCACATGGTAACCAGAAGGGACTGACGGCGCAGGCGCACAGACTGCACGAACCTGGCTGTCAGTCTCCAAAGAGTAAAGATTTCTTTTGAATCTGCCACTTGTGATAGGTAAGACACATATTTTCAAGCTAGTCGCCATATGCTTAACGATTGCATGGCAACTTATTAACATGTGAAAGTTCCACTTTAAAGGGATAGTAATATTTCACAAAAGCAGCAGCTCCAATTAATCTTCATAGTATTTCAGCCATAGAGGGTGTTATTTCAATACTGTCAGAGTTGTCGTTCAAGAGTAATTGAATGATAAAGTTCCCCTACCCGCCCCTTTTATCTAGTGTAAGCTGCCTCCCCTCAGGTGTGGAATCTGGTCCACAGACCAGATAGCTCACAGCAAGGGACAATCTTCTTACTGTGAGAACAATGAAAGCCCTGCCCCCCTTGACAGGTTTTTCCCTTGTTAATTGAAGATTGTCCCTCTCTGCAATCCACCTGGACACCACCATGCTGCTCTGAGCAGAGTTACATCAGTAAAAGGGGCGGGAGGGGGATACATTATCATTCAATTACTCTTGAACTACAACTCTGACAGTATTGAAATAACACTCTCTATGGTTCAAATACTATGAAGATTAATTGGAGCTGCTGTTTTTGTGAAACGTTACTATCCCTTTAAACCCTTGCCTGTTGGTATCCCTTGAGGATTGTCTGCATCAACAGTGGTGATATGGCATGGCCTGAACATGAAGGACACATGTCTTTCCTGATCACACCTCAGCAGCGTTCACGTAAGGATTAAGCTACCATCTCCGGCCTCTGGACATGAAACAGATCATGCAAAGATTATAAATTAGCCTCCCATCCCCCTGTACCAGTGTCTTTCTCAAAGTCCAGTTTTGCACCCAGATTTCAGCAAGCTTAATCTCATGGCTTGGAGACTGAGTGGCAAAACTTGTTTCAGCAAGGTTTAACCGAATCTATAGTTTCTTTGCTGTTAAAGGCCCAAAGGCTTTCTACCTCAAACTCTTATTACAGAATTTGGGAAACCTTTTTCCAGTGGCCAGCGTAGAAAGGCTAAAAACATCTTTCTTACTGAAGGCTCTCATAAGGGATTGAGTCCAAGTACCCTTATGGTACAAGTTTCGGCTATCTCTGCCATTTCCGGGACTAATTGGGTCCAACAGGATTTAATTATCCATTTATTCAGAGCTCTCAAGAGACTATGTCTCTTCGGAAGTTTGCTCCACCCCGGGATCTCCCTTTAGTTTTGGACACCCTGACTACTGAACCTTTTGAACACCTGGAAGTAGTTTCTCTGGGTATCCTTTCCTTGAAGGTCACTCTCCTGGCATTAACCTCAGCAAGAAGTGTTTCTCATCTACAATTACTTTCTGTACAGAAACCCTTTTTAAGGTTCACCCAGGACTGTGTCACCCTAAGACCTGTTCCGGACTTTCTACCTAAGGTAGTATCACCGTTTCATTTGGCCCAGGATATATGTCTAGCTTCCTTCCTTCTAGACACTTCCAAAGGTGATAAACCAGAATGGTTCAACCTGGACTTGGTCAGATGCTTGAAGGTATATGTCAACAGAACTCAGCCTGTCAGAAAATCAGACAGGTTATTTGTGGTTCCTAAAGAACACAGACAGGGCCTGCCAGTCTCTAGATCACTATTTCCACATGGATTGTATTCTGCATTTCCAAAGCCTACCAATCAAAAGGTCTTCCAATGCCTCATGGGATTAAGGCCATTCTTCCAGTGCAGTAGTTACTTCATGTGTGGCATAGGCCAGGGTATCTCCATAAGAGATATGTATGGCAGCAGCGTGGTCATCTGGTTCTACCTACATTAGGCATTATTGCCTTGATGTCTGGTCTAGAGATTCGGCTGTCTTCAGTAGAGAGGTTCTTCAGTCTTCACTGTTGCTATTCCTCAATATCTTTCTCCTGCAGTACTGTGTTGTATGGTCCTTCTTCTTGTCCCACCCTTCTGCTCGACTTTGGTATACCCCCTTACGTGAATGCTCCTGAGGAGTGACCAGGAAAAGGGAAAATTGTCTCATATTACCATTATTTTCCTTTCCTGGTCACGAGGAGGCAGCGTTCACCGCTACTCTCCCTTCGTCTCCAGCTTGTTTCCTAAGGACACCGGTACAGGGGGAGGGGAGGCTAATTTATAATCCTTGGAGGATCTGTTCCCTGTCTAGATGGTCGGCTCCGAAAGGGACTGACAGAGCAGGCGCACGGACGTCACTGTGACGAGACGTCCGTGCTTCCTGCTCCTGTCACCATCGGTAAAACGCCGATATCTGCAGAACCGGGTAATATTTCTGGCGACTAGCGCTGCTAAGCAGCTAGTCGCCAGATGAACAATCAATCAAGCTTAAGTTATTGTGGGGTGGTAGTTCCCCTTTAAATGTTAACTCTATCAGGATAATTTGCAGTACTTTTCACAATGGAATATAAAGGGTTAAACAGATTAAGAGCTACTTATTGCTATTGGGATAGTTTCCATATATCTTTTGAGGACCAGAGTTAGGAATACTACCACTTCACACTCCTCCTCTCCTCAAAGGGTTAACCCTTTAATTGCCAGAGGGGTACGCAACACATTGCAAAGCAATGCATTGCGTACCCCTCTAGAACTCAAAGGGTTAAGAGTGGTATCTAATGATCAGACAATAAGTTCACCCTACAATGTAATCAATTAGGTTTGGTATCTGGTGGTATTTGAGAAACTGACAGTTTCAAACATATACAAGTGTTTGTTTCTCCAAGCAGCCTCTGAAGTAATCATCTGGAAATGATGTATAATATCCGCAGTCTTGCTAGGGAAAGATAAGTTACATATAATGCCCTCTGCAGCAATTTGCTATATGAGTAATTGTTAGAACACCCTGAACAGTTATTAAATATCTCCAACCAATCTGAATGTAACAATTGGTCTCTCCTAACATGTCCTCCCAAATGATTACACAAAACATTCATACAGTAAGCTTGCTGGTTTATAATGCTATAGTAAAGTAGATCTGTCATTGTAAGACAAATTTAGTTAATTTTAAGGAGAATGAAAATGTTTCTGTGGCATGTTTAACCCTTTGAGTGACAGAATGGTAAGCAATGCACTCCTACAGCCGTCAGTAGGAGAGATCAAACTTTAAGCGGCTGTATCTCTTAAACCATAGCGGTTTGAGAGATACCGTTTTTTGGATTTAGATCAGCTTTTTAAGCTCTTCTAAATGCAAAATAACTTTTTTGTGGACATTACTAACACTTTAAATTATGGAATTCATTGCCCAAGGATATGGTTATGGCATATACAATGGATACATTTAAGAGAAGATTAGAGACATTTCTGTCTAAAGGGAACACGCAGGGTTATATGTGTATTAGTAGGCAAAACAAGAAGGTCTGATAAAGACTAACTTATTTGGTAGCAGGAAAGCTATATAATTCTCATGGCTCTGGGTTATGTGGCAAAGGTTGAACTTGATGGACTAGTGTCTTATTTACTATGTTACTATGGAAAACAAGTTACTGTTGTTAACCCTGGCACTCAAAGGGTTAACTCAGGGAGATCTTTCAGATGGAATGAACCACAATGATTTACCTTTGTTCACTGGAAGAGATCCTGAGTACAGGTTTGAGTGCCCCAGCCATAGGGGACTAATAGAAATTTTCAACATTTCCTTTTAACAAATGGCGTTTCAAACCCTTGAATGCTAGAGAGGTCTGCTATGTACTGCTCTGCAATGAGCTGGAGACTTGCATCCACTATATATACCCCCACGTATTGTACAGTTGGCTTGCTCCAGAAACTCATTTATAGTTTTCTACATAAGGCCCAATATGATAAATAGTTTCTGTTCCAGGACAAAACTATCCCCCACTGTACTAACAATTATCAGGGGATGTTTCTTAGTAGGCTGTAATATGGGCATAGAACATAAGTGGCATACAGATCCAAACAGCATTACAGTTTCATTTTTCAGGTGATTTACTTTTTTTAATGACAGGTTTCACATAAGTGGTTGTCTACTCTTTATAATCAATAAACTGGTCTTTAATGAGACTAAGGACCTTATGCAGAAAGAGGATTCATTATGGAGCATACCTGCCTGATAGTGGACGCCCATTGGATGCAAGAAAAATGTACATCTTTTGCTGTCTGCATAAAGCCCTAACAACCTTATTCAATAACCTAGGCGTAATTCTGGAGCAAACAAGAGGAGAAATAAAAACACTCCAGTGATCCCAAATACAGAACTGCAGCTCTTTAGCTTAATAAATACGGCCCAAACGCCTATCCTTGTACAACAGAAGGCTTTCTTTACCCAGAAAGACAATGAAGGGTGGATTTGATTAGATTTCCTACCTGTTCAAAAAACTCATCCATGAAACGGTCTCGATCCAGACTAACGGCGACCTCATCATCCTCATCGCTGTCTTTTGCCTGGAAAAACAGGAAATTCACAGATTTAATGTGTCCCCCACATATATACATACAGTGCTGAGAAAATATATATCCAGCTCCAGTCTATTAGCCCTATAAGTGCCAGAGGGGTGTGTGGTGCATTCCACAGCAATGTGTGGTGCACAAATCAAGCACTCAAACAGCTGATTGTAAAACTGCTTAACCCTTTGAATGCCATACTCGCTGGCATGCAAAGGCTTAGTCAAGTACCACTGACTGACCTACCTGTCCTCAAACAAGGATATCCCTAAGCCTGGGCTGCATCTTGCACAAGAGAACTGAATTTGCTTACGTTATAGTAGGGTTAGTAAATTGTTGGATCTCTAGCTGTTGGAGACTACAACTCCCATCGTCCCCAAACAGTTCAAAGGCATATTACTTATATGTCTCTAAATATGCATACTTTCTAAGTGTGTCCCTAGTTATAAATGAGGTCTGGACAGGTCACTATAACTCTACGCCAGTGGTTCTTAGCTCCAGCCCTCAGGACATACCCAATAGGTCAGGTTTTCCCTAATTAAGCACAGGCTGCTCAGTCACAGTGACTGAGCCACTGATTACTCATCTGTGATTAAGCAGGCATATCTTGAAAAGCTAACCTGTTGGTGTGCCCCATGGACTAACGTTGGGAAACACTGTGTTAAATAGTGTATGTGACAAATGGTTATGTTGGGTAAGGGCTAATAGGCCTGATGAATAAATATGGACCACAAATGTATGCAGCGCTTTGCAGTTTAAGAGTTTAGACAGTACAGGGTTGCAAGGGCTTAGAAAAGTGAAACAATGGACCTGGGGTCCCTGCTCAAGAGCTTACAATCTAAAATGGTAAAGGGAGACATACAGAGAACATAAGGTTTAAGTGCGTAATACAGTGCTACAGTTCTGGTTGGAACAGAGGAAACATAAATAAAGTAAATTGTAAGATCCTTGGATGTATGAAGTCAGGCCTTCTATGCATGAAGAAAGCCAGTGCCTTCTAGATTGTTTAATCATGGTAAGAACTAAGCAGAAAACTTACCCTAGAAAAACAACTTTGAAATCAGATTTTGTTTGTACTTTTTTTTTTAATTAACTGTAAGAAGTTAATTAATCTCCCAGCAGTGAGCATCACTTTTCCATCTCCAAGGCTCAACTGAAATTCTTCTTTTAAGAGGAACATTATAGCAGCCAGACAAAGAAAACTAAGACTTCGTCTCTCTCACAGCTGTGTACTGAGATCTGTGCTGGACTAGGGGCCGTATTCAGGGAGCCATTCTGGTGCAAACCAACTTTACTGTTGTTGGCCAGCTGCTGATGATGGGGGTTGTAGTCCAACAACAGCTGAAGGATTGCTGCAGGCTGCCCAACCCTAGCACAGATATAAACACATAGGTGATAATTGGATTATTAGAAAATTAAATCTTTGTCACTGAACTGATGGGGGCAGTAGAGTGCAGTGGGGTTTTTGGTCAACCAGAACCCCCACCCCTCAGTTTGCACTTGTTCTAGTTCTAATCAGCCTGTGTGTACATAACATATATAGATTTGTCCCCTAATGGCTTGTTGAGGTGGTCAAGCCAGCACCTAGGTGCAAACAGCCTTGGCATTTCTTTAATTTCACGTATACTTGGCTTTGTGCTCCTAAAAAGCATTTATTTCATCTTTCTCCAACAGGATGGAACATGAACCTGTTAATTACATCTAAAGTGTTCTTATTACTTTCTCCTTATGACAAGGGATATTAAAGAAAGCTATGGCTTTTTAACTGACCAGACCTCATCTTAACCGTTTGAGAAGCAATGTGTTGGATACCCCTCTGGCACTCAAAGGGATATAAGGGGACACATATGAAAAATGTGTACTGCAGGGCTGTTTTGATTTCAGTGCAGCCCTGAAATGTGTGTGTCCCTGGTTAAAGGTAAGGTCTGGTCAGCTTAGTTTAACACCCAGAGGTTGTCCTGCATGTTGTTGGTTTGCAGAGTGTAGTGACTAATTACCCTCCTGGGCGGGTGGGAGATGCACTGAAGATCGAATGAAAAATGTCTGTTGATGTATGGAGATCACTTTGAGAGACTTGGAACATTTGCATATGATGTTGGCGTAAAGGTGGCAGTGTGTGGTGGAGAGCAAGTGGGGGAGCACAGAGGATGTGCTCAGACTTCACCCTCAGATTTTAGAACCAAGAACAGCAGCGGCCCTCTCTTAACTCATTGAGTGCCAAAGGGAGTGTGGCTGCGTCTTATGTTTGCATGAATCAGCTGTTTGGCAACCAGTCTGCTGCCAACATGTAACAGCTGATTGTTCGATTCTATTTGTACCTCAGTCAGAAGTTAGGTGGCCAGGGCATGGGTTTGTGAATTTTATAAATCTCTCAGTGCCACAGGGGTGTGTAATATATTGTGGAGCAATGCACCACACATCCCTTTGGCATTCAAATGGTTAAAGGGATTGTAATGTTGTAAAACAACTAGATCGCAGAGTCTTCTTTATAATATAAGAAACACACTGCGCTATTTCAAAGCACTTACATTTCTGTAGTTCATAACATATTCACTGTAGAAGGATCCCCCTCCCGCCCCTTTTGGCCATGTCACTGCTGCAGCTCATGCAGGTCAGGACAGATGCACGGAGGGACAAACTTCAGTATGCAAAGGAAACTTATACTTACTTACTGAAGTTTGTCCCTCGTTGTATCCTTCGGGTCGCACAACACGATTAGAGATTCAGTGGGAGAGGGATCCTTCTACAGTGAATATGTTATGAACTATAGAAATGTAAGTGCTTTGAAATAGCGCAGTGTGTTTCTTATATTAAAAAGAAGACTTGGTGACCTAGTTGTTTTGCAACATTACAATCCCTTTAACCCCTTAAGGACCGGCCGACACTTAAGGACCATGGACCATTTATTTATTTATTTGTGAATCCGTTTCAGGGCTCCCCGGATGGCGTGCAGCCGCACAGGGAGCCCTGAATTCCATGACAATACTGGCATGTCATGGGTCCTTATGGCTTGCCAACCCATGACATGCCAGGACCATCAAGGGTCCTTCAGGGGTTAAGGAACAGCTGCTAATGTCTTTGCTCTCCAGTAGACACATGGATAATTGTCCTTTGTGGCTGCATAAAAAGCTATGGGAAGATCCCTATGTCTCTATCCTCAGGGAGGCAAATTTGTTTCTGTGCAACTCAACGGCATCACCAGCTAGCTTGGTACATGTGATGAATAACTATAATACCATAAAAACACACCCTCAGGAATGTGAAAATGGCTTATTACACTACATTTCAATATGCCAATGGTCCACTGGAGAAGGAGACACTACAACATCGCAAACCTGACAAAGGCACAGAGAAAGCAAGACAAAGTGGGAATATTAGATTTGGATCCAGTTTGCCATCATAACACAAACTGGACCCTCCTCCCCCACCGAGTTGTAAAGCTAACCACCAGTTAAAGGGGAACTACACCTATAGGAATAAATTACTTTAATGTGAGTAACAGAAGGACTTAACTAGAAAGGAGGCTTTCATACAGCAAGCAGGTATATATATTTATACATATTTTGCATAATATCTTCAGTTTGTTGTATTTGCAAGGCACCAGTTTAGGATACACAATAAATAGACTTTATCAGTCTGAATGAGATTAACCAGAGAGACAACGAGAGAAAGGGAGCCCCACCCATGATTATAAAAGGCCAGGAAAACATTCTCAAGGTTGTTATATGTCTCTGTTCAGTTACAGGCTAGGGTGACTACATGTCCCGGAATGCCCGGGACTGTCCCTTATTGGGGACTGTGTCCCGCGTCCCGGGCCATCCCCCACCGGGACAACAAAGAGTCCTGGAATGTAGCAACACACGCCAGTCCAGCTAGCCAATGAAATGTATTTGCTATATGGTCCTCATTGGCTGGATGAGCAAGCCAATGAGGACCATATAGCAAATACATTTCATTGGCTGACTGGACTGGTGCATGTGAGACAGCTGGGATGGAGCAGGTATGCTGGCTCTGCGAGTGAGTCCCGTGGCTGAGGCTCCCGTCGGCGCTGACCATATTTTTAAGGCTGACATAGAGTAAGAGTTCCCACTGGGACTACGGTGACCACATGTCCCGGAATGGCAGAATGGAAATGTGGTCACCCTATTACACACTAGAGCAGAGTTCAAACGAAAGGCATTGTGTAGAGTCAAAAAATGCCTACAAATCTGTGGTATTGAAACAAATAATTACATAGTAAATTTTCAAGTTACATATTAAATTAGGTTGAAAGAGGTTATTAGTCCATCAAGTTCAACCTTTGTCATAGTTTAAATAAGATCACGAGAAGTATATAAGCCTTCCCAACTCCAAAATGTGCGAATGATAGGCCACTGTGTGAATGAGAGAGCCTTTTATTTCAAGGGCATATTTCCCTTTTTGTGCTACTTACATATGTATGATTATATAAAAATAAACACAAAGAACACAATTCTAGGGCCAAATAACTGAATCACATTGATTCACATATTTTGTAGTTATTTAAAAGGGTGTTTTAAACCAGTGAATGCTATAGAGAGCTCCAAAACATGGCTTCTAGCATCCAAGCGGTTTATTGTAGAAATATTGTGCAGTTGTTTTGAATCAGAGTTGTCGCACTCTAGCCTTTATGCTCCAAAATGTCATTTTCTACATAGTGATTATACACGGCCTTAATATATATGTCTGAGATTGTCCCACTGAGGTCAAGGACCATTAGTTTACATGAATAATTAGAAAGCTGAAATCCCAAATAAAAGCAAAGTGAGGTCATGGTAGAAATAAGGCAGTTATATTTGAGGCTAGGAATACATGTAAAATAAAATCTCAGTAGATATTATAAAGTTGTACTATTCAGGCTTCATACATTAAAACAGGAGTATGTGTGAGTAAGACTTTTACAGGTACCTACCTACCCACTGCGAGTGTTCCCATAATTGCAGGTCACAAATACAGGAGTAGGAGCAGTCTCAATGATGGAGCAGCTTTCAAGTCACATAAGGTAATATGCATTAATTACAACTTAGCTAAATTGGGGTGCCTTGGCATGGCAGACATGCATGAACATATTTTGCAACCAAATACTCAACCTGGGAAAAGTGACTTAAAGTGAAATCATCACTGTCACACATCGGTGATATTTTTAGAGTTTTCAGAATCACCTATGTTTCCCATTCTTTATTTCAAACAGTTGTATTTAAGATATTTAGCTTTATTTCTTTGTCAGTATATGCAAATGACCTAGTTGTCACGGTTATCAAGAATACACCAGGAGTCAGTGCTGTAATTGTAAAACCACCTTTATTGAGAGTAATAAATAGAGATAGTAAAATAGTAGCAATCGCAGAGGGTACTGAGGAAGCTAGCAATTCCTACCAGAAATAGGATGCCGCTTAGTGTAACCTCTCTGCTAGAGACTAGGAGGACGCCAATGGTAGTCTCAGAATGGCGAGCACGGAAACCAGAGAGGAAAGTCTGCCAGAGCCACAGGTCTGCACTGGATTGGGTGTCTGCTAAGCTAAAGGATAAAGCAGGAATTGTAGTCAGACAGAGCCACAGGTCAGCACCAGAATGGATGGTCAGACAAGCCTAGGTCATACACAGAACGGGTAGTCATCCAGAGCCACAGGTCTGCACCAGATTGGGTGTCTGCTAAGCCAAATGGTAATGCAGAAAGAATAGTCAGACAGAGCCACAGGTCAGCACCAGGATGGATGGTCAGACAAGCCTAGGTCATACACGGAGTGCTACAAAGAAAATAAACAACTGCAACAAACACCAATGTAAGAGCGACTGTACTAGCAGTCCATCACCCTTCTAACCTCTACAGGAAGCAGCAAGGAGGAGTCTCAAGTCACCCAAGGTCTTAAAAGGTACTTGTGTCATACATACAAATGCGCGTCTGCAAGTGATGCCGTTGACTGAGGAGATGCATCGCCTCCAGAGACATACTGCACTACCGCGTCAATTGGGGAAAGGACACAGCCAGCAGCGGGAGGTACAAGACATGGCCAGGCCGCAGGCACAGAGAGACGTGGGTAGTGACACCAGAGCCCCACTCTCGCCGCTAGTACCCCAGCAACGTCCAGCCAGACGACGATGGACCTAGAGTAGGTGCTGTGACACTAGTACTTGCAGAAAAGTAGTGACAGGCAGGAGAGCAGTGTGGAATGCTGGTTTCTGGCAGGTATGCCAGCCGGTACTCTTTAATGTGCATACATTGTCAAATAGAGCAAAATAACCCAAACTGTTTTTAAATAAACGGTTAACATAACACAGGGCATTTTGAAAACTCTGTCAGAAACACATATTTGTTACAAAGGGACTGTTTTACTTTAACCTCTGGGTGTTCTAAGCAATAATATATGTTATAAACAGGTCCAGTCACATACCTACTAACATTTCAAATGGCCAAAGAGGGACACTTTTCGTTTAGGAGATGTTGTTGGTGGCTTGAATGATAGGCAGGGCATTACGGGGACTTTTTTTAGGTTATTTCATGACCTATTGACACTTATATGTGTAACTGAATAAATGATTTAGACAGAGAAAGACCAAAGTATTTTATTTAAACACACTAATTTATAACCAAAATTAATGTGAATTTTATTGCTGTGAAGCAATGTGATACACGTCTATATACACATCACATGGTCTAATCGCCTAAAATGAAGGGCAAAAGGGTGGGAAATAGAGACAGAGGGATTTGGGTCTCAAAGAGGGACTCTCCTAAAGAGGGACACTTGGAAGGTATGCAGTAGCTATTAAGAAGCACAGGTTTGTCTTTTCTGTAGGGTTGGCAACTTGTAGCTTTCCAGCTGCTACTTACATACAACTCCCATAATCCTTCTCTGCAGCTGAGCTCAATGGATACTGTAGACCAGTCTTAGTGGGAGAGCCAAAGGTCAAGCAACCTGGTCATGTCTTCTCTTCGTTCACATTTTGTTTTTCAGATTTTTTTTTTTTTTTGGTTTTCAAAGAAAAATCTATAGTCATTGCAGTACAACAAAAAATTAGGGGTGCACCGAAATTTCGGTGGCCGAAATGTTTCGGCCGAAAATGGCCTTTTCGGCAAAAAGCCGAAATGAAAAAAATGGCCGAAAATCCTTGTCAGCCCGCATCATCACGCGCCCCTGCGGGCCGTGATGACATACAGACAGAGAAGAGGGCAGAGGCACCGGAAGAGAAGCGCTTGCTGCCAGCAGACTGATCGTTACTGTCTGGCAGCAAGCGCTTCTCTTCCGGTGCCTCTGCCCTCTTCTCTGTCTGTATGTCATCACGGCCCGCAGGGGCGAGTGATGATGCGGGCGGGCAGGAGGGAGCTCAGAGCCAGCCAGCCGCAGGGGACCGGGAGAAAGAGAGGTACAAAGGGGGAGAAAGTACATAGGGGAGAAAGAGATGCACAAGTGGGAGAAAGAAGTACATGGGGGAGAAAGAGAGGCACAAGGGGTAGAAAGAAGTACATGGGGGAGAAAGAGAGGCACAAGGGGTAGAAAGAAGTACATGGGGGAGAAAGAGGCATAAGGGGTAGAAAGAAGTACATGGGGGAGAAAGAGGCACATGGGGGAGAAAGAAGTACATGGGGGAGAAAGAGGCACATGGGGGAGAAAGAAGTACATGGGGGAGAAAGAGGTAAAAGTACATGGGGGAGAAAGAGAGGCACAAGGGGGAGAAAGTGAGGCACAAGGGAGAGAAAAGTACATGGGGGAGAAAGAGAGGCACAAGGGGGAGAAAGTGAGGCACAAGGGAGAGAAAAGTACATGGGGGAGAAAGAGGCACAAGGGGGAGAAAGAGAGGCACAAGGAGGAGAAAGAAGTACATGGGGGGACAAAGAAGTACATGGGGGAGAAAGAGAGGTGCATAGACCCCATAGTAAAATAATAACAATGATGCATGTTAACTGTGTAAAGTTTTTTATTCTACAGTTTGTCAGGGTTACGGTTTTAAAATATGCATTAAAGTCATTTTCGGTTTCGGTTTTCGGCCAAGTGCATCCTGACGTTTCGGTTTCGGTTCAAAATTTTCATTTCGGTGCACCCCTACAAAAAATAAATCCTGTTACAAAGTACAATGCTTCGGAAAAATATTCTTTAAAAATATAAATTCTCTGTAAAATGAAAATAAACATGTAGGACCATATGTACAGAACAAAAGAAAGCAATTCAAGAAGAAACCAATTACACCATGGGAGATCAATGAAAATAGGTCTCTAATACATTGATCGTTATTAGAGTTACTGCAATAACCATAGGTTTTTCCTCAAAACTAAATAAATTGATCCACATTTCTTATTATCTATACACATAAGCTTGGCTCTAGGTCAAAAAGTACCTCCTTGTTGGAAAAATGTTTCTTAGTAGTTACAGCATGATAGGCCTAGCTCTCTTTTGAATACAGGTATTAAACGTTTCTCAAAAATACTGGCAAACAGACTTTTTCCTATACTGACGTCCCTCATTCACCCAGGCCAGATCAGATCAACAGCACCAAGTGAACCATAGCTCTCATCAACCAAGACCATTCCAACCAGATCCCCTTTATGATTCTTTCCCTTAATGCCCAACAAGCTTTGACAAATTGAAATAGAAGTTCATGCTGGCCACTCTAGGGCATTTAAATTCCCCTGACTCTTCTTGCAGTGCTCTGTATTATAATCCCATTGCCAAGACAAAATAAATGCTTAAATGGGAGAGGGATGTTAGTGAGGACCTTATTCTTGTATCTTGGTCCAAAATACATATGGCTGCAGTTCAATCTGTATATCCAATAAGGAAAGAGCTTACAAAAATTCTTTACTGCAGGTATCTGACCCCACGCCAGCTTCACAAAATATGTCCAAATCTCTCTCTCCCCTATGCTTTCGGGCTGTCAGACTCCGGGTGATCTGTTGCACGTTTGGTGGTCATGCCCAGTCTCTCAATACTTCTAGACTATGGTGATAGCCTTGATGTATGAAATACTCCACATCTGGATGGACCCTGATCCATTGGTGGATGATCTTAGAACTGAGTCCAGTTGGAGTGGCTAAGTCTCACTACTCTCTGTTTTCCCATATCCTTTTGGTTGCAAGAATTATCTTGGTCGCTGCATGGAGAAAACCAACCTTGCCAAACAGGGATGTCTGTGTCCATGGAGTCTGGAAAATTTATGTTTTGGAAAACTTGACTTCTCAGTGGATCCCTTCTCATTCCAGGTTCCACGTGATTTTGGCTTCTTGGCTAGTGTTTGCCGACACACTCCATGAAGCACTAACTTGTTTTCTCTGGTTCTTTGGTGGTCACGTCCCCTCTGTTTGACTCAGCCCTCAGGCATCTCCATCCCTCTGCTCTACTCTCTCTAACCTGCACCTGTTTTAGCTTTCCTTTCTTCCTTGTCTCAACTATTTCACTTATCCACTCTTCCCTTCAATATTTGATATCTCTCTCTTTCTATTCCCTGACGATTCCCCCATCTCCTAGACCCACTTCCCCTCCTTTTCTTGTTTGAGAGTCACTGTATAAAACAGGAACCTCGTTACTGCATAATGCTCTGACATGATCACATTTTACTGTACCTGTTATTTAAACACTCTACACACTGAGAAAACCACTGGTGATCTCTCCTCTTCCCTCCCTCCCTGCTCCTTAAACACCTTCTCTTCCCCTCCCGTCCATCATATCTGTACCTTTAAAATTTAATAAACTCAAGTTTAAAAGAAAAAATAGTTACAGCTTGGGAGAGTTTCCTCAGAGTCCCAATACACTGCAAAAATATTTAGTTGACTTTAATATTTTCGCCCTTCTAAGAATTTCTTCGTGCCCCATAAAACACTCGCTAGTCTACTCTTCATCCTTCCCCTTTCTACTTTCCAGACTCCCAGTGATGATCAAAGGCCAACCCAAGGAAGTTCATTTTAAGGAGAAGCATCAGCTGAGACAACCAGGAGGGTTATGAGCAGCTGACATCACCGCAGGAAAAGAAAGTGAGGGCAAAGCCTGTCCCATACATATTATATTACATACATATATATTAGATAGATAGATACAGACAGAGAGAGGGGGGGAGATAGATAGATAGTCCAACTGACAAGCAGTGACACTTATGTGTTAGATTGCCTGGGTGTTCACTAGCTAGTGGTTATCAAACATACTATATATATTACACATAATTCTGTTTTCCATTTGCAGTGATCTCTGTTGTTGATGTCTTCCTCTAGGTCATACCTCCTTATAACAAACAATGGATTTCTGAATGTGTACATTACAATAAATAAGGAATGGACTGAAACTAGAGATTGAATGCAAAACCTGTTTAAACTGTTGTAGTCCTTTAGTTAAACAAATGAAGAGCCACTACTCCCCTTGAATTATGTGTACTTCTACATGGTGAAATGCATTCATGGGGTTAAAAGTGTAATATAAAATATAATGGGAATTTTGGACATTTTCATCTCCCTGGTACAGTTGGTTTACCCAAAAACTGCTCCTCTTTAGCTTCCTTCATTCAGTCCCTAATTCTTTTATTCTTTTACTATTATTTTTTTTTTTACACAAAACATTACAATAGTTGTCAGGTAGCTGTAATGTATGATGTTGCAGCCTGCTATTGACCCATGTGAGATAACAGATTTACAGCAGCAGACATTATTTCCCCACTGGGATCTGTACAAACAGGAAACTAAACTGCTAAGTATCCTGGTGAACTGGGAGGGAGGGAGAGGGTTTGGAGTGACTTTTAATGTGCATTTCCTGAAAGAGGAAAAAATTGTAATGAAAAACTATGATTGTCATGACACTAATTTAAATTAAACTAAAATTTATTCTCCATGGTGTATTATGCTTACTTATTTGAACGCTTATCCTGTTTTGTCCATACAAGTGAAAGTTAAACTGATTTTTGATCCACTACAATAAACCTCAATTTAAAGGGATAGTAATACTTCGTTTTATCTTTATTTTATTTTGTAGGCATTAAAAACACATGAAGAACGATATAAGTCTGATCTCTCAAACCTTTATGGTTTAAGAGATATTCACAAGCAAAGTTTCCCCCTCCCGCCCCTTTTACCTAGTGTAAGCAATCTCTTCTCAGATGTGGAATGCAGTCCATAGACCAGACAGAAGGGGACAATCTTCTTACTGTGAGAACAATGAAAGCCCTGCCTCCCTTGACAAGTTTTTCAGGTTTTTCCCTTATCTTAATTGAAGATTGTCCCTTTCTGCAATCTACCTGGGCACCTCCCTTCTGCTCTGACTGAACAGTGTTACATCAATAAAAGGGGCAGGAGGGGGACACTTTGTCATTGAATTACTCTTGAACTACAACTCTGACAGAATTGAAATAACACTCTCCAAAGTCCAAATACTATGATGATTAATTAGAGCTGCTTTTATTATGAAACATTACTATCACTTTAAAGTAGTCATCCCATCCAAATGTAAAAATGAATCCTAGTTTATATTATAAGGTTTGCAACCATTTAGCTACTGGGATGCCTGTAGTTCCCGAGATACTAACCTGTGTATTCCTGTCAGTAAATAGGCATCCAGCATCTACGTCATTGTTTTTGGCTTAATACGTATTGGCCCTCTGGGACATGTAAGATTTGTCAGCCATTTTGATTTCCCTAGAGGGGGCAGAGACACCAGTAACTATACTGCTGGTGCCTGGGGAACTGAGAATCTAAAATAGATTCACCAGCAATGAGACACAATTCCAATGCTGGGGAGAAAAAAACTAACAGCTATTTATAAATAAATAAATCATTCTATGGAATTGGTCTGTTTAACTCTTTGAGTGCCAGAGGCGTACACAACTCATTGCAGAGCAATACGTTGCATACCTCTCTGGCACTCAGAGGGTTAATCCAAGGCACTGGACACATTTCTTGGACTCAGGAGTTAAATTCCAAAGACCTAACCTACTATACATCAAGGGCAATACAGCAAAACAGGTCGATTTTAGACTCAACCTTATGCTGTCCTATTTTTATTCATTTAATTGTTTCCTGTCTTTATAGCTTATAAACTAGCAGGAAATAAAGGAAAACAAAATAGAAACCATGGATGATACAGGGCCCTATACACACATCATAAGTGGAGTAATTCAAGAGCTAACCAACAAAAAATGTAAATTCCTACTTTTTGACATGTGACTTTTAACCCCTTGAATGCTACAGTTACTACAGATAAAAGGGAGAAGAAAGGAGGGGAGGGGACAGCCCTTGTGTTAAACCAGACTGAACACTAGGACCTTCACCAATCACCCGAGTGAGTTATACTCACAAGATTAGTTTCTGCTGGGAAACAGCTAAAACACTTGTGGGGAATATTAGAGTTTCCCCACATCAGCCTGTCTGTAGTACACTATTGCAAAAGGCCGCACCTTCACAAATAGCTCTCCCCAGAACGACCAACCATGCAGGAAAGAGAAGAAAGAGAAGGGCGGCCCATAGGGCAATATTGTCCATTAAAACTATATATTAAAAACAGTGATGGTTACTCACGATTAGAGTGGTCAGCTACAATATCAGCTGACTCTTGCACGTTCAGAGAGATTAAACCCGTCTCCGCTCGGGAAACAAGCAAACATGATACTCACAACAGCTCCACTTGTCAAAAAATATCAACACTTTATATAAAAATCTGTTGCACAATCATATAAAAATAAGAGATATATAACCCAATAGTACTCTAACGCGTTTTGCTGCTAAAGACACTGCTTTTTTGAAGTAACAATGAAGACTTTGGGTCATAAAAGAAGGGAGACGGCAGAAGAGAAAGATTTAAATATTCAGTATAGGTTTACTATTGGGCAATTGAGGTCGGCGTCATGTATGAGGTGGACCAATAGGTGGATAGCCTTGGGCGAGCCTCCTAAACGTAAGACAGTGTCATCTCTCGCTGAGCCAGTGTACAAGTAAAACAAGTGTCCATGTGATTGCATCGTACTAACAAAACAATCACATGATCGCACTATACAGACGCCAATTTTGATCAACCCCAAACAGAAAAAAAAGAGGATTTTAGTCTTACCTGTTAAATCCTTTTCTCTTAGTCCATACAAGTTACTGGTAACTTTGGGCAGGTGATCAGCCCTTTTAAGTAGGCAGGAACAATTCTGAGAAGTGACTGCTGGGTGGAGCCTACCTCCTCTCCTTATCTTGCAGCTAGCCAATCCCCATCCAGTAAGATTTGAAAACTAAATATTGACTAGGTAGTAAGAAGGTAAAGGAAGACTCCTGTGAGCATGACCCCCACCTTCTGCCACAGAAGAGCCAAGCATGGTCACTTGACAGGGTGGGATACCAGTAACCTGTATGGACTAAGAGAAAAGGATTTAACTGGTAAGACTAAAATACTCTTTTCTCTGTCATCCCATACAGGTTACTGGCAACTTTGGGATGTCCAACCATTAACCCCTTAGTGACGGCCGCGTGCAGACGCGGCCGTCACTTAACGCCCGTCTAACATTTTTTTTTTTTTTTTTAAACAGAATCCGGAGTCCCCGAACGGCGTGCAGCCGCGCAGGGATCCGGATTTCCTGGACGTACATGTACGTCCTCTGTCACTAAGTGACACCCACAGAGGACGTACATGTACGTCCATTGTCACGAAGGGGTTAAGTTCCCCAGGGTGGGAAGAAAGGGAAGGACCAGGTGCAAACCCCCAAAGTCACCAGAGCTCCAATGAACCAACAGATAATGAATAGCTCAACAATAACCACAAGTGTCAACAGACACCGAGCAGGGGTAAAAACAGACCGCAGGAACTGTTACACAGCCCACTGAACTAGAGTCAACAGGGCTCAAAAGTGAAATACTGAGAGACTAATGAGATCCTAGACAGGCAAGGCTGCCTCCAGGATCGTCCTCCCAAAACTGGCATCAGCCGATGTCAGCACATCCACACGGAAGTGTTTCAAGAAGGTATGCACAGACGACCAAGTGGCCGCCATGCACAACTGATCAGCTGAGGCCTGATTCTTGTAGGCTCAAGATGCCCCAATAGACCTCGTAGAATGAGCCGTGACCCAAAAGGGAACAGGCTTCTTCCTAAGTTCGTAAGCCTTACGAATAGTGGACTTGATCAAAGAAGCAATGGTTACCTTGGAAGCAGGCTTACATGCCCTGGGACCCTCAGGAATGACAAAAAGAGTGTCAAACTGCCTCAGTGGCTCAGTGAGATGCACATAGAACTTGAAACAAAGCACAACATCCAACAGGTGAAGATCCTTCTCCTTGTCAGAAGTAGGGTTAGGACAGAAAGAAGAACCACAATCTCCTAATTAATGTGGAACTCAGACACCACTTTTGGGAGAAACTCCTGCGAAGTGTGAAGCACCACCTTGTCTTTGTGAAACACCAAAAAGGTGGCCTACAAGACAGCGCATGCAGCTCCGCAACATGGCGAACAGACACGATTGCCAGGAAAAAAGCCATCTTCCACGTCAGCAGACAGAGAGGAATAGTGGACAGTGACTGAAAGGGAGGGAGCTGAAGGACGCCCAAAACCAAGTTAAGGTCCCACTGAGGAGTGGGAGTCTTAAACACAGGACGGGTATAAGCAACGCCTTGGAAGAAAACCTTGACATCAGGAAGAATAGCAAGGTGCCTCTGAAAGAAAACAGAGAGAGCAGAAGTCTGGACCTTAAGGGAACTCAGACTGAGACCCTTATCCACACCATCCTGGAGGAAGGAAAAGACTGTAGGAAGATCAAAATCCTGAGACAGGTCCCTATCAGCACACCAAGATAGAAAGGTAGACCAAAGTCGATGGTAGGCCTTAAAGGAAACCATCTTACGGGCACTAAGCATAACAGCCACCACATCAGAAGAAAAATCCTTCTTCAAAACTGAGGATTCGATCTCCATGCCATCAAAGCCAGACAATGAACATCCTGCGTCCACAGGTAACCCTGTAGAAGATGATCCGGATGGGAGGGAAGCCGAAGAGGTTCCGACACTGAGAGATCCAGAATCCAAGCCTGCCGAGGCCAGTACAGAGCAATCAGAATGAGTGGGCAGTGCTCCAGTCGCAGTTTCCGTAGCACCCTGTGCAACAGGGGAATGGGAGGAAAGATGTATGCTAGTGGGAAATTCCACGGAATCAACAAGACATCCACTGCTAGAGCCAGGGGATCCACCCAGTGAGAGCAGAACCTTGGAATCTTACTGTTGTGTCTTGTTGCCATCAGGTCTATGCACGGAAGACGCCACAACTGGACAATGAGGACAAACACCTCTTGATGCAGTTCCCACTCTCAGCTGTCCACTGTGTGTCGACTGAGGAAGTCTGCCAGAACGTTGTCTATAACAGGAATATGAACTGCGGAAATGGCAGGGACATGATCCTCTGCCCAGGACAAAATAGCCTTGACCTCTAGCCTAGCTGCGAGGCTTCTTGTGCCGCCTTGCTTGTTGATGTATGCTACCACAGTGGAGTTGTCTGACTGTACCCTGACCAGGCAATCTTCCAGCTGTTTTGTCCAATGTCGCAGGGCATGAAAAATCGCCCGAAGCTCCAGGACATTGATGTGAATGAGAGATTCCTCCTGGGACCAACGGCCTGAGCATTCAAGTGCCCCACGACCGCTCCCCATCCAGAGAGGTTGGTGTCTGTCATGACTGTTGTCGGCAATAGGAAGGGCCTGCCTTTCAGGAGATTGTTCAGGATGAGCCACCACGAGAGGTTCAGCTCCACAGGAAGAGGGAGAGATAGGGACCTCTCCAGGAGATCCGGTCCACCCCTGCATGCCAGGATTAGAAACCTCTGAAGCTCCCTGGTATGAGCCGTGGCAAACGGAACCGCTTCTATGGTGGAAATGAACTTCCCCACCAGGGATGACAACTTCTTGGCTGGAACCGGATCCTGAGACAGGACACCTTGGACCTTCAGTGCTATCTGATGAGCCACTTTGTCCGTGAGAAACTCCATCCCTCCCTGGGTGTCAAAAAGGAGGCCCAGAAACACCATCCTCTGTTAGGAAACAAGGTCTGACTTGTCCAGATTGATGACGGGACAGAGCATGCTGATAAAGGAGTTCTGGAGAAGATGCCTTCAGAAGCTGGTCGTCCATGTACGAGGTAACTCTGATGCTGTCCCAATGGAGGACGTAAATCAATGCTCCCAAGACTCTGTTGAAGACTTGAGGATGTGTGGTCAGGCCAAAGGGGAGGGCTGAAAACTGGAAATGCCCTTGGTCGCAAGCAAAGCGAAAAAATTGCTTACTCTCTGGACGAATGGTGATGTGCAAATAAGTATCCTGAAGATTCAGCGAGGCCAGAAATTCCCTAGGGGACATGGCAGCTATCACTGTGCGGAGTGGCTCCTGGCGGAATTGGGACCTAACCACAAAGGAGTTGAGATCCTTCAAATCCAAAATGAGATGGCAGCCGCCATCCTTCTTGGAAACCACAGAGATTGGAGTAGAACCGTTCCTGAGGAGGAACAGGTTCCAATACCGCCTTGTGCAGAAGGGCCTGAATGGCTCCCTCTAAAAGGCGGCACTTTTCTGCTCCCAGAGGAGCGCGAGAAATAAAGGTCCGAGAAGGAGGAAGGGAGGTGAAGGGGATTGTGTACCCCGTAGCCACCCAGTAGCCACCACCACACAGGCCTCCCAAGCCGAGAGGTAGTGGCATAAGCGGCCACCTACCTGCGGGTGGGGACCCGGATTTGGAGAGTCATGCAGAAGAAGGTTTGGAAGCCTTGGGCTTAGCGGAGGACTTGGACCTCCATTGCTGCTTGGATGAGGAGCACGGAGCCTAAGGCACCGCTGGGGTCGCCTGGTGCGAGTCAGCCTGGAAGGGATGAAAAAGCCAATTGCTTTTGACAGGCGCCTTTCCCTTTGGACCATTGGCAGGTGAGTACTGTTCCCTCCAGTGGCTTCACTGGGCAAGGACAGGAGAGCCCTCTTGGAGGCCGTGTCAGCAGACCAGATCTTGAGCCAAAGAGCCCGTCTGGCTACCACAGACATAGTTAATCCCCTGGCTACCATACACACACAGTCAAACAGGGCAGCAGAAACAAAATGCTGAGCCACAGAGATGTTGGCGAGTAAAGCAGCAACATGTCAGTAGTAGGATCTCCCTGACAGCTGAAGTGAGCTGCTCAGTCCAAACAGCCACGGCTCTGTTCACCCACGCCGCAGCAAATGCGGGGTGCAGGGCAGAATCAGCCGTCGCAAAAATGGCCTTGAGAAAGGTCTCAAGCTTTTTGTCAGTCCAGTCTTTCATTGCTGATGCATCAGCCACAGGCAAGGCAGTAGACTTAGAAAGCCTGGAGACAGGGGCATCCACTTTGGGGGGATGAACCCACTGAGCTAGGGCCGCTTCAGAGAATGGATAACTCTTAGCAAATTTCCTAGAGACAGACGGTTTTCTGTCTGGAAACTTCCACTCCTCAGACACCAAGCGGTCAAGAGTGGGGTTAGGTGGAAAACAAGTATGGGGCCTAACAGGCTCCTGAAACACATCAGAGGAAACCTCCTGTACCAAGGGAATGTTCAGGGTGTTCAACACAGCCCTGATCAGGCCCTCAGCTGAGGGGACAGGATCAGCCTCAAAGGGATCCCCAAAAAACCTGAGAGGAAGGGGAACATTCTTCATCATCAGTATCCACCAATAATTCCTCGTCAGAGGAATCAGACATCAGGTACAGCCGGCGGTTTAGGCAGGGAAGATCTAATAGGGTTGGGGGCATGCCACGAGTGGAAGACACCATGCAAGGTGGATGGAAGGAGTTGTAAGGTGGACAGGAGGTCCCTGGTAGTAGCCTTAAACTCTTGCATCCAAACTGGCTCTAGTGCATGGCTGGAGGCCCCTACAGGGGATTAAGGGGCAGCAGCACATGCTGGGAAAACATGACCTGAGTATTCTCTAGGTAACCCTGAGTGACATGAGGAGCAATGGGGAACACAGATGCCTCAGTATCCTTAATCTTAGGCCTAGCCCCAAGGTCTAATGGAGTAGACATTCTCACGGAGTCAAATGGTAAAGTATCAGAAATACTCACAAAGTAGAGTGTATGATAAATAAAATCACCCCACAAATGCTAAAATAGACTTATCTGGTAGGCAAAGGGTTAAACTGCTGAGGAGAGAAGGAGACTCCAAGCCCTGCGTAGGATACTCAGTCAGCGAAGGCACACAATGGCTGCCGCGGCGGGAGCCAATTAGAAGCGAGCGCTCATGGGAACTGTAGTTTCACTAAAGTACCCCAACAGTGCCTGAAGCCCCCTGAGCCCCCCAACATGCCCAGAACATTCACTGGATAACAGAGCAAGGGCAGACCAACCAAATGAGCCATCTCTGACCTCGCTACGTGGAGCGGTTGCAGAGATATGTCCCAAACTGTAAAGTCCCAAAGAAGTGAACGGTGCAATGGCATCTATGCGGTAAACTCGCCTTAAAGGCACAGAACACAAAGTCCACTAGAACAAGTCACCAGAGCCAATAAACACTGGTCCCAGTAGGAAAAGTGCCCACAACTCCCCCAAAAGATGCTAACCAGCACAAAACGGTTAAGTTACCACAGAAACTTGCTCCAGACACCTCACAGACATACATATAAACCCAATGAGTGCATGAGTATGTATTAGGAACTCAAAATGAGACCCCAGTGCGGAGGGAAAGCGTGGGACATGTGGACCTCAGCACTCAAAGGGTGCTCACCTTTTTCAGCGCTCTTCTGTCTTCAGATAACCATATATCAAGAAGAAGCCTCAGTGGGCAACTCCTGGGGAAAGAACTTGCAGCCAAGATTTCCCTCCCAGGGCTTAGGTCCACAAAAGCACCTGGTAAACTGTGCTATCCATATTTGGGTGATGGGAATTGTCAGTGCTGGTAATCAGCCTAATGGTGGTATCCCATATCTAACAGAAAAATAATAAAAAGCTAAAACTATAGCAGAACCGTTCTATTGCCTTGTGTCTTGACCAAGGAACAAATGTTACTGGGTGGGGATTGGCTAGCTGCAAGCTAAGGAGAGGAGGTAGGCTCCACCCAGCAGTCACTTCTCAGAATTGCTCCTGCCTACTTAAAGGGGCTGATCGCCTACCCAAAGTTACCAGTTAACCTAATCAAATATATAGCATATATCCAAAAATAATCAATGCAAATATTTGATTTGCTATTGGGCAGATGAGTATCGACGTAATACACAAAGTGGACCAGTAAATGACTGGCAGCAGACGAGCCTTCCGAACACTGAACACCAGTCCAATGGACAAATAAAAGAGATCACATGAGCTTATCATACTATTCTATCATATAAATCATATGGTCACACTGTGCAAATGTGGATCCCCATCAACTCAAAAGGAAAAATTATAATAATAACAATGAATAAAACTAAACATAATGATCATAATACAATATATCAAAGGCTAAAACGAACCAAATATATAGCATTCATCCTGGACTCTTTGCAACAGATATCTAAAACAATTACTTAACCCCTTAAGGACCAGCGGTCCCAGGGTATGTGGACATTTAAGGACCAGATAACAAAGTTTGATGTGCCGGAACGCAGAACGGGGGACTGATAGTGATCGCTCCTGTCTTGGAGCAGTCATTTCAGTCCCAGCTACTACTCACAGCGCTCCTGCACGCTGTGAGTAAAAAATGCGCGCTGTGAGTAAAAAATGCCAGCATGACGTGCCAGGATCATCACTGGTTCTTAAGGCAAAACAGCAGTGATGGTCCTGACACGTCACTGGATGTTAACGGGTTATAAAAATAAAACATATGATATAATATGTATACTATATCTTAAATTAATAGATACACTAATCAAATAAGTACTGAGCGCAAGCAAATAATTGGAGAATTCCAATAATGTAATGTCAAAACCCAGCGTATACATAATATTACTATACCCTAAGAAAAGGGCCTTAACATAATTGGAAATAACTGAAATAAAAAAATATATATGTCACATTAACAAATAATAATTAAGTGAATATATATAGAACTCTATGAGACTGTGAATAATTGAATGTAAATCTTAAACACCCCTACCAGGAATCAAATTTACTAGTGATAAATCTTCATAGTATAATTATCCCATCAGTGTAATATGTTATTAAATATAAACTTGCTATCCTAAAATACCAAGTGGTATGGGGAGCATAAACTTACAACGGCAGGGTACCTATCAATGAGTCTACACCCATGTAGCTGACAGACCGAGATCATGGTCCTGGGACCGGACGGCTCGTCTGCAGACCCAAAATAACATTGTATACAAAGAAATTCATTAGACTGGTCTACAAAGTGTGTCTGGTTTGAGGCGGCCACACTTTGTAGACCGTTCTAATGAAGAATTTCTTTGTATACAAGGTTATTTCGGCTCTGCAGATGAGCCGTCCGGTCCCGGGACCACGATACCAGTCTGTCAGCTAGAGCACTGACGTAGGTATAAGGGCCAGGAGGGGAGAACTTTAGAAGCATATACCTCAAACTAGCAAAGTTACAGCAACGGGACTTACATTGTTTCACTTATTTTTTTAATATGTACAATATTAAACATTCTTAAATTCAAGTATTACTATCCCTTTAACCAGCTCTCAGAGAACAAAAGGTGATTCTCCTGGTTAGTTCGTTCCATGGTAACCCCCTCTGATTCCTGCCCAGTTCCACTCATTACTGGCCTTTCACCTTTCAGTCCCACCCACTCCTATTAAGCCCCACCCAAATTATAACAAGAATCACATAATTTGGACACTTCCATCACCAGCCCTACTTGTTGCTTTGGGGCCAGGGGCAAAATTGTTCCCAGGAATGATACTCATGTACACATAAAGTATGCCTTTCTACTTACCCCTCTCCCTACTCATAGGGCCATATGGACAAAGTGAAAGTGAATTAACTACAACTGCACCATAGAGAGTAAATAAAAATGTCCATTGACTAATATGAGGCACTAAACCCTTTAAATACTAAAGTTCTCCAGTGATTGCTTCTCAGTGTGTTGGCGGCCACTCTAACAATCAAGAGGTTAAAATCCCCTTTGGAATCAATGGGGATTTTGTGAATTTTTATTTGTCCCTATGCTGCAGTTAGTTTATTCCAAAATATCTCCACTTTTTCTTTGGGAATACATCCCAAATCATGAACAATGCATACTTTTGCCATACTCACCTGATAATGTGGAGTAGGTCAGGATGGAAAAAATCCTGGGATCTTAAAATTGTATATCAAAAACAGTATATAATATATGTGGGTACATTAAATGAGTAAGAGGAAAATTACAGCTAAACACAAACACAGTAGCAGTGTTAAAACAGCCATTGTCCTTCTTTTTAACCCCTTAAGGACCAGGAAAATCTGGAAAATTCAGGAAAGTCCCACAGGGGAAAAACACAAGCCACCTGTTGCACAGGTCTGCACATCTGGCAACAAGGCTATACACCATTGAAAAAGAACAGAGAACTGAAATCTGGACCTTCCGATAATTGAGACAGACCTTTCCGAAGCCTGTCCTGAAGAAAGCCAAAATAACCTTAAAATGAAATGCACATGGTCACAACCCCTTGTCTTCACGCTACACCAGACCATTTTATATGATTTGGATAAAAGTGGCTTGCGGGCCTTCATAACAGATCCAAAGAAACCTTTATTCATCAGAAGGCTGACTTCCAGAGCCAAGCCATGAAAGGAGTCGGAAGGAGTCGAAGATGATATGGCACATTAATGGACAGACTGAGTAGATCTGAGAACCATGCCTGGCGAGGTCAATTAGGAGCAATCAGTATCACATGCGGCCACTCCATAACACTCTGAGAATCAGAGGAAATGGAGTAAACATATATGCCAGGGGAAATTGTCACAGATTGCCCATTGCTTCAACTGAGGGAGCAAGAGGGTCTGAAATTCCATGAGATTCACAGCCAGCCTCATACTTGAACTATGGATCAATCACCGTGTGGTAGATTTTTCAGTTCCCAGGATCCATCAGCTGATGGGAGAGGCTGGCTGCCACCACAATGTCCACTCCCAGAATTTGAACGCCAAAAGAGCTGGAACATAAACTTCCGCCCAAGCCTGAATCAGACAAACGTTTGACCACACAACTGAGCTTCTAGTCCCTCCTTGACGGCTGACACAGTACACCTCTGTTACATTGTTGGACTGAATCCGCACCGGCAGTCCACAAATTAACTGGGACCAATGCAGAAGAACCAGATGAATTGACATTTCCAGTACACTGGATGTACAGAACACTCTAGCTGTTGGAACAAAACTCCTGAGCTGCCTAAGGGTGGAACTAGGCTCCCTAGAACGCCAGACTGGAATCTGACAAAACAATGTACCAATTCAGTTGGATTAATGGATGATGTAGAGACAGGAGGGAGTCCTGGAGCCACTAATGAAGAGATGACTTCACCCATTCCAACAGAGACAGGAGAGATGACTGTGCTATCTGGACCAATTCCAATGAAAGCATCCACCTGCAGTTCCTCCCTAGTATGCAACTGAGCAAACAGGATTGCCTTCAAGGCAGAGATCAGATACCCCAGCACCCTCATGTATTCCTGCACTGTTGCTAAAATGTGAGATAAGGCCTTAGACATCTGCCCTGACACTTGAACCTTTACTTCTGGCAGAAAGATCAGTGTCTGAAGAGTTTTGAATCACTTACCAAAATGCATTCATTTTGAGGGGGGTAACCTGAGGCACTCAGGGCACTTGGAAGATCTTAGTGCATACGTTACATACAATAACATAGGATATGAATGGGATAACATAGGACCCAGGAGAAACAATGAACACCTTATCACATGTTAGTGCATAACCACTCTGCTGGAGGTGCTTAATTCAAGAGCGATTACAGAGTAACCTTTTTAAACATTGCTTTGAGATACATGAAATGAGACACAGAGTATGGTATTACAATAATATGAAATATGTATTTTTTATTTTTTTAATCTTTGTTGCACTATGCAATATTTATTTCAAATTAGGTTTTGTTAGAGAGATGAACAAAAATTATATTTAGCTTTCTGTATATAAATACAGTTATCCCCATGAATCATGCCTAAATAGATGGATAGCAAAATATTGAAAACTAGTTAAAGAGCCTGTTACACGGGCCACAGTGCCGGCCCGTCACGGTGCAGTCATGTGCAGTGGAGACTGCCCATGCTGCAGCTGAGCGCCCCACTTCGTATCAGCCGTGGAGCTGGCAGTCTCTACTGCACATGACTGCACCGTGCGCAGCCGTCTCTACTGCGCATGACGGCTTGTGACAAACTTTAGCAAATTATTATATAGGATGTTTCTTTCCTCCTTGGTATCAGTTTGCTGGACTGTCACTCAGGTGGTTATAATGGGTCAAGTCTAACACACTGATACATAAAAAGTGTATAGGTAAAGGTTAGCAACTATAGAAAAATGCTCATTTATATACACAAACTCTCACTTGCACAGACACATGCACACACATACATTATTATTATTCTGTTATTTTGTAATTTTCATCACATAGACTTGTACATTGATTGAATATACAATCAGTCCCTGCTGGATTTTGAAGTAGCAATCCAATCACCTAGTATTGAGAGGCTGTGACCCAGTTCCACACAGGTCAAGGAATTAAAGCTAGTTCCAGATAAAATGAGGGTAAGAGAGCACGAAGATATACAGCCCACTCTCCCTCAGAATCCACAGTGAAGAATTACAGCTCTTGGTAGAAAAGACTTGATTACTAAAGAGAGGAGCTGTCGCTGCTTGCTTGATGTTGTATGTGGGAAGGCAAAGACGTTCCCACCTCCCTCACAATACAACAGGAGAATTACTGGCGTGAGAGAGCAGAGCTGACACTGTCATAAATCATCCTCTCTAAGAGAGCTAAACTGCAGATGAATCTGCCTCCCACTTATGTATCACTGTATATGCTCAACAGAGGAAGGCGAGCCAGGGCAACTGATTATACAGAGTGGAAATATCAGTCAGTAGCAGAAATGAATCCTTTTAGCTCAATGGTTCACGAACTTGGGGTCATATTCATTAAGCTAAAGCAGTGCAATTGCAGAACAAACCAACTATACAATGTGTGTGTGTGGGTGGGGGGGGAGATTCAATTGAATGCTAGAGAGGTCTCCAAACCATTCTGAAGCACTTATATGATATTGTATGTGCTGTACTTCAGCAGGCCCAGGACACACAGTTTTCCTTTACAATTCTAACTTAAAGGCTGCATCTAAGATTTGTTCACATGGGGTACTTGAATGTGCTGCTATGGCCGCCCCATTTGTCAGCTAAATATGATTGGTTAATGCCTGTATGGGTCAGCCAATCACTGGAGGTTGCAAATAACATCATAAACTGTGTCACTTGTGTGAATGATATTCATGGCAGCCCATATGCTACTGTACAGATCAGAAATTATGGAACTTCCATTAAGAGAGCACATCTAAACCGAAGAATGCTGCGTTCCTGTCTGTCACAAAGTAGCAAAAACTGCCAGTGGCAATAGTACCACTGAAGGCAAACAGATTAAGTTTAGGGTGTTTAAAACAGAGATAATAACACTTTGCTAAAGTAGAACAGACTCTTAAGCAGCAGACTACAGCCTCCCCACAAGAAAGTGAGTAATAAAAAGGAAAAGATATTCCAACAGCCTTCTGTAAAACAGCAAATGCTGGTCTTTTGGTTAACATGGCACATAGCTGCTTTTGAATTACATTTTCAGATATGTTACATGGAATCCATGGTGAATGGTCTGCTTTAAGTTGATATCAAAGAGTTGACAATTTTCCTTTGATATCCGTACATGGTAAAACAAAGACCAATGGGAAAACAAGGACCCTCCTATTATATAAAATAAAATTTTCACATTTTTTACTTTAAATAATCTGAGTTTTACATTCAGTTTCAAAATGTAGAATCATTTAAAAGAGGACAATATGTGGCATTTTTCTATATCAATGTGCTGTGCGTCACCATACCCTTGTATCTCAGTGTGACCAGACTACAAATAACAGTACCACGCTGTTCCATATCTGTAGTAGTATTTGAAGAACAGTGGGATATATATCCTATATAATAATTCGCTACAAAGTTTGTAACGACGCAGTCATGCGCAGTAGAGACTGCCCGTGAAATGGCTGATACAGAGCGGGGCACTCCGAAGGAGCATCCAGCTGTGTACCAACCGCGGCGCAGGCAGTCTCTACTGAGCATGACTGCACCGCGACCGGCTGGCAGTGGCACTGTGGCCCGTGTAACGGGTTCTTCAACTAGTATATATATCAGGGCTCAAAATTTCCACTCGCCACTAGCCAATGGGGAGTGAAAATTTAGCCCTGGCGAGTAGAAATTCAGCCCTGGTGGGTAAGTTATGGCTTGCAGTGGCGAGTAACTTTTCAGGTCTGGTTAGTAGCAAAGGACTTCAAATTTTAAGCCATATATATAATACTATAATAGTTTTGTGCTTGTGCTGTTTCTGTAAACCAGGAATGGACAACTTTCAGCTCTCCAGTTGTTGCTCGACTACAATATCCATTATTGTCAGCCTTAGGATGATGGGAATTTTAGTCCAAAAACAGCTAGAGATTATAATATTGCCTACCCCTGTTAAAAGCAATGCTTTCCAAACCACTGCCAATACCCAGGTTTGTCAAGAGGACTACTTGTCTCTATAAAAACAGAATACAGGAACATTTCAGTCTTTTCTTCATTCTCAGCACATTACACAGAATACAAAACAATACAGAGCTGTAAATATACGGCTGTTTTTTTTCTTTTCTTTTACATGCAACTGTGACTATGCCATATGGGAAAGCCTGGAAGCATGTGCATCCATCTAAGAGTTACAAAATAAATAAGACTGTCCTAGATTTATCAAGCCTAGAGAAAATCCTCTCTAAATTCCATGTTAGTCTATAGGGGCTGCTTTGCCAGGGTCTAAACAGGAAAAAATCCTTGGCTTGAGAAATCAGCTCAGCAGTACAACATAATAACTGGAGGTTATCTGACTCCAGAAATATGTCCTACCAGAAATAAAAAGCACTAAATGGCCTCCGTTTGCTAAGGAGCATATATATTTATATTAATTATACTATTTTTCATTTAAAATTGTATAAACTTTCAAGCTTGATGTTGTGATGAAGCTACTGTCGTCATGTTCTATGGAGAACTATAGATAGAGGATAAACTCTTCCACAAAATGCACCAGAATACCTGCCATGATACCAGAAGAACTGTAGATGAGTTGTTTGGACACAAGAGGGCATTGTTAATGTAAATACATAACAGTTTAAACACTGATAGCTTTGGAACAAAGCATCTTCTGGCAGTGAGAGTACCTTTGGAAAAAGTCCTAAAATATGTTTCATAATAAAAGTTTACTATTTCTTTAACCCCTTAACAACCCAAGACAGTCCAGGACCGCCATGGGTAGAATCCCGTTAAGGACCCATGACGGTCCTGATGCAAAAAAAAAAAAAAAAAAAAAATGGTCCGTGATCCTTAAATAATGACCGCATGTGCGATCGGCCGTCCTTAAGGGGGTTAAAGCAGGTAATGAAAAACAAAAACAAACAAAAACACAGCAAGGTTGCAGTAGTCCTTTTGCAGTCGGGGCCAGATTTACATTTGAGGCACCAATAGGGAAAAAGCACCCAGTGTGCCCTTAGCCCTACTTATGGACATGCTGAAAGTCCTCACAAGACTCGACCCACTGGTACAGAGAACACTCATGCAAATTAACACATATGCACAATAAAGTCTAAATTTAACCCAATGTTTGCCACAGAGGTCTCCAATGCACTGCTTTGCATTGTACTCTAGCATTCAGGGGGTTAAATAATGGCCACTAAAGGATGTGTAAAATGGCAAATAAGCTGGCTACAATAAACCAGAAGCACTGAAATCAGGGCCGGATTTCCCAGTAGGCAAAGTAGGCAACTGCCTACATCTCCAGGTTTTGAGGCATGCATACAGCTGTGGTGGCCACATCCACAGAGTAGTGTGTGTGTGTGTGGGCAGTGTAATCTCAATGCCCCTGCTCCAGATTAAATAACCCTTTACAGGTTTCTGTTTAACGCACTGGATGCAAAAAGAGATCTTCAACACAATGCAAAGCAATGAGTTGGGATGTAGGGATGCCTAGGGATGCTGGACATGTAAATCTGGCACTGACTGGTCTGGCAACATCCACAATGTGGGTGTGTCTACCACAGCTGAGATGCCGCCTCAACACCGGGTGCTACTCTGTTGCCTACTTTGTGGGTTTCAGAGCTCAGTGCATATCCGGTAATATTTGGAAGACAATGGCAGTGAGTCTCACTGCATACATTTTCATAGGAGTAGCCAGGAGGCCCTCATGGCCACCCATGTGAAAATCACTCTCTGTGAAACTTGCTGTAGCAATTTTGAGAGTAGTGGCCAGGGGGGCTTTCTCCTCCTGGTCACTCCTGTCAAAATCACTCCCCCGTGGAGACTGGCTGGTTGTGGGCGCATTTCCCCACCCCGCTTCTCCCAGGGAGGTGTATACAGCAAACCAGAAACAGATAGATCTATATATAATAAAAAACAAAGTGGTTGCTGGTTCATTGTCCACCCCGCTCCAGTAAGGCATGGGGAAGGAGATCAGCCGAATGCAAAAAATCAGGGGCAATAATATTCTACTGTGAAAATTGCTGCAGTGACACTCACCACTACAGAGGTCTACTAGGTCCTTGAAGTCCATGGTATGCCCAACAGAACGGTCAACGCAGTGCACCATTCGTGATTATAGCTATATATACTTTATGGCTCATGTTCAGCTGTTCATCCACTGCAGGATGAAGGCCTCTCTGCAAGTCTCCAACAACTTTGGCCCTGCTTTTTGTTGCCACTGTGTACCAACACATTTGGTAATTTATCTACCCACTTTGTCTTAGGTCTTCTTCTTTGGCATTTAGTATTGAATGGAATCTATTCCGAAATGTATTTGGTCCATCTACCATCAGATTTTTATTCTTTCAATGACATCATAGACCTCTGTTTGCTGATGAATCCATGTACACATTTTTAGATCTCTTTTTTTATGTTCAGAATTTGACGCTCCATATTTCTCTGCATAACCTTATGTTTTTGTATGTCTTTGGCATTCAGTGTCCACGTTTCACTGCCATATGTAAGAACTGCGAGGACATATTGGTCCAATACCTTTCACTTGAGGCAGAATCATAAATTTGTTTTAAAGACAGTACTACTAATTTTACAAATGTTTGCCATCCCAATTTTATTTGTTGCTCAATTTGCATTATGGTCTATTTTTCCTGTCCATGTTAAACATACTTGTCCACATCTTCTAGTTCTTATGCATCTGCTGTGATTTTCCTTGATATGGCATTTTGATGATATTCATCTTCAGACCAACATTTCTGCTGTCCTGTTGTAGCTCTTCAATGTGTTCCTACAATTCATCATGACTACTGAAGTTATTGTTTGCAAAACATAAGTGATGTAGGTAGTCTTCATTGATCTTAAAGGGATAGTAATGTTTCATAATAAAAGCAGCTATAATTAATCATCATAGTATTTGGGCCTTGGAGAGTGTTATTTCAATTCTGTCAGAGTTGTAGTTCAAGAGTAATTGAATGATAAAGTATCACCCTCCTGCCCATTTTACTGATGTAACACTGCTCACCTCAGAACAGCTGGGAGGTGTCCTGGTAGATTGCAGAAAGGGACAATCTTCAATTAAGATAAGGGAAAAAGCTGAAAAACCTGTCAAGGGGGCAGGGTTTTCATTGTTCTCAGAGTAAGAAGATTGTCCCTTGCTGTTATCTGTCTGATCTTACAACCAGATTCCACATCTGAGGAGAGCAGTGTCACACTAGGTAAAAGGGGTGGGAGGGGGATACTTTATCATTCAAGTACTCTTGAACTACAACTCTGACAGTATTAAAATAACACTATTTGTATCTCAAATACTATGAAGATTAATTGGAGCTGCTGTTTTTGTGAAACATTACTGTCCCTTAAAGTCCTTTTGTCCCACTTTAGTTTGTGGAAAATGACTTTATCATTGTTGACCTGTATAGATACAGTTGCATTTCCATATATTGATTGCTTGCTTTTTCACTGAGTCAAAGGCATTTTCCTAGTCAGTGATGTCTAGCATAATGGAATGTTGTATTCTGAATATTTAAGAACTGTATGATTTATTAAGCCTCTACAAACAGGACAATTACCACTAAAAATGTATAATGGGAGATTTCAATGAGATAATCGGTAAGATCCAAAAATGGTGAGAAATCAATCAGACTACATGGAACTGGAAAAAGAGACAATAGAGGCAAACAACTGATCGAATCTGCAGAACAACATTTGTGCATCATGAATTCATTCTACAGGAAGAAGGCCCAGAGAAAATAGACATGGAAAAGCACTAATGGTAATAAAAAGAGAAGTCATAATTGCAAATAATAAAACAATATTTACTGACTGCTCCGTCTTAAACAGTTTTAATGCTGGAAGTGATCATCGTCTAGTGAAGTCAACAAATGTGAAGATCAAAACTAGCCAGCTAGTGAAAAATCATAAGAATTATGAGTTAGCACTATCTACTCACTTCAGTGTGCTGCAAACACTCCAGACAGACATTTCAACCCACAACGAAAACGTTATGGAGAATATCGTAGACACTGCCCATCAGGGCCGGATTTACATCTCAGGAGCCTGTAGGCACAGAACTGTGAAGTGCCCCCCCCTCCCCATTTGCCAACTCCACTGGACACCTCCACAATGCTCATCAGCTCCATATTGCCCCCCTTCAGCTCCATATTGCCCCTCACATTGCCCCCATCATCTCCATATTGCCCCCATCAGCTCCAACTTGCCCCCCATCATCTTCATATTGCCCCTCACTTTGCCCCATCATCTCCATATCCCCTCAAATTGCCCCAACCCCATCAGCTCCAACTTGCCCCCGATCATCTCCATATTGCCCCTCACTTTGCCCCATCATCTCCATATCCCCTCAAATTGCCCCAACCCCATCAGCTCCAACTTGCCGCCCATCAGCTCCATATTGCCCCTCACTTTGCCCCATCATCTCCATATCCCCTCACATTGCCCCAACCCCATCAGCTCCAACTTGCCCCCCATCATCTCCATATTGCCCCTCACTTTGCCCCATCATCTCCATATCCCCTCAAATTGCCCCAACCCCCCTCTGCTCCATAAGCTCCAACTTGCCCCCCATTAGCTCCGTTTCCTACCTCCCTGGTAGGAGATCTGTCATCTGTGCCTCCTTGGCACAGTCCTGTAGCTGATTGAGCTCCCGCGCAGTCTCCTATTCAGGAATGCAGAGCTCTGGGAGATGATGTCATCTCCCAGCGATCTGCTTTCCTAAAGATGCGACAAGGGAGCTCACCACCTACAGGACTGTGCTGAGGAGGCACAGACATGTCCTGCCGCCGGGGAGGTAGGAAATAGGGAGCGGGGGGCGGGCAGCACCAACGCCAGCGAGGTGGCTACTTTTTTTTTTTTTTTTTTTAATTAAAAAAAATAAAAAATAAAAAATCCCAATGGCAGGCACCCCTCGGTGGCGTGCGCCTGTAGGCAGGTGCCTACTTTGCCTAATGGCAAATCCGGCCCTGCTGCCCATGCCCTTGCACCTACTGTGAAACAAGAAAAAAAAATACTATCAAAAGAAACAGTTGCCATGATAAAAAAACAAAGACAAATTAAGCAAAACAGTAATATTACAAACTGTAGAATATGTAGAAATGTGCAAGACCATGAGGAAAAGCATAAAAGAAGAAAAGCGCAAGTTCAGTGTTTAGCTCATTAAAAGGACACTGGAAGAAAATCAAGGGCTAAAGGAAGCAAAACAAAAGACGGCCACACATAGGAGCCAACGGTTTGCATTAAAGCTTGAAGACGGTACACCAGTAAAAACTCAAGAACGAATTCTAAAACTTGTGAAAGAATTGTATTCAAATCTTTATAAAGGATGAAAGACAACTGAATGCAGTGCCAGAAGATTTGGTAGAAGAAGTAAAAGCTACAATAAAATCAATAAAAAATGGCAAAGCAGCTGGACCTAATAAAGTCACTACTAAAATGTTGAAAACAGGAGCTTAACACTTATTCAGATCCCTATCTAAACTAGTGCCAAAATACCTAGTACTCATGTAAGTGCCTGAAACATGGGAAATGCACAAGTTATCATACTGTACAAAAAAAGGTGATAAGGCAGCCAAGGCTCAAGTGCCAGCTATCTCAGTGGTTCACAGTTCAGGGTATAGAGATGCAGTGGAAGACTCTCAGTAGCCAACACTTGGATCCCTGAAACTGAGAGCTCAATCAGGGCATCTTCAACAAAACTGTCTTCCGTTGGGGCTTTCAACAGTGGATCTCATGTCATCTCCTCTGAATCATAAGTTTCCTCAGTTCTGCAGCAGGTCCTGGGATCCTCTAGCTCTCCTGGTAAATGCAATGACCATTGTATAGGAATTTCCTCTTGTGTATGTGCTTCATCCAATTCCCTTGATCCCCAAGATGAAGGAAAATATCCTTCCCTTGAACCAGGATCTATTGACTCAGGGTCCATTGTGCCTCCCTCGCATGGAGCAGCTAGCTTTGATGTCTCTGCTCTTGAGGCCTGCATTCTGAAGAAAAGTTGTTTTTTTTTGGACATATTTATTTCTCTATGCCCCACCTAGAAAGCCCTATCCTATCCATGTGCAGAATGAGGTTTGCACCTGTGGCCTGTTTTTGGCTTTTGCCTTTTTCCAGGATAGTGTTCAGAAAGGGCTTAGCCTTAGTTCCATCACGGTGTTAAGATGCTTGAATAACTATGTTCATCGCACGCAGCGTCTTAGATCTGATTCATTCTTTGTAATACCTGAGAGCCCAGGGGTGGCCCAAGCCGAGCCTATGGCTACTGCAGCATCTTGGATTAAGGTGACCATTTGATAGGCATATGTTGTCCTTAAGAGACATGTACCCTTTAGGGTCACCAGGTCAGTGTGTACATCTTGGGCCTACAAAAATCAGGCCACTGTTGAGCAGTTATGTAAGGTGGTGATGTGGTTGTCTCTGCACACCTTTACTAAGCACTACCTTGTGAATGCGCTGGCTAAGGCTGAAGCCAGCTTTGTTAGGAATGTACTTCAGTTTGTGGTGTCTATAGGCATTCTTCTTACATTCTTTTTCACACATCAGAACCCTGTTGGTTCATGTTCATTTGTTATTATTAGGTGTGCAAGATTAATGTTGTTTGACACCTTAGGTTCATACTGTTGTACCAGTTTAGTCCTATGGATTCTGGTCTGAGATGGAGGTATTTGTTTTCTTTTTCCCTCCCTGGAATATTGGCAGATAGCTTTGATATATCCCAGTGGTTCCTGTGTTCCATACTGAAAAATCCTTTTCCTTTAGTCCGTGTGGAACACAGTACTACATCCCGGAGAAAAAAAAAACATTGGGTTAAGTTCCTGGATAGAGGGATCCTCTTGGGTTTTTTATTCAGGGGATTTTCTTCTTTCCTCTCATTTTTATCTGCTTTATCATGGCTTTGCTATACATTAAAACTGTATGTTAGCTGGCAGGGGAAAAGTGGAGGGAGGAGAGAGCCTCTGCCACAGAGACCTTTCTTGGAAGTGTTCTGCCCTCCTGGAGAAGACGACTTTACCCTATGGTTCCTGTGTGTGTTCCAGATGGACTAAGATTAAAGGATTTAACAATAAATTCCCTAAAATCCATATATATATATATATATATATATATATATATATATATATATATATATATATATAAAATTAACACTTTGTTACATAGATGCAATTCAAAAAGGGGAACAAATCTTTGTAAATACCCTCCTTAGGGAGTTGTTGGCAATGCAGAAGTTAATCCGAATGAAGAGTTATGTGCTGGATAACCCCTTGGGATCCTAGAGACGTCTCCAAAGTATTGCTTTGCAATGTGTTGGAGACTTCTCTAACACCCAAGGGGTTAAGACAGCCAGCAATATCAAACACCATCTGTCCCTGGGAACATCTTTTGCAGGTCCGCCCCCACCCCCTTCTCTGGCCCCAGTGCTGCAGGTGCTCAGAGAGGCTGCACCAGTCCAGGCAGACACTAATTACACCAGGTAACAGAGAACACAACAGCAAATTGCTGGCTCCCATGTGCAGAGTGGGTGAGGTCATCATCTGCCTCCCAGCCACAAAGATGCTCCTGGGAAAAGTTACAGGGCACTGCTTCTGTCTCAATCCTAACACAGCAACACACCTACCATAGTCATACATTGAGTCTGATGTACATTGATGTACATGTACATTGAAGAATGCAGTCCGACCATTGACTATAACTGTTTTAGTACATTTGCCTCCCAAAATGCATCTTACGCACCCATGGCTCTCCAGTTGTTGGACTGCAACGTATATCACACACTGCAATGGGCTAGGGACTGTGTCAACATAATATAAAGAATACATTATAAAATAATAGTAAAAATAATTAAACTTATTTCATATTCAAAAAGTATGTATTGCACAAGGTGCATGTTTCTTCCCTACTGCAGGAACACATGTGATTCTATAGCTAGAATACAATTTGCATCATCATCTAGGTGGCAGAGGATGATGGTAGCTTAGTTCAACAATATCTGGAGAGCCACCGTTCTCACATCCTCTCTTCAAGGTATCCACCCTCCACACACTGGAAATCTTTTTGTGCTTTTAACCCTTTAAGTGCAAATAAATTTGCTGCACATCACTCTGAACTCAACAGATTAATTACAAACGACTTTCACACAATATCAGCAGTGGAATGCACAGGTAGATTGATTTGTGTGGAAATGGTGGATTTATAATGATTAGGATCAACAGGATTAGACACACCAGTGCAATAACAACTGCAACTGCTCTACAACCTCTTGGGCAGCATATCTGTCAGTCATCATCATTCTTGTCCAAAAATTAATTTGCCAGAGAGCACCGTTTCCCCAACAGCCCCACAGCAGCTGAGCTCTTTTATTTCATCAAACTATGCAGGCTAAGTAAAAGTAATGAAAATATAAGGTTGACTGACAGTCTAAAATCTCAGCCAATAAGATTCATTCTTCCTCTCCTGCCAATGAAAAACTGCCAGCCTGCTCTCCATATGCCAGCTTCTCCTTTAAAACCTTACAACATTTTAAACTCTACATCCACATGGAATATTCTTTGCAGTCCTCCAAACACAGATATATCCATGCACCTACCTAATTATAGTGTTACAGCCATTCCAAGAAAACATAACCAGTTTATGTCCTTTGCTGATTTTTGATGAATTAGAACCTTTTTCTTTTCTTTTCCTAGCATAAACTATTATAGGAGAAGCCAATGCTGAACCTCCAGAAGTTGGATACTGCAATTAGCCCTAAGCCCCTAGCTGGAAAAATGCACCATTTAATTAACCCCTTGAAAATCAAAAGGGTGAGCAGTGCATTGTACTGCACACCTCTCTGGTCCATGAGGGGCGAATGGATGGTATGTTGCCCTGGTGGTTTTATATAATGGTGTATTATACTTCTGGCCATTTGCTGGTCTCTAATAATGGTATATTGCATCACTGGTCTCATTTAATGGCGCACTGCCCTGCTTGTCACATGTAATAGTCTGCTGGCCTCCAGTAATTGTATATTGATTGCCTTACTGAGCTTGTGTAATAGTCTGCTGTTTCCATGTAATAGAGTAATGCCTTGATGATCTCATTTAATAGCATCATGTGATTTTCTGCTATCTCCAAGTAAAGGTGTATTAACCTGTTATGGTCCCATATGCTGAACAATGCTGTATAGTGCAGGTTTATAATTGCCTCTCTTTCTTGAGTCTGGTTCTGCTACTGGTCTATCCATCTCTACCCGCTTTCTGTTAATCCCTTTATAAACCAAAGTGGGCACACACACACTGTGAGAAGCATTTTATTTTTACTCCTTGAAGATGATTAAATTATGAAAAAACTATTAATTTTGGTGCAAACCGGTACAGTAAAAACATTTTACATTGATTTTAAAGGGTAACCAGCTTGGAATACATGCTCTTATTTTGTTTAGAAAACCAAGACAGAAGTCCTTCTAATAAAAAGCAGGTGTACCTGTCTACTATTTTTTTTTTTAACTATTTCTAATTTCTCAATGTAAATTGTTTAGCCCTTTGAGTGCCAGAGGGGTACGCAACGCATTGCCTTGCAATGTGTTGTGTACCCCTCTGGCACTCAAAGGGTTAAAACTGGATAACTTCTTGTGTCCTTTATGAGCCACTCTGGACTAGTGAAATCTTTGTTTGTTGTGAGGAGTTGTGACCTAGAGGCATACTTGAGTAGAGATCTCTGTATAAAGGTAACTGCAGAATGCAGAATATAAATATATAACTGACTGCTATATTAAAGACACCTACCTACATATACATATAGTAGTACTTATTGTCCATGATTTCCAACCCTTATCTACAAATTTCTGTGTTTAGCGATCAAAAATCCCCATGCAAGTCATTAAAAGTTGCTTAACAGATCACGACAGCTTAACTAAGAAAGACGGATGTTGAGACTACTACATCTGTAGGTTAGTTAAACTGTTAAACAAATTAAGGGCCTTATTAATCAAGATAAAATGGCACAATTCTGGGGCAAACCAACCATACCAAATTCTAATTCCCATTGGCTTATAAGGGATTAAAAAAGTCACTTATTCCTAGGGCATAACCAAATGACCATTTTAACATCTTGTATGCATTACAAAGTAATTTGAATCAAATCCTTAGACCTTTTGTTTGCCCTCTACTGCTGTTGGTATGCTCCAATTCTTAGTTCATCAGCTTACCTATTTCCTAGTTAGGACACGGAGACAGCAGCTGATGAGTGCAATGGACATTTCTTTCCTCATCCTGCTTCACAAGTGGTTATAGTGCAGCCAATACCCAGCCGTAGCCAGTGTACATTCAGTTCAGATATATTTTATAACAGACATCTGCTCATATGCTCACCTTGGCCCCATAACTCAGTAGAACCCATGTGTTATACCAGTCTCTAGTTATGTGCTTCTGTATTTATCTCCATTCTGTGTCTCAGCAGAAATATTACTGATTAAGACCGGCTGTTTAGTTTCCATTACCAGTTCTCAGCTTTACAGTAAATTACTTGATTCTCATTTCTTATTTGGCTTCAATGTTGAAACACTTACTTATAAAACCTACAGCAAACTGACAGAACTGAAAAAAATATACATTGGCTTGGCCCTTAACCCTTTAGGGCCAAGGGGGTGTTAAAGGTTTGTCAGAAACACTGACCAACAACACTTGCCATTATGTTCCTACAAAGTTGTACCCCGTAACCCCTTTGAGTGCCAGAGCGGCATGTAACACATTGTGGGGCAATGCACTGCACACCCTAGGCACTGCATATTCAACAAGCTAGAGGTGCAATTCTGGAGCAAACTCCAGAATTGGAGTCCCAATGGCCGTTGATTTAAATTGGGCCTTTAACCCTTTGAGGGCCAAAGGGGTGTGCAGCACATTGCAAAGCAAAAGTCCAACAGGTGTATAGTTTTGGAAATACTGACACTTTTCTTCAAAAAGTGAAAGTCTCCTGGTATAACACAGAGCTTTGTTAGTATATGAAATGTAACTGAAAACCTTCATTAGCACATGAAACATCACTGAACAGCTTAATTAGAAAATTAAATGTCACCGGTGCCGCACAAATACCACAATTAGCATACAGTAACAAGTATGAATATCTCCTTAACAGTATGTTTGTTACATGACAGAGTGGCAGTTTTTAAAGGGATAGTAATGTCTCTTTAAAATTAGTTGCCCGAGTTTTCTGTATATTAAAAGAACAGATTGTGCTATGTGTAAGTGCTTACCTCCTAGTTGTTCAAAAGTTATGAAGCACTGAAGATCCACCTCCCCGTTCTGGATGCCTCCCACAGAATCTGAGATCAGGTCATGTGACTCGACGGCTGACGAAGGAGGGCAGGATTTCCCTTTGCTTACTGACGTTTGTCCCTCGCTGTAGCCGTCCTAACCAGCATGCAGCTTCTGAGTGATGTGGGGAGAAAGGGGCGGGCGGTGGATCTCCAGTGCTTCATAACTTATGAACAACTAGGAGGTAAGAAGTAAGTGTTTAAACATAGCGCAATATGTTCCTTTTAATATACAGAAGACTCGGGCAACTAATTTTAAATAGACAATACTAATCACTTTAATGAAGTTTCCAAATATGCAAACGTAATTCAGGTTGACAGGTCCACATTAAGATCAGGGAGGAGTGAGGCTGTTCTGGGTGCACTACACATACATATGGCAGCTGCTTTACACACAAACAGAACTGGAAGACAATGAAGGCTATCATTTGGGGCATCCATTCACAGTGCAACAAGGTGCCGCATGGCCTCTTTAAACTGACCTTCACTTCACCATGCCATATTTTAAAAGTCGGCTACCCAAAAACTTAACTTCTAGTCCCCCCAAAATGAATAATTAATGTGAAACAACTCAAAATTCACTGCAGCTTGCCAGGCACTCTGCCTGGGGATCATCTGTGCTTCATTATTGATAACTTAGGGCCATATTCAATAAGATAAAAAGGTGAGATTCTGGAGCAAGCTAGTTGCACCATGTCCTCCATTTGGTACAAGCAGCTTTAACCCTTTGAGTGTCAGAGTGCCTCCCTGTAGAATGTGCAGGGGAATGAAGTAAAGTTACACAATTCCTTTGTGGCTTCCTTAATACATAGCATCACACAATGTGCAGAGGGAAGGAAACTCCCATGCACTACTCTCCCCTTGGCACAAGTGGTGTTAAAGGCAAGATTTTCAGTGGTGTAAGTATATTAGTAAATTGGTGTTAAGAAAACTAGGAATAAGAAATCTGTCCCAGCGTATGTGTTGGCACAGAATCCTGTTACTACATCCCCCATGGTGTGACTAATGGTGCTAGTGTAAGGATGTGTCAGAGAGGCGTGATAGTTAATAATAATAATAATAATAATAATAATGATAATAACTAGTACTTATATAGCACCTTTCTCCCAGTGGGACTCAAAGAGATTTCAGCGCACGCTCTCGGAACTAACCGAATCGGCAGCTGAAATAATAGATATAGTTGACTGCTTTTGTTAGAGAGTATGTTAGCACTTTTCATTGATCCAGTAATTAAATATATGTTTCAAAATAAATATCAATGTGAGAAAAGCTGAGTCGGAATTAGTATGGATGTTAGCATAGGTGCATCAGAATAAGTATCAGTACGATCAAAGCTGACTCAGAATAAGTATCAGTGCGAGAACAGCCACACCAGTAAGTACGGATGTGAGAATAACGGTGTCAGAATAAGCATCAGTGTGAGAATAACGGTATCAGAATAAGAATGAGTGTAAGAATAACTGTATCAGAATAAGTATCAATGCAAGAATGGCTGCTTTACAATAAGTATCAATGTGAAAAGAACTGCTTTAGAATAAGTATCAATGTAATTATAGCTGCATTAAAATAAGTATCAATGTGATAGTAGCTGGGTCAGAATAAGTATCCATGTGAGAATAACTGCCTCAGATGTATCACTCAAAGAATAGTTAAATTAGAATAAGTATCAATGCGACAATAACTGCGTCAGAATAAATATCAGTGTGAGAATAGCTGTACCAGAATAAGAAACAATATGAGAACAGCTGCTTTAGAATAAAGGTCAATGTGGGAATAGCTGTTCAGAACAAGTATCAATGTGGGAATAGTGGTGTCAGAACAAGTATCAATGTCAGAGTAGCTGGTTAGAATAAGTATCAATGTAACAGCTACATCAGAATAAGTATCAGTGTACTATACCGGTAAATACAGAATAAGTATCAGTGTACTGTACCTGTAAATACAGAATAAGTATCAGTGTACTGTAACAGTAAATACAGAATAAGTATCAGTGTACTGTACCGGTAAATACAGAATAAGTATCAGTGTACTGTAACAGTAAATACATAATAAGTATCAGTGTACTGTACCGGTAAATACAGACTAAGTATCAGTGTACTATACCGGTAAATACAGAATAAGTATCAGTGTACTGTAACAGTAAATACAGAATAAGTATCAGTGTACTGTACCTGTAAATACAGAATAAGTATCAGTGTACTGTAACAGTAAATACAGAATAAGTATCAGTGTACTGTACCGGTAAATACAGAATAAGTATCAGTGTACTGTAACAGTAAATACATAATAAGTATCAGTGTACTGTACCGGTAAATACAGACTAAGTATCAGTGTACTATACCAGTAAATACAGAATAAGTATCAGTGTACTGTAACAGTAAATACAGAATAAGTATCAGTGTACTGTACTGGTAAATACAGAATAAGTATCAGTGTACTGTAACAGTAAATACAGAATAAGTATCAGTGTACTGTACCGGTAAATACAGAATAAGTATCAGTGTACTGTACCTGTAAATACAGAATAAGTATCAGTGTACTGTAACGGTAAATACAGAATAAGTATCAGTGTACTGTACCGGTAAATACAGAATAAGTATCAGTGTACTATACCGGTAAATACAGAATAAGTATCAGTGTACTATACCGGTAAATACAGAATAAGTATCAGTGTACTGTAACAATAAATACAGAATAAGTATCAGTGTACTGTACCGGTAAATACAGAATAAGTATCAGTGTACTGTAACAATAAATACAGAATAAGTATCAGTGTACTGTACCGGTAAATACAGAATAAGTATCAGTGTACTGTAACAATAAATACAGAATAAGTATCAGTGTACTGTACCGGTAAATACAGAATAAGTATCAGTGTACTATACCGGTAAATACAGAATAAGTATCAGTGTACTGTACCGGTAAATACAGAATAAGTATCAGTGTACTATACCGGTAAATACAGAATAAGTATCAGTGTACTGTAACAGTAAATACAGAATAAGTATCAGTGTACTGTACCGGTAAATACAGAATAAGTATCAGTGTACTATACCGGTAAATACAGAATAAGTATCAGTGTACTGTAACAGTAAATACAGAATAAGTATCAGTGTACTATACCGGTAAATACAGAATAAGTATCAGTGTACTGTAACAGTAAATACAGAATAAGTATCAGTGTACTGTACCGGTAAATACAGAATAAGTATCAGTGTACTGTAACAGTAAATACAGAATAAGTATCAGTGTACTATATCAGTAAATACAAAATAAGTATCAGTGTACTGTACCTGTAAATACAGAATAAGTATCAGTGTACTGTAACAGTAAATACAGAATAAGTATCAGTGTACTGTAACAGTAAATCTGAATAAGTATCAGTGTACTGTACCGGTAAATACAGAATAAGTATCAGTGTACTGTAACAGTAAATACAGAATAAGTATCAGTGTACTGTACCGGTAAATACAGAATAAGACTAAAAGTGAGAATTGCTGCATAAAAATAAGTATCAATGTGAGAGTATCTGTGTCTGTATCAGAATAAGTATTAATGTGATAATAGCTATCAGAATAAGTAACAATGTGAGAATAGCTGTATCAGAATAAATATTAATGTGAAAATAGCCGAGTCAAAATGTGTATCAATGTGAGAACAACTGTGTTCGAATAAATATCATTATGATAATAGTTGCATCAGAAAAAGTATCAATATATATAGTATGAGTAGATACATCAGAATAAGTAACAATGTGAGGATAGTTGTATAAGAATACTCAAACCAAAATAATGAATTTCCACAATACCATGAAAAGCCATTATTTATAAGGTTTGTACTAACAACTGTACCAAGTATAAATAAAATAAATCTGTGTTTGGCCAGTTTGTGAGGGTATTTGACTAATAAGCATATCAGGTATGACTGGATGTATTAATGTGATTGTTTTGCATCAGTGAGAGATTGGGTCTGGGTGAGTGACTGCATTTTAGTGCCTTCGATGTATGTGAGCACTATCAGCAGGTCTTACTAGGTTCCCAAAAGATAAGCAAATTGCTCTTAGGGTTGGTCACTGTAAGGGTAATGGGGGAATCCAGACGTGGATCTCTTGCTCACAAGTGCTTAGAGGGATCAGCTGCACCTCACCAACGAGGCCCAATAAGTCTGAAATGTATGTCTGGGTTTAGCGGTTTACCTTGTTCAGAGAAGAATTGTCTGGCATTTTGCGGCTGGACTGTCATTTTGGCAGGACCTGTATGATGTGCTTCAGAATATGTATTCTCTGTGTATGGAATTTGTGAGCTAAAAGGGTGCAAGGACAAAGTCCCAGTGAGCTTTTTGCACACCCTTGCAAGCTCATGAGCCGAGTTGAGCATCTCTGACTTCTTCTCTGTATATGCAAATTGCTCTTAGGGATGGTCACCCTAAGGGTAATGGGGAATCCAGACGTGGACCCCTTGCTCACAAGTGCCTAGAGGGATCAGCTGCACATCACCGACAAGGCCCAATAAGGCCAAAACGTACGTCTGGGGTTAGCTGTTTCCCTTGTTCAGAGAAGAATAATCTGGCATTTTGGCAGGACCAATATGACATGCTTCAGAATATTTCTTCTCTGTGTATGGCATTTGTGAGCTAAAAAAGATTGCACCCTGGGTGCGAGGACACAGTCCCAGTGAGATTTTTGCATACTCTTGCAAGCTCATGAGCCGAGTTGAGCATCTCTGACTTCTCTGTATACGTTCCCAAAAGACCCTGGGTTTGGCAATGTGTTGCGTACACCCTGGTACTCAAAGGGTTAAAGAGATAATAACATTGTATTTTAAATTTACATATCCTACTGTTTTACAATTTATGTCCGTGACAATAAACAACCTGAATCTATGTTTCCAGAGAGCTTTCTTGTCAGTTAAACATCAAAGTAGGACAGAGATACAATGTAAGACTACCCCACAGCACTAAGTACCCTGTACATTGTATTACTTTTTACATTGCATCACTATAACTGTTTGCACAGTCCTTGACAGAAAGCTCTCTAGAAACAGATCCAAGAAGCTCACTGTCAGGGACATAAAAGAGTAAAATAAAGGGTGAAGATGGAAAATAATTTGGATTTACATGTTGTGTAAAGTCAAAATAAAAGGATGCTATCCCTTTATGTATGAGACCTGGGGTTTCCTTGGTCTCCCAACTAGGGATGGGAGAAAATTGTTGCTGTGTTCCTGCGAGAAATTTCGCAAAAACCACCTTTTATCCGCCTTGTCACTTATCCGCTTTAAAACTAGCTGTTAAAATGTTCACAACTTTCACCCATTGGCCAAAATCTTTTGTCATTTTTTCAATGGCTATAAAGTTTTCACCCATTGATTTACGTTGCTTTCGCACTTCCGCTATAAAAACATGATGATTTTGCTGAAGGCAGACACAATAGAAGCAGCTACAGAGCGAGATAGATGTGCTGTTCTATTGTGATATTTTGCAAAAATGAAGGCAGGAGTGGCGCATAGTGACTGTTAACACTATAATCAGATTTAAAAATATTAAAGAGGAACTGGAAGGACCCTTATGTGTCCACTGAGTCTGAGGAGGAGGAAGTGACAAACAGTACTGAACCAATGCTGTTCAGTCCCCCAAATCACCCCAAGGGATCTTGGGGAATTTATTGAGAAGGGAGAGAGAAAAGGGAATGGGAAGGAAGGGAGCAAAGGGAAGGAAGGGAGAAAAGGGAATGGGAAGGAAGGGAGAAAAGGGAATGGGATGGGAGGAAGCAAACGGAAGGAAGGGAGAAAAGGGAATGGGAAGGGAGGGAGAAAAGGGTAGTACTAGTGAGAGAAGGACAGGTCAGCTGTCTGTGCCTGCTGCAGGATGTGCTTCCCCTGCTGCCAGTGCCGCCATTGCCGTTCCTGCAGCCACTAGTGTTGTACCTGCTGCCAGACGTGCTGACCCTGCTGCCAGTGCCACCACTGCTGTACCTGCAGCCACTAGTGTTGTACCTGCTGGCAGACGTGCTGACCCTGCTGCCAGTGCCACCACTGCTGTACCTGCAGCCACTAGTGTTGTACCTGCTGGCAGACGTGCTGACCCTGCTGCCAGTGCCACCACTGCTGTACCTGCAGCCACTAGTGTTGTACCTGCTGGCAGACGTGCTGCCCGTACCACCATTGTTGTACCTGCAAACACTAGTGTTGTACCTGCTGCCAGATGTGCTGCCCATGCTGCCACCAGCACTGTACCTGCTGCCAGTGCTGAACCTGCTGCTAGTGCTGAACCTGCTGCCAGTGCCACCAATACTTTGCCTGCTGCTAATGTTTCTTGTAGTACTCGGGGGGGGGGGGAGAAAATGATGCCAAGTGTGACAGCAAGGGACCCTAAATTACACTTGCCAATCCCAAGCACTCCTTCCAGTGCTAGTACTACTGCTACTAAGGTCCAGCAGCTTGTTAGGGCTAGGAGTGAAGGAGGGGGTAATCAACAATATCCTCATATTACTAGTGACTGTGAGACTGGGGAGGAAGAGACATTGATAGCCTTTTTAGCAGAAGCTGAGAAGGAATGGGAGACAGGGATGGACACAGTGGGAATGGGGTCAACAAGTGATATGGGACTAGGACAGGTTCCACTTTCCAGTAGTAGCAACACTCCTGATCCTAGCTGCAGTGCTGAATCTGAGGCAGTAGCAGCAAAAGCAGCAACATTATTTGCTGCCACAGAGAATGAAGGGGAATGTGGAGGACAAGAAGAAATAGGCCATTCTTCTCCATCTGTTCCCTTCCCCCTGAAGTCATCATGGGTGTGGGACTATTTTTCTGTTGGGGCAAGTACAGTGCAGTCATCAGCAACGGCACTGTGCACAATTTGTAACAAGTCAGTGAAAAGAGGAAAGGAGGGAACACACCTTGGCACAAGCTCCCTGATATCACACATGAAACACAGACACCATGACATTTACGTCAAACATGTTAAAAGACAAACACCCACCATAGAAATCAAGCACCGCTTTTTCTGTCCCTGACTCTCCAGAAAGGCAACAAGAGGCGAGGCAGAGATCAAATAGGAGGAATAGAACAGCCCAGGCAGATACTTGAAGTTCCATGACGACTGAAAGAACTAGCTCGCCATCACCTTCTAGGGTAACTACATCTTCTGCCAATCCACCTCACTCATTACCTCCCCCGCCAAATGATAGCCACTCTGTTGATGTTAGGATGTGGCAGTTCGTCTCTACCCATTGCACACTGTGTGGTGCACTGACCACACATGCAAGTGTGGTGGAGGAAAACTGCAATCAGTGCATCAAGCAGCATCTGAGGAGATTCCACCCTGCAGAATATGCTAAGATGCTGGCAGGGAGGGTTCATCATTACTATTAAACTATCAGCAAGTTGTCATGTGTCAGTGGGTCAGAAAAGGGGTACTGTGACAGCACTTGGTTTCATGTGTCATGGTGTTTGGATACAGTTGTGCCCCCAGATGTTATTTACCACACATTGCAGTTGCTGATGAGACCCGCTGTTCCTGCTCTCAAGGGAAAAAATATATTCTAATAACACACCCATGATGATTTTGAAGGATGGGCAGATGGAAAGATTTAATGGCTGCTCCTACCGCCTCAGGCTCATCACTGTAGCCAGTCATGGCAAGTAGAACCTTTATCATCCATCTTCCATGTTACTGCTATTGTTGATCCCATTCCCTTTCAGCTGCCTAATCATCCTGCTGCTTAAATAACTCAGCAGCAGCAGTACGAACAGCAGTTGCAACTCAGGACTCAGGAGGACATATGACAGTGGCATTTTTATTTTTTTTCTCAGGGCTTGTGCTTTAAAAAAAACAAACAAAAAAAACAAACATAGTCCTACAAAAAATAAACAATCTTTGGGGGGTTTGTTTCTAACAAGCCTAAGTCCTACACTACAGATCAATGTTTCTTCAGGGATTGGGCCTCTAATAAGTCTAAGTCCTACAAAGGCCTCTAACAACAAATCAAACAAATCATCCTCTACAAAATACTCTATCAAGTCACTTTTAAGTCCACCCCAGTGGCAGCATATGTCAGGGGGTTCCTGTCTCTATCACTTTACATACAAATTTCTTTTTTTTTTTTATTAACTGTCCCCCCAACAGCAGTCAAGAAACCCTGCCAAAACAGATTCCCTGTTCAAATTATTCATTCACTCACCAACACAGGTACCCTCCTCAGGCCCCTTTATACCATGTTTTATGGTTTCTATTTTATTTAGGATTTTTTTTTATTAAGTGCCCCCCAATCCCAGTAAAACAACCATTCCAAAAATCATCCCCTGTTCAACTGATTCTTTCCCCACACCCCACCAACACAGGCACCCTCACACCCCTTTATAACTATGCCTTTGGAAAATAAAATAGTATTTGCTATGTGTTGTGTGTAACTTTTATGTTCCCCTTGATTTCAACAGAATAAGCTAGGTTAAAAAAAGCAGAAAATCGGAACTATTCGCAGGAAATTTTTCACAAGTGGAAAGTGCAATTTTTCAACTATTTCAGTTTGAGGTGGAAATTTTCACACATCCCTACTCCCAACTAAAAAGTTGCTCCTTTGCATCTGTTCTGAATTTCTTTCCATTCAAGATGAGGATGTCTATCCATCCATCCATGCATCACAAGGCATAGTCTGCCAATTGCACCATGCATTGCAAACCCCTCTGGCCCTCAAAGGATTAAGCATAGTCCTCAGTGATCCTAATATTAAATATTATCTATATATAAAAAGGCTAGGTTTTTGGAGACCTAACTGGTTTCTGGATCAGTGACAGACGCACCGCAGGGTGGGCTTACTGCCAGTGGGTGGCCAATGGGATGTGTGTAGCGGTGTTGTGAAGTTTGAGTGCCGAATGAGGTTATCGAGCAGTTATTCTTTGACATTTCATTAGACAAGCGCACACGCACGCACGCACGCACGCACACACACACACATGTTTTGACCTTATGCAGGATAGTGGCTTTGTCTCAACATTACAGGATTGTTCGTGGCTGCACATGGAACAGTAAATGCATTGCTTTACAATGTGCTTCGTAAGTGTTTTTTTCTTCTTCCTTACCGACCTGCTGTTAACCTCATGTGGTAGGCAGATGTAATGGATACTTGCACCTTATTACTGGGAAGGGCTGGAAAAATCCCAGCCTCCAGGTTGCCATGATGACTAGACCTGGCGCTGATAAGCACTTCACTTCACTTTTTTTTTTTTTACTTAGTTACTGCTCCTCAACCTCTATTCAGGCTGCCTGTCATATTGCTCAAAAATCTGATCTGGCTGGCAGCCCGGTACATCTCTGTCCCTTCCTCCAATGGACTTCAACGCTTACCTCCTTTATGTTTAACATTCTTTTTTTATGTCCTTTAAGGACTTCTATCAATCAGTTTAAGCCTACACGTTCATAGAAGGGCTTAAAACCTACTAAAATTATGTGGGACATTAGGGAGGAGTTGCACGAAGTGAATAGTGGGAAATATTGCACTTTGCCTCCTTCATTACAGTATACTTCTATATGGATAGTTCACTGTATTATTTTCATGTAGTGTGGTACTGGAGTCTCAGGCACTGCAGTATGGGACTGTCCCTTCACCCTGCCTCTTTTTCATGGGCAGCACCATACTTCTTTAGCTAGTATTTATAATAGTATATATTTATGAAATAACAGCATATTGTTTGTAGATTTTAGTCTGACAAGAGACATGTGAAAACGACAGAAAAGAAACCAAAAAGACTATCCTCAAAGCTGTCAATGGAGATACGGAAAAGTAGGGCTTAACTACAAGGGGCCACAGAGTGCAGTTATGACAGCGCCCAGCATCCAAGGGGCCCACATCTGTTTTGGGGGCCAATAGGTTTTAGTTATGCCTTTGTGAAGATATTTTTGTGTTAGCGTGCCAAGAAAAATGATTGCTCTCCAAAGCATAGCTGTACTACTGCCTTTAAATTTTCATTGCTAAATCCAATGCTAGGATTTAGTGGGTCATAGTTTATACTTGGTTCTGTGACAGGTGCTGTAATTGATAAGAGACTCTGATGGAGAAGAGCAACTTGTCCAGCTGCAGACAGAACCTGATTTTGCAGCATGTAGGTCCTGTATACCCAGCCCACAGCAAAAAAGATGGAAACAGGACCTGGCATATCTAAAGGGTTTTGAATTAGAGCAGTGGTGCTCAATTGTTTTTGCTGTGGTGGAACTATTTAGTTTAAATTAAATTTATATGGAATTGTAACAATCAAAACCTTAAAGGGATAGTAATACTTTGTTTTAACTTTATTTTATTTTGTAGGCATTAAAAAAACATAAAGAACGATATAAGTCTTCTCTCTCAAACCTTTATGGTTTATGAGATATTCACAAGCAAAGTTCCCCTCCCCGCCCCTTTTACCTAGTGTAAGCCATCTCTTCTCAGATGTGAGTCTGGTTGTATGACAGTACAGATAACAGAAGGGGACAATTTTCTTTGCATGAAAACAATGAAAGCCCTTCCCCCCTTGACAAGTTTTTCAGCTTTTTCCATTATCTTAATTGAAGATTGTCCCTCTCTTCAGTCTACCTGGGCATCTCCCTTCTGATCTGGTTGAACAGGGGGGGGGATACTTTGTTTGTGAATATCTCTTAAACCATAAAGGTTTCAGAGATAAGACTTATATCATTCTTCATGTTTTTTTAATGCCTACAAAATAAAATAAAGTTAAAATGAAGTATTACTATCCCTTTAACAACATGGGTGCAAGGGAAGACTCCAACAAACTGAAACCTCTCTACCATCCATTTGATTAACATAGTAATATTAACCCTTTGGGTGCCAGAGTGGTAGGCGACACATTGTAAAGCAATGAGTTAAGTATCCCTCTGGCACTCAAAGGGTTAAATGTATCTGAATGCTAGCAGATACAATGTAAAAGGTGCTGCAGGGACAGTGTTGCATCTGAATGCTGGATGAATAAGTTAATTTAAGGATAAATTAACATGTCTCATTTTATTGAGAAACATGGTAAAACGGTAAAAACACACAAAGCAGACCAAGCAACAGCCAAGTGGAGAATTTCCCATATATGGCACCTTATAACTGTGTTTGTAATTGTTCTCACATTAAACAAGAGCTATACCTTTAGTATCTTAAACCTCTGCACAATAAGGACCGTATGTTCAAATGAAAAGTGGAGGAGTTCTGGGGCAAACCATTTGTGCTATGGGGGAGAACTAGAATTCACCATTGATTTAAATGGGGATTTTAACTCCTCGAATGATAGAGATATTTACTCTCTGAATAGCCTACATTTAGTAAATAGCTATCCAGCTATGGACTATAACAAAGTTGTATGTATTATATATATAAAATGATATATATATATTTATAGATGTTATATTCACCAGACTGCTGTATGAAAAACACCTGCATAGAGAAGTAATTCTGTCAGACAAACCAGACAATCATTCTTAGATAGTTCTCATTTAAAGGATAGCAACCCTTTATTTTGACTTTACATATCTTGTAAGAGCCCAATATTTAAAGTCAATTTACCTATCCCTTTTACTATTTTTTTCTACGCTTTTAATGTAATACATGAAAAAATACAATGTAAAATAGTGTTGCAGGGACAGTGTTACATCTGAATGCTAGTTGATAATGTTAATTTAAGGATAAATCATTAAGTTACAATTTCTTAGGTAATGGTTACCTGTTAATTGCATTGGTTAATTACTATTATTTTTTGTTAGAGGGTTCTAAGTGATATTGCATATATCAGTCTTCAATAAATCTTCTGGTAGTCATAGAACCACACACAGACACATACTATCTGATGCCCAAGCCTTGTTTTACTAGAAGTCAGAAAACCACTATCTGATAATCAGCCTTGTTCTAGACTTGCTCCATTGTCCATTCATAGACACAGAACCACATATACACTGTCTTACACCCCAGCCATGTCCACCATAACGAATACTTGTTCTGCAGAACCCATTGTGTATCTTCAAGGAACTCTTGTGTTCAGATTATAGAGTTGCTTCTCTCTTTTATGTTAAAGGAAAATGTTCAGTGTGCTGCGAACATGCACAGATCCTTCCCCTTAAACATTAACCCCTTGGATGCTAGAGATGCCTCCAATGCACTAAGGGGTCAAAGACTCAGATTCTATGGAATTGCACTGCCTTCCTTTGCAACATTGTGAGGTTACTATACCTTGGAATTCACTACCAGACACCAACTCTATCATCACAAAGATATCTGTAATGTGAAATATAATTCTTGTTTTGAGCAAAATAAATGCAAACACAAGAAGAAGGATGTTAAAGAGCAGGAGAAGGCAACTTTCTTAAAAGGCTAAAAAAGGCTATGAGATGAAAACATGCTGACCTTGAAAGATGCAAACATCCTGATCTAGAAGGTGGCACATTGACCTTGAAGGTCCTATGCAGTTCGCACCTGAATGGTGCTAAATCAACTCCAACTTAATTTGAAGGTTTTAAAGCTCTGCTCCACTGTCTCTTAATTCAAAAGGTTTATAAATTAAAAACATCATTCCAATTCTGGGTAACAAGGACACACTTGAGAAAGATAATTACATTTCAATTTTTTTTTCTTGAGTAAAAATAGTTGATAAACACAATGAGGCAGCCACTGATATTTTAGTCATGACCTCATACTGCACGTCTCTGGCACAGTCTTACATGAGTGTAATGGGATAAGAATCTTTCCAGTTATTAGTGAATAAAGTAGCTTACTGAGGCTTGAGTAATTAATGCAATTTGTGAAGCTGGGGTATAAGCATCCTGACAAAGAAGATATACTAAGTGGAAGGAAAAGCAAGAGAAAAAATGCATTACGTTTGTAGCCAGCAGGGTAAGGAGAGTCCAAGGCATTAACCCGGCTGTATAACATCTTACTTTATTCAGAAACATGGCAAACAGGTACAAACACACAAACCAGCCTTTAGGAACCCAGACCAAGCACCAACCAAGTGGACAACTGGCCATATATGCCACTTTATAATAATGTCTGTAATTGTTCTCACTTTAAACAGGAACTATAACTTTAGAATAAATTGATCTTGAACCCCTGGGCAGTAAGGGCCATCTGTTCAAAAGAAAAGTGGAACAGTTCTGGGGCAAACCATTTGCACTATGGGGAGAACTAAAATTCCTCACTGATTTAAATGGGGATTTTAACCTCTTGAATGCTAGACAGGTCTCCAATGCCTTGCAGACCTCTCTAGCATTTAACGGGTTAAAATTCCCATTTAAGTCAATGTGAATTTTTAGACATTTTAGTTTTCCCCTTTACTGCATTTGGTTTGCTCTAAAACTCCTCTACTTTTCTTTTTAACATATGGCCTTAAAGGCATCTCCAGTGGATTGCTTCACAATGTGTTGGAGAGATCTTTGGCATCCATTGGGTTAATTTTTTTTAGCAAAAGAACTTACCTAGGTGTGTGTCCTTCATTCGGCAATCAAGATTATCAATATAGTTTTTTGTATTGTAATTACGTTGTGGAATACAGCTGGCAGGAGTATTAAAATGCTTACACAGTACTACAGAATCATGGGGGGTTGTCTATGAATTAACCAATCAAAATAGTTTATATTTTCTCACAATAAACAAAAGGTTTTAACTAACTGGAATGGAATAGATGAAATGGCACTCAATGGTAGAAAAATAGGATTTTAGTCTTACCTGTTAAATCCTTTTCACTTAGTCCATACAGGTCACTGGTACTTCTGGGAGGCGATTCGCCCCTTTAATAGGCAGGAACAATTATGCAAATGATTGCAGGGGCCGGAGCCTCCCCTCCTACTTAAGCCACCTTCAGGCCAGAGCCACTAGATTGATTTGAGACCCTAAAACTGACCCCAGGTAAGCAAGAAGAAAGACTCCTGTGAGCATGCCCCAAAGGTCTCCCACTGAATGCCACAGGAGAGCCAGGTCTGGTCCCTTGACAGGGTGGGAGACCAGTGACCTGTATGGACTAAGTGAAAAGGATTTAACAGGTAAGACTAAAATCCTATTTTCACTGTCGTCCAATACAGGTCACTGGTACTTCTGGGATGTACAAACATTGAGCTCATCCAGAGGTGGGAATAAGGCAAGGACCAGAACAAGGCCCAAGTCATGAAAACTGCTATGAACCAGTTAATTACATAGCCCAAACTGTAAGTGTCAACGGACACCAATCAAGGGAACAATCCCTGAACTAACACAGCACACGGAACTAGAGCCAACTGGGCTCAACAGTAAGGAAGCACTAAGGATCACAGAGCGGAAGACCTACACAGGCAAAACTGCCTCCAGGACCTTCCTTCCAAAACTGGCATCAGCCGAAGCCAGTACATCAACTCGATAGTGCTTAGAAAAAGTGTGCACAGAGGACCGTGGCCGGTCTGCACAGTTGATCAGCAGAAGCCTGATTCTTGTAGGCCCAAGAGGCCCCAATAGATCTGGTGGAATGGGCAGTCACCCGGAAGGGAACGTGCTTATTCCGCAACTTATAGGCTTCACGGATAGTAGCCTTAGTCCAAGAGGCAATGGAACTTTGGAAGCCGGTCTCCCTGCCCTAGGCCCCTCAGGAATGACGAATAGAGCGTCAGACTTCCTGATAGACTCGGTGCGATGAACATAAAACTTGAGGCAACGCACCACATCCAACAAATGGAGATCTCGTTCCTTGTCAGATGAAGGATTAGGGCAGAAAGAGGGAACCACAATCTCCTGATTGATGTGAAACTCGGACACAACCTTGGGTAAGAATTCCTTGGTAGTGCGAAGCACAGCCTTATCCTTGTGGAACACCAGGTAAGGAGGTTTACAAGACAGAGCTTGTAACTCTGCTACCCGGCGAACTGAAACAATAGCCAAAAGGAAGGCCATCTTCCAAGTCAAGAGACGTAGTGGAATGGAAGCCAAGGATTCAAACGGGTGTCGCTGGAGAACTCCCAGCACCAAATTGAGGTCCCACTGGGGAGCAGGACTCTTGAAGGCAGGCCGAATATGAGTCACACCTTGGAAGAAAACTTTCACATCAGGAAGGACAGCAATCCTTTCCTGAAAAAACACAGACAAGGCAGAAGTCTGAACTTTGAGGGAACTCAAACTGAGCCCCTTATCAACACCGTCCTGCAAGAAGGCCAGGACAGTGGGAAGATGAAAATCAAGGGATAATTTCTTCTCAGAGCACCATGCAACGAAGGTTGACCATATGCGATGATAGATCTTGGAGGACACAGGCTTACGAGCACTGAGCATAGTCGACACCACAGAAGGAGAAAATCCCTTCTTTGCTAGAATCGAGGATTCAACCGCCATGCCATCAAATGGAGAGAGTGAACATCCTCCTTCCACAGATATCCCTGAAGAAGTAGGTCCGGACGGGCAGGAAGTGGGAACGGATCCGCCACTGACATGGCCAACAACTCCGGATACCAGGACTGGCGAGGCCAGTTTGGAGCGATCAGGATAACAGGACAACGCTCCTGCTTCAGTTTCTGGATGACTCTGATCAATAGAGGAAGAGGAGGAAAGATGTACGCCAGAGAAAAATCCCAAGGAATTGATAAGGCATCCACTGCCAGAGCAAGGGAGTCCCTCCGCCGGGAGCAAAACACCGGAACCTTCCTGTTGTGTCTGGAGGCCATCAGGTCCACCTCCGGCATCCCCCACCTCTGGGTAAGCAAGTGAAACACCTCTGGATGAAGAGCCCATTCTCCGCTGTCGAAGGTATGACGACTGAGGAAGTCCGCCATGACGTTGTCCACGCCTGGAATATGAACTGCAGAGATGACAGGCACGTGATCTTCTGCCCAAGACAAAATATCCTTGACCTCCAACCAGGCGGTGCCGCTTCTTGTGCCGCCTTGCCTGTTGATGTAAGCCACCGCAGTGGCGTTGTCGGATTCCACTCTGATCGGACGACCGGTCAGTTGAGATTCCCAGTATCTCAGGGCAAGCCGGATGGCACGTAGTTCCAGAACATTGATGGAGAGAAGAGATTCCTCCAGACCCCATTTCCCCTGAGCACTGAAGCGACCCAACACAGCACCCCAGCCCCGAAGGCTGGCATCCGTTGTGATCGTGGTCCAACAAGGAACTTGAAAGGATCTCCCTTTCAGGAGATGTGAGAGATCCAACCACCAGTGCAGACTCGATTCCACATGAGGAGGTAGAGAGACTGACAGATGCTGATGATCTGGATGATTCTTTCACGTCTGGATCACAAATCTCTGAAGTTCCCTGGAGTGGGCCATGGCAAATGGTACCGCTTCGATCGTGGAAATGAACTGCCCCACCAGGGACGTCAACTTCATTACCGGCACTAAGTCCAGTTCCAGAATCCCCGCCACTCGGATGGCTATCTGATGAGCCACATCCTCCGGCAGAAACACCATGCATTGGCGAGTGTCGAACAGGAGACCCAGGAACAGAAGCCTCTGAGATGGGACCAAGTCTGACTTGTTCAGATTCAGGATCCAGCAATGGCGGGTCAGAGTGTGGATACACTTCTGCAATTGCTGGTGAAGAAGCTCCGCCGAGGAAGCTTTGAGGAGGAGATCGTCCATGTAGGGGGTCACCCTGACCCCGTCCTGATGAAGCACAGCTATCAAGGAACCCAACACCCTCTGGAAGACCTGAGGAGCTGAAGTCAGCCCAAAGGGAAGAGCAGAAAACTGAAAGTGTCCCCTGTGGCAGGCAATCCGGAGATACCGCCTGCTCTCTGGATGGATAGGGATGTGAAGATATGCATCCTGAAGGTCCAGGGAAGCCAGAAATTCCCCTGGAGACATAGCGGCAATCACAGAGCGCAGGGACTCCTGGCGGAAGTGGGAAGTCACCACATAGGCATTGAGATCTTTGAGATCCAAAATAGGACGAGCCCCTCCGTCCTTTTTGGCCACCACAAACAGGTTGGAATAAAATCCTGAACCTGTGTCCTCCGGAGGAACCACTTCCAGGACCTCTTTGTCCAAGAGATCCTGAATAGCGTCGTCGAACAGACGTCTTTTTGTGGGTTCCTGAGAAGGACGAGTAAAATGGAACCGAAAAGGAGGAAGGAAGGAGAAAGGGATCCTGTATCCCTCTGACACCACCTGAAGAACCCATTGGTCCGCCACTGACTCCTCCCAAGTCCGGCGAAAGATGCGGAGACGTCAACCTACAGCCGGATGCGGACCCGGGTTCGGCGAGTCATGCTGAAGCAGTCGTGGAGGTCTTGGCCTTGGGGGCCACTTTGGGCTTCCAGGACTGTTTGGGCTTGGAGGAGGAGCTCGTAGCGGGAGGACCCGTTTGGGCCGAGGAGCGTGTCTCAGTCTAAAAGGAACGAAAGGACCGATTGCTTTTGGCTGGAAACTTTTTCTTAAAGACTGAGGGTAGAAGAGTACTTTTACCGCCAGTAGCCTCACTGATCATTTCTTTGAGTTCAGACCCAAATAACAAATTCCCCTGAAAGGGCAAGGAAAGCAAGGCTTTCTTAGAGGCTGTACCAGCAGACCAAATTTTCAGCCAAAGGGCACGTCTGGCCACCACAGAAGCAGTGGAGGACCTCGCCATCATGCGCACAGCATCAAAGGCAGCGTCAGCAACATAACTCTGAGCTTCAGTGATATTAGCAAGAAGCTGCAACTGTTCAGATACTGGTGCATCCTGGCGAACTGCGTCAGTCAGTCGTTCAGTCCAGGCCGCAATGGCTCTATTAACCCACGCCACTGCAAAGGTTGGACGCATGGCAGTGCCAATGGAGGCAAAAATAGACTTAAGAGAAAGCTCTAGCTTTTTATCCGTCCAATCCTGCAGGGCAGAGGCATCAGAGACAGCCAAGGCGGTAGACTTGGATAGCCTGGAAACAGGGGCATCCACCTTGGGGGGATGAACCCATTTTGCCAGCTCAGTCTCAGGAAAAGGGTACAGTTTAGCAAACTTTTTGGAGACAGAGGAGGATCTATCAGGATTCTTCCATGCCTCGGAGACTAGACGGGCAAGGGCAGGGTTAGTTGGAAAACAAACAACAGGCTTAGATGGTTTCTTTTGAAAAACGTCAGTAGGATCATAAGTGGATTCCTGAGTCAGAGGAAGGTTGAGCGTATTCAGTACAGCTCTAATCAGACCCTCAGCCGAGACTTCAGGGTCACATTCATAAGGGTCCCCAATGGACCTATTAGACTCAATAACAGTGCGTTCCTCAGCATCAGAATCCTGCAAGAGTTCTTCCTCAGAAGAATCAGACACATCAGGAGCACCCTGTGGCTTAGGCAGGGAGGTCCTGATTGTAGCGGGGGTCTGCCAGACCTGGAGAGCCCCCTGTACCCGAGAGGGAAAGAGTTGAAGAGTGGATCTGAGATCCCTAGTGGCAGCTTTAAACTCCCTCACCCAAGATGGCTCAATAGCATGGCTGGGAAGCCCAGGGTTGCTATCTTGACCAGTGCAGTTAGGGCATAGATCCCCCACATTATCACTAGATAGCCCAGTGTGACAAGAGGAGCAAAACGCCATGGGGGGAGCAGACCCCCCATCCTCCTTTGACTTGGGTCTAGCCCCTAGCTCCAGTGAAGTAGACATGCTCACAGCGTCAATATACCCCACTTTAAACTCTATCATCCAGTAAAAGTGTGGAAGATTAAAGTTTCACCCCAGAAATGCCTAAATTTGGACTTATCTGACCAGCGAAGGGTTAATCTGTTGAGGGGAGAGAAGGCTCGGTCCCTGCGTAGTGTACTCGCTGAGGAAGAGCTCCACAAAATGGCGGCCGTCAGGATAGCCAATCAGAAACGAGCGCGAACCGGGCGCTCATGGGAAATGTAGTTTTCCCCATACAAGTACCCCAAACAGTGCCCGAAGCCCCCCTGAACACCCCACACTAATAAAACACACACCGGATGATAGAGCAAGAGCCTAGCATTAAAATGAGCCCTCTCTGGAGTTGCTGTGACAAGCGGTTCCAGAGATATGTCCCACACTGTGAAATCTCATAGAGAGTAAAGGAGCCATAGCGTCTAAGCGGGAAAAGCCGCGCTTAAAGGCGCGGAACACCAATTTTAATAAAGTTTAACAAAACATTAAAAAGTGCCCAAACATACATAAAACACATAAATAAACACTATTCAAGGCTCCAAACCCAGAGAATACCACAGAAACTTCATTAAAACATTGAATGCAAATAAAAACACCCTATGAGTGCTGGAGTGCAAAGCAAACTCCCAAATACAAGCCCAGCAAAGGGACACTGTGGGGACAAGTGGACCTTCAGCACTCAATGGGTGGCTCACCTTTCCTGCAGGACTTCTGTCTTCAGGTGACCATGATGAAGTGGGAATAGACCAGAGGTAAATTCCCCAGTAGGGAAGCTGCTTAACTCAAGCTGTTCCCTCTTCAGGGCATAAGGTCCACAGAAAATCCCTGGAAGCTGCACCAGCCACTTTAAAGAGGGCAATTCACAGCCATGGTCACCCTCCTAATGGTGGTATTCCATATTTGAATAAAAAATAACAAAATACTAAGTTGAATGCATAGATGTTCTCTACCTGGTGTGCACAGCACCCAGGAACAATTCAATCTGGTGGCTCTGGCCTGAAGTTGGCTTAAGTAGGAGGGGAGGCTCCGCCCCCTGCAATCATTTGCATAATTGTTCCTGCCTATTAAAGGGGCGAATCGCCTCCCAGAAGTACCAGTGACCTGTATTGGACGACAGTGAAATAGGGTTTTAGTCTCACCTGTTAAATCCTTTTCTCTTAGTCCATACAGGTTAACTTTGGGTAGGCGATCAGCTCCTTTAATAGACAGGAACAATTCTGAGAAGTGACTATTGGGTGGAGCCTACCTCCTCTCCTTAGCTTGCAGCTAGCTAATACCCAGCCAGTAAGATTTGCAGACTAACTACTGACTATATAGTAAGAAGGTAAAGGAAGACTCCTGTGAGCATGAACCCGAAGGGACCCGCAGGAGAGCCAAGCATGGTCCCTTGACAGGGTGAAAGACCAGTATACTGTATGGACTAAGAGAAAAGGATTTAACAGGTAAGACTAAAATCCTATTTTCTCTGTCATCCAATGCAGGTTACTGGTAACTTTGGGATATCCAACCATTAAGTTCCCCAGGGCAGGAAGAATGGCAAGGACCAGGTGCAGGCCCCCCAAAGTCACCAGAGCACCAATGAACTTAAAGATCATGAATAGCTCAACACTAACCGCAAAGTGTCAATGGACACTGAACAGGGTAAAACAAACCCCATGAACTGGTACACAGCACACAGAACTAGAGCCAACAGGGCTGAAAAGTGAAGAAGTACTGAGAGACTAAGGAGATCCTAGACAGGCAATGATGCTTCCAGGATCTTTCTCCCAAAACTGGCATCAGCCGATGCCAGGACATCCACACAATAGTGTTTAGAAAAGGTGTGCACAGATGACCAAGTGGCCGCCTTGCACAACTGATCAGCTGAGGCCTGGTTCTTGTAAGCCCAAAAAGCCCCAATAGACCTTGCAGAATGAGCCGTGACACTGAAGGGAACAGGCTTCTTCCGAAGCTCGTAAGCCTTACTAATTGTAGACATGATCCAAGAAGCGATAGTAACCTTGGAAGCAGGCTTCCCTGCCCTAGGACCCTCAGGAATGACAAACAGAGTTTCAGACTGCCTCAAGAACTCCGTGCAATGCACATAGAACTTGAGACAACGCACAACATCCAACAGATGAAGATCCCTCTCTTTGTCAGAAGTAGGGTTAGGACAGAAGGAAGGAACCACAATCTCTTGATTGATGTGGAACTCGGACACAACTTTTGGAAGAAACTCTTGTGAGGTGTGAAGCACCTCCTTTTACTTGTGACAAACCAAATAGGGCAGTTTACAAAACAGGGCATGCAGCTCCACAACTCGGCAAACGGAAACAATCACCAGGAGAAAGTCCATCTTCCACGTCGGCATACGTAGAGGAATGGTAGCCAAAGACTCAAAAGGAGGACGCTGGAGCACTCCCAAGACCAGGTTAAGATCCCACTAAGAGCTGAAGACAAACACCGGACGGGTATGAGCAACACCCTGGAAGAAAACCTTGACATCAGGAACAATGGCAAGACACCTCTGAAAAAAGACAGAGAGCGCAGAAGTCTGAACCTTGAGAGAACTCAGACTGAGACCCTTATCCACACCATCCTGGAAGAAGAAAAGAACTGTAGGAAGGTTAAAATCCTGACATTGGTCTTTATCAGCACACCAAGCCAGGAAGGTAGACCAAACTCAATGGTAGGCCTTACAGGAAACAGGCTTGAGGGCACTAAGCATAGTAGCCACACCACCAGAAGAAAATCCTTTCTTCCTCAAAATTGAGGATTCAATCTCCATGCCATCAAAGCCAGAAGATGAATGTCTTCTTTCCAGAGGTACTCCTGTAGAAGGAGGTCTGGATGGGAGGGAAGTCGAAGAGGCTCCACCATTGAGAGGTCCAAAAGCTAAGGAAACCAAGCCTGTCGAGGCCGGAATGGAGCAATCAGAATGACTGGGCAGTGCTCCAGTCTCAGCTTCCTAAGAACTCTGTTCAACAAGGGAACAGGAGGGAAGATGTAAGCCAGAGGAAATGTCCACGGGATCGACAAGGCATCCACTGCCAGAGCCATGGGATCTGCCCAGTGAGAGCAGAATGTTGGAACCTTCCTGTTGTGTCTGGTTGCCATCAGGTCCATGCATGGAAGACCCCACCACGGGATGATTAGGTTGAACACCTCTGGATTCAGCTCCCGCTCCCCGCTGTCCACTGTGTGTCGACTGAGGAAGTCTGCCAGAACATTATCTATGCCAGGAATATGAACTGCGGAAATGGCAGGGACATGCTCCTCTGCCCAAGACAAAACAGCCTTGACCTCTAGCCAAGCTGCGAGACTTCTTGTGCCTCCTTGCTTGTTGATGTAGGCTACCGCAGTGGCGTTGTCCGACTGCACCCTTACCGGGCAATCCGCCAGTTGTTGTGTCCAGTGATGTAGGGCTGTAACGGTTTTCAAGACCAGCCAGTAAAATAAAACACAGTTTAATTAAATAAAAAGAAATAGAAAGGAACGCCCTCTATGGGCGACAATAGAAATAGCAAACACAATCAGAGTAGCTATACAGGTAAGCAGTTGAACACAATGGACACTATAATATAACACCGTGAGGAACACAGTAGCCAGGCTACTCAAGGGTTAAATAACAATAAGTCAGTCTCAATTGTGGAGTTTGGCATGCCCAAGATGGTGATAAAGCTGTAGATGGTAGTGCACAGGAGGCTAAATGCACGGTCAGTACTGCCTTGGATAATAACGGTGCATAGCCCCCACGGGCGTAGCAATGAAGACCAAAATATCTGCTAGTGCGTGAGTCGGTAGCCCCCGCGGGCGTCACTACTGAGACTGCTATAATGCAAGAGCTTGCCTATAGCACCCACGGGCGTAAAGAATGGAAACCAGCAATACGGTGAATTGAGCCTGTAGCCCCCACGGGCGTATACCGGAGACACCTGCAAGAGCTTCAGCCAATAGCCCCCACGGACGTAACACTGAGACTGCTGTAACCGTAGAGATGGTCAATAGCCCTGCGGGCGTACACCGGAGACCACTCAGTACTGCACGAGAGGTGGGCCACTAGCCCCCACGGGCGTATACCGGAGACGATGCTAGAGCCAATAGCGCCACACCGGACACGGTAAGCGATACCGACTACTCTGCTAGGTGGATGTTTGAGCTGCCATCCAAATCAAGCATACAAGCGGCCAGCTCGGCAGAAGTAGCAGTTAGACAGGAATAGGCTCAGCACTAATGGTAAAGGCTCACAAGAGGTATTTCAGCACAGAACGGGTTAAGCAGCTCGTAGACTAATGCTTAGCAAAAATAGAGAAATGCTCTGCAAGTATCAGGACGGCTCAGTATGGTAGCACAGCTCTGCAGTCGGTAATGGAGACTCAGCACAGGGGGCACTACACAGAAGGAGTACTGTGGCAGGAGACAATCAGTCCGGCACTCGGCCTTGGCGGAAGTCAGAATGTCGCCATGTCGACAGTAGAGCAGGAAGCAGTCTACGCAGGTCACTGGAACAAGCAGGATCAGGTCACGGAGAAGGAAGTCAGCCAGGCCGGATCAGTAAACGGAGGTGGTTCTCAGACAAGTCAGATCAGTTACAAGCAGGAACGTCAGCCAGGCCGGGTCGGTACACGGAGGTGGTTCTCAGACAAGCCAGATCAGTCACAAACAGGAACGTCAGCCAGGCCCGGTCAGATCACGGAACAGGAACACAGGAGCGTAGTCAGGACAGGCCAATTCGGTACACAGGAATCAGGATAAACTGAAGACAGCAACAGCAACACTGGCTCAGGAACACCACAAAAGGGCAAGTGACAGGTGTCAATGGCTGGGTATAAAAAGGTCACCGGGGGCGGGCCAAACCTGCTCAGCCAATAAGAGAGCACCACAAGCGAGAGTGACAGAAAGGGATCATGGGCACTGTGATAAGGGCATGAAATATCGCCCGAAACTCCAAGACATTGATGGCAAGGAGAGACAACTTGCCCTGAACACTAAAGTGCCCCAACACCGCTCCCCACCCGGAGGGGCTAGCATCCGTCATCACTGTGGTCCAGAAGGGCACCAGGAAGGGTCGACTTTTCAGGAGATTGTTCAGGTTGATCCACCACGAGAGACTCTGCTCCACTTGAAGAGGGAGAGACAGGGATCTTTCCATGAGATCTGGATGGCCCTTGCTGGCCAGGATCAGAAACCTCTGAAGTTCCCTGGTGAACTGCTTCTATGGTGGAAATGAACTTCCCCACCAAGGATGACAACTTCTTGGCTGGAACAGGATCCTGAGACAGGATAGCTTGGACCTTTAGTGCTATCTGATGAGCCACTTCGTGTGTCAGAAACACCATCCCCCCCTGAGTGTCGAAGAGGAGACCCAGAAAGACCATCTTCTGAGAAGGAACAAGGTCTGGCTTGTCCAAGTTGATGATCCACCCGTGATGGGAGAGAGCATGAATGAAGTCCTGTACCTGCTGGTGAAGGAGTTCCAGAGACAAGGCCTTCAGAAGGAGGTCATCCATATATGGAGTCACCCTGATGCCGTTCTGATGTAGGATGGATATCAAGGCTCCTAGGACTCTGTTGAAGACTTGAGGAGCCATGGTCAGGCCAAAGGGGAGGGCAGAGAACTGGGTCACAGGCAAAGCAAAGATACTGCCAACTTTCTGGATGAATGGTGATGTACACATAGGCATCCTGAAGATCCAGAGAGGCTAGAACCTCCCCAGGAGACATGGCCGTTATCACTGTGCGCAGAGACTCCTGGCGGTATTGGGACCTGACCACAAAGGAGTTGAGATCCTTTAGATCCAAAATGGGGTGACAGCCTCTATCCTTCTTGGAAACCACAAAGAGGTTGGAATAGAATCCCAGGCCCCTCTCCTGAGAGGAAACTGGCTCTAGGACTGCCTTGTCCAGAAGGGCCTGTAAAACTTACTCGAAAAGTTGTCTCTTTTCTGCTCCCAAGGGAATGAGAGAGAAAAAAGGTCCTTGGAGGAGGAAGAGAGGTGAAGGGAATCCTGTATCCTGAGGTCACCACTTGTAAAACCCATGGGTCCACCACAGAGGCCTGCCAAGCTGAAAGGTAGTGGCGTAAGTGGCCACCTACCTGCGGGTGGGGACCAGGGTTCGGTGAGTCATGCAGAAGAAGGTTTGGAAGCCTTGGGCTTCGTGAAGGACTTAGATCTCCATTGCTGCTTATGCTTGGATGAGGAGCGTGGAGTCGGAGGGACCGTCTGGGTCATTTGGCGCGAGTCTGCCTGAAAGGAACAAAAAAGCCAATTCCTTTTAACAGGTGCCTTCTTCCTCAGGACCACTGGCAGGTGAAAACTTTTCCCTCCAGTGGTCTCATTGATGAGATCCTTGAGTTCAGGCCCAAACAGGGAAGAACCCTGAAAAGGCAAAAACAACAAATCCTTCATAGAGGCCGTGTCAGCCGACCAGATCTTAAGCCAAAGAACCCTTCTGGCTACCACAGCCATGGTAGATGCCCTGGCTACCAAGCATACAGCATCAAACAGGGTGGCAGAGACATAATGCTGAGCCTCATCAATGTTAGCGAGAAAACGCAACATGTCAGAAGTAGGGGCTCCCTGACGGACAGCAGAATTGAGCTGTTCAGTCCAAACAGCAACAGCTCTATTTACCCATGCAGCAGCAAAGGTAGGGCGAAGAGCAGAGTCTGCTGTCGCAAAAATAGCCTTGAGAGAAGTCTCAAGCTTCTTCTCAGTCCAGTCTTTAACAGCAGAGGTGTCCGCCACTGGCAAGGCAGTTGACTTAGAAAGCCTGGAAACTGGGGCATCCACTTTAGAGGGATGAACCCACTAAGTAAGGGCCGTTTCAGAAAACGGATAAAGTTTAGCAAACTTTTTAGACACAGATGGTTTCTTGTCTGGAAATTTCCACTCCTCTGACACCAAGTGGTCAAGGGAGAGATTAGGTGGAAAGCAGGAATGGGCCTAACAGGCTCCTGGAAAACATCAGAGGGGTCAGAAGACACCTCCTGCACCAAGGGAATGTTCAGGGTGGAAAACACAGCCCAGATCAGGCCCTCAGCAGAGGGAATGGGGTCCGCCTCAAAGGGGTCCCCAAAAAACTGAGATGAAGGAACAGCTGAACAGTCATCATCATCAGAGTCCACCAATAATTCCTCCTCAGAGGAATCAGACATATCAGGTACACCCGACGGTTTAGGCAGGGAAGATCTGATAGGGGCGGGGGTCTGCAACGAATTGAAGATCCCCTGTAAGGTGGATGGAAGGAGTTGTAAGGTGGACCGGAGGTCCCTTGTAGCAGCCTTAAACTCTTGCATCCAAATTGGCTCTAGTGCATGGCTGGAGGACCAAGCAGGGGATTCAAGGGCAGCGGCGCATGCTGGGCAGATATGACCTGAGTATTCTCTAGGTAACCCTGATTGACATGTGAAGCAATGAGCAATGGGGGACACAGACACCCCAGTATGCTTAGTCTTAAGTTTAACCCCAAAGTCTAATGGATTAGACATTCTCACAGAGTCAAAATGGTAAAAGTATCAAAACACCCACAATAAAGCGTGTATGATGATTAATGCACCCCAGAAACACTAAATTAAGACTTATCTGGTAGGCAAAGGGTTAAGCTGTGTAGGAGAGAAGGTGAGTCCAAGCGCTGCGTAGGATACTCGATCTGCGAATACACAAAATGGCTGCTGCAACGGGAGCCAATTGGAAATGAGCGAGCGAAGCAGGTGCTCATGGGAAATGTAGTTTCGCTGAGAGAGTACCCCAACAGTGCCTGAAGCCCCCTAAAGCCCCCAACATCCCCAGAACGTTGACAAGGGCAAGGGAAAACCAACATGAGCCGTCTCTGACCATGCTACGTGGAGCGGTTGCAGAGTCACGTCCCAAACTTTAAAGTCCCATAGAAGTGAATGGAGCAATGGCGTCTATGCGGTAAACGCACGCCTTAAGGGTGCGGAACATAAAGTTAGTGAGGTGAATACCAAATGTAAAACCACTCAAACACTTGAACCCAACAGGGAAAGTGCCCAAACCCCCCTAAAGGTGCTAACCAGCAGCAAAAGGGTTAAGTTACCACAGAAACTTGCTCCAAACACCTCACAGACATACAGAATAAACCAAATGAGTGAATGAGAATGTAATAGGGTGCTCACCTTTTTCAGCAGGACTTCTGTCTTCAGATTACCATATGTCAAGAAGAAGCCTCGGTGGGCAACTCCTGGGGAAAGAACTTGCAGCCAAGATTTTCCCCCCATGGGCTTAGGTCCACAAAAGCACCTGGTAAACTGATCTATCCACATTTGGGTGATGGGAATTGTCAGTGATTGTAATGGTGGTATTCCATTTCTAACAGAAAAATAATAAAAACTAAAACTATAGCAGAACTGTTCTCTTGCTTGTGTCTTGACCAAGGAACAAATCTTACTGGTTGGGGATTGGCTAGCTGCAAGCTAAGGCGAGGAGGTAGGCTCCACCCAGCAGTCACTTCTCAGAATTGTTCCTGCCTATTAAAGGGGCTGATCGCCTACCCAAAGTTACCAGTAACTTGTATTGGATGACAGAGAAAGTTTTATTGTCTCATGACAGTATTTTCAGGTGATGTTTCAGATACTGGCAGCATGTATGATAAAAAGGTATGCAGAGTACTTATTTAGAAAACACAAAAAATGGCACAGCAGCAAAACATGGATCCAGCAGCCAAAACACATTTACAATAAAAATGAGGTCCGGCTTGCCTCACACAATGTAACTGTGGAATTTAAAGGGATAGTAATGTTTCACAAAAAAAGCAGCTCCATAGTATTTGGGCCAAGGAGAGTTTTATTTCAATACTGTCAGAGTTGTAGTTCAAGATAAAGTATCCCCCTCCCACCGCTTTTAATGATCACTTCAGAGCAGCAAAACTGTCCAGATGGATCTCAGAGAGAGACAATCTTCATTGAGCATTAGGAAAAAAACCTGTCAAGGGGGGCAGGGTTTTCCTTATGTTCACAGTAAGAAGATTGTCCCTTGTTGCGAGCTGTCCGGACAAAAGAACAGGGCCTAGGTGCACTAAATGTCGATGTGGTATCAGTATGATATTGTCGATGTGTTTGAATCACACCGTCAATTTGATCTGCACACACATCGACACATTTTCAAAAATTGTTGATAGAAGGGGAGGGTTGGAGAAGGTCCCTATTAGCATACAGGATTTTCGAAGTGCCGTCGGTGTGGAAGGGATCTCCTCAGGACTAGTGCAAGGATTTTTGGCACCTAAGGCAAAACCTAATTTTGCCGCTCCCTTGGTTCCGCCCCTTGTACCCTGCCCATTAATGCCTCACCCCTGTATGTGTATACTGTCAGTGTGTTCTCTATATGTGTATGTGTCAATGTGTGTATATTTATAAGTGTCTATGTGTGTGTTACCTATATGTGTATGAGTCAATGTGCACCCCTCTGGCATTCAAATGTTTAATCTGGCCCTCAAAGCGTTAATCTGTTTCCTGTCATAAAATACAGATGTAAAGAGAGAGGGGACGAGGTCTACCTGACTTGCTTTACATTCAGTGCCTTCTCAGTGCATTAAATTAAATCAGGCTTCAAATTAATTGGCACTCAAGGGTTAATCTGTTTCCTGTCATTAAAGATGTATGAGAGAGAAGGTCCGGTCTCTGACTGAATGTAAAGCGAGTCAGTCAGACACCAGGCCCTTCTCTCTTTCTCCTCTTGTGTGTTTTAAGAGCCAGATTAATCCTCAAGTGTCATTTCTTTCAAATCCTGTTTTATTCTAAGTGTCTGAGTAGGGCTGTATGTAAAGCAAATCATTCAGACACTGGTCCCTTCTTTCATCTGTCTTTAATGACAGGAAAAAGATGAGACCTTTGAGTGCCAGTGGTGTGCAACGCATTGCAACTCTGCACTCTTGTACTAAAGGGGTTAACCATCAGAGCTGTAAAGGAAGCTGGATATTATTTGTAAAATCCAGCAGTTGGATGATAAGTTTTACACTTATCATAGCCTGCTCCCTGCACACAATGCCTGCCGACACATCAGTCTTTCCTTTCTCCCCTTGATGTTGCCCCTTGCTCCAGTCCCAGCCTCCATGTCCCACTTATTTGCCTTCCCTACCATTCTCCCTCACTCACTTGCTATAAGATGCACAGCAGGCATTTCCAGCTTTAACCCTTTGGGTGCCAGAGGGGTACGCAACACATTTCAAAGCAATGTGTTGCTTATCCCTCTGGCATTCAAAGGGTTAAGAAGCCCGGGCAAATCTTGCGAGATATCAGCAGGAGCAGCAAGCAGGAGCAGTGCAGTGATCGCACATAGAATCACTAGCACCAGGGTCCGGAGGAGCTTAACACCTTCAGTGCCAGACAGGAATTCAACACATTGCTGTAGCTCTTTCCTTCTTCACAGCAGCCGCCGAGGTGCATGCGACTCTGCTCTGACTGCGCCCCCATTAGATGTGCGCCCTAGGCCGGCACCTACTTCGCCTATAGGTGGAGCCGGCCCTGGATCTCCTCCCCCCACACATCACTAACACTACGACAATCCTGAACAGCATTCTCTGTGCTTCCCTACCCAGCCAGTAGGGGAATACAGAGAAGGCTTTCAGCACCATGGACAGCTGAATGCCATAGGGATGTGCATTGCTCATCCCTGTGGCATTCAAAGGGTTACAATAAACAGAAATAGTACACCAAGCACTACACAATGACCCCCCCCCTTCGACATCCCCCCTTAGTATGTCGACATATATTGCATATATTCTACATACTAATTCCATCTAACATTCATCTCAGGGACTGCCATGCAGTCGACAAATCTGTCTTTTATTCGACATTTAACCCTTTGAGTACCAGAGAGGTAGGAAGGCATTAGCAATGTGTTTCCTATCCCTGTGGTACTCAAAGGGTTAATAGGGAAGGTACGGACTGCATACCTTGCCGTATATGTGTGTGTTAACAATTTATGTTTTATTTAAAAATGTGTTTAACTTTAATCATATAAACATTAGACCTCAAGGGGGGTATCATGACACCCCCTAGCATGAGGCTGACAAATGCCCATTAATTACATTAAGCGCATATAAGCTATGTGAAACTTAGCTTATATGCGCTTTTATGGTTACAGTAAAAGATCAGCCCTCAAAGGAGAGCAACCAGCTCTCAATTACTGAATGAACCCAGTCACTGCATCATTGCGCTATAATCACTGAATTAGTCACCAAGGTCAAACCTGGTGACTGATTCAATGATCAGAGAGCATGGCTGCTTTCTAAGAATGAACCCGGAGACAGGGTTCATTCATTGAAGGGAGCGCTTAGAGTACATACGGCTTTTACATCTATTCTAAGCGCTCCCTTCAATGAATGAACCCTGTCACCGGGTTCATTCTTAGAAAGCAGCCCTGCACTCTGATAATTGAATCAGTCACCAGGTTTGACCCCACTGACAGATTCAATGATTACAGCGCAATGATGCTCTTACCTTGAATGAACCCAGTGACCCATTGAGAGCTTGATGCTGCGGGCGGCTGTAAAGCCACCAGAACGAAGAAGGCATTAAATGGCTTTGAGTTCACCCCATGCATCATCTATCCTTTTGGATAGATGATTCATGGTAGGGGGGCTATCAGGAGGGGTCCTGGTGCCCCCCTTTGAGGTAAGATATTTTACTGTAACCATAAAAGTGCATATAAGCTATGTTTCACTTTGTGAATACTGAGGAAGTTCCTACAACACTGCTCTGACAGAACATCGACACTGGTAGCCCTCTTCGACCTTTAGTGCATCTAGGCCCAGATTACACATCTGAGGTGAGGCGGCTTACACTAGGTAAAAGGGGCGGGAGGGGATACTTTATCATTCAGTTGCTCTTGAACTACAACTCTGACAGTATTGAAATAACACTCTCCATGGCCCAAATAATATGAAGAGCTGCTTTTTTTGTGAAACATTGCTATCATTTTAGAGAAGAACAGACATCTGAACTATAACCTCACTAAGGAGTTCACTTGCTTGTAGAGACAAATTAAATAACTAATGTGTTTTCAAATTGTTATGGCTCCATTTTGTAGTGTTGTTGACACTCTACTTGTCCTTTATCACATATGCTGCCAGTATTTGGCTCCAAAAAAGTTTTATCCTGAAACATTATCTGGAAGAACTAGCAAGAGGCAATAAAATTATTTTGCTACTGAATGCCACCCCATTACATCTATTGTTGCTGGTGATGGTTGAAGGTAATATAATCTGGAAAAGCACTACTGAATTTGGACTGAGTGCGGACATCTGATGTGGATAAATGCTGGAATGGAAATAGCGAAAATATACCATACAAAAACACAGAGAGAGATATACCGGACTGCTGTATGAAAGACTCCTTCATAAGTAAGCCCTTTTGTTAAACAAATTAAAAGCCACTTATTGCAATAGGTATAGTTCCCATTTAAGTAGGGACTTTTGTCTGAATACCACTGCAGAGGATATACGATATCACTGGTTTTATCTTTCACATTCCTGCTGAAGTCTATGGGAATATCCTATATAATAATTTGCTAAATAGTTTGTAACGACGCAGTCATGATCAGTAGAGACTGCCTGTGACTAGGGTGATACAGACTGGAGGTCTGACTTCGGAGCGTCCAGCTCTATATCAGCTATGGCGTGGGCAGTCTCTACTGGGCATGACTGCACCGTGACCGGCCAGCTTTGTGGCCCTTGTACACGGGCTCTTCTACTAGTTTGTAGATAAAACCAATGATAAAGTTACTACCTGTAACGGAATCAAGTTCTATGTTAGGAATAAATAGGTTAAATTCAGTGAGAGGGCTGGATAGCAAGCAGCAGAGTATATCTAACAAATATTCTACATCTGGAAAATCTGTGGTTCTCCAGCTGTAGTTGGACTAAATCTGATGGCTGATGGTACTGAGTTTCACACTTCTCTGGCTTTCAAATGGTTAAACACAGCTTGAGGGAGGAAATACAGAAACCTTTTAGCATGAAAGTTTCCTGGACTTGTCCATGGTGCTGAATCTGTCCTGCAGGGAACAGCCGTGTATTCATGATAGGAGTTGCAGTAAAACAGCTGAACACCAACAAGCTGGCCAACCCAGGAATATTCCATTTGATAAATACAATGCGTTGTGGACCCCTCTGATATTCCAAGTTTTAAACCTTGAAAAGCTAGCTAGATCTCCAACACAGTATGTAGGAGACCTCTCTGGCACTCAAGGGGTTAAAAGAACCATTAAAATCAAAGGAACTTTGGGAATGATTTGCCCCCTAAGGTACAGTTGGTTTGTACCATTTCTTCTTAGTATATCAGCCTCAGTAAGTTGCTTATTAACCCTCCAGAACTCAAACATTAACCCAATTAGTTTAGATAAACAAATGCAAATCCGGCCAAAAGGGATGTTTTAGTATGAACTTTACTGCTTTATAAAGAGTCACTGTCAGTTCAAAAGATGAGACATGTAAGAGGTAGTCAGAGACACGGGTGAAACGTCAGTCATACCTTTGTAGAGTATTATGAAACGTTAACTAAGGACACTCTAAGATGGAGACCAGGATATCAGTACATAGGGAGAAATTAAGATACTATAGAGGGAAAACATATTAACTCTCCCTATTTTAGATGAAGGATTAACCTATTACACAAAAGCAGAAAAAAATAAACTGAAAACCACAGTGTACTACTGCATTTGTATACTACTTAGGTTTTGGCTGAATCATATTTTGCAAAGTATGATAAGCTACCCCATCCACTGCAATGACCCCTCAGCTCCGGCCCAGTCCTACATTATACATACTACTTATAAGTAAACTACACAATGACATTAGCTTGTATAATGAAGGACAAGCTGAAAGTGAGGAATTCTTGGCCCAAATTATGTTACTAAACCTTAGTTTTATATAAACTGTAAACTGGATAGCCAAGTTTTGGGATTAAATAGAAACAGGGTCTCAATTTGTCCATCACATATATCCTATATAATAATTCGCTAAAACGTGTGTAACGACAAAAGTCATATGCATTACAGACTGCTGCGCGTGCTGCAGTCATGCGCAGTAGAGACTGCCCGCGCAGCGGCTGATACAGAGCTGGACACCCTGTATCAGTCGCGGTGCGGGCAGTCTCTACTGCGCATGACTGCCCCATGACTGGCTGGCAGTGGCACTGTGGCCCGTGTAACAGGATCTTCAACTAGTATTTAATAGAAAGAGAGGGGGGGAGATATCTGACTGCTGTATAAAAGGCTTCTAGGTAGAAAAGCTCATCTGTTAAACAAATTAAGGGTCAGTGATTCCTATCGGTATAATTCCCCTATAACTAAGAGGAAGTGGCAGGTGTATGTTGAATGCATCATATACACTCTGTTCCAATATGTATCATCAAGGGGTTCTCCCTTAATTTACTGTGCAGTTACCACTATTCCCGTAGAGATATCTAGATTTTTTATTTCATTTGGTGTAAGCCCATCTGTTCCAGTTTGTAGCCATGATGGTGTCTCCCCAGAGTGCGATGGGATTGCCGGCGTCCTCTGTGCAAGCCTGCTGAATCTGTGTTATATATCCAGGCCTCTACTGGCTTTCAGAAAGAAAGCAGCCTGTGACCTACTTCTGAATATCAGTGGAGCTGAAATCAGTTCCCTTCTGCAAGTATGAGAGCATGGAGTACTGAGTGTGCAGGACACAGTGGATACAATGACTGGATTTAACCCCTTGAATCCTAGAGATAAATTCAGTGGATTGCTTCATGATCTGTCTCTAGTATTCAAGGGGTAAAACACCCTACTTCAATGTGAGTTACACGCTGTAATAAATACGAACATGGCAACAACAGGAAGCTATCCTTGAAAGCTGCATTAATATTCATCTACAAACAAATAATATAAAGTCATGAACAAATCAGAGAATATGTTCAAAGCAATGGCAAAGAATGGTATAAAGAAAGGGAACATTTCTCTTAAAAGCTTGTTTGTATAATTTAATGTTAGTCCAATAAAAAGGTATTATTACATACTGCAATACTCATTCATTTGGTCTCTATACCACTGAACACGTTTAATATATATATATATATATATATATATATATACTAGTTGAAGAGACTGTTACACGGGTCACAGTGCCACTGCCAGCCGGTTGCGAGGCAGTCATGCTCAGTAGAGACTGACCATGCCGCGGCTGATACAGAGAGGAGCGTCCAGCTCTGTATCAGCCGCGGCGCGGGCAGTCTCTACTGCGTATGACTTTGTCGTTACACACGTTTTAGCGAATTATTATATAGGATTACGGTCCAAAAGTCTGAGTCTACCATCACCAGATGTTTTTATTTGATTGTTTATTAAAAAGTAGTAAAATATTGTAATCAGTTGATACTTATTATTCAGGAATACACTATTTAGCACTGAGGCAAATCATTTTTTTTGTTACTTTTTATGCAATTTATGAAATTGCAATTTATATAAATATCCTCTTCACACATCATTTGCTTATAAATTTTCAAAATTGTTGTGACACTATATATTTCATTCAAAAGGTGACATCCTAGCACACATGTGAGTTGTATTTGTCTATTTACACCTGATATTAATTCTATTAGTATGGTCCTGCTAGTACTTCTACTAGTGCTCCTGCAAGTTCTCCTGTTAGGGCTCTGACGAAGGACATCAGCTAAAAAATAACTTTTGTAATCATGTAAAAGGACCTTCTTGAAGCAATACGAGGGCAAGTTGTGCTAAACTGATTTTGAACCAGACAGAGTTAAAGCAGTCATTAAAGGGGAACATTCACATCCCCGAAAATTTTCACCATTGTTTTTAAAATGTAAAGCAATATTAGCGCTATCTATTTATTTTCTCCACTGCCTAAGAGTGGAGATATTAATTGTTGAAATAAGGCACTTCTGCATTCTGGGGAACTGTATATGAGTGGCAGGACTTCCCACCTCCCACCTTCCCACTTCCCACCTCCTTGCAACCTCAGTAGCATGGTAAACGGAGCTTGATGTCACCTTAGCCCAGAAAAATGCAGCTCCGAAAGGAAGTGCGAATGCGCGTCCCAGGGGCTGCTGGGAGGGAGGTGGGAAGTCCTGCAGCTCCATGCCGCATATACACGGTGCCGCAGACCTGGAAGTTGCATATTTCAAAGATTAATGTCTCCACTCTTAGGCAGTGGAGAAAATAAATAAAGACAGCGCTAATATTGCTTTACATTTTAAAAGCAATGGTGAAATTTTTTTGGGATGTGAATGTTCCCCTTTAAGGCAAATGGTGGTCATACTAAGTATTGAATTTTTTTATTTTCAGCATGTACTAACAAACATTCTTTACATTTATTGGTGAAAATGATATATTTTGCTTGAGAAATACAATACATTTTTGTCACACAAATTAGTATTTCAGAAATGCTGAAATTAAAGCACCCTACTGTGTATATATATATATTATATGAGATACTTTTATTTAATTTATATGCTTATATAGGTTTATCCTTCACTGTATCTGCAGGTCACTCTTCAGTTCAAGCATCGTCACAATAAACTGTAGACATTTCCCGTAGATATTTACTCTCTAAATAGCCCACAGAATCCACAGAAGAATCCTCAACAGCTTTCGCTGTAAATTGCTATGTCCTGCTATAGACTACAACAGAGCTATATTATATATATATATATATATATATATATATATATATATATATATATATATATATATATATACACATACATACTAGCAAAAGGGGAACAACGTTGCCTGTGGGGATTAAGTCCTTTGGGTGTTTCAGGGGCATTTATCGCACTGGTGTATATGTAGATATAATAAATATATATATTAGCAAAACTGGCACAGCTTTGCCCTTGCAGTTAATAAAATAAATACGTGGATGTACGTGCAGGGCTATTTTCCCCTGACATCCAGGTAAATCCAGAAAGGGGTCAATGCTCTTAATGTTTGGATTGTTGAATTTGCATGTATGTTGTGTGTATTGCATATGTGTGTGTTGTATGTTTGTGTATTGTGTGTGCTGTGTATTGTGTTGCACGTGTGTGTGTATATTGCATGTGTATGTGCATTGTGTATTGCATGTGTATTGTGTGTGTGTATTGCATGTGTATGTACATTGCATGTAGTATAAATTGTGCATGTGTATTGCATGCATGTATGTATTGTATGAGCGGTGCATGTGTGTGTTGTCTTTGTGTGTTGTGCAAACGTATTGCGGTGTGTGGGGGTGTGTGTATATTGAAGGCCCCTGCAATTCCTTATAGAGATTATGACAGGAGTGGCAGGAGGTGGAAAGGGGGATACTTGTTTTCTGGAAGAGGAGGTACTGGATGGGGTAATACCTTGCAAAGAAAATCACTCCCTCCATATGTCCTGGACAGGCAGTATGCAGAAGACCTGAATAACTCCTCCTTACTGCCACCCCTGGGTGTATTTATCCTGTGTGTGTGTGGCTGGAGACAAGAATAGTCACCTCGCCAGCCTTCTCCTTTTAGTAATACAGACAGAAGAAAGAAGATATATATACATTAGATGCTGTATAAAAAACACCTGCGTAGATAAGTCCTTCAGAAATTACTATATATAGTTCTCATTTAAAGAGATAGCAACCCTTTATTTTGACTTTAAATGTTTTGTAAGAGCCCAATAGCTAAAGTCAAACTACCTTTACCTTTTACTATTTTGTTACACATTTAAAGGGATAGTAATACTTAGAATGTTTAAAATATATATTGTAGGTTTATCCCCCTGAGTAAAACAACTTACTGCATAACAAAGAGGTTTCCAGTGCCCCACATTTTACTTCTCTAGAATTCAAGACGTTAAAAGCATAATTTAACCCTTTGAGTGTTATAGAGGTATCTAGTGCAATGCGTTGGACACCTTTCCGGCACTCAAGGGGTTAAATCAATGGGAACTTACAGAATTTTCTTTTCCCTCCTATGATGCAGTTGGTATGCTCCAGAACTGCACCACTGTCACCTGATGTTTTAAAAAGATTAAGCATTAACATTTAAAAAGATTAAGCATTTGTCAGGTTCAAGATTACACTCCCTTCTGTTTAACCCTTTCAGCGTCACAGGAGTGTGCAGTGTGTTGTGAAGCATTATGTTGCATACCCACTCTAGGACCCAAAGAGTTAAGCACTTTCATTCCGGGGATTTAATGTCCATTTTTGTACATATGGGCTTCAAAAAAATATGAATGGAGACTCAGGTTTCAGAAGCAAATGGAAACGTATGCACCTAATATATGTTATTAACGTGATTCCCAACCCACTTTTCAGGGACCCTAACAGGCCATATCTTTAGTGTTTCCCCACTTGTGCACAGGGGGGTTCACAAGGGAAAAGCTAAAGCGTGGCCTGTTAGTGGTTCCTGGAGAGTGGGTTGGGAACCACTGTCATATGGGACAAGAGCCATTTTGGTAAAAACAGAATTTAACCCTTTCAGTGCCAGAGGGGTATGCAAAGTATTGCTTTGCAATGCGTTGCATATCCCTCTGGCACTGAAAGGGTTAAAGATGCATTCAATTTCAAGATGCATAAATAATGCGAACGGCCAAGATGAAGTGCATTTAGTGAAGAAAACAAACTTACAAAATAAAAAAATAAAATAAAAAAGTGCCGAAAAAGAGAAATTTGCCAGCTTTTAGATGCAGGCCACAAATTCATAAACTAAAGGACTCGCTTAAGAAAATAACTGTATTTACAGGTAGAGCAGCAGCATTCATTGTAGTCACATGATCTGAAATCCATTTATGTGAGGGTCCTATTCATTTTATATTGATAACAGTGGTGAATTTTACACTATATATATATATTTGGTTTTTTTAGAAGTGATACAAAATCAGTAATTAGTACAGAAGCGTACAGGTCTAATGCTGGTCACTGATCTGGTTATGGAGACAGATGCACTAAGGAGTAATGGTGGGAGATGCACCAAGCTGTGATAAAGAGGAAGTAATAAGGATATTTCTTCTCTAGTGTGATATATTCTCCAAATCCTAAAGTGTTTTTTGTGGCCTATGCACTAACATCTTACCAGCTTGAGACATTCAGAGCATATTCTCCATAGAATAACATAGGGCTTGGAGAGTTTATTGTACTGGAGAAGTAATCTCGTCTTTACCACAACTTAGTGAATAACCTTGAATAACCCTTCAGTAATTCTAGAATTCTGGAGAAAACAACTACAGAACAGGGGGCACACGAAAATACCCATTGATTTATATGCAAAGTCATTAATTCAGAACAGGATATTTTCTCTCTACAGAGGGACTTACATATAATGTCAGATTGGGCAAACATGTGGAATATGAAGTTTAATGTGGGGAAGTGTAAAGTCATGCATTTGGGAGGAAACAATCCCAAGGCTACTTATAAACTTACTGGAATAATTTTAGGTGACTCGTTGCTAGAAAAAGACCTGGGTATCCTTGTCAACTACAAACTTGGAAACAGTGACCAGTGTCAAACAGCAGTAGCAAAGGCAAACAAAGTCCTGTCTTGCATAAAAATAGGTATTGAAGCAAGAGTGGATAACATTATTTTGCCATTATACAAATCATTGGTAAGACCTCACCTTGAGTATGCAGTGCAATTTTGGGCACCGGTTCTGAAAAAGGATATACTAGAACTAGAGAGGGTACAGCGGAGAGCAACAAAATTAATTAAGGGAATGGAGGACTTGACATATGAGGAACGACTAAACAAACTTGGTTTATTTCCTCTAGAGAAAAGACGACTAAGAGGAGACCTTATCACATTGTACAAGTATATGAGAGGTCAATACAAGGATCTCTGCGGTGAGCTATTTATTCCAAGGCCTGATCAGGTGACCAGGGGACACCCCTTGAGATTAGAGGAAAGGAGGTTTAAACTTCAGGGTTTTTTTACGGTAAGGTCTGTCAAATTGTGGAATTCATTGCCCAGGGAGGTAGTTATGGCAGATACAATGGATACATTTAAGAGAAGATTAGATACATTTCTTTCAAAAGGGAACATACAGAGTTATACTGTTTATCAGTAGGCTGATCAAGAAGGTCTGATAAAGACTAATTTAATTGGTAGCAGGAAAGCTATAAAATTCTCAGTTACTGAGGTATGAGGCTAAGGTTGAACTTGATGGACTTGTGTCTTTTTTCAACCAAATTTACTATGTATATGAGGCAAAAGCAATGCTTTGCACATCCTCTGGTCCTCAAGGGGTTAAATAAAAATGGCTAACCTAGCATATAACATTTTGTAAGCTCTTTCAAAATCACACAAGCTGTTATAAGGTGTTAGTTACATTTCCTGTTCCTTGCAGAAATACTGTGATTAATGGGAATCCAAAATGAGGCTCACCGGAATAAGACATCCCTGGGAAATTCCTGCACAGTCCATCACACTGCAGTACCTATTATGGTGAAAACCATGGGTTTTCCCAGGTACGGTTTCAGGGGGCTAAAGCCAAACCTTTCATGTTTAAAAATCACAGCTGCCAGTTGGGGAATATAACAAGGGGTCATCCATTAAAACTAGAGGAAAGGTACTTTTGACTAAAAGAAAGGCAAGGATTTTTTACAGTAAGGGCAGTTACGTTATGTAATTCTTTGCCTGAGGATGCGGTGCTTGTAAATACTGTAATTTATTTAAAAGATGTAATGGATAACGTTCTAGCTCAGAAGGATATTGAGAATTATGATAGTTTTGTTTCAAAGCTGATAGGAGGTTGACCCAGATAAATATCAGACTGTCATCTGGAGTCATGATTCAATTTTTTACCCAGTTTGGGCTTAATTGGAAATGGCTTCAATGTTTTGTTTTTTTGCCTTCTTCATGGACTGAGCCTGATGGATGCGTGTCTTTTTTAAGCCTCATCAACTATGTTAATATGTATAATTATGTATCACGTAACTCCTTGAGGACCAGAGAGGTCTAGTCCTCAAGGGGTTAAAGTAATGGTGAAATTGGGCTGCACAATGCATCAGGTTGATCTAAGCCCTGGTTCTTTTGGGGGGAAGTCCCTAGTTTTTTTGAACTTAGCAACCCCACATTTCAGTCAGCCTTTTACCCTTTGTCAAGCCTTCTCTCAGAGCAAAAAGCTACTCAGATATTTGCCTGCCTGACCCTTGTGGATTTACATCATAATAAATATTGCAGTTTGACTGCATGCAAATCATGTGTATGCTTCCTCTTATAAAACAACAACAAAAAAACAAAAAGAAAAACAATTACAAATAATAAATGTAAATAATAATGTCTGAAAAACTCCAGGGACTGGAAGGATAATGGCTTCATGCAATCACACAATTACTGTTCATACAATCACACAGTGTAATTGTTCATTTGTTAATGTCATTTAAGTTGGAAATAACTGGGTAACCTATGAATGACTAGAGCAGGCCTGAAATTCATAAACCGAGGGATTAAAGCCATGTTTCACATAAACTATTATTCTGTCCATGACAGCATTTTGTAGAAACGAATACTTTATAATAAGGTGTAATAGCTGAAGGTGCTCTAGATAGGGTGTACTAATGCACATCTGCACTACAGTGGGTGCTGGAACCAATTATTTTATTGCTATGCCTGTTTAACACCAATTTACTAAGCTACTTACACATAAAATTTCCTCTGTATGCCACTTGTGCCAAGGGGAGCATGTAGGCATTTATTTCCTCTGCTCCTTATTTAAAGTTACATTCTAATATACCTGCCAACATTTCAAAACCTTTTCCAGAAACACTTTCCCTTTGACAGTCACTAGTGGTCCTTACTACAGCATATCTCCCATGTCCCTCTTTTAGACCCAAATCCTTCTGTCCCTCTTTCCCTCCAGGTGTCCCTCTTTTTAGGAGGAGATCAGACTGTGTTGTGTATATATACATGTATCACATTGCTCCACAGCAATAAAACTCCTATCAAAGGGTCAGTCATTGCCGTATTTAACTTTATTTAATATTGTATAGGTTACAAAAATAAAGTATTTGGAGAAAGTGCCATCTCTCAACCCCTTACGGTTTGTGAGATATTCGCAGCTAAAGTTTCCCTTTTCCTGCTGTCAGCTGTAAAGCTGACAGCAGGAGATTCGAGTCGGCTGACTCAAGGGGGCTCTTCAGCAGAGCCGCCGGCTGGTCCCAGGACCGGGATCTCCTGCTGTCAGCAGAGCGCTGACGTCAGGAGAAGGGGAGGGAAGGGTTTGAGAGATGGCACTTTCTCCAAATACTTTATTTTTGTAACCTCTTCAATATTAAATAAAGTTAAATATGGGCAGTACTGACCCTTTAATGTTTGTTTATAAATGAGTCTGAGTAAATAAAATACTTTGCTCTTGCTCGAAATCCATTATACAGTTACAGAGAGATGTGAAATAACCTAAAACTTCTCAGTTAAAAGAGATCTATAACCCCTATACAAGTTTGCCTAAAATGGAAGTTTATAGAGCAACTAGCTGGTATACAATTGTAATTTTTTTTGTTTAATTCTTTGTCTGGCCGAAATTAAGAGTGTTAAGATAATCCCGTGTCTTCCTTCCAGTCAGACTGCGGGTACAGCTTTGTACCACAGTCTGTCACTCTTCCTCTGCTTCCCTCTCTCTGTTCAGCCAGGAAGCGCTCCAGCTTACAAGGAGAAATCCTCCATCATCGCAGGAGGCTAGATAGAGGTAGGGGAGCAGAGGAAGAGTGGCAGACTGCTGTACAGAGCTGTACCCGCGGTCTGACTGGGAGGAAGACACGGGATCATCTTAACACGCTTAATTTCGGCCAAACAAAGAATTAAACAAAAAAATTACAATTGTATACCAGCTAGTTGCTATATAAACTTCCATTTTAGACAAACTTGTATAGGGGTGATAGATCCCCTTTAATGCCCCGCACCTCAGTACCACCTAAAACAAAGTGCCCCTCTTTGGCCATTTGGCAGGTATGATACAGTGTAGAATGACACCAGCAGAAAACCATACACAACAGACTTCAGTCTGCTCTTCTATACACCATAACATTACATAAAAACCTATAAATAAGCAATCTCACCATGTGAACAGCTACTAACTTTTAGTGACAAGCACATAGATTATGGGATTGAAATCTAATTTTAAAATCAGGGCTAAAAACAGGGACAGTAAGATCCAGGGACAGGAAGACTAGTGACTGTCCCAGAGATAAATCAGGGAGAGCTGGCAGGTATGTACTAACAAGACCCAGTTGAAACTAATGTAACTTTACTTCATTTTCCTGCACCTCTTCTGCACTAAAGTCTTTGAATGCCAGAGAGGTATCTAATGCATTGCAACACAATGAATTTGATACCTTTCTGGCACTCAGAGGGTTAAAATAGGTAGAGTGCCTGTGCCATTAGGCACTAAAGTGATCACACATTCTAATCTAGCATGATAGTTGTTGAAGTTGATAAAAGACATGCGTTCATTAAAGGGATAGTAATGTTTAAATTTAACTTTATTTAATATTGTAGGCATCAAAAAAAAATAAGTGTATCTGTGTACATCTTACCTCTCAAACATCCTACCTCTCAAACCTTTATGGTGTGAGACAGATAACTGGCTGAATTTCCCCCCCCTCCAGGCTGCTTAAACATCTATGGGACAGCAGCAGATTATGATCATTTGACCAACCGGCGGCTCTTCAGCAGAGTCAAAATCGCAATTTTGAAATAAATACTTCATTGGAACGGCCTACAAAGTGTGCCTGGTTTGCAATCACACTTTGTAGACCGTTTGAAATAGAGTGATTTCGGCTCTGCTGAAGAGCCACAGGCTGATCCCGGGACCGGAATCTCCTGCTGTCAGCTAGATGGCAGACTTTTGTGAAGCAGCCTGGAGGGGGGAACTTTAGCGACGTATATCTCTCAAACCGTAAAGGTTTGAGAGATAAGACTTACACATAAGTACTTTTTTTTTTAATGCTTACAATAATAAAGTTAAATTTAAACATTACTATCCCTTTATGTTCAGCCTTTGCCATATCACCCTTGTTGACCCAGAGGAAGGCAAAAAAAAAAAATAAAACTATTGAAGCCATTTTCAACTAAAAAAAAAAAATTGCCAAAAACAATTGGATAGCTGATCAGCATTCTATCTGCATTATGGGAGGTTGCGAAGAGGCCTTCATACTGATGTCTGAGGGTGGCATTAAACATCAGGTATATTAGAAGAGGCTTCCCAGGCAAACACATGGAGTGCATTTCTAATCTGTCTGGGTGCATGGACCAGGAGCGTGTGCAAAGCAACACATTACACACTGTCTCAGTCCAAAAGGAATAAAGGGAGCAAGTGATCTACATTGCATAAACAATGAGGCAAAATATCCTCAAATCATAAACCAGAAGTACTCTTGTTCTAACAATCCTATATAATAATTTGCTTAATTGTTTGTCAGAAGCCGTCATGCGCAGTAGAGATGGCTGCGCGTGGTGAAGTCATGCGCACTACAGACTGCCCGCGCATCGGCAGATAATGGAGCGGGGCTCCTAAGTCAGACCATAGTCCTCAATTACGGTCTGAATTCGGAGCACCCCGCTCCATATCAGCCGAGGCGCGGACAGTCTCTACTGTGCATGACTGCCCCGCACCGTTGCTGGGTGGCACTGTGGCCCGTGTACACAGGCTCTTCAACTAGTTAGCTATAAAGGTTTGATGTGGAACATCAGAAAGCCAGTGTCCTAGTGCACACAATGAGTTGAGCTGAAGAATTCGTACATCCCCCCTATTGTGTTTCTACATATCATATACAGAATTATCAGGCTCATAGCATAGCCTAGCAAATCTGGGATAATTCAGTTACTGATCGCATAAGACGATAAAGATACATGTCCAAGGTGACAAGAACCTGAAAACTAGAAGATTTAAGGTAATGATGTTAACATCTTGTAGACCGGGGGGGGGGGGGGATGCAATTTGTTGCTCACCTCTCTGGTCCTCAAGGGGTTAACCATACACCTAGGGTTGCCACCCAGCTGGTAAAATATTGGCTTCTGTCCAATGGTAAGTCTATGGAAGGAATGCCATGGGCATTTTTTTTTTTTTTAAGAAAAGGTGGCAGCCCTACATACACCATAACTTCAACAACACAGAGGCTGAAGTACTAATAAGGGCTGGAGAGATTATGAAGCAAACCAACTGCCCCATAGATGACAAATATAAATTACTGTTGATTTAAAAGAACTTTTAATATTATGAATATGAAAGAAGTCTTAACTGTGTCATGTAAGGGTTCAAGGGGTTAAACAGTCCATTTAAATCAAAGGAAAATTGAGGCATTTTATTTGTCCCCTATGATGTAGCTGGTTTGCTCCAGAATTGCCCCAGCTTTCTTCTTAGTTCAAGAAAAGCGAAGAAACTCTGAGGCAAACCAATTGCACCATGGGGAACCAATAAAAATGTCTAAATCATTTAACTCTTTGAGGGCCAGAGATGTATTCCACGCATTGCTTCTCTGGCACTCAAAGGGTCAAATGGGGTTTTAACTCTTGAATATTAGAGACATATCCAATTAATTGGTTTGTTTTGGACCTGTCTAGCACTGAAGGTGTTAAAAGCGCCATTTAAATAAATGGGAATGTTATAAATATTGTCCATCTGGCGCATTCCAGTATTGCTCCAGTTGCATTCTATGAGGCCGATGTACTACTTAAAAGTGAAACAATCCTGGAATGTACCAACTGCGCCATAGGGACGAAATAAAAATTCCAACATTCCCACAGATTTAAAATGGATTCAACAATTTGTAGTGACTTCAGAGGTTTTCTAAATCAATTATATTCATGTTACCCATTCTTTATTTAAAAACTATATTTTATGTGATATTTAGCTTTATTTATTTGTCACTTTAGGCAAATTAAGCAGTACTGGATGGCGCAGCCTGGTGTGTCAGATGCTAACATTCCACTCTCCCTTCCAACTGCCACTTCCTACCAGGAACCAGTGACTATCTGCATAAACTGACAAATAAATAAAGCTAGGTATCTCATGAACTATAGATTTAAATAAAGAATAGCTACCAAAAATATAGGTGCTTTTGAAAGCTCTTTTAAACTAATCTGCCACTGTAAAATGTTAGTTCCATTTGAAGTAAGGCTTTTAACTCCTTCAGTGCTAGAGAGATCTCCAGTGTGTTGCAATGCAATACTTTGGAGACCTCTTTGGCATTCGAGACATTTAAATCAATAGCAATTTTGGAAATGTTTATGTGACTGTTTCCTCCAGAATTGTTCCTTTTTCTTAGCACATTAGCCTAAGAAGTGCTGAACGGCTTATATTTACAATAGTGACACAGGCCTTACAGTCCTAGTGGTGGGCAAAGTTAAGCCCTCCAGCTGTTGCCAAACTAGAACTCCAATCACCCTGGCAGAGGATGATGGGAGCTGTAGACTGCAGGCTGCTGAAAGACTTCAAGTTGCCCACCGTTGGCTTAGACACCTACAGATGGGAAGGTTAAACGTGTGCATGATGCAGCTGGAACAGGGAGACAGGATGCAGAAAACAAAATAGGCCAAGCTCTAAATAGATCAATTGGACTGCCAGGTTATTTCGTGCACCATTTACAGTCAAGAGATGAAATGAAAAGAAATCAGGCTTTGCTAGAAAATTCCTTGTAAGGTGTGTGATTAGACTGGGATTAAGTATGTACCTTCACCAGCTGATCTGCTGCTGGCTTTAGAATCTGCAATCCTGTGCACACGTGTCATGTGCTCCAGGGAGAGAGACACAGAGGCTGATATACTGAGAAAATGCGGATTCATTCTGGAACAAACCAACCGCACCAAATAAACAAAAAAATATCTCCAAATCCCCCCACACTTAAAGGAGTCTTTTAACCTGTTAAGATCTCCAACACATTGTATCTCTAGCATTCAAGGGTTAAACTCCCCATTCAGTGAGGTTGATTTACTGAGAATTAATTCAAGGTGACAGGCCCACTTTAAACAGAGCTATTAACCGCTTAAACACTACAGAGAGGTCTACCCAGTTTTGTAAGGCAAAGCAGTGCAGAGCTCCTACATTCAAGGGATTAAAGCCTCACTTAATTAATTTGGGATTTTTTCATCCCCTTTGGTTCGATCCAGAATAGCTCCAGGGGGAGATGCACTGTTACTAATGTCCAGTATTCTAAACTCTCTAAATCCTATGTTCTTCTACGGAGCCAATGCAATAAGTTCTCTAAAATTGAAGAAACCTTAGTGCACTGGCTCCATAGAATAACATACAATTTAGAACATTTGGGTCATCTCCTCTTTATCACACCTTAGTGCACCTTCCCCCTGTTCTTCTCGGTGCAGAACCCTCAACCAGTCCATGGCAGAGTAGGAAATGCCTTGCAGCAAGACAGAAACCTGTTTCTAAGAAACCAACAAAAATTAACTAATAGGGAAAAAACAAACGATGACAGGAGGAGTTCTGAGGAATCCATTTGAAATAAACACATCAGTGCAAAGAAGAAATGAATAATGCATCACATGAAATTCCAAGCGGATTAAACTGTGGTTCAATGCTCATCTGTTTCAGCACCAAGGACAAGTCCTGGAAACTTAACTGAGCAAACAGGAATAGGATTCTTGCTGTGTTCTCTTCACCAGTCTCTGCTTCGTAAGCAGTGTGAAAGAGCCAACGTTTCCCCAATCAATACAGAACCTCACCAGGGGTATGTATTAATTAAAAGTAGGGCTGCCACTTCATACATTTCAACAAACACTGCCACATCCTAATAATAAGCCATTTACCTTAATCTGGACAGATATTCTTAATGGCCTCTGAATTGATTCAGTGTGATTCTCAAGCATTACTTTTAATAAATTGTACTGTATTTCATGTGCAGACATGATTCTTTGCTGCAGGCCTCCATTACATCAAACTTCTCTCATTGGAAGCTTCTAAGCAACCTTCAGTAGGAGGAGTTTGGAGTCCTGAAGTCCTGCAAATAGAACCAAGTCTGCCTCTGTGGACAGGAATAATTAAAACTTACATTCTGGGAAACCAATCCACATAGAATTTGAGTCCTAATGGCCATTAGGATTTCTTACCAAGGTTAAGATACCTGGGGTTTAATATTACTGTTCCTTGAGTGTCAGTCTCTTATGAACAATGCATATTTCAGGGATGGAATGGTTCCTATACAGCCTTGAACAAGATGAAACTGTTGCCTCTCCATCTGTTGTTCGACTCTCATACTGCTGAGAATGATGGGAGTTATAGTCCAAACAGAGAGCCTAACGTTTTCCAAACTTACTTTAGTTCTGCAATAGTTTATATCATCCTTGCAGCACTCACTGTTTATATGCAGTCGATATTAACCGTTTGAGTGCCAGAGGGTTACCCAACAAGAAATGTGTTGGATACCCCTCTGGCACTCAAAGAGTTAAAAAACATTAACACCTTCTATTAGTAACCTCTACTTACCTTAATCTGGCCACTAAGAATTAGTTCTGTATAGATTGGTTCTCCAATGTCAATCCTTAATTATTATTCGATAACATATTCACAGAGGTGGAAATGATGGACTCCAGAACACCAAACTCCTCCCACTAAGGTGCTCTTAGGTACGAAGTAAATGTTTAGGTGGAGGTGTCTGAGATTCTATATCTTTGCAACAAAGAATAAAATCTGCACCCGAGAACTTTACTTCCACTAAAGATTAATTTTGGAGAAACAATCCATGCAGAATCCATTCATGGAGGTAGTTAGATTTTCTGTTAATGTTCCCTTAAAAATTAATGAGGTAGCAACCCCAATTAAAAGATGTCTACAAGATGGTGCTACAAGATAGAGGTCAACTCCAGCTAAAATGTTGTTCCTTCATCTGGTGCTGTTAAGATAAGGAAAAGTTCTTAAAGGAGCTGTATGTTCAAAAGATAAGTGGACGAGTTCTGGGGCAAACTATTTTCACTGTACGGGAGAACCAAAAATTCCCACTGGTTCAAATGGGGATTTGAACCCATTGAATGCTATAGTGGACTTTAAAGGGATAGTAATGTCCCAGAACATTTTGTAGAGAATAAAAAGTTGAGTTTAACGCAAAAAACGTCTCTCTCAAACCGCTATGGTTTGAGAGATATCTCCATTCAAAGTTTGAATGTCAGCAGGAGATCTGTGTCGGCCGACACGGAGGCTCTTGAGCAGAGCCGGAATCACGTTTTTTAAACAGAATGACTGCCTTGCAATGGTGTACCAAGTGTGCCTGGTTTGCAAGCACACTGAGTAGACCATTGCAATGAAGTCATTCTGTTTAAAAAACGCAATTACGGCTCTGATGAAGAGCCTCCGTGTCGGCCGACAAGGATATCCTGCTGACAGCTTTACAGATGACAGCAGGAGACGTCAAACTTTGAATGAAGATATCTCTCAAACCATAGCAGTTTCAGAGATCATTTATTTTTGTGCTGAACTCTACTTTTTAATCCCTACAAAATGATAAAAACATGTTCTGGGACATTACTATCCCTTTAATGCACTGCAAAATAATGCATTTGGAGACCTCGCTTGCATTTATGGGGTTAAAATCCCCATTTACATTGATGGGAATTTGTATGTCTCCTCTAACCTGCAATTGTTTTGTCTCAAACATCTTATCCCAGGATTTCCTCTCTTTGAAGCAAATCTCTGCAGAGACAATTGAGAAGTGAAGCTTCCACAGTCAATTAAAAAAAACCTCACGATACCACACTGCAACACTTAAAGGGATAGTGATGTTTCATAATAAAAGCAGCTCTAATTAATCATCATAGCATTTTGGCATTGGAAAGTGTTATTTCAATCCTGTCAGAGTTGTAGTTCAAGAGAAATTGAATGATAAAGTGTCCCCCTTCCATCCCTTTTACTGATGTAACACTGCTCAGCTCAGGCAGCAGGGAGGTGCCCAGGTAGATAAGGGAGAAAGCTGAAAACCCTGTCGAGGGGGGCAAGGTTTTCATTGTTCTCACAGTAAGAAGATTGTCCCTTGCTGTTATCTGTCTGGTCAAGCAACCAGATTCCACATCTGAGGTGAACAGTTACACTAGGTAAAAGGGGTGGGAGGGGGATACTTTTTCATTCAATTACTCTTGAACTACAACTCTGACAGTATTGAAATAACACTCTGCATGGCCCAAATACTATGAAGATTAATTGGAGCTGCTGTTTTTGGGAAACATTACTATCCATTTAAATGTGCAGTCATTATACTGTTACTGAAAAAGTAGATATGAGTGAAAGATAGTACTGTTAAAGCAACACTTTCAAGACAAAATCTAGTCAAGCAGAGCACACATCCACTGCAGTCTGCTAAGTACCTTAGGGTGCATGACTGATGGTTACTTCTGAGAAGTGCATCACTAAGACTGAGCTGTATAACCTCTTAACACACTGAGGGTGATGTACTAAGTAAAGTGCTGCAATTCTGGACAATAGAAAACAAAATTAATTTAAATGTGGTTTTAACCCATTGGGGGTTATGCAGTAAGGTGTGATAAAGTGGATAAGACTTATCCAGTGCCTATGTTATTCTATGGAGCAAATACACTAAGATCTCTCTAGTGGCAGAGTTCTTAAGAGCATACGTTCCATTGAATAACATATGAACTGGAGACGTCATATCTTCATTATCACATGTTAGTGAACAACCCCCTTGAATGCTAGGCATCTCCAAGCAATGCTTTGCATTACATTAGAAATGTAGCATTCAATGGATTAAAAACAAATGTAAGTCAGTAGTAGGAATTTTTCATTTATTCTTTACAATGCAGATAGTTTGCTCCAGAACTGCATCACTTCTTCTTAGTATATCAGCCTCAGTGATGTGCCAGAGGGGTGATTAATGCATAATTTGACAGGGATGGAAAAATCCCGGGCAGCCTAAAGCCAAGGTCCTTAACATTTTACATTTCTATATGGGGGGGGGGGGATGAACATCTATGTACATACAGTCCTTTCTTGGATCACAGAGCCTCTTGAATGGTACCAAGGCCTCCAACGCATTACAAAGTAATGCTTTGGAGACATCTCTAGCATGTAAACGGTTAAAAGCCACACATACTGTATATCAATGCCAGTTTGTATTGACTCCTAAGAAGCAGTTGGTTTGCTCCAGATTTGTTCCTTTGTAAATACAGACAAGTGTGTTTGAACTACAGCCAGATTCCGGATGGACTCACGCAAATGAAAACTATCACATACCCATGCTTTTTAGCTGTATATATTTTAACCCTTTGAGTGCCAGAGGGGTATGCAACACACTGCTTTTGCAATGTGTTGTGTATTCCTTTAGCACTCAAAGGGGTTCACCCCTTAGTGACAAGGGTTTTTATTACACTAGAGGACAAGAGCAATTTTGCCCTTTTTAGTATGCTTTTATTGGACTGTATTTACCCTCAAATTCATTTAGTCCACTCACACAATTATATACAGTTTTTAAGCTTAAATAGAACTTTCTTTTGATACTTGATAAAAAGAAGAAAACTAAAAAATGAGAAAAAATGAAAATAAAAATTTTTTATAGGTTTTTCTGTCATCATTTGTGCTGAACTGGCTCATTTTTAATAAGGACCACAGCATGCCTAGATCATGAAGTCTTTGACGTGCAAGGATAGAAATGTGTGACAGTCCTGGCACATCACCAGTCACAAAAACGGCTTAAAATTGATTCCAGTACATATAAATGCCTGTTACATAACACAACTTTTAACCCTTTGAGTGCCGGAGGGGTACGGAATGCATTGCTTTGCAATGCATTCCATAGCCTTCTAGCACTCAGTGGTTTATAGGTGTGTTGCCTCCTAACCAAAATTTGAGATGAGTACTGTAGCAAGTTAAGGGAAAAATCAGATCTGTATTTTTACTTTTTATCTTATTTATTCACATACAATATTAGAGAACAGTTTAACAAGCTTCTTGTGTTGCTATGGCAATGGGCAGCAGTCGTTTCTCTCAATTTCATCTACTCTAGTGTCAAGTGCTCAGATCCCATCCAGTTCACTCATGTTCTTCCTTCAGCTTTTAGACAGAGAGAATCACAGAATTTCTTCCATCCTGTACATGGCTTACTGATTTATCAAGAAGCACTGAAACAATTCCGGGCCAAATCAACTGCAACAAAGGGAACAAACATTCCTCAAATTCCAGTTAAAGCGGAACTACCATCTGAACACAACTTTAGCTTAAATAACTCCCCATCTGGCGACTAGCTGCTTAGTAGCGCTAATCGCCAGAATTATTACCTTGACAAATAGATTTAGCCTTTCTTCCAGGGCTGACAGCATCACGGAACGCGGACATCTTGCCATAATGACGTCCGCATGCCTGCGCTGTCAGTCCCAGCCGGGTCTGGGAGGCGTTGCTAGGAGCCGTCCGGCTCCAAAAGGGACTGACAGCACAGGCACGCGGATGTCATTATGGCAAGATGTCCGCGTTCTGTGATGCTGTCAGCCCGGGAAGAAAGGCTAAATCTATTTGTCAAGGTAATAATTCTGGCGATTAGCGCTACTAAGCAGCTAGTCGCCAGATGGGGAGTTATTTAAGCTGAAATTGTGTTCAGGTGGTAGTTCTGCTTTAATTGGAATGGGGGCTTTTAACCTTTGAATGCTAAAAAAGAGTCTCCCAATGCATTGCCTCATTTAACCCTTTGAGTGCCCGAGGGGTATGCAACACATCGCTTTCCATCAGTGGCATCTTTCATTTGTCCCCTATAGTGCAGTTTGTCTGCCCCAGAATTCCTCCAGTTCTTCTTAGTAAGTCATTGTCAGTGTGGCCAGTGTTCCAGCTACAGGCACATCTTCACAGGCTCTTGTCTGGAGCCAAACGTTGCCCACGCTGGGCCTTAGAAATAAAAAGCCAAAGAGGAGTTATACTGAAGCAAACTAAGTGCGCCACAGCGGCCATATATCACATACAATTGATGCCCTTAATGACCGGTGACGTGCCAGGACCCTCACTATTTTTTCCCCGCTAGCATATCATGTATTATGTGCATACAGCGGTCCTGGGGAAGCACTGTAAGGACAAACAGGGTCTGAAATTGACTGAACCAAGACAGGAGCGTCTTTCTCAGACCCCTGTTCAGAACTCCAGTACACATCATCAGTCACGTGTGCCGACAACAATCAAAGTGGTCATTAAGGGAAGGTAACTTTCCCGGACTGCTGGTCGTTTAGCGGTTAACCAGTTGAATGCTAAAGAGGTCCACTACACAATGCATCACAATATAATGGAGACCTCTCTAGCATTCAAGGGGTTAAAAAGCCCATTTAAACCAATGGTGCATCAGGTCCACTTTTTGTAGATCTGTTAGTCTGATGAAATGTTATCATGAGAAGGTATCAGGTTTGGCCAAAATGATTAACAAATTGCACACATTCATTAAAACTTTCCATGCTAGAGGGGTGCCAACGCATTGCTTTGCAATGTGTTGGGCACCCCTCTGGCACTCAAAGGGTTAAAAGAAAACTTCATGTGATTTTGGTAATTCCACGACACCATATATAACTGTATTTTCTTTATATAGCACAAATGAGAGTAAACCATCATCAAGCCATATCATTGTGATTCTCACGTTTGTATCTTATCTAGAATGACACTTTCAAGTATTTCTTTTCAAGAAAACAGAATTCTAATTCTTTGTTAAAAAAGGATGATTGGGGAGACTGCTGCCGGATCAATCTCTTTAAAATGTCTTCTCTGGAAAAAGTAATAACTCGTAGGCCCATCCAAGACAGAAGGGCTTTAGTGAAACCTGCATTTTGCAAGCTGTTAACTGGAATGGTAGTGAGAGAATTCAGCAGAAACAGAAGCAAGAGGATTATTTCATGGGAAAAAAAAATCATGCGAGTGTGCTTATTTGCTTAGCTGGAAAGAAGCTTGTCTGATCTAAGGGTTTTCAATCAAACCAGATGATTCAATTGTAATTAGCATCACCGCTCTCTGTGAAGTCTGCGGGGCATGACATCGACTGAGTAAATACATTTGACAGTGATTTTCAGACTGGCTCTATCACTGCTCAGTGAATAAGCTCCCAAACCCCATAGGTTGTGATGTGCTGCCTGTTCCAGTTTGGATAGAACTGCTTGTAGGCAGCAGATGGATAGACTGTCAAATTTGCCTTTAATCCTTTGGGAGCCATAGTGGGCACTGAAGTCACACATTTAACCCTTTAATTGATCAGAGGGATGTGCAGAGCATTCTGGAGCAATGTACTGTACTCTCCCTGGCATTCAAAGGATTAAAACGAAATTGTAAAAAGGACTTTATTTTTAATTGTTGTAAGTCATTTGCTGCATCTTGTAAAGTATCATAGTGTTGTAAAATGCATTTTAGGTTTCTGATTTGCATGGTGGAATGTATTTTAACCCTTTGAGTGCCAGAGGGTATGTTGCGTACCCCTCTGGCACTCACAGGGTTAAGGGAACGTTAACATCTAATAATAAGCCAACAATTACCTTTATTTTGGAAGAAAATCCTAATGGCCACTAGGGATCAATTCCACATGGAGTAATTCCCCAAAATGAATCTTTAATTAGTTATGTATAATACATCTACGGAGGAGGACATGATTCTTTGACGCCAGACTCCTCTTGCTGAATCCTTCCTTTCTAAAATGACTTCAGTGGGAGGAGTTTGGGGTCCTTGTGTCCGGCAACAACAAATCAGGTCTGCTTCAGTAAATAGAACACCTAGTTCTAATTAAAGATTAAATTAATTCTAGCAACCCCTATTTACCTTATTTGCGTTCCCCCCTGGCACTCAAAGGGTTAATCTGGGAAGAAAATCTTTATGTTGCATGAAACCAGAAAAACTGCACTTCCATCCCAAATCCATATTCAAAAAAATAACTTTACTGTAGTACATGAATTAAAACTTCCATAGTGCCTCCAAAGCAAGTTATTTCTTTCACATACCAATATACTATATGGAGAGACTTCCAGTCATGGAGCTGTACAGTAGATGTAACAATATAGCATCTCGCCAATCAACGTGTTTCGCGTATTTCACGCTTAGTCATGATCATGTTTTTATGAATACGGATTTGGGATGGAAGTGCATTTTATCTGGTTTCGTGCAAGTTAGTGATTTTGAGCTAATAGGGAATGCTCTTTAAAGGCACCTGAACATTATTCAGATTTTTGAACACACATGTTATAGTAATTCCACATGAAGACTGTTGGTTTAAAGGGAGACCTTGCCTTGGATAACACTTTCCAGTAATTGGAAGAAAGAGCTGCTGTGTGGTATACATAAGAAAATCCTTATGGCCACTATGAATCAGTTCTGTTTGGATAGGTTCTCCCAATTCAATCTTTAACCCTTTGAGTGCCTCTTTGGCAATGTGATGGAGACCTCCCTAACATTCAAAGAGTTAAAATAACCATTTAAAACAATGGGGTTTTTTGATCTGTTTATTTGTTTGTGTGTGTGTGGAGGGTTGAGTTATGCGCAGGTAGTGTGCCCCAAAAAATTGTTCCCTTAGTATTTTAAAATTAAATTGATTTAGATCTCTAGTATTCAGGGGGTTAAAAGACCATGTTTGTCCCCTATTATGCATCTGATGTGCTCTACAGCTTCACCCCTTTTTTTCTTACTCCAGGATCATACTTACCCCTACTGTAGTTCTCACATTAGTAAAATATAAATACGTAAATATTGGAAAATAGAATGCCTTGTTTACAGTCCTTTCCAGAAACCATAAAACCAAGTTGTTAAACATACACACACTGCACCGCTATCAGTTGTGACAGAGGAAGCTGGAGCCATTGTTCCCAGGGTAAAAAATAAATAAAATCTATAGTTCCTTTTATAACCTCATTTATAAAGCACATAATAAAAATAAAGAGAAGGATTTGCCCATTCTTAAGGTTACACAATCACAAAGACAAATTTGATTATTTTGAACGTGATAGAAGAACTCGTATGTGGTTATTATACATTTTTTTTTTATTAAGAAAACCTGTTTTTGTGTAATTTATATTTATAGATTATGCCAGTGGTTCTCTACCATTTTGGTGCTCCGCTCACAGCCACATAGGATTCTCCTATTTTTCTGTAAAGACTGACGAAAATGTGAATGGCGAATTTCAAGTGTATATTTATAGAAATTATTATGCACAACAAGTTTTTGTTAATTTTGTTTGTGAAACCTAACCAGCATATACGTGTAACCTCAATTGCATCCTTGACAAATGACCTATAAATGTTAGTTGTGTCCCAAAAATTCCAAAGTCTTTGTTGAGAGTGCCTTGTCCAAAAATGACTGAGAACCAATGGGAAATGCTAATTAAGGTATGCAAAGAAAGTACTTCCTGTCTTAGCCCTCCATAATCTCCCCCACTCACTGACACTGCTCAGCAATGTATTTTCCACCTGCACTGAGAGGAGTGTCAGTGAGAGAGGTAATGTAGGGCTAAACTAGTTTTCTAAATAAGATATAGGTGATTTTGAAAGTTATTTCAAAAATAACCAAATTGCTTTCTAGGGAGTGTCTCTTTAAAGTGACAGTCTACCTCCTTTTTGGCTGTACATATTGTGCAACTCCATATTATGTTTTGAGTTAATTTTTACATCCTCGCTTTTTTTTTTTTTTCTTTTTTTACACTTTTATGTCCCTGACAATGAGTTTTCTGACAGCACCTATCATAACAACACCCCCCCGTAGCACAGCTTGATCTGTATGCTGTATTTAATATAATGGAGGCAGTCCTTTCTGCTGCAGCAACAGAATTACTGTCATGTTGCCCCTCTCCGCTGTGTGGCTTCTGGGAGTGCTTTTTCTTCTCGCGCTTCCCTTCCGTCCTCGCTGCTCTCTCTAGCGGCGATGTCACTTCCGGTTTGAACTTCCGGTTTGGGCCTTTATAGAGGGCTCGCCAGTTGCCTCAGTGCACGAGTATAGAGTTTCTCTCTTGTACTTAGCGGCACTATTGTACTTGTTGGTATCCTTATCCAGTACCAGTCTACCTATCTCTGACCCTACTTGTCCCTGGATTCTGACCTTGCCTGTCGATTCAGTACTGCCACAGCCAGTCTGATCATGACTTAGCCAGTCCCTTGATTCTGTGTCTGCCTGCCGAATTTGTACTTGATTCTGACCCTGCCTGTCCCTGGATCCAGATTTATGTCTGACCTATTATGTTCCTGTTTTTCCAGCCCCTGCTATTCCAGACATCTTCGGGATTCCCTGTGCCCCTTCTGGGTGTGTTTCTCCAGTATTCTCCTCTGTTGTCTTTCTCCCTGCCAGAGACTCTGGAACTTCATTCTGGTGAGTTCTGTAAACTTTGTATATGGTTATAGACTCTCCCTGGGGCTGATGGCGTTAGTCTTTTAGTTCTCATTGAGGTGTATTATCCTGGACCGTCTTCAGCTCAACTGAAGGGGGTCATCTGGCTTTGCGGCCAGCAACTTTATACGGCTGTGGCTGCAGCATAATACACCTCAGGGGGCCTGCGTATTCCAGCAAGGGCTCTGACGTCGATTCCCCAGCCTTCACCTACCAGCCCTTGTTGGAGGAGTCTCATTATTCTGTCCGCTTGCCCTAAGTCTGAGCAGACCTTACTTGCTTAGCGCAGGTGACATTTACATTGTATCACTATACCAGCTTTCACAATCCATTTGCAAATTTATTTGAGGTCAATACATAGAATTCTCTAAGGAACTATTTACTCAAACAGCTGAGCAACAATCAGTAGGTCATCCACTAAGACTAAAGAAGAAGCGATTTTTAAATTGGAAATGGTTTCAATAGGTAATTTTTTTTACCTTCGTCTGGATCAACAAGGGTGACATGGCATGTACTGAACTTGATGAAGGTATGTCTTTTTTCAATCTCATCAACTATGTTACTATGTAAAGTTCCAGGGGCGGGCTGGCCCGGGGGGCAGGGGGGCAATTGCCCCCCGGGCCGCAGGGCCAGCGCGTGTAGCGGGCCGCCTTGTTAAAAAAAAAAAAATAAAAAAAATAAAAATCAGAAGTGTGACTGTCAGTGTGGCTGCGGGCCAGAGCGGAGCCCAAAGTCTTGTGCTGGGGTGCCAAATTCAGGATATATTTTTTTTGGTTTTGCATTTATTTTTCCTATGTACCATGAAGCTCCCCTGGGGCTGCCTGCTTCTTAACCCTTTGAGCGCCAGAGCGGTCGTACCACTCTGGCGCTCAAAGGGTTAAAAAAAAAGCTCCAGTCCAATTAAATGTATCCTCTGGTGCCTGGCCGCGTCTAGTGAGCGGGGGCAGGCCGGGTATAGACTCAGTGACGAGCCCTGCGTCTGCTGCGCACCGGGTAGGCTGCACCTAACTCAACTGCAGAGGAGACGAGAGAGCTTATCTGAGCGGGAGGCCAGCGGGAGCAGTCAGTCAGCAGAAGCCAGTCGACAAACAGTGAGGTCACAGGGAAAAGGGGAAAACAGGTAAAAGGGTCAATCAAAATGGGGAGAAAGGCAAAAGGGGGAGCATTCAAATCAAGTGTAGTAAAGAAAGGCAAGGGGGAGAAAGGCAAAAGGGGGAGCATTCAAATCAAGAGGGGTAGAGAGAGGTAAGGGGGAGGAAGACAAAAGGGGGAGAATCAACAGGGGGCAATAAGAGTGGGTGAGAGGCAGAGGGGGGTCAAGAGGGAGAAAAAAGAGGCAAAAGGAAGGGTGGAATCAAGAGTCAAGAAGGAGAGAGACAGGCAAAGGGGGGATCAAGAGTCAAAGAGGGGGAGAAAGGCAAAGGGGGGGATCAAAAGAGGGGGAAATGGTGGGGAGAAAAAGGCAAAAGGAGGAGGATCAAGAGGGGGAGAAAGAGGCAGAAGGGGAGAGAGAAGCAAGGGGGGGAGAGGCAAAATGGGGGATCAGGAGGGGGAGAATGGCAAAAGGAAGATCAAGAGGGGTAAAGAGAGGCAACTTGGCAACAGGGGGCATCAAGAGCAGGTGAAAGAGGCAGAGAGGGTCAAGAGGGGGGAAAAAAGAGACAAATTGAGGGGGGATCATGAGGCAAAAGGAGGGGGATCAGGAGGGGAGAAAGAGGCAAAAGGGGGATCAAGAGTCAAGGAGGGGAAGAAAGGGGGGTCAAAAGGGAGAGAAAAAGGCAAAGGGAGGAGGCTTAAGAGTCAAGATGGGGAGAACAAAGCAAGAGGTGGGAATCAAGAGGGGAAGAAAGAGGCAAAAGGGGGAATCAAGAGGTGGTATGTGTGTATATATATATATATATATATATATATATATATACATAAAATATATCAGGGCTTAAAATTGGAAGTCCTTTGCTACTAGCCAGACCTGAAAAGTTACTCGCCACTGCAAGCCAAAACATACCCACCAGGGCTGAATTTCTACTCACCAGGGCTAAATTTTAACTCGCCATTGGCTAGTGGCGAGTGGAAATTTTGAGCCCTGCTTATATATATATATATATATATATATATATATATATATATAAAATATATCCTATATAATAATTCGCTAGGATGTTTGTCAGAAGCCGTCATGTGCAGTAGAGACTGCTGGAACCCGCAGAACGCACTGGGAGCATTCTGTGCTTTCAGGCAGTCTCTACACCAAATAACTAAGTCGGCCGCAGGACGCAGAGCAGGACCAACCTGCTAACCCTTTGAGTACCAGAGGGGTACCCCTCTGGCACTCAAAGGGTTAACATCACCTGGACCTTGACCCATGTACACGGGCTTTTACACTAGTGTATATATATATATATATATATATATATATATATATATATATATATACACACCAAACTTTAATCAACCAGCAACTGCAAGGTTAAGTGTTTAATGTGGTGTCAATGCTTCAGTGCAGCCATGTTCACTTTCATCAGCACATGGCTGCACTGAAATGTTGACACTCCACATTAAACACTGTTTTATTTGAACTTAACCCTGTAGTCCAACATTGCTGGAGTATCACAGATTGCCCACAACTGCTGTACACTGACTTGTCCCCCTACACAAGTGATAGGAAGCATGTAGCCCTCCAAAAGTTTTGGACTACAACTCCCATCATCCTGAACTTGGCAACATTGGGATAAAGTTGATAGGAGTTGCAGTACAACACAGCTGGAGGGTCACAGGTTGCCTGCAGGTTTTCTATGCTGATTTACCCTCTTGCATAAATAATGCGAAATCTGTGGCCCTTCAACTGTTGTTGGACTACAACTCCAATCTTCTTCGGCTGATACTTGTGTTACTTCACAACATTAATGAAAGTTATGAACTCAACAGAAGGGGGTGGAGTGGGATGGAGGGCTGGAGCGATAGTGGAAATGGGCCACTTGATTAAATTTGCCCCCCAGGCCAAATGTTGCCAGCCCTCCCCTGTAAAGTTCTCTTTAAACAGAAATTCATAGGGAAATAAAAGTGTTAAAAAAGTAAAGATGAAAAACTAGTATAGGCAGAATAAAAAGGAGGTTGCCTGTCACTTTAATCACCAACACCATTATAGCATGTCTTGTCTGCATAATGACCGCTTAGGTTAGGGGTGGGCAATCTGAGGCCCTGTAGCTGCTGACGACAACAACCCCCGCTGTCCATAATTACAATTTCCATCATGATGGGAATTATAACAACTGCAGGGCCTCAGGTTGGCACCGCTGGTTTGTGTTGATGCACTAAGGCAGGGGCTAGCGGCCATTGGCTGGCTGAGAAGAATGAGTTGTAGCTCAACAACAGCTGGAGAGCTACATGACATCCACCTCTGTACTAGAGGAAAGAAAGATACCTGAAGGATAATGTACAAAGTAACAGTGGTGTAATTATGGGCAAAAAGAATTGAATCACAAGGAACAAATATACTTTTCCAAAATTCCTAGTGATTTAAATGCTAGAGAGGTCTCCATCGCTTTACTTTTGCTCTCTAGCCTCACTGTACAATAGAACATTACTTTGGAAAAATATGTATTTTGTAATGCACCAATTTATTCTGCAATTCAGTAGGTACAAATGCTTGAAAAAGACTCAAGACAATAGAAATGAAAAATGATTTCACACAGATCTTAAAGGAGGTAAGAGGCTTATCTGAGAGAGATCACAGTTCAAAAACACTATGAAGACCAAAAAGAGATATCAATGCTGTTACAGTGTTTGGGAAGATTTCTGTGTAGTGGATGGAACAGTACAGAGGGGAGAGGAAACATGTCTGGGATGGGTTGTGGAAACCATGTGATGGTGAGGATTGTTTGGGCAGGTTGATGGGAGGGGGCAACTAAAGGAAAATGTGTCATAGTGGCCATCTTGTCCATATGTTGGAAGGACATCCTTGCTCCTGCTTTTGGTGTAATGTTGCATGTTGGTTGATTGTTGTTTTTGTAAGAAAAAAATTGTTGTTTTTGTAAGAAAAAATAAAATAACTTGTCACAGCATTGGAACATTTTCTGTCCTTCCCAATCAAAAAAGAGTTACAAGAAATGTGTTAACAGTTATAGAAGTTAATTGTTTAGGCCAGTGACCTAGGGAAGATGGCCCGCAAACATCAACTGCAGGTAAATGGAATTTACAAATTGATCTCTATTGGTCAGCTAATTGGGTACTGGCACTCTGGAAGTTAATCATTTCAGTCAAGGCATGGACAAAAGGCGTGGCTAAGCATAAAAATATGGGGCGTGACATGTTTAGAAATACTATAACAATGGTTCCCAACCAAGGTGCCATGACACTTTGATGTGCCTTGGACACTAGAGTGCCAACTATTTTCTAATAAGACTTCTAACATAAAAGTGAATACTGAGTTTTAAATGTATATACTTGTTTTTATCATTATGATTGTCAGTACAGGCAGTTTGATTGTGCATATTATATACTTGCAGAATCTGTACAGTAAACATAAAGGGTTACTGTTCTTTTAATAAAGGATGCAGCCTGTTGATACCTATTTACTTGTGTGTTTCTATTTGCCCTTTGACAAAGGCAACGAGACTGAAGTACAATAAAGAGCTGGAATAAGGTCGGAACAATCCATCTACAAAACAGGACACAAATATAAACTGATAACTCCCAACATTTCAAATTGCCAAAAAGGGACACTAGTTTTAGCGGATGTTATTGGAGGCATGGCTGATGGGTGGGATATTACTGAGAAAATTTTAGGTTATTTCATGACCTATTGGCACCTCTGTGTGTAACTGAATGAATGATTTCGAGCAAGACCTAAGTATGTATTTATATACACATATACTGAAGTTTAAACAATCAATAATGTGACTTATAGACACACCACACAGTCTGATTTCCTAAAATGAGGGACATCAGGGTGGGATAGAGGGACAGAGGGATTTAGTTCTAAAAGAGGGACTGTCCCTCCTAAAGAGGGACACTTGGAAGGTATGCAAATTTCTATTAATTTAAATGGGCATTTATTTTAACTGTTTGCTAGAGAGCTCTCCAATGCATTGCAAAGCATTCAAGAGGTCAAATGCCCCATTTACATTAATGGGATTTTGGAAACTTGTATTAGCCCTTATGATGCAGTTGGTTTGCTCCAGAATTACCTCCATTTATAATAAACCAGCCTCAGTGACAAATACATACATAGGTTACATTCCAGGAACATGGAAGTACACTGAGAGCCGAAGATGATGCATTACCTTTACTTACACATCAAAGTCATTTTGGAACTTTTAGCAAATATTAAAAACAATGACCAAATAATCTGATTAGATCACGTTTGCAATATTATTCCTCTGCTTTCATTCCTGATCTTTGTGTATGTATCTGTGTGTATGTCCGAATCTCTTCAGACCACTGCAATATCGTCTTCAGTTTTATAGCATTGTTTCCCCTGCGGCACCTTATAGTCATGTAGTGAGGCTGGTTTAACCTTCTGAATCCCAGAGGGATGCTCAACGCACCGCAATGCAATGCACTAAGCCTCTGGCACTCAAAGAGTTAATAATAAACCCCAGAGCAACTCTGACGGAAACCAACTGCATCATAAGAGACAAATAAGATCTCTCATTGATGTAATTCTGATTTTAACCCTTTAAGGGCTACAAATCTCCAATTAATGTATAATAATCATCCTCAACTGGGCAAAATATGTTTCTATACACTAAGTCTGATGTATGAAAGAAATAATACTTATAAATGTAAAAAAAAAAAATATGTTGTATTTCAGGGCTATCCAAGTTCAGTCCTCAGTGGCCACCAACAGGCCAGGACGTAAGGATTTCCCTGATCAAGCACAGGTGAGTTAATCAGCAGCTCATTCACTGTGATTGATTCACCTGTGCTTAATCAAGGAAATCCTTACATACTGACCTACTGGTGGCCCTTGTGGACTGAACTTGGTCAACCCTGTTGTAGACCTTATCCCTCTGAGTAAAACAACGATACTCCCACTGCTGAAAGGCGTTTTATTAAAAAGTTACTACAGGTCAAACTTAATGGCCTGAAATTAAATAATGGTGTTGTTGCCACACACCATCCTATGGACATCTCTTGTTAGTTGACCATAGATCTCCATAGAATGGTGTGGCAACAGCGGCACTGTACAATTTCAGGTCACTGTAATACTGCACCTAAAAAAATTAATGAGTAATCTGTAATAACTTCTGACCTCCAGAGTGGCTCTCTGCCACTCAAAAGGGTTTAAAATGAAAAGTTTACTTTACACTATGCTTTTACATCCACAGCTACTCCAGTGCTATGTAAATGTTTTGTAATGTACCCTGGATTTGTCCTAAACCAGAGGTGGCCAGCCTAATGTTCTGCAGCTACAGGATGCCGTGAACAGCAGTTGGAGGATCTCAGGTTGCCCACCCCTGTTCCACACAGATTAGAGTCCAGTGCACAGCTGTGCAACTAGTGGCCCAAAGGCCAGACATGGCCGACAAAGGTCTTATTTTCTTCTGTGCCCTACACAATGTTCAACTGCATACTTTCTCTGGGCCAGTAGGATACTGGTCTAAAATCAGGCTCACTCCATAAATGAGAAAACAATGGTTTAGACCAGGGGAGATCAAACTGTGCGGCTAGCCTCCAAGTAGTGTTCAAACTGCTGACTTGGAGGCTTAGAATCTGATAGGTCCTACAAAAGTGTGTGTATGCTGCATGTATGTATGTTCACTATGATGGGAAGGTACTGCAGTAGGAATTTGCTTCCCCCACACAATAGGAACAATTATTGAAAACCTATTCATACTTGCCAGCATTACACATTACAGAGTGGCATGCATAGTCCATATAACGTTTTAGAGCACTAGTAACAGAAAACACTGCATAACACACTTATAAAAACTGATATTTCTATGGCAAAACAGACATTACCCACACCAAAGTCTTGCATGGAATCATAAATAAACAATATTAACATGCAGAGAAGCTCGTAGCCTACTAACATTTAAATGACAAGCACACAGACTGCAGGATGAAATTTGGTTGTAACCCTTTGAGTGCCAGAGTGGTATACAACACAATTCCTCTCTGCAACTCAAAGGGTTAAAACCAGGGACAAACAGGATCCAGGAACAGGGAGCCAAGCCAGGGAGCTCAAGGACAGTTGGCAGGTTTGTGTATTTCAATAATGAGGACCTTACTCAGAAAGAAAGAGGAGGAGCAATTATGGTGTATACCAACAGCACCATAAGGAAGGGATGTGGATGAGAATTTTTTTAAGTCCCCATAGATTTAAATGTGGAATGCTAACAATGTCTCCAACACATTAACAAACAATGCACTGGAGACCTCTAGCATTCAGTGGGTGAAAACCCCCAATTAAAACATGGAGTATTTTACTTCGAACCTATGGTGCAGAATTGCTCATCTTTTTCTCAATTCATATGATTTAATAAGGACAGGGTCAGTTCTGGGACAAACCAACTGAACTTCAGGGAACAAATACAATTTCCCATTGTTTTATCACGGATATATAATTCAGGTGACCAGATATCACTGTAAATCAGGTACGATTATGAAAACGTGAAAAATGTAATTCTGCAGGACAGCACAGTAATGAGGGAACCACAGGAGAGAGAGAGAGAGAGAGAGAGAGAGAGAGTGTGAGAGAGTGTGTGTGTGTGTGTATGTGTGTGTGTATTATGTGTCCCTGATTTCAAGGGATATATGATCCCTTAAAGGGATAGTAATACTTCGTTTCAACTTTATTTTATTTTGTAGGCATTAAAAAAACATGAAGAATGATATAAGTCTTATATCTCAAACCTTTATGGTTTATGAGATATTCACAAGCAAAGTTTCCACTCCCCGCCCCTTTTACCTAGTGTAAGCCATCTCTTCTCAGATGTGAGTCTGGTTGTATGACAGGACAGATAACAGAAGGGGACACTTTTCTTTGTATGAAAACAATGAAAGCCCTTCCCCCCTTGACAAGTTTTTCAGCTTTTTCCCTTATCTTAATTGAAGATTGTCCCTCTCTGCAGTCTACTTGGGCACCTCCCTTCTGATCTGGTTGAACGGGGGGGGATACTTTGTTTGTGAATATCTCTTAAACCATAAAGGTTTGAGAGATAAGACTTATATCGTTCTTCATGTTTTTTTAATGCCTACAAAATAAAATAAAGTTAAAATGAAGTATTACTATCCCTTTAAATTGAATGTGTGTAATGCTAAAAAGGTCTTCAACAACACTGTAAAGAAATATGTTGAATAGCTCACTGGCACTCAAGGGGTTTGGCCCTTTGAATGCCAGAGGGTTATCACATTGGACACCCCTCTGGCACTCTACAGGGTTAAAGTTCCATATATATATATGAATGGGAATGTGTGGATTGTTAATTTATCCACTATTGTGCAATTGATCTGTGTTACGGCTTCTTATTAACCCTTTGAGTGCTAGAGAGGTTTCAAACTCATTACAGCGCAATGGCACTCAAAGTCTCTGGCACTCAAAGTGTCTCTAAGGGCCTTAAGCAGAAAGCAAAAGATGAGCAATTCCTGAGCCCATCTGCAACACAGTGGAGAAAGGAAAGTAAACGGGGCTTTTAACCCTTTAAATGCTAGAGAGGTTTCCAGAGCATTGCTACGGAATGCATTGGAGACCTATTTTATCATTCAATTAAATAAAAGAACTGTTTGTCTTCTGCTTTCTGATAAAGGCCCTAAAAGGAAATCTGGAGAATTTAAATTGTTCCCCTATATTGCAGTTGGGTTGCTCCAGAATTTCTTAGTACATCACCCTCTGTGTGTAAGAAAAGTGCCCGCGTGCATGGCCCAGATTAAGGGGTACACCAGCTTGTACCCCTCTTAAAAATTACAATAAAAATTTTAAAAAATACAAAGAAAACATACACATACAGGGTGTTTCCATAAACGGGATAACTAGGTGAATTTAGGTAGGGGGTCATTTTATTTTAACTGCACAGAATCCTAAAAAAAGTTTATTTTTTTGTATATTTATATATTCAATCACTAAAAATAGAGAATATATATTTACATATGCTACAAAAAGAAAGTGTATTCATAAACACACACAGCAAGAAACATGACTTGGTTCTTTAGCTGAGTAATAGCTGTGTCCTTAAGGGGTTAAGTTAGGCCATGGGTCCCCAAACAAGCCTCTTCACTCTGCTCTTGACTACAAGTTATCCAGCAATCCCCTAATCCACTGTTTCTATTCAAAACATATAGAAAGCAAGAAAAGAAGTATACAGGAGTCTATTGCTTATGTCAGTGGTTTGTACTATCTGTCTTTTTCCTCCTCTTTATGCTTAGCTTGCCTGAGCTGGACATGCACACAAAGAAGCCCTAAGACTGAAGAGGACAAGATCTCCCGTATTCAGCCACATTCATACTGTCTGTGGTAATAGCTCTAGATTTGCAGTCTGATCTGTTTGTCCCTTTACTATCCCACTCCTCTCCATTGAGGAGTTTACTAAAATTTACCTCAATTTAGTTACTTTTGTGTTTTGGGTCCATGATGAATTTAAGAACAGACACATGCGGCAACCACACTGGATAGGGCATAGTGTTGTGGTGTTTTCTGCTGCACCGAGTGGATTCCAGTGGATAAGATGGGGCTTAATCTTTTTATTTTTCTTACTACAGTGACGCTCCTGGGCCTCCCCAGCGCTGCAGGGCAGCAATCAAACTTGATGGCTGAAGAGTAGGGTGACCACGTGTCCCAGAATCCCTGGGACTGTCCCTAAATTGAGGCCTGTGTCCCGCAGTGTCATCACTGCTATGTGTGCAGGCTAGCTTGTAGCCTCCCCAGACTTAAAAAAGTTGTATCTGCATATTCTTAATCATGCAGGTGGGAGTTTTTTCCAGTTATGACTTCCAGTTCACCACCCTTTCTTTTAAGTTGTGTCTGTTCCTTGGGATTTTTACATAGGTCTTGACAGTCTAGGCTGCTCAAATTCATTTAATAGGGATTCCTCTTAAAGGGATAGTAACACTTTGTTTTAACTTTATTTTATTTTGTAGGCATTAAAAAAACATGAAGAATGATATAAGTTTTATCTCTCAAACCTTTATGGTTTATGAGATATTCACAAGCAAAGTTCCCCTCCCCGCCCCTTTTACCTAGTGTAAGCCATCTCTTCTCAGATGTGAGTCTGGTTGTATGACAGGACAGATAACAGAAGGGGACAATTTTCTTTGTATGAAAACAATGAAAGCCCTTCCCCCCTTGACAAGTTTTTCAGCTTTTTCCATTATCTTAATTGAAGATTGTCCCTCTCTGCAGTCTACCTGGGCATCTCCCTTCTGATCTGGCTGAACAGGGGGGGGATACTTTGTTTGTGAATATCTCTTAAACCATAAAGGTTTCAGAGATAAGACTTATATCATTCTTCATGTTTTTTTAATGCCTACAAAATAAAATAAAGTTAAAATGAAGTATTACTATCCCTTTAAGCTCTGTCTGGTTGACCTTTTGTCAAAGGCTCCTTCAGTGCAAGGTTTGCAGCTCCAGATTCAGACTTTTGTGTCAATTCAGAAACAACAGGGCTGGGTTCTCAACTTCCAGAAATCCTCTCTGGTTCTGTCCAACGTCCTTCTCTTTCTTGGCATGAGATTATATGCTCATCTGGGACAGGCATTTCTGCAGCTCGATATGATTTTTTGCTTTCTCCCAGCAGGTGTCTCAGGCTTTATTTTTCCCGACTGCAATGGTGCGTGTGTACTTAAAGGCAGTCCCAATTTCTTACTCTGGAACTGCTGCTGGAGATTCTCACAAATTGGTCTGGACAACAGTGTTATCTTTCCTGAGTCATGTCCTTCTCTAAATAGATGCATTTGGATCTTCGTTTGTGGCTTTAGATACCCCATGTTTCAATTGTGAAGTACTCACGATGGATGACACCCTGAATGGCTGAAATTCCACTTTCAGATGGCTCAGGGCTTCATCACTACCACAGACAAAGGCATTCTCCTCTATCCCAGCCATGGGCATACCTGGGAACTTTCATTTGAGGGCTACCCGGAGGGTAGTCCTCTGTTGAGCAGGGGGTAACAAAAATGACGCTAATCGCGTCAAAAAGGGGCGGGGCTTAACTCGAGGGTTGGGGGGGATTTAACCCTTTGAGTGCCAGAGTGGTACGGAATGCATTGCAAAGCAATGCATTCCGTACCACTGGCACTCAGAGGGTTAAAATGTGTCCCACAGAAGGCTGGGGACGGAGGCACAATGGGAGAAAAAAGCGGATGTGGCAGAGTTTCTATAGAAACTCCCCACATCCGGAGGAATCTGCCTCTGCCCCGGAGACCCGGTAAATCTCTGTCAGAACCGGAGTCTCCGGGGCAAATCCGGAGAGTTCCCAGGTATGGCCATGGGTATACATAACTTCTACAGCAAAGGGCATGCCCCTCTACCCCTGCCATGGATACTCATCACTACCACAGCAAAGGGCACATCTCTCTCTGCCCCAGCCATAAATACATATCACCATCAACCAACAACTGCTTTAGTTCGTCTTAGTAAATCAGCCTCATTGTGTCATTAGCAATATCAAGGTGTGCAACTCTAGCAGTCAGGCACTTGCACTAGAACTGCAACTCTACATCTTTAAATAAGAAAAATAATACTTTTTACCATTTTAAAAGTCACTGATCATTACTATAAGCATCCCCTAATCATTACAACTATACAAAAGGAACATGTAGATGGGAAATGCAGTTTCAAAAGGTAGCAAATTTTACATACCCTTGTACCTTCCCTCACTCAACTAGAGCATTTCCCATTAGACAAAGTAGGACACTATCTAAAAACCTGATTGTGAGTGCTGTGCCAGCTGCTTAGAGCACTCCCACTGTGCAGACTTTTGGGTGTAGATGGTACAATCCGAACCTTCTCCTGCCCCAGACACCCGCTCTTGGTTTATGGTGACCATGTTGTTTAGAATGTTTAGTCTATATACTGTGTCAATTTATTTATTAGTTTTTATAACCCTCTGTTTTTCAGTTTATTTAAAGGCATGTTTGTGCTTGCATATTATAGGATAAGGGTGCTTTCAGTGCTAGGCAACAGTTAATTTGGCTAGAGGCTGAATCATGTTAGGAGTGGGACGTGAAAATGGAATGGACTAGGGAACGTGAGATGTAAATGGCCCTGAAAACAATGACTTAAAGGGATAGTAATGTTTCATAATAAAAGCAGCTTATAGTCATAATCATCATAGTATTTGGGCCTTGGAAAGTGTTATTTCAATACAATATTTTCAAGAGTAATTGAATGATAAAGTATCCCCCTCCTGCCCCTTTTATTGATAAAACACTGCTCAGCTCAGAGCAGCAGAGTGTGTCCAGGTAGATTGCAGAGAGGGACAATCTTCAAGATAAGGGAAAAAGCTGAAAAATCTGTCAAGGAGGGCAGGGTTTTCATTGTTCTCACAGTAAGATGATTGTTCCTTACTGTGAACTGTCTGGTCTATGGACCAGACCCCACATCTGAGGAGAGGGGGCTTACACTATGTAAAAGAGGCTGAAGGGGGAAACTTTATCATTCAATTACTCTAGAACTACAACTCTGACAGTACTGAAATAACACTCTCTATGGCTGAAATACTATGAAGATTAATTGGAGCTGCTTTTATTATGAAACATTACTATCCCTTTAAGTCACTGTTTTCTGACACGTGATTTACTCAGCCCAGGGAAGCAACGTAAAGCAGAAATCATAGCTTTTGTCTGATTTATAAAGGATAATGTTTGCCCTGAGAATATTTAGCACTTTTGTCTTGCACATTACACATGTAAGGTAATTGCCTGATTTCAGTAAAACGGGGATGGCCCCTTTGCAGGGCCATTTACATCTCATGTTCCCTAGTCCTTCCCATGTTCACGTCCCATTACTATCCCTTTAAAGTTGTAAATATTTAAGGGGAAATAATGCCTCGCTATAGTAACCCCACATATACCAAGGCCATAAAATCCTAATGGTCTCTATGAATTTTGCCCTTTGTTCAAGATCTTCAATGAGTCCTGGACGTCATATCTATGAAGGTGGACATGAAAGTTGCTGGCAGTTTGTATACAGTATACACACATGCATATTACATGGCAAAAATTATGTGGACACCCCTTCTAATCAGTGGATTTAGCTACACCAGCCATACACATTGCTGACAGGTGTATAAAATGAGGCACACAGCTATGCAATTCCCATAGATAAACACTGGCAGTATAATGGTGCTGCTGAGTGCTGAAGCTCATAGCGTGTAAAAATCATCTGTCATCAGTTGCAACACTCACTATGAACTTCCAAACTGCCTCCAAAAGCAACGTCAGCACAAATCTTCATTGGGAGCTTCATGAAATGAGTTTCCATGGCCAAGCAGCTGTAAACAAACCGAAGATCACCATGTGCAATGCCAAGTATCGGCTGGAGTGGTTTAAAGCTTGCTGCCTTTGGAATCTGGAGTAATGGAAATGCATTATCTGGTGTGATGAATGATGATCAACCCAGTGGCAGTTCAATGGATGACTCTGGGTTTGGCAGTTTGGCAGATGCCAGGAGACTGCTATCTGTCTAACTGCACAGCACTATACTGTAGAGTTTGTTGCAGGGGGAATAATGGTCTGGAGCTGTTTTTCAAGAATTGGGCTAGGCCCCTTAGCTCATCTTAAAGGGATAGCAGTAATTAAAATGTAAAAAAAATATGTTGCAGGGTTTATCTCCCTGAGTAAAACAAGGGTACTTCCACTACTGAAAGCTGTTTTATTCAAAAGTTATTACAGCTCAAAGTTGATTTTTTTAAGTGCAATATACCATTGTGCCATCCTCAAAACATTATCTTGTGTCAGAACCAGAGGAGGACAGTCATAGTCCATTAGCTGTCACTGGACTACAGCTCCCACCATGGCCAGCTATAGGTTCTGTGTTTCTCACCTATAACCATAAGAAATTTGCATAGTTAACACATCACAGAAATGCAGGAAAGGGAAGGTGCCCTGTCTACAAACATAGGCTGAAACAACCTTTGGAACTCCATCTCCACAACCAACCAACAGCTGCAGCTGTAATGCCCCACATCTGAACTGTCAAAAATTACCTATGCCTACTCATAGATTTATTGCATTATCACAGCCAAAGGTCTGACCATTACAACAGCTATATATAGAACCAATAACAATGCTTTATAAACTCATACATAATCCAAACCAGTATAACAGAATTTTAACTATATCTACAAAATGTAAACCTGATCATTATAATGCAACAGCAGCATGTAGAATGTTACCCAGGTTCGGGATGAGTGCATGCTGAGTGAGATATACTATGTTGCCTGTCTCTCGGTCTCTCAACAAGACCAATTAAATTCCTTGCAAAAGATTTGATGCAAAGCAGCTATATATAATGAGACCCCTATGGTATAAAGTGAACAAATGTACAGCTAGCACAGGATGCACAATTCCCATCACTTGTCTGTAATATACAGCATATGCCATACACAGCAGTGTCTATGGAAGACATGATTGGAGGTGCAAAAATCGCTGCATTAATTAGTGTTATTTGCTAGCAGTTTAAGAGACCCCGTGTTCATTAATACATAGTGCTGACAGTGCAATACATGTTTTCTTGTTAGGGATGGTATACCTCATTAAAAGTGCGACCTACAGCCCTAATACCTATCAAATCTGTGTACATCAAAGCAGTGTTCCCACTAAAGTGATCAGAAGTGAGCAGCCCAGCAATAAGAGGGATAAGAGAGCAATTAAAACTGGGCAGGACTGCATGATGCACCCGTTATTCCAGTGCAACCCAGAAACAGTCCACCTTAACTCTTTCAGGGCTCATCTGTGCTTTCCTTGGAGGGAATACTGCATACAAGTTTGAAAGAACCATGGCTCATGTATAAAAGTGGAATGATGCACCATAGAGGACAAGTACATATTCCCAAAACTACACGTATTGCTTCACAATGTACTGGAGAACAATCTACAATCCAAAGGGTTAAAAGCCCCGTTTAAATCCACTGGACTGTTTATTTGGCCTCTATGGTACAACTGGTTTGACTCAAAACTTCGGCATTTTAACTTATTAACCCTTTGAGTGCAAGAGGGGCATGTGATGCATTGTTTTGCATTGCGCTGCAAACCCCTCTGGAACTCAGAGGGTTAACTAAGGCCTTATGGCCCATATTTACAAAAAAACTGAAGTTATTCTGGAATAAACCATCTGTACCACAGGGGACACAACAATTCCTAAATTCCCATGCACTTGAATAGAACATGTTAACCCCCTTAATGCCAGAGAGGTCTCCAATACATTGTTTTGCAGTGCATTGGATACCTCTCTAGCATTCAAGAGGTTTAAATCCCATTTTAATTTAACAAGAATTTGTATTTGTCCCCTGCGGTGCAGATGCATAGCTGGGAGCTTGCTGGGTTTCACCCGGAGACTCCGGATTTAGAGCACTGTCTCAGGATGAAACCTTCAAATCTCCAGGTAGGCGGAGATGCAAGGATTAAAATTATTGTAGAGCTAAACGTTATTATTATAATAAATGAAATAACGTTAACTGCGCAGCGTGACTGAATGGTACTTGCGGCTTGCCTGCATTGCATCCGGCTGTAGATATCTCCCCAACCACAACACTAAGTTATTCTCTTCAAAATGTGACCTCCGTCCTCACCCACCACCACCTGACTACAATAGGGTTGCCACCCAGCCGGTATTTTACCGGCAGGCCGGTAAAAAATTGGCTTCTTTCCAATGTTAAGTCTATGGAGGGTATTTTTTTGAAGAAAAGGTGGCAACCCTACAAGCCAGCCATTGTTTCAAAAGCAGAGAAAGAGAGACAACACGATGATGACATTGACGTCGCAGAGCATAAGGAGAGGGAGAAGCAGTGAGTGAAGGCAGAGCAGAGAAACCATGCACACCACCTCTCCAGTCTCCAGCCCAGCCAGTGTTGTAAGTTCTTTGTAATTTTAATATCTCAGTGGAGGAGGAGGATCAATGGCAATACATCAGAAGGCTGAGGCTTTGATCAAGTTGGAGATACACAGGGGGACAACCTGTTTAGCAGAGCCCTGTGACCCTGTCTGGTGGTGGCTTACTTACTGGTCTGGTCTGTGTTCCTTTAAGCTAGGCAGCATATTAAATACAAACTGTTCAGGAGTCAGTATGGTATAGTTAAATGCAATGTATTAAAATATAACCTCTTAGTGACAGACGACTTACCTGGTAAGTCCAGGAAGTCATTCACTATAATGGAAAAAAAAAAACCCTGTCATTAAGGGGTTAAGTAAGGTAGCACACAATAGTAATATAACAGGAACAAGCAGATGGTCACAGCCAGCAAGCGCTACTATCAGTAATAGCAGGCTGCCAAGACTGACCACACTGCTGGAGACTAGGCCGAAGCCACTGGTAGTCTCAGCTGGAAACAGGAGCTGGAACAGGATCAGGAACCACAGCAGGAACAGGAACATGAAGTCTTGATCCAATGAATGAGGAATACTCCTGACTCGCGCCTGCAGTCAGTATAGTGAAAGGGTATACCTGACTCACGTCTGCAGTCAGTATAGTGAAAGCGGAAACCTGACTCACACCAGCAGTCAGTATAGCGCTAGTCTACCAGAGTACCAGGTCCACACCAGACTGGGTGTCTGCTAGGTACAGGGAACAAACAAGAGAATAGTCAGACAGAGCCACAGGTCAGCACCAGAGAGGGTAGTCAGACAAGCCGAGTCATACACAGTTCAGGTAGTCAGCCAGAGCCACAGCTCTGCACCAGATTGGGTGTCCACTATAGGGATAAGGCAGGAGAATAATCAGACTGAGCCACAGGTCAGCACCAGACTGGATGGTCAGACAAGCCAGGTCATACACAGAGCCCAAGGACACAGAACTTCTTTGTACAACGACACAAGGGCAACTGACTCAGGACTCAGACTGCCCTTTAAACCCTTCCTCAGGAAGTAGGTAGGAGGAGCAGGCTCAGAGGAAGGAAGTAGGTAGGAGGAGACTACAGGAAGAATGGCATAAAACAGAGGACTGCTGCACTCTGAAGCCTCACGCCTGCAGATGACGCATCTTGTTCTGATGCGTCCAACCATTGCCATATTCTTGCGTCATCTGTGCGGCACTAACGGCCACTGAAACCAAGGTAAGCTGTGACATATACTCACTGTAAATAATGTATTTATCTATTGTGCAACTAAAGAAAATGGACCAATAGTACTGATAATAACTGTTCATTCATCATCGCTCCATTCCCTTTAGTTGCCCAATATATAATTTTTTTTTTTTTTATTTTATTTTTTTTATGATTCTCAGTATCAGCCTTTCCCAACTCCTCTGTCAGGACTAAAAGATACAAGGAACCTTCACGTAATCCAGCATCATGTGGAGTGGGCAGGATGCCTACTCTTGCCTTTAGTGGGACTATGAATAAGCTCCAGCATTAAGCTAAAATGGACTGTGAATATTATTTGTAACTCCTGGCAAGTTATGCAACCAAGAAGAGAACAGCAGAAGTGTTTAGTTTTTATGTTTTACCCCTGTTTGTTTGCCTTTAATTGTTATCTTATCTTAAATGCAATTTAAATGCAATTTTTTTTTATCTTAAATGCAATTTAAATGCAATTTATTATCTTTTTGTCTGGCTGGATAAATAGCTTAACCCTCTGTCTACCAATAAGTAACCCCTGTACCCCCGTCACACTGGGCCTTATACACAGAGAAAAAAGGAGCAATTCTGTACCAAACCAAATGCATAACTGGTAAGAAATAAACATTCCCAAAACACCCACTGATCTCATGGGGCTTTTAACTCCCTGAATGCTAGAGTGATCTCCAACACAGACTATCGAGCATTCAAGGGGTTAAAATCCTAATTTTAAATTGTGGCTTTGTTCCTAATGCAGAGTTAGATTGCTCCAGAATTGCTCATCTTTTCTTTAGTACATAAGGCCTCCTGTTTTGTCACTGTAAAGTCAGAGGCTTTCCCTACGCCCCCCAGTCTGGTACAGTGAGGAGATCACAGCATGCACTTCACACACACAATTCTCACCCCAAAACCCTTTATATTTCACCTCAAAGCATGCTTGCCTTTTCCATTTCCACTCACCTTGTTCCACCTTAAAGGGATAGTAATACTTCGATTTAACTTTGTTTTATTTTGTAGGCATTAAAAAAACATGAAGAATGATATAAGTCTTATCTCTCAAACCTTTATGGTTTAAGAGATATTCACAAGCAAAGTTTCCCCCTCCCTCCCCCTTTTCCTAGTGTAAGCCATCTCTTCTCAGATGTGAATCTGGTTGTAAGCCCAGACAGATAACAGCAGGGGACAATCTTCTTTGTATGAAAACAATGAAAGCCCTGCCCCCCTTGACAATTGTATCAAGTTTTTCCCTTATCTTAATTGAAGATTGTCCCTCTCGGCAGTCTACCTGGGCACCTCCCTTCTGATCTAGCTGAACGGGGGGGGGGATACTTTGCTTGTGAATATCTCTTAAACCATAAAGGTTTGAGAGAGAAGACTTATATCATTCTTCATGTTTTTTTTAATGCCTACAAAATAAAATAAAGTTAAAACAAAGTATTACTATCCCTTTAACACACAGGATGCTTGAGAGACCTCTAACACATTGCAGAGCAATGCATTGGAGACCTTGCTAGCATCTGAGGCGTTAATCTACTTTATTTTACCCATATTTAGAATGTTTACCCATAATCTGCAGAAATATGGTGTGTCCCTGTGATGAAAATTAGGTTTCACTGGTCTTAAAACAACACACCACAGCTTCTATTACATCTCTACTAATCTCTTATCTTTTTCTCTACAAAATATATAACCCTCCCCAAACACACACACACACACAGACACTTTGCAGACAGTGTGACCAGGCCTTTGGGGGCCAAATGTAAAGCAACTGAAGTCAATTTGGTTGCCTATCGCTGACACAGAATGTCCCAACACATAACATAAGGGACCCAGCTTCTCCACATCACAGAACAGACAACATATGGGACACTATTTACTAACACATAGGTATCAGGTGGGTAATCACTGATATATGCATGCAAACATTTGTGCCGTCATCCTCTACAGACAAGTTATTTATGTACAACGTACAGATGGCATGGCTGTGATCTCATATAATACTGATGCTTTTACAAGGAAATGCATTAAGGATTTGAGACTATAGCTTCTGTCTAAATAATCTTGGAGGACAAAGTCTGCAACCAGTGAATCTTTTAGTGCTAGCATGCATAGGGATTTATAGGTTGATAGACACATAGAAGGGCCTCCCAGCAGAGGTGGTAGGGCCTAGTACTGTAACAAAGGGGTGATAAACTTAAATCTGACAGAGTACCAGTTCAGATTCCAGTGCACCTCAGAGGGCTGCACACACTGGAAGCCCCATCTCATTTTGCCTTTATGTTAGTGTGTGTATATCACACACACAAACAAACACATCCATATAGAGTTCTTTTTGCACTGTGTATGCATGAGTATGAGTATGTATGCGTGTATTCTTCACACTCATATTCACAATATGAGTGTATGAGTTTTTATATATTATATACATACCTGGGAATTCTCCGGATTTGCCCCGGAGACTCCGGTTCTGACAGAACTTTACCGGGTCTCTGGGGCAGAGGCTGATTCCTCCGGATGTGGGGAGTTTCTATTGAAACTCTGCCAGATCCGCTTTTTCTCACGCTGATCCTCAGTCCCCAGCCTTCTGTGTGACACCTTTAACCCTCTGAGTGCCAGAGTGGTAAGGAATGCATTGCTTTGCAATGCATTCCGTACCACTCTGGCACTCAAAGGGTTAAGTCCCCCCCCCTCACTCGCGGCAAGCCCCGCCCCTTTTTGACGCGATTAGCGTCATTTTTGTCATCCCCTGCTGAACAGAGGACTACCCTCCGGGTAGCCCTCAACTGGAAGTTCCCAGGTATGATTATATATACATCCTATATAATAATTCACTAATGTATGTTTGTCAGAAGCCATCATGCACTGTAAAGATGGCTGCACACGCTGCAGTCATACGCAGTAGAGACTGTCTGCTCCGCGGCTGATACGGAGAGGGGCGCTGTGAATTCAGACCGGAGTCCTCTCTGCGCACCTTCCTGGGACCAAGTGGTCCCAGGAAGGTGCGCAGGAAGGACTACGGTCTGAATTCGGAGTGACTCGCTCTGTATCAGGCACGGCGCAGGAAGTCTCTACTGCGCATGACTGTAGTGCCGCCACTGACGAGGGGATCCGGCCACCAGACGAGGTTGCTGGGTGGCACTGTGGCTGGTGTACACAGGCTTTTCAACTAGAATACTATATATTTTACTATATGTGTGTACGTGTACATTTGTGTATGTATGTTACATATACTAATTGATGTACACACAAACACATGCCCACACCTTCATATATAACCACACTCTCGCTCATACACACACAAACAATCTCTTACACCAAATTATTATTTTTCTTACAAATAGGGGGTATTTATAGTCTTCCTACCTAACAGACATAGAAAAGCCTGGGAGACAGGCACTGTCAGTTACTGCTAAGGCGCTTTATGTGATTGGTGGGGAAGTACTTCTGTGTCTTCCTTTATTAACCAGAGATTTTGCACTTAGCAGAAGCATTGAAATAGGCACAATCAGGCTGAAGTGCACTTTCAAGATATTAACACAGATCAAACAGGGCAGGGAGCATTGGAACACAGCCAAAACCTATGTAAATCCCGCAATACCGTGCAAAAACAACTCCATGACACATCAGACTCTGGTGTATATATATGTCCCTGCACTCTGGGAACTCCTCTTTGCTGACAGGTTCAAGTTCCCCTGGTATGGAAACCAAAGGACAAACTACAACGCACAAGGCCAGAATCAGTCAATGAAGAACTGCCATCAGGATTCCATGTTTGAAACTACACAATGAGAGTCCTGCTAACAATGTTCATTACAGAATGATTAATCCCATTTCCCCTTCCCCACTGTGCTTTCCATACAATTCACTTGATAACCCCCTGGAGTGGCAGTCATTGTCCTGAGAGCCGGCGGACATGCTCTAAGATCATGATATCCCTGAGTACTTGCAGACTGCCTGGTGCCCTAAAATCTATACTGCTGGGCGGGTATCCAGGGTTGGCTAGCTCTAATGCAGACACATGCATGGGGCTGAACCAGGAGCCACTGTGGCTGGGGACCTGAGAAGTGCGTATGTAGTGCATAGAAGCATACCATGTGAAGGGGAAAACAGTGTCTTATTTTGGGCACATACCATGTGGACATAGCAATGGAGAGCACATCTTTGAACTTAGCCTTCATTTGAATGGGCACTCTTACACTTTCCCAGGTTCATTACAAACAGTATGCAGGCTGGGCTAAGTTTTGTGAGGACAGATATCGTCTGCATTTTTTACACTCCTGCTTTACAGGGGTAATTAAATCGTAAGCTCCTTGGGGCAGGGTCCCTGTCCCAGTGTAGGAGTCCCTTGCTGCACTTTCCACCACAAATAATGCAATGATCACACTTTAGCTAAATGTTCTTAGCCCAGTTCTGTACTTTTGTTTTGTACTATTTCAACTTCTGTAAAGCACTGTGTACATGTATGGCGCTATATAATTAAAGATACATATATACATACATACAAGAATTCAAAATGCCTGGGATAGAAAATAGTATAGTCTGTGAAGTACAGAACATTGTGCATTTTAATTAAAATGAGCTTAATGGATGGGCCAGATGATTCTTATATGCCATTCAATTCTATATTTCTAGTTAATTAGGCTGAAGTTCTCATTAGGCAGAGTGGACAACTGCCTAGAGAGCTACATTTTAAGGGTTATCTCAGTTATGCTGGCCACGCTCACATTCTAAGTGGTGGGTGTGGCCAGTGTGGTCACTCTATTTGCCCTTTTAGTGAATATTACTGAATCCCTTGAGGTCTCCAATGCATTAATTCCGGAGTAATGTGCTGGATGGAGACTTCTCTAGCAACTAAGCCATAAAAAAGCTTATTTTTTCATGTGCTTACCTGATCCCCAGTTCTGTGTCACGATGTATGTGTATTTGAGGTGTAACTGCAGGGATTAGATGGCAAAGACACCTTAGTGCATACCAGGAGATGGATTCAGATATAGTTTGCCACCATATCAACAAATTGGACCCTTACAGAACTTTAGTGCATGTCCCCTCAGCTGCTGTGGATTACAGATCCCATCGTCTACAATGTGATTTGTAGTTCCTAACAGCTGGAGGTACAACAATTCAAAACCCCTAGTTTAAAGGTACACTGTGTCCAAGGGATCAGTGGGTGAAAGTAGAAAGGAAGTCATATAAGGCCATGAGTGGGCCTGTGGGTGCCTAGAGTTCCTTGCTTAGGGCTATCTGAAATGCAAATAAGTCCTGGAGTTAATAGTATGCAGAAATGTTATGTTGCTCTTTGATGTGTTTTGGTCAGAGGTGACAAATACTAAAAAAAAGGTTTAAGTCCTTGATCTAGAAATGTGTAAACTGTTGACAAAAATATTTTACTAAATGAAAACAAAAGTCAGAATCAAGTAATCAGGTCTGGAAAAATAACATTTTTAGCTACTGCCAAATTCCTGGTAGCATGGATGCTTCGGGGCTACAGGACATAGAGTGAAATCTGCTGTTAGGAGCAACAGGCAATGTAATTATATGTTATGATCGCAATGTTGGCAGTATTCACAGGACTGAATTTGAGAAAGCAGTTACAGCACAGTGGATGGAGCTGTTACATGCCAGAAGGGGGTGCAACAGCCTTCTGGCACTCAGAGGGCTATTAGATGTTCAGTGCTGTTTAGATCACAGCAGATCAGGGCTTGTCTCTTCAGCTACTGTAAAATATAACAGTATTTAGAATACATACCTATATGAGATCATTCTGAAGGAGCTGGTAGCCTGGTTAACATTGCCCTAATGAGCTATCTGTGTATGATAACCTGCATTTATCTGCTTTTCTGGTGTCAGCAGGACACCGCAGTATATTGTATTAAACTGTAATCTCTTTTCAATTGTATCAGCTTTTATTTGTGTATCACATTGGCTGCATTTATTCACTCTAATTGTACATGACTAAGGAATATATCTGTGCTCCATAAATTAAATTTAAAATCATACCCTCGCATCAAAAAAGGTTACACATTTTCAGTGGTGGATTTATGATTATGTAGAAGGGAAAATACAATAATGTCGGAGTCTGACCTTAGTACATGAGTAATTGTGGATGAGGGATTGTATTATTAAATGTATCACCTAGCTGGGATTTTGTTAGAAGGCTGGTAAATAATGAACTAGAGCGAATAACGGTAACAATGTAGTTCAGAAACATACAATGTTTATGATTAACCCTTTGAGTGCCAGAGTGGTACGCAATGCATTGCAAAGCAATGCGCTACATATCCCTTTAGCACTCAAAGGGTTAAGCAGAATTAACTGGAATTACATTTCTCTAAGTGCCCTATGCAATTTGCAAAAGAAGAGCATTTCTGGAGCAAATTAACTGCACCATGGGGACAAATAAAAATTCCCCAAATCACCTTAATTTACTGGGTCCTTTAACCCCTAGAATGGTAGAGAGGTTTCTCCAATGCACTGCAGTGCTATGGAGACTTTTTCAGCATTCAATGGGTTAAAAGTCCTATTTCAATAAAGGATCATTTTAGAATCAGAGTCAGGGCTCCCCGAACGACTTGCAGCCGCACGGGGAGCCCCGAGTTCCATGACAGTCCTGGCACGTCATGGCTCCTTATGGCTCACTGACCCGTGAGGTGCCAAGACTGTCAAGGGTCCTTAAGGGGTTAATTTGTCCACTATGGTTAAGAATTGCACCTCCTAAATATGACCCTACGTCAACGGTGCATGTTAAAAAAAAAAAAAAAAGAAAAAAAAAAAAAGAGCAATTCTGGAACAAACCAACTGCATCGTAGGGGAGATATAAAACTTCCCATTAATTTAAATGGGTCTTTTAAAGGGGAACTATCACCCTTATACAAGTTTACCTCATTGCCATCCTCATAAGCGATAAGCTTTAATCATTGTCTGTCTGTTTGGTTTTTTTTTTTTTTTTTTTTTTTTTTACAAAATTCATGAGAAATCTACATGATTACAAATCAGCCGTGGCCTCACTCCCAGACACACAGCTCTGTCAGTCTTCTTCTGTTGCTCCCCAAGTATTGTTGTGTTCCATCCTCCTCCGATGACAGAGGACTTATCCATGTAAGCTGGTTGGAACACGACAGTACTTGGGGAGCAACAGACAAAGATTGACAGACTGTGGTGCAGAGCTGTAACCACGGCTCATTTTTAATAATTTAAATTTGGCAATAGCATTAATTTTATAAAAAAACACAACAACAATTAAAGCTTATCACTATAGGAGGATGGCAATGAGGTAAACTTGTACAGGGGTGACAGTTCTCATTTAACCTATTGAATAGCAGAGAGGTTCCTGCATTGGAGACCTGTCTAGAATTCAGAAGGTTAAAAGTCCCATTTACATTCATGGCAATCTTCTGAATGTTATTTACATAGTAACATAGTTACACAGTAGTTTATGTTGAAAACAAGACTTGTGTCCATCATGTTAAGCCCTTTTCCTGTTCCTGTTTACCGCTGTTGGTCCAAAAGAAGGCAACCCCCCCAAAACAGCAATTTCAAATTCTGCTGTGAATGGGGGGGGGGGGATTCCTTCTTGATTCCAAATGGCAATCAGATTCTCCTTGGATCAACAAGCACTAAATAAATATTAATCCCAATCCCTATGGCACAGTCAGTTTGCACCAGAATTTGACCAGTTATTTTATTGTACATCAGCTTCACAGTGAACCTGCATGCTACTCAATGCTGAGCAATATTTCACACCCTAGTACAGGGATCCCCTAGTGTCTATAATATGACCAAGACTCCTTTTAAATGCAGGGAGCTTATGAAATACCACACACTGAAGGTTTGTACTAATTCGTACTCAGCCCTGCACAAAGCCCTTTTCAGAAGTATCCTGCATTAAAGGGAAGGTCTGGTCAACTTACTTACACTTAATGTGACCAGATCTTCCCATACTGATGGTTTGTACAGGTCCCTGCGCTGCCTGCAGAATGACATTTTCATAAGTGTCCTGGAAGATCTGATCACCTTTCTCATGTCTAGGACAAAATTATGAGATTATATGACAGAGAGAGACACATACACATATACAAAGGACACTCCTTAATGAAAAAATAAATAAGAAAACAATTCCTTGGTGCTGCATAAAATAATAGATAAAGATAGTGAGCTATCAGGATAACAGCACAGCTAATGAGCACTCAGAAGGACTTAATGAGAAAAGATATAGCTTTCATTTTTTTTTCATTAACCTGCAATGCGTTCTGTACCCCTCTGCCACTCAAAGGGTTAAGTCCTTCTGAGTGCTCATTGGCTTTGCTGTTATCCTAATAGCTCACAATATATATATATATATATATATATATATATACACGCACACACACACAAATAATCATGAGGGCATGTAGGGTGGGAAACCTGTGGAACTTCAGTTGTTGTTGGACTACAACTCCCTTGATCCTCAGCTGGCCTCTGGACAGGTGAGGATGATGATGTCCACTGTAGCTGGACAGCTGTGTGACACCTATCCCTTTCTTAACATTAATATAAATCAAGATGGTTAAAAGTCAGTAAAAAGGAGCCACACCCTCCAAATCACTTTTGTGAGCGTTTAAAATCACTTTGATACACTTATGTTCACTAATTTACATTTTTTTTACTCTGTCACATGATGGGCTTTAAACTAGCATAATGATTCTCAACTCCAGTTCTTGGGGCACACCAACAGGTCAGGTTTTATGGATATCACTTATTAAACATTTAAGCACCAGAGGGGTGCGCAAAGCATATTGAGGCAAGGTGTTTCAGATCCCTCTAGTCTTTAAAGGGTTAAAGGTGTATCAATCACAATGACTGATCCGGCATTTCCTGAAAGCCTGACCTGTTGGTGTGTCCTGAGAGAATCACAGTAGCACCAACATGAATCTCAAGCAACATTAACCACCATATGGACACCCAGTGCAACAAGTAAATCCTTAGAAATAAGCATACTCACCACACGCAGCTCCCGGGTGCGATCCTTCATTGTGACCTCTTATTGGACCACACTGGGCACTGAACAGTGACAGATGTCGCCTTACTACACCCTACTGCCAGATGCCTTTCACTCGCAACCTGTCATATGTGCCAATACTATATACACATATACATATGTGTTTATTTCTCCTCTGTAATCAGACTAGCCTTTTCCTGTAATTATTACCTCCCAAATAATTAATATCAATATCTCTTGCTTTTTGTGCTGTAATCAATAAATATGTGTGCATATATATAGTCTATACCTTCCACTACTAATCAACATACATCAATATTATTCTTTAATTTCTACATATGTACAATCTATACCCTCCATGTAGCCAAAGCAGTCTGTTCGGTTGTATTTTCAAGCAACTCTTTGCCTGCCTAACGCCTCTATATACAGTTTCTGTCCTATAACGCAGAGCAGTCTCCTCGCAGAAATCACATCCCTTCTGCCCATCTCCCGCACTCCTCCTAGCTGTGCCCAGCTCCCTCCTCCCAGCTGTGCCCAGCTCCCTCCTCCCCTATCTTACTCTCTCAGTCTGAGCATTGTGGGAAGGGGTGGGGTTAGCTTAGGGTGGCTGTATGTGTATATGTACCTGGTGATTTCTAAGCGCTTCTGAACGTTTGATTGTCACTAGATGAAAGGGTGATGTACTCATGAACAATTACAGGGCAAAACAGCTGCTCCATAGGGAATGGACATCCCCATTGATTTAAATGGGGCGTCGCAATGTGTTGGAACCCTCTCTAGCATCAACGGGATTTAACTCTTTGAATACCAGAGAAGTATTCAACGCATTGCACGGCAATGCGTTGGATACCTCAGTGGTAGGCGAGTTAACCCTTTAAGGACCAGAGAGTTGCGCAATAAAGCAACCTTCTGGTCCTTAAGGGGTTAAAGCACCATTTATATTATTATCAAAATGTAATTTGGGGAATTTTATTTCAAGTTATGGTGCAGTTACTTTAGCTTTCCAGAGTTTGTGGGAAGGATTTTTTCATGGCAGCATAAATGGAGATATAAGGGATAACAAAGGCACAGCGTATCAAAGAAAGTGTTTATCTGTGAAAACTATGGTGCAAATGGTTTTCCCACACAATAAGGATCTTAGGCACTCTTTGCAAGGCACTCTATGTTCAATTAACTCAGACCATGGTCTCACTTTACTTCACCCTTAGTCCCATCACTTGTTTTCTGGCCCAGAAAATACCTTGTCCTATCTCTAGCAAAAACAACAATACAAACAACTTTAACCCTTGGTTGCTAGAGAGATATCCAAAGCATTGCAGAGTAATATGCTGGAGATGTCTCTAGCATCCCAAGGGTTAAATGATAGCCTGTAAAGGGGTATAAAATGGGAGCAAGAGACAATGACATTTTTCTGGCCACACCCACAATTCTGAATATTGGGTGTGGCCCCACAGCTGAAGTGCCCCTCAAACTCTGGTGCTCTAGGCAGCTGTTTGCCTTCTGGGAAATCCAGCCCTTTTTCACTTGATAACATATGCTACATTGTCTCTGGGTTGTAGTATTGCATCCTCATACCTCCCAGGAGTCCCTCTTTGAGACCCAAATCCTGCTGTCCCTCTTTCCCACCCTGTTGTCCCACTTTTTCAGACTGTGTGGTGTGTATATAAATGTATCACATTACTCCACAGGAATAAAACTCACATTGACGTCTGTTTAAAATGGATGTGTCACCTATGGGCAATATCCCATAAATAGTTAGGCGACATATCCAATACCATGAAAATGTTATTTATTTCTTATTTTAAGTTTTGATTTTGTTTAAATTTAACTTACAAAAGTTTGGGCTGCAGCTACTTCCATATAGACTGCAGCCCAACGCTCTGCCTCTGCTCTCCTCCCTCGTCCGATGACGGAGGCTTCTGTCTGTAAACTGGAGCGGTCTCGTTGGCTAAATATCGATCTCTGCCAATGAGACCACTCTAGCTTACAGACAGAAGCCTCCGTCATCGGAGGAGGAAGGAGAGCAGTGGCAGAGCTCTGTAACCGCAGTCTACACGGAAGTGGCTGCAGCACAGACTTTTTAAGTTAAATTTAAATGAAATCAAAACTTAAAATAAAAAATAAATAACATTTTCATGGTATTGGATATGTCGCCTAACTATTTATGGGATGTTGCCCATAGGTGACACATCCACTTTAAACCCCAGTATTAGTGTTTATAAATTAGTCTGTGTAAATAAAATACTTTGGTTTTGCTCTAAGTCATTTATTCAGTTACACAAAGAGGTGTCAGTAGGTCATTAAATAACCTAAAAATTCTCTGTAATACCACACCCACCAGCCACTCCCACAGCAAACCCACCTAAAACAAAAGCGGCCCTCTTTGACCATGTGAAATGTTGGGAGATATGCATCCAGTATATTGTAAATGTGTATAAGCAACCTGTGACTTTTCAGCTGTTACCGGAACACAAATCCCATAATGCTCTCCCAGCTTTTGCTGCAATACAATCGCCATCAGCCTCTTCTGGACTTTGACTAGCAGAGATTATAGAGGTTGCAGTACAACAACAGCTGGGGAGCTACTCATTGTCTGCCTCTGGTCTAGCTCATGATATGTAATGTAAATGGAATTTAGCCCTACTATATTTCTGGAGCTGATATCACTGAATTTATCAACAAAATTCACCATACACAGGGGCGGGCTGGCCCGGGGGGCAGGGGGGCAATTGCCCCCCGGGCCGCAGGGCCAGTGCCTGTAGTGGGCCGCCATGTAAAAAAAAAAAATAAATAAAATCAGTGTCAGTGCGGCTGCAGGCTGGAGCGGAGCCCAATGTTTTGTGACACTGCGCTCATTGCCAGTAATGTGTGCGGCTGGCCTGTGTAGTACCAGTAACAGTCAGTGATGAGTCAGTCATATTAAAAGCGTCAGGCTTAACAGGGCCAGCGCCGTGGCCTGGCAATGGCCTTTCGTGCCGACCGATCTGTTTGATCTGCCCAATGCACCCCATTCAGCTTCATTGTTCTCAGTGCGGCTGCGCACACCCCCCCCCCCCGCCGCCATGAGTCTCTGCTCACCTCTGACGTCTTGTGGGGCAACGTGGTAATATGCAGCCGCGCATTATGATCCGTCTCTGAGTAGATTGCGCGGCTGCATATATTCAGCACCGGACCAGGAGACACTGGTAGCTGGCAGAGTGGCAGTGGCACACAGTAGAGCAATGCTGGGTAAAGGGCTGACAATGACGGAGAGGGAAACTGAGCGCCCTTCCTTGATCCCCATCATAAGGTAAAGAAGAGTCAGTAAAGTAACTTATTTCATGAAATGAAGTAAAAGTGAATACCTGACCATTAATACCCAGGCAGGTGCCAAATCCCATAGTCAGCCATCTACAAACACTTAAACAGACATCACTAGCTGGTATCACAAATCATGGTATATTCTCCCCTAAAAGATGAGCAGATATCAGAATGAGAGCAGATATTCCACACGCCATTGGCCTGGACGCGACAGGAAAAATATATATACTTGCAGTAACATTTTTTGTGGGAGCATATACCATGATTTGTGTATCACCCAGCTAGTGATGTCTAAGTGATTGTTGATGGCTGCCTATGCAATTTGGCACCCATCTGGGCACTGATGGTCAAGTAATCACTTTGACACATGTGTAGACATAATTTCACAGTATAAGTTACTTTGATTGTCAATCCATAGTATTGATAAAATTTTATATATTTATGTATGGCTCTCTTGTAAGATTACCAGAGCAAAAAAAAAAAAACAAAAAAAAAAAAACACTTTTAAAAATAGCTGTATTAGAAGACTTGATTTAGATCAACTTAACTTGATGTGAAAGCTCCCCTTCAACAGTTTTGCTGAGGCATTATTAGTGTGCAAGTTTAGAGGCTAGCTGTTTAATCTGGTTTTAAATATATAGTATACAATAATATATATATATATATATATAAAATGTTTTGGTGCTTAAGTGAACAGTAGCGAACACAAACCCATAAAGAAAATATGTTTAGAATATATTATATATATATATATATATATATATATATATATATATAGATATATCCTACTGGGATGGCACTCTCATCATCCTATATATCTTGCCTGGGTGCTTTGCATGTAATGTATAAAAACAAAAAAGGCTAGCACTCACAGGTCTTAAAACCAATAAATTTAATTTACTGTCCAACGTTTCGGTCCAGTGAGGACCTTTCTCAAGAAGTTCTTGAGAAAGGTCCTCACTGGACCAAAACGTTGGACAGTAAATTAAATTTATTGGTTTTAAGACCTGTGAGTGCTAGCCTTTTTTGTTTATATATATATATATATATATATATATATATATATATATATATATATATAATGTAGATATTCTATATAATAATTCGCTAAATTGTTTGTAACAATGTAGTCATGTTCAGTAGAGACTGCCCGTGAGGTGGCTGATATGGAGAGGAGCACGCCGAAGAATCATCCGCGGCGCCGGCAGTCTCTATTGTGCATGACTGCCCCGTGACCGGCTGGCACTGTGGCCTGTGTACACAGCCCCTCGTCTACTAGTGTGTGTGTGTGTATATATATATATATATATATATATATATATATATATTGCATATTACATGTTTTAATAAACAATATTGTTTAATATTTCTCATTTTTTTATGGATTTGTGTTCTCTATTGTTTTCCTAAGTACTAAGGCATTTTATATATTTTTATTTGTTTTTTTGGATCCATGATGGTGGATATGGGTGGCTAGGTTATTATGCTCTGCAGTTTTCTCCATTATAGTGCCACCGATTGTAGCATATTATATGTAATTGCAGTCAGTGAGCCACTTGACTTTGCCCAGTCCAGGATGAAGTATAAGTCTAGTGACCGTCCCCTTGCTGGATTAACCATTTGATTGCCAGAATGGTATGCAACATTACAAAACAATGCGTTGCACCGCCCTCTGGCACACAAAAGGTGAGGAACCCCTAAGGTCCATGGTAAAATTATGAAAGGAGGCCCCCAAATATAGGTTAACATTTAGGATCCTCAAGTTTAATTGTGACTTTCCTTTTCTTCCCTTCCTGTTAATGAGAAAAACAGCCACATATATGTGTTGTGCACATATAACAGCGTCACCCATCACTGACCATAGTATTAATCCTTAACCCCTGGCCCTGCAGTGTGTTTATTATCAATGCAGTAAGCACAGACAACATTGTTTTTAAAGTACCATGTTCATATAATCAGTGCTGATTCTCGTCATTTTAATTTAAAGTTATCGTGATCAGTATGGTTATTCATCATTATAAAGCATCAGTTCATCAATAAGAGCTATGAAGTGTATTCTTCATCAGTGACATATGCTCTCAGCATCATTATTATACAGTGTAATTTTATTAATTATCAGTGCACAGATACTCAACATCATACAATGTGTTCATTATCCCCTCCCGCGGGAACCTGATAATACTAGATCCATGAAGGAATTATGCTGCCTTACTGCAGATTTCCTTTGCTGACTCTGTCAAAAAAAGCATACCTCCCAAGTGTCCCTCTTTAGGACACCCAAATCCCTCTGTCCCTCTTTCCCACCCTGATGTCCTTTTTTTTAGGAGATCAGACTGTGCATACCTCCCAACATTTCAAATGGCCAAAGAGGGACACTTGTGTTTTAGGGGGTGTGGGTGGGGGTGTGGCTGGTGGGCGGGGCATTACCAAGAATTTTTAGGCTATTTCTTGACCTATTGACACCTCCTTGTGTAACCTAATAAATGACTTATACCAAGACCAAAGTATTTTATTTACACAGACTAATTTATAAACACCTTTAAAGAAGCAATAATGTGAGTTTTATTGCTGTAGAGCAGTGTGAAACACTTATATACACAACACACAGTCTTATCTCCTAAAAAGAGGGACATCAGGTTGGGAAAGAGGGACAGAGGGATTTGGGTCTAAAAGAGGGGCTGTCCCTCCTAAAGAGGGACACTTGGTAGTCATGGACTGTGTGGTGTGTATAGAATTGTATCACATTGCTCCACAACCATAAAACTCACTTTCATGTTTGTATAAACTTCAGTAGACATGTTTATAATGTATTCTACGTAAATAAAATACTTTGTCTTTGTTCTAAATAATTTATTCAGTTACATAAAAAGGTGTAAATGGGTCATGAAATAACTTAAAACTTCTTGGTAATTCCCTGCCCACCAGTCACGCCCCAAGAAACATCACCTAAAACAGAAGTGTCCCTCTTCAACCATTTGAAATGTTGGGAGGTGTGAAAATGTAATGTGACAAAGGCCCAGCACAATGCAACTCTTGTACCCAAACTCAAAGTTAAACATTTTGAGTATCTGAGCACTGATAATTAATAAAATTACACTGTATAATAATGATGCTGAGAGCATATCTGCACAGATAAAGAATACACTGCATGTTGCACTTTATAGTTCTTATCTATGAACTGATGCTTTATAATGATGATGAATAACCATACTGATAATGAACACTTTATGATGAGTATAAGCACTGATTATGAACACTGTACTTTAAAACAATGTTGTCTGTGCATTGATAATAAACAACTCCACTTTATTATGATGAGGATCTGTACACTAATTATTAACACACTATTTTATATTGATGATATATGCCCTGGAAATTAACATACTGCACTTTACAGTTAATTAACAAACTGTACTTTCGTATGGGAAGAACCGTCCTATTTCATTCATCACATCAGCTCCTCTGACAAGTGTCTGTGAGGCCGTTGTACTAAGAAATGGAGTAATTCTGGACTAATCCAAATTGCTCTTATGGGACAAGTAAAATGTCCTCAAATTTCCATTGATTTGAATGGAAATTTAACCCCAAAGTAATTCGTTGAAGACCTCTTTAGCATCCAACTCCAATCATCTTCAGCTGATACTTGTGTTACTTCACAACATTAATGAAAGTTATAAACTCAACAGAAGGGGTGGAGTGGGACGGAGGGCTGGAGCGATAGTGGAAATGGGCCACTTGATTAAATTTGCCCCCCAGGCCAAATGTTGCCAGCCCTCCCCTGACCATACACTACATTAGGAATTGTAGGGCATAAAAAATAGTGATAAATGGAAAATACTTAACTTGCCCAGAAAAGAATCCTAATGGGCTATTATAAATGTAATTATAATGTTTCATAAACTATAATTTTATTTAAGCCCTAAAATCTAATCCCAAACTAATGTTTCTCATACATGTGTGGAACACATTGGATCTATAGAACATTGACCTATATTTATAAAAGCCACTTTCACTTTTGAGCTCTATCAGTATTGAATAGGTAGCTAATGGGATCCTACATGAATAGATACCTGCACAGGGCACATTTAAAATGAGAGTTTAGGTCTCAGGAACCAGACAGATTATGTTTATACTTAATAGCTTGAAGCACAGGGAATTTGAGTGTATTTTGCTACATTTCATTTTCACCCTTTTTAAGGACTAGAGAGGTGTGCAACACATTATGAAACAATGCATCGCACACCACTCTGGTCTTTAAACAGTTAATTTGTTAGTGTTCTTTTAAAAATGAGAAGAGACAGTTAATGCTTTGACTAACACTACTTCAAACCAGTAACATTCAAATGTTTTTTTTAACAGAATAAGAAAAAGAAAGGGCGCTCCTAGTGTAATAAAATCTTTGGATCAATCCACCACCGTTACACCACTGTACTCACAATATAGATCACCACTAGTAGTGGTCAGCTGAGCAGGTGAGGGACTCAAGACAGCCTCCACTTGGTCAGTTCTTCAAAGGAACATGGATGCTGCTCCACAGCAGAAAGTCAGGGACCAAACCAGGAACCTTAACAAAGAACAAACAGAAAACCAGAAGGGGCGCAGACCATCATAATGTACATTGAATGAAAATCACTCTATCTTCAGATGTACACACACTTTGGAGTTCAATCCAGTTTTGGGAAACAACCTGTCAAGGAAAGCAGGGTATTTGAATCCGCCCCGCTACGGAATACACTCCTCGTAGAAAAATAAATATAAAAACAACTGATCCGCTGAAGTGGTAGTAGATAATTTTAATATTAATATTTTAATATAAAAAATAGATAAAAGGTGTCTTACAACAAATAGCACAAGCCCTATGGACAACCACATGCCGTGGTTTTCTGTTTAACAGAATAAGGTACTTTGTGATATCAGAATTGGTTGTAGCATAGAGGTACATTTATCAATACAACACTTAGGGTCACATCTTAACCCTTTGAGTGCCAGAGTGGTACACAATGCATTGCAAAGCAATGTGTTGCATACCCCTCTGGCACTCAAAGAGTTAAAAGAAAAATGGAGTGTTCTGGGAAAAATTCCCATTGATTTAAATGGGGATTTTAACTCCTTGCATGCTAGGGAGGTCTCCAAAGCAATGCACTGGAGACCTTGTTAATATTCAAGGGGTTAAATCAATTGGATTTTTTAAAATTGATAATTCTCCCCAATAGTGAAAATGGTTTGCCCCAGAATTCCTCCACTTTTCTTTTGAACATACAGCCCTAATTTTCTTTTCCATCTGTAAATTTAAAGTTTGAGATTCATTTTTGTTTATCAAACAGTATCAAATCTTCCACTGTGTGAGAGGAATAAATACAGATTGTTTATGCTGAGGCTTGTTAGTTTGAGTGCACCAAAATAATGTATTATCATTGCTTGCTAATCTCCAGAAGGTATATAGGCATATCTATCTATGTGTTGCTAAAAAAATCACAAATATTGCATAAAAAAGGCTTTTAATAGTGGCTGCAATATACTCAAACACTGGCATCAGCAGAAAGTTTTTTGGGGGGAGGAGGACAATAATTTTACCTCACAGGCCAGCCCAACCTGCCCCTATATTTATGTGAAAAAGCAAGACCCCCTTTACCCCCCTCTGGAAGCCCATGTACCCATACATATTAATTATTGTAAAGAAATGTTAATAGTTGCAATTTGCTAATAAAATGACATCTGACACCAGGGGAGGGCTGGCCTGGGGGGCAGGGGGGCAATTGCCCCCTGGGTCGATCATATGTCTGGACCAGTGGGCCACTGCCTCACTCAATCTCCCACTTGCTGCTGTAAATAGAGCTACACTATTAATACCACAGAGCTACAATCCAAATGGAACTACACTAGTAGCATAACTCATTTCTCTTGTAAGCTCTGTGGTATCACAACCGTAGCTCCATTTCAACTGTAAGCACTGTAGTATCAGAAGTGTAACCCCATTTCCTTTGTAAGCTATGTGGGGGTGGACTGGGAGAATGGGCTTGAAAATAATAGAAATAGGCCACTTTATTGTATTTGCCCCCCAGGCCACAAGTTGCCAGCCCTCCCCTGTCTGAGACTGTCAGAGGTACAGGAATATATGTATCAATATGCTACTAAAATGTTTCGTAATATAATATGAATAAGCTGTTGATCTTTCACATGAGTTACTGATTTAAATTTTCTGGAACTATTTTATTTTGTTTTTATTTAAAGTTTTATTAAACATGTTGTGATAGTATAATGTTTATCTCAAAAGGGTAAATGACAATAAGAGCTTCACGTCAGTAAGTAGCAGAGAAATGTAGTCTGAGACTTGGTCCAGTCAGGTCGAGGAAGGGTAGGGGTTACAGAAGAAAGTCTATGAACATAGAAACATAGAATTTGATGGCAGATAAGAACCATTCGGCCCATCTAGTCTTCCCATTTTCCTACTGTAAAAACCTCAAACCTTATTTGGTTCTTGGTCTTGTCTTATGTTCAGGATAGCCTTATGCCTATCCTATGCATGCTTAAATTTTGTCACTGTATTCATTTCTACAACTTCTGCTGGTAGGCTCTTCTACTTATCTACTACACTCTCAGTAAAGTAAAATTTTCATACATTATGTCTAAACTTGTGTTCCTCTAGTTTTAGACTATGGCATGTTATCCTAACATTTTTACTCTTTTGAAACATACTTCCCTTCTGCACTTTGAATTCCTTCATGTATTTGAACTTTTCTATTATATCCTCTCTCTTCTCTCCTCCAAGCTATACATGTTCATGTCCTTTAGTCTATCCTGATATTTCTTTTCCTATAAACCAGTCACCATTTTAGTAGCCCTTCTCTGAATTTTCTCTAGAGTATCTATGTCCTTCTGGAGATGAGGTGTCCAGTACTGTACATAATACTCTAGGTGAGGTCTAACTAGAGATCTGTTGAGTTGTAAGACCACTTCCCTTTTTCTGCTACTAATGCCAATAGCTATACAACCCAGCACCCTGCTTACACTCCCCACCGCTTTGTTACATTGCTTGCCTACCTTTAAGTCATTAGAAATAATTATTCCCAAGACCATTTCCTCTGTTGTCTCTGACAGCACATTACCCTTAATAGTATATTTTTCCTTTGGATTTTTGCATCCCAAGTGCATTATTTTACATTTATCAACATTAAACTGCCGCTGCCACACTCCTGTCAATCCTTTTAATTTACCTAAATACTTTGTCATTTGGCTTATTCTCCAGGAATGTCTACCCTGTTGCAGATCTTTGTATTATCTGCAAAAAGGCATGCCATACCTTACCTTTTAAGTAAAAGACAAGAGAAGAAGGGGGCGAGGAAGAGGAGAGGGGAAAACAAGAAATTAAATTATGGTACCTACTAGAAATAATCAGGCATACAAATGTCACCTTCTTAGGGAGTCTGCAAAAGGGCGGTGTCCCGAGGAAGCCAGCTTTGGAGAAATAAAGCAGGATTATAAAGGATCCATCAGGGGTGTACAAGATTAGATATGTCCTTATGAGGATCAGGAGGAGATGGGTCGGGTGTGGTTAGAGGAGGGAAGGGAAAGAGAGGAAGGCCGGCCAAGGGAGCCATATGGAAAGCAAATGCTGAGTTGTTGAAATGGATAAAGCATGGCATTTTTTCCATTACCATGATAGAATCTACTTGGGATATCCAGGAGGAGATAAAGGGGGTTCCTGTGAGAGCCAGAGTCTTCTGCTTAGCTGCTGCCAAGAAGTAAAGTATTTATGTTATTTATGTGAAGGGATTTGGGCAAGGTTACATTGATGGTGACTCTCATGGAAGGATGAGAGTAAAGACTTATTATACCCTATAACATATGGGGGCCCCAGACCGACTTGATGGAGGACCTCCCTCAGATAGGACCATCTCACTCTATCAGAGGCCATCTGTGCATCTGTGGAGAGAAAGACTGACTTCATATTCTTACGTTTAATAAGATGTGTCAAACAGATTGCAGTGGATGCATTATATTGCACTTTTACGTCCAGGGACAAAACCAAATTGGCCTGTATGAATTAAATGCTCTAATAGTGGGGGGAGTCTGTTCGCTAGGATCTTAGCAAAGAGCTTTAAATTCACATTAAGGAGAGAGATGGGTCTGTATCTGCTACAATGGGAAGGATCCCTATTGAGCTTCAGAAATCAGTGATATGAGCCATCAAGGATTGGGGTGGGAAAGTTTTATCCTTTAGGATGGCATTAAAGGTTGTAAGAAGGTGAGGGAGCAGCAATGGGAGGAAAGTTTGATAGTACGACAGGGATAACCCATCAGGTCCTGAACTTTTGAATAGGGGCATTTGTTTGATCGCATCCCTAATTTCAGATTCAGAAATAGGTGTCTCTATTGTTTCTCTCACTGAGGCATGGAGTGTAAGGGTCTGGACTTTCTTCAGAAACTGTATCAGGTGAGGACTGAATGCGTCATGTGGTTCAGAAGGAGGAGCTTCTATATTGTAGAGGGCAGAATAATAATCACGGAATGCTGCTGAGATACCTGGAAAGGTTTTATCTACATAGCCATTTGGGTGGGTCACTATTTTATTTAACCTATTAATGACCAGATAGGTGTGCAACACATTGTGTTGCACACCCATCTCTTAAATAATTAATAACTAAGTGAAAATCATTCAGAATTGCATTTATAAGCTGTTTTTGAATTAGCAATATGTTGGTACTTATGGTCCCTTGGACGCTATGCAGAAAGCAAAATATGAGCAATTCCTGTATGAACCAACTGGCAAATCAATGCTTTCATAATCTCTCTTGCATTTACAGGGGTAAATTCCCGCATTTTACCCTTTGGACACCCCTCTGGCACTCAAAGGGTTATATATAGTATATTGAAATCAGCACTCTCAGGACTGCTTAATCTTGCTACGAAGTTTTAATAAAGGATCAACATTTTGATCCCACACCGGGATCTTTATCAAGATAACAAACACTGCCAAACCACCCCTACTTTATACCCTGTGACTCGTGAATAACTTAAACATCCCGCCCAAATTGTATATACAGTGGATGATCAAAAATCAAATGCAAATTATGTTCTTATGCACTTAATTATAACATATATCAAGTGAAACAATATCCGAGTGTATAAATAATATTGTGAATTAATAATAAGGCTGAAGATGTAACAGACTTGTGAAGTAACATTGCTTCACTCAGTGTCATGACCTCATGATACCTATACTTGATTTTAAATACTATACCAAATACAAAAATCAAGAATAAATAAGATAATCTGAATCAGTGTGGGTGAGCTGAGTATCCACTCTAGGTAAGATGCCAGTCTATGCATATCTGCCGGTCTTCCCTCACAATGCACAGCATGGGTGTTTCAAAAGTACACTTATACTAGATACAGGGTATCTCACGTAGATGTCTTTCATTCATCCTTACAGACGATGACTATATCAGATGTGATTCCCATTGCCATATCAATCATCAGAGCTATTTTGTTCCGTGCATACATGACTTGCGTTTTGCAAGAGAAATCCATGTCACTTAGGACAAACCATGCAGTTAGGCACTGACAGGCTACTGTGTAATATACATAAATACAATGCTAGAACCATGGGAATAAAATGAAGTAGAAGTATTAAGCAATAAACTGAAGCACTGCAACAATGACACATGGACCTGCTATACATCTATATATGTGATCATCTACCTCTTGAGGCGCATACCCTAGAATCAAAGTTCCGTGCCTGCAGTTCTCAGAAAGCCTCCTAAATCTGTATGTCTGTAGCTGCTTTGAGTGTGCAGGAGTATCCCCGAGGGTCATTGATTGGATGATAAACTCGCCTCACAAGTGAAGCAATCTTATGATTAATTGCTTCCTACAGGGTAACCCTAGGTTATCAGATCTGCAGCTCCTTGCTCAATGCGCATGAGAACATACTATGAGGGCTATTGCGATGAAACCCGGACAGTAACACAATTTTTGGTCCGTTCATCATTCCTGGGTCTAAAACATAAACCTCTTAGACTCCTTGACTGATCAGAGTAGAAACTGTAACAGTAATGTATACATACCAGCAAACAACTGCATTCTCAGTTTAAAGATACATACTACCTAGCAATACATGTATTGAACCAGTGTTCTAAGTGTCATATAATGTTAGATCAGAAGTTCACATACAATCTACAGTGATGTCTCTATAATCCTCGAGGACTGTAGTAATTGAAAACATATTTCAGGAATGCATACTATTCAGTCATTAGACGTGTCATACCTCAAATATTCTTATGAAATACCTCTGTAGTCAGGTTTGATGATCCCACGTCCCGATGTCTGTGATATCAGTGTGGATTAGAATGCCATAGATAGTTATTTCCAATGTTGCAACACAGGTCTCCAGTTCTCACCATACCTCCTGCGGGTACCCCATGCTGCTAGCTTCTGAGACGCTCTATCCTTAGGTATGTCAGGCTCCAGTTGTTTGTCAATTGGTACACTTGGCAAACATAACCTATGCCTCACATCCTGTATGCGGGGAATGCTCTGGCTGCAGATACAATACGGGATGTTTCTAACCATATATACTGTTAGATTTGATAGTGCATAATGTGAAGTACCTCTGTGATGATGTCTCAAGTTTCATGCTACCACCACCATCCAGGTGGATTAGAATAACCACTGAAAGACTCCGATTTGTAAATGTGCCATATCCTTTACTGCCTCCACACATTGTGGACTAGAACTGTGTTTCTAGCGTTGGAGGTATTTCCAGATCTTATGGACAGTGGTTCAAGTGCATTTGCATCCTGTACCGCCTCCACCTGTGGGTGGATTAGAACGGTGCTCAAACCATGTGGGCTAAATATAACCCCTGTGTGGCTGCTCATAGAAAACAGGCATGTGAAATATTTTCATTTAACCCACTGGGTGCCAATGTTCCCAGTTTCCTTATCCATCGAAGCTCTCTTTGAAGTAACCGCTTGCCTCCTTCTCTCCTCCCCGTGGGTCAATCAGTTCTTGGTCAATTACCATGTATTATAAGAATGTAATTGAATGCTTTTGGTATGCAAAGTGCCGGCCTACAGGTTTGTCAGAGTTTCTAGATTGTGAGGCATCCCTAATTGATTTCCCGTGGTTAGCCATGCGCTCTCATACGGTGGTAATAATTTTCCCTATGTAATATAGGGAGCAGGGACATGAATATATGACATATATGAAATATATGACATAAGTAGATGTGCATATGAGTTTACATTTGATCCTTTTTCCTGATCTAGGATCTTTAAATGATTGTCCTGTGAGCATGTTCTTACAAGATATGCAATTCAGGCACCTGAGGCACTCATTCTTGTCTTTAGGTAGCCAGGTTTGATTTCCCATGGTGTAACATTGTTTCAGGTCAGTTTTCACTAATAGACTTCTCAAATTCGGTCCCCTTTTGTATACTATCATTGGTTTTTCTCTGAATACAGGTGGTAGTGTTCTATCCTGAGCCACAATATTCCAATGATTATGAATTATTTTCTTGACTTTTTTGGAGCTCGGTGTATATTGTGTACTGAAAATCAAACTCTGAAGGCCTGATGTCTTATCTCTTGATTGTAAAAGTTCTTTCTGTGTTTTTTCTTTAGCACGGAGAAAATGTTCTCTTAGTTGTTTTTCGTGATGTCCCCTTTGTGTAATCAGGAACTCAGTCAGGGGTCTAGTGCCCTCTGGGTATTTTTATAAGGGTTTGGCAGACCGCCTCTACCCCTTCTACAGTTGGTATGACTGTATATAGTGACTTCACGTCTAAAGTCACCAGTAGGGACCCTGTTGGTATTGGACCCAGTGACCATAATTTCAACAAAAAATCGGTATTGTCTTTGATGTGTGATCTTGAGTTGTGGACCAAAGGCTGTATATAATGAACCAGATATTGTGCTATTGGTTGCAGTAGTGATCCTATGGCAGCCACTATGGGTCTCCCTGGAGGGTGCGCTGCGTCTTTATGAATTTTTGGTATAGTGTACAGTATGGGACTTACTGGATGATCATTGATCAAAAAAGTTAAAGTATCGGTGGTGATCCACCCCATTCCATGGGCATATCTTAGTGTTTCATCTGTCATCCTCTTGTATTTGACAGTGAGGTCTCCAGACGGAAGTTGATATGTATGTATGTCTTGTAATTGTGACATTATTTCCTCTCTGTAATACTGGTAATCCATAAGGACGATGGCACCCCCTTTGTTGGCTGGTCTGATGATGACATTCTGATTAATTGTCAAGGTTTTAACGGCGTTCCTTTCTGGTTTTGACAAATTGGAGTATTGTTTATGAGGGATTGATTCCAAGCTGGATATATCCTCTTCTACAACTTTATGGTAAGTCCTAATGGATTTGTTTGTATTACCAGGCCCAGAAGTGCTCTTAGGTTTGAAGGATACAGTAGTAGACTTGGTGTGTTGAAAAAAGTCTTAGTGTCATATGCCTCTGAAATTTGAAAAGGTCTATCACTATATCCAAAGAGTTATGTTTAGTGGTGGGGATAAAAGACAAAAAAGGCTGTTTGTATATGAAGATGTCATGATGGTTTTTTAATATATTAACATTTCTAAATCTTATAACGTGAGTGCATTCAGTGCTTTCATATATATATATATATATATATATATATATATATATATATATATTAGGGTTTATCCTCTTGAGTAAAACAAGGTTATTTCCACCATTGAGAGATTGAGAGGTGTTTTATTCAAAAGTTATTGCAGCTGAAACTTGCAATTTCTAGGTGCAATATCTCATTAGCCTGAAACTGTACAGTGGCACTTTTACTACACCATCCTATGGACACCTCTGGTCAGTTGACCATAAACCTCCATAGGATGGTGCAACAACAGTGCCACCATACAATTTCAGGCCATTAAGATACTGCACATAAAAAAAATTCAAGTTTCAGCTGCAATGTGTTTTGAATAAAATACCTGTCGGCAGTTGGAGTTCCCTAGTTTTACTCACGAGGATAAACCCTACAGTATATGTTTTTTACATATTGTTACTAACCCTATAAACTTTTGAGTGCCAGAGGGGTATGCAATGGAAGGTCGTTGCAAGTCATGCATGGTTAAAGTAAAAAAAAATACATATTAGCACTAATCTCTAGTAGAGCAATCAACTAAAATAAACTATACAGGAGATGAAAGTTCCGCTTTAAGGATAAGTAGGGCTTTCTTTTGATTGCATATATATATGTATAACCCATCATTTAGTTTAATAATAATATGAAAACATGAACAAAATTGAAAAAAACACAGCTGTAGTTTTTGCTGTGATTTATGAACAATTAGTCATTTTTAAGAGGAATTGGATAAGATTTATGAACGTCCGTTCATACCTCCCAAGTGTCCCTTTCTAGGGGGGTATTGTCCCTCTGAGATGAAAATTCCTATGTCCCTATTCCTTAACATAGTGTCCCTCTTTTTAGGCAATCAGGCTGTGTGGTGTATATATATAAGTGTATCACATTGCTGCACAACAACAAGACTTACATTAATGTTTGTATAAACTTCAGTATATGTGTTTATACATTAGTGTGTAAATAAAACAATTCGTCTTGCTCAGTTACAAGGTGCCAGTAGGTCATGGACTAAAACATTTTTTATGCTCTCCCCACCAGTCCTACTCCCAGCACAAAAAGTGCCTCATCTTTGACCATTTGAAGCACTGGGAGCTCTGTTATCTGCCTCTGTCTTCTTCACGTACATAGTGAGGAGGAGTGAGGCAGAGACAAAATAAATGTTTAGGAATATTGCCTTTGTTGCTTTCCACTGGCACATGTGTCCTCTGTAGCAGTGATCACGTGCCGAGCCACTGGTAAACATCTGGAACTGACTGCTCTGGTCCTGGAGCAGTCAATTGTAGCCTTCCCACAATGATCAGTTTTCCCAGAGGCACTTTACGATCAGGTAGCCCATTATGTGCCAGTACCGTCATCCAGCACATCTTTTGGCATTAAGGGTTTAATGCAGAGCAAGTCAGCTTGGATGCCTCCTGCTTTGAATGCATCAAAGTTTCAGAAGACTTCACCTGCACAGTAACCTATGGGGCTGATATACATATCATTCACAATACTTCTGTTAGATGTTGCTATGATGAGTACATCTTCCTACATTGGCCAGGCCACTTGGCTTGAGTCAGTGATATATGGTTGATAAGGACTGGCCATCAGCATAGCTGGGTACTCTCTGGATTTGCCCAGGACACTCCGGTTTTGATTCTGTATTATCGGGTCTCTGGGGCAGAGGCTGATTCTCTAATAAAACTCTGTCCACTTCTCCTTCCCCAGTCTATTCACTATACTTTTGCTTCATTTTATAAGCTTCGCCCCATTTGTGACTAGGCCACATGCCTTTTTGACGTAAATTGCATAATTTTTCTCCCCCAGCGGCACTACAGGACTCCCCTCTCCGGGGAGTACACAACAAAAAGTTCCCAGGTATGGCCATCAGTAATTTCTGTGCCAAATCATCCCCTCACTAAAGCGATCACAGGGGAATGCAGGGCAGCACAGGTAAGTTATACAGCATTTGAATGCAGCTAGATTGTTACTTTGTGGAAAAAATCTGTGTGGACAAACCCTTATTCCTTTTTTGGCTCTGTTCATACTGGTGACATTGGGGGAAATGTATGAAATAATCAGTGCTGCTCCTCTGGTGTTAGCATCCAACACCAGTGTCTAACTACTGCATACCACCCACATACTCCTCCATCATAAAGACTTAATAGTGGACCTGTCACCTTAAGATGAGTTCATGTAATTATAGAGAGCAATAAAAACTGCCTACATGTTGTTCTAGTCAGGTCAGATGACTGAGAAGGAATGTGCTAGGACAAGGGTAGGCAATCTTCACTCTCCAGCTGCTGGAAACTACATCTCCAACCAGCCAATGGCTGCCTCTAACAGCTGAAGAGCCAAAGGCTGACTACCCTTTGCTAGACCTGAAGTAGTAGAATTAGCAACAAAGAAACTGAGGAATATTTTAATTTTCTGGTTTTGAGAAGGGTTGGTAAAGCATCTCAGAGCAATGTGTTTCCAACCCCTCTGTCACTGAAAGGATTACATATTGTTTGTGAGAAAAAGGGAAAACGAGGTGTGAAAGTGTTAATCCATCAGTTATTCATGTACATGTGAGTAATGGGAAGAGGAGTGAAGATATCACCAGTGAGCTTGTTTAATGCACCGGTAATGCAGTTTATTGATCCAACACAGATTGCCACCTTTGTCTGATAGAGGTCACTGTGTCTGTGAGGTGGAGGCTGAACTGGATTATTCATCCATTTCTCTGTCAGCTGCTATGGAGATAACTACAGGATTTACCATAAAATGTGTTAATACCTCTCTGTTTGAAAAGGGGGTGGAACACAAGAAACATGCTTTAAAGGGATAGTAATACTTAAAATGTAAAAAAAAATATTGTACGGTTTATCCTACTGAGTAAAACAAGGCAAATCTCACTGCTGAAAGATGCTTTATTCAAAAGTAATTAGAGCTCTAACTTGAATTATTTAGGTGCATTATCACAGTGACCTGAAATTGTACAGTGGCGCTGTTGCTACACAAACCTATGGACAGCTCTGGTCAGTTGACCATAAATCTCCATAGGATGGTGTAGCAACAGCTCCACTATACAATTTCAGGTCACTGTTATACTGCACCTGAAAATTCAAGTTTGAGCTCCAATAACTTTTGAAGGAAGCACCCTTCAGCAGTGGGAGTACCCTTGTTTTACTCAGGTGGATAAACCCTGCAACATATTTTGTTTTACATTTTAACATAGTTACATTTTTAGTATTACTATCCCTTTAAAGGAACACACACACACACACACACACACACACACACACACACACACACACACACACACACACATTGCTTTGTAATGCTTTGGGGATCTCTTTAGCAACTATGGGGTTAAATGTCCCATTTAAATCACCTGGGAAATTAGATTGTATTTGTCCGGTATGGTGCTGGTGGTTTGCTCCAGATTTGCTACACTTTTATTTGTGTGCTTAACCTGTGATCGACCACCCGATCTGGCGTGTGGAAGGCCATTAAGGACCACAGAGTTTTTTTTGTTTGTTTGTTTGTTTTTGCCCAACAGAGGCGTGCAGCCATGCTGCCATCCCAGAATTCAGTGACATGCCCCGACCGTCACTGGTCCTTAAGTGCCGGGACCAGCATGAAGGTTCTGGCATGTCAAGAGTACTTAAAGGGTTAAAGCCCTAAATCTTTAATTAGTAATGGATATCATGTCCACTGAGACAGACAGAGCAAAACCTACTGAAATCAAGGACCCTCCCAGCTTTGTTCCACTGGTAGCCATTGAACCACACAAACTGACCCCAAGCCTTGTTCTACTACACTAGTAGACAAAGAAACACACATACTAACCCCACAGTCATGTCCTACTGCACTAGTAGCCAAACATACCAACTCTCAGCTTTGTCCTACTGCATTGGTAGACATAGTACCTCACATACTGATCCCCAGTCTTGTCTTATGGCTGTTTTGTTTGGCCGTGTTACCCTTTTGGATTTTGATGATCAGAAGTGATCTAAATATTGATTGGATGAGTTATATTATACCTCTTTAACCGCCATTAAACTCATATATCTGTGTATTCGAATCTAGCTTATGGGGTTCTCATGTGAAGCATGTTGGTGGATGGGGGGAGGGTTGCTACTTTGTGCCTACTCTGTTTGTTTTAGCCAATTATTAATCTGTAGCATTTTATTTAACTCTGTTTTCATGGTGTTCTTTGAGTCTATGAGAAAACACGTTTAACTGTGTTGGGGCACCTTAAATCTATGTCCCGCTTTACCCTTGCCCTTCAATGGTGATGCATTGTTTTAAGTGTATCAATAAATGAAGATGTTTTAAATGAATTGAGCATTCACAAAAACGATAGCTTTTGAAATTTCTGAGTGAGGCTGCATCTGTTTATCTACAGTCATAGAACCACACATACTGACCCCCAGCCTTGTCTTACTGAACTAGTAACTACAGAACAACACATTCTGTCCCCCAAGCCTTGTTCAACTGCACTGGTAGCCATAGAACTACACATACTACCCCTCAGCCTTGCCCTACTACATTAGTAGCCATATAACCATCCATTCTGCATCCCAGCCTTGTCCTTCTGCACAGGTAGCTTTGTAACCACACACATATTGAGCCCCTAGCCTTGTGCTACTGCACTAGTAGCCATATAACTGAACATACTGACCCCCAGCTTTGTTCTACTGCACCAGTAGCCATTTAACCACATATACTGACCCCCAGACTTGTACTACTGCACTAGTAGCCATATAAACACACATACTGTCACCAGACTAATCTACCTCACACTTCGCTCCTCTATGCCAATCCCTACACTGTCTCCAGTTAGAATAAAGAATTAAACTCAAAATTCTGGTGCTAACTTACAGAGCCCTTACAAACACTGCAGCACCCTATATTTCATCTCTCATTTCCAAATTCACTCCCACTCGCCATCCTTGCTCTGCACGGGATCTTTTTCTCTCTGCAGCTCTTATTACATTCTTCCGTTCACGTCTACAGGACTTCTCCCGTGCTGCACCTGAACTCTGGAATTTCCTCTTCCATCGCATCAGACCATCCCCCTAGTCTTCAGATATTCAGATGCTCCCTGAAAAGCCACCTCTACAGAGAAGCCTATCAACTGCCTCCATAACTGTTATGCATAAGGCCAGATCAACAACCTGTCCAACTTCTGCTCACTCTCATTCCCTTCTAAAATCACACTCCCACCTACAACCCAATCACAAGCTCATTTTTAACATAGTATTTTTCTCCTAAACATACCTACTACGTGCCTGAACCACTGCACTCAAAATCGCTTCTTTCTCCAACAGGCAGTTCAGGGGGCAGGAGGCATTTACACCCCATGGCACTTACTCCTGTGTCCCACTTACTTTCCTCTAGAATGTAAGCTCTCATGAGCGGGCCCTCTGATCCTCCTGCCTTCTATGTTCCATTTGTAGTCTCTGTGTCTATTCCACATATACTGCCCCCCTCACCCCACAGCATTGTCCTACTGCATTTGAAGCCATACAAGCACACATAATGTCCCCAAGCCTTGTTCTACTGCACTGGTAGCCACAGAATCACACATAATATCCCCAGTCCTTGTTCTACTGCAATGGTATCAAAAGAACCCCACATACAAATCCCCAGCCTTGTTCTCCTGAACTGGTAGCCATACAACCATTCATACTGCCTCCCAGACTTGTCCTACTGCTCTAGTATCAATAGAACCAAACATACTGACCCCCAGCCTTGTCCTACTGCACTAGTAGTCATATAACCACACATACTGACCCCCCCAGCCTTGCCCCACTGATAGTCATATACTACCCCCCAGCCTTGTCCTGCTGCACTGGTAGCCATAGAACACACATATTCTGACCCCCAGCCTTGCCCCACAGTAGTCATAGGACTACTCATACAGCCCCCCAGTCTTATCCCACTGCGCTGTTACCACAAAACCACATATACTGATTTTCATCCTCCAGTATTAAGGCATGAATTCTCGGGACATAGAAAGCATAGACAGAAAACAGCAATAGTGTTGCAGGAAGTTTATTGGGTTAGTGAAAAGGTTTTTCTGGGGAAAAAGCATCATATTGCCATATTTTAAGCAAAAAATCCTTCATACCTTGACGTATCTAAGATATTAAAGTGATCTTTAATTGTATGTATCTGCACTTTGTATGTTAATGGAATGTTTATTTGTCCCCAATAGTGCAAATGGTTTGCAACAGAATTGCTCCATGTTTGTCCTTATACATATGGCCTTATGTGTTTGTTTGTTTTTTTTTGGCCTGGAATTGCATGTCTTAGGCATGAGTATTCTTTAACAAATAACATTTTTAATTATTTTTATTTAGAAACTATTTTACCAGGAAGAATACATTGAGATTTCTCTCATTTTCAAGTATGTCCTGTGTTTACAGCAAAGATTTACATATTTATACAAAGAGAGAAACACACATACTAAAAATGTATATACAGTTACATATTGGTTTTATATATAAAGAAGCAGTTATTTTTAAGTATTTTAGACTAGGAAAAGATCTGATTTTTTTAGGCAGGGTATTCCAGACTTTTGGAGCTTTGAAGGAGAAGGCAGATCGACTGGCTTCTTTCTTGTAGTGTGGCATACTCAGTGAGTTGTTAGTGGTTCACTTTGAAAATGTTGTACATAAAAGGGCGTGAGACATAAAGGCGCAATAACCATGTCACTGTGATGAAAAGGGCGACATGAGAATCTCGCCCTGCATCAAAAGCGTGAGATTCTCATGTCACCACATTAAACGTCACTTCTGCATGATCTCCTGTTGGGTATTGAACTTAACATTGAACTAATGCACACTGATGGTCTACTTTTCTCCATTTCATATGATAACAAATGATGGAGCAGTCCCACTGGATCCTACTCTAGATATAATTCCGGGTGTTGTGCCGGGCTCTCTCTCCCCTTCTCAACATGCTCTGCTCCTCCCTGTCATTCTGCACGCAGAGAAGGGGGCAGAGAGAGCCCAGCTGAATGCTCAGCAACATTTAAAAATCAGATCCAGAGCGGAGCATGCAGAGAAGGGGAGAGAGAGCCTGACATGTTTTGTTTAATGTTGTTTAGCAAGTTGTGGCTGATAATGTTAATAATTACTTGTGCCCGGAATTACATTTAAAGTAGGAGCCAGTGGGATTGCTCCATCATTCGTTAGCATATGAAATGGAGAAAAGTAGAGCATCAGTGTGCCTTAGTTCAATGCCAACAGGAGATCATACAATATCAACGTTTAATGCGGCAACATAACAATCTTGTGCTTTTGATGCAGGGCGAGATTCTCATGTCACCCGTTTCCTCACAGGGACATGGTTATTGCACCTTTATTCCACACACTTTTTTTGCGTGCAAAGTTTTCAAAGGATACCGTTGTTAGCAGTAGAGAATTGGCGTGCACATGAACTGCTCAGGTAGTCTGGTAGCTTTCTAGAGAAGTGGTTATAAACCAGGCAAGAAAGGTGAAGGGTACGTCTAGAGTCAAGTGTTAGACAATATAATTCATCATATACATCACAATAATGGGTTTTAATTACACTGGAGAATGAAGCAGCACAATGAGTTTTACAGAGTACAAATTTTAGCAAGATGGATTTGTGGTGCAGGAGCATATACTATGTCCCCATAGTCTATCACTGGCATTAACATCTGTTGTACAAGACGTTTTCTTGCCAGGAGACTTAAACATGATTTGTTTCTAAACAGAGCACCTACTTTGGGATAAAGTTTGGATGTTAATTTTTCGATACAAAGACCAAAAGTGAGGTTGGGTCAATCCACATACCAATATATTGGTAGGTGACCACCTGGGCCAAGTTATGATCAGTTTTATTACAATGGATAGGTGGGCATTGTAGAGATTATGCAGCTGGTGCTTTGTACCAAATACCATTGTGACTGTTTAGTTGGTGTTTAAGAACAGTTTGCTCTTTGCTATCCATCTTTCAACTTCAGATAAATCATGCTGTAATACTGCTTCTAGTTGAGATATGTTTTAATTTATAGCATAGATTTTGTTATCATTTGCATACATGTGCATAGAAGATGCTTTGCAAACCATGGCTAAATTGTTTATAAATAGAGAAAATAGAATGTTCCCTTGGGGAACCTCACTTGTTCCTTCGAGTGGAAGGAAAATATTGTCAGCAATAGACACATATTGTGTTCTGTCTGATAAATAGTATCGGGACTAGTTTAGAGAATGATTATCCAATCCTGTACTTTGGTGTTTACTTATTAGAATACTATGATCTATACTGTATCAAAGGTCTTTGCAAAATCTAGGAAAATAGCTCCAGTGAGTTCACCATTTTCCATGCCAGTCTGGATATCATTGCATACCTTTAAGTGGGCAGTGACTGTTGAGTGATTTGAACAAAAGCTTGAATGAAGCTGGGTGAAAAAACTTGTCAATCTGTAATACTTACTGCACATGGATGCATTTCTCTGGGATTTTAGGGGTATTGGCCTGTAATTTGATACTACATTTTTATCCCCACTTTGTGGATAGATGCAACTCTACCCACTTTCCAGGCTTTGAGTGTATAGCCAGATGACAGTGAGGCATTAATTAGGATTGCAAAAGGATGGGTAGTGACTGAGGAACTGACCTTTAATAACATTGCTGGTAGTTGGTCAGGGCCGGATTGCAATTTCATTTTTGGGTTAAGGAGATGGTCATATATTCCACTATCATCGACTGGCCGGTAATTGAATTAATTAGCATAATTGGATCAGGTAGTAGGTGACACAGACTGTTCCGTGCACTCTACTTCAGAATTACCATTGTTTTTTGTAATCAGTGCGGTGGCACATCCAACAAACTCTAAACTTTCTGTCTGGGGAATGCTGCTTTCTAACAATTAAAGAGGGGCAGACATTAGCAGTTTCACTGAGAAATCAGTATATTTCTCTTTTTTATTTTTGCAAGAATGTAACTAATGAAATTAACTGCGAGAAGAGATCTCAAATCATGCTTCTAATTTTAGAATAAGAGAAATCTATTTTTCTTACAGAAGAATTAAAACCCAATGTTGTGGCAGAACAGGAGTAGTTTAAAGCAGCGTCTGTTTTAGTTATGAGTCATTTTGTTATCTTAGAGTTTATGTTGTCCCATATGTTATAAGAGTGGTTATATGAATAAAATAAACAGGATAAAATATACTGAGGTTGACATACTAAGAAGAAGTGGCTCAACTCTTGGTCACACCAATTAAACCATGTGGGACAAATACAAATTCCCACCATTTTCATTGCCAGGTGCACCCCCAACATCAGCCAATCACTAGTCAAACAAAATGGATGCAAGATGAATGCAGGCACTGTGCTCTCCCTCCATCAGTGCAAAGCTGTGTGAGAGGATGAATAGAGTAGTGAACCTGAACTATGTGAGGTAGAGGTTCTTTAGGTGAAGGTGAGGTAAGAAGTTGTGGATACATTTCATGGGAGACAGAAAAGGGACATGGGTAACATCACTTAAAGGGATAGTAATGTTTCACAATAAAAGCAGCTTCAATTAATCTTCATAGTATTTGAGCCATGGAGAGTGTTATTCAAGAGTAATTGAATGATAAATTATACTCCTCTCACCCCTTATACTGATGTAACACTGCTCACCTCAGAGCAGCAAGACTGTCCAGATGGATCACAGAGAGGAACCATCTTTAGTGAGCATAAGGAAAAAATGAAAAACCTGTCAAGGGGGGCAGGGTTTGCTTATTCTCACAGTAAGAAGATTGTCCCTTGTGTGAGCTGTCTGGCCCCAGAACCAGATTCCACATCTGAGGGGAGGTGGCTTACACTAGGTAAAAGGGGAGGGGAGGTGATACTTTATAATTCAATTACTCTTGAACTATAGCTCTGACAGTATTTAAATAATACTCTCTATGGCCCATATACTACTAAGATTAATTGGAGCTGCTGTTTTTTGTAAAACATTACTACCCCTAGCAAAGAGGGACCAGATCCAGCAGGGGAGTCAGGTTCTGAGTAAGGTTTGAACATTCAAAAGTGAGCAAGAGAAGAGGGGAAGCTACTCATACAAAGAGTGGGGAGTGAGAGGTTTTCAATAGATGTCTGACAAGCTGCCCAATGTAGATGATTACCAGGCTGCTCAGTGGCTCAATAGTCTACTGCCAGGGTTCTCAGATTCAGGGGGCCTGGTGCACTTACATCACCACCACACCAGCCCTAAATAGTTAAATAGTGAAGTAAACTAGGGCTGGAGTGGTGCAGGCATCAGGGCCGGATTTGCCATTAGGCAAAGTAGGCACCTGCCTACAGGCACAGACCAACGAGGGGCACCTGCCATTTGGATTTTTTTTTTTTAAATATTCTTTAAAAAAAAAAAAACTAGCCCGCCCCCCCCAGTCTTGTACCTGATGGAGCTCCCTCGTCGCCTCTTTAGGAATGCAGAGCGCTGGGAGATGACATCATCTCCCAGCGCTCTGCATTCCTGAATAGGAGACAGCGCGGGAGCTCCATCAGGTGCAAGACTGTGCCAAAATAGGCACATACAGATCTCCTACCACGGAGTTAGGAAACGGACAATGGGGGGAGGCAATGTGAGGGCAATTTGGAGCTAATGGGGGGAAAGTTGGAGCTGATAGAGGGCAATGTGGAGCTAATGGGGGGCAAGTTGGAGCCAATGGGGGGCAAGTTGGAGCTGATGGAGGGCAATGTGGAGATGGTGGGGGCAAGTTGCAGCTGATGGGGTGGGGGCAATGTGAGGGCAATGTGGAGCAGGTGGGGGGCATTGTGAGGGCAATATGGAGCTGATGGGGGGCATTGTGAGGGCAATGTGGAGCTGATGGGGGAAATGTGAGGGCAATATAGAGATGATGGGGGGGAAACGTGGAGATTAGGAGCATTGTGGAGGTATCCAGTGCAGATGGCCCACGGGGGGGGGGGGGGGGGCTTCAAATTTCTGTGCCTACAGGCTCCTGAGATGTAAATCCAGCCCTGGCAGGCATCAGCACACATGTTGAACACTCATTCAGACAGAAAATCTAGAAAAGACCAAAAGCGCAAAAAGAGACAAAAGGGGCAATCTAAGTGCAGTAATTTATTTCTCATATAAAAACATAAAACATTCTTATTCCATTCTACTCATTGGGCTACTTGGTCTTAATGCTCATGAAGAAGCAGAGTTGATCCTCAGCAAAAATTTGTCAGAGCACATATTTTCCCTTCTCACTAGGGACTGGGTCCCTTTCACGCCCCCCTGTGGTTTCCTCCGTGCTTCTGTGTGCTAGTTGTTCACCTAGCTTTATGAGCGGGGTCTTTGTTGGCTTCCATGAGTTACCATTACAGCCTGAGTGCCTGTCACATCACTTAATAAACACCTTTTGGCATGATTAAACATACGGACGATCTAAAGACTTGCTAATTGGGAGTATCCTTTTCATCATTCGCACTGATATAACACCTGCACATACTGTAGATCTACTGCATCAACTTGAGAAACAGAGGAATTGGCAAAGATGCAACGGACGTTTGTGGGAGCAGTTCATTGGCTTACAGGGAAGGGACCCTGTGAGATGCATTAAACCCAAGGGGGTTAGAATGGAATAAGAATGTTTTCATATGTGAAATAAATTGCTGCACTTAGAGTGCCCCATTTTGTCTCTTTTTGCACTGTTTCAATCTTCTCTAGATTTGCTCTGCAAAATGGACAAGTATACTTTTGCTTTGAACAGCATTTATCCCAAGAAGAGAGACCATCCATTCCTCTTCTTTTCACTCATCCATTTTGTCTTATTTTATTATCATTTAGGAACTCATTGCTATCAGACTGGCAACCATTTATTTTGAGACTCTGTTTTGGTATCATTGAGACCAAGTTTTCATACGTTGTTCTTTGTATTATGGTTCTTAATTATTTGAATAATTTTTATGTATTATTCTCTATTTGGTCTTAATCATTGTTTGACTTTTTATTGTTGATGTATATCTCTTTGTATACCTGAAAGCACTCCTTTTCTGTCTATATACTGTTCCATTTGGATCTGTTGTGTGTTATATATATAGAGTCTAACGTTATGCCGCTGTGCAGTAGTTAGGTTAGGGTAGTTAGTTTAGAATAAGGTTATGACAGTTTAGAGTAGTTAGGTTAGGGTAGTTGTAGGGTACAGTTGTTAGGGTTTGGGGATGGTTTTAGTTTTAGTTCATTTTCTTTCACGTTGGGTAGGTTAGGACGGGTAGGTTAGGGTAGTTAGTGTTGGGTTAGGGTAGTTTGGAGGTACAGTTGTTTTAATAAGACAACATTGTAAACATGCCATTTTGATGCAAGCAACATTTTAAACATGCAATTGTGACACAAGCACACAAATCTGTCACATTTTGATACTGGACCCCTGTCATCTTTCTAAATGTTCCACTCATCACTTGATCCAGTTCTTCTCTCTTTCTTTCCCAGTCATGCTAGTCTTTCCCTTGTCACTTGCTTTTCTCCCTTTCTCTAGTCTTCTCTTCCTTTGTCTCTCCTCATTTCACCCCCTGCACCTGTCTGTTTGTACTAGTATCCAGAGCTGCTTTGTAGTCAGGTCTATGGCTCTGTATCTTTTGTCAATGACTCTGTACCTTTTTGTTAGTGATCCTATACACGTTGTCAAGAATAAGGTGACCTGGAACCTTTCTTTTTATAAAATAATCTGCTAGCAGCCCCCATCTCCCTCTTCATGGCTCTCCTTCCCTCTCTTCCTTGACCCCCTGCCTCTCTCTTTTGTTCTCCTTGCCTTAGTAGCTAATCCAGATGTGTTCAAAATATGATCTGTGGGCCTTTCCCTCTCTTCCCGCACCAGCAGCTTTGCAATTCATTACATACCTCCTAGGCCTCAAGGGCTAGACAGTGCATCTGAAAGACATACTTGGTGAGACTTTAACTATCTTAGCCTTCAAGTGGATCATTCCACTAGAAGTGCCAACACAACAGACATAGTTAAAACCCTACCAAGGATCTCTCTAAGTTTCAGTAGATCCCACTGGTTACCCCTTGGAACTCAAAGGGTTGAATGATAGCAGCATAGATATAGCTGAGTATCTTTAAAGTTTGAAGCCGATGTTCCCCTGTTCCAATGCACATACCATCCCACCTCCCACATTTAAATACACCTTCCAATATATATGACCCCAGTCCCCGAGCCACCCCCATTCAAACACACCTACACCCCAACCCCCAGACTCCTCCTCAAATAAAGTATGTTCTGACCATGGAAGGATTTTGGTTAGGCCAAACAATATATATTTTATCATGGTGCATTGGTACAAGAAGGGTTAACTACAAGAAAAGTGTTTTCTTACCATCGATAGGTCCATGTGTCAGAAGTCTGCTTCAGCCACGCATGTCATGTCACTGACAGCCTGTGGGTCTCTCAACAGTGCTGTTCTTCAAAATTAACCCTTTCAGTGCTCCAGAAGATTGTTAGGGACAGCACTCACAGGAAAGTGGCACAATTATGGGGCAAAACAACTGCACTGTATACTGGATACATTTTATTCCCCAAATTCACATAACACCCTGTGATTAGAGGAAAGTATGTAGTACAATTGTTCAAAAAGGGGGCAAGATCTAAACTAGAAAATTATAGACCTGTATACTTGACTCCTGTAGTAGGTAATATACTAGAAGCGCTACTAATTGATAGTATTGTGGACTATTGGAGCGATGCAAGAAACATTCGCATCAGATAAAGGCTTTTTTGTGCGCAGATACATTTTGCGCATATTCTAATCCAGGAAGCTAAATACCCAACGCTTCTTGAATTGCGCATAAAAAATTACATTTTACAACAACAGTACACAGACGTATAAATTAATTCGCAATAGCAGTTCTTGCATTAGGCGCATTCGCTATTCCACTCACACAGATTCATTAATCTTAGCCACGCCCACAAAAAATAAATATACACAGCCATTTGCTAATCTTGAATTTTCATGCGCAATTCAACAAAATCATGCGCAAACCTATTCCCTAGTGGTTTTCACATGGGAAATAGCGATTGCGCATGTTTCCTGCATCGTGCCAAATGTGACAACCAGCAACATTATTAGTAAGAGTCAACATGGTTTTATGAGGAATAGATCATATCAAAATATCTTACTTGCATTTTACAAAAAAGTAAGTGGTAACTTGATGTAGTGTACTTGAAATTTCAAAAAGCTTTGATGCTGTGCCTCACAAACTGGTTAAACTGAACCTTTTTGAACTGGTGTAAAGTTATAAATAGAGTGCCTCAGGACTCAATCCTGGGGGTCACTGGGTTGCAGAATCAAATATGCTACATAAACAGCAAATGAGGAAAATATTTGGGAATCCTTATACAGAACACAATATACAATATAATTCTACCTCTTTATAAAGCCTTAATAAGACAAAATTTAGAATATGGAGTACATTTTAGGGCACCATTTCTTAGTAAATGCATTATTGAAGCACAAAAGGTTCAACAATGTGCAACAAAACTGATAAGGGGATAGAAAGATTTTAATTATAAAGAGAGACTAGTCAAACTGGGCTTCTTTACATTAGAAAAGAGACATCTAAGGGGGATATGATTACCATTTACAAATATATTTGAGATCATTACAAAGAGCTCTCTGGAGAACTATTTACTCAAGTAGTTCAGCAAAAATCAGGAGGTCCTCCATGATGATTAGTGGAAATGTGCTTTAGACTAAAGCAAATGCAGGGATTTTGGAGTCAGGAAGGATATTTTTTACTCACTTCCGGCTTATTTGGAAATGGTTTCAATGGGGTCTTTTGCCTTTCTCTGGATCAACAAGGGTGATATGGCGTGGCTGAACTTAATGGATGCATGTATTTTTTCAGCCTCATCAACTATGTTACTACATAGTTACTATTAGGTCTTATTATCATAAAGGCAAAAGTGGAATATTGTGTATAACAAAGTCCATAGATAGATATTTGAAGCTCAGTTTTTACCCTGATTCATAACCACTGTCCTGCAAAACTAGTGAGGGCGGTGGAAAATGTATCTTGAGAAGGTGTAGTGCACTTTCCACCTTGACTTGACACATTTTTACTTTAAATCTGAAGTCAGCAGGAGTTATGCATCCCTCTCCAGCTTCGCTAGTCTTAAATACCCTGTCAAGACTTTGGCAGTTCTGGTGGGACAAGAGGATTGTTACCTTGTCAATCCCGTCAAGTACATGGCAGGGCACTGCTGAAGCTAGATCAGGATGTGGGAGACCCTACCAGCTTCAGATCTAAAGTAAATTTAGCTTTTTCTTTCTATTAGCAGGGGACTTGTAAGTTCCCCCTGAAAAAAATGCCAGTGTGTGAGGGAACCTGTGTTTGTGCATATAGGCATGCATGCACCATGATTACCACATTGGTCCACACACAAATTCTAACTCTAAATATGTTTTTTTTTACAGAAAGACTTGCTGTTCTCATTTTGTGGTATATTACCCTACTGGTCTTATTTATGGTATTTTGCCCCACTGATCTCACGTTAAGGTGTATTGCCCTGCTGTTTTCACAGTATGGTGTATTGCCGTGTTGGTCCCATGTTATGGTGTGCTGCCTTGTTGGTCTCATCTATTGCTGTACAGTGCTGCTGGCCTTATGTAATACTTTGTTAGTTTCTGTAGTGGATTATTGCCCTACTGTTCTCATGTAATACTCTGCTAGTCTCATTTAATGGTATATTGCGCTACTGATCTCATGTAATACTGTGCTAATCTCTGTAATGCTATATTGCCCTACTATCTAATGTAATACTTTGTTAGTGTCTGTAACTGAGTATTGTCCTGCTCTTCTTCCTCATACTCTGTTAGTTGCATGTAATGGTGTATTGTCCTGCTGTTCTCATGTAATACACTGCAAGTCTTCTATAATGGTGTATTGTCCTGCTTATCTCATGTAATACTCTGCTAGTCACATATGATGGTGTATTGTCCTGGTGAATTCATGTAATACTCTGCTAGTCACATATAATGGTGTATTGTCCTGCTGATCGCATGCCATTTTCTGTTCATTACATGAAATGGTGTATTGTCCTGGTGAACTTATGTAATACTCTGCAAGTGTCTTTAATGGAGTATTGCCTTGCTGTTATATGTAATACTCTGCTACTCTTATGCAATGATGTATTATCTTAATCTGTGTGTGTGTGTTTATTTTGGGGGGGGCTTTGCGCAGGTGAATGAGGGTAGGACCACTGAGTGTACGTGATTATGAGAATGGATCTACAGTGTTTTTGTATATGTGTGTGTATGTAGACCAACTGTGTTTGTGAGTGGTTTCACTGTGTGTATGTTGGCAGGCACTGTGTGGAATGGGGGAGGTAGTACTGTATATGTGTATGTCTGGCCGCTGTGAATGTGTGCGTGGATGCAGGTGTGTCTGACCACTGTGAATGTATGTGCGTCTTGGAGTTACAAAGGAATCTGTGAGTGTCGCCTGCATTGGGAGTGCAATTCTTCGGGTTCCAGCAGAGATGGTGGTTCCTCTTTGCGCACTGTTGTGGGACATTCAAAAGCAACTTCATCTGCTCAGTGAAGAACAGCTTCATAGGGTCTCTCTTTCACTGGAAGGTGAAAGAATCATTGAAGTTCCAGCAGTGACTGGTACCAACGAACCTGAATTTGTTGAATTTATTATGGACTACCTAAGAAGTGATCAGCTGAAAAGACTAGAAGATCAAGGTATGTCTTATCTACTCATCGTCAAAGACAGGATTGATAAACTGAAAACCAACAAGGAGACCACACCAGTCAGGGACATTGAGAACAGTGACAAAGAAACATGTAGTGGGTCCTTAATGACAGAACAGGTATCCCGGATGGTTAGGCTAACTGATGTTGCTGCCTTATTGCCACACATGGTGGTGTAATTTCAGATTGTGGTTCAGACCTGACTGACAATTGACCCGATGCTTAACCTAAACTCCGAAAAAGAGACACATCCCATGCATGCTTAAATTGTGTCACTGTATTGACATCTACCACTTCTGCTGGTAGGCTATTCCACTTGTCTACTACCCTCTCAGTGAAGTAAAACTTTCTTACATTACATCTAAACCTGTGTCCCTCTAGTTTTAGACTATGGCCTCTTGTCCTAAGGTTTTTACTCTTTTGAAATATACTTCCATCCTGTACTTTGTTGAATCCCTTCATGTATTTGAATGTTTCTATCATATCCCCTCTCTCTCTTCTCTCCTACAAGCTATACATATTCAGATCATTTAGTCTATCCTGATATTTCTTTTCCTGTAGATAGGGCCGGATTTGCCATAAGGCAAAGTAGGCACCTGCCTACAGGCGCACGCCACCGAGGGGCGCCTGCCAATTGGATTTTTTTTTTGTTAATTCTTTAAAAAAAATAATAAATAAATAAATAGCCACCTCGCTGGCTGCGCCGGCGCCTACTCCATGTTGCCCTCACACTGCACCCCCCTCCGTTATCTGTTTCCTACCTCCCTGGCAGATCTGTCATCTGTGCCTCCTTTGGCACAGTCAGTCCTGTAAGTGCTGGAGCTCCCGCGTTGGCTCTGTAGGAATGCAGAGCGCTGGGAGATGACATCATCTCCCAGCGCTCTGCATTCCTGAATAGGAGACCGCGCGGGAGCTCCAGCACTTACAGGACTGACTGTGCCAAAGGAGGCACAGACGACAGATCTGCCAGGGAGGTAGGAAACGGACAATGGGAGGGAGGCAATGTGAGGGCAACATGGAGATGGTGGGGGCAAGTTGGAGCCGAAGGGGGGCATTGTGAGGGCAATGTGGAGCTGATGGGGTCAATGTGGAGCTGATGGGGGGCAAAATGAGGGCAATATGGAGCTGAATGGGGCAATGTTTAGGTGATGGGGCAATATGAGGGCAATGTGGAGCTGATGGGGGGCAATGTGAAGGTGTTGGGGGCAACGAAAAGGCAATATGGAGATTTGGAGCATTGAGGAGATGGCCGGGGGGGCGCTTCAGATATCTGTGCCTACAGGCTCCTGAGATGTAAATCCGGCCCTGCCTGTAGACCACTCACCATTTTAGCAGGGTTCTATATCTCTCAAACCATAATGGTTTGAGAGATACAAATAAGTGAACATACTCTCTTTTAATTGTATCTACCATATACTTAATACTTTTTACCTGACATTACTATCCCTTTAAAGAAAACAGTAATGCAAATTGTGATTACTTTAAATCTGTTTTGCCATTTCTGAAAGAGTATTTAAGTATCCTGAATGTGTTAAACTGGTATATCGTTGTGTCAATGAAATACAGGACATTAGTATGAGGAGCAGAAACATGCCTTGAGACACAGTTATGTGAATTGTGAATATATTGAAGTCAATTGAACTGAGTATGCAAGTTAAGCATCTGTTGTGAAATAGTGCACTAATAGTAATTTGTTTGTGACTGTAAACAAAGAGATTATGTTGTTAATGTTATAAATGTAATAAAAAAAGTGGAAATAAAAAAAACAAAGAACCAAAACACAGCAGAATGGTAAATGCTCTTGCTTCTCATTATTTCTACAGATGTTGCCTCTCATTCGCCCATGTATGAGACTGGTAACACGTCTGCGTCTGGCCACTGTGAATGTATGTGTGTGTTTGGTCACTGTGAATGTATGTGTGCATGTCTGACTACTGGGAATGTATGTGATTGTGTCTGGCCACTGTGTGTGAGTCTATGCTGTGTGTGTATATTCAATGTATTTGTGTGTAGCAGCTGTGTATGTATGTGTGTGTGTGTGTGTGTGTGTGTGTGCAGGCAAAGGGCAGTGTGCACACTCTCAGAGGATACTATGAATGATTTTGTTGGTTGGGGGCATGCATTTTACAGTATCTCGTTGCTTAGATTCAGGCCTGATGTCCTCCACATACATGGAATTAATCCAACCTGCATGAGATCCTTGTAGACCCTTTGGCATCCAAGGAGTTAAAGATTTATTTGAGTATATTAAATGCTAAATACGTAGTTGATACTTGAAAGCAAATTAATACACAATTCAAGCAATGTACTTTACTACTTGTAATTAAAAATGTTTGCCTGACTAAACTGGTTCAGTGTTTTAAATCATCATTAGTTTCTGTCATATTACTTCAGACAGTTCAGGAGTAGATGGAGATGAATACATTGAGAAATTTCTCTTTAAAGGAAAAGACAATGGTCCAAATGATTAAAAGACTCAGATAGATGAGAGATTAATTAGTTTATTTATAATGACTTACATAAACCTGCATATTTGAGATCAGAACGCATTCTGAAAGATTTCATAATAAATTATTCAGGAAATAGAACAGTCTAAGACTCTTAGTGATTTTGCGATGATCAAAGATCACAAACAAGAGGCTCTCAAGAACTTTAATAAGCTGATGTCTGACCTTATGAAATTACTAAACTGGAAAGCCTTTCTCACAAACTTTTGTACTCAACCAAACCAACTTGATTTTCTATGGTTGTTTGTGTTTTTTTTTGGTAAAGATGATCATCACTTTGTTTTTAACAGTCATAAAACATACCATCTTAAGTCTTTGAGCCCTTGAGAGTCAAGGCACTGCACAACTCACTTGCACTCAAAGTGCTAAATAAGAGGCCCCAACAACCCGTTTTCACCAGCATCTAGACCTCTCTCCTTTGTACCCAATATCACAGCCAGCAGATAGCTTTCTCTTCTAGGCACCCAACATCCCATCTAGCAGTTAGGCCTCTCTCCTTTGCACCCAACAACCCATCAAACAGATAGCCCCCCTCTCCTTTGCACCCAATATCACAGCCTATAGATAGCCCTCTCTTCTATGCACCCAACATCCCATCTAGCAGTTAGGCTTCTCTCCTTTGTACCCAACATCCCATCCAACAGCTAGCCCCATCTCTTTTGCACCCAATATCACAGCCTACAGACAGCTCTCTTTCCTTTGCACCCAATATGCCACCTGACAGCTAGCCCTCTCTACTTTGCACCCAACATCCCTTCCAGCAGCTAGCCCGCTCTTCTTTGCACTCAATATTCCATACAGCAGTTACCTCTCTGCCCCCTGAACTCAGCTACTATTCCATTAGGTAGCTCTCTCTCTTATGAACATAACCTTTTTCCAGAAGCTAGATATCTCTCTCTACTCAAAAATTACTCTTTTCCAACAGTTAGTTCTAACGTATGCCATGTCAATGACTTTCACAATCGAAATTAAGCTTGATTCGGCACTATGTTCTTTACCAGAAACCTTGCGTTGGGATAACCATCATATCATGATCTTCCAAATCCACCAACACCATTAATATCAGGGCCAATGTTAAAAACAAATCCTTTATTTTGTAGCTGATTAAAAAAACACTCCCATAAGTAGCAGAATATTTCCATTTCACTTCCTCTAATCACCTCTTGTGTTCCACACTGCATTAGTGATGAATATATGATAGCGTCTCTGGTTCATGATGTGGACCAATCAGTAAAACAATGCAATTAAAATGTAGAAATAGCACAGAGACAAATGTTGGTTACAGAAAAAAACCTCAGGATTAATACAAGTAGTGTATATTCCACTTGAAAGTTCCTCAAACACACTCACATGTGAGATATTCCTCTTCAATCTGACAAATTGTCCTTTTGGTAAATTTTTGATAACATGTTCTAGGTGACAGCTTTTAGCATACAAAAAGTTATTTTCTGCTGAAGATTTCCTCTAACTGCTTGTGAAAACATTACCTCTAAGAGGATATCCTATTATAATGAGATCCAGTTAATTAATAGTGAGAAAGGAAACAGTGAAAGAAAAAAATTCTCTGTTTGCCATTCTCTATGTTTGCTAATAAAATGGAAAAAGATGTTAAGTGATCATTCCCTTAAACTGATTCTGCTTATCCTCCTCCTCTTATATAGTAATTCACTAGGATGTTTGTCACGATGCAGTCATGTGCAGTAGAGACTGCTTGTGTTCGGGAAGCCTCTACTGTGCATGATTGCATCGTGTGAGTGAGGCAATGCAAGACTGCATTGAGTGGAGCAGTGCGGTAGCGGCCTCTTACCTCTTTGAGTTCCAGAGGGGTACACAACACATTGCAAAGCAATGCGTTGCGTACCCCTCTGTCACTCAAAGGGTTAACATTACTCGGACCTTGGCCCGTGTACACGGGCTTTAACACTAATCCTTAAATATAAGAATGAACAATAAAATAAGATGAATCCTCCTATATAATAATTCGCTAGGATCTTTGTCACGATGCAGTCATGCGCAGTAGAGACTACCAGAGCACTGCGCTGCATACCCCTCTGCCACTCAGAAGTTAACATTACCAGGACTTTGGCCCGTGTACACAGGCTTTTACACTAGTCCTTAAATATAAGAAGGAACAATAAAATAAGATGAAAGAGGATATTACAAAAGGACACGGGACTTCCAACAGCATCCAAAATACGTGGATTATGATTCAGAATTACATAACAATAGGGAAAATCTACATTTGGGAGTTAAAGACTTTGGTTGCAGACAGCTCAGCTTCAAGAGCTCTAGAGGAGAACGGTTGACAGGCTGAAATGGATCTGTAAAGATTTAACACAAATTTAAAGTCAAGATCTAATTCTTTTGCTTTGTAGTGTATTTTCCATAGCTCAATTGCTTCCAAAAAATCCTTGGAGAAGAAATTAACATTGTTGTGAGAAAATGTGGACTGTACGGGAGCATGTAATAATCTTATTCATAAGAGGAAGTATCCGCAAAATGGATATACCGAGAAGAGGCTCATATAAAGGAGTGTTGTGGTTCTGCATTCTGATCACTATAATTCTGTAACCATGAGACAGTAATCCAGTAAGAATATATATGTTGTGCTGTAGAGTAATTCCACATTGAGTTATAAAACCATTATTACACAACTTGGTGAAGCTGGCATGCCCATAAAAAAGAGGCACAGCTGGAAAAAAATAGCAGAATAGGAATTTCTAGACCAGGTTCTTAAAACCAGATATGCCAGTAAAACCAGGGCTGCATTGTGAGCCCCTGTGTCATGGTGTGACTATGAAATTAACACACTGACAAGTACAGATGAACTTAATATAAAACTTTATTAAGTACAATAAAGACAGGTAGTAATAAGACAGGCTGGTGGCAACAAATGACAACAGTAGTAAGGTAATGACACAAAGTGGCAGTAGATGGTAACACACCTTCATGAGACCAGGGAGGAACAGTGAACTCACTTTCCTCACCCTTCACCAGGCAAGTGAGCAGTAATGGAATGGCCCTTGGACTACACAGGTATATGCAAGGATAGTGCGGGTACACCGCATACACGGAATGAATGGCACACCTTCACGAGACCAGGGAGGACTAGTGAACTCACTATCCTCACCCTTCACTAGACAGATGAGCGATAATGTACGGCCCAGGGGCTCACACGGGTAGATGGAATAACAGTGTGAGCATACAACGCTTATGTCTGGATAGTACACCTTCACAAGACCAGGGAGGAACAGTGGACTCACTTTCCTCACCCTTCACCAGGCAGGTGAACCGTAACGGAATGGCCCTTGGACTTACACGGTAGATGTGAGGGCAGTGCAGAGCACTCCCACACACACACAGTCGACAAGAAATGAAAGAGCGCACCAATACCCGGACAGGGTATACAATAGGCTGATAGCCAATACTGAGGCTCAATAAGGCAGCACGCAAAACTGGGACGGCCACGGGAGGTCAAACACACGGTATGACCAACAGGCGCTGCTAACGGAAGAGAGCGCAGAGCGGAAGGCACAGGTAACACAGAAACCAAACCGAGGCACGGAATGGTAACGGAGAGCAACAATGGAGAGAGTAACCCAAGAGGCAGCCAATGGTCAGAACCGGATCGGGTAGTCAGACGTTGCCAGTGGTTGTAGCCGGAGCGGGTAGTCAGACATAGCCAGGGGTCAGAGCTGGAACGGGATAGTCAGATGTAGCCAGGAGTTAGAACCAGAACCGGTAGTCAGACGTAGCCAGGAGTCAGAACTGGAACGGGTAGTCAGATGTAGCCATGTAGTGCACAGGAACAGTAATGGACCAACACAGCAATAAGCTCAGGTACACCACGAAAGGGCAAAGGTAATGACACAGGTTGAGGTTTAAAAACCCTGACAGGTGGGTGGAGCGATGAACTCACCAACAAGTAGACCTATATGAATAGCGAGAGCGACAGTCAGAAGTAAATAATGTTGCATATTAGGCAATACTGTGAGAAGCAATCACGGGGCACAGTGATACCCTGGTACTCACCTGCTGCATCTTATCTGCTTCACACATTCCAGTTTCCTGTCCTGCTTTATGAGGTTCCCCCATAAACCTTTGTATTGGCCATGAAAGCCAGCCACAGACTTCTGGGTTGCTTTCATACAGAGGAGCTCAAATTTCGGAACCCCCCCCCCCCAATGGGTGATACAAGCCATTCTAAAGCTGTACAGGCTAGATAAATCTCCAGTAGATTTGCAAAGCAATACATTGGATATGTCAATAATCACTGCTTTTTTTGTGGAGGAACTCAAGGGTCCTCAGTACCAACACTTAAAAAAAAAAAAAATACATTATCACATATTTATTATTTTTGCAAATATATTTTTTTATGGTGCCACAACTGTTTTACAGAAAAAGTCCAAGTTAGGCAACTTGAGGCCTACAAGATTACAATTCACATCATTCCCAATGGATACCTTTTTAGCTCAGAACAATATTGAGAATTATGAAAGATGGATTCAAATCAGATAGGATGTTGATCCAAGGAAATGTTCGACTGCCATTTGGAGTCAGGAAGGATTTTTTTTGCCCACTTAGAGCTTAATTGGAAATCGCTTAAATGGGTTCTTTTTTTTTTTTTTTTTTTTACCTTCCTCTGGATCAACAGGGATCATATGGCATGGGTTGGACTTGATTGGCACATTTTTTTCAGCCTCATCAACTATGTTAACATATTTCTAAGATTTTCCTCAGTAATGAGCTGCAAAAAAAATACTGAAATAAGTCAAGGAGATCGGTTCCTAAGAATAATAATAAACTGAGTACACGACTGTCCCATTAAAATTATAGTATTAGGGGGAAATAGTCAAACTGAGTCAATGAAAACATAATCCAGTATTGAGAGCATATTGTAAGTAATGAGATGTTAACATTCCTAGAAGTAGAGGAGATTTCTGACAAGCAGACACAGTTATCAATGGTAGAACTTCACCACTGATGAGATCATTTGCTTAGATATCACGTCCCCTTCTGGCTCATCTTATCTGGTTGTTACTAGTAAACAGCTGCAGTCAACTGCTAGGGCAGGGCTATCCAAGTTCAGTCCTCAAGGGCCACCAATGGGCCAGGATGTAAGGATCCCCCTGATTAAGCACAGGCAAGTTAATCAGTTGCTCATTTATTTTGGTGGCCCTTGAGGACTGAAGTTGGACACCCTGCACTAAGGCATGATTACGAGGTGAGTAGAGATGAGGTCTCCAATGATATCAAAGTTGGAGAAATCTTAGTGCATTTGGCTCCGTAGAATAACAGAGGAACTGGAGACGTGATATCACTGGAGAAGTCATACTTTATCACCTTTTTATCGTGCCTTAGTGCAGGGTGTCCAAGTTCAGTCCTCAAGGGCCACCAACAGGCCAGGATTTAAGGACTGCCCTGATTAAGCACAGTTGATCCAGTCAAAATGAATGTGCCACTGATTAACTCACCTGTGCTTAATCAGGGAAATCTGTAAATCCTGGCTTGTTGGTGGCCCTAAAGGACTGAACTTGGACAGCCCTGCCCTAGGGTATCATCACTCATTGCAGTGACTCATTGTTCACCAACAAAAAGAGCTAAATCATGGGCAAGGAGACCTAGGCGCCTGCCTAGGGCCCAGTGACTTGGGGGCCCCCCTGCTAATGCTACTCACTGACAGTGTCTGGTACTGACAGTGATCCTCTTCTTGAGCTTTCTGCCTCTGTTCCCTTATCCTGCACACCACAAGGTCTCAATAGACTCAATGAAGGGAAGCAAGTTCCTTGATTGCGCATGCGTATGTGACCTTGCGGTCTGCGTACCATACACAGAATAAGGGAGGACAGAGGCAGAGAGAGCATGAAGTACAGTGCAGCTGTCCTACAGCCGCCATCCTCTTAGCTGCTCATGTGGCGGTAGAAAATGGGGGACAATATTGAGGTGAACAATGTGGAGATGGGCAATGTGGAGGTGAGCAATGCAGACAATGTGGGCAAATCCAGAAAGGATTGCGGCAGGAGTGGGTGAGGGGGGCAACCTGGAGGGGGGCCCCAATTTGGGATCCTGCCTAGGGCCCCATAGAGTCTTCATTCAGCTCTGCCAACAATTGAATGCTATAGAGGTCTCCAAGGCACTGCATTCAAGACGTTAAAAACTATGTTTAATAGGAGGTGTGGCCTGGCAGCCATACTGGATGATCACACTTTATTGCTGTTCCATAAATTCACCTACTAATCTGCTGCCATCCAGCTTTATTCTTCGACTTTGTACCTCTCTGGTCTGCGAATCTATCTCCCCTGGATCTTGTGCTTTCTGGAGTTACCTCTGGAAGGGTATTTACATCTTTGGTGTCCACTCCAGCCTGGCGAGGGCCTAGTCCGCAAGGCTACGGCCTCGGGTGCCAGTTCCATCTGCTGCTGCGGCTTGCCTGTGACACTCTGTGATCCTCTCGACGGAGTTCCACGCCACAGAGGTTGCGGTCGGGAGACCCTCCCTATTTATATTGCTGTGGAGGTGAGGCTTGGTGCTGGAGGACGCCTGGATGAGGCTGGGCCTGGTGGAGCTGCCTGGGCCTTGATTGCGGCTTGGTGCTGGGGGACGCCTGGATGAGGCTGGGCCTTGTGGTGCTGCCTGGGCCTTGATTGAATCGCCACTCCTCTTCATCCTGTTGTGTCTGGGCCCATGTCTCAGGTGTACTGCTGCATTGCTGCCTAAGTGGTCGGACATCCCTGCATCACCCAACCGCCGACCTGTAGATCTTGCTGGGCCCCTTCCACACTCGGCTCCTGCCATCAGTGCACAATCGATGGACATTTGAGTGGCCTCTGTCAGGGGCTTGATCTGGCTTGGCTAGTGACTAAGGGGACACTGGTTGCTGTCACTCTACCTGCTCTCTTTTGGGTGTCCTGCTGCCTCAGTATAGCCTGCAACCCTACTCTCTGCTGCAAGGATCCTACCCTGCTTACTCAGCTAAGGCCCACTCCTCTGCCTCCCCCTACTCCTTTCTAGCGCTCATCCGTTTAATGTTTTTTCTCCCAGTACCTGTTCCCTCCCATAGGCTCCTCTTCTGTCCTCCACATATTCCCTCTGAGATTCCTCCTGTCAGGGGGTCTGTACCAACTCATAGGGGATGGCTACATACTCCTTCATCTACTTGCCTCTATTAGCACTATGTTAGACCTCTGCAGCAAATCTGGATACTGCCCATACCAGTCTCGAGGACACACCAATCGTTACCAATCTCTACCTGCTGCATTTCTTCTTTGTGGACTTTGGTCTCATTGGATACTCAGGCCTTTGGTCTTTAGCGCCTTGCAGGGTGAGGTGCTTATCAATTACACTCTACTGTTAACTACTGTCGGCTGAGCTGTATTAACCTCCACTGTTGCCTGCTCCCCCCCGAAGCCGTCAACTACTGTGCCTGCTGCCACTACCAGGACTGTTAACCTCATCCTTGACCACGTCACCCTCTGAATCCTCTCCTGTGTTTATATGCATGCTTCTGATCTGTGCCTGAGTCTACTCTTCGTTCCATATTGTTTCATAGAGATCGGCTGCATGCTCCTACACCTATTCATCCCCATGTTTGTTATTTTCCCTTATTTGTACCCCACATCTGCCCCGTGTATTATTATGGCCTTGTAAGTCTTTCTACTGATTCAACACCATTTTTGTACTTGCTATTACATACTCTTAGATGCTTGTGACGCTACTACTGTCCTTGAATCATCGTCCTGTTTGTTATTTTCCCTTTTTTGTGTCCCCTATGTCTCCCATATATTTTTTGGTACTTAAGCAGTACCTGCTCACAAGATGGCCCTCTCTGGCTTTCGGCCTCTTGTCTTTGCAGCGGTGAGCTGCGGGGCATCCACGACCATGTAAACTGTCTTTGTATCTTGTGGACTTCCCAGTCCCTTGTTTGTGGTGTGTAGACATGTGATACTTCTGCTCTGTGCCCTCCCAGCATCCTTCTCCAACTGTGAATTCATCCTTGTTTCCTCAGGCACTTTGCTCAATTATTTTTCTTTATTGCTGCTATCATGGAGCGTTTTGTACAGTCTGCGGATCAAACTAAAACCCCGTGCCCTCAGTGTGGAGAAAAGAAGCAAGACAAAAATAAACATCCTGAGGTCTCCCTTGCTGTGGAACACGCTATGGACTCCTCCGCTGTGGCTACAACTGTTATGCCGTTCACGATTGCTGACGACACTGCCAAACCAGTCCTTCCATTGCTTATGCCAGTTCTGGATACTAAGCTGGATGCACTCCAGTCTTCTATTCGCTCTATCTTGGGCGAAGTTAAAACTCATTGTGAACAGATCACGGGTCTTACACACCGAGCGGATGACTGCAAGATGCTTGTGGATGACCTCCGTGTTGCTATTCACAGCTTGGAGGCCACAATCTTCGCATCATTGATCTGCCTGAGACACTTAGAGCCAAGGATTTAACACATTTTCTGAGCACAGAGTTGCTGATACTTCTGAAAGTGGAAGATTACAGTACTCCATTTGTCATTAAAAAGAGCTCATCGCCTAGGTCAGTCTACCCTGTCTGAGGGAGGTCGTCCTAGGCCAGTCATCTTTAAACTCCTGCATTACGAGACAGGCAACGACTCCTCTTTGCCTACAGAAAGATGGACAGGGTCAAGTATCTTAATTCTCAGCTCTTGTTGTTTCAGGACTTCTCTGCCAAGGTTTCCGTGCAGTGGCGTGGTGTTTTGGAAACCTGCAGCAAGCACGGCACGTCTTAAGGTGCTAGATGGTTCATCCACTCACTGGTTTGATTCACCCGAGGAAGCTCGAGAATTCTATGAGAGTTTGTCAGCAAGTAATAGTGAAAAAAGGGCTGGGGATCATTGCTAGTTATGTTACTCTCCACCTCATCAATTCCTGGAGCTGTATCACCCTGGATATATGTGACTTTTATGAGGAATGCTATACACCTGTTGAGGCTTTCCATGTCTTCTTGTTAGCCTCTTACTATGGACACTCTCCTTTTGACAACTGTCTAGACATTTGACCTCTTTTACATTCTGAAGGGAGTCTCTGCAGCTTTAATGAACATGCCCAGGATAATCTACTGTTTTTTGATGTCCAAGTCACTTCATCTTGCCCCCACATGTATCATTTGAGAGACTGCTTACTATGCTGCTATACCACGTCTCCTACACATGGACCTTTTACATTGCATACAACTCCCCCCTTTTTTTTTCTCATTATGATTATTCTTACTATAGTTCTGTTGATGACTAACTCTCGTTTTCTTCCTTATAGGTTCTGGGATCTTGTTCTCTGTCAGACTCTTCCTCTGGACCGGCTGTGATTTTTTTCCCCTGCGTCCTTTTTGGGTTATCAAGGGGCCAGTCTGATAGAGAATTTATTAGTTGCGCCAGGGATTGGTGTCTTGGAACGTGGGAGACAGGGGTGGGTTGGGTGCTCTCTGGAGTGGCTCTATATATAAGTCATTGTTAATGGGTGGGTGATAACTTTCCTGATGAACTGAGGTTGAGTGGTATACCCATCAGGACCTCTTGGGCTGTGTGGAGATGCCGGGCTATGGGCGTGATGTAGAGTATTTTGTCTGATTTGTGGGACTATTTTTGGAGCTTATCTCACTCCATCTTGCCCCATCTGTGTCAACTAGGCAACTTATTGCTACAATGCTGACATATGTCTCATATGCATAGGCTTTTTGCAATGAATGACACCCCCTTTTATTTTCTGTTCCATTGCTGTTCACTGCAGTTGTTCTTGCTGCTATTGCTAGCTCTCATTTTCTACCTTACAAGTTATGTGATCATCTTCTCTGCCTGGCTTCCCCCCGGATGAGCTATAAATTTGTTCCGAGTCCTTTCCGGGTTGCCTGGGGTCAGCTGGACAGGGAATTTCTCTGCTATGCAAGAGTCTGAGTATTTTGGGATGTGGGGGACAGTGATCGAATTGGTACTTTCTGAAGTGGTTACATGTCTATCACTCTTGATGGATGGGGATGTTTTTAGTGATTACTGATTTGCGGGTTCCTCTGAACTGTTTGTTGACTGAGCTTCCTTGGGGGGGGGGTGCAGTGCCATGGCAGGGACTGATTCTGTTGTCTATCTTGGCACTGGGATCCCTGGTTTGTTATAATGCCACTACTATCGTTTTCTTTACATTACTCAATCTGGGATATAGTCCACAGGTTCATAAGAACTAAAGTACTTTAATATGCTGATGAGTCCATTATGGACTAAGTTTTTTGTGTTTGTTCTGTCTGTGTCTATTTTCTTGTCGGTGCCTGCCTCTGGGTGGTTTGATCTGTGGTTCTCCTGCCCCCTTTGTTCTTGTCAGACTAGCGTCTCCTCGCTGGCAGAGACATTGGTTTTCTTTATTTCTGCTCACACTTTCTGGCTTCTCTGTCACTGGCTGCCATCATAGTGGATTCATCCTGTCTAACTAGATCTACTCCTCATTCTCTCTGCTTTACTTCCTGGAATGTTGGGGGCATACACAGTCCTGTAAAGAGTAAACAAATTTTGAGTTATTTACTCTGCTTGCATTCTCAAGTTGCTCTATTGCAAGAAACTCATCTCACAGATGACGAACATGCTAAACTTCGAAGCGAATGGGTGGGGCATTGTATTGCTGCTTCCTATTCAAGCAAGAAGCGGGGTTTTGCCATTCTTGCCCATAAATCCCTTGCTTTTGTACCTTTACAGACTATTCATGATCCGGAATGACGTTTTCTGTTGGTACACTGTGAGAAAGACCAAAAACCTTTTGTAATCTGCAATGTGTATGCCCCCAATGATCCTACTTACTCTTTTTCGCATCTCTTCTTCCGCCCTTATTGCCATACACTCCCGGTAATATTTTGCTGGGTGGGGATTTTAATATTATTCTTAACCAGCGATTTGATAGAGGCGGGCACCCTACCATCTCTGAAGCTCCTTCCTTCAATCCCTTGCAATGCTTTATGGATCAGGTCCCTTTTACTGACATTTGGCGCCTTACTCACCCTACGGACCGACAGTATAGCTTCTTCTCTCATTCCCACGGTACTTTTACCAGGCTAGATTATTTCTTAGATTCCGCGGCTATTCTCCCTTTGGTTACTGCCTGTCAAGTTCACAATATCCTTATCTCGGATCATGCGCCTGTTACCCTGCATCTGTCCTTTTGTCCTCCTGTGCATTCCTCCTTTTCTTGGCGTTTGCCATCCTTTCTTGCCCAATCCCTTGCTTTCTGTGCTAGTCTTCAGAACGCATGGCTTGTGTTTCAATCTGATAATGCTCTTCACTCTTCTGACCCAGTTCTATTCTGGCCGGCGGCTAAGGCTGCTTTGACTGGTCATATCATCTCTTATGTTACAAAGCTTCGGAAGGAAACGGCAAATAAACTTGCGCAGCTACAGAGTACCTTCATCGCTCGTTACTCCGCTTACCTTGCTGTGGACTCGGCTTTAAACCGCTCTAAATATCTCAATGCCAAAAGGGCATATGAAACGGTATTGTTTACCGCTGCCCAATTTCAATTTTCTAAACGTTCAGCGCATTTCTATCGCCATGCTAACCTGCAAGGTAGGCTGTTAGCTCACCTGACTAAGCTTACACGTGGCCCTAATATTATTCATTCTATACAGCCGTGCAACTTGACGGTCATAATACGGCTTTTGTTACATACTTCTCCAAAATATATGGCCCTTCTGTTCGATCTGATTTTTTGCAGCATTTGTCTTTACCTATACTCACAAATGACCAATGCTCGCTTTTGGAAGATCCTATCACTGCTAGGGACCTAGAGCTGGTGCTTAAATCCTTACATAATGCCAAATCATCGGGCAGGATGGTCTTCCGGCTGAGTTTTACAAAATCTTGCAGGAGGACATTTCTCCCACATTATTATCTCTTTATAATACTATATTCAATTCACATGTCATGCCCTCTTTTTTCACTCTTGCTAGGATTATCCTACTGCCTAAGACTGGGAAAGATCCTAACCAGGTTGAATCTTATCGGCCGATTATAAGATCTTTAGTAAAGTTATGGCGAATAGACTCAATCGACTACTGCCTCAGATTACTCTGGAACGGACTGGCTTTATTCTGGGTTGGTACTCTGTAACTAGTATTCGTACTGTGATTGCGGCTATTATTAAATCCTCGGACTTTCCTTGTAACAATAATCTACTTATAAATCTTGATGCCGAAAAGGCTTTTGACAAAATCCTTTGGCCTTATCTATTGCAGGTTTTAGAAATCCAGGGCTTTGGTCCGCTGTTCCGTGCTCTAATTGAACAGTTTTATACTAAGGCCCAAGCCACAATTTTCACTAACTCTGTTAATTCCTCTCTCTTTCAACTTTTCAGGGGTACCAGACAGGGTTGTCCCCCCTCTCAAATTCTCTTTAATCTAGCACTGGACCCCCTTCTTCGTACATTATTGGCCTTACCGGATTTTCAGGGTATCAGGGTGGGAACTGTGGAAAACAAACTTCCACTCAAAACAAACAGCCTATAATAAGTCCTAGATTCCATTCCACATGAGTGGATCTTTTAGCCTTTTTAAGACTTGCTATCCCATTCAATCTGCTATGTATCTTGAACTGATAATTAATTGTAGATATGACAGCCTTGGGGTTCAGTTCCATTTTTTAAATAATGGGAGTGCACTACAAATATGACTATAAAATGACACAGAGCTGAGGGGATGATTGGGTACTGGTTGGCGTACTTTTCTAACCATTTGTGTGCCACAGGGGTGTGCTATGCACAACTCAAAATTTGGTTTACGTTTTTATCTAGATCTTCAAATGCTCTCTATTTCCCCTTCATATTGCTCAATACCTTTGAATAATAATTCCAGCTTTGACTATTTATGTTTGATGAGAAGATTTATAAGTTCCTAAAACTTTGTTCCTGAAAAGACTTATTGGGAGAGATGTATAAAACTGGATTAATAACTAAATTGTCTGTAGAATTTTTCCAAAGCGACAAAAGTATATGTATAAATGTTTAGCTACATTTTCACTAATTACAGTCAGTCTACGTTTTTGTAAAGTAGAGTAGCATTCTCTCAAAACATATTTATAAAGAAATTCACTAATTGCACCAAAAATAAAGGCAGTTTTAGTGATTAAATCTTAATGCCAGGTATCACTGTTCTTAACTGAAATATGTAGCAACAGTGTATAAGCTATGTGTGTGTGAACACAATTATCATTAGTGAATTTTCTCACCATATTCTCAGACATTCATAAATTTGACTTTACTTCTTTATTATTATTATTCTTTATTTATATAGCGCCAACTAATTTCACAGCGCTGTAGAATTGGGAATAGGTATTAAATAGTACAATCAGATGTGGACAACAGAAGGATCAGAGGGCCCTGCTCATGAGAGCTTACAGTCTACAGCTCTATAAATATGATGACCCATTGTGGCGGGTTTTAGTGTCAGTTCTTAATGTGGATTTACCACCCCGCCTAAACTTGCCCGTAAAGAATTACCCATCTGGCGACTAGCTGCTCAATAGTGCTAGTCACCAGAATTATTACCTCCTTTTACAGAATTCCCACTGCTCCCGGGACTGACAGCCAGGAAACAGCGCAGACATCTTTGCATAGTGACGCCTGCGCTGTCAGTCCCTTCTGGTACCGTGCGTCTCCTAGCAACGCCTCCTAGAGAAGAATGGGACTGACAGCACAGGCGCACAGACGTCACTATGCAAAAATGTCTGTGCTGTTTCCTGGCTGTCAGTCCTGGGAGCAGTAGGAATTCACTATAACGAGGGTAATAATTCTGGCAACTAGCACTATTAAGCAGCTAGTTGCCAGATGGGTAATTCTTTAGGGGCAAGTTTATGCGGGGTGGTAGTTCTGCTTTTCCTGTGGCGTTGTACATTACTATTGTATGTAGTACTCCCACTTTTATTAAGTTTTTATTTAAATGGGGCTAAGCAATGCATTAACATTGGGTGCTCTAGAGAAATCTTCAACGCAGTGTGAAGAAATGCATTGGAGGCCATGCTTCTTCTTTTTTTTATACTCTTTATTTAGAATTTTCATTGATAATGTGTGGCCTTGTGTTGAATCTAGGTGGCTGCTACTGCTCAAACCCCTAGACACGCATATCACTCAGTACAAAACAGCATGCAAGATGAGCATTCTACTGCTACAGCTGGAAAATCTTTATTGTTCCCTTCGGGTCCCCTTAATGATGGGTGACGTGCCAGGACCATCACAATTTTTTTCCCTGAAGGACCGGTGACGGTCCTGGAACACCACCTACTTTGTGCTTACAGTGCTCCTGTTGGAGGACTGTAAGCACGAAAGAGGCCTGAAATTGACCACTCCAAGACCGGAGCGGTCTCTCTCAGACCCCCATTCGGCACACCAGTATATGTAATCAGTCACTTGTGCTAAAGTGCAGAGAACGATCAAAGCAGCCCTTAAGGGAAGGTAACTTCCCAGGGCCACTGATTGTTAAGGGGTTAAAGTAGAACTCTTACCTCCCATAAAGTTATCTGTAATCAAATATTCTTCCCCAATAAAGCTTCAATCTGTTTGTTTTTTAAAAACTGTATGGTAACGGAGATATTAGAAGTTAAAGATATACCTGATGATGTCACAGGAGGGATTGCTGCTGTACATCTCAGTAGCAAAAGGCTGTCAATCACCTCCCCTCCTCTTCCTCCGCCATGTTGTGCCTCATTTCCTCTTACTTCAGGAATTCGCAACTCTTCATGTGACCTGGAGCCCATTGATTTGTTAGTCTCTGAAGGAGGAGTGAAAGTGGTATGGCATGGGAGGAGGAGGGGAGGTGATTGGCAGCCTTTCGGTACTGAGCTGTACTGCGGCGATCCTTCCATTGAAGTCATATGGTATATCTCTAACTTCTAATATCTCAGTTACCATACAGATTAAAAAAACAAAAAAAAACAACAACACACAGATTGAAACTTTATTGGGAAGAATATTTGATCACAGATAACTTATGGGAGGTGAGAGTTCCACTTTAAAAGGGATTATAAACATACTCTTCCTATTAAACTCTCTTTGACATCGAGTCACAAGGTGGCAGCATTGCATCAGAAAATATCTCCCTCTGTAATGGACAGATTTCACACAGAGCTGACTGCTCACTCCCCATACACTGGGTAGGGGGCAAACAACTGGCAGGGGTTTCACAAAGTTTTATACTCGGTTAACTACCCTAAAAAGTGTGTGCATGCATGTATGCATACAGAGGGCAGGTTGTATGACCACTACACCCAACCACATGTAATATATGGGGTGCTCAGGTGTTTAAAAATAACCGTTTGATTACCAGAGAAGTATGCAACACAGATCTTCCAGATCATATAAAATCAAACAGTTTTTATTTGTGCATTGTGAAATCTAACATTGCATTAACTGTGTATTCCTTTGTGGGGCTAAACAGTTAACAGAAAAAGGGGGCCTTGTCTTAAAACCTTGATCACCCCGGCCTAGAGCACCTGGTTTTTCTGAGCACTAAGCTGTGCCTGCCACACCCACATTCTGTGCTATGGGTTTGGTCGAGCAATTCAATATCTCTACAACAGACATCAGATCCTGGTTAATTTATCAAACCTTTACTGGTGATTATTTAACCACTTGGATGCTTCAATAAACTGAACAGATCTCACTTTAACCAGGGACACATAGAAAATATGCATAATTCAGAGCTGCTCTGAAATCAAAACAGCCCTGCAGTATGTAGTTTAAAAGTCTCATACAAATCAATAGGGATTTTATATCTGTCCCATATGGATCAGTTGGTTTTCTTTTGAACATAGGTCCATAGAGAAGGGAGAACAATGCACATTGAATTATGAAAGTGATGTCAGAGACTTTGTCCTGGGGGACCATACAGGGTTAATTCTAATTGTAGGAAATTAGCTGAAATTCTGTTTAAAATGTGTTCAAATGACATCATATGTGAACAATGAGCCATTAGTCCAAGGTAGGGAGTGAAAATATACTAAATGACATTTATGGTGATGGAGTGGGTTTTGCCAGACATTCTTAGTATGTTATCTTATGAGAAAAAAAACTCCCCTATGAGAACGTCTAGAAAATGACAGAATTTATATGACGTTTCATGCCCTCTTACATACATCATTGATGACATAAAAGCTGATTATATGTAAGAAATTTAAGTAGAGTAAGAGCTCCACCTAGAGTCTTGAGAGCATTATGACTGGGATATCCGCATTCCTTGAATAATTTGGGATATATTAATATCCAATCAGGGCAGACCGGTGATGTCACGGTATAATGAGATGGATCTTTATCCAATCATTAGAAAAAGGTGGGGATAACTGATAAGGCAAAATTTGTCAATATAATCCCCAGATACTGTTAGTTCAGGGTCTTTTTTTTGACTTCCTAAAAGAGGGTCTTTGGACTCAACTTAACTGGCTGAAACAGAAAAGGTGACTTCCTGAAGGCTTTGCTGATCCTGCCATCTCACAGAGAAATACTCAGAAACTTGGATTGGTAACTATATCATTTATTCATTTAGATTCATTTAATCCAGAATTTTATAATTTTTCTTCTGTTTGAAGAACTTAGTTTTATAGTTGTCTTAAGTGGACTGGCCAACCATTTGGGATAATTTATAATAAGCTAGATTTAGCTATTAAATTCTGGAAATAATAGAATCTATATAATTATTGGGAAATGTTATAAATTGCCAATCAGTGTAATACAGTATATAGCGTGGGTTATTTATATTAGCTAATATTAATCTTGGTATTCCTAGAGTAATATTTTGTGGTTCTGGGAAGATTATAATAGTTAATATTTGATACAGGATATTCTTTGAATCCAGCTATTAACCTTTTAACCGCTACTTGTCTGTTGTTAGTGGTGTTTTCTTTGGAATTCTCTGTGTATGTGCCAGGCTTATATTTTGTAATTTGAAAGTATTATCTCAATAGACAAAATAACTGCTGGGTGTGGCATCTGTTTAAACGTGTGTATTAACCCTTGGAGTGCCTATAGGTTTTATATATAGGTTGCTGTAGTCAAAATTATGATAAATGTGCATGAAGTAATTCTAAGTAGATTATTTGTGTGATTTGGTTTGACTATATTAATTGCAATTTATATATTTTATTCAGAGGTATTCAGTATTGAATTCAGTAGATAATTAAATTATAGTGACTTAAATCTGGGATTCTATTCCAGTTATTCCCTAAATTTAATTATTATTTATATATGATACAAGGAATTGTTAGAGGAATTATTTAATTCATCTCACAATACCCATTACATCATCATTGGCATAGTCTATACAGTTTCTGGGGCAGAGGTATTAAGAGACCCTGCAACCAACTGTATTATATTAATTGTAACAATCAATTAACCTATTCTATGCTGCTGAATGCAATTATTGTTATTATACCTCTGGATATACCTATAGGTGGTTAACCCTTGCACCGCTGGTAATCTTTATGATAAATAGTGTGGTTTGATTTTGTATACCTATTAGTATTGCTAATCATTTATATAGTTCATTGTTGCTGATATTTATATATACATTGTATTTTAATAAAATAGATATATTTTTGTACAAATATGAAGGATTGATTCTTGTGATCAATTCGTTACTGTGAAGTAGCGTGTCAATACATATTAAAGATAAAGTTCTCGAATTATTTTATATTGTCATTTGTCTATTTAAGTGAAGAAATCCAACCTGAGTGGTTCTCTGTTTAACCCTTTGGATACCTTCATATAAATAGCCCGACAGATTTTTGGAGGTCCCACCGAGATCTTTATATAGGATTGACACATTTGTCAAATAATTTTATTGACAGATATATTACACAGTAACATATTTGTGCATAAACATGTCTCAGGCAACTTCTTCAGTGTCTGATCCAATGGAACAGAGACCAGAAGAAGACATGAAATGGGCTGTAGAAGGGAGGTTAATTTATGCCATCCATTCTCGCCTCAAAATTAAGAGTGATGCCCAACAATGGTGCAGTGACATTGAACTACGAGTGATATCCCAATTTGATAAAATGTGGCAGCCTGATAGCTTCTATTATCAAGCATTGAATAGGTGTATAGATCAAACTAAGGCAAAGGATTTGGACACCCAGATTTTATTAATTGTGCCTGAATTGTTAACTATTATAGGCTTCCAGAGAAACAAATTGGAGGCTTATCAAAAGGTTGTAGAGCCACTAAAACAGGCACTAAATGATCAGACTGAAAAGATTTCTGAGTTAGAGGAAGAGGTGCGTAAGTTTGTCAAAATTGCAAACTCACAAGAAGAGCATATTGAGAATCTCCAGCGCCAGGTAAATGGGCTAGAGAGCAGGCGTAAAACAGCTATTGAGGAAATGTGGTCTACAAAAGCACATAATACTGCCCTTAATGCTAAAATGTGTGATTTACAAGGTGAGATATACATTTTGCAAGAACACATTAGGCAACTCCAATCCCATTTAGACAAGCGGGTTCAGGAGAATATAAAATTGCGAGAGCAAGTGCTGGTATATCAGACCAGTGATAATGCCCCTAAAGGGGATAAATCACTGGATCTAGATATGTTTAATGTCTTGTCCAGTCAGATCCAGGAATTGTCAGAAAGAATGCAGGCCCTTACTGCTTCTGATTCTGACCATACCCCCTCTGAGATGGGACAGGATATTAGCCCTGACAAGGTAGTTCAGGCCCAACCAGCTATATCTAGTAGTCATCAGGATTACTCACCTGGGAAGGAGGGGGATGTTAGTCCTCAGAAGTCACACTTTTTGCTGAAGTGTGATGATGAGGGTAACATCCCAGAGCAAGCCACACACCCTGCACCACGGAGTCTTTTAACAGGGCACAGTTTACCCTCTAACAGGGAGTCAATGATCAAACCTCATAGGAGACCAATGCCCACACTAAATAGGTTTGAACAGGAGGAACAGTCACCTTTAGTTGAAGGAACTAAGATAATAAGATTTCTGAGAGATACCGTGCCAGTTTTCCACAGAAAATCTAAAATATCCATAGTGAGTCATTTAGACCGTTATACTGAAACACTTGCATCTCTAGGCCTTCATTCTGACCGTCATAAAATGGATTATGTGCCTTGGGTTTTTGATGTTTCAGAGAATTTCTTTTTCAGTTCTTTAGCTGAGATGGGTATCACTACCTGGGAGGAAACAGTGGAACAGATAATCCTAGCGTTTGGTCCTTATAAAACTCGCCATGAGGCTAAATGTGCTATATATGCACTAAAATGCAGGCCAGACCAGGACCCCAGGCAATTCTTGTCAGAGCTTAAATGTGCATATATCCTTGCAGATAGGGACGCAGATTTTCATTCATATGAGTTCAGGGAACTGTTCTTTAATGCTCTGCCTAGATACATGAAAACTAATCTAGCTAGGGATTATTCACCCCTATTATCACTAGATTGGTTACTCACTCAAGCTATTAAGCTGTATAATGCCCAGCAGAGTGAGAATACCCCAGCTAGGGACAAGAAGCCTGCCTCCCAGTGTGTAGCAGAAACATTGGTTGAGGAGAGTTTGCCCTTTGAATCTGGCAAGAGAACCTATGCAGAGGTGTTAAAATCTCCACAGGTTCATAAACAGGAGCCAGGACAGAAGGGACCTGCCTCTGTTAGTTCCCAGGGGTCTAATAACTCAAATGGTCAGAAACCATTTTTCAAGAGATCCCAGGGATACAACAAAAACCAAAATAGATCCAAGTTTCCCAGGAGGTCCAAAAAGAGTAAAAACTCTAATAATCAGGGGGCCCAGCAAAATCAGCAGAATAATAAGTCTGATTCTGGGAACCAAGGTCAGAAGCAAGTGAGTCTTAAGGTCCAGGTTAACAACCTAACAGATATGATGGCCAAAATGATGACCACTATGGCACAGCTAGGCCAAAGTCCCAGTTCTGATACCCAGCAGGCATCTAACCCTTTTTTAGGGACAGCCCCAGGAATGGCAACTGCCACTCAATAACAGAACAGGGTAATGGTAAGCAGGCCTTAGGGGAAAAGAATAACATTGCTTTACCCTATGTAAGTCCTATAATAACCGATAATATTTTAACCAACAGGAATGCTAACACATTTTCTTTACATGATGTAAATGCTTTGTGTGACTCTAACATTTCTTCCTTATTTCACCCACAGCCAGGTACACATAAGTCCATCCCTGATGATGTCAATTCTTTTCCCTGCATTCCTTCAGAACAGGTTGAAGGAGGAGGAGGAGTGAAGGGGGATGCTGCAGCTGTACAACATGACCCAGTGGTCAGCAAGTCTGCTCCTGTAAATTCAGGAATTAACCCTTGCAGGCAGTGGAGGGATTATAAGACGATCTTACATCGTAATTATTTATGCAAAATGCATGAATTTGAAGGAAGATATTTTATTGATGTTACATTGCAGGGGCTTGATGACCTAATCATTTCCAGTCTCCTGGATACAGGGTCACAAGCTACCATCTTATCTAGCTCCCATTTCCATCAAATTATGGAGGAAGCTTCTGTAAAGCCAGTGTTAAAGGCATTTGATGGATCCCTAATAAGCGTAGGAGGTAACCCCTTAAACGTATTGGGAACCACATGGTTACATTTTAAAATCGGTAACAAATCATTCACACATAAGGTCATAGTAGTTGAAGTTCCCTATAACAGGTTAATTATAGGTGCCGATCTACTGCGGCAATTAAGTCCCGTCATAGACTGTGTGAATAATGTCATCTGGTTGCAGGTTAAAACCCCAATCAATTATGAGCGGGCATTGCAACGCCCCCATAGAAATGATCATGTGGTAGAGGAAAATAGGGATACTATTGAAATTCACTTTGTCAATAGCCAGAACCCTAATCTCACTGTCTTACAGATATCTAATACCGATGCTGAGTATATGGAAGGTGATATTTCCATCAAGGCGTTACCAGAACAGATTCAGAATGTGAAGCTAGAAGGCGATGTCTTAACCATCTCTCTTCACAGATCGCCCTCTGAACCAGCAGATCCAGAGAATCATTCTCAATATCTGACGTCTATTGACAATACAGGGGGTGAGTTGTTTGTTTCCTTACAGGTTAAAGACTTGGGGAGGATCAAACAGGCCAAACTGAATCTGAAATTGGAAAACAGTTACATCAGTAACAGCCTACTGATGGAGGTAAGAGATCCTATCCATATTAAGTATCTGGCACCATATGATAATTTGGTACATGACCTAGATGACGATGCTACGAGTTATAACGTTGTTGCGAGGTGTCTGTTATCTATATCTCTAGGTGACAGGTCCGCCAAACATGTTTTTCTTGTAGTGGAGAATCCCCAACACCAGATCTATATAGGCAACGATCTAATACATCGTTTTGCTGCCCAGATTGATCTGGTGAATAACAACCTATGGACTAGGTTAGAAGGGAACCCTTGTGGATTTCAGGATGACTTAAAAGCCCTGAAGTCATGCCAACTGTTGCCATATGCAGTAAAGTTACAGGTAGCTAATAAGGTCACTTTACCTGGTGGGGCAAGTCAGGTCCCCATAGCCTTGCAGGTTCGTAGTGGTCAGAACCTTGAGAATCCTGATGCATTAATATGCCTCTCAAATAAGATTCAACAATTAGGAATTTCTGTATCACACACCCCTATGGTGAGTATTCGTAGAACACCAGTCCACATAGTGGTAAATAACATAACCCCACACAGTATTACCTTAGAGAAAGGAACTGTAATAGGTTATGCTCTGGATTCAGAATACTATACATTTGGGTTTCAGAACCAAGTAATAGGGCTACTACCTGATAATTATCTGTCTGAGGAGCAACTTGTTGAGCAATTGTTTTACTCCCTTCCAGAGGGACTGTTTTCCGTCCAATCTGTGTATCCATATAGCCCTGATACAGGTACATGCCGGATTGAAGAATCCTCTCTGGTATTTGAGCACCAGATGGAGGAACCAGAGACCCAAGAGTATCTGGAGGCTGTGGATAAGGTAAGAGTAAATGCTCATGATTTATCTACACAGCTTGAGGAAACTTATGAGTTAGGTAAGCCTGAAGCATTTCCAGGTTTTAATGAGCTAGTAGAAGAACAAATCTCTCTAGCCGATGCGTGCTCTGATGATGCTGAACGCCAACAGCTAAGGGAAATACTTATGGAATTCCAAGAGCTGTTTGCCAAGGATTCTTATGATTGTGGTTTAACAAACCTACACGTTGCCCGCATACAAACTGACCCTAAGTTACCTCCTGTATATGTCAAACAGTACCGTCTTCCACTTGCGTCCTATGACTCATTGGCAGAAATCATAAGGAACCTCAAGGAGAGGGGTATTATACGGCCAGTGCACAGCTCTTATAATAACCCAATCTTGGGAATCCTTAAACCCAATGGTCAATGGCGTTTGTGTGCTGACTTAAGGCAACTGAACAAACGTGTATATATGTCCGGCTGGCCGGTGCCATATATAGATCAATGTTTGGCTCAGATGCAAGGGTCCAAAATTTTTACAGCAATTGACTGTGCCCAAGGGTACTGGACCATTAAAGTCAGTGAGGAAGACCAATACAAGCTAGCTTTCACTTTTGGAGGAGTACAATACGCCTGGGTTAGAATGCCTTTTGGGTATATCAACTCAGGTCATGAATTTGCCGTTTTTATGCACAAGGCTATGCCTGATGCTATGGCTAGGGGGACTCTCTGCTATGTGGATGATGTCCTGATTAAAAGTACTACCTTCCAAAAGCATATCACAGAAATTAAATATGTATTTAATCAGCTAAAGGAAGCTGGTGTTAAACTGTCGCTCAAAAAGGCACAGATGTGCCGCACCAAAGTTAACTTTCTTGGTCATGAGGTGACCACCGAAGGGTTAAACCCACAAAGAAAGAAGGTGGAAGCGATAGTTAAATCTAAAACACCAACTAATCTCCATGAATTGAGATCCTTCCTAGGCATGATGAATTATTCCCGGAAGTTTATTGATAATTATTCAGAAATAACTAAACCATTGTTGTTATTATTGAAGAAAGATCAACAGTGGATCTGGGGTGAAGCTCAGGAACATGCCGTATCTGAGCTCAAGAGTAGACTCACCCAGGCTCCTTGTCTGGCTTATCCAGAAGGAGGTAAGCCATTTTTTCTTGAGACAGGATTCACTAATCTTAGTCTCAGCGGGGTTTTGTATCAAAAGCAGGATAACCTGAATAAGGTTATCGCATATGCTAGCAAATCCCTGTCTTCCGTGGAAATTAAATTTAATGACTGTGAGAAAGCTTTATTGGCTACTGTTTGGGCATTACAGAACTTTCGGAGTTTTATTCAGGGTGAGAAGATCATTATTGAAACCGCTCATCAACCTTTGCAGTATTTGCAAAGTGACCGGATAAAGGAAGGACACCTCTCCAATAGTAGGATCACCTCTTGGACTTTATCCCTACAAGGATGGCCATTAGAAATTAGGTATAAGCAAAACAGGAAGAATCCTGTAGCTCAAGGACTCGCCGAACTCCATGATTGTTCAGCACCTCCCACGGAGACTGATACCAGTGGAAACGATTACCTTGAGGAACAATTGCTTTCCCCCTATAAGGCATTTGACGAGAATTATTGCACAACCTTACCAACCGCGTACATTGACGGGTGTTCCTACCATGTCACTACTGGCAATGAAAGAAAACTGGTGGCAGGTATCGGGATTACCTGGACAGGTGAGTGCCCTATTATATCTAAAGGGTATAGTCTAGGACCACAAAGTAGCCAAGTGGCAGAACTCTGTGCAGTCTATAAGACAGTCCTCTTAGCTATTGAGCATAACATAAAGGAGTTTGTCATTATAACTGATTCTAATTATGTTCGCCATAGCTTTGTAGAATACCTCCCAGGTTGGAAAAGAAGCCATATGCTCCGATCCAATAATAAACCAGTGAAACATGGTAAACTGTTTTGTGAGGTTGACAATCTCGTAACATCAAATGGCCTTACCATCTATTGGAAAAAGACCAAGGGGCATTCTAAGGTCCTAGGCCCTGAAAAACAAGGTAATGATCTAGCCGATCTATTGGCTAAAGAAGGCGCCCTTAAGGGAGAGGCCTTAGATATATCCCATCTATTGGGTCCTGTACAGGTAAATGCCGTTACTAGGCAACAAGCCCGTAACGAAGCAGACACCCCGGTAGCACAGTGGATTCAAGACTCACCTAGTGAGGACTTGATTACAAGTCAAAAGGGGGACCCTATCATAGGGCTATTCTATAAGCACATAGAAGACCCCCTAAACCACCCAATTTCTGAGGAGGAATGGGTGGGAAAAGAAGACTTAAGGATCTTGATGAGGTCCAAAGCCCAATTCCATATACAAGATGGTCTGTTAATCAGAACTTCTAAAAATGGAATACAACAATGGGTTGTACCTACTGCATTTAGAGGTTTAATGCTCCAACATTCTCATGATGCACCTACTTCAGGTCATCGCGGTGATAAAATCACGTATGAGATTCTCCGCGATTACGCATATTGGCCTCATATGCTTAAAGATGTACAAACCTATTGTCAAGGTTGTTTGGTATGTTCCCAATTCCAACCATCTGGCCCCACTCATCGTGCACCACTACAGAAGAGGGGGATGTCATTACCATGGTCGGATATTCAAATAGATTTTATAGGACCGGTTACTAGGACAGCAAGGGGGAACAAGTATATGCTAACGGTTACTTGTCTGTTCACCAAATGGGTTGAATGTTTACCCGCAAACAATAATACAGCAGAAACCGCCGCTGCTTTGTTAATTAACCATGTGTTCTCCAGGTTTGGCCTACCGCAGAGGATTGAATCTGACAGAGGTAGTCATTTCACCAGCGAAGTGATGAACAAACTTTGGAAACTCTTGGGGGTAAAACGTAAATTACATATCGCTTACCGTCCTGCGTCAAGTGGTGGGGTGGAGCGATATAATCAATCCATTGTTAACATTCTCAAGAAGTTTGTTAAGGAATCAGGTAAGGATTGGGATCTTAAACTACCCCTAGTTCTCATGGCTATTCGGGCTACTCCTAGTGCAGCCACGAAAATGTCACCATTTGAACTAATGACAGGTAGAAAGATGGTCCTACCCCAGCACTTGCTATACCGTACGTCCGATCAAAATCTAATTAATGCCTCCACAACACACCAATACATAGACCAGTTACGCAAGCATTTACAACATGCATTTGCGTTTGCACAGAAAAATCTGGAGAAAGCAGTGGTAAGTAATAAGACTTACTATGACCTAAAAACCACCAAAAGGGAGTATGAGGTAAATGATCGTGTTTATCTATACAATTTTGCAAGAAACCAGGTAAAAGAAAAGAAATTCTTACCCTCATGGAGAGGGCCATATATCATTACTGATAAATTATCTCCAGTGGCCTATAAGGTTTCTATCCCTATTAATGGTGAAATTGTAGAGAAGTGGGTTCATATAAACCAATTGCGTGCTTGTCACCCTAAATCTCAGTTACAGATCATAGAAGGAGAAGCGGAAGAAGAACAAGGATCCTAAATAATCATCGGATGGATGAGTATCCTTGATTGTACAAATGACTTTGTCATATCTTGTTCTCTTGTCTTCTTTTGTTTCAGTGAAACATCGCTCTCTTTTGTCTGTCTGTGTGGCATGTATGTTCCCCACTAACACTCTAACATATCTCGTCAACAAATGGTTTGATGCTCTATGATTCTCTGAAAATGTTGTTATGCTAATTTTATTTTTCCTTTTAACAAGGTTTTGTTTGTAGCATACAGCCGAGGGTCATTCTTCTATAAAAGGGGGAAGAGTAAAGACAGATAGTGTTAGTTTATGATAGTTTAGCTTAAGGCTAGCAAGGGCTACAAGCAAACTGGTGCAAAAAAATCAATATACAGTAATCATACAGTACCATGGTCATAGGGATACTAAATGAAACTGTATTGTCATGTATGTATGCATGCAACAAATGTATCAATATGAGATCACTCATGTGTCATTTCTTTTAGACCAAAGAGTTCTTAAAAGACTAAGGTCGATTGACAGTTGCCATGGGTATGGACGTCAAGACCAAGGCCGTGATGTGGATCATCCTCCTTCGATACAGGAGTTCCAGCCAACTCCAGATGTCGTGATGTGAATCATCCTTCTTCTGTGACAGGAGTTCCAGACACAGTCAAGCGTGGTTCCAGTGCCTTTACCAAGAACCATTGGGCAAGAGATGCCGGAGGCCATCCTAACAGAGAAGAATTTGGATCCTAGAGGAGTTCTGCCAACCTGCTTCCATAAATCACCATCCAAGAAGAATTTGATAATTCTCCCACCACCTGTTCCAAAACTGGGAGTCTGATATGATCTGCGTGCCTTTTCAACTCAAGCCAAAAGTATGGAGATCCTTGAGTAGGCCAAGCAACTATTCGTATTAGACACAATATCTTCCTATCAACAAAATTGGTATATGGATTCCCTAATCAGAGAGATTGTTCCAATTATTGAAGAGAACAATAATTGCCTCGTCTTTTGGGAACAAGCCGATGCCATTAAGTAGTTGATGAACTGAAGCGAACTGTATTAACTTCAGAGACGATCCCAGTCACAGGAAGAAGATGACAACAGTCTCCTCCAGTTTAGCAATAATATTTTAGAACTTTTATCAAGTTAGAAAATCTTTTGCTAAAAGGGGGATTATGTCAGAGACTTTGTCCTGGGGGACCATACAGGGTTAATTCTAATTGTAGGAAATTAGCTGAAATTCTGTTTAAAATGTGTTCAAATGACATCATATGTGAACAATGAGCCATTAGTCCAAGGTAGGGAGTGAAAATATACTAAATGACATTTATGGTGATGGAGTGGGTTTTGCCAGACATTCTTAGTATGTTATCTTATGAGAAAAAAAACTCCCCTATGAGAACGTCTAGAAAATGACAGAATTTATATGACGTTTCATGCCCTCTTACATACATCATTGATGACATAAAAGCTGATTATATGTAAGAAATTTAAGTAGAGTAAGAGCTCCACCTAGAGTCTTGAGAGCATTATGACTGGGATATCCGCATTCCTTGAATAATTTGGGATATATTAATATCCAATCAGGGCAGACCGGTGATGTCACGGTATAATGAGATGGATCTTTATCCAATCATTAGAAAAAGGTGGGGATAACTGATAAGGCAAAATTTGTCAATATAATCCCCAGATACTGTTAGTTCAGGGTCTTTTTTTTGACTTCCTAAAAGAGGGTCTTTGGACTCAACTTAACTGGCTGAAACAGAAAAGGTGACTTCCTGAAGGCTTTGCTGATCCTGCCATCTCACAGAGAAATACTCAGAAACTTGGATTGGTAACTATATCATTTATTCATTTAGATTCATTTAATCCAGAATTTTATAATTTTTCTTCTGTTTGAAGAACTTAGTTTTATAGTTGTCTTAAGTGGACTGGCCAACCATTTGGGATAATTTATAATAAGCTAGATTTAGCTATTAAATTCTGGAAATAATAGAATCTATATAATTATTGGGAAATGTTATAAATTGCCAATCAGTGTAATACAGTATATAGCGTGGGTTATTTATATTAGCTAATATTAATCTTGGTATTCCTAGAGTAATATTTTGTGGTTCTGGGAAGATTATAATAGTTAATATTTGATACAGGATATTCTTTGAATCCAGCTATTAACCTTTTAACCGCTACTTGTCTGTTGTTAGTGGTGTTTTCTTTGGAATTCTCTGTGTATGTGCCAGGCTTATATTTTGTAATTTGAAAGTATTATCTCAATAGACAAAATAACTGCTGGGTGTGGCATCTGTTTAAACGTGTGTATTAACCCTTGGAGTGCCTATAGGTTTTATATATAGGTTGCTGTAGTCAAAATTATGATAAATGTGCATGAAGTAATTCTAAGTAGATTATTTGTGTGATTTGGTTTGACTATATTAATTGCAATTTATATATTTTATTCAGAGGTATTCAGTATTGAATTCAGTAGATAATTAAATTATAGTGACTTAAATCTGGGATTCTATTCCAGTTATTCCCTAAATTTAATTATTATTTATATATGATACAAGGAATTGTTAGAGGAATTATTTAATTCATCTCACAATACCCATTACATCATCATTGGCATAGTCTATACAGTTTCTGGGGCAGAGGTATTAAGAGACCCTGCAACCAACTGTATTATATTAATTGTAACAATCAATTAACCTATTCTATGCTGCTGAATGCAATTATTGTTATTATACCTCTGGATATACCTATAGGTGGTTAACCCTTGCACCGCTGGTAATCTTTATGATAAATAGTGTGGTTTGATTTTGTATACCTATTAGTATTGCTAATCACTTATATAGTTCATTGTTGCTGATATTTATATATACATTGTATTTTAATAAAATAGATATATTTTTGTACAAATATGAAGGATTGATTCTTGTGATCAATTCGTTACTGTGAAGTAGCGTGTCAATACATATTAAAGATAAAGTTCTCGAATTATTTTATATTGTCATTTGTCTATTTAAGTGAAGAAATCCAACCTGAGTGGTTCTCTGTTTAACCCTTTGGATACCTTCATATAAATAGCCCGACAGTGAACATATAAAATGGAAGCCGTTGCAGAAAATTATGCAGATAAAGCAGATGACCTAGAACAGGGCTGTCCAAGTTCAGTCCTCAAGGGCCACCAAATGGCCAAGATGTAAGGATTTCGCTGATTAACCCTTTGAGTGCCCGAGGGGTACGCAACACATTGCAGAGCAATGCTTTGAGTACCCCTCTGGCACTCAAAGGGTTAAGCACAGGTGAGTTAATCAGTGGCTCATTCATTGTGACTGACTCACCTGTACTTAATCAGGGGAATCCTTACATCCTGGCCTATTGGTGGCACATGGGCACTGAACTTGGTCTAGAAAAGAAAAAGTGTCAAACTACAGAATAGAGTCATCAACCCTTTCAGTGCCAGGACTATAAGCCTTGAGGTTTGTGAATTTGTTTCAGCATGGTTAAGCAAGTATAGTGTACTGCCTGACAATTAACTTCTCTCCCATAATTTAAAATAAATCAGACCTCATTGGGGGGGACATCAGGACCTCTTGATGCCCCCCCTGATATTGATCTCCTATCTGATCACTGTAGGGGATCAATACTGGCTCCCTGCCTTCACTACCTCCCTCCTCAGCATTCTGCAAACTTCTTGGTTGAGATGGAGGATCTGACGACTCACTTGCGTTAATGCTAATTAAAAAGGGAATTTAATTCCTTGAATGCCAGCAAGGTCTCCAATGCATTGAAACCTCTCTGTCATCAAATGGGTTAAAAGCTCCATTTAAATCAAAGAGAATTAGGGGGATTTTTTTTGTCTCTTCTGGTGTAGCTAGTCCCTAGTTTTTTTTTGTTTTTTTTTTGTTTTTTTTTAACTTACCACGCATTGCATCACAAAGCATTAGAGACCTCTGTACTATTCCATGGGGGAGGTGCACTATAGGGTGATAAGGGGCCAGGTTGGTGATATGATGGCAATTTTGTGTTGATGGCATATTGACAGCATGCACTAAGATGTTGTTGCCATCATATTCCTGTGTATCCACCATCAATCAATCTGCCACAATCTGCTGACCTAGTCATGAATCCACCATGCCCTCAACAAGTTTACGATTTTGCACAAATTAGACATTAGCTCATTTCCATAAGGAAATGCAGGTTAATGAGCCCATGTCATATTCACGTGGGTGTGTTTATATGTTAATGTGGTTGTTCACCACATGTACTAAACTCTGATAACAGCCTGAGTTATATGCTTCATACTGACTCAGTATGGCACAAATATTACAGATAATATTATACACTGAAATGCTTTGTCCTGACTCAAGATGGCACAAATATTACATAGTAATTTAGGGTGGATGAGCATCTCAAACCCTTCCTTGTTCTCCTGCCATACTCTCCAGTTAATCTATTAGGGCTTGCAATGCATTTTGACTAGCGTGTGCATAAAGAGCCATTCACCACTCTGCCAATCTCCACCTCAGCCAGCATTCTTCCTTCAAGCTCACTGCCATACCTTCACCAAGAAAGATGAAGGTGGCAGCGAGTGGGAGGGAAGAACACTGGCAGTACAACAACCCTGCATGCTAATGATTGAATGATCTCCCCCTCCCACTGCATACTTAGTTCTTAGTGCATATAGCAATGTGTGTCTATATCAACAAGGTGATATGCTCACCACACATCACCAGACACACATCATCATAACATTGCTCCTTAGTGCATCTCCCCTCAGGAGTTCAAGGCCCTATTTAAATCAATGGTAATTTTTACTGTCCCCTGTAGTGCACATGGTTGTCCCTCTCTACATCTCCTACTGTAAATGGCTCTGCATCTACATATGTGTATATAAATATAGCACCATGCTTATTTTACACACACATACATATATTACAAGGCACTTCCCCTTTAACTAGAGTTCCCTCCAAACAATGATTTGGAGCTCTATTTAGCAATCAAAGGGTTAAGCCACTTTTACCTTGAACGTTAGGAACACATTGCACTTACACTTCTTACAGCATTTTTCTGAGATGCACTATTACGTTATCCACAAGAAAGTCACTAGGGGGCGCTTCTCTAACCACTGGGAATGCGCACTTTGGGGAAGTGGAGGGTGTAAAGCATGAGAGCTTATAGAGGAACTTTCATCTTAAAGGGATAGTAATGTTTCACAAATACAGCAGCTTTTGGGGCTCAGGAAAGCTAGTTAGTGTAAATAGCCATCTTTATTGTAACTGTTATGGATCAGTTCTGCTATAGATTGCATACTCAAGCGGTCAATTGCAAGTTATGGGATTCAGCCTTTATCTGTACCATATACTATGTGGATCTGTTCGCTTTATGATTGCAAGCTCTTTGTTTCATCCGGTATCACTGTACACTCATTTGGTCTGTTGTCATATAGATTCATACCTCCCAAGTGTCCCTTTTTAGGAGGGGCAGTCCATCTTTTAGACCCAAATCCCTCTGTCCCTCTTTCGTACCCTGATGTCCCTCTTTTTAGGAGATCAGATTGCATGGTGTGTATATAAATGTATCATATTATTCTACAGCAATAAAACTCACATTATTGTTTGTTTAAACATCTGTAAATGTGTTTATAAATTAGTGTGTGTAATTAAAATACTTTGGTCTTGTTATAAGTCATTTATTACATTACACAAGGAGGTGTCAATCGGTTATGAAATAGCCTGAAAATTATCGGTAATGCCCCGCCCACCAGCCACGCCTCGAGCAACACCCTCTTTGGCAATTTGAAATGTTGAGAGGTATGTAGACTGCAGAGACTGCAGACTATACACATTCAGCTGCCCTGTTGTTAACAAGCTTTGTGATTCAGCCTGTATCTCTATAATACCCTTTGTTGGTGAGTTCTTCTATTGATTGCACACTCTGTAATTCAGCTTGCACTATAACATTCACAGCTGGGAACCCTCATGGACCCTGCAGGACTCTCATGGTTTGGAGTCAAGGTGTCTCAAGTAAACTCCTCCCCCCCCACTTTGGTATGGCTCCCTTTTCAGCCTACTTAACAGTACAACCTTAGTACAGATCACACAGCCACACTGTAGGAAGGGGAGCGGCTCAGCGGGGGCGAACTGCAGGCAGAATCTGGGTAGTCAGAGCAGCAGAAAATCATTGTTTTTTAATTGTTTAATATAAAATATGGAGATGCTGGAGAAGATATTCTGGGCTCTGTATACCCTCCTGCGGGTGCATTTGGTACTTATGGGTACTGCAGGAGCTCATTCTTATAGCACACCCATTTACTATTATTGTAACTGTCATTGTATTGGGGTTTTATTTTATTTACAGATTTCTTTATCTCTCTCTGTACATATAAGTGCCCATATTGTGGATCATGGGGCAAAGTGGCCATTTAATTGTAGCCCAGTGTCTAAGGGTAGTTCTCCTTCTAGCCTATATACTATATAGACTGTAAGATCTCGCAAAAAGGGGCCTCTGAACCTTTTGTTTTATAGCTTCCATTTGTACTGTTTTATGTCTATTCCCTATTATTCAGTGCTGCAGAATAAGCTGGCACTATATAAATAAAGTATAATATATAGATCATAATATGAGAGATTATTTTTAATTAGGTTTCTGTTTTATTTTACCCATTTTGTGTCCAGTTCAGTGGATAAACCTCCAAGACTCTAAGGCTTAATCCCCATCCCTGCTTTGTGTCCCTTTGAGGCTGCTGTACTATAAAGAACCAGAATAATGCTGGAGCAAACCAGTTGCACCATAAGGGACAAGTAAAACATTCACATTGATTTAAATTGGGCTTTTAACCAGCTGAATGCTAGAGAGGTCTGAACGCATTGATGAATGCATTGGAGAATGGAGACCATTCTCTCATTTGCGATGTTAAAATTCCCATTTTAATAATTGATAAGTTTGAGAAATTGTATTTGTTCCTGTGGTGCAACTAGTTTGCTCCAAAATGACTCCATGTACTAAGATCAATATAATGGCCGAAGTGTGTCTGGAGATGTGTGGCTATCTCTTTGCTATGGAGAATACAATACAACACACTACCATATGCACTAGGAATGATCTATGTGAGGGGAGAGCAAAAGACTCTAATCATTAGTTTGTAAAGTTGGCGTAAAGCTGGTGATGTGTTGGGGAGGACAAGTGGAGGAGCAGAGAGGATCCACTCACTATTGAACTTCAGCACCAAGAACAGAAGAAGCTCTTGCATAACCTTTTGCATGCAATCCTTATATAATAATTTGCTAGGATGTTTGTCACAATGCAGTCATGCGCAGTAGAGACTGCCCACGTTCGGGCAGTCTCTACTGCGCATGATTGCATCGCATGAGTGAGGCAACGCAAGACTGCATTGTGTGGAGCAGTGAGGTACTGGCCTCTTAACACTGCCCGGACTTGGCCATGTACACGGGCTTTTATACTAGTAGGGATATATTTGCTCACTAATGTGCTGCATACTCCGGTTGAACTCAAAGGGTTATAATGTACACAGTCTCCTGCCCCAGATGCTTAACAGCTGATTCATGTAAACACAGAACTGGAAGACCAGCTGTTAAATTCAACAAATGGGCTATTCACTGATCAGCTGATTAATATAAACACAAGATTGAGATATACTTCTAAGGCACTCTGTTTCTGTGACCTCCGACAGTATAGCCAGCTATTGGAGCTTAATGCATGTGATGAATAGCCACAGTAACATAAAAACACTACCTCAGAAATATGAAAATGGCTCATTAAGCTGTATTTCTATATGCAAACTAGCCATTGGAGCAGGAGACACTGCAACATGGTAAACCTGGCATATATGAGGTGTACACATTTCCATTAGTGAGGCTGATGAGCTGAATAAAAGTGGTATCATTTCTTGGGCAAATCAACTTCACCATGGGGAACAAATAAAAATGTCTCTTAGACTTTGTGAAGCAATACACTGGTTACTTCACTAGCATTTTGAAGCCTCATTTAAATGAAATAGAATTTTTCTTTTGTTTAAAATATTTTTATTGATTTTGACATATATAAATAAAATGACAAATAAAAAAATGTCCGTACATAGGAAGAAAATGTCATAGTCTTCCACTGGGAAGAGGGTAGAGAGGTCAGGAAAGTGAGATGGAGAAAGAACGAAAAAAAAGAAAAAAGTGATGGGGGCTATCAGATAAGGGGGAGAAGGGAGGGAAGAAAGTGAAATCAAGAACAACGATAAAAACAATAAACCGTTGCCGAGTGGTGCTGCAGTAAAGAATGTAGCATATTACACAAGAGTATTTTGACATAACTACTGATGATCTCATCCTGAGTAATGAGTGGAACAGTAAATATTATGTAGATGAGGAGACGTCAGAAGAGAGTGATATCTCCAGGCAAGTCCAACATTCAAAGAACTCAAAGACCAGACCAACCATATTCTCTGATGTGCCAGCCCCTTACCTCGTGCTGTCTGTATAACACTCTCCTGCACCCGGACAGACTCCATGGACACGACCCATTCCCTGAAGGTCGGAGGGGTGGATTGTCTCCAAAATCAAATGGAATTTTTTAATTATTACCATTGGTACACTTGGTTTGTACCAGAATTGCACCACTTTTAATCTTGACACATTAGCCACAGTGGGTCCTTTTTTAAACCATTTTTTCATTTGTCAAGTACCTGCTTATCCTGAATGGGGATTGGGTACCATTGCAGCAAGTGACAGGAGAAAGGTAGCTTTGCTTAAATGTCAATGGCATAATACCTTTAAAATGTTTGTGGATAAAAACGGTAAAAAAAGGGGAGGTCATTGGAAAAAGTCAATAATTTAAAGGCACATTACTACCTGCATTCAAAGAAGTAGGAGTGCATCCTTGAGCCTCTAAAGGTGTGTACTGAGAGCTTCTATAATTTAATCAGGCACATAATGTTTCTCTATAGGATAATACAGTAATGGAGAGATTTTATGACTTGATTGTTTTCTCTCTGCTAGGTGCACTAGGCATTGTTCAAGACACAGTAGTATGATTTCTACTGATATCATGGAAATCTTGCTATGAGGAAATATATAATGTATCTGCACAGATAAAAAACATCATACTGATAGTAACATGGTAGTATAGTTAACGAGGCTGAAAAAAGACTTGTTCATGTAGTTAAGCCTTCGTCATTTCACTTTTTTATCCTGAACAAGGCAAAAACCTTATTAAAGCAATTTTTAATTATGCCCTAAATATGTGAAGAAATTCCTTCCTGACTCCCAAACTCAGCTGGATCAATATCCTATCTGCATATGAAGACCGGCCTTCCATTCTTTAAATTATAGAATGGAGCCCAGCAATCTATCACACATGTACAGTTTTGACATCATATAATGACACAAAAACACATACTGTAAAAGTCACCAGTTTATTTTCTTTCATCAGCACAAGGATTAGGTGTAGGAGGTATGTTCCCTCCACCTCCCCCATCACCTCCTCCTCCATCTCCTCCACCTCCATCTCCTCCTCCACCATCACCTCCTCCTCCATCTCCTCCTCCACCATCACCTCCTCCACCATCACCTCCTCCTCCATCTCCTCCTCCTCCATCACCTCCTCCTCCATCTCCTCCTCCACCATCACCTCCTCCATCTCCTCCTCCACCATCACCTCCTCCTCCATCACCACCTCCTCCACTATCACCACCTCCTCCATCACCGCCACCTCCTCCGTCTCCTCCACCATCTCCTCCTCCATCTCCCCCACCATCTCCTCCTCCTCCATCACCACCATCTCCTCCACCATCACTTTCTGGACATTTGTATGCTGGCTGAATAAGGATCTCACTTGCCAGGCAATCCCCACGGCACAGCTGGTGCCAGTAAATGCCAGTTCCAGAGTTCAGATTAGCATATCGACAGTTGTCATACCACCAGCCACCCCCTCCAATGTATGCACAGTTCATCCCAGATAAGTCATTGTCCCTATCACGAGTGGAGAATCTCATGTTATCATGTCCTGCATCTGGTTCCCCAGAAGTCATGGCATCCCCAGCATTGCCTGAATACCGGCCCAATCGAATGCGATAACATCTACTCTCATCCTCCAGTGAGAAGTAGTCATAGTTGGCGGTGTGTTCTCTTCCAGCAGAGTTCAGCAGTCGAATGCGTATCCGATGCAACTGCTGAGTGGTGAACAGGTGAATATACTCATTACCCAGCCAATGTTCAGTTCGTGGGTCTCCAAAACCTTTCTTATAGCTCTCCCATAATGCATCCCATTGCTTTGGAATATTTCGACAATTCTTCTGGATGACTGTCCATCCCCCATCTGCTGTTCCCAGCTCACAGCGTACCACTAGCTTCCTCCCTGGTACTGGTTCTACCACATATAGACCACTTTGACCATTCTTTATTACAGAGCAGCTTTGTGGGTAACTATTCCCTGTGAAGCAAAATAAGAGAAGGCATCCTTATTTAGACAGGGACTTATTTCTACAAAAATATGTTTAATTGTAGAATTATTATCAGAAAGCTTGCTACCACACTACTAAATACATACATTACTACTGTACATATATTTCCCATAAACACCTTAAAAGACAGTATTGTTTTGTTTAAAGGGATAGTAATACTTCGTTTTTACTAAAGCCCTTTAAGCATGTTTTGAAAAGTTATGTACAGTGTTACCTTTCAAATTTTCAGAAACAGTCTGGTTCATGGTAAATTTTAAATAAAAATGTCTCCAAAATCCTAAAACGTCCGCCATGTTTTTTAATCCAAGCATAAGCGCACTCTTGCAATCATCCTCTAAACGTGCACAATCCTCTGCTTTACTGTTTGGGAGGGGGTGACCGCATCACTGAGGAGGAGGCTGTGAAGTCCCGCGAGAATGAGGCGCCTATGGCTCAATGCGCTCAATGCTGGTGCTGGTTCCAGTCTCCAGCAGTCAAGTACCCTGCCTGCCTGTCATTGCATTAAAAAATATGCAAAGTCTGAATTGCAACGAGTGTCTGGTGCCCAAGCTAAAAGCTAACCACTCTGTCATGGCATGTTATGTTTTTGTTTGCTGTACTTGTTCTGCTGGGAAGCGCAGCACAGCAATGAGCAAGATGGTAAGGATGATGGGAGTTGGAGTGCTGCTCGTTCGTTGCCACATTAAGACCCAAAGCATCCTGCTAGCTATTAATCTTAATGGTCATGGCATATGATGTTTTCATTTGCTGTACTTGTTCTGTTCACTTTTAACCCTTTAAGAGCCAGAGTGGTATGCATTGCGCTGCGTACCACTTGGGCACTCAAAGGGTTAAAAGTGAACAGAACAAGTACAGCAAAGATTAATAGCTAGCGGGATGCTTTGGGTCTTAATGTGGCAACGAACGAGCAGCACTCCAACTCCCATCATCCTTAAAATCTTGTTCATTGCTATGCTGCGCTTCCCCGTCTCTCTCTCCTTCTGCACATAACCTCTTCTCAGTCTGGCTGACCGCTGCCTCAGTTCGCTCTCATCTTCTCTGCATGGACAGTGACAAAGGAGATAGAGCCAAGGAAGCATTCAGCCAGATTGAGAAGAGGTTAAGCAGAAGGAGAGAGAGAGAGAGAGCCAGGGCAGCTGGCTAAGGTAAGGATGATGGGCGCTGAAGCCCAGGAGAAATCCAAAGGTGTAAGAATACAACTACCGACTGGTTGAACTGCTTGAGATAAGGTTACATAGGCAGGCTCCTCTTCAAAGCAGATCCTATACAACTTTTCAAGTGACAGAAAGTAGTTCCGGTCACTGCTGTCAACTTATTACAAACGGGAGCATGACGTATAAAGGGGGCTGGGTTTTGCATTGCAACATAATACTTTTGTCTTTCAGTGCTACCCGTCCAGTCGTACGTCCAGCATTCAGGCCAAGAGGTAAAGCTGTGACGATGTGAAAAGGGGCGGTGAGGGGAAATTTTAATGTAAAATTTACCACAAACCAAACTGTTTCAGAGCATTTGAAAGGTAACACTGTACATAACTTTTCAAGACCAGCTTAAAGGGCATTAGTAAAAATGAAGTATTACTATCCCTTTAAAGGGATAGTGTAGTACATTTCCTCTAGAGTAAAACAAGGACATTTCCACTGCAGAGTGAGTAAAAAAATTTTCAGCTCAACCCTGATTTTTTTTTTTTACGCAAATCAAAATTTAGTTTTATGAAAAATCTCCACCAGATGGTGGTATTGATCTTGCTGTCTATAGAAAATGTCAGGATCAGAAGCTTTCCAACGGCAGCAATAGAAAATGCATTTTGTGATCTTTTATGACCTACAATCATTTTTGAATGAAGAACCTTAATGTTTATTGCTTTGCATTAATTTGCTTACCTCTCTGACATTCAAAAAGTATAACCCTCTAGGTGCCAAAGTGGTGTGCAACACATTGCAGAATAATGGGCTGCACTCCTTTCTGGCACTTAAAGTGGATGTGTCACCTATTTATAACATAGCCTAACTATTTAGTCTACATATCAAATACTTCTAAAACGGTATTCATTTTTTTAAACGTTTTATTTAATTTAAATTTAACTTAGAAAGTCTGTCCCCCATCTACTTCCACATAGACTGCTCTGCCTCTGCTCGCCTCCCTCCTCTGATGCCAATGAGACCTCTCCAGCTTACAGACAGAAGCCTCCGTCATTGGTGGAGGGAGGAGAGCAGAGGCAGAGAGACGGACTACGGTTACAGAGCAGGTAACCGCAGTCTATGCGGAAGTAGCTGGGGGACAGACTTTCTAAATTAAATTTACAACAAATAAAACTTAAAAAAAAAAAAAAATAACGTTTTAGAAGTGTTCGATATGTAGCCTATTTAGGCTATGTTATAAATAGGTGACACATCCACTTTAAAGGGATAGTAATACTTCGTTTTAACTTTATTTTATTTTGTAGGCATTAAAAAAACATGAAGAATGATATAAGTCTTATCTCTCAAACCTTTATGGTTTATGAGATATTCACAAGCAAAGTTTCCCCTCCCGCCCCTTTTACCTAGTGTAAGCCATCTCTTCTCAGATGTGAGTCTGGTTGTATGACAGTACAGATAACAGAAGGGGACAATCTTCTTTGTATGAAAACAATGAAAGCCCTTCCCCCCTTGACAAGTTTTACAGCTTTTTCCCTTATCTTAATTGAAGATTGTCCCTCTCTGCAGTCTACCTGGGCACCTCCCTTCTGATCTGGTTGAACAGGGGGGGGATACTTTGTGAATATCTCTTAAACCATAAAGGTTTGAGCGATAAGACTTATATCATTCTTCATGTTTTTTTAATGCCTACAAAATAAAATAAAATTAAAATGAAGTATTACTATCCCTTTAAATGGCTAATGCAGTAGTTATCAAACATTTTACTATGGAACTCTTTAGTTTGAAATTAAATCCCTTGGGTTAATAATAGTTTTCTTCTTGTTAAAACCCTCAGGTTGTTATATAGTATATAAATGTTATATGTGCCACTTTTTAGAGTAAACAAGAGTATTCATTATCAGACCCCCTTTTTTCCCTAATATATATATATATATATATATATATATATATATATTGTCTTATATCATGCTTTCCTACACATACAAACAAATACATTATATAGTGCTGGCACCCAGAGCTATACTTAGATCCTGGACTACCCTAAGTAAGGCTTTAGGTACACCCATGGTCAGACCCCACCACTGCTCGCATGACCCAGCCTCCAAACCTCTAAACAGAAAATACACTTTGTTTATAACATACAAGAACAAATAAAAGCTGTCAGTGAGTTTCAGATTTCTCTAGCATCCACCAGTTAAATAATGGCTAGTCAAGGGGTAGAAAATCTGGGGTTTACTATTAAAAGGTTGCAAGCAAAAGAGCGTGCAACCACATTATACATTAACCATTAATGTATTAATGTAATAATTAGACATTAAAAGAAATGGCAACATGAGAATCTGCATGACAGCGAAGATTCTCATGTTGCCTACTGAAATGTTGCAAGAAGAGGCTGTCCCGGACCAGCTATGTTTATAAAAAAAAAAAAAAATTATTCAGCAAGACTGGTACCTTAGATCAGGGAAATAGAGTCAGGGCAGCAGCTCCCTGCTTCTGATTCTCTCCACCCTGCCTTTGATCAGCTGCTATATCAGGCACAAAAATGATTAATTTTAGCTAAAAAAAAAGTTTGAAAGTGGAAAGGTGAGTTATACATACAAAGACACAGGCACGCAAGTCACCTCTACAGTACTTAAATATAATGCTTCAATACGTGCACGTATTGTAGGGATGGATTGCCTGTGTCTTTGCATGTACAGTTCATGTTTCCACTTTCAAGATTTTTTTTTAGTTATAGTTAATAATTTTTGTGCCTAATATTGGCAGCCAATCAAAGGCAGGATGGAGAGAAGCTTAAGTACTGAAGGTATGTTAATGGAATGATGCGGGCAACTGATTAGAATTCAGTTTTGATGGGGCCCTACTGACTAGTGCACTCATCAGGGCATACTTTTGTGCATCACTGCCCTGCCTTTGCTGTCCCTGACAGAAAGCTCTCTGGAAACAAATCCAGGGAGTTCAATGTCAGGGATATAAAAATGATAAAAATGTGAAGGTGAAAAAGAATAAAAAGTGTAAGTAATTTCAATTTAAATAGTATGCACTTGCAGAATAAGTAGTCAAAATAAACACTCACTATCCCTTTAAATGAATAATATAACATCCTAATAAACTTGATATCATGTCTATGGAGTGTTAGGGTCCCATGCATAATTAATTTGTACTGAACATCATGTCCATAGAGAGATAGGGCTCCATGCGTATTTAATTTGTTATGGACCTCATCTCCTAGGAGTGTTAGGTCTCTGTATGTATTTAATTTGTTCTGGATATCATATCCCTGGAGTGTTAGGGCTCCGTACGTATTTAATTTGTACTGGACAGCATGTCCATGAAGTGTTAGGGCTTCATTAGTAATTAATTTGTACTGGACATCATGTCCATGGAGTGTTAGGGTACCATGCATATTTAATTTGAACTGGATATCATGTCCAGGGAGCTTTAGAGCTCTATCCATATTTAATTTGTATTGGATAGCATGTCCATGGAGTATTAAAGTTCAGTATGCGTTTAATTTGTACTGGAAATCATCTCCATGGAGTGTTAGGGCTCCATACCTATTTAATTTGTAATTAATATCATGTCCATTAATTGTTAAGGCTCCATACCTATTTAATTTGTTTTGGATATTATGTCCAAGCAGTGTTAGGGCGCCATACCTATTTCATTTGTAATAGATATAATGACCATGGAGTGTTAGGGTTCCATACATATTTAATTTGTACTGGATATCATGTCCATGGACCGTTAGGGTTCAATGCATTTTTAATTTGTGTTGAATATCAAGTCTATAGAGTGTTATGGTTTCATGTGCATTTCATTTATTCTGGATATATTGTCGCTGGAGAGTTAGGGTTCCATGCTTATTTGATTTTTACTGGATATCATGTCCATGGCATGTTATGGCTCCATACCTATTTAATTTGTACTGGATATCACGTCCATGAAGTGTTAGGGTTCCAAGCATATGTAATTTGTACTGAATTTCGTGTCTGTGGAGTGTTACTGTTCTATGCATATTTCATTTGTACTGAATATCATGTCTATGGAGTGATAGGGCTCCGTACCTATTTAATTTGTACTGCATATCATGTCCATGGAGTGTCAGGGCTCCATACCTATTTAATTTGTTGTGGATATCATGCCCATGGAGTGTTAGGGTTCCATGCATATTTAAAGGGATAGTAATGGATTAATATAAACTGAGGTCTGATTCATCAGTATAGTTTTGTCATCATCTAGAGCAGTATGCCAATCGTATAGGAGCTGTAGTTCAACAGTTATTAAGTTAGAAAGGATCCCCCTCCCCTGTTGACCGGATAGTGCACAGCGAGGGACAATCTTCATGTAGTTAGCCTAAGGAAAACCCTGCCCCCCCCTTAAAGAAGTTGAAGATTGTTCCTCGCATCTCTTTGTTCTGGACCAGCATGAGAAGCAGAGTCCTGTAAGTATAGGGAGGCGGGAGGGGGATCCTTTCTAACTTAATAACTGTTGAACTACAACTCCGATAGGATTGGCATGCCGCTCTACATGATAACAAAACTATATTGATGAATAGGACCTCAGTTTATTTTAATCCATTACTATCCATTTAATTTGTACTGGATATCATGGCTAAGGTCCCATGCATATTTAATTTCTATTGAATATCATGTTTGTGGAGTGTTAAAGTTTCTTGCGTATTTCATTTATGCTGGATATCACGTTGATGGAGAGTTAGGTTACCATGCGTATTTAATTTGTACTAGCTATTATGTTCATGCAGTGTTAGGGTTCAATGAGTATTTAATTTGTATTGGATATTATGTCCATGGCGTGTTAGGGTTTTAATTTATACTGGATATCATGTTCATGCAGTGTTAGGGTTCCATGAGTATTTAATTTGTACTGGATATCATGTCCCTGGAGTGTTAGGTTTCTATTTTGTACTGGATATCACATTCATGCAGTGTTAGGGTTCCATGAGTATTTAATTTGTACTGGATATCATGTCCCTGGAGTGTTAGGGTTTTATTTTGTACTGGATATCATGTTCATGCAGTGTTAGGGTTCAGTGAGTATTTAATTTGTACTGGATATCATGTCCCTGGAGTGTTAGGGTTCTATTTTGTACTGGATATCATGTTCATGCAGTGTTAGGGTTCAGTGAGTATTTAATTTGTACTGGATATCAAGTCCCTGGAGTGTTAGGGTTCCATGCAGATTTAATTTGTGCTGAATATCATGTATAGCACATATGCTATGAAGCAAAACACTGTGGATGTAACAATCATTGAAGAGATTAAAAGGCCCATTTAAATCAATGAGGATTTGGGAGATTTTTTTTTTCCCTGTGGTGGATAGGGTGCTTAGAATCATTCCCTTTTCTTTGTGCATTTGGCCCATTGTGCATTGGCCATAATATACTGCATAACCAAAACCATCAATTTACATTACTTTGAATAGCTGTATATTTATTTTTTCAGGAAATGTAGGTTGCCCCACCCTATGAAACTGTCCAATAGGCTGCACAAAAGAAATGCATCATAGGAAAGCAATTAAACATTTCCAGCATTCCCCTTGATGTAAATGGGATTTTTAACCTAGTCTCCAAGGCCCTGCTTCCTGTTCTGGGGCTAAAAGTTGCATGTAAATAAATGGTCATTTCTATTCCTCTTCAATGCTTCAATTGGTTTGCCCTGAAACTGCACCCCTGTAGCCTGATGAGTAAGAGTTCCAGGCTTTGTTCCGATAGCTGATTTTACTCACCGTAGCTTCCACTTTGATAGTTCAGAATTTGTTCAGTATTTATTCCGTTCAGTAAATGGCTATTTTCAACATTTATTGCTATAGACCGCTCAAACCTTCCTCCAAACACAACACCTAGGGCCCCTCCAAGCAAAAGTAACCATGGCAGAGACCCCGGCTTTCCTTGGACCCCTGCATAAGACAAAAGCATCAATAAAAATGTTATTATCCAGGATAGGAAGTAATTGTAATGAACTGAATAAAATAATTTAGATTAGGATTGTGTTTAAAACTGTAAAGAAAGCAGTAAACATTTTCAATGAAAATAAATATATAAATAATATATAAATAAATAATTACAAGTGGAGAAAGATGTACTAGCACTTTCAGGATTTTTTCGGATGACATTTTTATTAAAGTGAGTGTCAGTGTTTCAATGTGGTTAACACATTTTCGTCAGGACCAAAAGTGTGACCGCCACCCCCCTCCTTAATATACCCAAACACCAACAAGACCCGGTATTTTGGTATTAACTCATGCTCCTCTTCCTTGAATTCTAATAAATCAATGTCTTTCTGGAGATATGTGGGGAGATGTACTAAGGAGTGAAAAAGTGGTGATAAAGAAGAGATGACTTCTCCTATGATATCACTTTTCCAATACCTATGTTACTGTATTGAGCCAATGCACAAACACTTCTCCAACTGGAGAAATCTTAATGCATACTTCATAGAATAACATATGAACTGGAGAAGTGATGTCACTGGAGAAGTCATATCTACTTCATCACCACTTTTTCACTCCTTAGTTTAGAACTGCCATGGTCTCCAGAAATGTACAACACTCTAGGAGTGATCAAATTAGGGATGTGTGAAGTGACATTAGGACCTTTGGTTTTGCTAATATTGCCCCTTCTTATACAATCTAGTATACTGCTGGCTTTCCCTAGGCCTTTACTGCTTTGTGCAACACTAACACCAACAAATGAAACTGGGTACAGAGGTGCAGAATTAGTTGGCGCTATATAAAGAATAATAATAATAATAATTGGGTTATATAGTTTTAAATATAATGTACTTCCATCTAACAACTGTAAAATGTAGTTATTTGATGCTTTATACCTACAAATTTAACTCTAAACTTGCATTCTAATGCATGTGTAGACTATTCTAAAAGCTAATGCTGTTAATGTATAGAAATTATTGACCACTACTCTGCTATTCAGGATAGGAAGTGTGATATCTTTTCATGTGCCATCAGCAGACAATATAAACAATGAAAAGTGTAAACATTAAAAAAAACAAAAAAAAAACCGCTAGTTTGAAGGAATTACTAGAATAAATGTAGCTCTGTACCCACTTCCGGGCAGACTGTGTTTAACAGATCTATACCGCAGTCTGACTCTTCTATCCAGCCTCCTCCGATGACGAGGCTGTCTGTCTGTAAGCTGGAGCACTCTCATTGGCAGAGATCGATTTCTGGCCAATGAAAGTGCTCCAGCCTACAGACAGACAGCCCCGCCATCGGAAGATGCTGGATAAAAGTGTCAGACTGAGGTACAGATCCGTTAAACACAGTCCGCCCTGAAGTGGGTACAGAGCTACATCTATTCTCTTAATTCCTCCAAACTAGTGTTTTTTTTTTAAAAAATGTTTACACTTTTCATTGTTCATATTATGTAATGAAATGTTTTAGACAAAGTTATTAAAGGGTTGTCCATTTCCTCTTTTGAATCCCTTTTTCACAAATTAATTAATTAAAAGAGAAATATGCTGGTGTAAGTATTGACATTAAAATCAGCTGTGAGTTTCTGTACGGACTTTTCTGATTTACTCTTACAACATAAGTTAAGGATTCCGTTCACCAAATACCTAACTTGAATCCTGGATGCTGAGCAACCTAGTATAAATCTCATTGCAAAATAGTAACTAAAGCAATTACATATTCAGTTCCTATTAAATCTATTTAATATGTAATGCATCCAGGGGAGGGATGGCAACTTGTCATCTGGGGGGCAGATACAATCCAGTGGCCCATTTCTACCATCATTCCAGCTCACTGTCCCAGCCTACCCCATTTTGTTAATTTTAAAATTGGCAGTGAAGTAAGGCAAGTGACACCATGTAGCTTACAATTGAAATTGGGCTACACTACTGATACTACAGAGCTTCCAGTTGAAATGGAACTACACTAGTGATACCACAGAGATTATGATTTAACTAAAGCTACACTAGTGATACCACAATGCTTACAGTGGAACTGGGTTATACTACTAGTGTACCTTAATTTGAATGATAGCTCTGTGGTATCACTTGTGTAGCTCCATTTCAGTTGTAAGCTCAGTGGTATCACTAGTGTACCTCCATTTACAGAAGCAAATGGGAGACTGAGTGAGGCAGTGGTCCACTGGTCCAGACATATGATCAGCCAAGGGGGCAATTGCCCCCCTGCCTCCCCAGGCCAGCCCTCTTCTGAATGTATCTACTTAGCAGAAACAGTGCAATGAACATAGGGAGCAATGGATGAATTTGCCAGTGGCTGATCTTCAAAGTATACACTACAGCAGTGGTTCTCAGTCTTTTTTTGCTCAGAACACCCCTAATACACATTCTACATTTCTCATGGCATTCTAAACTTTAATCTGTGTGAGATGATGTCTAGAATGTGAGGTCACATGAAGTGGATCAGATTTACCCCAGATTATTTTAGGTGTTACTGTTTCCTTAAACTAATTGAATTGAGAGGTCTCCAAAGCTTTTCTTCCCAGAGAGTTGGAGAACTCTAGCATTCATGGTGTTAAAATCCCCCTTTAAATCAGAGAGATGTTTCGAAAATTAATACGTCTTCTGACCTGCAAATGGTTTGTCCCAGAACTGCTACTCTTTCTTTGTGCATATGGACCATGACCCTCTGTAGAACTAGAAATTATTGGAAACCTCTCTATCATTCGAGGGGTTAAAATCCACGTTCAACTGGAATGTGTATTTGTTCCCTATGGCATAATTGATTGGCTGCAGAATTGTACAACTCTACTTTTGCATGTGGTCCAGTGTAGATTACATGGACTGTCCAGTAACGGAGGACTTTAACCTTTTGAGTACCAGAGGGGTAACCAACGCCAGAGGAGGTCTAGCCTGGGGGGCAGGGGGCAATTGTTTCCTGGCCCGGTCATATGTTTAGGCCAGTGGACCACTGACTCGCTCAATCTCCCACTTGCTTCTGTAAATGGAGCTATATTAATGATATCACAGAGCTTACAATTGAAATGGAGCTAAGCAATTGATACTAAAGAGCTACAGTACAAATGGAGCTACCCTAGGAGCATAGCCCATTTACCTTTCACGCTCTATGGTATCATTAGAGTAGCTTTACTTAAATTTAAACTCTGTAGTATCACAGGTATAGATCCATTTCAACTAGTGTATCCACATTTCAGTAGTAAGCTAAACCGTATCACTTGTCTTACTTCACAACATTAACACCAATTTTAAAATGAACAAAGGGGGGGTGAGCTACGACAGCAGGCAGGAACAATAGTAGAAATGTGCTACTTGATTACATTTGCCCCCAACCGGCCATAAGTTGCCAGCCCACCCCTGTCCAATATTCCTCTAGCACTCAGAGAGTTAAAGTGTCCTTCAAATGTCGGTCTTTTTATTTCATTGAATATAAGGAAGCCTTCAGTGGGAGGAGCTTGAAGTTCTGGGGGAAGATGCACTAACGTGCAGCCCACCTGACTCCAGGATTCGGGCGTCTGAAATTTTGAAAAATATATTGTTATATTTAATTATCTAGCACACATGGACTAGTAGGCTAGTAAGACCTAATCCCGTGTTTGCCAGTACTGTACAGTTCAACAACTGATGTATTGTTATTGACTTGACAATAAATAAATCTATATTTTTTTAATCGCTGACAGGCTAAATTTCACCATTGTTATCAATAAAAAAAATAATGTGTCCCTCACACTTACGGCATTCTGATCCTGTTTCCCAGGATCAGGTGAAGTAAAGGAGAGGTGAGGTGAGGTGAGGGAATCTCTCCATTCCCCATGTTATTTAATGATGCCTACACACTAACACAGTGACAGCAACTGAATTCGCCACAAGGGTTGGAAAACCTAGATTAACCCCTTGGATGCTAAAGAGGTCTACAAAGAATTGAGAAGCATTATTTTTTACAATTGCCCCCCGCCCTTTTCATATTGCTAAACAGGAAATTAGCTATGTTCCCAAAAGAAATTGGGGGCTTTCCTAAAACGTACAGATGCTTAGTGCAGCTTTTACATGGTTATCTTATGGGAGACTGACACATGCCAAAGCAGAAACAAGATCCAGAGTTTTAAACCCAGTGAGTGCCAGAGGAGAGGCACTCAGTGGGGTAAGCATGAGACTGCTAAAACAGTACCCAGCAGCACACTTCTTGCTAAATTAATGTGCAGTCCTAGGAATTTCAGGCCACTTCTTCGTTATCCATATCTTCTTTAGATGGACCCTATCACCTAAAACAAGTTTGATGATTTCGGAAAATCTTCATAGTATTTGGGCCATGGATAGTGCTATTTCAATATTGTCAGAGTTGTAGTTCAAGAGTAATTGAATGATAAATGATCCCCCTCCCACCCCTTTTACTGATGTAGCACTGCTCACCTCAGAAAAGAAAGGTGGTGTACAGGTGGCTTGCAGATAAGACAATCTTCAATTAGCTTAAGAAAAAAAGTTGAAAAACCTGTCAAGGGGGGCAGGGTTTTCATTGTTCTCACAGTAAGAAGATTGTCCCTTGCTGCGAGCTTTCTGGTCTTAAGACCAGATTCCACATCTGAGGGGAGGTGGCTTACACTGGGTAAAAGGGGTAGGAGGGCATTACTTTATCATTCAATTACTCTTGAACTACAATTCGGGCAGTTTTGAAATAACACTCTCCATGGCCCAAACACTATGAAGATGAATTGGAGCTACTTTTATTTTTAAACATTACTATCCCTTTAAGGATTTCCCTGATTATGCACAGATGAGTTAACCCTTTGAGTGCCAGAGGGGTACTCTACGCATTGCAAAGCAATGAATTGCGTACCCCTCTGACACTCAAAGGGTTAATCAGTGACTCATTCATCTACTCAAAAGAGGAATCTTTCAATTCTGGCCTGTTAGTAGCTCTTGAGAGACTTATACACCCCTGGCATAGGGGGGACAGGTATCTTTTTGCAATGTGGAATACTAAATGACAAGCTTCAAAACAGCATGTTGAAATTGTGAGTTTCAAAATGGTGTATTTAAAATGTCGCCTTTGCAAAAGGATACCAATCCAGTTCAGTTAGGTTAGGTTAGGATAGTTAGGATAGGTTCGGTTAGGGTAGTGTGGAAGTATACTTGTTAGGGTTTGGGGTGGGGGTTTGGTTTGGCTTATTTTTTTATAGGGTACTTAGTTTAGGGTAGTTAGGTTAGCGTAGGGTTAAGGTAGGTTAAGGTACTTGGGTTAGGGTAGTTAGGCTATGATAGATGAGGTAATATGACATTTAAAGCAGTGACGTTTATAATGCCCCTTTTTGACACCTGCAACATTTTCAAAGAGCTAATCTGACTCGTGCTCTTAAGTCTGCTACATTTTCCTAGTAAAGTGAGGGATACCTGTCCTCATTGTTAGATTAAACGTGCTTCAAGCGAAACGCGTTGATCAGTATGGAAGTGTGTCTTTGGTCTTTTGAGGTCGTGAGTTAACTGAGAGTTTTTATTTCAGCACAATGCTTTTAAATGTGTTTCAATAAAAATTGTTGTTACAAAATTGGATCAATGCACATTTACTTAGTATGCAGCCCAATGGCTATGATTCTCGTTGTTAGAGAACCACCCTATCTCCATCACCTCATTATAAAAACTATCTCTGCAGCCAACCCCAGTGCATCTTGATTGCCATGGATTTGTGCAACTTTCTTTGCTACTTATCTGTCATTCAAAGGAATACACATGCATTTAACCATTTGACTCCAGTGCTTTGAGTGGCATGTGTGTGTAAACCCCTATGGTTTGCATACACGTCATTCAAAGGATTTAACCTTTAACATACCTGATTTGTAATTATAAAGCATAAATAAGACAAACATTATTGTACTGAAAGAGACAAAATTGACTGCCAGAATTAGCATAATCTATAAATGTAAGTTACTCAAAAATATTATTCTAAATAAAAGAAGCCTGATACAACATATGCATATTTATGAAAGTTCTCTAAAAATCACCAATGTTGTATTTAGGTGATACTGTCCCTTTAACCCATTGGATTCTATAGGTCTCCAAACCATTGACAATCAATGCATTGGAGACTACACTAGCACAGAGGGATTAACTAATAAATACACCTGAGTATTATGGCCATTCAGCTTTTGAAGGTCCATAGCACTACATCTCTGGATTTTAGTAGCAGAGGTGCTAGTCCTGTATTGTTTTGATTTAAACACAGTTTATGTTCGTATCTTACCCATCCTGGTCCAAGCAGAGTTGGGCTCTGGAACCCACTCACACCCATCAATCCTATTTATGCAAAATGAGTCCTGGGAGGGAACTTAATGGCCCCATTAAGACAGCTGTTGAACAGAGATATATAATGTTTAAAAACTAGGTGTGGAGGAAAGGACAAAATGATTGATGAAAAGAAGTGTTTTATCTATATTGCACCAATATTTGGCTAGAATTACCTATGTCTGAATATGAGACATAATGGCCACAGCAATGATTCATGGTCCAAGACTGAGGTGGAGTACACAGATACTGTGGTAGGCAACCAGATTTACCTCAAGGCCTTCAGGTGGAGACCTTGTGTCCATATTATGGTTAAATATTGTAAATAGATGTTGGAAAACTAGGTTAACCCATTGGATGCAAGAAATGTCTCTTTCTTTGCCATGTGATCCTGTCACCTTAAGATATATTTAGATAATTTTAAAGAGAATGAAGAACTGCCTATATGCTGTACAGTAATTTGTTGGTAATATAAACAGTTTTTGATAAATGACGCTTTGTTGGTTTCATAATGTAGCACTTCATGCTAATTACATTCTGTGCTGGGCCATTATTACTACACACTGTGCTATGAATCTAGGCAGAGCCCACTCTCTGAGGGCATTTCTAATTGGCACAATAAAGGGTGAAATTCACTATGTGGTGATAAAGAGGTGATAAAGTGGTGATGAGTGACTTCTCTATTTTAGCACTTCTTCAGTTTCTTTGTTATTCTATGGAGCACATGCACTAAGATCTCAAGAGTTGAATAAATCTTAGTGCATAGGCTCCATAGAATAACACAGGAATTGGAGAAGTGATAAACTGGAGAAGTCATCACCACTTTATTGCCTCTTTATCACCACTTAGGGCCGTATGTTCAAAGGGATAACAACAAATAATTGTCGTATGAGAGACAAAAATAAGTCATTCAATGCATGAACGACATATTTTCTATAGAGTATACAACAAAAAACTAGTAATGTCCGTTGTGTACGACACAACTCAAGAATTGGTGGGCAAAGGGACGTGGCTAGGGCGTGGCTAAACTATTCTCCAGTGTCGTATAGAGGAAAAGAAAAGTTGTCGTAAGTAACGACAAAAAAATGTCTTTCAAAAGACAAAATTTGTATGTTAAGAAAAAAGTGGAGGGAATGTGTTCTGAATGTGAGAATTTGTCTTTAGTTAAGACATTTTTGTTGTTAGTTAAGAGATTTTTAAAGACATTATTTTTAAGACATTTTTAAGACATTTTTGTCTTTAGTTAAGACATTTTTTTTGTCGTTCCATACGACAATTTCAGTCAGGACAAACAACATATTTCCAGTCACAACCAACACTCTCTGAGAATATTAATGATCACAACTACACTGTACTTTGAAAAGTTGTTACAAACAACAAAAGCTATTTTGCTACTTCTTTGAACATATGGCCCATAGTGAATCTTCCCCAACGAGTCTCACCCCGCACTCTGTTGTATACTTATTGACTCTCTGTGCAGAATAGCTTTCATAGCAGGGCTGTCACAACCAATGAAATAATAAGCAGAAAAGATACAAATTGATCACAGAAATCTCTTCAGCAATATATTTGAATGTTTATTAACAGCACTGGATGCACAAAGTTATGAGGAATAGCTCCTTCCTCAGGTAAAAATGAACAAGCCACCATCTCGTGAAAAAGTGCAAAACATTGAACTGTTAAAAAGTTACTACTTATCATGTGATATAATAAACCAATAACAAGAGAGAAAAACAAAGGGACTTTCTAAATCCTATATAATAATTCGCTAAAATGTGCATAACGCTGCAGTCATGCGCAGTAGAGACTGCTGTGCGTGCTGTAGTCACGCGCAGTAGAGACTGCCAGTGACCAGGCTGATACAGAGCGGGGCGCTCCGATTGCCTTTTGGAAAATGCAGAACTGGTCTTTTTTCAGCATTCACACCATGATCCTCCTACAGGATGAGAGTCTGATGTGAAGGGCTGGTTTTTCTTCTTTTTGGTTTTGGTCCTTTTCATAATAGTTTCAGGTATTGTTGTGTAAATTAGATCACACTTATTCAGTAACGTTCCTCACAACAGTAAAGGAGGGATTAATATCACTTCTTATTGTAGTATTAATTCATCTAACGGGTTTAGCCAACAAATAGTAGGAGTGAGAGGTCTTTCACACTTAGCATGGCAAGGAATCACTGTGACACATCAAGAGTCTGTATTTTGCAGTAAAACTGGAGAAAAAACAGTGTCGAATGGGAGCAAAATTATTCGAATTAAAATGGAGAAAGAAGGTTATAAGAACACTATAAGTCGAATTTTAATGGGGAAGGGTTAAAATGCTGAATGTGAACAATACTTGTCAAATTAAAATGGTGAAAGAAAGCACTATAAGTTGGATTTTAAAGGGGAAGGGTTAAAATGTTGAATGTAAACAATATTTGTCAAATTAAAATGGTGAAAGAAAGCACTGGGGGTAATATGTCGAAGGGGGGCACTCTATATTAGATTTATGTGATGTATACTGTATTTTGCACTGCTTTTGTATGAACAACAATGGTTTTGAAATCATCGTTGTGGCTTCTACACCTCAACTCCGAGGCACAGGATTACCGACAGAAAATGTGGTAATACTGAATGTGGATAATAGAATGCTACTTGCACATTGTTTTTAGTTGTTTCCTATGGGCTTTTTTTGACTGGCGGTGCGTATCAGTACCTCTGATTTTGTTTTCACAAGTTGGGTAATAGGATTGTAAAACCTGACTTAAAAAAACACAACATCTGTTTTTTTAGCACTGGCAATAGAATTAAGCCCATGATTTGGTGTGGTACAGGGAAATAATCCCCTCCTAGTGTACTAGACAGAAGACTGGGGGGCACAGGGGGAGCCTCTGAGGGCTGCATGAGACCACAGGGCCACCTGTTGCCCACTACTACCTTATATTGTGAGAGAGAAGCAGCATGAGAAGTGATTATGTATCTCACAGGGACAGAAGGATGGAGTAGAAACAGCTGAGTAGAGCAGCAAAGTGACAGATGGTCTGGGAGTAACACATAGCTGTAAATGTCATACTGACAGAAAAGAGCAAAGGGAAACTGGGCCCTGGAAATGCTCAGTTATAGTACACTCTGACTCTGCACTGTTAATCCTTTTTAGTGTGATGCAATGCATTGATACACCTCAGGCACTCAAAGGGTTAATGGATAGACATGCTTATTGGAAAGAACTGGAACAATTTTAGTCCAAACCATCTCTACCATCTTTAACATTCAAGGGGTTAATAGCCCCAATTAAATCAATGGGAATTTAGGTAATTAAATGTTTTTGGTTTGATCCTATTATTCCTATTCAGCTTCAAAAAGACTGACTAAGTGCTGTATTCCACTGGACATGATCACTGGTTTTATTTGCTGTTTCCCCATAGACTTCAATAGGAATATACTGTATGAAATAAACCCAGCAATAACACTTATCACCTGCAATGGAATCCAGCCCTTAACCCCTTAAAGGGATAGTAATACTTCGTATTAACTTTATTTTATTTTGTAGGCATTAAAAAAAACATGAAGAATGATATAAGTCTTATCTCTCAAACCTTTATGGTTTATGAGATATTCACAAACAAAGTTCCCCTCCCCGCCCCTTTTACCTAGTATAAGCCATCTCTTCTCAGATGTGAGTCTGGTTGTATGACAGTACAGATAACAGCAGGGGACAATTTTCTTTGTATGAAAACAATGAAAGCCCTTCCCCCCTTGACAAGTTTTTCAGCTTTTTCCATTATCTTAATTGAAGATTGTCCCTCTCTGCAGTCTACCTGGGCATCTCCCTTCTGATCTGGTTGAACAGGGGGGGATACTTTGTTTGTGAATATCTCTTAAACTATAAAGATTTGAGAGATAAGACTTATATCATTCTTCATGTTTTTTTTAATGCCTACAAAATAAAATAAAGTTAAAACGAAGTATTACTATCCCTTTAACGACAGAGGTCCTGGGGAGTGGATTCCCCTTAAGGACCACTTTGATCTCATTCGGGAAGCCGGCACATGTGAGTGATGGATCTCCAAATGGGGCTCTGATAGTGAGGGCTCTGGTTTTGGAGCAGTCAGTTTCAGACCCCGGTAGTGCTCACATCGCTCCCGCAGAAGGAATGTGACATGCTGGGACCGGGTCCTTTCGGGAAATTTACAGATGATGTCCCCAGGATGTCACCGGTCACTAAGGGGTTAATAAGGAGAAATGGAACAATTCTTGGGAGAACCAGCTGCCGACCCATTATCTCTGGTAATTGAAATTTATGTGAAAAATGCCAGTAAATTTGTAGACTATAATTCTAATTTATGTATATCAATTGAACTCTTAAATCAGAGATAGCATGGCTATCATCTCCAAAATCAGTACCTTACCAAAAGATGTGACGTGAGGTCACCTTATAATAATAATAACTAGTATTTATATAGCGCCTTCCCAGTGGGACTCAAAGGGCTTTCAGAGCACACTCTCAGAACTAACCAAATCAGCAGCTAAAACAATAGATGTTATTATTACCCAATCAACGGTACGAAGGGCTAAGTTGACCCTGCTGGGATTTGAACCTGCAACCTTAAGGTTTGAATAGGCTCCATAGGTAGGGAATGTACCACTGAGCTATCTCACCAGCAATTGAGCATGTGTTTGGAATTGAGACTGTATGATACTTCATGAATAATGATAATAGACTATGTGAGAGTAAGAAAGTATTCATCTTCAACCTTCTTTCATTAATACTTAAAAGAAATTATTTTGTACTTAATGACAAATTCTAACTTAAGACAAAGCTAAGCCATGGGTACACCAAATTATGCCGAAATGTACCTGAATCATTGGGAAGAGACAGTTGTCTTAGTGAACATTTGGACGAATACACCAAAACACATTCGTCGGCATAGATATATATATATAGATGATTTGTTCATCCTCTGGAATGTCGGCTTATAACTTTTTAAAAAAATGATTGGACATTTTAAATAATAGAAATCTCAAGAGATCATAAACCTCATGGATATCACTATAAGACTCAGTAAAATAACTTTACTAGAATGTGACCTTTTTAGGAAAAAGCTTTCTTCATTTCAGTAGCCATCATCCCAACTATAATAAGACAAATATTCCAACTGGGGCATTCTTAAGATTATGATGCGATTGTTCTGATACTGACACTTTCAAAATAAGAGCATAAGAATTTTCTGATACATTTCTAAATAGAGAATACAGTAAAAAAAGGTATCAAAAAAGTAGACAGGAGAGCATTAAACACTTCTACACCTTTTCCCCTGTGTCATAAGCAAAAACATTTATGCCTGCTGAAAAAAGTGTTTCTTGGGGGTCTGTTTGTATCCATTTTAGCATTACATTTACGTATTTTTAATAAACACTAACGTATTCAGAATACTTGTTATTTCCATTATATAATTATAAGGCTGTATTCCTATTAGTCTCATATATTATAGTTTCTTTTTCTGCAAACGTGCTCTCCAGTATCACTATTGTAGTATAAAAGTACAGTTTATAACAACTTACATCTGCCATTGGTTCTCTTAAAAATAATTGAAACACATAATTGGGTGAAAAAGATTTAAGATCCATTGTGAGTGAAATACCAGAAATCAATTTTAAGACAAACTTGTATATGGGTGATAGATCCCCTTTAAGACCTTCTTTTTTTAACCCTTTGAGTGCCAGTGGGGTATCCAACACATTGCTTTGCCTTGAATACTCATCTTGTTTAGGGGTGATAGATCCCTTTTAAAAATCTTGGCTTTAGGTATCTGCTACAGCGCATAGACATTGTAAGTGGATATACATAAATAAATATACCTCTACCATTGTTTCTTCTGATTGGACAGAATCTATGACATACTGTTAAGGGGATGTTTCCATTTTTCCTGTACTCCTGGACAATCTACCCTTGTGATGAGCAAGCATTATATTTGATGCACTGTGACTATATTATAATGTCTTCTCCTTTGAAGTGATCAGTTATGATATGTGAATGGTTTGTGGATAGTTATACTTATTATGAAAAAAAAATTCTCCTGCGTAAAACAAGGATGCTCCCACTGATGAGAGGTGTTTTATTCAAAAGTTATTGCATTTTAAAGTTTAATTTTTTAGGTGCAGCATCTCAGTGGCCTGAAATTTTGCAGTGGCGCTGCTGCTACAGCATCTAATGAACAGCTCTGGTCAATTGCTCATAATGTTCTGGTATAGCATCAGCGCCACTGTAAAATTACAGGCCATTGAGATACTGTACCCAAAAAAATTCTAATTTGAGTCATAATAACCACTGAATAAAGCATTTCTTTACAGTGGAAGTACTCTTGTCTTACTAAGCAGGATTAAACCCTGTAATACACATTTTTATATATATTAAAGGGATAATAATGGTTAATTTTAAGTTGATTTAATATTGTAGACATTAAAAAAAGATTAACATCAATGTAAGTCTTATCTCTCAAACCTTTATGGTTTGAGAGATATAACTTGCTAAAGTTACCTTTTTCTGGCTGTTTTACTCAAGTCTGCCATCTAGCTGACAGCTGCAGATTCCAGTCATTTCACCAGACAGAGGCTCTTCAGCAGAGCTGAAATCACACTATTAAGAAATAAATACTTAATTGGAACGGTCTGCAAAGTATGCCTGCAAGCCAGGCACACTTTGTAGACCATTCCAAATTAAGTATTTATCTTTAGATATCGTTATATCAGCGCTGCTGAAGAGTCACATCTGGTCAAGTGACCAGAATCTGCTTCTGACAGCTTTACAGCTCGTCAAGCAGAAAGGGGAGGGACCAGAGAACTTTATTTTCCTATATCTCTCAAACCATAACGGTTTGAGAGATACAAATAAGTGCAAGTATTCTCTTTTAATTGTATATACCATATAGTTAATACTTATTTTCTGACATTACTTTCCCTTTAAGTGTTATTATCCCTTTAACTTACGATGAAACATGTTCTGAAAGACAAAACTAAATACATCTCTGTCATTGTTTCCTTTGATTGGATGCAATCTGTTACGTAATGTGAACACATCATTTGCTATTATCCCACATGATTGGTTTCATTTAGTGCCTCCTCCCAATGGGTGGGATTTGATCATTATAAAATAGCAGCAACTAGATCGGCTTCCTATTCTGTGACCAAGCAAGAGTGAAATGCATTTCAGGAGGTGCTGTTTTTTTCTCCCCACCATGATTTTTTAAAATTCCATTTTGTGCTAAGCAGCAGCAGACACTCATGTTTTTTTTTTTTTTTTAGATCCTGTGAACCATATTGTTAATATATCGATCCTCTATATTGATATTTTGATTTTTATGGTCAATTAACCTTGATCGGTAAAAGGTCCTTGTTAGTACTGGTATTTGGGGTTCAGTGTAACCCATGATTATTGATTGAAATTGAATCATTAGTTTGATTTAGTTTTTCTAGTCTTGAATGAGGCATCACAGTGGGTTCTATTCCCCTATTCTCTTTTTTGGCATTTTTTTACCAAGGTGTTTGCCAAGCAGCATATATGCCCCGGCATAGTGTACAGACTGAACAGCATATATTTTTAACAATTTGTTCCTTCTTTACAATTTTTATTCTAAGTATTTGGTAACAAAAGTTATGTTTTATTGATTCCCATAATGCCAATCAAAACTTATGGAGGTATTAAGAAGCTGTGTATGATGGTGCTTATACTGCAGGGATATCTGTTTTCTATTTTGTGTAATTGCCTAGCTCTACCCTGTGAGCACCATTCAAACACCCCTCTCCTACATAATATAGGCATTCTTAACTCTTTGAGTGCCAGAGGGGTGCGCAATGCATGGCTTTACAATGCTTTGCGTACCCCTCTGTCACTCAATGGGTTAAGGACTGATTGTGCAGAGGAGTATACTTTGTTTGGCAAACCAGCTGTACCATAGGGGACAAATAAAACCCCCAAATGATTTAAATTGGGAAGCAATGTTCTGCAGAACATTTTCAGCACTCAGTTGGTTAAAAACCCAGTTGAATTCAATGGTATTTTTGGAAATCCCTTTGTTCCCTATGGTGTAGTGGTTTTGCAACAGGCTTATAGGGCTGATTTAATAAGAAGAACTGGTTCAGACAAACCAAAAAAAAAAAAAATTTAAATTGAACTTTTAACCAATGGAATGCTATAGAGATCCCCAATTCATCACAAAGCAACAAACTGGAGACCTCTATAGCATTCAATGGGGGAGACTCACTAGGCGGTGATAAAGAGGTGATGAAGTAGAGATGACTTCTCCAATTCCTATATTATTCTATAGAGCCTATGCACTAATATATCCAAAGTTGAAGAATCTTAGTGCATAGGCTCCATAGAATAACATAGGAATTGGAGAAGTGATTAACTGGAGACATCATCTCCACATTATCACCGCTTAGTGAATCTTCCCCAAGGTTTAAACTTAATTGAAATCATTGGGAATTTTGAACCAGATATACGTGAATAACACACAGGCTGAAATAGTGGAGCAATTCTAGGGTGAACCAACTGCACCACTGGTAACTAATAAAAATACCCATTGATGTAATCAGGACTTTTAACCCACTGAATGCTAGAGTTTTCCCACTGCAATTTAAAAGGACAATATGTTAGAGAAGGAACACTAAATCAGCAGGAGCCTAACCTGGTTGTCAAGAGCTAAGAACAATGCATATGCTCAGTAGGAGACTGGTAGAGTATAAGTGATACCTTTAGTGGCTAACTGAGTAGCTTTAAAATGCAGGCTTTCAAGACACTTTAGGTCTCTTCTTCAGGAATGTTTAGAATGAAGGATGGATACAAAATACATGACAGGTTACACACTCATTCAAATTCTCTAGCAGTCTCCTGCTTTTTCTATGGCTAACACTGTACCGGTTGATCCTGAAATATGTTATTGGTAGCTCTTGAGGACCAGGGTTGGCTACACTTGCATTAAACAATTGTTATCAGGGCCACCAATGAATGGGCCCATATTTATAAAAGCAAACTGGACAAAACCAACTGCAACATGGGGACACATAAAATGATTGTTATATTAAATTGGCCTTTAACCCCTTGAATGTATCCAATGCAATCTCTATTCATATGCATGGGGATTTAGGAATTTTTATTTGTCCCCTATGGTGCAATTGGTTTAATCCAGAATAACTCCAGTTTGCTGTTATATATATATGGACCAATGAGGCATGCTACTTCCTACAGCATAGGTACTAAATGCACAAGAGAGCATGTGGAGTTACTTTTTAGACCAGTCTTTGGGATATACTAACAGTCATGTTTTAAGGATATCTCTACCTAAGCACAGTTAGCTCAATCACAATTCTTAATTACCTCATGCTGGTGTGATCAGGCAGGGATACCAGGAAAACCTGTACCATTCCATGGGTTAAATAATGGAGAGCCCTGGAACAAAAGAGTGATCACAACTGTGTCCCACTTACTTCAGGATTTTCTATCATGAGAATTTTCAAGGGACTTGCTAGACTGAAATGATCTGGAGGAAAATAATACAAACAATTTATAAGTCCATTAATGGAAGAGACCACGACAGACCAAATAGAATGCCAGGATAGGCAGGAGACCTATCCTAGAGGAGACCTTGTCAGAAGATGACTGGTGCAATAAACTGGTGAGATGGCTCAGTTGGTTAAGGCAACAGCTATAGAGTCTGTTCCAGCTGCAAGGTCACAGGTTCTAGTCCCAGGAGGCTCTGTTCAGCCTTTCATCCTTCCATTAAATTGGGTAATAATATCTATACACCCAGGACATGCTTGAAAATGAGAGACAATCTCAATGTACTCTTCCTGGTAAAATACTTTGATATTATTATTATATCCTCCTGACAACTCAGGTGGGCTTCTGATGATACAGTCAAGGGAACAACCTTATAAAATGTTGCACATGCTGTTGCATATGATATATTCAACGCCATCTGACTTCCCTGGTCTATTCACAGACTGGCAATAAGTATTGCCCTGTGATCTGCCTTGTCTCTTGTTTTTTTTCCCTTTCTTCTTAAAGTGTTAGTAATGTTTCACAAAAACAGCAGCTCCAATTAATCTTCATAGTATTTGAGCCATAGAGAATGTTATCTCAATACTGTCAGAGTTGTAGTTCAAGAGTAATTGAATGATAACGTTTCCCCCTCACTCCCCTTTTACCTAGTGTAAACCACCTCCCCTCAGATGTGGAATTATCACAGTCTCCCTTGGGCTATCCTGTGCTTCCTTACCTCTGTATGGCCGCCGCCCAGCATTGCCTCCGGCCAATTCCTCATTGCTACATCAGGTAACAGGCACTAGCACGGACGCCTGTTTATGGGCCTTTTCTGGGTGGCCTAAATGGGTCCTGCCTCCTCCTGCTCCTTTATAAATCTCCCTGGGCCTAGGAGTCATTGCCCTTATGTCATGTTTCTGCTGTTGTGTTTTGTGCTCCGTTGTGACCCGTGCCTTATTGAGAATCTGCTCTGTGTATGAGCCTGGCTTGTCTGACTACCCACATTGGTTCTGACCTGTGGCTCTGGCTGACTAACTCGCTCCGTGTATGACCCTGGCTTGTCTGACTACCCACATCGGTTCTGACCTGTGGCTTTAGTTGACTAACTCGTTCCGTGTATGACCCCGGCTTGTCTGACTACCCACATCGGTTCTGACCTGTGGCTTTAGTTGACTAACTCGTTCCGTGTATGACCCCGGCTTGTCTGACTACCCACATTGGTTCTGACCTGTGGCTCTGGCTGACTACTCTCTCTGTGTATGACCCCAGCTTGCCCGACCAGTGGCCCTGGCTACTTCCCGTTCAGTGTAGCCTCCGATTGCCTCCTGGTTACTTTCGCTCCTTGTAGTCCTCGGTTTGCCTAGCCAATGGCCCTGGCTCCTACTCACTCAGCATAGTCTCCAGTTGTCTAACCAGTGGCCTGATTACTCTCACTCTGTATAGTTCCCGGCTTGTCTGACCTGTGACTCTGGCTGCCTACTCGCTCCCTACACTACCTGCTTGCCTGACCTGTAGTCTTGATACCTCCTGACTCTAGTCTGCTTTCGCTCTCTGTTATCTCTGTTCACAGACCAAGTGGTGACTTACACATATTCTACCATTCTCTGTTGTCCCACTTGAGTAATGCAGTGCACAGCACAGTGTGCAGCTCCAGAGGAACCTTGGGTCCTATTTGCTTGTCTGGGGTTGTGTGGGCTATACTATTATTGCTGTACTTTATAAATAAAGGTGGTTATATTTCATACGATTGTGTCTGTCCTTCTTTTGCCTGCACACCGTGACAGGTATCTGGTCCACAGACCAGACAGATCACAGCAAGGACAATCTTCTTACTGTGAGAACAATGAAATAACACTCTCCATGGCCCAAATTCTATGAAGATTAATCGGAGCTGTTTTTATTATGAAACATTACTATCCCTTTAAGGAAGATCTGGAGAGTGTATTTATATGTTGTATTGTGTTGAATTTTACTACACCATGTAATATTGATGTACATCCTGTTTTTTTCTGTTTTGTTTTCTGTATGATATTCTATTACATTTTATTGCATTATGGGTTTCTGTACTTAATAAAAATGTATTTAATTCAATGGAAATGTTCACTCCTATGGTTCAGGTGGATTGGTTCTGAACTGCACCTCTTTACCTTCCTGAATTCAACTACGTGTGTGTGTGTGTTGGTGGAGCAGAATATTAACACAGACAACACTTAAGGCTATCATGCTTGTCACAACCTCCAATGATTGTATGTCAGATGATAACTGGTGTATTATGGTCAGTCTGGGCCAGGGTGCAGTCCTGGTAATTTTTACCAGATAGGGCTCTTCTCTGAGTTACAGATGTGCAAGACTACAGTAACTAACTACCCTGACATTGCCTATGTCAACTGGCAAAACCCTTAAAAATGTATAGTAATACAAGGATGCTGATGTTCTTAGGAAATGTGGTGCACCATAGCGACTAAATAAAAATTGTGAAAATTCCCATCAAATTAAATAGGGCCTTTAACCATTTGAATGACTGTAAGGACTCCAATGCATTGCAAAGCAAACCCCACTGGTCCTTAATGGCTTAAAAGTTTTAGAGTATCCCAACACCTTATCTTATACTGTATATCGCAGGTTTTCTCGCTCTTGGTATACTGTCTCTGATTTTCATTCTCTGACCCTTGTTTCTCACTTTTTTTGCTCTCCCCTTTTTTCTCCTCCCTGTCTCCCCCTCCACCCTTTTTTCCCCTCTCTAATTCCTAGCTTTCTTCTTTTCAGCCATGGTCTGTGACTCCTTAGACAGACCTCCAATTCCTTCCTCCTGCTAGCACTTCTTCTTTATATGACCCTGTGCTGTTTACGATTGTGCTTAGGGTGCGGGTGGCGGTGGTGCGGCCCCTCTGTGCCCGTATTGCCTCCCTTGGGACCCCGGGGTTTCATGCAGAGAGGGGATAATGATCCGTCAGCTTTCGAGTGGGCTCATGATGGGGTGCCGAGGGCCTGTGCCATCGCCTCCTGTTGTGATGTTTGTACTTCGAGGGTCCTGCACTCCGATTGCTCATGTTAGTATTTTTGTATGTATTGTACCTACCAAATATACCTCTCCTTTTTAACTTTTCTTTTTCTGTACTTCCCCCCATTTTCTTATAAAATTCAATACAAATTTTGAGTTAAAAAAGTTTTAGATTATAATTGTTCAATAATAACAGTTGCAATAAGGCTGTAAATAAAAGTTCAATGTTACCAATTATCAGCATCACATTTAGATCAGCCCATGTAATGAGCAACCTGTTTTTGGAACACACCTTAGTCAGTCTGACACACCTACTAAAACAAGCAATCTACCTGTAATTATAAATCCAGCATCTGTTGTGTGATTTGCCTCCTTCCTATCTTATCTGTACATCCCTCCTCCTTAAGTAAACAGATCTGCTGTACAGTAAAAAGCCAGCATTGCAGAACCTATTGTAAAATGATGTGCATTTATATTATTAACCCTCTGACTGCCAGAGGGGTATGGAACACAGTGCAAAGCACTCCTCCGGCACTCAAAGGGTTAAAGGGCAGCTATTGTGAAAACAAGCTATGTGTCAAAGCTCAATCTTTAAAGCATAGTAATATTTACTATAAATGTGGTATAATTCAAGAGATTAAAATCAGTCAGACTCTTTAAAATGCTATATTTGGTCAAGTATCTAACTTTTAGTATGCCCCCCACCCCTTTATGTGACATCTGCCACTTCTCTTTGGACAAGACTGGCAGGTTTCCCAATACCTGGCAATCTGTCGACTGACATAGGAGAACACTGTCAAGGTGATGTGCAAGAATCTCAGCATCTGCTGAATTTTATTGAAGAATGCAACAGATATGTAAAGTTTCTGGGGGCTCAATGCCTCCCTGTCAGGCATAAACACAATTAAATGTGATTTAAAAAAGCTACCTGAGACACATCCCACCAATGATTAAGCATGCACAGTTCATCTCAATTAATACAATCTGAAAAATGTTCGTCCAGTAGCAGAGTTTTCCTGGCACAAGTCTAAACATAACAATTAGAAGGCAGGGAAACATAGTCAATTAAACAGCCAGAAATCCGCAGTGTACAAAGTGCAAATAAAAACAAATACACAAAATATAAAAAATACAGTCAAAAATATAATAGGCATCTAATTCAGTAAACAGGGAAGAAAATTAACTACTTGAGATAAGTAGGTAAACCCCTAACACTGCAGTGTTCACATTTTACCTGTAGGTGGAGACAGAAGCACTCATAAGAAAAATGTAACATTTAAACCCAGGAGGCAAATATGGTTGTTGATACCTTTACTGGCTAACTAAGCAGATTTAGGATGCAAGCTTTCAAGACCTTAGGTCTCTTCCTCCGGCATGTTGTACAGATGAATATGAAAACATCTCTTATATAGTATAGTATAGTATATATAGTATAGTACACACTGCATTGTTTAGAATGGAAATCAGATAAGAGAACTCAGTCCAGGTCCAGATACAGTCAATGGTAAATTGCAGTCCTCCTCTGAGGCTTTAGAGGTATTGACGATCCCTGTAGGACTGTTGGAAAGGTCAATCCACAATGTGATAATGTGACAAGAATTTTGCGTAGAACTTCAACCTGGGGGTGGTAAGTGACCACCAGTGGCTCCCGGTTTCACTTTTGTTGTTCTTTGTAGCTCAGCAGATTTTTTCTTGGTATTTGGGTAGCCTTCTGTATCCGACTGTCAATAATCCTTGCACTATAACCCTGTTTTATAAAGTTTCTTCTGAGTTTCTGCAGGTCTTGTAACGGTACGTCATGTCAGAACAGATGCAGTTGTATCTGATGGCCTGTCTATATGATGGAGTTCTTTGTGTGTTTTGGGTGGAAGCTATTGTTTTTCAGGTAGGTTGGTCTGTGCATTGGTTTGCTGTACAGGGATGTGTGGATGGAGTTGTTCTGAATACTGATAGTTGTGTCTAGGAAGTTAATGTTTGTGCATGAGTGACTGAGTGTTAGGTTAATATTGGGGTGGAATGTATTGTAGTTGTCATGGAATTTGAGAAGTTCCTCTTCTCTGGTGGTCCAGATGATAAGAATATCATCTGTGTAGTAGAGATACACCAGGGGGTTTTATCTGCCAGGTGGACAGGAAGTCCACTTCCAATTTTGCCATTAACAGGTTGGTATATTGTGGTGCCATTCAGGTACCAAGCACAGTCCCCATTTTCTGAAGGTAGAGGTCCTGTCCAAACTTGAAGTAATTGTGAGTGAGGATAATCTGAGTTTTGTTACTGGTTCCATGGGTGTGTTGTTTTGTCCCAGATATCCTTGGCATGCTGCTATGCCATCTGTGTGGAGTGGCCAGGATGGTGCTCTCTGGAATGGGGCCCAAGTCAGCTAATTTGTTTAAGAGATCCGTGGTGTCCTGAAGGAAGCTGGGTGTTCGTTTTACCAGGGGTTTCAGGGTATTTTCTACCCAGCCAGAGAAAACCCGGCAGCATTTTATCAAGCACAGTAATCAATTCAATTACCTGTGCTATGAGGAAATATCAGCAAAAAAACATGTCAGGGGCTACAGTTAGCACCCATTTGTACCAATTAAAACGCATCAAAACAAGTTCCATTTTTCCATTCAATTCCATGCATTGGCCAGAAACATGAGTTAAGGCACCCCGGTATATTGAGAAAAATGTAGACCCACTTTTATTGGGTGCAGAGTCCCCTAACGCTTGTTTTAAACTGCTGGCACAGGAATTGAAGCGGAAAGAAGAACAATAAAACCTAAGTGACCAGTGGATGCATTGGTATGGGACCCTGTGCCAGGACTGTCATGACATTACCTGCATTATGGACCGGTGACAGCCTTGGCACGTCATGATTTTTTTTGATTGCAGAGCTCCTACAAGGCACGTTGTGATCACTAGGATAGGCTAAAACTGACTGCCCCAAGATCATTCAGTTTTAGCCTCTCCTTCAGAGGATTGAATGGTAAAGTATCCCCCTCCCGCCTCTTTTACCTAGTGTAAGCCACCTCCCCTCATATGTGGAATCTGGTCTTAAGACCAGACAGCTCACAGCATGGGACAATCTTCTTACTGTGAGAACAATGAAATCCCTGCCCCCACTGACAGGTTTTTCCCTTATGTTAATTGAAGATTGTCCCTCTCTGTGATCCACATGGGCACCACCTTGCTGCTCTGAGCTGAGCAGTGTTACATCAGTGAAAGGAGTGGGAGGGGGATACTTTATCATTTAATTTCTCTTGAACTACAACTCTGACAGTACAGAAATATCACTCTCCATGTCCCAAGTACTATGAAGATTAATTGGAGCTGCTTTCATTGTGAAACATTTGAATGCTATATATATCACCACTGCATTTGATTTAAATCAAAGGGAAGTTGTAGAATTTTAGTGCAGATGGTTTGCTACAGATCTGCTCTACTTTAGCTTCCTGAATACATACCTAAATTATACTAATTCGTAGGCAGGTAATTTATGCTCCTCCAGCTATTGTTGCACGACAATAGCTATAGTTCAACAGCAGCTGGAAGGATGCAGTGTACTCATCCTCGGGATAATGGATTCTTATCAGATGTTCTGTCTCTATCTACTTAGAGCAAATGACAAATTTGTGGGACTTGTATGCTGACCCTTTGTGTGCCAAAAAGGTATCCAGTGCATGAGAATGTAATGTGATGGATATCAATTTGGCACTCAAAGGGTTAATTCTGCTCTCTAGTTATGAATTAACCACAATGTGATTAAATGTAGTTTAGAAGGATTTGACACAGGTGTTTATGACATTTTAATACATTTTTATTAAAACACTCATCACAGTCATACTCATAGCACCCTCACCCCACCTCTGCCCTTCCTCATCCATGATTTTACTCAGCGCCAGACTTTCTTTGAAAGGTGATTTTCCACACTAAAGAGTTCTGACTCTAAGACTTTATTAAACTAATGAAACATCTTCCTGCATCTAGTTCATAGTATCCTTAGTACTCTTAGGTCCTATGTATTATCCCAGACCCTTGGATGACCTTGCTGTGTAAGACAAATCCCATTATATCCAGCACTAAGAGGATTCATTAAGGCATTGCAGAAAGCTCCAGCAATATCAATACAGCACATAAAACATATTAGTTGCATACATATCAGGCACAGTGTTTACCTGTCACTGTAAACCAGAAACTTTGTTCACAACTTTATTAACCCCTTAAGGACCCTTGACGGTCCTGGCACGTCATGGGTCGGCGAGCCATAAGGACCCATGATGTGCCAGGACAGTCATGGAATTCAGGGCGGCTTTCTGTTCGGGGAGCCCTGAAGTGGATGTGAGGGGAAAAAAAAAAAAAGGGCCACGGTCCTTAAAGCGTAACTTTCACTATAGGTAAAGCACTCTGCAATAGTTAGGCAAATGGCAACTAGCTTCATAATAGTTATATTACATCTTAGAATTACACCATTCTAAAGAAATCCTTACTCTTCCGAGACCAGTAGCCAGGGATCAGCGCAGACATCTTGTCTGTGTGCCTGCGCTGTCAGTCCCGGTCTCCATTAAGAACTATTGCAGTGTGCCACAAGGTAACAGGAAGGGACTGACTGCGCTAACCTGGCCATCAGTCTCAGAATTACACCATTCTAAAGAAATCCTTACTCTTCTAAGAGGTAATATAACTACTGTTAAGCTAGTAGCCACCTGCCTAATTATTGCAGAGCGACTTTACCTATAGTGAAAGTTCCGCATTAAGTGCCGGCCGCATGTGCGATTGGCCGGTCCTTAAGGGGTTAAACCGGTAACATCTACATTAAAAAAAAGTAATATTTACGTCAATGGGAAAATGCACTAAAATGCATAGCTGGGAACTCTCTGGATTTGCCCCTGAGACTCCGGTTTTAGCTTCTAATTACCGGGTCTCTGGGGCAGAGGCTGGTTCTCCAGATGTGGGGAGTTTCTAATGAAACTCTGACCTCATCCGCTCCTTCCACTGTGTTCCTCTCACTCCCCGACCTCTTCTCCTCCTTATCCAGCTTGTTCTGTATATAAACTGAATTTTTTTCAAGCCCCCCCCACTCTTGATTAAGCCACACCCCTTTTTGACACAAATCGCTTAATTTTTGTCTCCCATTCACACCACAGGACTCCCCTTCTCCGGGGAGTCCTCAACAAAATGTTCTCCAGTATGCTAAAGTGAGATAATCTACAATTCTTATGACATTCCATAGAGCATATTTTCTAAAATATCTCCAGTTGGGGAAATGTTAGTGCATAAGCTATGAAGAATAACATAGGAATTGGAGATTTTATCTCACTGCAAAGTTACTGTACCAGTCTCCTATCTTACCTTTAACAGATCTTAGTACATAACTCCTTTATTTCCTCTTAGTACGTCTGCCTCACAGACGTCTTCAGTATCTACTGCAATATATGCGTTAGTGATATTGCCACTAGAATTCAAGATAATGTATGAAGTTTTACAGGTGATACAACGATCTGTAACAGGGTTCACACTTCAGGAAGTATAAACTCAATGCATGAGGATTTAGGAAAATGGAATATTGCTGCAAATAATGCTGTAAGGTGCAAGATAATGCATTTAGGACACAAAACCCAGCTGTGGAATATAGGTTTAAGACAAGAACATCAGAAGAAACAGGTTACTTGAATGCATGCAAGCAATGCATTAAAGCAGTGGGAAAAACTAACAGGATACTGGGTTGTATAGAAAGAGGTATTAGCAGCAGGAAAAGAGAGGTACTAATAGCAATCTATAGATCAGTTCTGGAGACCACATCTTCAAAAGGACATTGAAAATTGGAGGCAGATCAAATAACTAAAATGGCAGAGGTTATTCATGATAAAGGGTACCAGGATAATAGACTGAAATAACTAATAAGTATAACTTGGAAGAAAGGAAGGAGAGAGATAATATTATAGAAAACTGGTAAGTGGTGATGATCGAGCACCCCGATGCTCGGGTGTTCGGGTGCTCTGGCCGAGCGCCCCCGGAGGCTCGAGTGCTCGGCCGAGCACCCGAGCCCCATTGAAGTCAATGGGAGGACTCGAGCATTACACCAGGCACCCCCTGCTCTGATGAGGGGAGGGTGCCTGGTTCATAGGAAAAGGTCAGAAAATGATGGAAACACCACAGAAATGGTTCAGGGACAGCATAGGGAGGATGTCTGGATGCATCTTGGACTCCAACGTCGCTGCTGGGAACGATGTTTCACCCGTAGTACGCCATTTTTACAGACTGACCGTAAAACACACAAAAAGGAAGATAAAAACGACTTTAGGCGAAAAATTGTTACCAAACAGTATTTGCTGTATATTTACTTGTATATCATCTGCAAATTCTGCAACAAATTTCATCGATTTTTCGGAACTGGGGCCATGATTAAGAGGGAAACGTGCGCAGCGTAAAGCAGGTGTTCAACGTGGTTATGGCCCGGGTAAGGTACAGCATTCAGGAACGGAGGCCGCAGCTACCACAGGTTTTACAACATGTCCGTTTGCCCTTGTTAAGTCCAAAATTTATAGTCGGAACAGTGGGGTCTGATCCATTGAGTAAAAGTGACGAAGTGACTTAGTGGATGAAGCCAAGAACTACCTTCTGCTCTGTCGAACACCCCAGCCCTATTTAATTCAATGGGAGGACCTGAGGCACTCCGATACAACCTGTATATCACAAAATGGAGGGCCTCATTCACATTGTGGTACAATAGTTCAGGTAGTGGTCCAACACTCATAAAGCCTATGCACTAAGTGAAAGGGCTGCCAAAAATTAGACTGAAATGTCACTCCAATACACCCTTTATTACACATAAAGGAGGGCATCATACACACCCTTGAAAAATTAGGATTAATGGCCTGCTGGTGACCCTCTAAAACATTAGGGGCGAGGGCATGCCGCTAAGCTGACCATCTAAAACATTAGGAATGAGGGTCTGCTGCTGAGCCGACCATCTAAAACATTATGGGTGAGGGTCTGCTGCGGAGCTGACCATCCTAAACATTATATGCGAAGGCCCGCTAGTGAGCTGACGCTATAAAACATTATATGAGAGGGCCCGCTAGAGAGCTGACCCAATAAAACATTATATGAGAAGGCCTGCTGGTGAGCTGACCTATACAAAAATTGTCAAACAGGGCTCGCTGGTGAGCTGGCCCTATATAAAAATTATATCACAGGGCCCGCTGGTGAGCTGGCCCTATATAAAAATTATATCACAGGGTATATGGAAGAGGAGGAGGAGGATGAGAAGATTAAGAGTCAACCATATACCCGTTTTTTGGGTGGAAGGGGTGAATGGGAATACAGAGTATTCCCATCATTGTAAATAACATATCTAAAGTGACTTTATGTTCACCCGGGGCTTTCCTCCAGTGGAGTGGAGAAGTCAGGGGAAATCCAGGCCTTGTTCATTTTTATAAGTGTCAACCTATCAGCATTTTCGGTGGAAAGGCGGATACGCTTATCTGTTATGATGCCACCAGCAGCACTAAATACCCGCTCAGACAGAACGCTGGCGGCAGGGCAGGCCAGCACCTCCAAGGCGTAGAGTGCCAGTTCATACCACGTGTCCAGCTTGGACACCCAGTAGTTGTAAGGCACAGAGGGATCATTGAGGACGCTGACACGGTCTGCTACGTACTCCTTCACCATCTTCCAAAACTTTTCCCTCCTTGTGACACTAGGCTGCGCATCAGGGTGAGGGTGCTGGCGGGGTGTCATGAAGGTGTCCCACGCCTTGGAGAGTGTTGCCCTGCCTTTGTCGGAACTGCTGTGTGCTCCCCTTTTCTCCCCTTCTCGGTTGGCCAAGGTAGCACGTACTCTGCCGCCAGCGTTGTCAGATGGAAAATTTTGGAGCAATTTTTCGACAAGAACCTTCTGGTATTGCACCATTTTGCTTGTCCTCTCCACCGGAGGAATGAGAGATGAGAAATTCTCTTTGTAGCGGGGGTCCAGAAGGGTGAACACCCAGTAATCCGTGTTGTCTAAAATGCGTATAACGCGTGGGTCACGGGAAAGGCAGCCTAACATAAAGTCAGCCATGTGTGCCAGAGTACCAACAGGCAAGATTTTGCTGTCCTCACCAGGAGGATGACTCTCAATCTCCTCATCCTCTTCCTCCTCTTCTGCCCACCCACGCTGAAGAGATGGAAATAAAGTTCCATGGCTACCCTCTGTAGCGGAGGCAACCGTGTCTTCCTCCTCCTCCTCCGCCTCCTCCATTTGTCGCTGAGAAGACGAAGTGAGGGTGCTCTGGCTATCACCTTGTGTAAGCTCTTCCTCCCCCAATTCCACCTCTTCCACATGCAAAGCGTCGGTTTTAATTGTGAGCAGCGAGCGTTTCAGTAGACACAGAAGTGGGATGGTTACACTGATAATAGCGTTATCGCCGCTCACCATCTGTGTCGATTCCTCAAAATTGCGTAAAACCTCACAGAGGTCTGACATCCATTCCCACTCCTCACTTCTGATTAGAGGAAGTTGAACGGAGAGGCGACGACCGTGTAACAGCTGGTACTCCACTACTGCCCTCTGCTGCTCACAAAGCCGGGCAAACATGTGGAAGGTGGAGTTCCAGCGCGTGCTCACGTCACACAGCAGCCGGTGAGCTGGCAATTGTAAGTGCTGCTGCAGCTTCAACAGGCCGGCTGAAGCTGTAGATGACTTACAGAAATGTGCACACACGTGGCGCACCTTCGTCAAGAGATCATGCAAATTGGGGTAGGTTTTTAGAAATCGCTGAACCACTAAATTAAATACATGCGCTAGGCATGGTACGTGTGTGAGCTTGCCGAGCTCCAAAGCCGCCACCAAGTTACGCCCATTATCACACACAACCATGCCTGGTTGCAGGTTGAGTGGCGAGAGCCACTGCTCGGTCTGGTGACTAATCCCCTGCAACAGCTCTGAGGCCGTGTGCTGTTTGTCCCCAAGGCAGATCAGCTTCAGCACGGCCTGTTGACGCTTCCCCACTGCAGTGCTACACTGCTTCCAGCTACCGGCTGATGGGTGAGTGGCGCTGCGCGCAGAGAATTCGGAGGTGGAAACGGAGGAGGAGGAGGAGGAGCCAATAACGTAGGTGCTGGCGGAAACCCTGATGGAGGTAGGGCCCGCAATCCTCGGCGTGGGTAGCACCTGTGCCATCCCAGGGTCCGAGTCGCTCCCAGCCTCCACGACATTCACCCAGTGTGCCGTCAGGGAAATGTAGCGTCCCTGGCCACAAGCACTTGTCCATGTGTCAGTCGTTAAGTGGACCTTCCCAGTAACTGCGTTGGTCAGGGCACGGGTGATGTTAAGGGACACATGGTGGTGTAAGGCGGGGATGGCACACAGGGAAAAGTAGTGGCGGCTTGGGACTGCGTACCGAGGGACAGCTGCTGCCATCAGGCTGCGGAAGGACTCAGTGTCCACAAGCCTAAATGGCAGCATTTCGATGGCCAGTAATTTGGAAAGGTGTGAGGTTAGTGCTATGGCCTGTGGGTGGGTGGCTGGGTATTTTCGCTTGCTCTCAAATGCCTGGGGTAACGACATTTGGACGCTGAGCTGGGACAGGGAAGTGGATGTGGTCGCTGATGGTGCTTCAGATGGTACAGGTGCAGGGCGGGAGGTATGCGGGCCTGCGCCTTCGACAGGCGATTGGCCGGCACCGAAAACAGGGGAAGAGGAGGCAGTGGTGTGGCCTGCAGACACAGATTGGCGATCCGGGCGTTCCTCCCACTTATTACGGTGCTTGGATGCCATGTGTCGGATCATGCTGGTGGTGGTGAGGTTTCTAGTGTTCATGCCTCGGCTCATTCTGGTGTGGCACAGGTTGCAAACTACAATTTTTTTGTCGTCCGCACTTTCCTTAAAAAAACGCCATTCCGCGGAACACCTAGCCCTTGGCAAGGGAGATTTACGCAAGGGGGTGCTCCGTGGAACATTTGCGGGCCGGTTTGGTGCGGTCCACCTTCTTTCTTTAGCCACACCACTGCCTCTTCCAGCCTGTTGCGGTGCTGCAGATGGCTCACCCTCAGGACTGCTGTCATCGCTCGGCTCTCCACCTTCCCAGGTGGGGTCAGTGACCTCATCGTCCACCAAGTCCTCCTCCACTTCCTCACTCTGATCATCCTCCTCATTTCTTGATCCCACCACATCCTCAGTCATTGACAACTGTGTATCATCCTCCTCATCAAGGTCTTGAGACAGTAATTGTGGTTGATTTGATGGCAACTGTGTCTCATCATCATCATCCACTTCCTTTGACCTTAAATGCCGTTCCCCTCTGTCATCTTCTTGTGATTGGGTACCCTCTAGAGGTTGTGAATCAGGGCACAAGATCTCATGTTCCTCTGCAAGCGTGCTTGGAGAGAGGTTCAAATCAAGGATTGGTGATGAGACGAGCTCCTCACTATATCCCAGTGTGGGATCACTTCTTTGGCCAGACCCTCTATGGTGGGAGGAAGGATGATCAGGGTGAGGATTATGTTGACCAGACTCTTGGCTAGTGAGAGTGGACTTGGTGGAAGACAGGGTGGTGCTTAACCGACTGGAAGCAGTATCAGCTGAAATCCAACCGACCACCTGTTCGCAGTGGTCTGACCTCGAGAGTGATGTCCTGCGACGCCCTGTAAACTGAGACATGAAGCTAGGTATGGTGGATGTCTTTCTGTCTTGTGCTCTGGCACCAGGCACAGTTTCTACGCGTCCTGACCCGCGCCCTGAACTATCAGGATCACGTCCACTTCCCCGTCCCTTTTTACCCGCCTTCTTCATATTAAACGGAATATATGCCGGTAATCTGCGGCTAGGCACACGAAACAGAATGTGACGCTAATCTGCGGCTAGGCACAGTGAACGGAATATGTGACGTTAATTTGTGAATTTGCACACTAAACAATATGTGACACTAATCTGCGGCTAGGCACACTAAACAATATGTGACACTAATCTGCGGCTAGGCACACTAAACAATATGTGACGCTAATCTGCGGCTAGGCACACGAAACAGAATGTGACGCTAATCTGCGGCTAGGCACACGAAACAGAATGTGACGCTAATCTGCGGCTAGGCACAGTGAACGGAATATGTGACGTTAATTTGTGAATTTGCACACTAAACAATATGTGACGTTAATTTGTGAATTTGCACACTAAACAATATGTGACGCTAATCTGCGGCTAGGCACACTAAACAATATGTGACGCTAATCTGCGGCTAGGCACACTAAACAATATGTGACGCTAATCTGCGGCTAGGCACACGAAACAGAATGTGACGCTAATCTGCGGCTAGGCACACGAAACAGAATGTGACGCTAATCTGCGGCTAGGCACAGTGAACGGAATATGTGACGTTAATTTGTGAATTTGCACACTAAACAATATGTGACATTAATTTGTGAATTTGCACACTAAACAATATGTGACGCTAATCTGCGGCTAGGCACACTAAACTATGTGACGCTAATCTGCGGCTAGGCACACTAAACAATATGTGACGCTAATCTGCGGCTAGGCACACGAAACAGAATGTGACGCTAATCTGCGGCTAGGCACAGTGAACGGAATATGTGACGTTAATTTGTGAATTTGCACACTAAACAATATGTGACGTTAATTTGTGAATTTGCACACTAAACAATATGTGACGCTAATCTGCGGCTAGGCACACTAAACAATATGTGACGCTAATCTGCGGCTAGGCACACTAAACAATATGTGACGCTAATCTGCGGCTAGGCACACGAAACAGAATGTGACGCTAATCTGTGGCTAGGCACACGAAACAGAATGTGACGCTAATCTGCGGCTAGGCACAGTGAACGGAATATGTGACGTTAATTTGTGAATTTGCACACTAAACAATATGTGACGTTAATTTGTGAATTTGCACACTAAACAATATGTGACGCTAATCTGCGGCTAGGCACTCTAAACAATATGTGACGCTAATCTGTGGCTAGGCACACTAAACAATATGTGACGCTAATCTGTGGCTAGGCACACGAAACAGAATGTGACGCTAATCTGCGGCTAGGCACACGAAACAGAATGTGACGCTAATCTGCGGCTAGGCACGGTGAACGGAATATGTGACGTTAATTTGTGAATTTGCACACTAAACAATATGTGACGCTAATCTGCGGCTAGGCACACGAAACAGAATGTGACGCTAATCTGCGGCTAGGCACAGTGAACGGAATATGTGACGTTAATTTGTGAATTTGCACACTAAACAGAATGTGACAATAATCTATGGCTAGGCACACGTTTAAAATGGCCCTTTTTGTCGCTGCGTTGTAAAATATTTGTCCCTGTGCACCTAGTACAATGTCACCTTACTAATATCCCCCCCACAAAAAAAAAGAAAATTGTGCCCCCCCAAACAAAATATAAATGCTGCCCCCACACACAACAGTCCTAAAAAGGACTTTTGGGTCTTGAAAGAGTACCAACAATTTTATTCTCCCTACACTGACTTTCCCTGCCTGATCGCATCTCTCCCTGGCTGAGAATGAGCCGAACTCGCGAGTCGGGTGCTATACAGCACCCGATCACGGGTTCTGGCCAGCCAATCAGTGTAATGCCAGCAGCCAACATGGCTGCTGGCATTACACTGATGTCAGAGCCTCCCCGCACGTTTATTGGCTGCGCAGCAGCCGCGAAACGTGCGGGGAGGAGACCCGAACATGGCGGGCGAGCACATGCGGTACTCGTACGAGTACCGCCATGTGCCGAGCAGAGCGATGCTCGAGCCGAACCGAGCTTCGGCCGAGCATGCTCGCTCATCACTACTGGTAAGGTATATAACCCCTTAACGACCCTTGATGGTCCGGGCACGTCATGGGTAGATTTGCATTAAGAACCCATGACGTGCCAGGACCATAATGGATTTCGGGGCTCCCTGCGTGGCTGCACACCCTTTGGGGAGCCCTGAACCGGAAGCGAACATAAAAAAATAATGGGCCGTGGTCCTTAAGTGACAGCCGCATGCACGATCGGCCGTCCTTAAGGGGTTAATATAGATCAGGAGTATAGAGAGAGAAAAAATTCAGAAGGAATGTGTATAAATGGTACTTTACTGCTGGGGTGATTGACACATGGAACACCCTCCCAGCAGAGATGGTAGAAACTAATACTGTAAAGGAATTCAGATTACCTGGGATAGACATAAATCTATTCTGAGAACAATGTAAGATTGTGTGTCTTAATTAGATCTGTAAATGAGCAGACTGGATAGGCTAATTGGTTCTTATTTATCATCAAAATCTAAGTTTCTGTGTTTCTATTAACTTCAACCATATAAAATATATTCAGATGTTTAAAGGCTGAATATAAAAGAGATATTTGTGGAGCAGGTTACCACATGCATTGGGTCAGATATCACAGGAAATGTGTCTCTGCCATGGCTTAGACTTTGTTATGCTCCATTGGTACTGAGATACACGGCATAGAATTTCCTGCTTTTACCAATTTAGGGCTACATACACAACCCACACCAACTGAACCAATTAAGTGGTTAAAAACACCATTTAAATGAATGTATTTCTGTTTGTTTGTTGTGGTACGGTAGGTTTGCCCCAGAATTGCGTCACTTGTTTGTGAATATGGACCACAGTCACCCACTGACACACAGGGTCATATGAATAAATTAAAAATGGAGCAATTCTGGTTCAATCTCTCTGCACCATAACCACTCTGGATGTGTCTTCATTACAAGAGGATTTGGACAAATTGAGTAACTGGGCAGGCAAATGGCAAATGAGATTCAATATAGACAAGTGTAAAGTTATGCATTTTGGGTATAATAATAAAAATGCAACATATAGTTTAAATGGTGTTTCTCTGGGGAAATCTACTAATGAAAAGGATTTGGGAGTAATGGTAGACAATAGACTTAACAGTAGCATGCAGTGCCAGCTGGCAGCTGTAAAGGCCAATAAGATATTGGCATGTATTAAAAGGGGTATTGACTCAAGGGAGGAAGATATAATTATGCATCTTTACAGGTCCATGGTAAGACCCCACCTAGAATATGCTGTTCAATTCTGGGCGCCCTTTCTGAAGAAGGACATTATGGAACTAGAGAAAGTGCAGAGGAGGGCTACAAAACTAGTAAGGGGAATGGAAAGTTTTAGTTATGAAGAGAGGCTAGAAAAGTTAAACTTGTACACACTAGAGAAACGGCGTCTTAGAGGGGATATGATAACACTATATAAATATGTTCAAGGCCCATATAAAGGGCTTTCAAAAGACCTGTTCATTAACAGAACAGTACACAGGACAAGGGGCCACCCGCTTAGACTTGAGGAAAGGAGATTTAGTCTACAACAGCGGAAGGGTTTCTTTACAGTAAGGACAATAAAGGTATGGAATGCACTTCCTGAGGAGGTGGTGCTATCAAATACATTAGATGCCTTTAAAAGGGGCCTGGATACTTATTTAAAAGAACATAATATAGAGGGCTATGTACGTTAGTATTGGGATTAATATTTAGTTAGGGCTTGTTGATCCAGGGAGAAGTCTGATTGCCATTTGGAGTCAGATGCCTTCTTTTGGGTCAGCGATGGTAAACAGGAATAGGAAAAGGGTTGAACTGGATGGACGCAAGTCTTTTTTCAACCTAAATTACTATGTAACTATGTAAAAGCGATAAACATTCTCCAAATTCCTATTATTTAAAGCGGAACTTTCACCATAGGTAAAGTCGCCCTGAAAAAAATAGGCAGGTGGCGACTAGCTTAATAATAGTTATCTTACCACTTATAAATACTCCTTTCTAAAGAAATCTTTAGTCTTCTGAGATTGATGGCCAGGTTAGTGCAGTCTGTGCGCCTGCGCCGTCAGTCCCTTCCGGTTACTATGTGGCACACTGCAATGTGTCTCAATGGAGATGGGGACTGACAGCGCAGGCACACAGACAAGATGTCTGCTCTGATGACTGGCTTCCAGCATTGGAACAATAAGGATTTCTTTAGAAAGGAGTAATTCTAAGAGGTAAGATACCTATCATTAAGCAAGTCACCACCTGCCTAATTACTGCAGAGAGACTTTACTTATGCTGAAAGTTCTGCTTTAAAATAACCATTTGAGTGCCAGAGGGGTACACAATGCATTGCAAAGCAATGTGTTGCGTACCCCTCTGGCACTCAAATGGTTAAATGGTGACATTAAACCCATGGATGTTAGAGAGGCCTCTAAAGTACTGTGAATGCAGGGCTGGATTTGCCATAAGGCAAAGTAGGCACCTGCCTACAGGCGCACGCCACCGAGGGGCGCCTGCCAATTGGATTTTTTTTTGTTAATTCTTTAAAAAAAAAAAATAGCCACCTCGCTGGCTGCACCAGCGCCTACTCCATGTTGCCCTCACACTGCACCCCCCTCCGTTATCTGTTTCCTACCTCCCTGGCAGATCTGTCATCTGTGCCTCCTTTGGCACAGTCAGTCCTGTAAGTGCTGGAGCTCCCTCGTTGGCTCTGTAGGAATGCAGAGTGCTGGGAGATGACATCATCTCCCAGCGCTCTGCATTCCTGAAAAGGAGACCGCGCGGGAGCTCCAGCACTTACAGGACTGACTGTGCCAAAGGAGGCACAGACGACAGATCTGCCAGGGAGGTAGGAAACGGACAATGGGAGGCAGGCAATGTAAGGGCAACATGGAGATGGTGGGGGCAAGTTGGAGCTGAAGGGGGGCATTGTGAGGGCAATGTGGAGCTGATGGGGTCAATGTGGAGCTGATGGGGGGCAAAATGAGGGCAATATGGAGCTGAATGGGACAATGTTTAGGTGATGGGGCAATATGAGGGCAATGTGGAGCTGATGGGGGGCAATGTGAGGGCAATGTTGAGATGGGGCAATATGAGGTCAATGTGGAGCTGATGGGGTCAATGTGGAGCTGATGGGGGGCAATATGTATTTAAATGGGGCAATATTGAGATGATGGGGCAATATGAGGGCAATGTGGAGATGAAGGGGTTCAATGTGAAGGTGTTGGGGGGCAATGAAAGGACAATATGGAGATTTGGAGCATTGTGGAGATGGCCGGGGGGGGCGCTTCAGATATCTGTGCCTACAGGCTCCTGAGATGTAAATCCGGCCCTGTGTGAATGGGCCACATTGAGTGCCAAAGAGGTATCCAACACATCGCAACACAAATGGGGGTGATTCACTAAGTGGTGATAAAGAGGTGATAAAGTAAAGATGACATCTCCAGTTTATCACTTCTCCAGTTCCTATGTTATTCTATGGAGTCAATGCACTAAGATCTCCAAAGTTGAAGAAATCTTAGTGCATAGGCTCCATAGAATAACATAGGAACTGGAGAAGTGATAAGCTGGAGAAGTCATCTCCACTTTATCACCTCTTAATCACCGCTTAGTGAATCTCCCCCTAGATGCTGGATGCCTCTCTGGCACTCAACAGGTTAAATCAGTGGGACTTTTTATGTTCTCTATGGCGCAGTTTTGTTTGCTCCAGAATTGCTGCAAGTTTGTCTTCACACATATGACCCACAGGAGTCATTACAGGGTGATGGCTGAGAGTGACACTTCCTGCTACCCGCCTATAACATTGAGGCAAGTAAAGGGTTAAACAATAATCTGAAATATTTAGCTGCTGTCCCTGCCACTCCCAGCCAGTTGTGACTGATTGTGACAAATACATAAAGCTAAATATCTAAACAAAAATAGTGATTTTAATAAATTTGGCATACTATAAGTGATTTTACTAGATCTTTTAAGATCATCTAAGTTGTTATATGGTGTTAGCTCTACTTTAACCCTTTGAGTATCAGAGAGGTATTGAAACCATTGCTTTGGATACCTTCCTGGCACTCAAAGTATTAACCCTTTGAGTGCCAGAGGGGTACGCAACGCATTGCTTTGCAATGCGTTCCGTACCCCCTGGCACACAAAGGGTTAAATAATAAATTGGAGACATTTCTGACATACAAGGGGTTAATAAAGATAAAACTATTTTTACACCATTTCCTCTATTACATCCACTACCCAGCTACATGTTATGGATATTTCTGCCTATTAGGTACTGATGTAAGCTTTGTATATCAATATCGGCATATATTTTTCTGATAGATTGGCTCATAGGAGTGAAAAGGGGATCTGCCTTTGCTTAAATTCCTAAACTGTACCACACAGCCAAGGATGCACAGTTGTGAGAGGTGGGGGTAGCCACCCATAGGATATACCGATAGGTTGGAATTGACTCTCCTGCTACAGGTTTTATCAGTTTTCTTTTGTATTGTTAGATGACATTTCATTTGCTGTATTTGTAGAACAAATGTAGGAGCAAGAGTGACATCTTCTGTTCCTTGCTTATATTGCAACCAATTGGGCATCTTTTCTGGTGGAATATTATGGGGGGATGCACTGAGGCTTGATAAAGAGGTGATTAAGCAGAGATGATGTCTCCAGTGATATCATTTCTCCAGTTCCTATGTTATTCTATGGAGCCTATGCACCCAAAAATGGATAGATCTTAGTGCACTGGCTCCACAGAATAACATAAGACTTGGAGAAATAATATAATTGGAGAAGTAATCTCCAGATTCTAACCTCTATATCATGCCTTAGTGCATAATCCCACTAAGAGTTCTATACCTCTTATCCTATATAATAATTCGCTAAGGATGTTTGTCAGAAGCCATCATGCGCATTAGACACGGCTGCACACGCTGCAGTCATGAGCAGAAGAGACTGCCCGCGCCGCGGCTGATATGGAGCGGGGAGCTCCGAATTCAGACTGGAGTCCTCTCTGCACACCTTCTGAGTGTCCCGCTTTGTATCAGCCGCGGCGCGTTCAGCCAGTCAGTACTGCACATGACTGCAGCACGGCCACTGACAAGACAGGATCTGGCCGGTTGCCGGGTGGCACTGTGGGCCATGTAAACGGGCTTTTCAACTAGTCATTTCAATAAGAGATATAAGAGTTGCTGTTTTTAAGATGAACTTTGACCTTGGAATAAGTGGCTCATATTTTGTTTAAGAGCATAGTGTACCTAGATAGCGTGCTTCATAAAATAGTCAAGCATTTGATCTCTGCTGCTAGTTGTTTCAGCCATTAAAATCTACCTAAGCCAATTGAGAAGGAGTGCAATCTATAGACAGATATCAACACAATATATCCTCAATCCTACAGTTATAATACAAACATATGTAAATACATTGTTCAACATTAGGATTGCATTACTTGGAAGGAGAAAACATAGGGAAATGCAAATCATGCCAAGCAACAGGCTGTATGAGATATGTAAATAATTACAGTTCTGCAGAAATGAGTTCAATAGGTATAAACCTTGTCTCCTGTGAACATTGTGCTATCTATGAAGAACTTAAAGATTGCGAGATGTATGCGAGATGTATGTCCCTCATAAAACTTCAAGAATATCATCAACTAACAAATGCCAGGTGGACAGGAACATGGAGCTGTGACAGGCTGGATTATCCATATCAGCCATTGCTGCATGGATTGGCCATGATTCCTTAACTGTGCAACAGTGTTGGAACCGCTGGATTCAGGAAAAATGGACTGCCTCTCAATACTGGACCACTGCATCAGCTTAAGAGAATGTTATTTACAACCCCTTCTCTGTGGTGAACACATTCCAAAGTTACCTCCAAGGAGCTATTGTGCCAACACAGACCAATTGACATGGCTTCCACATTGCTTGGTCTCTGAGCAAGAAAAACATGCCAAAGCTTACCACTGTTTTAACTGTACGAGACCTGTCAAAGAAAATGATGCATACCCTGATACCATTTGAGACAGGAATAGAGATCCATTATCTTCACTGACAAGTCCCATTTCTGTATAGGATATTACAATAGCCAGACAATGGTCTGTAGCAGGGCTAATTAGCGACATAAGGAAGCATATCCCCTAGTACACATTCCGGGGATTCTCACAGCCTGTTAGTACATAGATCCAGTTGTAAAATTTCTCCAGAATGTTCTTGGCACTCGACTGCAGAAGAGCAGTGCCAGTCCACAAAATGTACAGGTTACCATGGACAATGTCCACAGCTTCAGCACACTGCCATGGCCCTCATTTTCACTGGGCATGTCTCACACTGAGGACATGTGGATCCAATCCAAGACCAACAGCACCTGGGTGATTGGTTGTAGCCTAAAGGTTACCAAAAATACTACATTTAGAAATACTTTTTTCTGCTCTGTCTGGTTTTTATGTTTACTGCAGTGGTCTACCAAAATGGTCTGCAAAATATATTGAAGACAATATTTGATATTTCAGTGAACTTTGTTTTCTCTAATATTTATTTAAGGTGATTTATTAAAAATAGTTGGAACACTTTGGATCTTTGTATATACATGTAGGACCTTATAGTATGCCATCTCTGTTGGAACACTTCCGTGCCCACCCTGTAGATGATGAGTACCCACATCAATGCTATCTGGACTAACATGCACCAAGAAATGATCAACCATCTTTCTGGCAGTATGCATAGTCTTCTAGCCACCTGTGTCACCTCTCAGGGTTAGACATACTCTCTAATTAGCGTAACATTCAGTTTTGCATATTTTTATCTCAAAGGTTAATAACTTTTACATCATGTTGCCCCATATAGCTTATATAATAATTAGCTAAAGAAGTTCGTCATAAACTGTCATGCACAGTAGAGACGGCTGCGCATGCTATAGTCATGCTCAGTGGAGACTGCCCGCGCTGCGACTGATAATGGAGCGGGGCACTCTGAATTCAGACCGTCGTTCTCTTTGCACACCGAAAGGTGCGCAGAGAGGACTACGGTCAGAATTCGGATCGCCCTCCTCCGTTATCAGCCGGGCAGTCTCTACTGTGTGTGACTGCACCACGGCCGTTACTGCCTGCCACTGTGGCCCATGTACACAGGCTGTTCAACTAGTATATATATATATGTGTGTGTGTGTGTGATTCTTGTATCAACATGGTGTTGCAGTTTCAATTCTGAGCTGAATACCTACTAAAACCAGAAACAAAATAGGCTAGAGACAAGCCTGGTGTGGTGGATATTAATCATGAAACAGATAACACAGAATTTGTAACAACATCAAAACTCCATATTATCAGTACAGAAATGAATTGTACTGAAAATTCACTAAAAATATATTGTTACATACATCTAAAATGCTAACATTCCCCAGTCATCCATCATGGATTTTACCCCTGACTTATGCCTGACAGTTTCAATCTTTCACAGACCCTGTGATGGGAATATACTGATAGACTTCAGGGTCAAAATAAACACATTGCACCTGCCTAATACTTATGTACAAAGCTAGTTGCATAAAAAATGGCCTATTTGTGCTACTTGTCACAAGGGATGGGCAGGTTGGGAGTGTATGGTTGCTCCCTTACTCCTAATATAAGGGTGGTGCAAAATGTTGTTCCACATGCAAAAAAATGTTCTGGCAGAGTTGTGCACTGTATCTAGTAAAGCAGAGGTTCTCAAACATTTGCTGTGGTTGAATGCTTTTGCTTTACTGTGGTAAGAAAAAGTTTGTGAACCCCTTAGTATTACATATTTCACGCCTACAATGTTATCAGATTTTAATCTAAGTCCTAGTAATAGATAAAGATAACCACATTAAACAGATTACAAATATGATGCTTTGTTAAAATGTATTTATCTGCAGCTGATTCTAAATCCATGTGTAATGTAGTGTGTGAACATTCAGATTCTGTAACTGGTAGCAGTCCTTTGAGCAGCAATGACTTCAAGTAAGCATTTCCTGTAATTGTTGTTCAGTCTTTCACATTGCTTTTGTCCAGATAACATTGTCCCAGAAGGCTTGTGGATCATGTATATGAGTTTGGCGAACTTCATACAGGCAGCAGTGTTCTTTTTAGAGAGCAGTGGTTTCCTCCTAGCTATCCTCCCATGAACACCATTCTTGTTCAGTCTTTTTCTGATTGAGGAAAGAACACACACATTAGCTAAGATGAGTCTGGCCTTCTGATCATTGGATGTTACCCTGTACTTCTTTGTGACTTCATGCATCATCATAAACTGGGATTTTTTGGGGATGATTTTGTATGTTGACCCCTCCTGGGTAGACTGACTGTAGACCTTAACCTTCTCCATTTGTAGATGTTCCCTCTGACAGTGGTTGGATGAAGCCTCAAATCCTTTACCATATAGGGAAGTCAAAGCTCACACAGTTTCTGATCCATTTATAGGGTGGGTCTTCCTAAAATCACCTGTGCATATTAATCTAATTACTTAAACACCTTATTCAAATTATTCCCTTTAATTTGATCCATGGAACTAGGGGTTCACTTAATTATGCACATACCCTGCATCTTAAATACTTATTGTATGCCTAATTTATACATCACTTTATTTCAAAGACACATATTTGGTTAATGTCAACCCTACTGGATATTAAGGCAAGGACTGTCTTTGATTTATGAAGGCTATCATGGTGCAGTTATGGAATTTACATAATTTATCATTGGAGTTAGCAAACCTTTTCTCATCTCTGTAAAATAATTTCATGTGGACCCCTTTAACCCAGTGGATGCTAGAGAGAGACCATACAGGGTATATATATTTATAAAGTATTGGCCTGAAATGTTCTTTTTTTATTCTGTCCTGTAAATAAAATATAATTTCTGTGTGCCTTCTATCTTACCTGTGACTGAAAATGAACCCAGCAGAGGTCCTGCTTTCTTCAATATCATTTCTACAGTCAGGCCATACCCACACACACAGATTTGCTAAACCGTTCAAAAACTAGCAGCTGAATTCTGCATGTACAATAGTCTAGGGAGTAGGCAAAACACTGATTGCCGCTGGAAATGTACTTACAAAAAGTTACAAAATGTTCATGCTTTTTATACGGTACAAACACAAATGATGTACTGTACCTGGAAAAAAAGGTGAAGTGGGATGTTTGTTAGTACATCATCCTCAATGTCTGCCACCACAACCTGGCTCCATTGCCAACTGGTAGCTCAAAAAACATATATACACTTCAGTCTTGTTCCATTGCACACTGATAGTCACAGAACCACACATACACTGCCTGTCCCCCCAGCCTTGTTCCACCATTCACTGTTAGTCACACGACTAAACATACACTGTCACTGCAGTCTTGTTTAACTGCACACTGGTAGTCACAGAACTACACATACACTGCCTGTCACCCCAGCCTTGTTCCACTATTCACTGTTAGTCACATGACTAAACATACACTGTCACTGCAGTCTTGTTTAACTGCACACTGGTAGTCACAGAACCACACATACACTGCCTGTCACCCCAGCCTTGTTCCACTATTCACTGTTAGTCACACGACTAAACATACACTGTCACTACAGTCTTGTTTCACTGCCCACTGGTAGTCACAGAACCACACATATCCTGTGTGTCACCCCAGCCTTGTTCCACTGTTCACTGATAGTCACAGAACCACACATACTGTATGTCACCTCTGGATCATTCCGTTTTCCATTGATAGGCCACCCCAGCCATGTTACACTGTCCACCAATAATTATAATTGTTCTATAGAGCCCTTGTGGAATCATTGGTTTGTACCTTAATTCTTGTAACCTTTTACATTATATATATTACTGTTACACAGCTCTTTCATGAATATGTCTACTGTATCTCCCAGAACCACCTGTCTGCACCTTTACTGTTCTTATGGTAATGAACCCTCCCTCAGAAGGTGCAATCATCATTCATATAATCTCAGTAGATGACCCTGTATCATATGTGTGTGTGTATAATATCCCTATATCTGTATATATTATCCCTACAGAGAGTTCATTGTATTGGCCCTGCATGTATTTGCATATTATAATAAAAATAATAATAATCCTATCACCTTGTATGTACTTTTTTTTCCAGAAAAAAAATTCCCCCTTTTGGATAGTGAGGCTGGTGGACTAAGAAGAACAGGAACAATTCTGGAGCAAACCAAAGGGGACAAATAAAAATTCCCCAAGGGTACATTGAGTTCAATGGGGCATTTAACCTTCTCAATGCTTTGAAGACCTCTCTAGGAGTTTAAAGTCCCATTTAATTTTCATTCCTCCCCTATGGTGCAGATGGTTTGCCCCAGAATTGCTCCAGTACTTCTTACATCAGCCTGATTGTTTTCTTATTACTAAATTTTACCATTCCTCTTCTTAAAGGACCACTAATGCATAAAAAGAAATGGGGTTATATTTATTACATATTATATATTTTCATCTAGCATCCATAAAATTAGTTATTTTATGTTAGATCCCTAAATCTAATCCAAAACATGCATTTTCATGCAAGTCTAGACTGTTTTATGTAGACACCATGCGGTAAGTTTGGTGTGTGTGTGTGTGTGTGTGTGCTCGCTTGTAATGAAAGATAAGCACGGTTTTGTTAAGATTAGTAACCTCTGCTCTTTTGTTAGCAAAGGCTGTGTTACTCAGTCCATTTACTGACATAGCAGTTGACTTCAAAGCAGATAGGATGTTGATCCAGGGAAATATCTGACGGCTATTTGGAATCAGAAAGGAATTTTTTTTTTACCCACTTGGGGCTTAATTGGAAAGACTTCAATGGGTTGTTTTTTTGTTGCCTTCTTATGGATTAACAGGGGTAATTTATATGGACTTGTGTTTTGTTTCAGCCTCATCAACTATGTATGTTACTATGTTACTAGCACTTCATAGACACATATAGTGGGCTCGATACTATTACCAACGGTAAAACCAGTGGTTATAGCAAAAACAGTAGCGCAAAAAAAAAAAATCAACCATGTACCCTAGCAATTCTTTTGCTGGAGAGGTACATGGCAAAAAGAGCGTAGTTGGCCAAAACTCATGTTTTGGCAAAATGATCGTTATGGTTTTTTGTCCCCACAACTCTCGCTAAATAGTGTGAATTGTGGGAACATCAAAGGAGAAAAAACAAACTGTCATTGTCTGACATTGCCAAACAATGAGAGTGCGCTAAAACTAGTCAGAAAATGTAACAATTACCTGTCATCCACTGTCCGGCTTCTTCATTAATCGTTCCTTCTTTCTTCTCTTCTGTCTTCTTTCTTGTTTTAAAATAAAAAAAATCCAATAGTGTTTTGTCTTTTTGAAATATAAAAAAACTCCCCCAAAGATGCTATCTACAGCATGGTGTTACTGTTTGCACAAGACAAGTAGTCAGACTGTATAGATAAAAATCACCTTTATTAGAATAATAAATAGTAGCCAAATAATGAAGATACTATAAGCAGAGGGTGACTGGAGAAGCTAGAGACTCTATCAGAAATAGGAGCCTGACGACCAGTCAAGCACAAATGCTGGAGACTAGGCTGAAGCCAACAGGTAGTCTCTGGGTAATAGGTGGAATGCAACACAGAACCTACAGTCTCCCATAATGTAGCCACAAGGGAGACTACTGACTCACGCCTGCAGTCAGTAAGGAAGAGCTCGTCTCCAATACAATGGCAGCAATGGAGACTACTGACTCATGCCTGCAGTCAGTAAGGCCAGAGTCTGCCAGAGCCCCAGGTCTGCACCAGGATGCATGTCTGTGGGGACCGGAGCCACACAGCAGAGTGAACAGATAGAGCCACAGGTCGGCACCAGTATGGATAGTTAGACAAGCCAGGTTCATATACGGAGCAGGTAGTCAGCCAGAGCCACAGGTCTGCACCAGATAGGATGTCCACTAGAAGTAGGTAACGCTGGGAGGAAACTTGGACAGAGCCCCAGGTCAGCACCAGAATAGATAGTAAGACAAGCCAGGGTCATTCACAGTATGGGTAGTCAGCCAGAGCCACAGGCACCAGATTGGATGTCTAAGACAAATGGAGCGCACAGAGAGAATGGTCAGACAGAGCCACAGGTTAGCATCCAAATGGATAGTCAGACAAGCCGGGTCATACACAGGATACACATGCCCAGAGAGGTTTATAAAGGAGTAGGAGAAGGCGGGACCAATTAGGTCCCTAAGGCTGGGCCTATAACAGGCGTCCAGGCAAGTTCCTGATTCATGATGCCTGTAACAAGGAATCAGACGCGACCAGGACGCAGGCAAAGAGGGACGCGGCTAGTGGCGCTGGAGCGTCAGTCCAGAACCCGGCTCCTGGCCAAATGGCGCAGGCCGAGGTAAGGCACTGTGATAGTACCCCCCTCAAGGACCCCTCCTCCGCGGACAGAGTCGGGCTTTGTAGGAAATCGAGCATGAAATCTGCGCACACCAACACAGGAGCGGCACATCATTGGCAGGTATCCAGGAGCGCTCCTCTGGACCATAACCTTTCCAGTGAATCAAACACTGAAGGCACCCCCTGATCCATCTGGAGTCCAGAATGCGCTGTACCACAAATTCCTCATGATTGCCAACCTTGACTGGAGCTGGCCGAACCAAACTGGTCGTATAGCGGTTACACACCAGAGTTTTAAGCAAGGAGATGTGGAACATATTGTGAATGCGCATTAAGGTTTATCCTGCTCAACACACGGAATGGACCAACAAATCAAGGAGCCAGCTTATTACAAGGTACCTGGAGGTTAAGATTTCGGAATGACAACCACACCCTCTCTCCCACCTTGAAGGTATTTGCCGGAAAACGTCTACGGTCAGCCTGCCTTTTCTGCAGCTGCATGGAACCATGTAGGGTATGCTGTACCTGCCCCAAGAGGAATGGAGTGCCCTCAAATGCTCATCAAGAGCCGGTATCTCCTGTGCCTGAAAGACCTTGGGAAGAACAGAGGGATGAAACCCATAATTAATCAGGAACGGGGAACTCTGGGAGGAAGAGTTCATGGCACAATTCCGGGCAAATTCCGCCCAAGGTAACAGGGTAGCCCAATTATCGTGGTGGTCAGAGATATAGCAACGGAGAAATTCTTCTAGGGCCTGGTTAGACCGTTCAACTGCACGGGTCATACACAGGATACAGGAACAACTGGAACTAGAACTGCACTGACCAACAACGTAAGGGTAATGATACACAGGCCCAGAGAGGTCTATAAAGGAGTAAGAGAAGGTGGGACCAATTAGGTCCCCAAGGCTGGGCCTATAACAGGCATCCAGGCAAGTGCCTGATTCATGATGCCTGTAACAAGGAATCAGCAACCAAAAGGGAAGCACCCAAGGAAAAGACACCAAAGGGTACAGATCCCTAACAAAGGAACCTATTTAAATGAGGCACTCAAAAAAGCAAGTAAAAGACAAATACAAAGCTTTATTAGAAAAATAAGCACAGTAATACACAGAAAGTTAAAATCAATTAAAAACAATCAGTATGAGGCAAATAATGTTTGCATACATTATTTGCCTCATACTGATTGTTTTTAATTGATTTTAACTTTCTGTGTATTACTGTGCTTATTTTTCTAATAATCTTTGTATTTGTCTTTTACTTGCTTTTTTGAGTGCCTCATTTAAATAGGTTCCTTTGTTAGGGAACTGTACCCTTTGGTGTCTTTTCCTTGGGTGCTTCCCTTTTGGTTGTTGTATCATGTGTTTCTGCCTATGAGTGCACCATGCATATTTATGCTTATTGCAGGTTTCTATAATTATTGGCATGTGCAGCAATTTCTTTCTTGGCTTCTGTAGCAAGGAATCAGACGCGACCAGGACGCAGGCAAAGAGGGATGCCGGAGCGTCAGTCCAGAACCCTTCTCCCAGCCAAATGGCACAGGCCGAGGTAAGGCACTGTGACACATGGAAAATGTGTTCTAAACATGCGGTGAAGCCACCACATGGAATAGGACAGCAAAGGTGACTATTTTTAGTGGTTTTTGGTGTTGACAATACAGGTTATAGAACTGTAAATGTGCTGTCAAAACCATTACCTCCTGTTTTAAAACTAGCTAATAGTACCACTCCTACAGATTGCTATGCTCATGGGAGCCCTGGAAAAGGCAATTTAAATCACTGGGAAGTTTTAGTTCTCCCCCTATAGTACTAATGGTTTGCCCCTGAAAGCCCCCATGTTTCTTTTGAATATACAGCCCTAAGAGGAGCTTAGAAATGGAATTCTATGGGTGAGTAGTGTGGGAGTATATGGCATACTGGTCCTACATACTACAGGGTGCAGAAGAAATAAAACTAACATTGTTCCCCTGTTCACTTTCTCCAACTACAGGAGTGGTAGTATAGGACTGAGCACGTTGAAGTTGTGTGCTTTCCCATGCATTGGGTACCCCCAGTGGTGCAGTTGGTTTGCTCCAGAATGACTCCAGCTTTCTTTTGTACATAAGCCTGATTGGGGCATGTTTAAAGGAGAAGTAACACCTCTAAATAATAACAACTTACCACATACCTTACTATTGCCAGAAAATCCTAATGTCCCTACTGATTTTTGCCTTTGATCAAGAGATAACATCTTCTGTTAGTCCTGGATGTTGTATCCATGGAGGAGGAAATGACAGCTGCTGGAAGTTTTTCAGACTGAAGCAGATAGAGTTTATGACCCTTTAAAGACAAGATGGTGCACAATACTTTGTGATGTAATGAGCTGCACACTGCTCTGGTCTTTAAAGGGTTAAAATTAGCATGTTTAGTGTAATTCTTCATGGTCATGACATCCAGATGACTGATGTTGGATGTTATCTTTTAAACGAAGACACACGAGTGATATTTATAGGGTCATTTAAGATTTCATGGCCATAGTAAGGTAAGTTGTTTTTTTTTTTTGGAGGTATTACTTTCTTTTAAAGGTCCAGTAACAATTAATATGTAAAAACCAATATATTGTACGGTTTATCATCCTGAATAAAACAAGGGCACTCCCACTGCTGAGAATTGTTTTATTCAAAAGTTATTGCAGCTTTAATTTCAACTGACCAGAGCTGTCCATAGGCTGGTGTAGCAACAGTGCCACTGTGCAGTTTCAGGCCATTAAGATACTGCACCTAGAAAATTCAACTTTGAGCTTCAATAACTTGAATAAAACAACATTCACAGTTGAAGTACCCTTGTTTTACTCAAGAGGATAAATCCTACAATATATATATTTTTTATGTATTAAGTATTACTATCCCTTCTCTGACCCTGGCTCTTAGGAATGGCCATGACTATTGCTGCATAATTTATACTGAAAAAGTATGCTTATACACCCTAAAAATGATAATAATACAACCGTGGATTGAGAGATTTGTTTTACTGTAATAAACAAGACATTTATTTGTAATAAACTGGTTTACAGGATTAGTAGAAAGCATAATTCAAATGATAGATATTTAGTTTTCAGCCACGTGATTCTTTGTGGCATTATCTCTTAAACCTTAATTTAGTGAGCACTCTGAGACTGGATGCAGGGTTATTCCAACATGGGAGTACCTGGGGCCCCATTCTCTCCCTATGAAGAGCTACAGATTGTGTCCTTTGCTTTAAAACATGAGTTCTTGGTTGCCTCAGATGAAAGAATAAACTCCGCACCCTACAGTTGTACTGTTGAAATTAAAGAAAAGATGAGTGTGATTAGATGCTTAGAACCAATCCTTTTTATCATCTGTACTGTAAAACAGGGGTAATACATTATTAGCCCTCCTGTTGTTGAGAACTACAATTCATATTAGCCATTGGCTGGCTGGGGATGATGGGAGTTGTAGTCTCCAATGGCTGGGGTCCAACAATTGACTATTTATGTTGTAAAAGTTCAATAAAATCTTTGTCTTAAAATAATATATGAAATTGTGTTTGTGTGCACTTTAGTGGGAAGATATTCAAGGCTTTTAGGTCATAGATTATCACGTCATAAGACTTGCTATGTCCCTTTGCTCTTTTGTATCTAGGTTTACATCTTTGTCCACATTTTGGTAGTGTATCAATCACACAAAACATATTGTGTCTGGCACATGGCTCCCACCAGTTGTTAAACAACCTTCATCCTGAATTTTTACCAGGAACTGTTGCAAGAATTATACATTGAAATTTTGTTCTATCTGATATTTTGTGAAATTACTGAAGCTCAGAATTGGTTATTGTAAGTTGACATTCATTTTATGTTAGGAAATATTTCAATAAAAATAAAAAAATAAATATGTTGCTTGAACCTCCCAGTTTACACAAATGAGAGAAATTGCCATAATGAGAACGCAATTACCTAACCATTGGCTTCTACCTAAACCCTTAAAGTTGTCATATTTTCTGGATAAAAATCACACTGTTGAAGGATCTTTGGGCAGTCTTTGAATCTGGAGGAAATGAAGACCATAGATCATTCTACAGCAGTTAAAGTAATACTAATGCATAAATTAGAAAAAGGGTACAAAATACTATTCAAGTGTATGGATATCTAATGGGCACAGCTGGATCAATAATCAGGAGGTGGACGCTTCATCACACCACCCAGGCACTGCCAAGAAAAGGCTGTCAGAACTCCAAAAAGAAGAAGAATTTTGAGAGAAACCACATAGAAGCCAAAAATCACTTTGTAGGAACTACAGAGTTCAGTGGCTGAGAGTGGAGTAATGGTGCACGAGGCAACTATATCCAGAGCTCTGCATAACACTAGCCTTTATGGTGGCAAGAAATAAGCAGTTGCTAAAACATTACCATCTGAAAGCATGTCTGGAGTTTGGCAGAAAGTGTGAGAGTATCCCAGCTGTGATGTAGGAAAAGGTTTTGTTGCCAAAACTCAAAGCACTATGTATAGTTCAATGCCAACATTGCCCATATCTCAAGACACACCACCCCTAAAGAGAAATATGGTGGTGGTAGCATCATGTTGTGTTGAAGCCTCTCATCAGAAGGGACTGTGGGGGAGATGTATAAAACTGGAGTTATAAAGAAAGTGTCTGTAAACGTGTCTCAAAGCAACATTTGTGCTAACTCCAGTTAGCTGACTTTTTGGAAAAGTGGAGTTGAAATGGACTTGGCCAAATAAGAATTGTGTCCCAGTGAATTTTATAAAGAAATTCGCTAATTGTGCCAAAAATAAAGCCAGTTTTAGGGATTAAATCATAACGCCAGGCAAAGCCTGTTCTTATTAGAAGTATATAATACCACTATGTGTGCGAATATATATTCACAGGTGCGAATATTTGCAGAATATTCTCAGATAGTTATATTTATAAACATGACTTTGTTTCTTTATAAATATGACCAGGCGTTGTGGATGTAGGTGACAATTCTTAAGAATACACTAAGAAGGCTTTTTATACATCACCCCCTTTGTATCTTGTAAAATTGAAGGAAGAATGGATGTAGCAAAATACAGGGAAATACTGCAAGAGAACCTGCTTCAGTTAGTTAAAAAACTGAAGCTTGGGAGGTTCACCTTTCAGAAGGACAATGATCCAAAGGCCAAAGAAATGATGGAATGTCTCAAGAACAAAAACGTGAATGTCCTACAGCGGCCCAATCAAAGTCCTGATTTCAAAACACTTAGAATCTATGGCACTCTTTGAAAATTGTGGTCCACAAGGAACATATAACCAATCTGAACATCCCGGAACAAATCTACCAAGAAGAATGTGCCCAAATCACTCAGACACTGTGTGCAAAGGTGGTGCATTCTTACCGCATAAGGCTTACATTTGTTTTTGCAGGTGTGCGGATTGAAAACATATGTATGCACCTTATTTCAGATTTTTTCTTTTTCTAAAAAATATTTCCCAAAATAAAACCAATGCCATATTAAAATAAATTATTTTGAGTTTCAGTGTTTAAAATAAAATATCAAACTGGAGCCTTGTGCCCTGATGCTCTGCAACACCGCTGCTGATTGGCTAGCATGTCAGTTATTATGTGGAATGTGATGCCAAACCTGTCTTTTTAATATGCATAACTCTTAAAGAGGGGCAGAAATCTGATATCTGAAGTATGAAATCAGCATAAATATAAGAACCACCGTATATATTCTAACAATTTTCTACCGCATTAGGTAAATGTATGCATATACTTGTGTAACTTAAAATGCTCCATAAATCAAAAGATGAGTTTGTAACTTAGTGAACCTGCATTTAGAATTAGCAGAAGGGTCAAAAAATATATTATTATGTTACTAATAGATATGGCTGAGACGGGGCCCAGCCATTAGGAGGTGTGCATAGCTCATGAACATCGAGCAATGACTTTCTCTCTCACAGGGCTCCATTATCCATTGTGAGAGCCCTCTAGCAAATTGTATTTATGTCCCATGCCAAGCAAGTTCTAGCTAATCTGCTGGTAGGCAGCTTGCAGTTATTATATAAATATTATGGTCTAGATATGTTGTTAATGTAAGGGAGTAGTAAAGCTTTATTATGAAAAAATACATAGATTTTATACTGCTTTTCCTGGTGAGTAAAACACAGGTACTCCCACTGCCAGCAATGGAAGCTCCCTTGTGCTACTCAGCCCTATAATATATGTTTTTCATAATACTCTCCTGTACTTTAAATTTTTATAATCTTAATTTTAAAGGTGTGAAATTGAAATAGTGCACATTCGTCCTCGGGACAGAAATTATATAATAGCAACTCCCTGAAATCCAAAGATTGTTCAAATATATACAGTACAATTCTCAAATGTGCTACTGTGACTAGTTTTGATGGTTACACATAACAAAAAGAATACTGACTTGTTGGATTCATTACATATATTGAACCCATGAGTTTTGCCTTAAGTAGCACTGGTTTTATAACTCATGTACAAAAAAAGGGAAAGAATAAAAACAAAAGTAATTAAGTCTTGTTTGAGAAAGATACAAACGTTCCACCCTCACAGTACATGTCAAGACAGGTCAGTCTTATGTGTTCATCAACAGATACCTGTGGGTCTGATCATTATCATGGAATGAGAGCAGTCACCGCTGCAAATGTTCTTCCAGTTGATGTAGCCCTTGGCATTCAAGTGGACAAGCTGACAGTTATCATACCACCACCCACCATAGCTGGCAGCACAGTGTGAACTGCTCCTGTCCTGATCTTTATCTTTGGTGGAAAACTTCATGTTATCGTGCACATTGCCTGCATCAAAGGTAGTGAGGTAGTCTCCCGCTGTACCTGTGTACCTCCCAAGGCGAAGGGTGTATCCATTAACCTCTGTGTCAAGGCTGAAAATATCATAGTCAGCATACCACTCCTTATCTGTTTTGTCTTTCAGTGTGAAACGTACCATGTATGTTCCCTGAGTGGTCAACAGGTGAATATACTCATTGCCTAACCAGAAGTCATGTAATATATTACCAAAGCCATACTTATAGGTGGTCCATGATTCATGCCAAGTGATTTCAGACTTTATTGAGTTTCTCTGCACCACTGTCCAGATATTGCCATCTTTATCCACCTCACAGTAGACCACCAGTGGGGGTGAAGACTGAGGCTTGATAACATACACCCCACTTGGGCTGTCCTTAGGGATTTTATCACAGTCTTTAGGGAACCCTAAAAAATATATACAGCTTAAGTCATAGATTTAAATAGTTTCATTTTATTCACATCTGAATGAGGAAAATAGTGCAAAACCTGTTAAATGGGATGTATCACCTCTAGATAATTTAGCCACCTCCGATGACAGAGGCTTTCTGTCATTTGCTAGATATCAATCTCTCCGATGACGGAGGCTGGATAGAGGGAGGGGAGCAGAGGCAAATCGATGGACTGCCATTACAGAGCAGGTAACAGCAGTCTATGTGGAAGTAGGTGCAAGGCAGAGTTTATAACTTCAATTTAGACCAAATAAAGCTTAAAAAAATGAAGACACTTTTAGTCATATTCAATATATAACCTAACTATTTAGGCTAGGTTATCTAGAGGTGATACATCCCCTAAAAAAAAACAGTGACGAAATGATGGAATACTGGGGAAAACCAACAGTACCATTGGGTACAAATAAAAGTTCCCCAAATTCCCACTGATTTAAATGAGGCTTTTAAGCCCTTGAAGGATACAGACATTTCTATAATTCAAATAACCCTTTATTATCACTTGACATATTCTGAGTGTATAAAATATAAAGTCTATTTCCCTATATCTTTTATTTTAGTTCCCAGTTTCCCAAGAGTTTTCTGGTAAAAGACAATCAAAGCAGAGCAATAATGCAATGTAACACAGTCCCTGCATCTCTAAGTGCTGTGTATGCTATATGTTTTACATTGCATCAATATACATGCTTTCACAGTCTTTGAAAGTGAGTTCTCCGGAAACAGTTCCAGGGAGCTAAAAGTGTACATCACTAGGTGAAGATGAAAATAAATAAAAGGTATAGGTGTATATTATGCACGTGCAGACTACTTAAAGTGAGAACAAATTGTTAATATCCCTTTAAAAGCCCTGTTTATATCAATGGACATTTGTCTTTGTCCTCCATGGTGCATTGTTTTCCCACAGAATTACTCCAAGGGGAGATCCACTAAGGTTCATTAAAGGGGAACTTTCACCTAAACACATGTTTTCTTTAATTCACGTAGATTACCGATGCAAACTGTGCTGTGTTTTGGTTTTTTAAAAAAACGCAATAGAAAATAAGTTTGAGGGTTACCTTTTCCCTCTTCACATATTCTCGTTCTGATCGGCACACTTTGTGCCGATGAGAATACATAACAGATCCTCCTCCCCGCTGGTCCGTCAGTAAGCTGGAGAACTCTCATTGGTAGAGATCGATATCTAGCCAATGAGAGTACTCCAACTTACTGACAGACCAGAGGGGAGGAGGATCTCCTGTATTCTCATCGGCAAGATGGTGCTGATCAGAATGAGGAGAAGAGGGATAAAGTTAACCCTCAAACTTAATTTCTATTGAGTTTTTTTTAAAAAAACGAAACCCAGCAAAGCTTGAATCGGCAATGTAAGTGAATTAAAGAACACATGTGTTTCGGTGAAAGTTCCGCTTTAAAGGTCTGGGTTGGGAATATTATGGTTTATTTGCACCAGTTCTGGCTGGGCTCCTGGACCCCAAACCCCACCCATTGAATGTTGGGTTTTTGTGGGGTTTTCTTCCCAAACTGAAGCAATCAGAGTGTATGTACCCATAAGAAATATCACTGATGCAGTGTGCAGAGTTTGGGGTCCAAGAGTCCTATCAGCAGTAATGTCCACATCTATTCAGGACTGACTGACTGACAATATATGGGAAATGTAAGAATCTACCTGCACAGCTTATTTTCTGCTTGGAAGTCATACACTTGCATTTGGCTCACAACCTTCTCCTCTGAGACTCCTAAAGGGCCATTTCTTTACATTTTTTGTTTTTGCACAGGTCAGTTAATTAAATGGCTGAGCCTCTGATTAAATAACTTGTGCACAAGCAATCAAATCATGAACACATTACCTGTACACATTACCTGTTTGGGGTCCTTAAGGAAAGGGTTGGGAATTACTGCTGTACTGCATACTGGTGAACCCCCCCCCATTATTAAAGGAGAAGTAACACCTCCTAATTATAACACCAGGAAATCCTAATGGCCCATATGAATTTTGCTCTTGTTCTTTTAATCAGTCCTGAATGTCATATCCATGGAGGCAGACATGACAGTTGCTGGCAGTTTTTTTTTTAAACTGAAGAAGAAATAATGCTTCTTACCTAGTTAAGGACCAGAGGGGTGCAATGAAGTGCAAAGCATTCTGTTTAACAACCCTATAGTTCTTAAAGGGTAAGAACTGCAGTGGGAGTAGTTTGTGTCCTGTTGTGCTACTAGCAACTGTCATTTTCACATCCGTGACTGAAGGACAAAATAAAAAAAAAAACACTGGGGATTTTAGACATAGTATTGTAAGTGAGTGTGTTGGGGGGGTATTATTAGGAGGTGTTACTTCTCCTTTAAGACTTTGCTGCTTGCAAGTATCAAACTCCTCCCCTATAGAATGCTCAGGAAACAGGAAGAACGTTACAGATTTCACCTGTACCATGTTACCCCATGGTGAGAAACAAAGTGCAGAGGATCAGAATGCCATGAAGTGTCAATACAATGCCCCATTGCCCTCCGCTTGGTGCAATCTTAACCACTTGAGGACCAGAGATGAGTGAAATGTGTTTCACATACCTTTGGTACAAAGAGATTACTAAAGAGATGTTATGCAGGCACAGCACCAATAATATTACTATGCCCCCTATTATCTGCTGTACCAATGCATAAACCATAAGTCAGAAGTACCATTAGGACTCTGATCATTGTAAGGTACGTAGGCATTTATTGTTAGGAGGTGTTAGTGTACCTTTAACCCTTTGTGTACCAGAGAGGTATCCCATGAATTGCAACGCAATGTGCTGGATATCTCCCTGGCACTCAAATGGTTAAACGAATTGGAATTTTTATTTGTTGCATATAATGGTGTGGGTTTGTTCCAGAATTGTTAGTTGTTACAGAATTGTTCCCTTTTACTTAGTATATTACAATGTAGTTTCTAATCAAGGCCAAAAATTCCTAATGGCCGGTATGAAATTTGCCCTTGGAGCAAAAGATAATATCATGGATCAGTCCTGGGCGTCAAGTCCATGGAGGCAGACATGACAGTTTCTAGCAGAACCACGGGACACAAATTCCACCCACTTCACATGGTAATCTTCACCATTTAAGGCACTTTGGTGTGCCGCAGACATCAAGTTAGGGTGCGCCATGTTTTCTGTGAAGACTGACAAAAATGTGAATATTGTCTTTTAAATGTAGAATTCTGGAAGTTGTTATGAACAATATATTTATTTTTAGTAGTATGTTTGAGAGCTCTAATAATATCTGTATATTTATGAATTGTACCCATTATTATGCCCTTGATAAATTACATTAAGCATGTTAGGGGTACACCCAAAGTTCCAGATTGCATGTTAGAGGTGCCTTGAGCAAAAAAAGGTTGAAAACCACTGATTTAAGACCACAGGGATGTATGGTTAAGTCAGCTTTTGCTCTCTGGTTGCTTCATTTTGGAAAAACTGCCAGCAACTGGCATGTCTGCTTCCACAGTATGTCTTGAACAAATTTCACAGGGGCCATTAGGATTTTCTGGCCATAATGAGGTAAGTGGAGAGGGGGGATTATTAGATGTAATTTCTAACTTAACCCCTTATGGACCAGCGGTCCCAGGGTGTGTTGTGATCACGTGTACCGGCGAGCTGAACGGGGGACTGATAGTGACCACTCTGGTCCTGGAGAGGTCAGTTTCAGTCCCCGCTCCCACGTGTCAGAACCGCCACTGGTCCTTTAGGCAAGGACAGCGGTGATGGTCCTGACATGTCACTGGACCTTAAGGGGTTAAAAAGGATGTGGAGATTTCAAGAGTTGTGTCAGAAAATTATTTTTATTTAATTACTTCAACAATTAAGCAGTGCATTGGAGACCTAGCATTCAATTATCAACTGATAATTTGGGAAAGATTTTGAGTCCCTGTGGGCCAGTGAGTTTGCACCAGAATTCATGAATTCATCAGCCTCACAATGCAGTGCGGGTTATATCTGCATGTCTGCTTTTTGTCCTTCAATCACAAATCCTAAATCCTGAATATAAAGCTAAAATCTGTAAATTGCTTAAATTATATCTCGCAAAAAGTTTCTTAAATTGTTTAAAAGATACAAATGATGTTAACCTCCTTTTTTTTTTTTTTTGCTAGAAAGGTTTCCACCACATGTCCTAGAGACATTTCTAGCATCCAAGTGGATAAATACAAGCAATGGGTCATAAACCTATTAAAGAGATGAGTTTGAACCATTTTTTCATGATTTACAGAATTACTCCATTGAAAAATATTTTCAGCTGACACTTTTTTTATACTGAAACTGTTAACCCTATGAGTGCCAGAGAGGTATCCAATGCGCAATGCATTGGATACATCTTTGGCATTCAAAGGGTTACAGGTACTGTGATTTATCGGACATTGTATCATGTTAAGGAAGTAAAATAATTTAAAAAAACTTTTTTTTTTTTTTTGGCGCCTGCAAATTTTTTATTCATGTAAAAAATGGCTTCTTTTGTCGCTATGGAAACCGTGAGAGTCTTAATATCTTCTAATCTGGTGATGTCAGCAACTCAATTTTCAACCAGCCCAATCCCACTCCTCCTACTTCTTCAAATTATATTCAGTGGACATGGCTTTAACCAGTGAGAGTTTTAAAGGACAGAAGTGCCAGAGGAAAGAGAAGACTGAGGCCCTGAAAAAATGTAGAAGTTAGTGAAACTGTATAAAATTAACTGCATTTATGCATTTGGGACCACTTTGGGGGTGTCATGAAGAAGCTCCCCAGTTGTGTACCTATCAAGCAAAGTATTTATTTATTTTCATCTAGGAGGCACTGCCCCTTTAACGCACGGAGTGCAAGACGGGTGCTCAAAGCATTGCAAAGCCATGCTTTATGCACCCCTCTGATGCGCAAGGGTTTAACCCTTTGAGTGCCAGAGAGGTACGCAACTCATTGCAAAGGGGTTGCATACCCCTCTGGCACTCAAAGAGTTAACAATTTGTTAACCGGAAATCAGAAAGTAATACTGCATTTTCCTCTGTCTATTGAAAGTTTGAAGTCTAATATTAAAGTTCTCTGTAGAGAGTACAGCACTAACTGTTGACTAGAATAAAAATGCAGTTTAATTAAGAATATTGCAGTTTAATTAAGAATATTGACCTGTAAAATCCTTTTACTTAAGTATCTCCTAGCAGAGGAATTACCCTTGTTTTATGCAGTAGAACATTTTTTTTCCCACAATTTAACATTACTATGACTTTAAATTTTTCCCTACCCTGAGAGACCTTACAATTTACTGACAGCCCTATTGAGAGAGAAGGGTTATGATTAGACCAGCAGATCTCATGCACTTAGACCGTGATATACAAAACTATGCTCACTTTTCTGAGTGTCGTCTACAACCTCCCTCTTTTCTTCTTTAGCAGCCACCACTATGGAGCACAGGATGCAGGAAGCCACTGCCCAACTCACTGCCAAGGAAGAAGGACCTAAAATGGAAGCAGAGGAAGGTAAGTAGCTACAAAGGGGAAGGCGAAATGATGATGAGATTGAAGGAAAGAAAAGAGAGGTAAGCGTGGGAGAGTGAAAGAGAAGAAACAAAACCCTTTCTTGAAAAAAAGTTTATTCTCTAGTGCTCTGGCACTGCGGAATGCATGGAGATAGTTAACCCCTTGGATACTTGTCAGGTGTGCTTGGAGACCCTTTTAGAATCCAAGAAGTTAACCCTTTCGAGGGATCAAACACATTCCAAAGTATGCCCCTGACTTCTGAAGGGTTAAAACCCTCAGGGAGATGGGACTGAAAAAAATGCAGTATTTTATAGGATCTTACCCATTTCCTGATCTAAACATATTATATGGGTACACAAGTGCTTTTCAATATATTCAAGATTGTATGCCTCCTCCCACTGATACAAATGCTCACACCCAAACCACTAAAAACAACTGATAACCGGCAATTAAGTGCATCAAAGTCCAATGGCTTTCTCCAGTCTGTTTGTTTAGACTCTCATCCAATGTTCATTTCTGAAATGTTGTCAAGTTAATCGTTGACATCTTTAAGGCTTGAAATTATAACCTGGAAATAAGAGTTTTTTTAAATTATACACTAAACCAATATCTCCAATGCGCCCTAAGCACACCTAATCCCCACTTGTAAGGGAAATAATTGTCAAACATGTACGTAACCAATACTCTGAAGCTCCAATTAACACATTAACCCACATATTTGCTGAATGATAAATGATCTCACAAATAGGCCAACACAGATAAAGGAAATATACATTTATTTAAAAAGCCAAATATCGTATTGATATATTAAGGACTATCTCTCTGTACGTGTTACTCTTCCCAATCCAGCATGGGATAGTAAACACTCTATTGCAACAAATTCAGGGCGAGTTACTTCCAACAAACCACACCACTCTTATTCAATAAAATACAATAAAAAGGAACATTCCTTGACACAAATTGTTGCTTTTTAAATTACTTATTTGTCCTAAGATTCTGAAACACTAATGTAGCACGTGCCTTTCCCAGATAATCATAGCACCAACTGGGGACACTGTGCTAAGAAGAAGAATACATGTTGCTCCACCCATATACATCACAGATGCATTCACAGACATTCTCTAAGTAATCTTGCTCCTGGTGCACATTAATTTTTTTCAGATCAGTCTGCTTCCTTCCTGTTTTCTGGCCAATGAGACCGCTCCAGCTTACATGCAGAAAGACTCCGTCATTGGAGGAGGCTGGATCTAGGGAGGGGAGCAGAGGAAGAGTGACAGACTGCGGTACAGAGCTAATAACCACGGTCTGCTGGAAGTAAGGAGCAGGGTAATATTTACATGTTTTTTTTCGACAAAATAAATATTTTTTAATGGTATTCCATCTAGGCACTATATAAACTAAATTCATTGACAAACATGTATAAGGGTGATAAATCCTCTCTAAAGCTAAGCTACATGGGTGATCTTGCACTGCAGCGTTGAATCACAATACGCTTCTTTCTTTTCTTTCTTAACAATTTTTTAAATTAAAGTACATTTTTAATCTATATATTGAGTGTAACAAGATTACATAAACACCAATTAGGTTTTGTGCCAGCAGGAATTTGTTTATGCTTATTAGGTGTGAGTGCCTAGAAGTAGTCCTCTGTTTCTTTTTTGTTTCACAGATACAGAGTTTTCCCAAATATCATTAAGTAAAGCTTACTGATATAACATGTGATCTGCACCCCCAGGCTTTGCTTGTTGCTAAAATCAATCAGTCATAGCTCCTACGCAGTTGTGTTTCACTGCAGTTAAAATCTCGCTAAAAAGTTGAGTGTACAGCTTAAAACACAGAACCCTGCTCATCAAGCTAAAGAAATGCAATTCCAGAGCAAACCAACTACACCACAGGGGTGAAATGGAATTATCAACTGATTTAAATGGGACTGTTAACCCCTGGAATACCCAGGGAGTTTCATATACATTGCTTTGCAAGGTGTTGGAGACCTCTTTAGCATCCAAGTGGTTAAAGTGGATGTGTCACCTATGGACAATATCCCATAAATAGTTAGGCTACATGTCAAATACTATTCAAACAGTATTCATTTTTATTTAAAGTTTTGATTTCGTGTAAAATTTAACTTACAAAGTCTGGGCTGCAGCCACTTCCACATAGACTGCAGCCCGACGCTCTGCCTCTGCTCTCCTCCTACCTCCGATGATGGAGGCTTCTGTCTATAAGCTGGAATGCTCTCATTGGCTAGATATTGATCTCTGCCAATGAGATGCTCCAGCTTACCGACAGAAGCATATGTCATCAGAGGAGGGAGGAGAGCAGAGGCAGAGCGTCGGGCTGCGGTTACAGAGCAGGTAACCACAGCCTATATGGAAGTAGGTACAGTCCAGACTTTGTAAGTTAAATTAACACGAAATCAAAACTTTAAATAAAAAAATGAATGCTGTTTTCGTAGTATTTGATATGTAGCCTAAGTATTTATGCAATGTTGTCCATAGGTGACACATCTATTTTAAAAAGCCCCATTTAAATCAATTAGTATTTATGAAATTTTCATTTTAACCCTAAGATGCATTTAGTTTGCTCCGGAACTGCACTTTTTAGTTTGATAAGTTCATCAACCCTTTGAATGCCAGAGGGGTATGTAATGCATTGCAATGTGTTGAGTACCCCTCTGGCACTTAAAGGGTTAATCTTCTCCCCATAACCTACGATAAGGAAGTAAATACACTTTACAGTTTACTTGCCAGCTTAGTACTGATAAGTTTGTGCTGGTACAAACTGATTAGACACATTCTCTCACCGTATCGCTAGACATAAACATATTGACTTATCTGCTTTCTCATGAAAGATTGCAGTTTATTAAGGTTTTCCAGGTATCTGAAAAGATAGGGAATGTACTGCTCTTCACAATGTTTGTTTTTATCTGTGTAAACAAAAATAAATTACACATTTTTTCCATGTCAAACCCAGAATAAATATACAGTTCTGTATTCTGAAGGTGATAATGTGTATCATATGTACACTAACACGTACAAAAGAAACTGGTAGACTTCCAGTAACAGCCTGCATTTGTAAAAAGTAAGTATTCTTATTAAAATGTTATCCTACAGTTGCTGTTTATTATTATTATTATTCTTTATTTATATAGCGCCAACTAATTCCGCAGCGCTGTACAATTGGGGAATAGACATACAGAGGTATTAAATAGTACAATCAGATGTGTAGAACAGGAGGATCAGAGGGCCCTGCTCGTGAGAGCTTACAGTCTAGAGGAAGGTAGGTTTGATACAGAAGGAGTAAGTGCTATTGTGTTTAAGTGCCTCCTGCCACATGAACTGCCAGTCAGTGGGTGGGAGTGAGAAGTGCCATTGAGTGCAGTAGTCCGTGCAAGGGGTGAATCTTGGTGATGATGTTTATGGAGGCAGTTGATAGGCCTCCCTGAAGAGGTGAGTCTTCAGGGAGCGTCTGAAGATTTGAAGGCTGGGGGAGAGTCTGATTGGGCGGGGGAGGGAATTCCACAGCTCAGGTGCAGCACGGGAGAAGTCCTGTAGGCGGGAGTGGGAGGATGTGATAAGAGCTGTGGAGAGCAGAAGGTCATGTGCAGAGCGAAGATGGCGGGAGTATATTTGGAAATGAGAGATGAAATATAGGGGGGTGCAGTGTTAGTGAGGGCTCTATAAGCTAGCACCAGAGTTTTGAATTTTACTCTGTATGCTAACGGGAGCCAGTGTAGGGACTGACAGAGGGGTGTGGTGTTAGAGAAGCGATGAGTGAGGTAGATTAGTCTTGCAGCAGAGTTCATTATGGACTGTAGCGGGGTTAGTCGGGTGAGAGGCAGGCCAATTAGTAAAGAGTTACAGTAGTCAAGACGGGACATGATGAGTGTTTGGATTAGAATTTTGGTAGTGTCTTCTGTGAGAAAGGGTCGGATTCTAGAGATGTTGCGGAGGTGGAGGCGGCATGAGTTGGAGATTGACTGGATGTGAGGAATGAAGGATAGGGCAGAGTCAAATGTGACCCCCAGGCAGCGTGCTGTAGGGGTTGGTGTGATGGAAGTGTTGTTAACGGTGAGGGTAATGTTTGGGATAAGGCTGGTTGTAGATGGAGGGAAGAGAATTAGTTCAGTTTTGCTAAGGTTAAGTTTGAGTTGATGGGAGGACATCCAGGAAGACACAGCAGACAGACAGTCAGACACTCGGGACAGGAGGGAAGGAGAGAGGTCTGGGGAGGAAAGATATATTTGGGTGTCATCAGCATAGAGATGATGGTGAAACCCAAAGGAGTTTATTAGTTTTCCAAGGGAAGCAGTGTAGATTGAGAAGAGCAAGGGTCCCAGTACTGATCCTTGGGGCACACCAACAGACAGTGGGAGGGGTGGGGAAGTGGAGCCGGAGTATGAAACACTGAAGGAGCGGTTGCAGAGATAAGATGAAAACCAGGAGAGTGCAGTGTCGCAGAGGCCTAGGGAGTGGAGGGCTTGGAGGAGGAGTGGGTGATCGACTGTGTCAAATGCGGCTGACAGGTCCAAAAGAATGAGTAGGGAGTAGTGGCCTTTAGACTTGGCTGAGAGCAAGTCATTGGCCACTTTAGTGAGGGCAGTCTCAGTGGAGTGATGAGGGCGGAATCCGGATTGCAAGGGATCTAGCAGGGAATGGGAGCAGAGGAATTTAGTGAGCCGGTTATATGCAAGGCGCTCGAGAAGCTTGGAGGCAAACGGGAGTAGGGAAATTGGCCGGTAATTTGACAATGAGTTTGGGTCCAGGGAGGGTTTTTTTAGGATGGGAGTGATTAGTGCATGTTTGAAACAGGATGGGAAGGTGCCGGTTGACAAAGAGAGGTTGAATAAGTGAGTAAGGATTGGAGTTAGTAGAGGGGAGAGTTCTTGGGTGAGCTGAGATGGGATTGGGTCGAGAGGGCATGTGGTTAGGTTTGAGCGAGTGAGGAGAAGGGAGACTTCATCCTCAGTGACAGGTGGGAAGGAGCTTAGTGTGTATGTGGGAGAGGCGACAGGGCTGGGCTGGCTGGGTGGGGGTGGTAGTGATGAAATGTCGTGTCTGATAGATTCAATCTTGTTCTTGAAGTGGTTGGCGAGATCTTGGGCAGAGAAGTTAGTGGAAGGTGTCTGTGTTGGTGGGTTTAGAAGAGATGTGAAGGTTGAGAAAAGGTGTTTGGGGTTGGAGGAAAGATTAGAAATTAGAGAGGAGAAGAATGACTGTTTAGCCAGGGAGAGGGCAGAGCTATACGAACGGAGAATGAATTTGTAGTGTGTGAAGTCGGCTGTGGAGCGCGATTTCCTCCAGTGCCTTTCAGCAGCGCGTGAGCACCTTTGGAGGTATCGCGTTAGTCTTGTGTGCCAGGGTTGTAGTGGGGTTGTGCGTGGGTGGCGTGGAGTTGCAGGTGCAGCGATGTCAAGGGCTGAAGTGAGAGTGCTGTTGTAGAGAGCAGTAGTTTTGTCTGGGCAAGTAAGTGTGAGGATGGGGTTGAGGATAGGCTGCAGGGAGGTGGAAAATTGTTGCTATCAAGAGAATGTAGATTTCTCCGCATGCGCTTGATTGTGGCGGGGGTGATGGGTTTGCGTGGTATGATGAGGTTACCGGTGAGGAGGTGGTGGTCAGAGAGGGGAAAGGGGACAATAGAGAAGTTGGAGACCGAGCAGAGGTTAGTGAAGATCAAGTCGAGGGAGTGACCATCACTGTGTGTGGGAGAGCTGGTCCACTGCGATAAGCCTAAGGAGGTTGTTAAGGAGAGGAGTTTGAGGGCAGGGGGGGTGTTGTGATTATCTATAGGGATGTTGAAGTCACCCATGATGAGAGTAGGGACATCAGAGGACATGAAGTGAGGGAGCCAGGAGGTGAAGTGATCAAGGAATTGTGCAGTGGGACCAGGTGGCCTGTATATGACAGCGACACGCAGGGGGAGGGGAGAGAAGAGGCGAAGTGTGTGAGCTTCAAATGTAGGGAAGGAAAGAGAGGGAACAGTGGGGAGTACCTGAAATATATGGTTAGGGGGCAGCAGGATGCCTACTCCCCCTCCCTGCCTGTTGCCAGGCCTCGGTGTGTGTGTGAATTGAAGTCCTCCATATGAGAGTGCGGCAGTGGAGGCAGTGTCTGATGATGTGAGCCAAGTTTCAGTGATGGCAAGGAGGTTTAGGGAATGAGAAATGAACAGATCATGAACAGCTGTTAGTTTGTTACACACAGAGCGACCGTTCCAGAGACCAAAACAAAAGGGGGGGGAGGAGGTTAGGTGACGGGGTACGGTTATTAGATTGTGAGTGTTGCGTGTGTGAGTGGGTTCTGTGGTCCAAGAGAGAATGGAAGGGGGGCCTGGGTTAGGTGAGATGTCACCTGCAGCAAGTAGGAGGAGAAGGGACAGGGACATAAGGTGAGAGTGAGATTTGAAGCAGTGGGGCTTTTTTGCAGGGGTAGAAGGAGATGGTGGTGATAGGGAGCGGAGGAATGAAAAAAGTTCATGGGAGCAGAGAAGTGGTGAGTGAAGAATTGAGGGTGCAATGTGAATGGCGTGACACTTAATGTGGACACAGGAGGAGGAGAGTCTTATGCAGGTGAGAATGGCGATGACAAAACAAGGAGTTAATTTGCCCATAGTTGGGTTAATGAATGGGGCAGTAGAGATGTGCAACAGTCAGTAATCCAGGAGAGTACAGATGACTTGGCAGTCAAGGGTCAATCCACGGAGCAGAGGGTATAGGTGCCAGGGATGGTGAGGAGAGTCAGTAGCAGAACTGCAAAGTACTTGGTGAGGGTAGGAATCAGTGCAGGGTTAAATGAAGTAGTCCAATGATGATCAGGAGAGGCAGAAGTTGTAATGATTAATGGTGACTGGAAATCCTGGTTTCTTGCATCAGGTGGTCAGTAGTTTCAGTAGAGGAAGCAAATGTCAGTGCTTGGTGAAAATGACTGTTTCTTCATTCTGAATTCAGCTTGTTTACTTGCCTCTTGTCTTTAGGTGGCTGCAGCAGCTGCCTCTCTCTTGTCCAACTCTCTTGCCTAACTCTCAGTACTTAGATAAAGCTGTACTTGGATAAAGGTGCCAACTACTACCCCAGGCAAATGCCACCCCTGGCAAATGCCACCCCTAACTGGGCCTGAATATATACTAACTGGAGTCCCTAAGAACACTGAATGACTGACTGAGGGATTTCCAAATTACAAATTGTTTTGGGATGGAAGAGCTCTGAGTGCGTTCAGGTGTGACACCATTAAATCTCTGATAAGAAACAGACACAGAGAGATATAGGAGAGGAATGGGGGAGGAAGGCAATATGGAGACTGGAACAGGGGGTCAAAATGGCTAATTTAGATTAGTACATACAACAAGGGGTTAAATGGTAGAGGGAGACTGGATGAGATTGGAGAGAGGGAGACTGGATGAGATTGGAGAGAGGGAGACTGGATGAGATTGGAGTTCCAGGTGAAGGGTAGATTAGTACATACCAGGAGACTGTATAGTTAATAAACAGTTGGGTTACAGCACAAGATTTTTAAGCAGACTGGATGGGAAACACATACCAGGAGACTGTATAGTTAATAAACAGTTGGGTTACAGCACAAGATTTTTAAGCAGACTGGATGGGAAACACATACCAGGAGACTGTATAGTTAATAAACAGTTGGGTTACAGCACAAGATTTTTAAGCAGACTGGATGGGAAACACATACCAGGAGACTGTATAGTTAATAAACAGTTGGGTTACAGCACAAGATTTTTAAGCAGACTGGATGGGAAACACATACCAGGAGACTGTATAGTTAATAAACAGTTGGGTTACAGCACAAGATTTTTAAGCAGACTGGATGGGAAACACATACCTGTAAGGAAGATGAGAAAGTTGTTAGAAGACTGTCTTCATAGAGCATACAATGCAGCATACTGGATAGATATTAACATATTATTTCTCTTGCCTAACTCTCAGTACTTAGATAAAGCTGTACTTTGAGAAAGGTGCCAACTGCTACCCCTGGCAAATGCCACCCCAGGCAAATGCCACCCCTAACTGGGCCTGAATATATACTAACACATATGCAACATGTTCTATCTAGTCAGAGAACATTTATTAAAAATGGCTATTAAACCCTATTAATTAAAATGAAAAATAGCATTTACTACTGAATAAAGTGTCTTTCCTGAACCGTGTGAGCTTTATGAAGCAATTGAGGTGTTTCAGGATGGTTCTGCCCAAAGCCTTGGCAACAGTATATAGAATAAATACCCAAGCCCCTCTGATCTAAGAGGACTTTCCTATAGCTGACTATAGAGTTTTTTTACTGACTCCTCAGTGGATCTGGTTAGGCTCCATTCCAGGGCAATGTTGTTGGTGGTAGCCGTTTGTATAGCCCATTGGTTAAGGTACTGGAATACAGACAATGTCTCTAAGTAATCTTTGTAATATATCCTTTGTGGGTACTTCATTGTTCAGGGTTAAGGTTGATGAGATCATCAAGAAAGCTTCAGGGAAAAAAGTGTGTTTCTTCCCAAGGACCAAAGAAGAAATAAAGCAAAATTTGTCATAAGATCTCTGAAGAAGGGATCTAGAGAATTTTGTTCATAAAACATGGGAAGGAATCATCCATGGCATAATCTTGGAAAGGAAGGAAGTATGGCTATTTTTCAGTTTCAATCCAAGGCTCCCGGTTCCTGTAAAGTCTCAAGTTCTGTAAGTTGGAAGGTGTTGAAGATCATTTGTTGGGGATAGTCTAGTGTCGGGTCACTGTGTCCTGTGGTTTATTTCAGAAAGATACTTCCTGGAATTTAAGAAAAATCCAAGATCTTGTCTCTTCAAAGAGTCATCTGTCCCTTCAGTCATTAAAAAAGGGAAGGCCTCAGAAAGTATCTAGACAACTTACATACCGAGTGCAATTGTTCAGGTTCAAGCATCAAAAAGCTTCAAGGGCATGTGCTCAGTCCTGTTTTTCTTTCAAAAACATTTGGTGATTGTCATCCAGCTATGGACCTGTGCAATCTAAACATATCTCAACACAAAAAAGATTGAAGACAGAATCCCTTAATACTATAATTTCATTAATAGTTCTATGTTTTTTCTTTTCAATCTCAAGGCTGCCAGCTACAGATTCTGAGGAGATATATGAAGAATTTTTGATCTTTCTTAGAACACTGTGAATTATCTAAACTGGGGAAAGATGTATCAAAATCCTCTGTCCAGCTGTGGGCAAATGTGTCCACTCCAATTAATCCCTGACCAAATGTCCTCACATGTCTTCCTATGTCAACTTTTTTATTCTTGGCATCTGACACCTAGTCTATAAAAGGGCGACCCAATCTCTGGACAGTCTACACATAGATCTCCAAATTAAGGTCCTAGGACTTTGATCCAGAGATGACCTGCTGAGGAAATGTTCAGAAACATTCTGGCAACCTGGGATGTTAATGGCTGTCAAATCTGTGAGATGGAGAGTTACCCAACTGATAACTAGAGACTGTTATTCATTCCTCCTTTCTTCCTTTTATCTGTTACCACTGTAATATTGTCCACTCAAACTTTCACTGAGAGATTTTCTAGTTGTTTTGCGAAGTAAGACAGACCGTGCTCCACTGCCCTTCTAAAATATCTGATAGGGGGTCCTAAGCAGGGAAAGGGACATAGTCCTTGATCTACTCCTCCCTGACATGTGGCCTCCCAATCTAATCCACTTGCATCTGGATCAGTGGCTCATTCAAGTTGATTAACTGACCTGTGCTGTAACAAGGAAATCCTCAAATCCTGCCCTGTTAGTGGCCCCTGAGGGCATGGGTTGAGAGCCACTGGAATGGATCATCCAATTAATTTCTTACAGAGAAATGCCCTAGCTGAGGTTGGATTCTGTCTCCCACCATGCTATGGACTGAATCGCCTGGTCTGGAATGACAAGCTGATGTTACAGAGTGTTATGATGGACAGGAAAGGAAAATAATGGTAAGTTTATGTTATAATCCCTTTTACTTCACAGTATTCCAATCTTTAAACTCCTTCCTCAGTGAATAACCCACTGTATGCTCAAGAGAGGCATAACGCATAAGTTATTAAACCCTTTAATGCTAGAGAGCTGCACAGCAATGTGTTGTTTTGTGATTGACCCTGTGAATTCCTCATAGGTGCCTAACACATTGCACAGCAACATGTACCTCACTGATTACCCACTGTATGATAGAGATCCATAAATTTTCAGTGATTAACTCGTTGAATGCCTCATAGGTACATAACACAATACGCACAGTGTATTCCTCACTGATAAAACCCTTGTATGCTACAGAGGCATAAATAATAATTTAGTAACCCCTTTCATGCTGAAGAGGAGTACAGCAATGTTATTCTATGTTAACGCCTTGAATGACTCATAGGTGTACATGTTTCTATGTAACACATTGCACAGCAATGTGTACATCACTGATTAATAACCGCTTGCATGCCAAAAACGTGCACAGCAATATGTTAATATGTGATTACCCCCTTGAATGGCTCCTAGGTGCACAACACACTGCATAGCTATGTGATTGTCAACGATGAACCCCTTGTATGGTAGAGAGGTATAATTCTTCATTAAAACTTTGAATGCAGATAGATACATTTCTTTAGCCCTTGAGAGCTATAATGCTTGAGAGGTATCATTTTTTTTGTCTGACTTAGATGCAAATCAGCTCCCTCCTGGTTCAACACAGTACTGCAAGAGATCTGTACTTTAATCACTATGGACATTATGCCCCTTCTAGTCAACCCACTCCAAGCACACCTGACCCATATACACACACCAGCCGCCTCTCCTGGCCCAAACATGTACCTGGACAGAATTGGTATCCCTGACAAGATGCATATCCACTACCTACTGGTCCAGCCAAGTACTGTGTCAGGTTTACACCCATTTTGGACACTATTGCCCCTGCGAGCAAAAACACTCAAAACACATCTAACCCATATACACACCGCCCAACTTCACTGGCACACAGACATACCCGGCCAGAATCAATATGTCCTGGCTCGGTGTATTGTCAGTTATTTAGTAGTTAGTTGTGTGGGCCAGGCCAAGTGAGGTTGTTGATATGTGTGTGTGCGTATATGGGTCAGGTGGGGTTTGAATTGGTTTGCTAGCCAGGGATGTGTGTTGGCTTCTGAAGGTGGATGTTGTGTGCATATCGGTCAGTGTGTTTAGAGTGATTTGTCCAGCAGTGGGATATTGTCTGTAATGAGAATATGTCCCACACAGTACTTGGCTGGACTAGTAGGGAGCGGATATGAATCTAGGTATACTGAATCTAACTAGACCAGACCACGGCTGTTTTAAAAATCTCTGATGACCTGTAAAACTTTTTCAGAGGTCCTCAGGGCCAGATTTACATCTCAGGAGCCTGTAGGCACAGAAATCTGAAGCGCCCCCCCCCCATTGGCCATCTCCACTGGACACCTCCACAATGCTCCTAATCTCCACATTGCCCCCATCATCTCCATATTGCCCTCACATTGCCCCATCAGCTCCAACTTGCCCCCCATCAGCTCCACACTGTCCCATCATCTCCATATTGCCCTCACATTGCCTCCACCATCTCCAACTTGCCCCCATCAGCTCCACATTTCCAACACCATCTCTATATTGTCCTCACATTTCCCCCACCATCTCCAAATTGCCCCCCATCAGCTCCACATTGCCCTCACCATCTCCAAATTGCCCCCCATCAGCTGCACATTGCCCCCACCATCTCCTTGTTGCCCTCACATTGCCCCCCTTTGGCTCCAACTTGTCCCCACCATCTCCATGTTGCCCTCACATTGTCCCCCCATTGTCTATTTCCTCCCTCCCTAGCAGGACAGGTCTGTGCCTCCTTTGGCACAGTCCTGTAAGTGCTGGAGCTCCCGCGTGGTCTCCTATTCAGGAATGCAGAGCGCTGGGAGATGATGTCATCTCCCATCGCTCTGCATTCCTAAAGAGCCGACGAGGGAGCGCAGTACTTACAGGACTGTGCCAAAGGAGGTACAGACCTGTCCTGCCCGGGAGGTAGGAAATAGACAATGGGGGGACAATGTGAGGGCGACATGGAGTAGGCGCCGGCACAGCCAGCGAGGTGGCTAGTTTGTTTTTGTTTTTTTGTTGTTTTTTTTTTTAAAGAATAAAAAAATAATAATAATAAAAAAAAGAATCCCAATGGCAGGCGCCCCTTGGTGGCATGCGCCTGTAGGCAGGTGCAAAATCCGGCCCTGGAGGCCCTAAATGTAGACCTGCATCCCTGATTCTCCAGGCCATCAACCTGGAAATGTAGAAAAGTTATTGTATTGTCTTGTTGGGCCATATGTTGTATAATACTATCCTGACCTAATACCACATGCTTTGGTGTATCCTCTGGATCCTTTACATTGCCTCAAACCTATTTGTATCAGTTCTCTGTGTAATAATGCTATATTGGATTTAAGAGAGTTTTTCACTTTCAGTAATAAATCCTCCATGTCTTGCTTTGTTGGTAGGCCTTCCTTGGTTAGGAATGTATGAAAGTTCAACATCACATACCTCCCAACATTTCAAATTGTCAAAGAGGGACACTTGTGTTTTAGGGGGTGTTTCTGGGGGCGTGGCTGGTGGGCAGGGCATTACTGATAATTTTTAGGTTATTTCATGACCTATTGACACCTCCTTGTGTAACCTAATAAATTACTTATAACAAGACCAAAGTATTTTATTTACACAGACTAATTTATAAACACATATACTGATATTTAAACAAACATTAATGTGAGTTTTATTGCTGTGGAGTAATGTGATACACTTATATACACACCACACAATCTGATCTCCTAAAAAGAGGGACATCAGGGTGTGAAAAAGGGACAGAGGGATTTGGGTCTAAAAGAGGGGCTGTCCCTCCTAAAGAGGGACACTTGGGAGGTATGACATCATATTTCCTTTATCCTTGGCAGATACTGATGGCCCATTGCTGGTTGGAGAGGTTTGGTGGTCTTTCAGGCGACGTACACAGTTGGGTCTCCGAACACCTGGAAAAAATGTGGTAACTGAATTTTTTTTTTATCCAAGCAGGCATACCCCAAGATGATGGGATTAATGAAAGTCCAAAATCACTGCATAAATTGCCACTGCAAACTGGGATAACTCCTTGGAGTTTATTTAAATGTGGTCTTATTTCAGCCAATCCAAACCACACACCCACATTACAATTCATATGGGGCTTTATACAAAACGAAATGCTAGAGAGGTTCCAATACATTGAAAGACAAACAAGTGGTGACCTCTCTAGCATTCAAATACTTAAAGCGGAACTAACACCGCTAACAAACGTCGTCTATAATCACTCCCTATCTGGCGACTAGCCGCTTAGTAGCGCTAGTCGCCGAATTATTACCTCTTCATGGAGAAATTTGAAGTGATCCTTGGCTGACAGGCAGGACGGAGTGCGGACATCTTGCCCTAGTGACGTCTGCGCGCCTGCGCTGTCAGTCCCTTCCGGAGCCGAATGGCTCCTAGCAACGCCTCCTACTGCCGTCTGGGACTGGCAGCGCAGGCGCGCGGACGTCACTAGGGCAAGATGTCCGCACTCCGTCCTGCCTGTCAGCCGAGGATCACTTCAAATTTCTCCATGAAGAGGTAATAATTCTGGCGACTAGTGCTACTAAGCAGCTAGTCGCCAGATAGGGAATGATTAAAGACAACGTTTGTTAGCAGTGTTAGTTCCGCTTTAAAAAACTCAATTGAAATCAAGTGGGATTTTTATTTGTCCCCTGTGTTGCAGGTGGTTTACTCCTGACTTGCTCTTATTATAAATCAGCCTCTAAAACTCTTAACAAACTACATGCACACCATCCCCTTTATAGCAATATCTGTACTACTATGCATTAATAACATTACCTTGACATAACTGTTACTTTCTGTCAAGGTTGTATTAACCCCTTTGATGATAGATATCCCTGCATGTTAAACTTATTTTGTGCCTAGAGGTTAAAAGAAATAATTATATATGTTTCTGTGCAGATTCTATTATATATTCATTCTGAAAGAAAATCATGTTTCCTTCCAGTGTGCTGCAGTACTCCCTGGCAGTGGAAGGGATATATAGGCATTATTTCACACAAGTACCTACTTAGGCAGGTGTCATACAAACAGCTGTCAGGTACTGTGTGTCTGTTTATGGTTTTTTTGCATTTGCTCTCTGACATAGTCTGTAGCTGAACAGTAGCAATTTACTATATTAAGAATGTTTATATGGCCCTTTAGAATCATGTCAGGCTCTTTGGCAAGAGCCAAGGGCAGAGGGCTCGTCCATGATTCTAAAGGACCATGTAAACCTGATTAATATAGTAAAATGTCCCTTTTCAGTTCTAGACTAAAACAGAGTTTAAATGCAACCCCCCCCATAAAAACCAGTAACGTCACTGCTGTATGAATGGAAGATTTTAACTAATTGAGTGGCACCCCAGTGGTATGCAATGCATTAGTAAGCAATGCGTTGCTTACCCCCCTGGCACTCGGAGAGTTAAAGGAGCAGTAAATTTTATTTTTTTTAATGTTCTACTACTTTTCTCACTGCTAGGAGATTTCTATTCAAATGTTGTTATAGTTCAATCTTATTATTTTAATGACAATTAGCAACAGTGCCAACTTGTGTCCACAAGGCATTTTTTTCATAATGCTCTCTATACAAGAGCTGTAGTCATACACTACGGCTTTCCATAACTCGTCATAGGAACAGTAACACCTAGTAACTTCAATGGCATATTGCATTTTATTTAATAAAAAAAACAAGTTTTGAACTGTAATAATTTTTAAATGAAAAATATCCTAGCAGTGGGAATACTTTGTTTTTACTCAGCATAAACATATATATTTTTTTCATTTAAAACCTAGTTTGATTAAAATATGATTTCCTCTTAATACTAACTACACACATTTAACCAGATGTTAAAGAACCCTATTCAAATGATCCATAACAGGGATGGGCAGTTGGAAGCCCTCCAGCTACTGACAGAGTGGAGAATGATGGAAGTTTTTTCTGGAAGTATCTGGATGACCTCATGTTGCTCCCCAGTGATCTACAATGTTTCCAGATTGGTTTAATTTATGCTGTACGTGCAATGAAGAAGTAGGTGTAATGTTCCATAAATGGTGAGATATGGGGTTGCTTAGTTATCACATATTTATAGGACAATTTCTTAAAAATACCATTATGCAAGATCCTGACTATTATCTTCAATCCAGGGGAGTGAATAAATATACTTGATACACATTTAGTATCATTTAGTTGCCTTCTCTCCTGATATAATGGCTCAGATAATGGACAGGCACAATGTTTTAGATATTTCAAATTTTTTTTTTTTTTTTAGTGTGCTCTTGACTCCAGACTGCCAATATAAGTTTGACCTCACATTTACAAACAGCAATACCTTTTTCGGGTCCTCTCACCAAGTTCCTCCACATTCCTCCACAGTTTATTCTCATTATGCTCTAGTACAAGTTTTAGAGCCTGTGAGGTGTGTAAGTAAAGTGTTACAGTATGCGGATGACCTTCTTCTCCAATTGGTCACTCCAGAAGACAGATTGTCAGGTGTATGCTCGGCCATATAGGTTGCTGGGTTGAGGATCAACATTAGGAATGTGTAGCTGATACAGAAATTTGCTAGACCTTCCTAGGAGTTGACATCTCACCAGAGGAGATAAAACCTAGAAGTAAGATGATTGAGACAACAGAGCCATTGCCTATAACTACTACCAGAACAGGTATTGCTCTTCAAAGCCCATATATTGCTCTTAATGTCCATGTATGTCCAGAATGTATGAATAGGTGTATACATTATTTTCACTTGTTCCTAATATTTGTATTCTGATGCCAGTCTACTCTGAAACAAAATGCTGTTATAATGTAGGAGAATGCTGTATATTGCCTGATAAACCACAGAATAAACCTCTAAAAAAGTGAGTATCCTCTTGTTGGAATTATTAAAGGAAAATATTTTCTAACAATAATCACTAAGTTTTTATATTGGTTCATTTATCCCTGAGACTATTGGTCTCCCTGGCGGATTGGTTAAAGATTTGCAGAGTTTTGCTAATGCATAAAAGGTTGGAAGTATAGGATTCTCAATTGTCTCATAATTTCAGCTGAATATAGACCAACATCCATAATTACTATATTCCCACCATTGTTTGTTGGTTTTATCATTGTTTGTGTTTGTTCAAATCCCTATTAGCCCACTTCTCACCCTTAGTCAAATTTAAATACCCTTGAAACAATTTCATAGACAATATTTCTTTTTGCACAATTTTATCAAAACAGTGAACACCTGAAACCAGAGACAAGGAATATTTTTTTATTTGCCTCTCAAACCAACAAAACCGGTACTTGCATCAAATGCATCTTGTTCCTACAAAAACAAAAACAAATATTTATTCCTAGAATAGAACCTGGCATAAATTTATTGGACATACGAATGAAGAATTTTTTTGAAATTGGAAAATGCTCTAAGCAACTGCTCATTAACATTGATGGAATTAATTATGAAGTGTGTAATCGTAAACTAGAAATAGTTAAAGCTGATTTGGATAAAATTATTTCAACAATGGAGGGTTGGTTGGAGAACTCCATATTTCAAAAATTGAATGCATATCTTAAAAAAGAGGTTGAAAATTGACAGAATGAAAACAATATTCGGAAAAAGAAAAAGGTTAAATGAAATTGTAAGGACTATAGACTCACATCAGTTAATATTTATAGAAAATGTTTTAATCAAGAATCGGTCGACACGGTGGAGCTTGAGAAGTGCCGAGATCTCCTTACTTACAAGGAATCCCTTCACTGGAATGGTCTAAAACGTGTGCCTGAACACAAGCGCCACCGTGTCGACCGACATTAATCGCCTGCTGACAGCTTTACAGCTGTCAGTAGGAAACAGCGAAGTTTAAACGCCCGTATCTCTTAAACCATAGCGGTTTGAGAGATATGTTTTTTTTGCATTTAGATCAGCTTTTTAAGCTCTTTTTTTAGACATTACTAACACTTTAAAACCTAATGTTATCTCCCTCCACTGGAGAGACTGTTAAGAGAAAGTGACAGTTGGCAGGTTACTGTGTAAACAGAGGAACATAGCAACACTCCCACAGATCATATGTGTTAGGAGAGGACAGACACAGGAAGATACTATCCTATCCTCCACTGGAGAGACTGTTAAGAGACAGTGACAACTGGCAGGTTACTATGTAAACAGAAGAACACAGCAACACTCCTACAGATCAATTATGTGTTAGGAGAGAACAGACAGAGAAAGAGACATCTAAGAGGTGATATGATTACCATTAACAAATATATTCAAGGTCCGCTAAGAAAGAGAGTCATAGATTAAGACTAGAGGAAAGACGCTTTTGACTAAAGCAAAGGCAGGCAGTTTTTACAGTAAGAGTAGTAAAGCTATGGAATTCATTGCCTTGGCATGCTGTGCTTGCAGATACTGTAACTGCTTTCAACAAAATAATGGATACCTATCTAGCACAGAACAATATTGAGAATTTGCTGAATTTTTCAACAGAAGATTGCCACAATGCATCAAATAATCCCATCCTCTCAATCTCTACAATTGTGTCTTTTTGATATTCCATCCTATTCATTTGATTCTTTTACTTCGATCACAGAATCAGAGGTCTCCCTTTTCCTGTCCAAACAAGGAACCGGAAGGGGAGCAAAATCTCAATTCAGTGGCAAATTCAATATATCCTTAAAATTAAATAGACACACCTTTGATGTAAAACCGGTTTAAAGAACAACTGGTATATAGCAAACTGGGATTTTTAGATCTGCTCCGATCTGGACAACATTCCCTCAAATGAACCAAAGAGTCAAATAAAAATAAATATAAAATCTGCTGGAATAATAGTAAGAAACTAGATATTTAATAATAAAAAACATATGTATGCAACAATTCAATAATTGCCCAATAGGGCTACGCGTTTCAAGGCTCCAAGGCCTCTTCGTTAGGACCCAAAAAGTTTAAGGCAAACAGAAAAAATTGCAATATCATTTTAATTAAAAAGCATAATATAAAAAAACAGCAAAGTACATAATATACATATGTGATAGTGGCCTACTGTAACTGTCCCTCTGTGTTCTGGTTCTAAATAGATGCCAAACCTCCCAATCAACCAAAGCCCGGAAATGACAGAAACAAAACTTTTACGCCCAAAAGATTGATGATGTGTTTCAAGGTGATACACATAAAATGGTAAAACAACGATCTTGAATAAAGGTAGAAAATATACGTAGCACATTGGAATGCTAACAAACCAAAAATAGCATTGTCACTACTAAGAGCCCAAAATAAACAATCTGCTCCAGAATTTTGTGCAAGAAATACCCTTACAACCTTGTATTTCAAGATGACACGTACATAATGGTAAACAACCATCTTCCAATGGGGTAAAACATATACGTAGCACACCTGAACGCAAATCCTATGGAGTAATTCTAAACCAGAAATGACATAACTATTACACTGTGCTCCAGAGTGACACTCACTTAATGGAAAATATCCATCTGTATAAGGCATGGTACGTCAGAGTGCAAAACCAGGGTAAAAAAAAAATGATATATAAATTAATCCTGTGTTCATAGTGACACACAAAGAAATCTCTCATTTCTGAAAGAAAAACACACAAAGACAGAGGGCGCCCAATAGTGCCTGTAAACGTGATTATTTAAGTGATAACCAAAAGCATAAAGGTTATACTCACAATTTGTAGTTGCTAATTACAAGGCATATGCCCAGAACCAGCACTTTAAGCTTGTGGAGAATTCAAAGTCTGTCTCCACTCAGATCTGTTTGTAGAAATTGTTCTAATGAAAACCAAATCCAAAGGAGCAAGATGATTAAAAAGAAAAATGTAGTAGGCTGCTAAAGTTTCTAAAAACAATCAGCTTTTTATTATAAAATAAAATAAAACAACAGACCAATTGAAAAAAATAATATAGTAGCGTAACGTTTCGCAGCTCTAAGGCTGCTTTATCAAACCAACTGGAATGTTATGTAAAATAATACAAAGAAACAAACATGGCAGCCTAACTGACATTTAAAATTTCCCTCCTAGGTTCTCATTGGTTGAACTATTACATCAGGTGACCTTTGAGGTTAAACAAACTTCTGATTTTTGCAATCTAAAGGTTAAACATATCTTAATATACTCTTCCTAAAAAAACACAGTACAACAAGATACTTAAAGGTAATGTATAAATATTTTGAATATTTCAGTGAGTAAGTGATAATTTATACAAACAAAACTTGATGTATCAATAAAGCTTCATTGAAACACAAGTCCTACCCTGTCATATGTATGATCCAATAATGATCTTCATTCATTTATTTTAGATTTTAAATAGGGAGAAATACGGAGTATCAAAAAAAAAAAAAATATATAAAATATGAAAGCCCCTATAACAAGTAATAATGGAAGTATACTTACAATAATGCAAACCCAAGTATCAATCAAAAGAGACATCTATACAAAGTATAATAGTATAAAATACATATACAGTATACAAGACTACAACAAAATGGAGACTAACACAGCCTAAAATAACACACTACTGTACATAATAACGATTGAGTACATAGAAATGTACTTCGAAGAAAAAAACAAACAGTAAAACAAATAACACTAAAAAAAAACAAAAAACAACGATATAAAATATAATCATAATACAAAGGTACAGGACTACAACAAAATGGAGACTGATACTCACTAAAAAACTACTGATACATATAATCAGTCAAATACATGGAAATATATTCTAACCATAATAAATATAAATATATCAATTATATATCAGAATAGAACTACAACAAAATATAAAATAAAATCACACACATAAAATGGACGCACTACTATATATAGCAGCAAAAAATAAAATAAATAAGGGTGAACTCCAAAAAAATGGAGACTGACCTGAAAAAAACACCCACATAATCATATAACCTCAAATATATCTAGACAACATATAAATGAAGAAAGGACAAAGATTACTACAAACTATCATTCCATATATAAACACATAACTTACATATCTATATTCTACAAATCATAAAACAAATCTAAAAAGGAACTCATAAACTTTGAAAAAACATCCTCACTATAATATAAATGGAGGTTTACTCCAACAAAATGGAGAATAGCCTAGAGATGCTATATAGCATCTTGAATCTAAAAGGTAAAATGTGCTAAAGATAAGAAGCTATCATACCATATACAAACTCCTAACAAAGACACAGTATATACTTCTATATTCAACAAATATGAAGAACAGGGCTAAAAACAGATAAAGAAAAGCTTGACAATCTCTGAGGGACACCATTCATAGTTAAATAACCTTCACATATAAATTAACAAATATATAGATATATCAATATTTAAAACCATATATAAGTGAAAATTAAAAAAAAAAAAAAAAAAAATTTAAACCTCTTTTATTCAATATATAGAACTATATATCAAAGAACAACCATATATTTATTTAGTATGTGATTCCCATCCTTAAGTTAATGTGTCATATATCTTATAAAACTAAATAATAATATATCATACTTTATTTGTGATAATTCTCTTAATATATCATCCATAAGAAATATAAAGTAATTCCTTTAATTTAATAAATGTGAAAAAGTGTGAAAAAATATAAATAAATAAATAAATAAATAAAATAAAAAATGTATATCTATATATTCACCACGCTACGTCACAGGCCTCATTGAGGCCTCTTGGTACCATGGTGTCTAGTCTAAAAATCCAGTATGATTCTCTCATAATTAATTTTTTGAGAGAATTCTGTCCTATACTGGATTCTATATGTTCAATGGGAAATATTTGTAGACACTTAGGATCCTGATCATGATGATGAAAAAAATGTCTTGAGACACTATGTAATAGATGTCCTCTCCTGATATTAGATCTATGTTGGCTAACACGTGCTTTAAAACTCTGAGTCGTCCTACCCACATATTGCAGATTACAAGGGCAGCTAAGTAAATAGATGACAAATTTGGTGTCACAACCCAGAACGCCATTGATGGCAAAAGTCTCCCCTGTAGCTACAGAGGTAAAACTGTTAACATCCATTGGCAGAATGGAACATGTGACACATCTTTGAGCTTTGCACCTAAAAACGCCATTGTCCCTAGTATATTGTGTCTTGTCCAGTAAAGGATTAATGGTACCATTAGTATCTTTATTCATTTTCACACATTTGTTCTTATTTCTATTTAGACCTCTGTTGTATCTGTCTTTTGCTTGTTGTTGATTTTCAATCTTTAGATTACTTGGAGCTAGTATGTTCTTTAAAGTTTTTGATCTCCTAAAAATTACTTTCGGTCTCTGTGGAATATTTCTTTTTAATAATGGATCCTCTCTTAAGATATTCCAATGTTTATAAAGAATTTGCTTAATACTATTTCCTTTCACATTATAATTAGTGATGAATTTCGGAAATTGATCAGAAATGTTATCTTTCAATTCTTTACTTTCTGGATCTCTAAATTGTTTAGCTTTCATATAAGAATTCTCTATAAGTGTTTTTGGATATTTCTTTTCTTCAAATCTCTCCTTTAAAATTTTTGATTGGATTTCATAATCTTGTATATTTGAACAATTGCGTTTGATACGCCTAAATTGGCCATAGGGCACATTATTTAGCCAAGGTTTATAATGGCAGCTCCTATAGTCAAGATAGCTGTTCGCATCAACTTTTTTAAAAAAAGTCCGAGTACATACAAGTAAACCATCTTGACCAATAAGGTCTAAATCCAAAAATTGGATCTGTCTCTTATCCGTATGACTGGTGAACTCCATATTCCATTTGTTGTCATTAAGGTAACTGACAAACTTAGAGATTAAAGCCGTATCACCCCTCCACACAACTATAATATAATCGATATATCTACGGTAGAGCACCAGGTTCGCGCCAAAAGGACAATTGTTATAGATCTTCTCATTTTCCAAATAACCTAAAAATAGGTTTGCATAACTTGGCGCGAACCTGGTGCCCATCGCATTACCTTTGACTTGTAAATAAAACTGGTCGTTAAATACAAAAAAGTTATGTGTAAGGATGAATTTAACAGCCTCAATCAGAAAATCTATCTGTTTGTTAGGCATGAGGGCATCCTCTTTCAAAAAGAATTTAGTTGCCTCTATACCCCCTTCATGTGGGATATTCGAATAGAGAGATGTTACATCTAACGTAATCCAAGTGAAATCTTTTTGCCAAACAAAATCTTTCAAAAGTGACAAAAGGTGACCCGTATCTTTCAAATAAGAGGGAAGTCCTACCACTCTTCTCTGTAGGTGGTAATCAATATATTCCGATAGATTACTAGTAAGAGAGTCTATGCCTGAGATGATCGGTCTACCTGGGGGACTAACTAATTGTTTATGGATTTTAGGCAGATGATAATATATAGCCAATTTGGGATTTTTAGGAATAATGAAGTCTCTCTCTTGGGCCCCAAGTAGATCTTCATCCACAGCTTTAGTTAGCATAGACTTTAATTCCTGTAGAAATTTCTTAGTGGGATCTGATTGTAATAAAACATAATAGGAAGTATCAGATAATATCCTATTAGCCTCACAGAATAATCCTTAAGGTTCTGAATTACTAGACCACCTCCCTTGTCAGCTTGCTTAATGATAATTTCATGGTTAGTAATTAGATTTTGTATAGCTAATCTCTCTTGTCTAGTCAAATTGTCTTTTTTCTTATTCTTTTTCTTTATAAGGTTCCTAAAATCCTCCATAACCACTGAAGAAAAAACTTCTACATATTTACCAATCGACTCTACCGGAAAGAACTCAGATTTCGGCTTGAAAAAACTAGGAACTCTACCTTCTAGTATATATTGAGTATCAGTATCAACATAAGGAATAATCTCTAAGCCTTGAGAATTTAATAAAGGTTGTTGTGTTACAATTGGAACTCTTTCTGGGTGTCTATTAAATTGCTTATTTGCAAAGTATCTTTTTAAAGATAAATTCCGGACAAATGAATGTAAGTCCACAAATAATTCAAAAAGATTTGGTTCGGAAGACGGGCAAAAAGACAACCCTTTTGACAATAGAGATTCTTCCGAGTTGGTGAGTGTATGTGAAGATAAATTGAAAATACATGTTTCCTTTAACTCACTCTTGTTCTTTTTGGGTTTCCCCCTTCCCCTCTTATATCCTCCACCTCTAGTTCCCCTCTTCTTTGGGAAACTCCCTCTTTGAGGGGCAGAAATCGATTTTGATTCTTCCACCACTCTAAATGTTGGTCTTTGGGCAATTCCAAAAAAGAGGGGGACGAGAGAGTGGAGGTAGTAGTTGTAGTACTTGGGGTAATGATTCCACTGGAATGGTGTCTATTTGATGGTCCTTCATCTGGATCATCATATAGATCTCGATTTCCCACATTGAGTTCAGAGGACTTAAATGAGGTTTGGGTCAAAACGGTGGGTTCTCTAGGTAACAAAACAGAAATCCCATTTTTATTTGATGATCCGCCATTGGTATTAAATGATCTATTGGAGATCATTATTTCATTAATTTTCCCTCCATCAACAGGAGTAATTTTATCATTTGTTTTGTTATCCACATTTTGTCTCTGGTTATATCTGTATCCAGAGAAGCCACCTTGTTGAGACCCATTTCCATTTTTATTATTAAACCTCTTAGGCCAAGTACGAATCTGGCCACTTTCATAGTCTCTTTGATCTCTAATTAGCTTCTTTCTTTTTCTTTCAAGTATTTCCTCCTGAAATTTACCAATTTTAGACTTTAATTCTTCTTCATAATTGTTGAAGGAGCTATTATCTTTATATTTCTCCATTTCCACATATTTGCTTTCGATCTCCTGATTTAAACTTATCAACTTATTCTCTCTGTATTCTATCAAAACATGCATCAAGTTGTATGTGCACGCATCCAAAACTTCATACCATTTATCACAAAAACTCTTTTCTGGAAAAGTAGGTTGTAACCCTAATCTTAAACCTCTCGGGATCATCTGTAATTGAATATAATTCTTTAGGGAAGCGGTATCCCACCAATGCCTGCACTCATTCTTCATGGCCGACTCCAAATCTCTAAAACATTTCTTCAAATCAAATTTAGATGACATATCACTATTACTATTCTCTTTATTAGCTTTTGGAGTCGGCTTATTAAAGAAGAGTTGCTCGCTTAAAATATTTCTAGAGGTGGCTCTGTCTCTATATTGTTGCATTTCTGAGAGCACAATCAAATGTACAAACCACAAAAATATATATATAATAACTATACAATCACAATAAAATCACATACAGGATATTAGATACAATAATAAGTACAAAGCTTTCACTTAACACACTCTGAGGTAGGTAAGTCCACTCTGGTGCTGCACTCCAAAACAAGGACAGAAATCCCAGGAAATAGCTGAAAAACACAAAGAGAGGAGGCGCTCCTAGTGTGGTATGTAGATAGTTCACAATTGGAATATTACCAGATAGACTCTACTCACAAAAAAGGTGTTCAGTGTGAAACATATATTTCCACTGAATTCCGAACTTTTAGGGAACTTGGACCGTCCCAAAGGTCTACTTCAGGGTGTGTATCTCTATGGCTGCACCTCTTCAACATCCATATCCAGGAAGCTCATATAAGAAAAACACACAAAGACAGAGGGCGCCCAATAGTGCCTGTAAACGTGATTATTTAAGTGATAACCAAAAGCATAAAGGTTTTACTCACAATTTGTAGTTGCTAATTACAAGGCATATGCCCAGAACCAGCACTTTAAGCTTGTGGAGAATTCAAAGTCTGTCTCCACTCAGATCTGTTTGTAGAAATTGTTCTAATGAAAACCAAATCCAAAGGAGCAAGATGATTAAAAAGAAAAATGTAGTAGGCTGCTAAAGTTTCTAAAAACAATCAGCTTTTTATTATAAAATAAAATAAAACAACAGACCAATTGAAAAAAATAATATAGTAGCGTAACGTTTCGCAGCTCTAAGGCTGCTTTATCAAACCAACTGGAATGTTATGTAAAATAATACAAAGAAACAAACATGGCAGCCTAACTGACATTTAAAATTTCCCTCCTAGGTTCTCATTGGTTGAACTATTACATCAGGTGACCTTTGAGGTTAAACAAACTTCTGATTTTTGCAATCTAAAGGTTAAACATATCTTAATATACTCTTCCTAAAAAAACACAGTACAACAAGATACTTAAAGGTAATGTATAAATATTTTGAATATTTCAGTGAGTAAGTGATAATTTATACAAACAAAACTTGATGTATCAATAAAGCTTCATTGAAACACAAGTCCTACCCTGTCATATGTATGATCCAATAATGATCTTCATTCATTTATTTTAGATTTTAAATAGGGAGAAATACGGAGTATCAAAAAAAAAAAAAAATATATATAAAATATGAAAGCCCCTATAACAAGTAGTAATGGAAGTATACTTACAATAATGCAAACCCAAGTATCAATCAAAAGAGACATCCATACAAAGTATAATAGTATAAAATACATATACAGTATACAAGACTACAACAAAATGGAGACTAACACAGCCTAAAATAACACACTACTGTACATAATAACGATTGAGTACATAGAAATGTACTTCGAAGAAAAAAACAAACAGTAAAACAAATAACACTAAAAAAAAACAAAAAACAACGATATAAAATATAATCATAATACAAAGGTACAGGACTACAACAAAATGGAGACTGATACACACTAAAAAACTACTGATACATATAATCAGTCAAATACATGGAAATATATTCTAACCATAATAAATATAAATATATCAATTATATATCAGAATAGAACTACAACAAAATATAAAATAAAATCACACACATAAAATGGACGCACTACTATATATAGCAGCAAAAAATAAAATAAATAAGGGTGAACTCCAAAAAAATGGAGACTGACCTGAAAAAAACACCCACATAATCATATAACCTCAAATATATCTAGACAACATATAAACGAAGAAAGGACAAATATTACTACAAACTATCATTCCATATATAAACACATAACTTACATATCTATATTCTACAAATCATAAAACAAATCTAAAAAAGAACTCATAAACTTTGAAAAAACATCCTCACTATAATATAAATGGAGGTTTACTCCAACAAAATGGAGAATAGCCTAGAGATGCTATATAGCATCTTGAATCTAAAAGGTAAAATGTGCTAAAGATAAGAAGCTATCATACCATATACAAACTCCTAACAAAGACACAGTATATACTTCTATATTCAACAAATATGAAGAACAGGGCTAAAAACAGATAAAGAAAAGCTTGACAATCTCTGAGGGACACCATTCATAGTTAAATAACCTTCACATATAAATTAACAAATATATAGATATATCAATATTTAAAACCATATATAAGTGAAAATTAAAAAAAAAAAAAAAAAAAAAAAATTTAAACCTCTTTTATTCAATATATAGAACTATATATCAAAGAACAACCATATATTTATTTAGTATGTGATTCCCATCCTTAAGTTAATGTGTCATATATCTTATAAAACTAAATAATAATATATCATACTTTATTTGTGATAATTCTCTTAATATATCATCCATAAGAAATATAAAGTAATTCCTTTAATTTAATAGATGTGAAAAAGTGTGAAAAAAATAAATAAATAAATAAATAAATAAATAAATAAAATAAAAAATGTATATCTATATATTCACCACACTACGTCACAGGCCTCATTGAGGCCTCTTGGTACCATGGTGTCTAGTCTAAAAATCCAGTATGATTCTCTCATAATTAATTTTTTGAGAGAATTCTGTCCTATACTGGATTCTATATGTTCAATGGGAAATATTTGTAGACACTTAGGATCCTGATCATGATGATGAAAAAAATGTCTTGAGACACTATGTAATAGTGTAATAGTGGGGCCCAAGAGAGAGACTTCATTATTCCTAAAAATCCCAAATTGGCTATATATTATCATCTGCCTAAAATCCATAAACAATTAGTTAGTCCCCCAGGTAGACCGATCATCTCAGGCATAGACTCTCTTACTAGTAATCTATCGGAATATATTGATTACCACCTACAGAGAAGAGTGGTAGGACTTCCCTCTTATTTGAAAGATACGGGTCACCTTTTGTCACTTTTGAAAGATTTTGTTTGGCAAAAAGATTTCACTTGGATTACGTTAGATGTAACATCTCTCTATTTGAATATCCCACATGAAGGGGGTATAGAGGCAACTAAATTCTTTTTGAAAGAGGATGCCCTCATGCCTAACAAACAGATTTTCTGATTGAGGCTGTTAAATTCATCCTTACACATAACTTTTTTGTATTTAACGACCAGTTTTATTTACAGGTCAAAGGTACTGCGATGGGCACCAGGTTCGCGCCAAGTTATGCAAACCTATTTTTAGGTTATTTGGAAAATGAGAAGATCTATAACAATTGTCCTTTTGGCGCGAACCTGGTGCTCTACCGTAGATACATCGATTATATTATAGTTGTGTGGAGGGGTGATACGGCTTTAATCTCTAAGTTTGTCAGTTACCTTAATGACAACAAATGGAATATGGAGTTCACCAGTCATACGGATAAGAGACAGATCCAATTTTTGGATTTAGACCTTATTGGTCAAGATGGTTTACTTGTATGTACTCGGACTTTTTTTAAAAAAGTTGATGCGAACAGCTATCTTGACTATAGGAGCTGCCATTATAAACCTTGGCTAAATAATGTGCCCTATGGCCAATTTAGGCGTATCAAACGCAATTGTTCAAATATACAAGATTATGAAATCCAATCAAAAATTTTAAAGGAGAGATTTGAAGAAAAGAAATATCCAAAAACACTTATAGAGAATTCTTATATGAAAGCTAAACAATTTAGAGATCCAGAAAGTAAAGAATTGAAAGATAACATTTCTGATCAATTTCCGAAATTCATCACTAATTATAATGTGAAAGGAAATAGTATTAAGCAAATTCTTTATAAACATTGGAATATCTTAAGAGAGGATCCATTATTAAAAAGAAATATTCCACAGAGACCGAAAGTAATTTTTAGGAGATCAAAAACTTTAAAGAACATACTAGCTCCAAGTAATCTAAAGATTGAAAATCAACAACAAGCAAAAGACAGATACAACAGAGGTCTAAATAGAAATAAGAACAAATGTGTGAAAATGAATAAAGATACTAATGGTACCATTAATCCTTTACTGGACAAGACACAATATACTAGGGACAATGGAGTTTTTAGGTGCAAAGCTCAAAGATGTGTCACATGTTCCATTCTGCCAATGGATGTTAACAGTTTTACCTCTGTAGCTACAGGGGAGACTTTTGCCATCAATGGCGTTCTGGGCTGTGACACCAAATTTGTCATCTATTTACTTAGCTGCCCTTGTAATCTGCAATATGTGGGTAGGACGACTCAGAGTTTTAAAGCACGTGTTAGCCAACATAGATCTAATATCAGGAGAGGACATCTATTACATAGTGTCTCAAGACATTTTTTTCATCATCATGATCAGGATCCTAAGTGTCTACAAATATTTCCCATTGAACATATAGAATCCAGTATAGGACAGAATTCTCTCAAAAAATTAATTATGAGAGAATCATACTGGATTTTTAGACTAGACACCATGGTACCAAGAGGCCTCAATGAGGCCTGTGACGTAGCGTGGTGAATATATAGATATAGATTTTTTATTTTATTTATTTATTTATTTATTTATATTTTTTCACACTTTTTCACATTTATTAAATTAAAGGAATTACTTTATATTTCTTATGGATGATATATTAAGAGAATTATCACAAATAAAGTATGATATATTATTATTTAGTTTTATAAGATATATGACACATTAACTTAAGGATGGGAATCACATACTAAATAAATATATGGTTGTTCTTTGATATATAGTTCTATATATTGAATAAAAGAGGTTTAAATTTTTTTTTTTTTTTTTTTAATTTTCACTTATATATGGTTTTAAATATTGATATATCTATATATTTGTTAATTTATATGTGAAGGTTATTTAACTATGAATGGTGTCCCTCAGAGATTGTCAAGCTTTTCTTTATCTGTTTTTAGCCCTGTTCTTCATATTTGTTGAATATAGAAGTATATACTGTGTCTTTGTTAGGAGTTTGTATATGGTATGATAGCTTCTTATCTTTAGCACATTTTACCTTTTAGATTCAAGGTGCTATATAGCATCTCTAGGCTATTCTCCATTTTGTTGGAGTAAACCTCCATTTATATTATAGTGAGGATGTTTTTTCAAAGTTTATGAGTTCTTTTTTAGATTTGTTTTATGATTTGTAGAATATAGATATGTAAGTTATGTGTTTACATATGGAATGATAGTTTGTAGTAATCTTTGTCCTTTCTTCGTTTATATGTTGTCTAGATATATTTGAGGTTATATGATTATGTGGGTGTTTTTTTCAGGTCAGTCTCCATTTTTTTGGAGTTCACCCTTATTTATTTTATTTTTTGCTGCTATATATAGTAGTGCATCCATTTTATGTGTGTGATTTTATTTTATATTTTGTTGTAGTTCTATTCTGATATATAATTGATATATTTATATTTATTATGGTTAGAATATATTTCCATGTATTTGACTGATTATATGTATCAGTAGTTTTTTAGTGAGTATCAGTCTCCATTTTGTTGTAGTCCTGTACCTTTGTATTATGATTATATTTTATATCGTTGTTTTTTGTTTTTTTTAGTGTTATTTGTTTTACTGTTTGTTTTTTTCTTCGAAGTACATTTCTATGTACTCAATCGTTATTATGTACAGTAGTGTGTTATTTTAGGCTGTGTTAGTCTCCATTTTGTTGTAGTCTTGTATACTGTATATGTATTTTATACTATTATACTTTGTATGGATGTCTCTTTTGATTGATACTTGGGTTTGCATTATTGTAAGTATACTTCCATTATTACTTGTTATAGGGGCTTTCATATTTTATATTTTTTTTTTTTTTTTTTTGATACTCCGTATTTCTCCCTATTTAAAATCTAAAATAAATGAATGAAGATCATTATTGGATCATACATATGACAGGGTAGGACTTGTGTTTCAATGAAGCTTTATTGATACATCAAGTTTTGTTTGTATAAATTATCACTTACTCACTGAAATATTCAAAATATTTATACATTACCTTTAAGTATCTTGTTGTACTGTGTTTTTTTAGGAAGAGTATATTAAGATATGTTTAACCTTTAGATTGCAAAAATCAGAAGTTTGTTTAACCTCAAAGGTCACCTGATGTAATAGTTCAACCAATGAGAACCTAGGAGGGAAATTTTAAATGTCAGTTAGGCTGCCATGTTTGTTTCTTTGTATTATTTTACATAACATTCCAGTTGGTTTGATAAAGCAGCCTTAGAGCTGCGAAACGTTACGCTACTATATTATTTTTTTCAATTGGTCTGTTGTTTTATTTTATTTTATAATAAAAAGCTGATTGTTTTTAGAAACTTTAGCAGCCTACTACATTTTTCTTTTTAATCATCTTGCTCCTTTGGATTTGGTTTTCATTAGAACAATTTCTACAAACAGATCTGAGTGGAGACAGACTTTGAATTCTCCACAAGCTTAAAGTGCTGGTTCTGGGCATATGCCTTGTAATTAGCAACTACAAATTGTGAGTATAACCTTTATGCTTTTGGTTATCACTTAAATAATCACGTTTACAGGCACTATTGGGCGCCCTCTGTCTTTGTGTGTTTTTCTTATATGAGCTTCCTGGATATGGATGTTGAAGAGGTGCAGCCATAGAGATACACAACCTGAAGTAGACCTTTGGGACGGTCCAAGTTCCCTAAAAGTTCGGAATTCAGTGGAAATATATGTTTCACACTGAACACCTTTTTTGTGAGTAGAGTCTATCTGGTAATATTCCAATTGTGAACTATCTACATACCACACTAGGAGCGCCTCCTCTCTTTGTGTTTTTCAGTCATTTCTGAAAGAGCATAAGTGGCATAATTGGACACACATAGAAGAGCGTCAAAAACAGGACCAGAATAGGGGACTACCAGGCAAAACACCCACACATATGCTTACATATAAAATACTACATAACAGCGGAAAATCTTAATTAATATAAAAAGAGATTGTTACCCGCAGAAGGGGACGAGGCAGAGGCCGCAAAAAGGACCAAACAATAAACAGGACTGATCAGTATGATGGTGGTAACTTGTCATCAAGAATTTTAGATGAAGATGAAATCTCTGTGTTAAGGAAGGGCCTTTTGTTCTGTCCTACAGCTCCTCCCAATTTATTTGAGATTATTTGTATTTGTCAGGAAACTGACTCTCAAACTTTTTCTTTTAATTTTAGAGGGAATGTAAGTAAAGTTGATGAGAATACAATGGATCTTGAATGGATTATTATGAGTGACCCTATAACCACTGCTTTAAAGCCTAAATCTATGTTTTAACCTGTGTAATATAGGGGGAATTTCATTGAGACCTTCTATCACTTGGTTATGACTGAACTAAAGGAAAGTTTTTCTAATTATTCAAATAGATTTTATTCTAATATAACTAGAGGAGAACGTGATGCATTGAGAAGATTGAGCTGTGATTCTGGAATAGTTATTAAGCCAACTGAAAGGGGGCTGGGATCGTTATCCAGAACAGGGCATATTACATCATGGAGGCCAATTGTATAATCAGGATCGAGAGTATTACGATGTTCTGGATGGCAATCTCTCCCCCCAGGTTCTTTCGGGCATTTGATATATTATATATATACTGATTTAATCAATAAATTGATTCTATTGATTAACTCAGCATTTATTGAAGGAGTTATTTGTAAGATGGAAAAATATTTTCTGTATGTGAGAGATTTGAGGGTGGCAACATATTATCATTGACCAAAAATCCACAAAGCCAAAGTTGATCCTCCTGACCACCCAATAGTTTCTGGGGTGAATTGCCTAACCTCAAATCTCTCCCATTTTGCCCATATGCATCTGCAAAGTTGCATTGTAGGTTTGCAGTCATATCTCAGAGATACAACCCAGCTTTTAAATTTTATTTTCAGTGAAGCTGGTTATATTGTAAATTATTGTAGAACATGGCTATCAAGTAGCAATGTTTGGTGAATAACATTCTTAAAAATGGACCAGCATCTGATACCATTTGAGTATCAGGAAGCAGAAGCCAGGGCACATATATTATTAACAGCAGCACAGAGGATGAGGAGGAGAAATGTGAAAGGTTGCTACCATCTACCACTCTATGGCCACTGTATAATGTGTGTCAATCTGAGAATAATGATAGCTTATATTAGACTCAACAATGATAATGGTATTAATAGCTGTAAGAATCATGACTAGATATACATCAGTCTCAACAATATACATCAATATGACCACACCAGTCCACTACCACCTTTTTCTTTTTTTAAAATCTTTTAAAATACTGGTTAGCCAGCATAGCAGTAGGCTTACAGAGAGAAAAGCCTGAGAAATATTTGTGTGTGAAGGACGTGGCCTTGCCAAAACGAGACCTGAGTAAATAATGTTTTATAGGACTTACGTCTGCAACATATACAAAGCCAGAAAAAATGTTTTCTTGTTGAATTAGGGCTATTGCGCCAAGCTGTGTTCGCTCCTTCCCCTTTTCACAACCTTGTCACAAATAGTGCACAGCAGAGTTGCTGATAAATGCTGACCTTCTTATCCACAATCACCTTCACTGGCTGGGGCAGGTGATGCTGCTGCCTCAATACATCACTGAAGCTAGGACCAGGATTATTGGGGGGCAAGTGGAGAAGGTATTGGTCCCATATTGCTGTTAGAAGAAGCCAGTCCCATGGTGGCCACAGTGCTCACACTGTGGCACACTAGCCCTCTCATCACCATCCTGCTGCTAAGACAGGTAAAAGTCTGCAGCAAACTCCTCAATGTCATTGCTTGTGGTGGTGATGGCCATCCCCATTTGCATCTTTTTTTCCCATTTCTTTTTGCTCTACACCAAAACTCTTTCAAGCTCTTCACCACACCAGCTGATCCACCACCACCCTTGCTTTCATCAAGACTCCCACCTGCTCTAGTTGCTCTATGGTGGTGGGTCTGCTTGGGGATGATGAAGTGTGGCTGAAGGTCCCGTGCTATAACACTTGTCATCTCCTCCTCAGAAGAAGAAAAAGCACACTGCCAGCAGTAGCAGCAGGCACAGGCAGCTGACCTGTGTTCACACAACTACCCAGTTATGCCTTCTTCAAAATTTGCCTCCCAGATCACAAGGAGGGACAATGTTGGTGGTCTCAGCTTATTGGGTCTGGGGAATGTGGGCTCCCAGTCACTTTTGCATTGGTGCTGCCTTCCTCCTCCTTAGAGTCACTAGCCTCAGGGTCCATCCAACTACTCAGTGCCACCAACAAATACAGATTAATTTCTCCAAAAATATTTATGGCTAGTGTAACCCGGTTTAATTGTCTCCTTGTAGGTGGTGACCATTAAAAAGGGTGAGATCAGAATGTCTCCTGCAATATGCGGGAGAGATCAGAATCTCACCCACATGAAAAGGGCAATATTCTCATGTCGCCGTTTTTATGGTCGCACCGCAGTGTCTACTACTTCACCTCATCTGCTCCAATACATTTACACGGACTGCACGACGATATATATAGTTAACTCTAAGGACTGCACCGCCCCCTCTACACATGTGACCACAGCCCCACAGATGCCTTGCTGTCCTTAGAGTATATCTTTTTATAAAAAAAAAAAAAAAAAAGGCTGCTCTTACAGAGTGCAGCTCCCTGTTAGCACTTACAAGATCAAGTCTAGAAGCAAGGGGTGGTGCAGTCTGTGTAGATGTATGGGAGCAGATGAGGGGAGGTAGTAGTAGTCAGGGTGGTGCGATCATGGAAACAGCGTCAAGATAATATCACCCTTTTCATGCGGTTGAGATTCTGATCTCGCCCGCGTGGTACAGGCGACATTCTTATCATGCCGTTTTCATGGTCGCACACTAGTGGTCGACATATCAAAAGGATACCGTGTAACTCTGAGATAAGTTTAGTTAATTTTAGAACGCAAAATATGCTTATATGTTGTGCTAGCCATTTGCTTTAATGTAAATAGTTTTTGAGATGCTAACCATCATTTGTTGGTGGTATATTGTTTATTTATTCAAAAAAGTTTTACCAGGAAGAATACATTGAGATTTCTCTTATTTTCAAGTATGTCCTAATATACCTGAAAACTAGAGAACTCTGTGTATTTTGAAAGAAAAAGCTACATGTTGTAACACTATTTGTAGTTTTTCATAAGCTTAAAATATGCAGATTTCATCCCTCTTTCCCGATTCTGGAAAATGGATCTAGGTAAAACAGGCAAAAAGGTTTAATCTCCTTGAGGTTTCTCCATTAGGTGTAGCAATGGCACTGCAAGATTTCCAGGGCATCTCCAGAGTATATAATTAAAACTAACTGTTGCCATAATGATCTGTATCAATTTTAATTCAGGTTCAGGATGATGATTTAAATGATCTGTACATGAATAAATGCACAAAAGTAAAAAGGCTGTGCCAGTGTATCTCTGGTTATATGTTTTTTGAGTAGCCAATATGCCTGCCTTTTTGACTGTATAATTGAGAAATTGGATCAAAATGTCTATGAACCATGTATTTGGCCCTGTCCACTTTCAGTCTGGATATTGAGATCTCCTGAGCCACTGCTGAATGTGCTGATTTGAAGATCTGTATATCTATCATGGACTAAGCTACATCAGTGATGTGGGCATCGTTCCACAGTAAGAGTTTTCCTAAATCTTCTGCTTTATCTTGGAAGTCCATGATCTGCCCTTTGAGCCAGACTATATTTGTTATGTTCACTTTAGTGACTACCTTTTCCACTGTAGATTTGGGAACCTCCGTTATGTGGCCCACTTTCTTTATTAACATGGTGGTTACTTGATAGAGATCACCCATATCCCCTTTTTGGAGCAGTTCTTAAAGTATTGGACTTTGAACCATGGTTCCCATGGTGTCTGCTACAGAACTGCTACTGAGTAGTGTGGATAAGTTTTGTGATTGGGTGAAAGCTTGAGATGGCGTCTGGTCTGCTTGTGGTGGGAAAATCTGGTACCCCCACTCCTAAGTAATTCTTCTTTCAGAAATTATTACTCAGACTCTGCTAAATCCTGGTCATCATTTGCAGCCATGACACCAAATAGGAGTGACTTTTCAATAATACAAAAACAATCAAACATGTTGCCATATTGTAGTGATTTTCCTGTTGAATAAAACAACTGCATGTAAACTGCTGTGAGACTCAAAACTTTTTACAGCTAAAAATCATATCTCCAGACAGGAATTAAAGGACTTGTCTACTTTCCCTCCGTAAGTTTTAACCCTTTGTGTGCCAGAGAGGTATGCAACACATTGCAAAGCAATGTCTTGCATACCCCTCTGGCACTCAGAGGGTTAAGTTTATGTTCCTTCTGTCTCTCCGAAAGGATAATGATATCTAACCTTCTAAAGACCAGAGAAGTTTGCAACACATTCTGAAGAATCCATCAATGACTGCATCAAAGTTCTGGTAAAAGGTTGAATATTTGATACACTGCTTATTCTTTACTTTGATGAATTCCCACATAAGTAATCTAAATAAACACTAGTCAGATTTCCTGTTTGAGCAGCAAGTCTAATCTGTACAGATGCCTGCACTGATATGGACAGAAATGTGTTTTATTGTACCTTGCCTTAGATCAGGAGTGGGCAACCAGAGCTGTTGTGGACTACCACTCCCTTCAGGCTAGGGATGATAGGAATTGTAGTCCTCAACAGCTAGAAGACCTCAGGTTGCCCATCCCGGTCTTAGATGTTAGCGTTTTCTCCAACACAGTGCTTTGCAGTGGAGTGGAAGCATCTCTGGATCACAAAGGGTTAAGTGTAGTCATTACTGCCTCTATCCAGACTTTGCCCTTGTTTTTATACATCTGAGCAGTATAATGTTTTTCCAAGCAGTGATAAGGAATTCAAGAAGACATTGCGACTGTATTAATAGGTGACGCTCCTATCTCGAGGGACAGAGACAGGTGCAGTGACAGATGAAGATGGGTGAGTGGAGGGTACTGCAGGGCGTGGGTGTTAGCTAGTACTGTATTACATAGACAGGACCTAGTGCAGTGGTTCTCAACTCCGGTCCTCGGGACCCACTAACAGGCCAGGACTTAGGGATTTCTCTGCTAGAGCACAGGTGTGGTGATCAGAGGCTCATTCACATTGATTAACTCACCTGTGCTCTAACAAGGAAATCATCAAATCCTGGCCTGTTAGTGGGTCCTGAGGACAGGAGTTGAGAACCACGGACCTAGTGGAAAATATGCACTAAAGCAGGGTCAGTCAGTTGTTGGACCTCTATCTGTTTGAAACTGTGACTCCCACCTAGGGTTACCACCTTTTCTTCCAAAAAATACCGGCCATGGCATTCCCTCCATGGACTTAACATTGGACAAAAGCCAATTTTTTACTGGCCTGCTGGTAAAATACCAGCTGGGTGGCAACCCTACTTCCACCATCCCCATTTAGCCATTGGTTGGTTGGAATGATGGAAGATTTAGTCTACAACATTTGGAGGTCCAACAATTGACTACCCCTGAATAATGGTGTGATACATTTCTCCATGGGGAGTTACAGTTACAATGTGCATCCACAGAGTCTCTTTTCCTAGCTCACTAGAGAGTTGGTCTTCCTCTTATAAGGGCTGTATGTTCATTGTCTCCAATAGGAACTTTAACCCTTTGACTGCCAGAGGGGTACGGAACGCATTGCTTTGCTTTGCTTTGCAATGCGTTCCGTATACCTCTGGCACGCAAAGGGTTAACCCTTTGAAGGCTAGAGAGGTCTCCGACGCATTGCTAAGACTTCTCTAGCCTTCAAGGAGTTAAAATACTCTCTTAATCTTTTCAGTGCCAACACATTGCTTTGCGTACCCCTCTGGCGCTGAAAGGGTTAAATCAATGGGAACTTTTAGTTCTTCTTTATAGTACAAATTATTTTCCAAAATTCCTTCACTTACCTTCAGAGCATATGAAGCTAAGACTGAAATTCTATATCCAATGGTAAGGGGAAGAAATGTTTAAAACAAATTGTTCTTGTGTGGAATAGTACATGTGTTTATGCACAAAAGACTGCCGCAGTGATTCTGGGGCAAACCATGTGCACTACAGGGGAGAAATAAAACTTCAGGTTCATTTAAATAAGGCTTTTAACCCCTTTCATAACAGAAAGGTCTCCAGTACACTGTGCTCTCTCTGTCATTAACCCTTTGTGTGCCAGAGGGATACACAACGCCTTGCTTCTCAATGCATTGTTTACTCCTCTGACATTCAAAGGATTAAATTAAAGGGGTTACAAGGCCCTTTTAAATCAGTGGGAGTTTGGAGAATAGTGTGTGTGTTATTGTTATGAGGGGTTACTAGCCCTTTAATTTTTGACTTTGCACAAAATTAGATTGCACGTGTTCAGTGCAGTTTGTAGCAGAGACTTGCAACAGTTAATGTTTTTTGCATAAAAATCACTTTTAGGGCTGTGTGAAAAGAGGAGCACTTCGGGAGTATACCAGCACCAGCGGCACCATAGGATAAAAATATAGGTTCCCAGTGGAGCTTTTAACCCCTTGAATGGTAGCAAAATGAACATCTCTAGCATTCCAAGAATTAAAGGACTTAAATCATTTGAAATGTGTATTGGTCCCCTATGGTGCAGCTGCTTTGCTCCAGAATGTCTTCTCTTTTTATTTTGTGCATATGGTCCTTAGTATCTTATGGAAATATTACTTAAAGGGATAGTAATACTTCGTTTTATCTTTATTTTGTAGGCATTAAAAAAACATGAAGAACGATATAAGTCTTATCTCTCAAACCTTTATGGTTTAAGAGATATTCACAAGCAAAGTTTCCCCCTCCTGCCCCTTTTACCTAGTGTAAGCCATCTCTTCTCAGATGTGGATCTGGTTGTAAGACCAGACAGATAACAGCAGGAGACAATCTTCATTGTATGAAAACAATGAAAGCCCTGCCCATCTTGACAAGTTTTTCAGCTTTTTCCCTTATCTTAATTGAAGATTGTCCCTCTCTGCAGTCTACCTGGGCACCTCCCTTCTGATCTGGCTGAACGGGGGGGGGATACTTTGCTTGTGAATATCTCTTAAACCATAAAGGTTTGAGACATAAGACTTATATCATTCTTCATGTTTTTTTAATGCCTACAAAATAAAATAAAGATAAAACGAAGTATTACTATCCCTTTAATACACTTTTCATAGTTAATTATATAAGAAAAGGTTTGCTATAGAATGACACATAATTTAGCCTATTGTTTCTCAGTTCTTAGTAATGATGGTGTTGTGCTGGTAATTATTTCAGTAATTAGTATACAGTAGTGATGTGCAATGTGAGGCCCTCCAGCTACTGTCAGAATACAACTTCCATCACCCACCACTAGCCACTGACTGTCAGGGGATGATGAGAATTTTAGTTTGTCAGAAGATGGAGTGTTTTAAAATTGCCCAGAACTGTTCCCACCGCAGATGGGAACAAGAGTTTGTGTTTAGCAGAAGAATGTACTCTGGATATGGTTCAGTGAATTTTAAAGGGCAGTAATCATGTTGTTCTAAGTCTTCATCAAAATGGCTCCTATCAGGAAATTGATCCCCTCTGTGCTACGGAAGAGCACTGGGGCCAACAAAAAAAAAAAAATTCCAATTTTGACTTTTAAAAGTCAGAATTCTGAATTTTAAAGTCAGAATTTTGACTTTTAAACTCAGAATTCTGACTTTTAACCTCAGAATTTTGACTTTTAAACTCAGAATTTAAACTTTTAAACTCAGAATTTTGACTTTTAAATTCAGAATTCTGACTTTTAATCTCAGAATTTTGACTTTTAAAGTCAAAATCTGAAAGTTATAATTTCGTGTTTTAAAGTCAAAATTTTGACTTTTAGAGTCAGAATTCTGACTTTTAAAAGTCAAAATTAGAATTTTTTTTTTTTTTGGCCCCAGGACTCTCCGTACTGTGGGGACGTAATTTGTAAGTCCTAAATTTAATCCACAGTCCCTATAGACCTACTCTGTCAGGCATTCAGGTTCAGTACAAAAAGGTCTATAGGAACTTGCATCACACAGGGTATGAAACTGTCCTGCACAATGCAGCACTGATGCATCAGGGAGGTTGTCTCTTTGAACTGGTGGGACTTACAATACAGCCCCAACTTAATTGGCATGTCTACTTCCAGTGATAAAGGACTGCTGGACTACAACTCCCAGCACTATCAGCCAGCCATTAGCTGGCTGAGAATGTTGGTAACTTAATTGTACTCTAGCAACAGCTTTCAAGCCACAGGTTTCCCACTCCTATATGATGAATAAGAAATAATTGAACATCCTGACATAAGGGCAAGGTAGGCCTGGGGGAGCTTAAATCAGCAGCCACTGATTGGCTGTCTTATACATTGTGGGTTGATTACTGAAGATGAAATCAGGCATTGGTACTATAGCGTTTCACCCTTGAAGTGCCAGAGGGGTAATCAACACATTGTGTAGCCCTCTGGCATTGAAAGGGTTAAGGCAATAGAGTATACAAGTACACACACTCCATTGTTTAGCCAGATTACTGTGAATTTTATATGTAAAAGCAAAACAGATAATTGTGGACTAAACCAACTTCCCCAATTCCCAACCAACCTGAGTTTTTATCTCCTAGTGTGCTACAGAGCAAAGCATTGTTTTGGAGACCTGTTCAGCATTCAGTGGGTTAAATCAGTTGTCGTTTTATTTTATTTCTTCCATATGTTGCAACTGGTTTGCTAAGGAACCCCTCTTTTTTTTTTTTTTTTTTTTTTTTTTTAACATAAGGCCCTATAAAAAATGGACATTTTTTTTTAATCTCATTTATTAGGTGATTTGCATCGGCTCCTTTGGATATTGGCTGTTCTGTGTGTGATCTCGGCAAGTCATCGGCACAGAAAACCAAGAAATCATGACAAACAGAAAGAGGAAAGTATGTGTGTGATTGAGAGTAAAATTAACCACTTCACTGCTAAGCCTTTTCACCCACCCAGTGCAAACTTGTTCTCACACTTGTGTTCCAGTTGAGATGGATGACTATTCAGTCTCATGTCATACACTGTTTTTCAACAGACCTTGCATTTAAAAAAAAATAGCATTGGCTTGTGTATACCCCCTTAACATGACCAAAAGTTTTACTCAGAATCCCCCAAAAAATCTATATTTTTTTTATTGAAATTCCAATAAAGTGAATAACAAAAGCTGTCCTAGAGAATATTTTTCTATCTTCCACAATGGAATACTTATAATTCTAAGTTTAACATTAATTTATCTTTATAACACAAGTTTGATGAAGGCGCTTCAGTAACTCAATTTGAAACGGAGACACAAACAGTTAATAATCCGATTGAGGTATATTCGGTCTTGCAGCCTTTACTTCTACAGGAATCCGATATCCCCGTCACAAATCCAACCTCAACAGCTTTCACACAACGGAGTTGACCTCTCTCTCCCGGGAAGCCCTTCAACATAAAACAAACTTATACAAGTATGTGTACTAATATGTATATAAAAAATCTCTCAGCAATACCACATGTAAGTACATAAAAATAAATTTATTGATTATTCATTTGCAATTTAGCAAACTTGTTTTAAATATTAAAGGCAATTATAAAAACAATTGCAAGAGCAGTTCTAAAAGGTGTATGTTAATACAGTCAACGATCTATACATATATATGAAACATATCTTAAAGCATCATATATAATATAAACTTACATAGAGTAATGATAACTCTCAGTACACATTGTAACTCCCGGTACACATTGTAACTCCCGGTACACATTGTAACTCCCGGCCGGGGAAAATTTCAAACACAGCAACTGTTGTTGCAGTGTTTGCAATGTTCACCGGCCGGGAGTTACATTGTGTACTGGGAGTTATCATTACTTAATGTAAGTTTATATTATTTATGATGTTTTAAGATATGTTTCATATATATGTATAGATCGTTGACTGTATTAACATACACCTTTTAGAACTGCTCTTGCAGTTGTTTTTATAATTGCCTTTAAGATTTTAAACAAGTTTGCTAGATTGCAAGTGAATATTCAATAAATTTATTTTTATGTACTTATATGTGTTATTGCTGAGAGATTTTTTTATATACATACTAGCTGAACAGCCCGTTACACGGGCCACAGTGCCACTGCCACCCGGTCGCGGGCCAGTCACGTGCAGTAGAGACTGCCCGCGCCATAACTGATACAGAGCTGGACGCTCCTTCGGAGCGCCCAGCTCTGTATCAGCCATGGTGCGGGCAGTCTCTACTGCGCATGACTGCAGCACGTGCAGCATTGTCTACTGCACATGTCGCGGCGTTACACACGTTTTAGCAAATTATTGTATAGGATTAGTACACATACTTGTATAAGTTTGTTTTATGTTGAAGGGCTTCCCAGGAGAGAGAGGTCAGCGTCAACTCCGTTGTGTGAAAGCTGTTGAGGTTGGATTTGTGACAGGGATATCGGATTCCTGTAGAAGTAAAGGCTGCAAGACCGAATATACCTCAATCGGGATTATTAACTATTAATCTTTGTAAAACAACAACATTTGTCATTTTAAGCATAGGTTTTCCTATGAAAATTAGCAGTGGAAAACAAAAGTGGAAGATTCTTTTGTTTTCTCCATTTTACAAAATGTTGCACCTTTCAGCAAAAATAATGAGAAACAAACCATGTAACCCGGCATGCTATGTATTTTTAAAAGTACACAAAATTCCAGTCTATAGGATTGGTCATTTACACTTGTACCCTAAGGAAAAAAATGGGGTTCACATTTACACTCTTTCCAATATACTGAACTCTCTGAAAACCACAGAATAAAATACTGTTGGGTCGCTAGAAGACTTCCCACTGATATTAACTGACATACAGTATTGCAGTGCCTGTAGCACAAAACTGCTTTTTTTGTATGACTATCTGTACTTAAGCATTTGTAACAATCACAAACAAGAAGAGGCAGACAAGAAATACCATTCTGGAAAAGACAAACCACTGCATCAAATGAGTGCTAACTTTCCTCCATATCCCCTGCCTGGTGGAAACAAATGTTTCCAGAAGGCAGTAAATAGGGAAAATACATTTCCCCTCTGCAAAGGTACTGATATCTTTGAATACCATAGAATACTGTGTGTGTATGGGTGTGCATGCTTTTGTTTATACTTGTGCATGCATATGCATCTCAGTGTGTGTGTAGGGATGCACTGATACAATTTTTTTGAGACCGAGTATGAGTACCGATACTTTACTTCAGGTACTCGCCAATACCAATTACCGATACCTCCCACGCATTATGGAAGAGAGCAGCACCAACAGGAGTCCACCGAAGCTGGGAGCGTGGCGGCGAGCAGGCGGTTTTGACAACGGTGCATCCCTTTTTGTCATTTTTATTTATTTCCTATGGCTCGCTTAGTTTGCCCTTCCTTCTTCTTAGTGCACACACGTCCCTCACATTACATGCACCAGATTTGGCCATCACCTTGCTGGACATTTCAAAACATTTCTAGGGGCACTTTCCCCTAAGCAGTCATATTAAAGTGTCACTGGTGGTCCATGAAACCATGGAGAGTGATACACACAAAACCTCACACAGCTGACTTGACGATGCACTTGTGCAGCAAAACAGACAGTATATCTAAATACTACATTAATTAATTTAAAAGGCAATATTTACATGCAGGGAGCTCATAGACTATTAACATTTTAAAGGGATAGTAATACTTTAATATTACTAATCCCCATAGTGTAGCTATTTAAAAAATAATTAAATTGCCCCAGGTTCATCTCTCAAACCTTTATGGTTTGAGAGATAACCGTAAGCAAAGTTCTCCCCTCCCTCCCCCTTCCCTGAAGTCAGCGTTGTACTGACTGCAGGGATATCCGGTCTTATTTTCATTAGGCGGCTCTGCAGCTGAGCCGAGATGGCGTTAGAAAAAAAATAATTATTTCACTGAAACGGTCTTCTACGTGTGCTTGGTTTGTTGTTTGTTGCTCTTCTCTGTACCCTCTCCAATTCTAGAATATCATTTTTCAGAACTGGTGCCCACAATTGCACTGCATATTCGAGATGATGTCTTGTGCAATGGTAAAATGATTATCCTCTCTTGCTTCAATACCCCTTTTTATGCAAGACAGGATTTTGTTTGCTTTCGCAATATACATTTTTGTACATTGTAAGGGTTACTATACTTTTAAAGAAAAAGTAAGACTTGGTGCCATATACCAAATTAAAATTAGAACAATCCTGGGGCAAACTAGTAACACCACAGGGGATAAAAGATTTGATGGAGACTTCAGTAGCATCTAAGGGGGTAACATCAAATAAATAACTTTTAATTGCTTTCCAAAAAAAAAAAAAATCTACTATTCCCATCTGCTAACTTTAGGGATGATTATATGGGACATATTTGTAAAGACAGAGGTGGAGCAACTCTGAGGCAAACCAAATGCACCATGGAGGACAAATCAAAATCCCCCAAATTCCCATTGTGTCTTTTAACACCATGTTTGCTAGAGAAGTCTCCAATGCAATGTGATACATGCCCTATGCACTAAATAAAAGAGATGCAATTCTGGAACAATCCACCTGCATCACAGGTATACCTGGGAACTTTGACTTTGAGTCCTGTGCTGCCTATGGTGGGCTGTGCTTAATCTGAGTGGGGGTGGGGATTAACATACATGGCCAGAGTAGGAGGAATAGGCTGGGAAAAGGAGGATAAGTAGGTGGGGAGTGGAAGGAACAGGCTGGGAAGCAGAAGAAGTGGGAAGAGTTGGAGTAAAAACTCCCCACATCCAGAGAATCAGCCTCTGCAAATACAGAGAGTTCCCTGCTATGACACGGAGAAACATAAAAATTCTCAAAACTCCCATTAAGATAGGTCTGTCCAAGTCCAGTCCTGAAGGGCCACCAACAGGCCAGGATGTAAGGATTTCCCTGATTAAACACATGTGGGTTAATCAGTGGCTCATTCATTGTGACTGACTCACCTGTGCATAATCAGGGAAATCCTTACATCCGGGCCTATTGGTGACCCTTGAGGACTGAACCTGGACAGCTCTGCACTAAGGAGTAATAAAGAGGTGATAATGTGGAGATGACTTCTCCATTGATATCACATCTCCAGTTCCTATGTTATTCTATGGAGCCCAGGATCTCTCATACCTGAGAAAACTTAGTGTATTCTGCAAATACATATGTCCAGTCAAATTGTCTATACTTTTATCATCAAAGCAGGATGTATTACAATGTGACAGAATTCCTGCAGCACTGAATGCTTTGTATGATATATTTTTACTTTTTTATATTATATCAATAAACCTGCTTTCATGTTCCCCATCAGCTCATTGTCAAGGACATAAAAATGTAAAACAATAGGTGAAGATGAAAAATATTAAAATATATAGGCAATATGACTGTACATATTATTTACTTGCTACTATATATTTTGCAACGCAAACACACATACTAAACCTTCAGTTTTTCTCTTTGCCAAATATCAGTTAAAGATTATAATCTTTTTCTCAAGGTCACAATTTGAATATTTTATAGAAGTTGTGCATCTCTGCTTTAGATAGCGAATATTTTATAGAAGTTGTGCATCCCTGCTTTAGATAGTGAATATTTTATAGAAGTTGTGCATCCCTGCTTTAGATAGTGAATATTTTATAGACGTTGTGCATCTCTGCTTTAGATAGTGAATATTTTATAGAAGTTGTGCATCCCTGCTTTAGATAGTTCTTGGCAGCTGTCCAAGGTACTGAAATATCCAGACACAGATGTAGAAAAAAAATGGTGCCTTGCATAATGATATGTTAGACCAGCAATATGACTCAGCATAGATGCCACGGTGTATAAATCAGTTGAAATAACTTCCGGTTTCACTTAACCTGAAAAATGAAAACAAAATTACACATGTAGAATAACTAAAGTGTTACACTGGAGGTTTTAATTTGTTAAGCCCTTAAGGACCAGAGGACTAAGCAATGCATTGGGAAGGAACATGTTGCACACTGCTGGTCCTTTAGGGATAAAGATTAGTAAAGGTTTAATATGAAATAAATTATATATTATAGCGAATCTTTAGATGTGTAAAACAAGGAGGTCATGCACACTATGGGCAGCTGTTTCACTCCAATTTATAAATGTTCAGTGTCAGAAAAAGATGAAATTGCCACTACCACATTCTATGACGAACTGTAGTCAGAGATTCAGCTGCTACTATCACATTCTATGAAGAACTGTAGTCAGAGATTCAGCTGTTACTACTGCATTATATGGATAACTGTAGTCAGTGAGTTAGCTGTTACTACCATATTCTATGGATAACTGTAGTCAGTGATTCTGTGAATAACTGTAGACAGCGAGTCAGCTGTTACTACAATAGTCTATGGATAACTGTACTCAGCAGTTCAGCTGTTACTACCACATTCTATGGATAACTGTAGTCAGCGACTCAGCTTTTAATACCACATTCTATGTAGAACTGTAGGCAGATATTTAGTTGTTACTACCACATTGTATTGAGAACTGTAGCCAGGGACTCAGCTATTATTACCACATTCTATGGAGAACTGCAGCTAGTGACTCAGCTGTTGCTACCACATTGATGTAGAACTCTAGCCAGCGACTCAGCTGTTACTACCACATTCTATGGAGAACTGCAGTCAGTGACTCAGCTGTTACTACCACATTCTATGGAGAACTGAAGTCAGTGACAGCTGTTACTACCACATTCTGTTGATAAATGTAGTCAGTGACTCAGATGTTGCTACCACATTCTGTTCTAACCATGTGTCAGGGATTCACCTCTCCCATAGAATGCAATAAAATGTCTTTTCCCCCAATAATGGGGGTGCCCTTATTTCAGTGGGAAAAGCCCAACAATACATTTCTTTTCTTCAGAAAATCCCTACAGTTTATGCATTTTTCGTCAATTTAACTAGAGTCACTTAGGTATTCTAGTGTTTCATTCCTCAAGTGATAACCTGGTTTCATTTGGCCATTGATTGGTTGCTGGGGTTTTATAGGTGTCTCATCATTCCTTTTTTTCAAGCTCTGATCCGGAAATTCCTGAATTAGTTTGTCTCTATTTGTATTTTGATTGTGCTCTTGGATCTCCCCTAGTACCTCGCTGTTCTGATTACCTGGCTCGGACTCTTGGCGATCCTTTGACTATTCTTGTGTTTTGCCCTTAGGATCTGTATGCTTGTCTCCTGTTACCGACCTGGCCTGTGTCTGTATTTCCCCTGAAGCACCCGCTCCTGGTGGCTGGAGGTCTCACTTCGGGTGGCTGTCTGTGAGCCAATTTGTCCCTTCTGTGGGCTTTATTTTATTCCGGTGCGGTAAGACAGCGTCTCAGCCGGTAGCGTGCTTGGCAGTCGTCATTGGGCCTGCTCTCCCTTCCTGCATCTGAGTTCTTAACTGCGGGTTTTTGTTTCCAGCTACATTTACTGAGGCTGCTGTCATCTTGCCTCTAGCACAGTGGTTCTCAACTCCTGTCCTCAGGACCCACTAACAGGCCAGGACTTAGGGATTTCTCTGCTAGAGCACAGGTGTGGGGATCAGAGGTTCATTCACATTGATTAACTCACCTGTACTCTAACAAGGAAATTATCAAATCCTGGCCTGTTAGTGGGTCCTGAGTTGAGAACCACTGCTCTAGCACTTCCTTGTGTCAGCAGTGCTACATTGTGTCTCTCCCGGCTGCTACCTTTCAGCCCAGCTAGTGGCTACATTGTTTGTAGCCTGCCGGGTGCTACACTTCTCAGCTCCAACTGTGGCCTCCCACTTTTCTCCAGGAGATCTTCCTCTTCCATGGTCTCCACCTCCAAATTGTTTTGGATTGCGGCTTCCAATATATTTCCTCTTTCTTGCTGACTTTCTATCAGTCAATGGGTATTGAGCCAAATTTTTCCTCAGCATACCATCCTCAAACCAATGAGCAAACTGAAGCGCATTAATCAGTGTCTGGAAATGTATCTTCAGCACTATATTGAAGAGCATCAAACCAACTGGTCCCATCTTCTCCAATTGGCTGAGTTTGCCTTTAACAATCCCTACCACGCATTACATCTTTGATCTCCATTCTTTGCCACAGGAAGATACCATCATCGCTCTTTTCCTGACTCCCATCTTGTGGGGGTTCCTGCCATGGATGCTATGGGCTCAGACCTCCCTGGTCACTGGGTCAAGCTGTGTTCCCACCTAATGTAATTGATCTCCCATAGTAAATGTTCTGCCAGTCAGAGCCGCCATTCTCTTAGATTTGTTCCAGGTATCCAAATGTGGCTTTCTACTGCTAACCTCTGTCTTTGTCAGCCCTCCCCAAAATTAAGGCCTCGTTTTATTGGCCCAGTCTGGATTTTAAGGGCTTTATCTCTTATTCCTACTTCTTGTCTCTGCCTCCTTCTTTGAACATTCATAATTCCTTTGAGGTTTCACTGCTCCAACAGATGGTCCTCATCCTCCTCAGCCTGTGCTGGTGGATGGCCATCCAAATTCATTTTCAGGAAAATTCTGTATTCCTGTTGTATGTGAGACTCGGTACAGTATCTTGTTGGCTGGAAGGGCTATGGCCTGGAAGATCATTCATGGGTCCCCCTCTGTGACTTGCAGACCCCATCTTTGCTCAATGCCTTCCATTAAACTCACCCTGGGAAGCCTGGTCATCCAGAGGCCTCTGCTTAAGGAGGGGGTACTGTTACATTACTCACCTGATTATCTGTTTCATCTGGCCATTGATTGGCTGCCCGGGGTTTATAGGCATCTCATCACCTTTCTCTGATGCCTGCTTTTCAAGCTCTGATCCGGAAGTTCCTGTATTAGTTTGTATCACGGTGCATGTGATTGCCTCCAGTGACTGTGTGTACAGGCAACATTTCATTACTTCCTGGTTGTCGCGCTAAAGCACAGTTGCTATTCTTATTGGCCGTTGTTAATTGCCAGAGTGAGTTTCCGCCTACATACTAGTCCTTAAAGGACTCAGCCTGCCACTTCTCCCTCGCCCTTTCGTGGTGTACCTGTGCGCTATAGCTCTTGTGATTCCGATGCTCGATTCCTGTGTATGACTCCTGGCTTGTTTTGACTTTGGCTCCGTTTCATCCCTGACTGCTGCCAACTTGGTTTGACTCCTGGCTCTGGCTGACTTCCCGGTCTTGGTTTGACTCCCGGCTCTGGCTGATTACCCTCTCTAGGTTTGACTCCTGGCTCTGGCTGACTACCCGCTCTCTGACTGCTGGCTCTGGCTGACTACCCTCTCTCGGTTTGACCTTTGGCTTTGGCTCCATATTGACCCGGCTCTGGCTGACCTCAATCCTCAATACCTGTGGCCTACTGTCTCCGCTTATGCTCCCTCATTCGAGCGGTGCTCAGTTTGTGTCAGTCCGTGCCACTGGCATTCTCTGTATCTCCGCTCTGCTCCACTGGGTACTGTGTGCTAGGGCCTCACAGTCTCCACTGCCTGTTAGGCTACCCTAGCATTCTAGGGAGTTCCAGCCATCATTGCCTGTTCCACTACCCTAGCGTTCTAGGGAGTCTCGGTCACCATTGCCTGTTGGGTTACCCTAGCTTTCTAGGGAATATCAGTTACCGTTGCCTGTTGGGTTACCCTAGCATTCTAGGGAACATCTGTTACCACTGTCTTATGGTTTACCCTAGTGTTCTAGGGAATATCAATTACCGCTGCCTGTTGGGTTACCCTAGCATTCTAGGGAGTCCTGCCTCTGAGCTCAAACACCTTAAGATATCTGTGTACTTCCCTCTGTTCCCAGGTGCTTTATAGCTGCTCCTGTACTAGTAGCTACTACCATCACTGCTACTAGCAAGTACCTTCAGTCAGCGTGATATTTACCTCTATTCAGTTGGGTGATTCTGTGCTTGTTCCTTACCTGCCCAGTGAGGGTTGGAGAAGTGCCCAGATACTGTCCTTACACCTGGTCCAGTGAGGGTCCAGGTGGGCACTGTTCCTGTCCAGATTTAATTTTGTGGTCTCATATCTTCCAGGGTCCAAGAATGTTCGAGCTGACGCTCTGTCTAGGCAATTTGGGCCAGACCCAGAGACTGAAAGTGCACCTGTGCCTATTATTCCCCCAGATCGCATACTGGCTACCATACGCTCTAGTATCACTTCTCCATTAGGCGAAGAGATCTTGGCATCCCAGGGTGGTGCTCCAGCAGAAGAACCTAGTGGCAAATGTTTCGTAGCTGAGCCTTTCCATACCAAACTGCTGGAGATGTACCATTCCTCGAGGGCAGCTGGACATACTGGGCATGACCAACTAATCTGGTCAGTATCTCAGCTCTTTTGGTGGCCCAGTCTAAGAGCAGATTGTACAGGTTCTGTGGAAGCTTGTTCCATTTGTGCTCATGCTAAGACCCCAAGACACCTTCCTCTGGGGCTGCTGCAGAGTGTTCCGAATGGCGAGCGCCCATGGTCACATGTATCCATAGATTTCAGGGTGTACGGTCATACTAATGATAGTGGACCCTTCCTCCAATGAATTGGCTGTGGTGTTTGCTATAGAGGTGTTCTGACTCCATGGAATACCCAAGGTCTTGGTCTCTGACCGTGAGAGTCAGTTCGTGTAAAGGTTCTGGAGGGCCTTCTGTGATCAGATGGGCATTAAACTGTCATTTTCCTCGGCCTATCATACCCAGACAAATGGTGCTGCTGAAAGATCCAACCAGGGGTTGGAACAATTCTTGCACTGTTTTACCTCGGACCATCATGATAATTGGGCTAACCTGTTGCCGTGGGTTGAGTTTGCCAGCAATTGTGCCATAAACACCTCGTCCAGGAGCTCTCCCTTCCTTCCAACCATCCTTGCTCCCGGACTCCTTTCAGACTCAGGATATTCCGGCTCTGGACAAGCATAATAGGCAGCATCTTTCCACATGGGCACAGGTTCAGAATGCCTTGCAAAGGTCCTCCTGAGCACTACCAGAAGCATGCAGACCACAGGAGGTGCCCTGCTCCTGTTTCTCAAGTTGAGGATAGAGTGTGGCTGTCCTCCAGAAGCCTGCACTTGCAAGTACCCTGTAATAAGCTGGCTCCATGTTTTGTAGGTCCTTTGCGGGTACTTCGGAGAGTGAACCCTGTCACTTATGCCTTGGACCTTCCTGGAAGTATGCATATTCACAATGTTTTCCATGTATCCCTACTGAAGCCTTTGGTATGTAACCGCTACACTTCTACTCCAGTGGTGCCAGGTCCTGTGCACATCCAAGACCACGAGGAGTATGAGATTCAAAGCATTTTGGACTCCCGTAGAGTCCGTGGGTGCATTCAATACTTTGTACATTGGAAGGGTGTAAGGAATGGTTTTTTGGGTGCTCTCCTCACGGTCAGTTGGGGGTTAATACTCTGCATTAAGGTTCGCAACAGCAGAGGGGCAGGCACTGTAAGCCACGTAGTGTTTGAGAGTCAGTTAGAGATATCTCCTATATTCAGTGTTATATAACCAAGCACATACGCATGCGCAGTATTGGATATCACAGGGCGTAGCCTGTATGTTAACCTGTAATCCACACACTAATATTTAGAGTCGTATTTGGGCTGAACGAGTGTGTACCTGATTTGCACCTCTGGCCGTGCACCTGTGTCTAACGACGGGGTTTTCTTTGAACTAGGCTCTCCCGTTGGTTGATGAGTAAGTATCTTTCATTATTCTTATATCTAATCTTTACTGTCTTGCGTATTGCAGAGCAAAGTCTGTTACTAAGCCCTGGCAATAGTTCTGTTTTTTCCTGTATTCCATCACGTTTATGTAACCATTGCATGTTTAAATAAACTGCAGTTCACTTCAGTGTGTTTTATCTTTATTCTGACATTCCAGACCTCTATTTGTAACAAAGGGCTATGGCCCTGAAGAGCGACCCTGGGTGAATCAGTCTGATATTCACGATCCTGTTCTGCTACGCAGATTCCATGGTAAATTTCCTAATAAAGTTGGATCTCCCCCGCGGGGAAGAGATCGTTGTGCCTCCAGTGACTGTGTGTACAGGCAACATTGCATTACTTCCTGGTTGTCGCGCTGAAGCACAGTCGCTATTCTTATTGGCCTCTGTTAATTGCCAGAGTGAGTCTCCGCCTACATACTAGGCCTTAAAGGCCTCAGCCTGCCGCTTCTCCCTTGCCCTCTCGTGGTGTACCTGTGTGCTATAGCTCTTGTGATTCTGATGCTCGATTCCTGTGTATGACTCCTTGCTTGTTTTCACTTTGGCTCCATTTGATTCCTGACTGCTGCCCACTTGGTTTGATTCCTGGCTCTGGCTGACTACCCACTCTGGGTCTGACTCCCAGCTCTGGCTGACTAACCGCTCTAGGTTTGACTCCTGGCTCTGTCTGACTACCCGCTCTCGGTTTGACTCCTGGCTCTGGCTGGCTACTCGCTCCGGTTTGACCTTTTGCTGACTACCTGCTCCGTATTGACCCGGCTCCGGCTGACCTCAATCATCAATACTCGTGGCCTACTGTCTCTGCTTATTCTCCCTCATTTGAGCGATGCTCAGTTTGTGTCAGTCCGTGCCACTGGCATTCACGCTATATCCGCTCTGCTCCACTGGATACCCTAGCATGCTAGGGCCTCAAGGTCACCATTGCCTGTTAAGACTACCCTAGCATTCTAGGGAGTTCCAGTCACCATTGCCTGTTTGGCTACCCTAGCGTTCTAGGGAGTCTCAGTCACCATTACCTGTTCTGTTACCCTGGCTTTCTAGGGAGGCTCAGTCACCATTGCCTGTTCCGTTACCCTAGCGTTCTAGGGAGTCTTGGTCACCATTGCCTGTTCAACTACCCTAGCATTCTAGGGAGTCTCAGTCACCACTGCCTGTTGGGTTACACTAGCGTTCTAGGGAATATCAGTTACCGTTGCCTGTTGGGTTACCCTAGCATTCTAGGGAACATCAGTTACAGTTGCCTGTTCGTTTACCCTAGCGATCTCAGAAATATCAGTTACAGCTGCCTGTTGGTCTACCCTAGCGTTCTATGGAGTCCTGTCTCTGAGCTCAACCACCTTAAGATATCTGGTGTATTTCCGTTTGTTCTCAGGGGCTTTACAGCTGCTCCTGTACTAGTAGCTACTACCATCACTGCTACTAGCAAGTACCTTCAGTCAAAGTGGTATTTACCACTATTCAGTTGGGCTTGTTTCTCACCTGCCCAGTGAGGGTTGGGGAAGTGCCCAGACACTGTCCTTACACATGGTCCAGAGAGGGTTGGGAAAGTACATTTTATTTCATGCTGTTCTATTTCTCAATAAAGATATTCATTTTAACTGTATCTGTACTTGTCAGTGTTGTTATTCCTAAGTCACCCCGTGACAGTTTGTCTCCAATTAAGTTGCCAACTTTGCTTGATTTTTGACAGTGCTCTTGGATCTCCCCTGGTGCCTCACTGTTATGAATCCCTGACTGACTCTTATCGCCAAGAGATCGCCCTCCTGACTATTTTTCTGTTTTGCCCTTAGGTACTGAATGTTTGTCTCCTGTTACTGACTTGGCCTATTTCTGGATTTCCCTGTGTGGCACCTGCTACTGTTGGCTGGAGGTCTCTCTCTGGCAGTTATCTTCTGGGTGGCTGCCTGGGAGCCAGTTTCTCCCATATGTGGGTTCATTTAATTCCAGTCTGGTAAGAGGACCTCTCTGCCGGTAGCGTGCTTGGTGGTCCTCATTGGGCTTGCTCTCCCTCCTTGCAGCTGAGCTCTTAGTTGCAAGGTTTTGTTTCGCTGCACTTTCTGAGGCTGCTATCATCTTTCCTCTAGCACTTCCTTGTGTCTGCAGTGTTACATTGTATCTCTCCTTGCAGCCCGGCTAGCAGCTACATTGACTCCAGCTTGCCGGCTGCTAAATTTCTCAGCTCCATCTGTGGCTACACTGTGTCTGATCTACTGGGGGCTACCTTTCAGCCTAGATAATTTCAACATTCATTCCAGCCTGTCGGCTGCTACATTTCTTAGCTCCGTCCATGGCATACTGTGTCTAGCCTGCCGGTAGCTCTATCTCTTCAGCCTGGGGGGGCTTCATTCTTCTTTCAGCCTGTTAGCTGTTTGTTGCCTGGGCTGGCTGGCATCCTCCGCACAGCCAGTTGGCTGCTCTATTTTCTAGAATAGCAGGCCACACAGCCTTGGTCTGACGCCCTCTACATCTCAACCAGTGGGATGTTAACTTAGTCAGCCAGCAGTGTCTCCATTGAGCCGGTAGCAAACCTAGTAACAAGCTGTGGGAATTCTGGGTTTTTTTACCTGTAGGCAGTGAGCATCTCTCCCTTACTATTTTGCAAACTAGTACCTCCTGTTCTGGCCTTTTTCTACTTCCAGTGGCATTCAGGGGTCTTTTAGGTCACGGCTCTGGTCTATCTTTGATCAGCCATCCTTGGAGGGCATCTTGCCTGTTTCCTACATCTCAGATCTGCATTTAGGGGTCCTTCCCTATTCAGGACCTACCCACTCTGTCTGAAGGGTGACCATCCTGGTCCTGGCTCCAGCTGGGGTCAGTCATCTGACTTCACAGCCAGCAAGGAGATCCCAGAGGGCTCCTACAATCCCGAGCACCACTCTCTAGCCAACGTTTTCTAGCCTCAGGTCTTGCTAGGTATGGTGAGGACACCTAGGCTTTTGTAAAGCTACATTCAGCTAACATCTAGAAAATAACTAAATATGGAACTCCTCATTTTACACTTTAGATAAGCTGGCTAATTATTCTATGACATAACTAATGTGTGGAACAGCGCCTTATTTGCAATTTAACTGCTCATTTCACTTATTCCATATAATAACTCTGTATTTCATGAAATAATGGATTTCACACATGAACTGTGTAACACAGACATGAGCAAACTATGAGAAGGTTTCAAGTTGTCCAGAAACTACCTCCATTCCCAGCCATCATCATCATGTGGCTGTGGGTCGTATGAGAGTGATTTGACTTATAGTCCCAACAACAGCTAGGGAAAGGCTGCGTGTTTCCTACCCCTTATCTAAATTCTGTTAGGTATATTGGCATTTGGATTCAGGTTTACACAAAATACAGGTAATGTGATACCATTCTTATCATTTACTGCAAAAACCCACTATATCACTGCAGTGCTCTGCACACATTCATCTACTCTGCCGCTGTGGCTACATCAGCAATCCACACTTTTAAATCTTGAAGGACTAATGGACTATGTAACACATTGTGAACGCTCAAGGTGTTAACCTTAGCTGGTTATTTCATCAGGAGGAACCAATTTAATAGCACAAGCCCATTGTTCTGGTTTCTCTCAGTATATGTTTTTTTTAACTCTTCTTTCTTCTGTTCTAGAAATACCAAAAGACTGCAGTGAAATTGACAGAAGTCATCCAAGTGGGGTCTATGTTATTTATCCTAAGGGTCTTCACCCATTGGTGGTATATTGTGATATGACTACATACAGTGGGGGCTGGATTGTAATACAGCGCAACAGCTTCAACTCAGAGATTTCCTGGGATGAATCTTGGAGCACGTACAAATACGGCTTTGGGAATGTACTGAAAGACTACTGGTTAGGGGCCGAGTACCTTCACCATATCTCCAAGCAGAAAGTCTATCAAGTACGTTTTGTCCTCTATGACAATAACAATGAGGAGAAGTATGCAGACTACAACCTCTTTAGTGTGGAGGATGAAGCTCATGGGTACACGCTAAGGTTGGGTAGCTATACTGGAACAGCTGGAGATGCCATGTCTTCCTCACAATCAGGAACCACCCATGACAACATGAAGTTCACAACCAAGGACAAAGACCAGGACATTCACAGCGTCAACTGTGCTGCCAGCTATGGGGGAGCATGGTGGTACGCTGCCTGCTTTGCTTCCAAGCTCAATAACAAGAATGGTATTCACTGGCATGGGTTATGTACTGGCAACTGCAAAGGATCTGTTATATTAATACGACCTGCAGATTATTGCATCTATCTAGACTAACAAGTACAGTATATTTTAGCCCCTCTCAGAATTAGGCTGATGTACTAAAGGGAACTGGAGAAACATGTGCAAGCAAACTGCAACACAAGGGACACATGAAATGTTTAACTGATTTAAATGGGGCATTAACCCCTTCAATTCTAGTGAGGTTTCCAGTGCATTGCAAAGCAAGGTGTCTGAGACCTTTCTAATCTGTAAGGCCTTAAATGCCCCATTTACATTTTCTGTCTGGATGTGTTCTGTGCCAGGTAACAGTAAAATGGACGTGGGGGAGGAGTCAGGAAAGGAGTTAGGGTGTGGTTATGGGTGGCACTAATGACACTTTAGTCTTGTTTCCTAGATGTGCCTGAGAACATATATATAACCCAAAAAAATGCCACATAGTGTTACAGCATCAGGGACAAGTTCACTCACATTTGATTGTTGTCAACAGTAAGGCTTTTGTGAGTTATATATCTACCCCATTCAGACCACATTCATACTGTGTTGTCACAATATTCCAAATCCACTGTACCTTCTCCTAACCAGCAGTCACTTCCCATGTAGACTTCTCAACATATAAAAGCAAGAACGCAGGGGAAGAAATAAAGATGAGGGAGCAGGACATCAGGCAACAGTGTATCACTTATAAAGAGAATCAAGGCTCTCACTCGACATAACTGGTGTCTTTTAATCATCACCAGTTTTAGGGCAGTGGAGGTTACTGTAACTTGTCTCTGCTCAGACCAAGCCGTTTGATCAGGGAGGATAGTAATAGCTGATTCAGCATAAGAAAAAGCAATATTTTAAATTATTGTTGTTAAAATAATAAGGTAACAATAGTTCCTCTATGCATTCCTTGGTCAACAAACGACCATTTATCAGGAGAATTACAGAGCCACTCAGATGATACATCCTGGTCTATTTAAAACACCTACATAAAAATTCCCTCACCAGATTTCACAAAATATGGGATTCACATTCTTTCACATCCTGCTTGGAATCATGTCTTTTTTTATTTTGGGAATCAGACCTTTTCTTTTACCCTTCTCCTTACATTTGAGGTATATTGATTACTGACCTTGGACTATATTTCTCAAATTCTTGGCTTTCCTTGCATTTGAGGTGATCATATACGCTTGTAAGTGCTATTTGTACGCCAATATGTAAGATCCTCACTTCCTTTTCTCTTCTGTACCCCTTTCCCTCCTCTGGACTAATATATAATAGAAATGGAGATTTGGAAAAAAACTCCCACATTTAGCAGGTTAACTCTTTCCAAGTCAGAACACACAATTTAAAAGACCAATCACTAAGCTAGACATGGACTGTTTTGACTTTTAGATAGATAGAATCTCTCACCAAATTTTAATTGAGCTTCACAAGTCTGCGCTCTGCATTTGCTCCAGAGATACTGGTTTTAAGTCCTCATTACCTGGTCTCCCAGGACTGAGCCTCTTTCTCTTGTTCACAGGGAGGTCCTGAGTACACTGTTCCACCCGTTGCTCTCACCCCTCCATCCATTGCTCTCTCTCCTCCACCCATTCTACCTACTTTACACCTTGATTCTTCCACTGTGGGTGCAAATCCCACCAGTTTCTGTTTCTTAATCCAGCCAATCTTTATTAAGTCCCATCAGCTTTATGATGTAATTTGTGTCATTGTAACACTTAAATCCCAGGTATGGTCAAAAAGTAACTCAAACAAACTTCAACAAAAATATCTGTGGGTTGTGTCATTTTCACTAAGTCTTTTGAATAGACATATCGAGAGGGTAAACATATTAAAATAAGTATATAATATCAACAACTAGATTTTGCTTTGTGTAATGGTATCCTAAAGCCACTGCATCTGCTGCCTGTGCATAGAGCAGGATCAGGCTATCTTTGTGTCTCTAGCTGTTGTTGGACTACAATTCTCATTATCCTCAGCTGGCCAATGGCTGGCTAAGAATGATGGCAGTTATACACCAACAGCTGATTGTGGAGACACATATACCTAACAGCAAAAATGTCTCATTAATGGGGTATTAAACTACATTAGAATGAAACTGGAAAAGGAACAGTGAAATGTTATGAGATAATAAAACATCTGTGTTTTTTTTATTTTTGGCCTCATTTTATTTTTTCTCAAAGCTGGAAAAAGGAACAAGAATGTGTGCAGTGACATTGGTTGGGATGGGGTACAGGAGCCTTAGCAGTGTTGGCCTGCCTTAAAAAAGCTGCAGTAGGCAAACATCTTGGGGGAAATGCACTAGGTGTGATAAAGTGGAGCTCACTTCTCCAGTTCCTGTGTTATTCTATGGATCCTATGCACTAAGATTTTTTTCAGTTTTGGAGATTTTAGTGCATGGGCTCTATAGAATAACATAGGAACTGGAGAAGTGATAAACAGGAGAAGTCATCTCCACTTTATCACCTCTTTATCCCTCCTTAGTGCATCTCCACCCTGGAGCCATTGGGGGTTATGCACGAAGGTGTGCTAAAGAGGGGATAAAGTTGAGGGAGAATGATGTATTGCACGAAATGTGTACTTAGTTGTAAAATGTATCAATCTAAGAGAAAGAAAATTGATACATTGTCCCTACAGCAGACAGTTGTTACTATATGATCCGAAGCAACAAGGAACAGTCATACTTAAACCTCAGTCATTTTCTCTCACATTTTAGTCAGAAAGGGGATTACTATGGACCCGGGGTATAAGTGGAGTTGTGTGTGTGTGTATGTGAACCCATCTGCTCCTTAATGGGTTAACTTTTTAGCTAAAATCCTACGTAGATCAAAGACCTGTTGTATGCATATATGTTTATTTTTTTAAAATCATCAGTGTTGAACGCAGTGCTTTACAACATTTTTTGTTACAAACATTAAAATACAGTTACAATAAAGATGGGATAAATGTATAAAATTAGTAGAAGGTGGTTTGCTGTCCTCTTGGAGAAAGACTGTGTATGGGACCACACTACAATTTCGACCTGTATTTCATTGTAGTAGAGAATTATCACTGGTTTTATATAAAAGAGGCATTAATATATATAAAACTGTAGATAAAGTTACTAACTGCAATGCAATCCAGGTCTTATTTATTAGATAGCATCTGGGACTACTTCAAAACTCGTTGGCAGGCATTCACAGGTAGAAGGTTCTATAACAGAAGTATCAAAGTTCATTCTGTAAGTGCAGTAATCAGACAATGATCTATGGATTTCCCTTCCTGAGCACAGGAGGTCAGTAAAAATTAATGGTACTGATTAACGCATTCGTGTTTAATCGGGTATATCCTTAAATTGTCACCTTTTTTACAGCCCTTGAAGACAGAACTTTGATACACCTTTAGCGGGAGGTCTAGATCAAAGTGGGAAAAAATGGCAGCCTTCAGCTGTTGTTGAGCTGCAACTCGATCCTCAGCAGGTCAGTGACCAGCTGAGAATGGTAATAGATGTTGTTCATAAACAGCTGGGGGATGCAAGTTGAAAACATCTAGCCCAAAAAATCCAGCTATGGATGATGGCAGCTGTAGTCCAGTAATAGCGCATGGGCCCCAGATTGTTCACAATGGATTGCTCACAGAAAATAAGATAATTATATGAACCTTATGCAGAAAGCAAACAATGAACAAACCAAAATGTACCCTAGGAGACATACAAATTCCCATGGATTTAAATGCACCATTTAAATCAATGGAAGTTTGTAGAACTTTCATTTACCTACTATGTTGCAGTTAGTTTGCTCCAGAATTGCACTTCTTTACGCTGGTGAATAATACCCTATATAAGATAAAAGAAAGAAAGGAAGGAGGCCAATTATAGGAAAACTGGATAGAGAACAAGAATTCAGCAACGGATTATCAAAAAGCCGCAGGCTAGTTTTGGTAGAATGAGACAGGAATTAGGTCATGTTCCTTTATGAACAGGTTTACTGATTTAGCGAGTGCTGTTTTAGTTGAGCACACAGACTTGTTTGTAGAGTGCATAAAAGCTGAGGAAACAAGGCATGCTGGGAGTTACAAGCCATCTCATAGCTGTATAGGCAAACAGGAAGCAGGAGATAGGGTTAGCTGACCAGTCTTCCCTTTTAACTAGAGAGACATAGGAAATAGGCATATTTCAGGACTGCCCTGAAATCAAAGCAGCCCTGCAGAATGTATTTTTCATATGTGTCCCTGGTTAAAGATGAGGTCTAGTTAGCCTAAGTTAGAGAGATTTTTGATAAAATGTTTTACAAGTGCAGGATTATTTTAACATCTGCTATGGGAGTTTTGTGTATCATCTTTTTATTAAATTATTCCAATCCGTAACTGTTTAGGTCCCTATTCCTGGAGCAATCCAACTCTACCATAGGGGACAAATACAAATTCTGACTGATTTATATGGGGCCGTGTATCACAATGCATTGTAGATCTCATTATCATTCAAGAGGTTTATATTTCCATTTCAGTCGATGAGAATTTGGGGGGATTTTGATCTGTCCTGTATGATATAGTGGGTTTGCTCCAGAATTGCTCCTCTTTTTCTTTGTGGGCACATCCTTTAGGGCCATATTCAATAAGGTAAGTGCAGTCATGGAGCTAACCAACTGTGCCATATGGGACAAATTAAAATGACATTAGATTTAAATGGGGCTTGACTGGCTTCTTGATTGCCAGAGAGGTCTCTAAAACATTGTGAGGCAATGCATTGGAAGCCTCTCTAGCATTTATGGGGTTAAAATGTCCATTTAAATCAACAGTGATTGAGAAAATTATCATTTATCCCCTATAGTGATGTTGGTTTGGCCGGGAATTGCACCTCTTTTGAATATGGCCTTCAGTTGAATACAATCACATGAACTACTACTTTGCTTAAATTCTGCTGCATACCCAGTGGACATCTATTCCCAAACATATGCCATTATTGTCTATAAACCTGCACGGTCCAGCAGGATAAACAATGGCAAGTTCCCTTTAGCGCAGTATTCTCTCATAATAACAGGGGGTCCATAAATCTAGTCTAGCCATTCTTCCTCAAATACGTCTTCTTTGACATTTGGCAATTTTTCTACCAGTCTTTTCTTGCTGCAGGCATCTGGACTTTTTGGGATCTGGACTCCTCTGTATCTGCAGGTGTAATAATCCTTCAGTCACTGGGGAGGGGTCATCTGAGGTATCATGAAGAGTTATTAAAGGAGAAGTAACATTGCCTAATGAATTTTGCGCTTGTACATTTGTTCAAGAGGTAACATATTCAAGCAGTCCAGGGAGGCAGTCATAACAGTTGTTAGCAGTTTTTTTTCAACCCCTCCACAGTGCCACATGCATACAAATTATTTCTGCAAAAAGCGCCTCCCGGCCGTGGACATATTCCATACATACTGGGGGAAGAGGGGGTGGGTTTCTTGTCCCTTCTGTCATTCCTGCACAGTTGTTTAAAAATAAAATCAGACCTCATTGGGGGGAATCAGAACTGCACTAGATGTCTTATTGGAGCTGTAAATGAGTTAAATAGTTAACACCAGACCTCACACCAATATCCTCATAGTTCCTCACTTCTCGGTGTAAGATCTTGGCGGTATTGAGGTCAAATCAATTGTAACACACTGTATTCAAGTGTATGTACACTTGTAACAGTTCATATATGTTTAAACAAACAGTCCCAATAAAGATAATTTAAATGTTTTTCACCTCCATGCATATTTCCTCCGTTATGTACCTTGATTCTATCTGATTGCATGTGGAATGGATCTGTCTCTCCATCTGTAAATTGTGATTTCTCCCTAGGCAAGTCTGTATAGTCCTAAGTAAGTCCTCCAAACACTGGAAAGAAAATTAGTGGTGAGACCTGTACCAGGATACACCCAGGCACTGGAGTTGCCTTCTAATAAAAACAATCTTTCACTATAACATTTGAACTGTCTTGATGTCACTCCCCATATCACTGAATGCCCAGCCGATAGCTCTGGGAGATCAGTAGTGGCGACTGTGCAGGGGAACATGACTCCCTTGTCTTAACTCTATCTAAGCTTCTGGGTATGATTGGATGGGATAACGGAAAGTCATCAATGGCACTGGTCACCAATAAAACAAGATATCATTTTACATATATAACTAGAAAGTTACACACATAAATCAATATAAAAAATTATGAGAATGTAGAAGGCAGAATGCATGAACCTATTTAACCCTTTAAGGACCAGGGGGTGCACAATGCTCTACATATCAACTCACTGCCCACACTTCTGGTCCTTAAAGGGTTAAGATCACTATGTGCAGTTGGTGGAATTTGTATCCGGTGGTCCTGCTTGCAACTGTCAGATCCGTCTTCATGGACTGATCAAATATGTTATCTGTTGAAAAGGGCAAATTTCACTGGGGCCATTAAGAGTTCCTGGCTGTAGGTGTTACTTCTCCTTTAAGGGGTGTCTGAGTGGCACAGCAAGGATTATTGTGAGTCCTTTATCTGCTTCTGCATCTTCTGCAGCACTTCCTGCATGCGTCGTAGCTAAAAGAGACAGGAGAGAGATCACAAGTCAGGAGATGGACACATAAACAGAGAGCATTTCCGAGGCAAACCTACTGCACCTTGGGGGACAAATAACATTTTCCCAGATTCCCTTTGATTTAAATTGGACTTTTAACCCTTTGAGGGCCAGAGGGGTGCACACGTTGCATACCCCTCTGGCACTGAAAGGGTTAAACCATTGAATTTTAGCACGTTAAGCAATGCGATAGAGACCTCTCTAACTTTCAGACTGTTTAAAGTCATGTTTTACGCAATGGGTATTTTTGTTTCTAACCTATGTTTTAGTTGGTCTGCACCTTTATTGCTCTGATTTATGCTCCAGTTTATGAATATGGCCCTCAAAGATTTAGTAAAGTGGCGTTTTGCTTTTATTTATTCTGCACTTTCAGAACATGTCGAGTCAAATTGCCTATGTTTTTGTCCTTTAACCCTTTTTATACGAACCATCAGTGACATTACTTGGTTCATTCTTCACAGAAAGAACCTTGTTGGGGATAGTGAAAGAAGAAATAGTGGAACAATGTCCATTAGAGCTACAAAAACTAATATATATAACTTGAAATTAGAACTAGCTTTATCTGCTTTAGTTAACCCCCTCCCTTTTAGTAACTAAAGTAGACCATTGATGTGTATGGACCTTAGGCAGCAGGTTCACTAAGATCAGTGTCTACTATCCATTTCACTACTCACAGACACATCTAATTCCATAGTCATATTACACAATAGGTTTTACAAAACCATACAAAAATATATCTAAAATATTCACACGCTCATATTTTCATCCAAATATGTTATAGGAGAAACTGTATATAAAGCTAGCAACCGGCAGTGTGAAAGATAAGGAAGAAGACAGCTAATACCATCAGCTGTCGTATCACTGTAACCATGTGTCACCATCTATAATGAAATAAAGAAAAATCAAGTAGTTGCTTTTTTCATAAACCCAAATAAAAGGCTGCGTATTTTTACATTGGCGAGCCACACCGGCTGCGGCAGATTTTCATGCTATACCTATACACAAAGAATCTACAGACTGGTTCATGCTATCCTTTTTAAGGGGGAATAATCCTAAGGGCCCTGAATAATTTAACCCTTTGAGTGCCTGAGGGGAGTCCAAATGCAAGGCAATTCAATGGGGAGATGAACTTAGGAGTGATAAAGAGATGATAACGCAGAGATGACTTTTCCATTGATATCACTTCAACAAGGCTTTACGTTATAGGATTTGCTAAGGAGAGCATTCTAGAATATAGGTTTTTGTCTTCTCTTTCCACAGATGTAGAACTTTGGTGTAGGTTGAGGAAACAATAAGGGATATTTATAAAAGTGGAGTTAATCGAAAACAATTGTTAAATGGCTGTAAGACTGTCTCTGGTGGTTATAAAAATATTAATGATAATTTAGGAGGACATAATGCTGTATAGTACTTTTTTTAAAAAATGGACTAAGAATGTTTGTAAAAAGTGGTGCGGCATATTTATAAAGAAATGTTGCTGTTTGCATTAATTTAGCAACAGAATTTTCCCCAAATATTTAAGGCCATGTCTGACTTGTGTCTTTACGCTCACCACATTTATAAATGCAACTTTATAAATACCAACACTCATAATAAGGAATAAGGACATTTTAAGGGTCCATTCACAAATATGAACAAGAACACTTTTTATAACTTTCTCCCAATGTCAGGTGTCTAATAATGATATAGATAAGTTTATATCTATAAGGAATAATAAAGCTTATAAATGTAATGAAAATTATAAAAATGTTTAACTCTATGACACTAAGAGATGAACAGATGCATGGTTTATGTAATACCATCAAAGCTGGCAATCTAATTGACAGTTTGAACTGTGACATAACAACGCAACAGATAACTGACCTGTAAGAACAGATTGACAAATGTGGTGACATAATGAAACAACTGTAGGGCATGAATCATACCTAATCCTGACAATAGTATACATAATGGCAATGTAGAAAAAACAGAGAAAGAGATATTAAGAAAAATGCTTCATGACAGCAGCAAACTTTAATGTAAGAATGATCATATGATGAAGCCAGCTAAAAATACTTCTGTTTATATTCCCAGTTGAGATGAATTTCATAAAGCAGATGTCTTTGAATCCAACTCCGATAAATAACTTAACTGTCAAACAAGGGAACAAATTTTTCAAAGTATGGTTACCTATACACATGACAGATGACTAACTATACCTATTACCATACTACACTCTGACAAAAATATGGTAACCACTCATGGTAATGAAACTAATCATGTACAACAACTAATACAGTTCATAACTAGACGTAACACCCGCTGTACACACTTTAGAAAACGTTAAACCTATCACAGATAATCCATATGGATTCATGATAACATTTGAAAAACATAACTGTTAGTTATGGGACTTGCAGATGACAAAACACCACAAGCTATGATTAAAGCATTTGTCAGAAAGTCTAGATATTTAGACTCCATAGCAATAGCAATAACTTCAAGAAAAGCTAATTTTGAAGATGCAACTGCTTTTATGATAAGGTTTGACAGCAGATACAACAAAATACACCAAGGCTAAGGGTTCAGGAGCTCTGTGTAAGGGTGGTAAGTTCACATGGCACTCACAGGGGTTAGTGGCAATTGTAGGAAATCATATTCCTTCCCCAGTAAATAGACAAAGTCCCAGAGCTAGAAGTAATTCAAGGGGTAGCTCCAAAGGAAAATATTCCATGATTTTTTTCAGTGTCAAAAAATGGGACACAAAAGGATGGATTGTAAAGAAATGTTACAGGACAAGCATTCTAAAGGAATAGATAATAATCAGCCTGCAGCTCCAACTGAACACTACAGAGGTATCCCCCCTTACACACCACTGATAGAAATGGTCAGGGAATCGTTAACTAACACAGATTCAGCTTATATGACACATACACAGGGTACTGCATGTCACACAGCTAACAAAGACAAACCCATTTCTTCATAATGACACTATGAGGCTCCAACATCCCTGTTCATTTGAACTTTTTGCCCCATTATACTTACACAGCAATGGCAGACCCTTTGCTACTAGTGTTCCCTCTAAGATAAGCACAGGTGTGTGACCCCAAAACAGCTCTTATCAGCCATTTGGAGGGGAGGGAAGCAGACCCCCTCAGCTGAAATACAAATCAGAGGTCTGTGACTCTCAGCCATAAACCCCTGGGTTATATGCACAGCGTCTTCTGATCTGCTCTGTTTGGCCTATGAAGCCCAATACAGCAGGTCTATGGGGACCTACATTGCCCAGTGGTGCAGTGTATATGCACCAGAGTAACACCAACAGTCTCCATTCAGACCCCTGTTTTGCTTCCCTGTTGGTGTGCCAGGGCTCACAATGCAGCTTAAACAGGTATGCCCTAACAGGGTAACTATCATGTGATGGCTACCCTTTAAAGCATAGACTGGCATCCCTTGGCTCTCCAAGGTGTTGGAGGCCACAGCTCCCATCATTCCCAGTCCACCAACTGAGGATGTTGCCTGCCCGAGCATTAAAGAATAATTCTTAGATACCCTTAATCCAATCTTTTCTGCTGCAGGGATAGTGGTTCATTGTATCACTATCCCTCTTTTTACTGTCCATGACCGGGTACTCTGTCTGAAGTGTGAACCATTTATGTCACTGATAGGAAACATACAAAGTTTTAAAAAAGGGTTAAATGTGAAAAAAAAAAAAAAAAAAAAAAAAAAATATTTAACCATTTGAGTGCCATAGCAGTTATCCAATGCAATGCGTAGCATTGTATATCTCTCTACTAGCATCATTAAAGGGATAGTAATGTTTCAAAATAAAAGCAGCTCCAATTAATCTTCATAGTATCTGGGCCATGGAGAGTGTTATTTCAATATTGTCAGAGTTTTATTTCAAGAGTAATTGAATGATAAAGTATCCCCCTCCCGCTACTTTTACTGATGTAACACTGCTCACCTCAGAGCAGAAAGGTGGTGTCCAGGTGGATCGCAGAGAAGGACAATCTTCAATTAGCATAAGGGAAAAACCTTAAATACCTGTCAAGGGACGCAGGGTTTTCCTTATGCTCACAATAAGAAGATTGTCCCTTGCTGTGAGCTGTCTGGTCTCAAGATCATATTCCACATCTGAGGGGAGGTGGCTTACACTAGGTAAAAGGAGGGAGATACTTTATTATTCAATTACTCTTGAACTACAACTCTGGCAACATTGAAATAACACTCTCTATGGCTCAAATACTGTGAAGATTAATTGGAGCTGCTGTTTTTGTGAAACATCACTATCCCTTTAACCCACTGGGTGCTTTGCAATGTTTTGGAGACATATCTAGCATCCAGGGCAGGGCTACTCAATGTTTTGGTCTCCAGTTGTTGAAGACTAAAACTACCATCATACCTTAACCCCCTAATGACTGGTTGAGGGGGTGATGGGAGTTGTATTTCACAACAGCTGGAGAGCCAAAGGCAGCCTTCCCATGATCCAAATGGTTGAACAAAACAAATTTTACCTATTTATGTACCAATCTCTAATTGTTTCCAGAGATAAATCAGCCAATCCTGCCTTTGCCTCTTTTATTTATCAATATTGTATTTTCTCTGTAATAAATGCATATACTTACACAAATATATGCTAATTTAATCTGTCTCACCAAGTGCTGCAAAGCAAACAGCTGTCTTATGGCACATAGCCATATGTATATTATTTCCAATTAAATGTAATTAGCACTAAAATGGGTAAATTACTGAGGTATTTTATTTTATTTATCCATCAATATATCAAAGGAAAGCTAACAAGTCCTCATTCTTATTTTTTTATGGTCAGAAAATCCTAATGACCACTGTGAATTTTGACTTTGTGACTTGTTTAAAAGATAACTTCATCAGTTCTGGATGTCATGTCCATGGAGGCAGACATGACAGCTGCTGGCAATTTTTTTAAACTGAAGCAGGCAGAGTGCATGTGCTTGTGTAACTCTTAAATGACCAGAGGAGTTGCAATAAATTATGAAGCAAGGCATTGTATACCTCTCAGTGGGCAGAGTATGAGGTTCTGTGGTCTCACAAGCAACTGTCATGTCTGCCTCCATGTTCATGACATCTAGGACTGAATGAAGATGTTATCTCTTGAACAAAGGTACAGGACAAAATTTCACAGGGGCCGTTAGGATTTGCTGGCCATAGTAAGGTGGGGGCTATTTGGAGGTAATAGTTCTCTTTTAACCCTTTGAGTGCAAGAGGGGGTGCACCCCGGCACACAAAGGGTTAAACACTTCTCTGAAGATATAGTTACAGTGGGCCATATGTACAAACCAAAAGTGTTGCAATTCTCAGGCAAACCAATTGCACCATAGTGAACAAAATCTATAAAATAACAACGGTGGCGCTATATGTAGGGTTGCACAAATATATATATGTACTGCCGCCTGGAATAAGGACCTCTGCTATAACTGACCCTTCAATATATATACATAGAATTATAAACATAATCCGGCTCTGTGCATTTAAAGAAACATCCAGATCTCAAAAAAATATACTAATACACTATCCCAATATAGAAATCACTTTATTAGACATATGCACTATCATATATCCGTGACTCAAAACATATTCCACATATAATTTTAAAATAAATAAAAATATGAAGGAAAAAACGTATAAAATAATATAAATTGAGATGATGGGCAAATGGTTGTTTTTGTTGGCTTCTGGGTGCCGGTATTGGGCAGATGGGAGCGTGTTGTAATGTAGATTTTTGCATAGTACATTATCCATACTGTTGCGTCTTTTGAGTCCGCACAGTGGTGGCACCATAGGGTTAATACAATAGGTGTCGACAGTGTACGGGTCAGATGTGTGTTGTGGTGTGGATCTTGTGACTTTGTTGCAGTCCGTTCTGGTGTGCATATCAAGTTCGCTTGTTGGTGACGCTACAGGGGTTAACTATAGAGTGCAATGCATTTCTCAGTTTTCATATATTCTAGTGTGGATTTTTGGTACGTGGCTGTTGAAGGTGTTGTGTATTTATTTTAAGTAATAGCGTCGTGAGAGGGGACAGTCCACCACAGTACATATTTTTTGTAGATACGCATTCATATTTGAGAATCACTGTAGATTTGCACTTTGAATAAGGGATATTTGTAGATTAATATATTATTGATTCAGATATACCTCTTTATATTATTGTTCGGGTTTTGAACTGATGTCATCATGTGACGATTTTGGGTTAGTCATATAGGTTTACAATTTGTCCATCATCTCATATTATATTATTTTATACATTTTTTTCTTTCATATTTGTATTTATTTTAAAATTATATGTGGAATATGTTTTGAGTCATGGATATATGATAATGCATATGTCTAATAAAGTGATTTCTATATTGGGTATTAGTATATTTTTTTGGAGATTTGGATGTTTCTTTAAATGCATAGCATTTATTGTGTTTATAAAAAAAATAATCTAGTTACTAAAAGTGAGAGGGAGTCCACAATTTACAGCAAAAATATACTGCATTAACCCTTTGAGTGCCCGAGGGGTATGGAACGCATTGCAAAGCAATGCATTCCGTACCCCTCTGGCACTCAAAGGGTTAATGAGTACAGTGTGGAAAATAGCAGGGGTTCAAGAACCAAAGACCCTGTCCCCATCGCTTGCAAAAGGCATGGGGTATGAAGGAATAAGTCATACATCACTCTCTTAGGGTAAGAACAGGCCATCTTTATTAAAGGAATAGTAATACTTAAAATGTTAAAAAATATGGGTTGTAGGGTGTATTCCCCTGAGTAAAACAAGGGTACTTCCACTGCTGAGAGACATTTTATTAAAAAATTAGAACAGTTCAAACTTGAATTTTTTAGGTGCAATATCACAGTGGCCTGAAAATTTACAGTGGCGCTGTTGCTACACCATCCTATGGACTGCTCTGGTCTGTAGACCATAAATCTCCATAGAATGGTGTTATCCCCCCGGAAAAGCGCACTGCGCATGTCAGCACGGAGCCAATTGGCTCTCTTGTAACGCCCCCCCCCGCTACACGAAAACACCTACATCATCAGCTTTAGATTCTCGGACCAGCAGGAGAATCTAAAGCTGATGATGTAGGTGTTTTCGTGTAGCCGGGAGGAGTTACAAGAGAGCTGATCAGCTCCGTGCTGACATGCGCAATGCGCTTTTCCGGGGGGAAGACATCACCAGGTACTTTTTGGAATTAACGGATTACTCTTTAATAACACGTTTTTTAAAAAAAATTATTACACAGTGAGTTATCACGGATTGTAGCCCTCTAATTAAGGCTACATCTTGCAGGGGTGTTAGTTCCGCTTTAAGTATTACTATCCCTTTAATGACGTAAACTATATATTACATCTCAACAAACCTCAATAAACTGATCCCAACCACAACATAATAAACAGTCATGAGTTCCTCCATCCTTGCCCCCCATAACCCAATTTCTGCTTAACATTCCTACCCTTTGCATTGCCAAATAAACCAGGCCCATGCTTAAAATTATAATTACCCACATTCCTAACGTGTAGTAAAATCAATTACCCCAACTGTGCCAGACCCAGTCAGCTCCAATGGGTAACGTCATCACCTGCAATATAAGCCTGGGGCTAACCACCACAGGGCTTACTCCCTAAGGAAGCATCCTGAATTATTTTCTGTTAACAAACCACATAGCCCAGTACAAGGCCAGGACACCACCCTGCCCTGACACCAGCTAACCAAATGAGAGGGAGGCTGCATACCCACCTCCTCATCCTTTTCCCGGATCAGTCTCTGGGTCTCGTGCTCTGGTGATGGAGGCACACTGGGGATAGGGAAGTCTGTTCCACTCTGTCTGGTCAGTTTACTGCAGGGACAGCAGAGGACATACAAGGACTCAGTGTGGTTGATTACAAAGCATAATTAGAGAAATACTGGAGCAAACCAACTGAATCATAGGGAATGAATAAAAATTCCAAAACTGACTGAAATTTAAACGGGGCTTTTAACCACTTGAATGGTGGAGATCTCTAACTCCAATCATTGCAAAACAGTGTGATACAGACATATCAGGCATTCTAGGTATGAAAAGCATCATTTAAATGTGTAAGCATTTTAATTTGACCCCAATGGATTTGTTGGTTTACCTCAGAATTGCTCTAGTTCCCCTTAGTACATCAACCTCAGTGCTAGAGAGTAGTGTCACTGATACACATGCTACCCTATGATCCATAGAAAAGCAGAGCAAACCAATTGCACCATAGGGCACAAATAACAATTTCTACAAATATTTGCTTTATAGTTTTTAACCCCTTGGAAAACAGAGTTCTGTACCACACTGTATAGCAACAACCTGGAGATATGTCTGGCAGTCATATTGTTAAAATCACCATTAAAATCAATGATACATTGCACCCTTTGGTGCAGCTGGTTTGCCTCTGAATAACTCCAGTGGGGGGATGCACTAAGGTTCAGTGCAATGGCTAAGTGTATCTGGTGATGTGTGGAGATCACTTCACCCTGGAGAATATGACAGACTTCACCATATGCACTAAAATTATTTATGCAAGGGGACGGGAGACAGTTTGATCATTAGAGTATGAGTTTGTGTTGTGGAGAGCAAGCAGAGGATGTTACCACCCTCACAATCACCAAGAACAGCACTGGCCCTCCCTTAACCCTTTGAGTGTCATATGGATGTGCCATGCATTTTACACTCCTGTGGCACTTAGCTGTTTTATGTACACTGCAGACTATCCACTAATCAGGTGATTTATGTAAACACTAGCTGAAGAGCCTGTGTACACTGGTCACAGTGCCACCCAGCAACAGCCGCAGTGCAGTCATGCACAGTAGAGACTGCCCGCGACATGGCTGATACGGAGCGGGATGCTCTGAATTCATACCGCAGTCCTCTCTGCTCACCTTTGGTGCCCCACTCCGTTATCAGCCTCGGGGCGGGTAGTCTGTAGTGCGCATGACTGCAGCACACGCGGACATCTCTACTGCGCATGACGGCTTCTGACAAACACACATTTAGCAAATTATTATATAGGATAAGACCCAGCCATTCTCTGCATTGCTTGGCCCACTCTCATCAATGGACATTTTCATTTCTCTCTATGGTGCAGCTGGTTCACTCCAAAACTGCTCATCTTTTGCTTTCTGCATAAGACCCACATTAAACAGTGGCTCAGGGATAATTACTGTATGTGGACAAAAGCAAAGTGCACAGGAACGATCTCAGAAGAAAGCACAAAGGTAGCAGCTCATGCATTCTACATTTTTAATACTTTTACCATGTTTATTTTCTTATAGCAATTGTTGTAGTGGACCCACTCCAGAGCAAAACATCCGCACTCTGTGTGGGGTTTCAATTCTTTGGTAAACGAGGTACAATATTTTGTTCTGCAATTAGTACATTTTTTATCCCATTGCCATTCCTTGGCATTTATCAAGTGGTGCTAGGAATGCATTAGCAGTATTTTGATATAATAAGCAATAGCACCACCTAATGCCAAATATATTATACAACAGTAAGCTTTTACAGACAAACTGAGACAGTTTTTGGACAAAGTGATTTCTTTCCTTTAAAGTCACAACATGATGTAGACTTGTATTGCTGCCTCGCTTGTAAGGGCCACACAAGCATGACAGGAATCCTGACATTGTCTCTAACATTTTGGAGCAAACCATAAAATTTATGGAGCAATGTATTACGTGAACTTAGCAAAGAGATACTTACAGAAAGGTGCAAAAGCAAATTAGCATATCCAATTTATAATCTCTTGATAAATGCCTCTGATGGACATTTCCCTGATTTTGCTCTGATTTTGCGCCCAGGAGAATTTAGGACATTAACTTCCACAGAGTGACTTGTCAGTCCTACTTTTCTTAGTATGACAGACTCCCCATCTATTTTGTTTTTTTTTGAGTACACAGTGGGGCCAAAGTAGTTCTGGAGCAAACCAAATGCACCACAGGGGAGAAATAAAAAAATGTAATTGATTTAAATGGGACTTCTAATCATGACAATGCTAGAGAGGTCTCCTTAGCCTCAAAGGTGTAATGCAGTGCGTGTACACACAGAGCCAATCTGCACTTACTTGCGGTTCCGCTCTCTCACCACCCGCTGTGTCAGGCTCTGGATGCACCGGGCTCGATAGTTCTCATAGTGCGTCTCTCGTGTCACGTCCTTCAGATCCTGCATGTGGGTACGGATCAGCATGGTGCGCAGCTTGACGAAATCACAGTGCTGCTCATTTTCCACTGATGGAGGGGTCAGAGATGAGAAGAGGAAAGAGTTATTCTACAGACAGTCCTTGGGGGAACTGTGCAGAGGCACAATGACAATGGTTGATGTAAATGAGGGGAAATTAAATGTATAGAAATACTTAAAATGTAAAAAAAAAATGTTGTAGGATTTATCCCGCTGAGTGAGATTTTTTATTACAGCTCAAAGTTGATTTTTTTAGGTGCAGTCTCACAGTGGCTGTACAGTGGCGCTGTTGCTACACCATCCAATGAAGAATTATGGTGAACTGACCAGGGATGTCCATAGGATGGTGTAGCAACAGCGCCACTGTACAATTTCAGGCCACTGAATGAGAACTAAAATCAAAGTGCTAGTCTCAATATATTTAAACATTTAGGGGAGGTTATTTGTAATCCATTGACTGCCAGGTCTCAAACAAATGACTTGAACAACTCTCTTAATAACGTTTAAAAGGTCGATACAGACAAAAAAGATACATTCTGGATCTTTAACCCTTTGAGTGCCAGAGGGGTAGGCAATGAATTGCTTTGCAATGCGTTGTATACCCCAAAGGCACTCAAAAGGTTAACACCTTGAGGACCAGATGGGTGTGTAATGCACTGCTTTGCAATGCACAGTACACCTTCTGGTCTTCAAATGATTAAATAATCTCTCCTAGCCATGTTTTTAAAAATAAGGCATTAGCACTGATTACAATTATTTCCCATGTCTGTAAGGAGGTGCGAAAGGTAAATTGTAGTGAGAAGGATACTTACACTCCACCACTCCCCAGGGGTACATCCGGCCCCTCACTCGCCTCCCGTTAACCTCTACAACGGTGTTGGCACCGATTACAGCAAATGGAATGCTATTCTGAAGAAGAGACAGACAGTCAGACAGTAACCTCCTGCTTCCTTCCATGAGCTCTGCTCCCCTGACTGCTTCTACGTCTGTGCCTAGTGCTGTGTTAAAGGTTGACCACTTTATTAAAAGAAGATACATTTTTAAGGAAAATGTATATTATAGAGATTTTTCCGCTGATAAAACAATGGTACTTCATTGCCAGTAGATTTTATTTTTCAAAAGGTACAACGACTCAGAATATCGCTACTCTATATCAGTGTTTGGAGAGCTTTGCAGTCAATCAACTGAAATTCTAATTACGAGTTAAGGAAACAGCACCACCTTCTGGTCATTTTTTTACATTCTTTTTGATCTAATCAAAAACCAAAAGGCCAGAAGTCACACAATTCTGAGCTGATATAACTTTTAAATGAATTATCTCCCATTGGGATGGAGGATGTCCTTATTTTACTCAGTAACAATGCCTAATTTTCATATTAAAAAATCACTATACTTTTAAATATTTGAGTACTAGAGGGGTTTCCAGTGCACTCAAAGATTTAATGATTTAGAGAAGTTCTGTTCTGGCACATTCAATGTGTAAACATAGGTTGCAAAGTGATAGCTAGGGCACTGTAAAACTATCACAGGTCATGTAAACCAGTGGTTCTCAACCCGTGCCCTCAGTGGCTACTAACAAGCCAGGATTTGAGAATTTCCTTTTGAGAGCACAGGTGAGTTAATCAATATGACTGAGCCTCTGATCTACACACCTGTGTTCTAGCAGGGAAATTCCTAAGTCCTGGCCTGTTAGTGGCCACTGAGGGCATGGGTTGAGAACCTCTGATGTAAACCATGTGGGTGCCAAGATGTTGAAATGCATTAGGAATCTTCCACACTGCTTCCTGTTCAACAATGCTCTCTGTTACATCACCTTCAGCTCTATATCCTGACGTTTAAAGTCGTCATCTTGATCAGAGTCACACTCTGGAAACTGGTAGATACGAATCCCAAAATGTTCTAACTCATCTCGAATCTGATGGACACAAAAGAATCAGAACTTAGGGTCATATGTTCAAGAGAAAAGTGGAGTAAATCTAGGACAAAACAGCTGTACCACAGTGGACAAATCACATGTCCCCAAATTCCTACTGGATTAAATGAGGCCTTTAACCCTGCAGTATGTCAGACATTATTTAGGTGGAACTGCTGAATGATGCTCCCTATGCAGCTGTGTAACTAGTCATTGGAGGGCACCAGTGCAAACAGTTTTTGGGCCTCCTAACACAAAAACACTTTCAGAGGCATAACTAGAACCTACTGAACCATGGGGCAGATGGGGCTTCCTCGGATGTTGATCCTCCGGTGCGTAACTGGACCCTCTGCACCCCTGTAGTTACACCCTATCCCTTAGCAATATAGCAACAACAGATTAACTCTATGACTATAGACATACAACACTCAATAACCTTTTGTGTGCCAGAGGGGTACACAATGCATTGCAGAGCAATGTATTGCATGGCACTCTAAGGGTTAAGATAGCAACACTCATTAAGGCTGTTTTTAAACATGTGTTTACCCTTTGAGTGCCAGAGAGGTGCTCAATGCATTGAGAAGCAATGTATTAGACACCCCATTTGGCACTTAAAAGTTAAATCCCTTTAATGCTAGAGAGGTCTCAACTGCCTTGCTTTTCAATGAGTTGGAGACCTTTCTAGCATTCAAGGGGTTAAAACCCAATTGAAATCAAAAGGAACAACTACTAGCCCCAAATTTACACTACTTTTCTTAGTAAATAAGCCTCATTGAGGTATATGTATAAAGTACAAATGGTACAATCCTGGCACAACCAAGTGCACCATGGGAAAAAAATCTAAATCAGTGCACTTTAAACCCTTGAATGGTAGTGAAGCTTAAGTGTTGCAATATTCTGGAGACCTTTCTAGCTTTCATTGGGTATTTTGGCCAGTTTTTATTTTTTCATGATTGTGTAATTGTGTCCTCAGAGGTACTCCAAATTATTCCTTCTACATATGTCCCAGTGTCTTCTGAGGAGCAGGAGAGTAAAAGCAGCATTTCTCTGAATGTGCATTGAGGTATATGTATAAAGTACAAATGGTACAATCCTGGCACAACCAAGTGCACCATGGGAAAAAAATCTAAATCAGTGCACTTTAAACCCTTGAATGGTAGTGAAGCTTAAGTGTTGCAATATTCTGGAGACCTTTCTAGCTTTCATTGGGTATTTTGGCCAGTTTTTATTTTTTCATGATTGTGTAGTTGTGTCCTCAGAGGTACTCCAAATTATTCCTTCTACATATGTCCCAGTGTCTTCTGAGGAGCAGGAGAGTAAAAGCAGCATTTCTCTGAATGTGCATTCCAGGAATGCAAGTACTAGTGGGACCTCCTGTCACAAGGAAGGGAGAGAAGGTCTGAACCTTGGTATCAACTGGATTAACCTTTTGAGTGCTGGAGGGGTATGGGAAAACACTGCAAAACACTGGCACTCAAAGGGTTAAAAGAGATGAAACACCTCCTAATAATACCCACCACACACACACACACATACATGCACACACTAACCTTACTATGCCAGAACACCCTAATGGCCCCTTTTAATTTCTTCATTGTTCAAGAGATAATATCTTCAATAGTAATATTTCGTTTTAACTTTATTTTATTTTGTAGGCATTAGAAAAACATGAAGAATGATATAAGTCTTATGTCTCAAACCTTTATGGTTTAAGAGATATTCACAAGCAAAGTTTCCCCCTCCCGCCCCTGTTTCCTAGTGTAAGCCATCTCTTCTCAGATGTGAATCTGGTTGTAAGACCAGACAGATAACAGAAGGGGACAATCTTCTTTGTATAAAAAGAATGAAAGCCCTTCCCCCCTTGACAAGTTTTTCAGGTTTTTCCCTTATCTTAATTGAACATTGTCCCTCTCTGCAGTCTACCTGGGCACCTCCCTTCTGCTCTGGTTGAACGGGGGGGGGGGGTACTTTGCTTGTGAATATCTCTTAAACCATAAAGGTTTGAGAGATAAGACTTATATCGTTCTTCATATTTTTTTAATGCCTACAAAATAAAATAAAGATAAAACGAAGTATTACTATCCCTTTAAACAAAACAAAATTCATAGGGGCCATTATGAGTTTCTTGCCAAAGTACTATAGCAAGGTAAGTGTGTGTGGGGGGGTTATTATTTGAAGTTGCTAGTTAGTTGAATCAGCACAGTACTCTCCACAAGCTCAAGGAATTGGATAATGAAGACCAAGTTCAGAAAAAACAAAATCTAATTGAATCCGGTTCGCTGTCAGAAGGGAGGTGGCTGGAAAGAGCTCATTTGTTGAGGAGGAGACAGGGGGCATAGCTAAGACTGCCCTGTCTTCTCAACCAACAGCTTAAAAAAATAAATAAATCAGACATCGTGTTGGAGCACCAGAACCCCTTCTGATGCCCCCTAGCTACTGATCTCACTGCCTTCATTCTACCCGGAGCACCTGGGTAGGAGTGGGAGGGATCTGCAAACCCTCTCACTTCAATTAGAAAAAGCTTCCCTCAGTGACTTTCCAGTGTGTCCTGATCCCTCCCACTTCTACTCAGATGCTCCAAATAGCTAATATATATATATATATATATATATATATATATATATATATATATACAACATTGGCAGTGTTAAAGACAAAATAACCATGCAAAGAAGTAGGTGTAAATGTTGATTTAAAAAGAAGACCATAATTAATCTATGGGCCTCCAGTTGTTAGGGAGTAGAACAAGTAATTGTCTGCCTCTGCTCTATCTAATCTAATGGTCCCACTTTACGTTTCCTGTGCCCTCTTAGGGCCCCATCTCAGGAGCAATTAAAGTAGAACTATCTCTTAATAACAAATAGGAGATTTTAAAGTGTTAGTAATGTCCAAAAAAAGTTTTTTGCATTTAGAAGACCTTAAAAAGCTGAGCTAAATGCAAAAAAATGTATCTCTCAAACCGCTATGGTTTAAGAGATACAGGCATTACTAACAGGCATTACTAACACTTTAATGGATCTTTCAAAAACATATATATTTATTTATTTATTTTACTCATTTTGTATTTAAAAAATAGTTTAGCAGACATTTAGTTTTATTTATTTGCAGTTAGTGTAAATTGACCGGGCATGACAGCCAGTGACTAACATTCCACTCTGCTCTTCATTACCTACTGCCACTCCCTGCAGACAGATACTAACATTCCACACTGCTCTTCATTACCTACTGCCACTCCCTGCAGACAGATACTAACATTCCGCACTGCTCTACACAACATACTGCCACTCCCTGCAGACAGATACTAACATTCCGCACTGCTCTACACAACATACTGCCACTCCCTGCAGACAGATACTAACATTCCGCACTGCTCTACACAACATACTGCCACTCCCTGCAGCCAGATACTAACATTCCAGACTGCCCTTCATTACCTACTGCCACTCCCTGCAGCCAGATACTAACATTCCACACTGCTCTTCATTACCTACTGCCACTTCCTGCAGACAGATGCTAACATTCCACACTGCTCTTCATTACGTACTGCCACTCCCTGCAGCCAGATACTAACATTCCACACTACTCTTCATTACCTACTGCCACTGGCTGCAGCCAGATATTAACATTCCACACTGCTCTTCATTACCTACTTCCACTCCATACAGCCAGATACTAACATTCCACACTGCTCTACACTACATACTGCCACTCCCTGCCAGCCAGATACTAACAAATGGAAGTTGTTGTCCCCCTCAGCTGGAGAGTCACTGATTTCTCTTCTCTATCATGAATTAGAGCTCTGTTTCCTTTATAAGCTATCTCACATCCTTTGTTAATTTGTTTGTAACATAGGTTGCAGAATGTGCTGCATTTTTATAAATTAATTATAGTAATGTGGTTCCCTGTTCTTGTTAAACACATGCAGAGAATGAAAATGATCTGAGATAATGAGATCTACATCTATATAATACAGCACAGTTTGATGGAATATTTATTACAGGCTTGTTTCTTGTTCTCTTGTTTCACCAACGGGGGGGGGGGTGAAACAAGATAGCGCAAAGGTGCTAAATGGTTTGCAGGATCCTCATACATAACCCGTTACATTAACACAGAGATAAGCAACCTTTGGCTCTCAAAATACTGGAGACTACAACTCCCATGATCCCCAACCAGAAAACACCTACAGCTAGTTTTACCCGTTTGGTACAAAGGAGGTGTCCACATATTTTCTTGTAATTCATTGGGCACCTCCCTGACACCCACTGGATTAACATTTCAGCAGGTCCATGAAAACATCTGTATCTATGTACAGCTCCAGTGACAAATGCCTTCTTGCCCCTTCCTAGGCTCACCTTCTGTTTCTTCTTCTGGAGCTCTGCAGGCGTTAGACTGTCAGCCTTCCCCAGGATGGGGACAATATTCACTTTGTCCTGAAGAGCACGGAGAAACTCTATGTCCAGGGGACGCATCCTGAGGGGAAAAAATTGTTCACTTCTGAGCCTGGGGGAGTATATTTTCTTGATAATGGAATACCCAGTGTATATACCACTACCAAGCCTTCTGTGAGTGCCTTCTGTTAACAAATAGGTTAACAATCAAAAAGAAGTTGGATAGTCAGTGTGCGTTTAAGGGTGGTGTGTTTATATGTGTGACAGAGTGGGGAATGTGTATGTGTGTGTGTTTGTGATGGGGTGCATGTGTGTGAGTGGTGTGCATATGTGTGACAGAAATATGTGAGTGTATGTACACTGTGCATATGACAGCATTATACCAGTGAGTATATGTGCAGTGTGCAAGTATGTGAGTGAGTGTGTTTGTGAGGATGGATGTGAGTAGTGTGTGTGTGGTATATGCACGTATGAGAGGCAGAATAGTATGTTTGTGTGAGAGCAGTATGCGTGAAGGTGTGTGTTTGTGTGTATGTGTTTGTGTGTGAGAAAGAGATAGAGAGAGGTATGTGTTTCTGGGTGGTCCCATTTACTACAGAACTTGAGAAACAAGACAATATATGAGCTACAAGGGTGAGAGTGCAAAGAAAATAGTTTCCCCAGCTTGCTGCAAAAAAGTGCAATACCGTGTATGTTAAAGTCTTATTAAACCTCTCAATTAATTGTTCTTAATTTACTCTGCAGATTGCACATTCCTTTGAAGCCCATACTACAGGTTTCTAGGTGTGTTAACGTACTACTGAGGAAAGTAAAAATGTGATGTATCATCCTGTGATATGTACCACCAATAAAAGCCCATGTGTACAGCCAAAGTCAACAGAAGTGGCCTTATTCAGAAAGCTAAAGAAGACTAACTCAGTAGCACAGCAACTGCATCATAGGGCACAATTACAGTTCTCAGAATACCCATTGATTTAAAGGGGCTTTAAACCCTTTGTTAGAGAAGTCTCTAACGTATTTCAAGGCTAAATGTCGGACACCTCTCTAGCATTCAAAGGGTTAAAAGTCGCATTTAAATCAATGGCAATTTTTATTTTACCCCCTGTGGTGCAATTGGTTGCTCCTAGAATTGCACCTCTTTTCTCTTTATCTGCCTACATAAAGCCTCATTCTGCCTAATACAAGTATTGTTTTTAAGCCCCATTTTGATCAGTGGGAATTTGTATTTCTCCCTTATGGTGTAATTGCACCTCTTCATGTTATGCAAAAGGCCTGAAACCCGCACAGGAATGGTGATTGTACATACCCATGTCCTAGAGGTGACAGGAAGTAGAGGCAGCAGTGTACGCGAGTGTCCTGAAGATTCCTACGGTTCAATCCACTCTCATCTCTGAAGTATTGCTCAAACTGCTGATCAATGTAATCAGCCACTGGCTTCCAACTGAGGAAATACAAGCAATGTTAAGTATATTGCTCACAACTGACATGTGAATTGTGTACATTGTTGGCAACTGTGACTCCATTTATGGATACACATTAAGCATAGCAAAGTTAGTCTTTTTTGCTGTTTGCTTTTAATATTGGCGTCAAGCTTTAAGAAAGCGGTGTTTTAACCGTGAAACATGTGAGCATTATAGTCATCAAACTTTAATACATTTGTATCTTGCAATAAAGAAGAGCCTCTGTCTGTGTATTTTACACATATCCAGTGAGCAGATGCCGACGACTGAAGATGCATCCAAATGGATACAGGTTAATAGTCTCAGGATGCCTGATTGTTACTCCGGCTAATAACAGTGGTCTAACCTCGCTATAGTGTGAGTACCCATTTATTTGGTTACGTATACATCATTGCTTCTTTGTGATATTGTTGCACTATTGGGAGCTTTCTCTTTTTTGTTTTTATCGGAGTTAAAGCAAAGTTATAGATTCACAGCTTGAAGTCCTCAGTCTCATGTTGCTGCCAGTTTCCCACCTCAGAGATAAAATATACCTGTGTCGATATCCCAGACAGAGCAGATTGTTTTGAGTGTAGTTTTACTATTCAATAAAACATCGGTGACAAAGTGGGGAATATCTACTATGGGTTGCAATATCTACTATGGTTCACTAACTAGAGGTATCCATAGGCACCTTAAATCATCAGTAAAGTTTTATTATGGAAAAAAAACATGTTGTAGTAAAACAAGAACATTCATATGGTGAGCAGCTGCTCAAATTGGGCTGAAATGTAAATTTAGTAAATCTATACCTATTTCACCACTGGAAAGTCCTGTGAGCAGGTATTCACTATGAACACATTTCTTTAGCACCCAAGCTATCGTGTTTACTACTTAGTGAGTGCACAGATTTTGGAACGTTTTATATATATATATATATATATATATATATATATATATATATATAACATCTGCCAGCAGTGAGAGTACTCTTGTTTTAGTCTGCATAACAATAACAAAATGTGTTTTTCACATAGGTAAAAGTTGATACCATTTTAGCTGCAGAAAAAGCTGTAGACTAGTAGAGAAAAAGTAATACCTTTATTTGCTAACTGAGTAGTTCTAGTATGCAAGTTTTTAAGACACTTTAGGTCTCTTCTTCAGGTATATTTAGAATGAAGGCTGAATACAAAATATATGGCAGGTTATACACTCATGTAAATTCTTTTTTTCATTTAAATTCCACTGGAGGTGGAACTCTTATTACCCTTGTCTGTGTAAATATTATTCCTTAGACTCCAGTAGAGATATCTCTTTGTAGCTGACCAAGTGGGTCAATTTCTCTTTTGTTGTGTGAATAGTTCTAATAAATTTAGTGTTTAGAGAGTTTCTGACTGCAGACAAAGATGGCTAAGGATATGTAATGGACAGGTTAAAGGGATAGTAATACTTCGTTTTATCTTTATTTTATTTTGTAGGCATAAAAAAACCCCATGAAGAACGATATAAGTTTTATTGCTCAAACCTTTATGATTTGAGAGATATTCACAAGCAAAGTTTCCCCTCCTGCCCCTTTCACCTAGTGTAAGCCATCTCTTCTCAGATGTGGAATGCAGTCCATAGACCAGACAGATAACAGCAGGGGACATTCTTCTTCCCATGAAAACAATGAAAGTTTAATACAAGGATCTCAATGGGAAGCTTTCATTCCAAGGTGTGATCAAATAACTAGGACCCACTCCTTAAAATTAGAGCAAAGGAGATTTCAATTTTAGCAAAGGAGGGATTTTTTTATAGTAAGGTCTGTAAAATTGTGGAATTACTTGCTCAAACATGTGGAAATGGCAGATACAATGGGTACATTTAAGAGAAGATTAGATGCATTTGTAGAAGAAGGTAAAATACAGGCTTATACTGTGAAGTACTAGGTAAAACAGGAAGTTCTGGTAAACAAAGTACTACCCATTTTGGAGTCTGGAAGGTTTATACAATTCTTGTTTTCTTGGTTTTACTATGGCAAAGGTTGAACTTGATGGACTTCTGTCTTTTTTCAACCTAATTAACTATTTAACTATATCATTCTGTGTTGGGACATTTCACACACATGATGAGATAGACAACATTTGTCGATCACGTCACACACATAATGACATCACACACCATATCTTTCTATAGAGGAAGCTGCAAGTAGTCCAGTCTCAGCTGTAGTGGTCCTCTAGTGGTGTTAACAGCGATTCTTCTTCTCTCTTCTTGGTTCCTGATCCTTGGCTTCCATTTCGACCTTGATCCTATACTACCTGCCCCTGACCTTGGACTGCCTGACCACTCTCTTGGATATTCCCCACTTTGGCTTTGTTTGTTGGACTTTTGTCTCTGTCTGCTCTGCTTCTGAGTAAGTCTCATCTAGCTGTATGAGCTATACACCTGTGTACCCCTGTCAACTGCCTTCAGCAGACTGTTCAGCTTTAACCCTGTACAAGCTATTCACCTGTGTCCCTCTGCCTACTGCCTTCAGCAGACAGTTCTGCTTTAACCCTGAACAAGCTATATACCTGTGTACAGCTGCGTACTGCCTTCAGAAGACTGTTCAGCTTAACCCTGTACAAGCTATTCATCTGTACACCTGTGTACCTCTGTATCCACCGTCAGCAGTCTGTTCAGCTTAACCCTGTACAAACCATATACCTGTATAAGCTATATGCCTGATGTACCTCTGCTTCCTGCCATCACCTGTTACTCAGTCTTACTCTGAATCCACTACTACTGCCTACACAGCCATCTTTCTCGGTTTGTACCCCACTATTGAGTTCCATTATCTGTACACCATTTCCAGAAAAAAGAAGCTTTCTGCTTTAACTCTGTGAAGCCATCTCTTCTCAGATCAAGTTCCGGTAATCTTACATTCACAGAGTGAACCTGTTCTGCAACAACATTAGTTGATCTGTATGAGAATTTGCCCTTGATGTTGGTTGATTTTGGTGGGAATATGGTATGGGTACCTTATCAGTGGCACATATGTGTGCACAGGTTCCACATATATTTTGATCACAGGGAGAAGTACCGTTTTTTGTTGCATTCTTTAGGAAGTTCTTTGCTAACAGGTGTTTTAGGTTGGGGGCTGTTTACAGGAGAGGAGCGGAGTTTAAAAGGTAAGTACTGCCTACTTAAAAGTATTGTGTCAAGTCTTCTTTATATAAAAACTAAGAGATTGCACTATATTTATGTCTTTCTTTTTGTGTAGTTTAAAAGTTATGCAAAGATAAAGATCCCCTGCTCACCCCTTTCTTTCACGTCACTGCTGAATCTGGAGTCTGGTCCGGATGTTTGCAGCGAGGGACAAACTTCAGTAAGCAAAGGGAAATCCTTGATGAAGGGGGCAGTATTTCCATTATACTTTCTGAAGTTTGTCCCTCACTGCAGCCGTCAAGTCGCACGACCCGATTACAAATTCAGAAGGAAAAAGCCAGAAAGGGATGGGCTGGGGATCTTTATCTTAGAATAACTTTTGAACTACACAAAACTAAAGACTTAAATATAGCGCAATTTCTTAGTTTTTATATAAAGAAGATGACACAATACTTTTAAGCAGACATTACTATCACTTTAAAGCGGAATTATCACTTGAACACAACTTTAGCTTAAATAACTCCCTATCTGCAGACTAGCTGCTTGGTAGAGCTAGTCGACACAATTATTACCTTGACAAATAGATTTAGCCTTTGTTTCCGGGCTGACAGCATCACGGAATGCGGACATCTTGCCATGACGTCCGCTCACCTGCGCTGTCAGTCCATTTTGGAGCTGGATGGCTCCTAGCAAATCCTCCTAGACCCCGCTGGGACTGACAGTGCAGGCGTGCGGATGTCATTATGGCAAGATGTCCGTGTTCCGTGATGCTGTCAGCCTGGGAAGAAAGGCTAAATCTATTTGTCAAGGTAATAATTCTGGCGACTAGCGCTACTAAGCAGCTAGTCGCCAGATGGGGAGTTATTTAAGCTAAAGTTGGGTTCAGGTGGTAGTTTTAATCTGACATCAGTATGTAGTATTGTTTGGAGATGTTTTGAGATTTTGCTCTGTACTTCAGGTTGGGGGTTGTTGGTAACTACTAATGGCACTCTGTTGTCTTCCTGTGGTTGTTTGTATTCCAAGAGATTTCTACTGGGTACACTGGTGGCTCTCTGAATTTGGATGTCCTTGACCATGGCATCATATCCCTGACTGGTAAAATCTCTCCTAAGATTTGTAAGATATTTATCTGGCTCAGAGGTCTTAGAGAAAATAAGGTTATACCTTAGGGCCTGGCTGTAAATAATATAGTTTTGTGTATCTGGAATGGAAAGCATCCTTTCAGAGATATTAGGTATTAGGTTTGTGATCCAGATATGTCCGGATGGAGCTGTTTATAATACTAATTGTGGTATCCAGAAAGTTAATTAGTATGCATGAATGGCTGTGTTTGATTTTAGTGGTGGAATAGAAAGCACTGTTATTTTGTGAAATGACAAAAGTTCATCTTTGCTGACAGTCCAAATGAATAGGATATCATTTATGTAATGGAGGTAGACCAGAGGCTTAATTTGGCATGTGGACAGGAACACCTCCTCCAATTTTTCTAATTTTGTTGGCACCTGAATCCATCTTCCATTGCCTGTTTTCCTTTGATGTTCCCATTTCTCACGATATTTAACGTGAGTTTTAGGAACATAAAACCCATAATGAACGTTGGGCCAAAAGTCATGTTCTGTGGCCCAAAGTACGTTATGATACTTGATAGCAGGGCAATTTAATTCCAACTGTAGCATAGTGTGTGAACAGTTCGGTATCCATTTTTGCCCTACCAACAGTTTTACTGGGGACAATTGGATCGAGCCCTAAGTCTCATGTTTTCTAAAGTAATTCTTCTTCCTTCCTTGGATTCTGATCCTGAGGCTTTTCCTGAAGACTCTTCGGTGTCAGATGAAGAAGAAGAAATTAAAGCCAACATTTTTGTTTTCCTGGTGGAAGAGGTGAATTATGAATAACATGTTTCTTGCTATTAGATCCATAATGACTATTGAGGATTTCAAGGAAATTCCCAAGGAAGATCTTCTCTTTAGAGGAAATCTTAAGAAGCAAAAGACCTTCTTTGTTCATGTTGTATTCACTACAGCTATTCAAGAAGAATAGTGGGTTAATACTTGAATGCCAGAGAGGTCTCAGAATTTTTGTTTCAACCTTATGGTGCAGTTGTTTTGCACTAGAATTGCACCTTGCTAGATTAACCCCTTAACGGCCGGCGGCGCGGTCACTTAAGGACCACAGAGCATTTTTTTTTGTAATTTCCGGACTCCCCAAACGGCGTGCAGCCACGGGGGGAGCCCAGAATTCCATGACAGTCATAGTACGTCATGGGTCATTAATTCAGATCTACCCATGACGTACTATGACCGTCAAGGGTCGTTAAGGGGTCAAGGAATCAGGCTCAGTGTTGACAATAATACTTTCACAACAAGTGACAGCTGTCAAGCACTCACAAAAAGGAGAGAAAAACAATAATAATATGAACAAAAAAACACATACCACTCCTCATTGTTGATGGCATCCCCATAACCAGGTGTGTCTATCACTGTGAGTCTCAGCCGAACACCTTTCTCCTCAATGTCCACTGTCTGCTTTACTATCTCCACGGTCTGAGTTACACATTCTGTAAACAGAAAGGTGGAATCGTCATCATCAACAATAAAGAAATATAATCATAACTGTACAATGTGCTTAGACATAAAAGATGCATGTATTCCTTGTGTTCAAAAGAAATATGGAGTACTTTTTGGGCAATCCATTTGCACCATAATGGAAAAATAATTCCTACTGATTTAAAGGAGAACTAACACCACAGAATAATAATCCCCACTAACCTTAGTGTGGCCAGAAAATTCCCATGGCCCCTATGAATGCTGTCATTATTCCTTTGTTCAAGACATAACATCTTTCTATCATTCCTGGATATCATGTCAGTGGAGGTAGACATGACAGTTTTTTTTTAACTGAAGCAGACAGAAGGGGTGAACTGTTTAAACCTTTAAGGACCAATGAGATCTGCAAAAAATTATGGAGCAGTTGGTTGCACATTCCTCTGGTCTACAAAGGGTTAATATTAACACGTACAGTGAGCAGAATTTGAGGTCCTGCTAGCAGCTGTCATGTCCATCTCTATTTTTAAAGACATGGGGGGGAGATGCAATAAGGCGTCATAATGAAGTGATAGAGAGGAGATAACTTCTACAGTGATATCACTTCTCCGCTTCTTCTGCTATTATTTTTCAAGTGGGAGAGACCTTAGTGCATTGGCTTCCTAGAATAACATAGGAACTGGAGAAGTGATATCACTGGAAAGTTATCTCCTCTTCATCACCTCCTTATCACACCTTAGTGCATAACCCCCATGGTTTTTAGGTTATATAGTGTCCCTTTAACCACTTAAGGACTGCATGGTGTGGGGTGGGCAGCCCTAGAGGATCACGGTGCCATCCCAGAATTCCATGACGTGCCAGGACCATCATCGGTCCTTAACGCACAAACACAGATGATGGTCTTGGCACATCATCGGTCATTATGGAGTTAAAGGAGTACTAGATGAAAATATCTTTTTAATTGCCTTGTACAGTATTACAGACTTTGATGTCCAACACACACATTAATACTGATTACTCTTCAATATAATTGCTTATTAATGTTTCCCACATACCCTTTACTGTCATCAACCCACTACTTGACCAGCAGCTGCTTGACTGCCACTGAAGCCCACTCACTCACATATCAGCATTTGTCTTCTCATGAGTTTTATGATTATATCCTGAGCACTGACTGCGTCTCAGTCAGTACTCAGGACATCTTTATACAGGATGTCTTTATACAGCTCACAGAGAAACAAAAACCTCTGTTGGGTTGCTATAACAATCAATCTGCTGCTGGTCAATTAGCCAAGTCTGCCTCATCTTTGCTTTACAATACACTGGAGACCTCTCTAGTATTGAAATGGTAAAAATGCCCAATTTGTTTTGTCCAAAAATTGCTCAATTTTTTATTTTAAAGATACACCCTTCTCCAGCATGTCCATCGCCCTACAGTTTTCTGCCACTGTGAACAGAACTTATGAATTGATTTCCAGCCAAAATAGTCAAATTTTTGGCTCAGTGGGGGAAATTTATAAAATGTTCGCTTGTTAGTTTTTGCGAACTGATCCTTAAAATGTCCTTATTCCTTATTAGTGTTGTTAGTGTTGGTACTTATAAAGTAATCTAGTTACATTTATAAATGTGGTGACTGCAAAAAATAAGAACAGGTCAGACATGGCCTTAGATTTTTGGCAATAATTCTGTCACTAAATTGTCACAAATAGTGACATTTCTTTATAAATTCACTGAGCCACTTTTTACAAACTTCCTTACACCATTTTTCTTTTTTTTAAATGTACTACACGACGTTATGTCCTGAATACTTTTATGTATATCAAAAATCAGAGATGCTCAGCTAGGAACGAACCTGCAATACAAATTTGCAGGCTCAATAGGAATGGTGTCCTACCCAGGGTTCAATCTCTTTTAGCCCACTAGTGCCTTTCACAGAGAGGAAGTATCATATTGGTCCTGCCCTTATAGCAGTCCAACCACGAAATGCCAGGCAATTCCTCTCTGAACAAGAGAAGAAGCCAACCCCAGACGTACGTCTTGGCCTTGTTGGGCTTCGTCAGTGCAATCTCTTTTAGCCCACTAGTGCCTTTCACAGAGAGGAAATATCCTAAAGTGCAATCTCTTTTAGCCCGCTAGTGCCTTTCACAGAGAGGAACAATCTCTTTTAGCCCACTAGTGCCTTTCACAGAGAGGAAATTACCCTTGGGATTAGTCACTCCAAGGGTAATAGGATATTTCCTCTCTGTGAAAGGCACTAGTGGGCTAAAAGAGACTGCACCCTGGGTAGGACACCATTCCTATAGAGCCTGCAAATCTGTATTGCAGGTTCATTCCTAGTTGAGCGTCTCTGACTTTTGATATACCTATGCAAATTAACCTTGGGATTAGTCACCCCAGGGGTAATAGGGGGAATCCAGCATTGGACCCCTTGCTCACAGTGCTTAGACAGATCAGCTACACCTCACAGACGAGGCCCAACAAGGCAGAAATGTACGACTGGGGTTGGCTGCTTCTCTTGTACAGAGAGGAATTGCCTGGCATTTTACGATTGGACTGCTGTAAGGGCAGGACCAATATGATATGCTTTAGGATATTTCCTCTCTGTTAAAGGCACTAGTGGGCTAAAAGAGACTGCACCGTAGGTAGGACACCATTCCTATACAACCTGAAAATTTGTATTGAAGGTTCGTTCCTAGTTGAGCATCTCTGACTTTTGATATACTTAATACTTTTATAACTATCAGAGTCAATCTTACAGTCATTTTAATGCATCTTTTTGATCAACTCCACTTTTATAATATCCCCTAGTGTTCCTAATTTCTCATGGAAATACAACCTCCTGCAAACAAGACAAAAGTGCCCAAAGAACTAAATGAAGCCAGGGTAAGATCTGATTTGTGATCTATGATTTTTTATCTTCATAAACTAACTTTCTTATTTAATCACTTTAATCTCTGCTTGGGCACAGGTGGATAGTTAAGGGTTTTTAGTAATTTAGATTGGCCTAGCCATTCCCTATTTCTCCTCTATAAAACTGCATATTATGAAAACAATTTTGTACACCAGAATAAAGACAGAAAGGCTAGTGAACCCTCATTTGATGCAGTTGGTTATTTGCTTTTACTTTTCTATCTTTTCATCATAACTATAGTTGTTACGTATACTGAAGTGCAGTTAGGTCATACTTAAAAATGTAAGAAAAGTGACATATTGTTGTAGTAACTGTATAGTGTATCTCTCATCCCATACCAATGGAGTATCATTTTGCTCAGGAGACCTCAAGATAACTAACCTGATATGATATTCAATGGTTTCCAAAGATTCTGGTATCTTTGAAATGTTCTGTCTCTGAAAAAGCAATATTCTTGTACTTTTCAAAACTTTATTCATGTTGCGTCTAAAATGTAGAATGGTGCAAAATGTAAAAAAAAAAAAAAGAGGAAATAAAATGTTTTCTCTTTCATTTGGAATATTTTATGGGAAGACCTACGCGTAAAGCCATTAATTTAACTATTTTTAGAAATGTGATAAAGCATTAAAAGTGGGTCAACATGCTTTTGTTAGGACAGTAAAAAAACTAGTACCAAAGTTATTTGCATTTAAAGTGGAACTACCATGTCACAAAATGTTTAGCTTAACTAAGTCCCCTTCTGGCGACTAGCTGCTTAGTGGTGCCAGAATTATTGCCTGATTTAATAGATATATGCTTTATTCCCCAGCCGTCAGTAGCACGGAGCGCAGACATCTTGCCAGAATGACGTCCGCGCGCATACTCTGTCAGTCCCAGCCGGGTCTAGGAGGCGTTGCTAGGAGCCATTTGGCAACGGCTGGGACTGACAGCGCAGGCGCGCGGACGTCATTCTGGCAAGATGTCCGCTCTCCGTGCTACTGATGGCTGGGGAATAAAGCATATATCTATTAAATCAGGTAATAATTCTGGAGACTAGCGCTACTAAGCAGCTAGTCGCCAGAAGAGGACTTAGTTAAGCTAAACATTTTGTGACATGGTAGTTCTGCTTTAAATGTAAAAATCTACTTTTTTACCATATTGAAAAAAATACTTGGTATGTATGGGGTTTGCTGCAGAAGAAAAAAAGTGAAATTGTTGTTTCCCTATAAACAGCAACACCTGGGTGACACAAATCTGTAGCACAGGACAATCTCATCATGCATCAAAGAGGATGAGTTCAGTCTTAAGGGATAGTAATGTTTCAAAATGAAAGCAACTCCAATTAATCTTCATAATATTTGGGCCATGGAGAGTGTTATTTCAATACTGTCAGAGCTGTAGTTCAAGAGTAATTGAATTATATATTATGCCCCTCCCGCCCCTTTTACTGATGTAGCACTGCTCACCTCAGAACAGAAAGCTGGTGTACAGATGGATCGCAGAGAGGGACAATCTTACATTAGCATAAGGGAAAAACCTGAAAAACCTGTCAAGGGGGGCAGGGTTTTCATTGTTCTCACAGTAAGAAGATAGTCCCCTGCTGTTAGCTGTCTGGTCTCAAGAACAGATTCCACATGTGAGGGGAGGTGGCTTATAACTAGGTAAAAGGGGAGACAGGGGGATACTGTATCATTCAATTACTCTTGAATTACAACTTTGACAGTATTGAAATAACACTCTCCATGGCCCAAATACTATGAAGATTAATTGAAGCTGCTTTTTTTGAAACATTACCATCCCTTTAACCCCTTAGTGACAGCCGCGTTCGTACGCGGCTGTCACCTTAACGCCCGAGGAACATTTTTTTTTTGTATGCAAACGAGTCCGGAGTCTCTGAGCGGCGTGCAGCCGCACGGAGACCCGGACTTCCGTGACTTACCAGGTACGTCCTCTGTCACTAAGTGACAGTTTCTGCGGGACGTACCTGGTAAGTCATCTGTCGTTAAGGGGTTAAGGACCAGAGGGGTGTGCAACCTTTCTGGTCACTAAATAGTACATAAGATGAACTGTAGCAACTCAAGGACACACCAGCTGCACTATAGGAGAAAAAACGTCCAGTTCATTTAAATAGGAAGTTTAACTCCTTGAATGATATAGAGATCTGCAGTGAATAGAAGGGATTAAAATTCCCAATTATACAGGTGGAAATTTGGGATTTTTTATTTCTCCCCCTCAGGTGCAGTTGATTTGGTCTAAATTTACATAAGTTCTTCTGCCTGGAAGGATTTAGGGCTCAATCCCAATGTTGGAGTTAAAACCAAAGTGAAGAAAAAAAAGGCCTTTGAGAATTAACCAAAACCGGGTAACGTGAGATTCAAATCTCTGATATCCAGAAAGGCTAAAGCGCGATGGCCTACAAAACACAAGGAAACTACAAAACCTATGTTGCCTAAGATCTGTCCTCATCACTGTCGCAAAACACACGATAAATAACGTGCGATACATCCTAATCAAAGAAAGAAGCGAATGTCCAACATTACCTAGTGCCCCAGCCAATCACAGCACCCCAAAGTATCAAGTTCAGTCAAATAAACTATATATAGACCCAAAATAACCGATGCACCTTAGTCTGTGTTTCAAGTTCCATGATCTAGATCACAGGACCCAGGTGCGGAGGTTAGCGACAAGTGCGAGCTTAGAGAGGAACATTACACTACAGACAGAAGGAGATATTGGAGAGTGCATACACATAATACACTTTATCACGTATCTAATACACGCATTCAAACACAAACACACACAGGCCATTTTGTTTTTGTTAGTAAACCACATAAACTTTTACCTTTTTTTTTGACAGTGTGAGTCTGTGAGTGCAAGAGAGTGACACAGAGTGAGTGAGTGTGTGAGGGCCTGAGTAAGTGCCTGTGTGTGAGTGGGTGAGAGAAATGGAGAGGAGAGAGGGGTGGGGAGAGTAGGAGGAGAAGAGGAAGAGGAACAGGTGGGCATCCCCAGTCATGGTAGGGGAGGGAGGTCCCTGGGGAGGAGGGAGAGACACGCCAGAGTAGGCACACAGAGAGCAGGGCCAGAGCTGGCAGTTGGAGGGATACATCAGGGAGAGCACTCAGCACAGCCAGGGCCATCACAGGCAGGGCCTGAGAGCCAGAGCCAAGACTCTCAAAGAACCTCTGGGGGTGAGGAGGAGGACAGGGTGAGAGACCCCAAATTTACAGAGGATGAGAACCTCGTCCTGGTGGAGGCTGTCATCACAAGGGAAAGGATCCTGTTCCCTAGGGGGAAGGTTGTGGGCATGGGGGCCAAGAAGAATGCAGCATGTGGGTGCAGTGTTCAGCTACAGCCAGTCACTGGAAACTGTCATGAAAAGGTGGGCAGACTGCAAGGCCAAGGTAAAAAAGAAAATGGGACAAGAGACTCTGTATGCTGCCGGCACAGGGGGTGGTCCGTCCCTGTGCATGGACTACAGAGAGTGGGAGGAGGCAGTGCACAGGACCCTATCCGCAACAGAAGTACAGGGGATCCCGGGATGGAGTGACACCGGGGATTAAAGGAGCCTAAAGACAACTGGTAAGTGCATCAAGGCCTATATACATATCACACCAAACTGGACACCTACCATACATAGGTCAGCACACAGTGACACCTGAACACATGGACAGCATTCCACAGCACAATTCAGCAACACAGCTTGGAGGGACTTCATACAAGGACGGAATACTTGATAAACCCTGCCTGAATGGTAATGGTCATGTCTCTGTTGAAGCCCCTTCATGCTGTCTACAACAACATCATGCACAGCACAAAAACAATGCACACTGTCATGTGTCAGTCAAAGTTATATGTATCACAATGTCATACATAGAGTGACAAAGAGGTCAGCACACAACCCCTTGAGTGCCACAGGGATAAGCAATGCATTGTTTGACAATACACTGGCTAGTCCCCTGGCAATCAAAGGGTTATGGAAGATAGCAAGGCAGAGAAATTATGTGTGTTCTGGAGTATTGTTACTGAATGTCAGGCCTAGGTGTTGTACATGTATGTAGTTAGTCCAAGGTTCAGTTGTTCGCATCATATGTAGTCTGAAGGGTGTGGATGGCCAGGGGGCATTCACCGCCATTACCACTATGCAAGATATGTGTGATTCCCAAGGCTCAAGCATGCCAGGGGGGGACATTCACTAGGGTGGAAGAAAGAGGTGACAATGTGTACATGACAACTGCAGTGTTATCACTTCTGCAATCCCTGTATTAGTCTGTGGAGCCAATGCACTGAGATCTAAACAACCTGAGAAATATCAGTGCTTAGGTTCCATACCATAACATAGGAAAACGTAGAAGTAATCTCCAATCGTATAGCATAACCCCGCCCATGTTTGCTGTGTGTTTGGATTCTAGGTGTCCTGGGGTCTGTTTGATGTGTCCTCCAGCTGATTGGGTTGTTGGGTTCCACAGTGCATGTTTGTTGGTGTGCTTGCTGTGTCTGTTAGTGTTGCTGACATCATTGGTTGGACTCAGTGGTCATTGGTCATCATTGGTGTATTGATGTTTCCAGATGCCCTAATGTGTTTGCTGTTGAGGCCTAGGTGATGTACATGCAATGGGCTTGTATCACTCAAGGTGTGTTGGTCCAGTTTTGTTCACCACATGTATCCAGATGTATGGGGATGCCTTGCCATATTCACACCTCAGGATACCACGATGACTAAAGCTACACCACTGTAGGTTATATGAATCAATGTATTAGATCCTGTCAGGTTCAGCAATTAGTGTGTGATAGGGTGGTAACCAATGCATTGCAAAGCATTGCAATGGATACCATCCTGCCACTCAACGGTTCACATGTTAATGTCACAGTCTTGCAGCACTCCTGTCATAGCTCACATCACTAATCATATCATGTCGTTTTCCCACACATCATACATGCCTGCATATGCGGGGGACCCTGGGACAAGCTCCTCTGATGAGCCAACCACATCCCGGGCTCTACCACCACCACCACCATGTCAGCAGCAGCAGCTGGCCTACCAGGCCCCACCACCACCTCTGCAGCAACAGTAGCCAGTCTATCAGGCACCACCACCTCCTCTCCAGCAGCAGCAGCCGGCCTACCAGGCCCCACAACATCCTCTGCAGCAGCAGCATCCAGCCTACCAGGCCCCACCACAGGGGCGGGCTGGCCCGGGGAGCCTCTCTCTTATACAGTTCTGCCTATCTCCTTACATGCTGGCCTCCATAACTTTTAATGACTACTTAGGACCAGAGGTTTGTGCATTATAATGGGCTGCAAGCACCCCGGTACTTATAGGGTTAAGCAAGGCTTGCAGTGGCACCAGATGAGACATTCGTGCACTGCCTTCAGCCCAGCATAGATGTATCCAGTGAAATACCGTCTGCCATCACTAGGGGGTGACGTTGCAGTGATTCCACTGGATAAATCATGACTCAGGTGCCGTGGAAGCGTGGTGTGTCTAGTTTCTCCCTGTGTATGAGTAGCTGATCCTGAGAGAAGATTCAAAATTGTCCTGGCACCAGCCAAGTCTGCCCAACTTGAATTTTAGTCTGGTAAGAGAAACTCCTGGCTCAAACTGTAGTATATGCCATCTATATAATCCATATTTCATGAGTCTGTCTGGGTTCACTAATGGGCATGTTCAAGAGCAGAGGCAATTTAGTTACCAAATGTACCCCACTTGGCATATACTGTGGCATTTGTAAGTTACAAAGCTTTTGGGTACAGGGACATTTAGATAAATATCTGCAGTGACAAATTGCCCCCCAAATGTATGCCAAAGTGGGGCATCAGAGAGGGATCAGGGAAGCAATCTTGGTGCAGGAGTTGGGGGGGGCTGCTTTCCTGATACCCTTCTGATGCCCCAGTTAGGCATATATTATGACATTTGTGCTTTTAATATGCTGGGTGGAAGGGGAGGGCAGTGGGGCACTGTAGACATATTTTGGTTTGATTGCATGGGCTGGGGGGTTTGTAGCTGATGTTTGTTTCCCTTATCTCCCTCTGATGCCGCACTTTGACATATATTGTCAAATATTACAGTGCTTGGAGCACTTGACTACTTCGTCTGTAAATTTTCTATATACACCTGGGGATCCTGGTGTTAAATCGGAGAGCAGCACAGCAAGGGACTTACTGGACCTCTGTTTACCCCTCATCATTTCATCACTGTCATTTCATTTGCATTATCCATCTGCATGAACTTACAAGTGAAGGTTTGGTTTGGTCATAATAACATTTAACCAAATATTGTTCATCTCATTCCATCTCATCTCATCAATTAACAATACTAATAGACTTGTTTCTTCATATATTTCCCTGTGACTGTTGCTAACAATAATTTAGTGGTCGAACCACGCATTGTGCCATTTATGTTACATGTATGTCTGTCACTGTTTTTCTTACATTGTACAGTTCCGATTTTAAAGTGTCATCAATACTGGATGTTCTAGGTGAAGTGCTGTATACCAGTGCCGTTGATAGATCAAACAGATACTAATTTTACACATATCGTTTATTTTACTATATACATCTCTATTTGTCTAGCATTTACACTACTAAATATAATACATTAGAACAATACCCCTTACCCAGGAGAGCGCTTGGAATATATATTCTTCTTTGCTAAATGTTACAGTTAGAATGCTTTGGGTGGGCAGTGGGGCACTGAATACACATATTTGAATGCCACTGTTTGAGTGGAGGGTGGTGTGGCTGCTATTGACTGCTTCTCTGATCCCTCCTAAAGCATTCTCAAATATCACAATATATGCCTACGTGGGACAGAGGGGTACATCTTCCAGCAATGGGTCACCTGGCCCTTGTCAATAATTGAATCCCCGCCAGAATTTTATTTATTTTGATTTACTGACCTTATGAGAACATGAAGATGGGGGGATCACATACTGTATATAGCTGGGATATGAGGACAGTTCTAACCTAATTGGGAGGCTTTGAATTTCACAGTGTGTACAGTACAATGTTTTTGCAGTATTTTTCCATGTTACCCCTTTAACCTTTTGAGTGCCAGAGGGGTGCACAATGCATTGCAAAGCAATGCATTTTGTACCCCTCTGGCATTCAAAGGTTTAAAGACCAGAATATAATGCAAAGCATTGTGAAACAATTCATAGCCCACCACTCTGGTCACCAAAGTTAAAGGGATAGTAATACTTTGTTCTATCTTTATTTTATTTTGTAGGCATTAAAAAAACATGAAGAACGATATAAGTCTTATCTCTCAAACCTTTATGGTTTAAGAGATATTCACAAGCAAAGTTTCCCCCTCCCGCCCCTTTTACCTAGTGTAAGCCATCTCTTCTCAGATGTGAATCTGGTTGTAAGACCAGACAGATAACAGAAGGGATACACATAAGGTTAGACCGCTCTAGCAGACCAAAGTGTAGCACATATCATATCAATGTAGCGAGTTTTAAAGGAATGTTGCAATATGTTGGATACTTCACTCACCCCGTCGTGCGGATGCTCACCTCCTTGCTTAGTGATCCAACTAACGCCAGGCCTCAACCTTGGAACCGGTGCCGGAACCGAGGAGATCCACTCCTCTAATCAATATCGAGCAAAAAAAGAAACAAAAAGGTCCGCACTCGCTAGCATATAAAAATAAAACATGAATGCTTTATTGGAAAGTGATTAAAAACATCCGGACATAAACAAGACAAAAATAGCCCACGATAACAACCTAACGCGTTTCGGACCTTAACGGTCCTTATTCATAGGTAAAAATGGCAGGCATTCACACCCCTTAAATATACAAGTGATCCCATAAGCCTCCTGCCTATTAAAGAGACACACACGCTAAAAACATCCATACAATCGTATGTATCGATACCAAGTGTGAAACACTAAAGCATCACGTGGGGTTAAAGTATCTAGTACACATGTATATTCTCTTCTTTTTCTTCCCATATGTTCTAAATAAATCAAATTGGACCATCAAAAGAAAATACTTCTGATACTACAATCAAGAATCAGATCCAACTCCCATAAACTAAATACCAAACTTAACCCATGGAGTGCAGAGATAAATCCCCTAGTAAAACAGACTCAGGTCCCATTCCGCATTCAAACCATGAGGAATCCTGGTATCTAATCGGTGTATCCAGTACATCTCTCGCTTGCCCAAACGGTGCAAAATATTACCACCTCTGGGATGTCTGGTTACCCTTTCGATACCAAGAAATCCAAAATTGGTTAATCCTGCATCATGTGACATGAAATGTCTCGCCACTGGGGATCTCATATCTGAATTCTCCACGGCATTAAGATGTTCCCTAATACGTTCTTTCAGCGGACGAACCGTGCGTCTGACATACTGTTTAGAGCATTCTTTACAACATATTAAATACACAACCCCAGATGTGTTGCAATTAATAAAACTTTTTATGACAAATTCCATATTGCCCACTGAATTATAAAATTATTTTGAAGTTATTACATAATTGCAACACTTACATCTTCCTCCACATCTGTGAAAGCCCTTTGTATCCAACCATGTTCCAACATTATGTTTCTTCCACAAAAACATACTTGGAGACAAATACCTCCCCAAAGTTGGTGCCTTTCTACTGGTGAATCTACAACCATTGTCCAATATATCTTTAACTATTTCATCACCATATAGTATTGGAAAAAGACTCTTAATGATGCCACACACTTGTTTAAACTCTAAACTATATTCTGTAACAAATGTCAATGGAATCTTATCACGCATCCCTTTACCGTGTCCAAATAGTCTATTTTTCTTAAAAGATTTATCTATCAAACTCCTACGGTTCATATGCTCCACAGAATGTCTAGCCTTGTTTATAACATTATCCGAAAAAACCCTAGTTCTTGATCTTTCTGACAATAGACCAGCCTGCTTAGTATAGGAGTCATAATCGCTGCATATCCTTTTTAAGCGAATGAATTGGCCTTTTGGTATATTATCAATAAGATGTCTAGGATGGCAACTATCGGATCTTAGCAAAACATTACCAGCTGAATCTTTATGAAAAACATCAATATTCACCCGTTAAGAAGTTTCATTTCCAGTAAGTTTTAAATCTAAATATTGTATAGTATGCTTCCTTAAAGTATATGTGAAACGCAGACCACATTCATTAGTATTAAGATAACCCATGAACTTTTCCGCCTGTGAATCATTTCCACTCCAAACAAACATAAGGTCATCTATATACCTATAGAACAAAACTATAAAAGGTCTGAAGGGATTACCCTCACCAAAGACATGGATACGCTCCCACCAACCTACAAAGAGGTTGGCAAACGAAGGGGCAAATTTTGCCCCCATTGCGGCTCCACGCTTCTGAAGGTAAAAAATCCCATCAAACATAAAATAGTTGTGCCGCAAAAGATAAACAATAGCATCAACAATAAAAACCTTCAATTCACTGGAATAGTTGCTCTGATAATCCAAAAAATATTTTATAGCTTGGACTCCCAAATCCTGTGGTATGCTTGAATAAAGCGAAACAACATCTACAGTCAACCACATATACTGAGGCAACCACTGTACATCCTCCATTATGCTCAAAACATGAGTGGTATCCCTCAAATACGTGGGTAGCTGCAGAACAAGGGGTTGTAAATATTGGTCCACCAAATTCGAGAGATTCTCGTTCAGGGATCCAATGCCTGAAACTATGGGTCTGCCCACTGGCTGAACCAAAGATTTATGGATCTTAGGTAAATGATGGAAGATCGGTATAACCGGATCCTCCACATATACAAAATCTGCTTCTCTCTTGGTAAGACAGCCAGTGGACAGACCCTGATCTACAAGTTCCTTCAAATGTCTCTTGTACTCCAAAGTAGGATCTCTCTTTAGAGGAACATAGGTATCCATATCCGAGAGCTGTCTAATTGCTTCCCCATGGTAATACTCCTTGTCCAAAACAACTATATTGCCCCCTTTGTCAGAGTTCCGAATGACAATGCTATCATCAGACTGTAATGATTTCAAAGCCTGGAACTCTGCTTTGGTGAGGTTCTTTTGTTCTGGTTGAGAATTAGTACAAGTCCTATGGGAAAGCTTAGTCAGCTCACGTTCCACAGTCCTCTGAAAAACATCTATACTACTTCCTCTAAAGTGGACTGGGTAAAAATTGGAAGTTGATCCAAGATTTATCCGAGATCTCTGTATATCACCATTAGTACTTCCTTCATAAGACAATTGTTGCATGTCTAATAACACACATTGCTCATTAAAAGACCATATATTCCTTTTCACTGGAGACTCTGTAATCATACTATCTCTTCCAGAGTCCCCATTTTCAGCTTCCATAATGGAAACTTCCTCACCCTGATTGGAAACACCTCCCAAAGATGTTTTCATCCTTGGATGATAATATTTCCGGACAGTAAGATTTCTAACAAATTTATTAACATCCAACAAGGTATTGAATAACCGCATGTGACTCGTAGGAGAGAAATTAAGTCCTTTTGACAACAATCTTAGATCATCTTGACTCAAATTTCTCTTAGACAAATTAATCACATTAAGATTTAGGTTTGTCTCTTGTTTTTGTTCCTGGCATTTGTATGGGATCTGGTATGTCTGATGTTTATGTTTGACGCCTCCCCTTCTTGTACATTTAAAGTCATTCCTCCCCTTGCTTGTCTCAGATGTCTGCCTCTTGTACCATTTTTTGGGGGTAACTCTACATTTAAAGGGGTAGGATTCAGATTCATTTGTTCACCATTACTCAAAATCCCTGAATTAGCACTGGAACACGATGGTACAGAGACGCCAGATGTATTCCCCTCATCAGTATCAATATCAGATGTGTCCCACTCTTGATCCGAAAAATTAACCCTCTTGTTTTTCATGATAGATTTCCTCTGATTTCTAGGTCTTTTTGGAACATCCACATCTCTCCAATTATAAACCTTATCTGTTTCATAGTCCATTTTATCCCTAATAAACTTCAACCTCTTAAATTCAGAAATGGAAGCTTCCAATTTTTCCACATTCTTTTGTAACTTTTTATCCAATTCCTGAAATACAGTTGAAGACGCTAAGGGTAAAAGTTGTGACTGTAAATTTTTGATCTCCGATTGTGCAGTTACCAACAAGCCCCTTTTGTGCTCTATGATTAACGCCATCAACTTCAGAGAGCAAGTGGTTAACTCAAAGTTCCATTTTTCGATAAATGTGCTATCTGATACTGAAAAAGAAGGACATTTCTTAATACGAAGACCCCTCGGTATTCTTTGTACTTTAATATAATTATCCAAAGTGTTAATATCCCACCATAGGTAGGCTTCCTTCGTCATAGTTTTATCCAATTGATTAAAGACATCCTTCAAATTCGTGTCTGTATGTAACACAGTATCCGATTGTAGACTAAATACTTTATCCAAAATGGATCTACGAATGTCTGTTTCTGTATCTCTCAAACAGAAGCTTGAGACCGCCCCTTCGTTTGCCAACCTCTTTGTAGGTTGGTGGGAGCGTATCCATGTCTTTGGTGAGGGTAATCCCTTCAGACCTTTTATAGTTTTGTTCTATAGGTATATAGATGACCTTATGTTTGTTTGGAGTGGAAATGATTCACAGGCGGAAAAGTTCATGGGTTATCTTAATACTAATGAATGTGGTCTGCGTTTCACATATACTTTAAGGAAGCATACTATACAATATTTAGATTTAAAACTTACTGGAAATGAAACTTCTTAACGGGTGAATATTGATGTTTTTCATAAAGATTCAGCTGGTAATGTTTTGCTAAGATCCGATAGTTGCCATCCTAGACATCTTATTGATAATATACCAAAAGGCCAATTCATTCGCTTAAAAAGGATATGCAGCGATTATGACTCCTATACTAAGCAGGCTGGTCTATTGTCAGAAAGATCAAGAACTAGGGTTTTTTCGGATAATGTTATAAACAAGGCTAGACATTCTGTGGAGCATATGAACCGTAGGAGTTTGATAGATAAATCTTTTAAGAAAAATAGACTCTTTGGACACGGTAAAGGGATGCGTGATAAGATTCCATTGACATTTGTTACAGAATATAGTTTAGAGTTTAAACAAGTGTGTGGCATCATTAAGAGTCTTTTTCCAATACTATATGGTGATGAAATAGTTAAAGATATATTGGACAATGGTTGTAGATTCACCAGTAGAAAGGCACCAACTTTGGGGAGGTATTTGTCTCCAAGTATGTTTTTGTGGAAGAAACATAATGTTGGAACATGGTTGGATACAAAGGGCTTTCACAGATGTGGAGGAAGATGTAAGTGTTGCAATTATGTAATAACTTCAAAATAATTTTATAATTCAGTGGGCAATATGGAATTTGTCATAAAAAGTTTTATTAATTGCAACACATCTGGGGTTGTGTATTTAATATGTTGTAAAGAATGCTCTAAACAGTATGTCGGACGCACGGTTCGTCCGCTGAAAGAACGTATTAGGGAACATCTTAATGCCGTGGAGAATTCAGATATGAGATCCCCAGTGGCGAGACATTTCATGTCACATGATGCAGGATTAACCAATTTTGGATTTCTTGGTATCGAAAGGGTAACCAGACATCCCAGAGGTGGTAATATTTTGCACCGTTTGGGCAAGCGAGAGATGTACTGGATACACCGATTAGATACCAGGATTCCTCATGGTTTGAATGCGGAATGGGACCTGAGTCTGTTTTACTAGGGGATTTATCTCTGCACTCCATGGGTTAAGTTTGGTATTTAGTTTATGGGAGTTGGATCTGATTCTTGATTGTAGTATCAGAAGTATTTTCTTTTGATGGTCCAATTTGATTTATTTAGAACATATGGGAAGAAAAAGAAGAGAATATACATGTGTACTAGATACTTTAACCCCACGTGATGCTTTAGTGTTTCACACTTGGTATCGATACATACGATTGTATGGATGTTTTTAGCGTGTGTGTCTCTTTAATAGGCAGGAGGCTTATGGGATCACTTGTATATTTAAGGGGTGTGAATGCCTGCCATTTTTACCTATGAATAAGGACCGTTAAGGTCCGAAACGCGTTAGGTTGTTATCGTGGGCTATTTTTGTCTTGTTTATGTCCGGATGTTTTTAATCACTTTCCAATAAAGCATTCATGTTTTATTTTTATATGCTAGCGAGTGCGGACCTTTTTGTTTCTTTTTTTGCTAGATAACAGAAGGGGACAATCTTCTTTATATGAAAACAATGAAAGCCCTTCCCCCTTTAACAAGTTTTTCAGCTTTTTCCCTTATCTTAATTGAAAATTGTCCCTCTCTGAAGTCTACCTGGGCACCTCGCTTCTGATCTGGCTGAACAGGGGGGGGGATACTTTGCTTGTGAATATCTCTTAAACCATAAAGGTTTTAGAGATATGACTTATATCGTTCTTCATGTTTTTTTAATGCCTACAAAATAAAATAAAGATAAAATGAAGTATTACTATCCCTTTAAATCTTCTTCACATTGTTCCTTTTTGCCATACAGAGATTGCATAACTTTTAAGAGAGAGAGAATCTCAGAAGAACAGGAAGGAGATTCACTAAGATGTGATAACGAGGAGATGAGGGGGTAGATTCACTACGGCGTGACAAAGAGGTGACAAATCACAGATAACCTTTCCAGTGATATCACTTCTCCAGTTCCTACATTTTTCTATAGATTCTATGCACTAAGATCTCCAAAAATAGAGAAATCATAGTGCATTGACTCCACAAAATAACATAGGAATTGGAGAAGTGATATTAATGGAGAAATCATCTCCACCTTTTCACCTCTTTATCACACCGTAGTGAATCTACCCCAACGTCTCCAGTGTTATAAACTCTCCAATTCCTATATTATTCTATGGAACCCATGCACTAAGATCTCAGAAGTTGAAGGCTTTAGTGCATAGGTTGCATAAAATAACATTGGAATTGGAGAGTATCACACCTAAAAAGTTATCTCCACTTTATCACCTCTGTATCATATCTTAGTGCATAAACCCTCTAGAGCAACTCTCGAGCAAACCAGATGTAAGATAGGGGGCAAATTCATTTATTATGGATTTTAACCTCTTGGTTACTGAACTGAACCCCAACACATTATTTGGCAAAGTGTTGGAGAGCACTGTATCATTCAGAGGGTTAATAGCTACAATTTAATGGATAGTAACACACACACATATATTATGGACAGCTCTGGTCAGTTGATCATAAATATCCATAGGATGGTGTAGCAACAGCTCCACTGTAAAAATACAGGCCATTGAGATAAAGAACCTAAAAAATTCAAGTTTGAGTTGCAATAACTTTTGAATAAAAATACCTCTCATTAGTTGTTCCCTTATTTTACTTAGAAGGATAAGCCCTAAAATATTATAATATATAGTAAAATAAGGGTACCACTAATGAGAGGTGTTTATATTCAAAAGTTATTGCAGCACAAACTTGAATTTTTTTAGGTGCTGTATCTCAATGGCCTGTATTTTTACAGTGGCGCTGTTGCTACACCATCCTATGGAAATTTATGGTCAACTGACCAGAGCTGTATATAAGATCGTGTAGCAACAGTGCCACTGTAAAAATACAGGCCAATGAGATGCTGAACTTAAATTCAGATTTGAACTGCAATAACTTTTGAATAAAACTCTTCTCAGCAGTGAGAAGACAATTTACTCAAAGGGGGTAAACCCTACAAGATATATATTTTTTACATATGAAGTGTTACTATGCCTGTAAATAATTTTTATATTTTCCCCATGGTACCGTTGGTTTTCTCAAGAATCTCTCTAGTTCATCTTAATACATCAGCCTAAGAGGCTGCATTATAGGTGCATACCTCCCAACATTTCTAATGTCCAAAGAGGGACACTTTTGTTTTAGTAGGTGTGCTGGTGGGTGGGGAATCACTCAGAATTTTTAGGGTATTTAATGACTTATTATATATTATACACACATGACTCTAGGCAAAGCGGGTTGGGCACCCTGAGGCCCACCCACTGTTAGTGAAATACACCTGTACTTATCCCGAGCCAGTTATTTTATTGAGAATGATGATTTTTGTAGTCTAACAACATAGTAGTAGCAGCAATTGAAGCACCCTCCTCCATCCTTCCTGCCATACTCTTCCCCTGCCATGTTCTTCCCCCTTTATTCCCATAGACAATGTTTGTCATTACTGCTCCTACCTACCTAATCTCTTTTACTGTCTATTTCCTTCCTATTTCCCTCTCTCTACCTGCTGTTACTCTATAAACCAGCATAGGGTATGTCGACCTACTGGCTTGTAGTTTGCCTGGTTTGTAGAATAACAGCAGGGAAGCACGGAGACATTGGACAATGGTAAGGAAAGAGGCAGTAAAAGAGCGTGGCAGGAAACATGGGGGTGGCATAAAGGGATGACCTAGGAAATCTGCAGTGGATATAAAAAAGATGAGTGTGGGGGGGTTAAGCTGCACTGATCAAAATGTAGTTGGTGATGAGCTATTGGTTCCATGCTGGTAGTAGTTCTGATGTTAGCATAACTAGCAAACAAAGTAGAACTCCTGTCACTAGGCACCCCTGCTGTACAGAATGCAAAATTCCTGATTCAGTTATTTTTTAGATTGCAGTACTGTCCTATGAATTAATTCATCTGTAGATTGTAAGCTCTAGGCATTATTTATGAGCATCAAATACAATTATCAACAATGGAAAAGACAACTGGTGGGCCAAGTTATCACTATTGTACCATTTCAGTTTTATGTCCTGTGGTATCACTAGCACAATTCCATTTCAGTTGTAAGCTCTGTAGTATCACTTGCCTTACTTTACAACATTAATGCCAGTAATAAATTAACAAAAAGGGGGTGAGTGGGAACGGTGGGCTGAAGCGATAGAAATGGGCCACTTGCCCCCCAGGCCAAAAGTTGCCAGCCCTCCCCCGCCCCACCACCACTTCTGGAGCAGCAGCCAACCTACCAGGCACCACCACCACTGACAGGTAGGCATTGGATGCCGGGAACAGTGGCCATGCCACTGCATGCAGGATATGGGCCAACACCCAAGCCACAGGAACACATGTGGCAGGAGGACACCCAGGGGTCCACATTTCAATTGCCCCTGAAGTATGAACATATGGGGCTCACAGGGGAGCCACAATGCCCACAGGCAAGGGAGGTTTTCACCCCGCCACCACCACCCTCACCACCAATGCACTCTGGGGGATCCCAGGGAAGTAAAGGGGCAATCCTAGACCTGGAGATGTCCTCACAGTTCCTCCAGGGAGGCCCTTCTTCCTTGAGGGTTACCAGGCTTCTCCACTACTGTCACCCAAATCTCCACTGCCTGAGAGGGAGCCAAATGCCATACACATAGCATCCCCACCACCGGCCTCTACTCCCTCAACAACACACACAAATACTGTGATCCTGGATCAGGAGTGTGTGGCACTTCAGAGGATGCAACTCCAGGTGGCCAGGAGGTGCGCTCGGTCCCTGAACAGGCTGGAGAACCATATAGCCCACATTCTGGCCTGCATGAGGACAATGGGGGCCCAGCAGTTGACCCTGACTAACCACCTGGTCACCTATACCAATCCGATGTTAGATGTGATGGGCCAGGTGGTAGTCGAAATGCGGGAGTCCAACAGGTTGGAGAACCTGTGCCAGGCCCAGGCTTCCAATGAGGGTTCCATTGCCACAACCCCTGCCAGCACTCCACCACCCCAGCCACCACCCACAGCCTCCAGACCCACTAGGGTCTCATGCCGTAGTGTGCAGGAAGCCACCCCTGCAGCCCCGCCCAAAGCACCACCCAAGAAAAAAAAATAACCCCCTAAGTCTATTCGTCCCAAAATAAAAGGGCACTTGTTTATTCCACTCATGTCCATGTCTTTTTGTAATCCAAACTGGTTAGTGGCAGAGTTGTCTCCAATGCACTGCAAAGCTATGCAGTGAACACAACTCATGCACATCTAACATGGGTGTAAGGTAGTAAACAACAGGAGGGCACATACACTGTGGCAGAGTTGTCTCCAATGCATTGCAAAGCTATGCAGTGAATACAACTCATGCACATTCAATGGTGTCTTAGGGTGTCGCAGTATTGGTGAGCATGCACATCACATACAGACACTTTTGTCCAGGTTCCAATCACAGACCACACAGTACAGCCACACGACATCAGGAGTTCCATGATGTGATTTGAAAGTGACCATACCCCTGATGGATAGATCATGGAATCCAAGACATGGGGCCGGTTCCAAATGCAGGAGATGATTGCTACATCATAAGTGAATGCCTTTTTGAGGTCCATGTGGATATACGGAGATGATAGCAGCAGGGATACAGTAAGCACCTGCATCTGAATTCAACGCAAGATCTGAATGACAACATTGATGCTGGAATGGTAATCAATTGAGCATGGCAATTACAGATGCTCATTGTTTGGGATTCCCAGATGTGCTCGTCATGGAAGTGGAATCAACGTGTGCCCAGGACATACCTGAAGACAAGACTTGAAACAACACTCCAAACAAAACAGTCATGATATTGGTGAACCATCATCATAGGTGTGAGTGCCAGAGGGATACACAACACATAGCTCATCAATGCGTTGATGATCTCTTGAGCACTCAACGGGTTAACAGTTGATATTGTACAAGTACTACACCATACATTGCTTGTCCATGTTTTGTCTAGCCATCATGTAGCCAGGGGTTTCTAATCAAGAGGATGGCAAACGGACATAAGCATGTGTGACTTGGGCACTGGGCATACATACCTCCTCAGTATGTGAATCAAGACCCATGAGATGGATCCTCTGTTTCATGGGTCTTGGTTCACATACTGCGGCGGTGTGTGGTCTGGGTTCATGTCAAATGTACATATTTCTGCTTGCCATCCCCTTGTTTATTACCCCTTTTCGTCATGAGTGCTAGACAACACATTGCCAAACACTGGAGTGACATTGTCAGTGTGCTACAGACACACATGAACAGGTCCTCATGTTTGGCCTTGCAGCCTGACTCACAGCTTGTTATCTCTACACTGCAGCAAACACCAACACAACATGAGCACACATGCTGATTCCATAAGCCTTTCAACCCTTTGGGTGCCAGAGGGGTACTCAACACATTGCTTTTCAATGTATTGCTTACCCCTCTGGCACTCACAGGGTTAACCCATGATATTCGAGGGTGGAATCCAATGCATAGCATGTCATTGTACTGAATATCCTCTATGACTCCAAGGATTGCAGGGGGCTTATGGAAATGGTCCACTTAATTGAAGTCTTGCATCAGTTCAGGTTGGGTTATGTTGTACGTGGCCAATTTGTTGTCCCATTGACATGGACACACATGCTTTTTACCCACAGGTGACGTAGTCTCTGATGAGCTTGGTTCACATCTGCATCACAACACAGGTATGCACATCTTCATCAATGGTGACAGAGACATCCATGGTCTATTACAGCTTCCCATCAGCAATATGTGTCATGGTCACACTCCATGATCATGTCACATGCTTTACCAGATGCATATTTTGGAGTGCCCCATGACTGATCCAGTCAATGAAAGCTGGCTTAGAGCAGGCTACAGGGGCGATCTGTGGCATTCCTGGTCCTGACGTGTGCCTTGTTAAAGCTCTCTTGCACGTGTGTATGAGGATTGCCTATTGGTTTGAGCAGCCACAACTTTCACCCGTAGCCAGCACCACCTATGGACAATAAGTGGCATGCTGACATGGGAATACGATGTTAACTGGATGATGTATATCAGGTCAGTGTTTGTTGGTGTGTCTACGGTTGGAGGTGTGGTTTCTTGTACCTGTATGTACCTGTCAGGTGTGTGCGTGTGATGTTGTGGAGTGCATATTGTGTCTCCATTGGCTGGTGCGGTTGACTAGGTAAGCCTGCTTTGTTTTGTGAGTGACAGGTGTGATTGTTGTGTTGTTTTGTTCAGGGATGTGTTGTGATGGCTTACGTTGTGTTGTTTTGTGTCCCCCTGTCTCTGTACGGTTGCAGGGTTCTTGTTTGTCTGTGACTTGTTTGTATGGTGTAGGCCAGTGGTTCACAACCAGGGTGTCATAGCATGTTGGTGTGCCATGTGCACCAGCTCAGGGTGCCTCACTTGTCCCATGATGCTATTTTCTGCATAACTAACATTCATTTTACACATTTTGGAGATATGTGTTTATGGGATATACTATGCACTATATTATCCTCACTGTCATTGGCACTGTGAGACTTAATGGTAACTATATTTTAATTTCTTGTTGGGGATTTCCTTGTGACTTCAAGGGGTGCCCTGGAGCATCCAGCTTGCATGTTAGGGGTGTCTTGGATGGAGGGATTGTGAACCACTGGTATGGGCCTTGTTGGTGTGTATGCTTGGTATTGCAGGGGTTAATATTTGACCTCTGTATGCTTGGGTTATGTACTTGAAGGACTTGCTTCTCTGTTTTGTTTTCCTCTACGGTGGTTTATTACGGTTGTGTGTTGTGCAGCTGAAAAAATGGGTTTTAGATTTCTGGCAGAAAATGTTGCAATTTAACTCTCATTGTCCCTACTGCAAACAATTGAATGGCTCTGGGGTTATCTTTCACATTGGCCTTAATGGGCGACATTTTGATATTTTGACGACGACCGTCATGTTTTCAGAACTGCCGTTAGTTTTTTTTTGTGCAGACATTTGCATTGCATACTTGACTTGCATACTCGCCAATTTTTTCTGCTGACGCCAACATTTGGATCGAGCCCTTAATGTGTTGGATACCCTTCTGGCACTCAATGGCCTAGATTCACTAAAGGTCGATGCTGTGGCGATATGATCTTTTCGATGTGTTCGAAATATTCACAAAAATGTTTGGATGCAAAGGGAGGGGTGGAGAAGGTCCCTATTAACATACAGGATTGTCGAAGTGTTGTTGATGTGGAAGGGATAGCCTCCCTTCACACATCTCCAACACTATGACAATTCTGAAGTTGAAGAGCATTCTCTCTGCTTCCCTACTTGGCCAGTAGGGGAATAAAGTGAATGCTTTCAGCACCATGGGCAGCATTGAGTGCCATAGGGATGTGCATTGCTCACCCCTGTGGCACTCAAAGGGTTAAAAAAATAGTACACCAAGCACTACACAATTAGCCCCTTAGCTATGTATCATATATTATACATGTTGAGCACTCCTAGGAGAACAAGACTGGGGGTCATGCAGCAGGTCAAATTACAAAGGGGGAAGTTAGTATGTCAAAGGAGAGCACTCTATGTCAAACTACAAAGGAGGGGCTAGTGTGTCAGAGGGGGGCACACTATGTCTGATTTCTAACATTTTGTGCAGCATGGGGAACAATACCATTGTGTGTTAGCCCCATATACACTTCCTGACACCCCGAGCCTTCTACCATTGTCCAGACAGTGTCCATGTGGAATTGTGGCTAGTAGGGGCAAAGGTAAAAGACTGGAAAGGGTCAGACAGTGTACATGAGGATCTGTGGTTACCAGTGGTCAAGGGAACTAGTCTGGGGGCCACGACTTCAGAACTGTTGTAATGTTGGAGATGTGTGAAGGGAGGAAATCCCTTCCACAATGACAAAAGTTCACAGCCCTCCCTGCTTATGATTGTTTGAAGGCTGTTACTGCATAGAAAAGTACAGGGAGATCCCAACTTCTCCAACCTCAGGTAGGTGAAGTTGAGACTGTGAAATCTAACAGCAGAGGCTGCTATCGGAGTTTAGTGCAGTGTTTTGAATGTCACATTAACATATCAACACACCCCCTTGCATACAAAACTGTCTCATTATTCAGCATTTCCATATGGAAATGAGTCATTATGCTTAATTTCCAAATGGAAACAGGCCATTGTCGATGTGATGAATGAAAATTCGTGAACCCGTTGGATGTATGTTGATGTGGGCATATTTTTGTTGGAGTAATGGTGATGTCGTAGACACTTTAGTGAATACCATCAATGTGCCTTCGACACTGCTCCGACAGGACATCAACATTTCCAGCCCTCTTTGAACTTTAGTGAATCTAGGCCAACGGGTTTATCAACTTGCATTAATAAGCAACACTTTGGTCCACATGTAAAAGAATGGAGCAATTCCAGAACAAACAACCTGCTACTCTAATTTCCACTTATTTAATTTGAGATGTTTAACTTGGTTTTGATCATTCTAGCAGTCAGGGTTTGAAAATCATCCTCCCCAGTTCAGCTGGCTAATGCTTTTTGGTGGACACTTATTTTTACATTGCTCATAGTATTTAGACATGCCGTGTATGAATATGTAAATGAAAGGAATGCTTAGATTTCCTTTGCCATTCTTTCACTAACACAGCAATCATATACTTTTGCATGTGATGTGCTGCTATTTTTGATGCAAAAAATGTAAATAGTGGTATTACTTAAACTACATTGTCAATACCTGGGAACACTCCATATCTGCTCTTGTTTTCAGGGTGAATGGTTATGTTTTAATTATCATGTGTTTGGCGACAGAGGATGATTCTCTGGTTTAGTGAGCTCCCCAATAACCTGCTTAGTTCACATCCCATTCTGCCCTCTCCCCACGGTCTTTGTCCTACTCCCTGCCATTTCAAGGCAAACCCTGCCTTGTCTCCTCCAAATCCTGTGCAAATCTGATAAGTCTTTCCCATATCATGATGAAAATTGCATTATCTGGATACACCCAACCCCAGCCCTTCCTGGTATTTGGGCTGGAGACAAGAGGGTTTCAAGGTATTTTTGTAAAGACCAAGTGCAGCAATTCTGGAGTAAGCCAACTATACCACAAGGGACAAATATAATGCAACCAAATTCTCAAATGTGGTTTTTAACCCCTGGAATGCTAACAAGGTCTCCAATTCATTGCTTTGCAATACTTTGGAAACCTTCCTATCAGTCAAGGGGTTAAATTCCTCATTTAGTTGAATGGGAATTTTTATTGCCCCCCCTACGATGAAGTAGGTACGTTCCACAATTTCTGCAGTATGTCTCTATAAGTAAGGCCCACTGAGTGCTTCAGGTTCTAGAATTGTACCTTCTAATGCATTCCTATCTATTTCCTCTTCATATCCTCACAGTGCTACAAACCTTCAGGACTTGGTAGCTGACGCCCCCGATATAGGTCCGTAAGGAAAAGACTGTTAATCAGAGTGGATTTTCCAAGACCAGATTCCCCTGTAAATATAATTTGATAACAGAAAGTCACCAGACGCTATATATACATATACAGTTACCATAGCCACCTAGGCACACACCCGGATAGAGCGACAATTTTATTTGTAGTTGTGCTTTTTCCAATCTCTGACAGAACGTAACTCATTGGATTCTAGAGATGTCTCCGATGCACCAGGGATGGCTTTGTCAGAAAATAAAATTGGGGGTTTATGTAGTAAGGCAAGGTTAGTCAACCTTTGGACCTCTAGCTGTTGGAAATTACAATGCCCATGAACCCAACCAGCCAACCAGTTACCTCTGAGGTTAAATAAAGGCAAGATGAACTCTTCAGCTCGATAAACTCTCTACTCTCTTTTATTCTATCAGTCCCCTTTTTCAGGTTGGATGGAACTTGGCACATAGGTTCCTTAGAATAAAAATTAGATAGTTCATCTCTACATTTTCTCACTTTAGTGTATAACCTCAATGGATTTCTTCAATTTCTGGGTGATATTTAATTAAAATGTCATTACATAGCAAATTTGCATATTTGGGAGAGTTTGAACTTAAAATTATTTGCGGAGGTTCCATGTTTTTGTGGTTTTGTTATGTGGCAGTAACCATAGTTCTCCATAGACAATGATAAAAGCAGCTCGATTATAAAATTAAATGGACAAAACAATGTAAATGCAGACTTCTAAAATGCAATTTTGACTTTAATATATTATAAGAGGATTTTAGTCTTACCTGTTAAATCCTTTTCTCTTAGTCCATACAGGTTACTGGTAACTCTGAGTAGGCGATCCGCCACTTTAAGTAGGCAGGAACAATTCTAGAATTGATTGCAGGGGGTGGAGCCTACCTTCCCTCCTTGGCTGCAGCTAGCCAACCAGCTCCAGAAAGATTTGAGACACTAACTATTGACTAGATAGTGAAGGGAAAGAAGACTCCTGTGAGCATGACCCCGAAGGACCCCAGCAGTCTCCCACAGGAGAGCCAAGCATGGTCACTTGACAGGGTGGGAGACCAGTATCGACTAAGAGAAAAGGATTTAACAGGTAAGACTAAAATCCTCTTTTCTCTGTCGTCCAATACAGGTTACTGGTAACTCTGGGAAGTCCAACCATTGAGTTTCCCAGAGGCGGGAAGTAAGAAAAGGACCAGGCGCAAGGCTCCCAAAGTCACCAGTGCAGATATGAACCATCAGATCAGTGATAGCCCAACAAAAACAACTGAAGTGTCAACGGACACTGAACAGGGGTAACAACACCCCAAGAACTGTTACACAGCACAATGAACTACAGCCAACAGGGCTCAAAAGTGAAGGAAGCACAAAGAACCGAAGGAAATCCTAGAGAGGTAAAACTGCCTCCAGGATTTTCCTCCCAAAGCTGGTGTCAGCTGATGCCAGCACATTAACACGGTAATGCTTCGAAAAAGTGTGTACAGATGACCAAGTGGCCGCCTTGCACAACTGATCAGCAGAAGCCTGATTCTTGTAAGCCCAAGAGGCCCCAATAGATCTTGTAGAATGAGCCATGACCCTGAAAGGGAACAGGCTTCTTCCTCAGCTCATAAGCCTTACGAATAGTGAACTTGATCCGAAGCAATAGTCACCTTGGGTGCAGGTCTTCCTGCCCTAGGACCCTCATAAAGGTTTGAGAGATAAGACTTATATCATTCTTCATGTTTTTTAATGCCTACAAAATAAAATAAAGATAAAATGAAGTATTACTATCCCTTTAAGATCTGGCCCAAACAAGGAGGTACCCTGAAAGGATAGGGAGAGCAATGCTTTCTTAGAAGTAGTGTCGGCAGACCAGATCTTGAGCAAAAGAGCTCGTCTGGCCACCACAGACATGGGGGAAACCCTAGCCACCAAACAGATGGCATCAAGGCAGCAGAAACATAGTGCTGTGCCTCAGAAATGTTGGTGAGAAGGTTCAACTTATCCAGAGTAGGAACATCCTGACGGACAGCCCGGGTGAGCTGTTCAGTCCAGACTGCAATGGCCCGGTTCACCCATGCAGCAGTGAATGCTGGATGCATGGCAGAACCAGCAGTGGCAAAAATGGAGACCTCAAGTTTCTTGTCAGTCCAGTCCTTCAGAGCAGACGCATCAGAGACTGGTAAGGCAGTAGACTTAGATAGCCTGGAAATAGGAGCATGCACTTTGGGAAGATGAACCCACTGAGTAAGTGCGGCCTCAGAAAAGGGATAAAGCCTGGCAAATTTCTTGGACACAGAGGGGAATTTCCACTCCTCAGACACAAGGTGGTCAAGAGTGGGGTTAGGTGGAAAGTAAGTAAGGGGCTTTTTAGGCTCCTGGAACACATCAGAGGGGTCAGAAGGAATCTCCTGAACTAAAGGAACGTTAAGAGTAGTCAAGACAGCCCTGATCAGACCCTCAGCGGAGGGCTCAGGATCAACCTCAAAAGCATCCCCAAAAAACTGAGAGGAGCCCACAGCAGAACATTCCTCAACATCTGAATCCACCACCAATTCCTCTTCAGAGGAATCTGACACGTCAGGTACTCCCTGAGGTTTGGGCAGGGAAGACTTGACTGAGGAGGGAGCCTGCCAAAAATGAAAGACCTGCTGTAACTGGGATGGAAAGAGTTGCAATGTGGACCTAAGGTCCCTAGTAGAAGCCTTCAACTCTTGCACCCAAGCTGACTCTAATGCATGGCTGGAGGTCCCTGGAATACTTTCAGGGACATCAGAACATGCTAGGCATAAGTGACCTGAGAATTCTCTAGGTAGCCATGAGTGACAGGAAGAGCAATGAGCAATGGGGGATACAGAGACCCCAGCCTCCTTAGTCTTAGGTCTGGCCCCAAGCTCCAGCGGTATAGATATTCTTACAGTGTCAAATAACCTTACTGTATAAGAAATCACCCAATTATAGTGTGTAGGATTAAAGTTTCACCCCAGAAATCGCTAAATTCAACTTATCTGGCAGATGAAGGGTTAATCAGCAGAGGAGAGAAGGAGAGTCCAAGCCCTGCATAGGATATTCATTCTGGAAAGAGCACAAATTGGCTGCCATGGCGGGAGCCAATCAAAAACAAGCTTGCGAAGCAAGTGCTCATGGGAAATGTAGTTTTCCCAGAAAAGTACCCCAAACAGTGCCCGAAGCTCCCTGAGTCCCCCCAACACACTAGAAACATGAACTGGATGATAGAGCAAGGGCAGACAAGAAAAATGAGCCATCTCTAAAGTAACTAGGTTAAACTGTTGCAGAGATATGTCCCAAACAGTAGAGTCCCATAGAAGTGAACGGAGCAATGGCATCTATGTGGCAAAGTGCAGTCTTTGCAATGCGTTGCGTACCACTCTGGCACTCAAAGGGTTAAGACGCTGAACTCAAATTTTACAAAATTGAGAGTGTAAATCTAAAATGCCTAAAACAGCATTAGAACATGTTAGGACACCCAAAAAGCACTAAACCAGTAGGAAAAGTGTTAGAACCCCCCCCCCCAAAATGCCAATCCAGCAGCTAAAGGGTTAAGTTACCACATAGACCTTCTCCAAAACACCCAACAGACATACAGATAGACCCAATGAGTGCAGGAGTGTGCAATAGGAACTCCAAATGAAAACATCCCTGTGCGGAGGGGCACTGTGGGGCAAGTGGACCTGCAGCACTCAAAGGGTTGCTCACCTTTCCTGCAGATCTTCTGTCTTCAGATTACCATGTTAAGAAGTAAACTCAGTGGGTAACTCTTGGGGAAGCACTTGGAATCAAGATTTTCCCCCTCAGGGCTTAAGGTCCACAAAAAGCACATGGTCACTGAGCTAGCCACATCTAAGGGCATTGTCAGTTATGGTAATCCGCCTAATAGTGGTATTCCATATCTAACAGAAAAATAAAAAAGTTTCTAAAACTATAGCTGAACTGTTCTCTTGCTTGTGTTATCTTCACCGAGGAACAAATCTTTCTGGGGCTGGTTGGCTAGCTGCAGCCAAGGAGAAAAGGTAGGCTCCATCCCCTGCAATCAATTCTAGAATTGTTCCTGCCTACTTAAAGGGGCGGATCGCCTACCCAGAGTTACCAGTAACCTGTTTGGGACGACACAGAAATATTATTATGTTTTATTGAGCTGAAAAATCCCTAGTATGTTATAGTGTTTATTATATCATTAAATCAATTCTTGTTTCACAATGTGAATCCAGAGAATAAAAGTGAATTGTGCCTTTATGATTAAACTGTTGCCAATGTGAGCTAATGATGTTTACTGTTTTTGGTTACTTAGAGATGGTAAAAGTATGTCACCTGCCACTGTGCCAATTACCTGCTACCATGAGTGTAAATTCAAAGCCTTTCTTCACATACTTCCTGTGCACCTGGTTAGGCAGGGTAGCGAATCCCACATATTCTTTGTCCTCCTGTGACAGAAGTAATGATATTGTAACTACAAACACGTGATTACAGTGGTATGGGAACACTGAAGCAGAAGCACTGGCTTACCAAGAATTCCAGGGTGGGGGATGCACAAAGATGTGATAAGGAGGTGATAAACAGGTGATAATGTGGAAATTACTTTTCCGGTGTTCCCAGCTCTCCAATTCCTATGTTATTTTACAGAGCTACGCACTAAGATTTATCCAACTTTAGAGATCTTAGCGCACAGGCTCCATAGTATATGGAGAAGTGATATCACTGGAGTAGTAATCCCTACTTTATCACCTCTTTATCACACTTTAGTGCATAACCCCCCCCAAGTGTAGCAGAAGGGATATACAGAACTGCCATACTTCTCACTCTCTACACAACACAGGTATAAAGGGGAATATGCACAAAATGAAAGTGGTGCAATTATAGGAAGAAGAACAAATTCCCTTTGATTTAAATGGGGCATTTAACCTCTAAAATTCTACAGAGGTCTCTGACACATTGCAAAGCAATGTTACAATGGACTGAAAATCCTAATGACCTCTACGAATTTTCCCTTGTGTCTTGTTCCAAGAGATAACATCTTTCACTTTCTTAAAGTAGAACTAACACCACCTAAAAACAACCACCATTTACCTCACTATGGAAAGAAAATCCAAATGTCCCTGCGAATTTTGCTTTTATTTTTCAAGAGATAACATTTTGGATGTCATGATCATGGAGGCGGACATGATAGTTGCTAGAATGATCACAGGATGTCATACTCTGCCCACTGTATGTAGTAAAACTAACCCTTTAAAGATCAGAGGGTGTCCAAGGCATTGCTTCTCAATATGTTGCACACCCTTCTGGTACTTAAAGGGTTAAGTAGTCACTCTGCCTGCGTCAATTTGGAAAAAAAAAAAACTGCCAGAAACTGTCATGTCCGCCTCCATGGACATAACATCCAGGACTGATTGAAGTTGTTATCTACTGAATAAAGGCAAAATTCATAGGGGGCAATAGGATTTCCTGGTCATAGTAAGATAACTAGGGGATATTACTAGGAGTTTTGAGTTCTCGTTTAATTGTTACAAGTTGACATACTTAGAAACATAAGAAAATCGTATTTATTTGCACAACCAAAGTGTGGTTTCATTTGGCAAGCTTATTTTAAAAGATCCAAGCATAATTAACCCTCTGAGTGCCAGAGAGGTATTCAACGCAGATACCTCTCTGGCACTCAAAGGGTTAACAAATATGAAGCGAACCTTGGATTTACTCTTTGTAGACAAACAGGGTGGTCAGTGTGTTGCTCATACCTCTGGTCCTCAAGGGGTTAAACATTGCTACATTATATATCTGCCCATCTCCTTTTCTTACTGCACCTTCCTACCTGGGCCTACCACTCCCCCACCTTCATCCCTATACCCTATATTATTTGCCTGTGCCCTTTAGAGGTTTCTTTTAAAGGAATAGTAATGTTCCAGAATTATTTTTTCTTGTTTTGAAATTATGCAGCACAAATCCTATCTCTCAAACCTTTATGGTTTGAGAGATATTCTTATCTAAAGTTCTGCCTCTCCTGATGTCAGATGTAAAGCTGACAGAAGGATATCCATGTTGGCTGACACGAGGTGGCTCTTAATCATACTAGAAAATAATTACTTCATTGGAATGGGTTAAAACTATGCTTGCAAACCAGGCACACTTTGTAGACCAATCCAATGAAGTAATTATTCTCCAATATCGCTATTTCGGCTCTGCTGCAGAGCTGCTGGCTGGTCCCAGGACCAGGGTCTCCTACTGTCAGCAGAGCGCTGACGTCAGGAGAAGGGGAGAGAGGAGGGAATGTTTGAGAGATCGGATTTGTGCTACATAATTTCTTTTATTTAATCTACAAAACCAGAAGAAAAATTATGGGACATTAGTGTCCCTTTAAGTTAATTTTACTGTAAATGGAACATTTTGTACTGGAGACACATTTGAGTGGTACTTTCACATTAATTCAAGTTTGCATATTTGAAAACTGCATTAAAAACTGCCTATATGTTATGTTAACCAAACATCAATCAGATGTCTAGTATATGAGATATTCATACTTTTATTTATAGGCAATTTCAAATGGAACATTTCCTGGTACTGCACAAAGCTTAATTAGCATATGAAACATAATTGAAACCTTTGTTAGCATATGAAATGTCACTGAAATGTTTCATTAGCATATGAAATGTCACTGGTACTGCACCAGTACCGCAATTAGCATATGGTGAAAGGAGATAAAGAGGCGATAAAGCGGAGATGACATCTGCAGTGTTATCACTTCTCCAGGTCCTATGTTGTTCTATAAAGCCTATGTACTAACATCTCCAAAGTGGGAGAGAATTTAGTGCACTGGCTCCATAAAATACCATAGGGCATGGAGAAGTGATATGACTGGAGAAGTCATCACTGCTTTATCACCTTTTTTTCACACCATAGTGATCTCCCCCAATATCTCCTTAACTGTACATCTGCTGATCTTTTGGCTACCATTACACATTGTAGTAGTTTTTAATACAGTTTTCAAATATGCAAACCTGAATTAAGATGAAAGCTGTACTTTAATTATATCTTTTTACTAAAGCAGTTATTTTTTATACGTGCAAGTGTTTGTAACATTTTCCTTTACATCCTATATAATAATTCGCTACAATGTGTGTAACGACGCAGCCATGCGAAGTAGACTGTATCAGCAGCACTGCGGGCAGTCTCTACTGAGCATGACTGCCCCGCGACCGGCTGGCACTGTATCAGCCGCGGCGTGGGCAATCTCTACTGTGCATGACTGCCCCGCGACCAGCTGGCAGTGGCACTGTAGCACATGTAACGGGCTCTTCAACTAGTTCCTAATATAAATTTCCTTGGGGAAAAAGAATGTACCAAAAAAGTCCCCTCTTCTCTAATAGGCATCTAATCTCTGAATAAGATCACTTCCAAAATGGAAGCCCACCAATAGAAATATATAATCATTTTCACTGAAATGCTATTGTCCTATGAAAATTATATTCATGTACCAAATGTATAAAGGAAGCTTACATAGGTAGCAATGAGGTGGCTACCTCTCTGGAACTCAAAGGGTTAAGGATGTTACCTTGGAGCCAGAAGAATGTGAATGATGAAAGTGCTGAATCTCACGGATGAAGGTATTTAAATACACTGCATAATTAAAAGCCATTTTATTGCCCTAATCTTCCCAAATATTGTTACACACTAATTGTGCTGAAATGAAAAATTACTGAATGTGATTATCTGCTACATCCTTAACAGAATATATAATGGATTTTTTCTATGCAATTAACGAATTATGTATGAATCAGATTGATTGCCATTAATAAATATTTCACCAGAGCAGCTCAGCAGGAATCATCCTGTCGTCTATCTCTTCAACCTCACTGGGCCAAATGCACAAAGTAAAGAGGAACAATTCTGGAGCAAACCAGCATCGCCATAGGAGACAATTAATCTCCATTGATTTAAATGTTATAACACTAAATGCTACAAAGGTCTGATGCTCACTGTGTTGGAACCCTCTCTAGCACTCTGTGGGTTAAAAGACCCATTTAAATAAATGAGACTTTGGGGAATTTTAATTTGTCCCCTATAGTGCAGTTGGTTTGCTGTAGAATTGCTCCATTTTATCTTTCTATCCTGTGTGATCTACATGTATTCTAGTGTAGTTGCAGTCAACATCTGGCTCTCCAGCTGCTGAAGACAATAAATCCCATCATTCCCAAACAGTCATTTGCTGGGAGTTGTAGTCCTGAGCAGCTGAAGAGCCAGAGGTTGGCTACACCTGTTCTAGTCCAGCAGTTCTCAAACCTGTCCTCTGGGACTACTAAAAGACCACGTCTTTAGGATTTTTCCCCTTAATCAGAGGTTAAGTGATTTTAATTAACTCATCTGTGCCCAAGCAGGCGAACAATCCTAAAGACATGGCCTACTAGTAGGCCCTGAAGATTTGAAAACCATTGTTCTATCACTGATTCTTAGCTGAGATCCTTGGGACACACGAGAGGTCATGTTTTAAGGATTGTCCTGAATAAACACATGTAAATAAATTGCAATGACTGACCCAGTGACTACCCACCTGCAATCAAGCAGGAATATCCTGAAAATATGTACTGTTGGTGTCTTGAGGGCTAACATTGAGAAACAAACACTGATGCTCATGTTCCAAGAAACTGGTCCAATTCAGGGGTAAATCAACTGTACCTGAGGCCCCATATTCCATTAAGTGCTTCCCAAGGAGATGACCAAGATCCCTCTCCTCTAATCATCCCTCTGGGAGAGGAAGAGTGTGAAATAATTACTAATACTGGGTTTAAAAATCCAATCCATTATGACTAGAGGAAAGGCGCTTTAGACTAAAACAAAGGCAGGGTTTTTTTACAGTAAGGGTGGTAAAGCTATGGAAATCTTTCCCTCGAGATGTTGTACTTGCAGATAATGTAACTGCTTTCAAAAAAGCAATGGATGCCTATATACCAAAGAACAATTTTTAAAATTTTGACAGGTGGCTTCAATGCAGATGGGTTGTTGATCCAGGGAACTATCTGACTGCCATTTGGAGTCAGGAAGGAAATTAGGGCAAAATTAGAAATGGCTTCAGGGTTTGTTTGTTTTTTGCCTTCTATCTATAGCAAGACTAATTGTATATTCTTTATTATTGCAGGTATATTCTTTAATTATTCTCTGCTAGGCATACTGGATTTACTAATATAGATTGTTACTAATCATATTGTTTTATATTTCTGAACATTTTATGGCATATGCATAACACATATATGTACCTTATATTTGAAATTCTCGCCCTTTCTTTATTGTACTCACTATATTCTAAAGAACTGTGAGACCATTCTATATATATATATATATATATATATATATATATATATATATATATATATACTACTAGTTGAAGAGCCCGTTACACGGGCCACAGTGCCACTACCAGTCAGTCGCGGGGCAGTCTTACACAGTAGAGACTGCCCACGCCGCAGCTGATACAGTGCCAGCTGGTCACGGTGCAGTCATGCTCAGTAAAGACTGCCCGTGCTGCGGCTGACACAGAGCGGGACCCTCCTTCGGAGCTTCCCACTCTGTATCAGCCTCGTCATGGGCAGTCTATACTGCGCATGACTGCAGCACGCACAGCAGTCTCTACTGCGCATGAATGCATCATTACAAACTTTCTAGCGAATTATTATATAGGATAAAGTGTAAGGTGAACTTGTACCAATATTACAGAATAATTGCCCCTGAGTCTTTATATTTCCATGAGTATAAAGCTATTTTTTTTCCCTTACACAGATCAAGATGCCTGATCGAGATGTCCTGCAGCACCTTAGTAATGTTCTGGTCCTCTGTTTCAAGTTCCAGTGGGAAAAAATAATCCTGAGTCCACCCTCAAGAAAATACAATGGTGACAGTAGATTTGGTTCCCTTCCTTGGGCAACATTTAAATGATTATGGTTTTCTGGACCCCATATTAATTTATTAGAACAAATTTGTCTCTGGTGGGAGAGTAGACAAAGGGAGACCTTGGTCCCCTTTTGCATGGACAAACTTTTAATTAAAATGGGATCTCCTGATCCCATTTTAATTGTAAGCATTTTTCCTCTCCAAGTGGGGGGGTATAACAAGGGGTCCGTGGAACCATTCTCCGGATATCTGTAAAGTTAGAACGGGGTATGGGGATCCTATGTTTACTTTTTTGGTTGGGGGAATAGTTTAACACATCAATATGGGGACTCTGGCCATCAAAACATTCTATTTAGTTTCAAAATGGTGCTCTTATTGACCAGGGCTGACTACCCCTAGTGTAATGGTTTCACTGACCTTCAGAAATGTCTGTAATATAAGCTGAACAGATCTTACATTTAACTGGGGACATATATGAATTACACATATTTCCAGGATACACTAAGATCAGTACAGCCTTGCGGTATGCATTATTCATGTATGTCCCAGTGAACACGAGATATGATCAGCATATTGAATGACAACTAAATAAAGTCCTCCACAAACTGATGTATGGACAGTAAATATTAAAAAGATAAAGAGGTTTAATTTATACTACTATTTAGCTTTTGAGGCTAAGGAACACTATTTTCTTCATCGAGGGGTCATTCAAGCAAAACATATCCATGCTGACCCATCATACAACATCTTAGAGAAAAGGTGAACAATATGTTGGACTTCAGCTATTTTTGTACTACAATTACGATCAGCCTCAGCTAGTCAAGTGTTTGTTAAAGATGATGGGAATTGTATTCTGGCAACAGCTGGTGACCACAGTTTTCATATTCCTGGATCAGAGGGAACACTGTGTCTGAGTGGTCATACTGTTAGTGGGACAATAGCCCTTATCGCTCACCCTTTCTGCTGCCTATGGTTTTGCACCAAAATGTCTTACCTCAGAGGAATCGTATGGGTCAAACTTTCCCCATGGACTCTTGGGTCTGGAAGGGCTGAGAGGAGGCACTAAAGGTGGACATCCCCTCCTTGGTGGCCGAATGGGTAGGACATGATTGGAATCCTCCTCCTCAATGTCATCTTTGATGTGTCTGACAACGTTGGCAAGGTTGTCAGGCCACAATTGTGCTGGCAAGACCTTCACTTTGTCCCTACAGAATCTTTCCTCTTGCTGTTCCCTGTGGAGTCTTTCCTTCTGCTGCTCCTGGCGAAGCCTCTCCTCCTGCTGTTCCCTCTGATGTTTTTGCTTCTCAAGCCTTAGCCTTTCTGCTTCATCCTCTTGCTCACGGAGCAGCCTTGCCTCCTGCTGGTGCTCTCTTTGAAGCCTTTCCTCCTCATACTGCTTCCTCCGGACTTTCTCTTCTTCATGTTCTCTGCGAAGTCTTTCTTCCTCCTCTTCATGCTCTCTGCAGAGCCTCTCGTCCACCTCCTTTTGATGCTCTCTGCAAAAACTTTCCTCCTCCTCCTGTTTATACTTTTTGTTCAGCCTCTCCTCCTCTTCGTCTTGGGCCCATCTGCCGCTTTCTACTGGGATTCCCCGGATTATTTCTGCCAACTCTGCTTCTTCCGAATCATTACGCAGGAAATGTCGAATCTTCAAAATAAAGCAAGATAGTTATTTACTAGGACTTCAGTGAAGTGGAGTTATAGCCAACTGGCAAAGGTTCAACAGACTAAAGGCCATATGCAAAAAGAAACACTGGGGCAACTAAAGGAAAAACAACTGTACTAAATTGGGCTTCTATCCACTTGAATTGTAGAATGGTCTACAATGAATTGCTTCACAATGCAGACCTCTCTATCATTCAAAGCGTTATAAGCACTTGGGCACTGCTGCATCTATCTTCCCAATCAGCCATTGGCTATTTGGGGAATCATATTAGTTGTAATTACCAACAGTTGGAGGTCTAAAGATTGATAAATCTGCTATTATCTGTGGCACATTATCTCTTTCATTTGGTCAACCCTATGTCACTCAAAGGGTCACAGGGATGAATAAGGCACTGATGCATTCCCAATTCTCTGGAACAGAAAACACTTGGGGAAGAAAAACGTATTAAAGAAAGAGGTAGATAAGTTATGAATCTCTCAGTTAACCATTTGAATTCAAGAGAGGTATACAATGCATTGCTTCACAAAATATTGGAGCATCCAGTGGGTTAAGGAAAATAAATGCCTTAACAGTTAAATATTTGTAAGTATTCTGCCAAATCCAAAAAATCTGAACCTAATCTTGGTTCTCTGATATACAGAGCCATATGCCTGTGTTCCACGACCACGGATTACTTGCGTTAGTCTATATAACATTGTAATGAGTGACAAGGTCTAAAGGGAATGATCACTAATGCTGATACATAAATATCTTGCAAGGCTTTTCTAGATGTGAAAATGAAGGGTACTTCTGGTGCTGGTACATGCCTTCTGTTGCTGTGGAAGTCTATGGAGATCTATGGACAAGAAGGGATATCCAGAAATCTGTACTATTGGGAGGGGGATGATGAAGATGATGAAGGTTTAGGTCTCTTGACACAAGTGACAGAACTATAATAGCCTCCTATTCTGCTATTCACCTGTGTGAAAGGTACCTTGATGTTCCTTATGTGAAAGGGGCCTTGATCCTGTCTTAGCAACAGCTGGAGGATTTCAGGTTCTACGGCCCTTCCCAAAGGTATCATTTTCCTGATACCAAACAAGATCCCAGCTGGGGGGAATTGTAAGATACTAGCTGAAAGAAACCAAGCCCCTGGTCCAATGTTTAAAACGCAGAACCTTGTTTCCAGCTTGGAGCATGCAGTAGTGCAGGGGTGTCCAAGTTCAATCCTCAAGGGTCAACAGGCCAGTATTCAAGGATTTCCCTGATTAAGCACAGGTGAGTTAATCAATGACTCATTCATTTTGACTGACTCACCTGAGCTTAATAAGGGAAATCCTTACATCCTGGACTGTTGGTAGTACTTGAGGTCCAAACTTGGACAGGCCTGCAAGTATTGTAATGCTCTGCTTATCGACTTAATAGTAATAGTGCAGCCGAGCTGCATATTGGACTAATAATACTTGAGAAGTGTCTACTGTGATTTTGAGAACTGGCAACACCCTTGTGCAGAATAGATGTTTTATTCAATGTATTGCTTGATTGTGTATTCTTATATGAAAACATTATTTTACATTTTTTTTTATACCTAACAAAAAGTCAGCTGCTTGTTATGAGTAGGCACCCTATGGTTCTAACATTCTTTTATATTAGAAATATTAATTGAAAGATTAACTCGTAAACTTCTAATACTTCTGTAACTAAACTCACTCACCCCCTTCTAAAACAATTAGTTTCTGGAATGCAAGAGTGACATCAAAGGAACAGTGGTGTGAACCAGTGGTGTATGTGATGCCATATACGTTGAAGACCCTAGCTGATACATGCGTCATACAATTTTAGTTGTTCTGAGAGTGCGTGTGTTCTCATGAACACCACACTAAATATAACTAAGGTTATCAAGCCATAGTTTAGAGAAAGAGATACACCATCAAATTGCAAGATTCAATCTTCTTATGAAGACAAGACATTCTCTTAACTCCATCTGTAAAATGAAACTGCATCAACAACCAATCCTGTAAGTATAAATGCTTCAACTTTTGCAACCTGTACTATGTTTTTCAAGTCATTCCAAAAAAACTCAAGGTGAGTTGTAACAAATGCAAGTACAAGCAAATAAATAGCTAATTGTGACATTTATATATATATATATATATATATATATATATATATATATATATATATATATATATATACTAGCGATGTGGTGATGGTGTTGCCCCTCATAATTTTTTTATGTTTTATTTGTGATTGAAAATCATGTGTATATGACAGTGTACATGTGTATCTGTAGCTAGTGGTCAGGGCAGGGAACAAGGCTGGGAGTCAGGCAGCATCCATGGAAATGTGTGGCTACCAGTAGCCCCCTAGCCTTGTTCCTTTGCCCACTGGCAGCCATAGAACCTTATGTCCAGTCCTTGGTCCCCAGACTTCTTCCATTTCCCACTGGTAGCCACAGCCATTTACACTGTCTGAACCCCACCCCCAACCTTTCCCTTACCTACTGAGAGCCATAAATCCCTATGGATACTGTCTGGGCAAGAGAACAAGGGGTGGGGGCAGTCAGTCATTGTGTGTGGGATTAACACACAATGTTTATGTTCGACCTGCTGCCCCACAATGCTAATGTTCAATATGCTGCCCCACAATACTTATGTTTGCCATTTTTTCCCACAATGGTGAGGTTCCCCATACTGACCCACAGTGCTAATGATCGACATGTTTCCCCACAATGATGATGTACAACATGTTTCCCCACTATGGTGACATTCTTCCACACAATGCTTGCGTTCCCCATTCTGGGACACATTTTACAATATGCATGATCGATAGTATAAGTACAAAAAAGAACATAGTGCAGGATCTCAAAATCCTGCACTATGCACAGTTGTTTTTTTTATTTTTTATTTTTTTTTAAAGAGCATAGTGAAGGATTAAGAGATCATGCACTATGTGCATATATATATATATATATATATATATATATATACATATATACACACACACACACACACACACACACACACACACACACACACACACACACACACATGATTGCTCCCATGCAAATAAGAGAAATTGTTTATATTGTAAAACGTCTGTCCCAATGGGGAAAATAAGCATTGGGGGCAACATGTTGAACGCACTGAGGGGCAAGACAGCAGACAAATTAGAATGCAGTGAATAGAGGGATGTCCAGATTCTTGCAGCCTTAACCCTTTGAGTGCCCGCGGGGTAGGCAACACATTGCAAAGCAATGCATTGCCTATTTCTCTGGCATTCACAGGGTTAAAAGTGAGCATTGATTGAGTCTGCAAGAAAAAGACTGCCTCTTCAGTTTAGCTATTTTTTTTTAAGTTGAGGGCGGGCAAGTGTGAGGCAGTGAGTCAAATGGTAGTGTGAATAGTTGGGGAAGGAGATGTGCATTGTGTTGTATGGTGAAGTTGTGTAGGTTTTGAATGGGAGGGAGAGTGTAGAAGGTGGAGTGAGTACTGTGCTGGAGGATGAAGTCCTTGCAGAGATTTTCACAGGAGTAAAAATCACACCCCATGAGCCAATTACATTATACCAATGGGACAGGCACTGTAGAAGAGCTATGCATAACTTTTCTTTACTGCCGCTACTTTTACTACTGTGTGTTTAACTCTGAGGGAGACATAAATTAAGTCACGTGATGCTTTTCTATATATATCATAAAATATCGGGTATAATAAGCACTTTTTTTTTTACACATTTCTTTATGTGAAGTGGGGGGTGCGTATTATACTCAAGTTTTAAAAAACAAAGTTAGAAAAAAAATGTTTGCCTCCCCATTTGCTTCTTTCTTCTCAGCCTCCAAATTGCTTATGTGAGCCTCCCACTGTCCTTCCCTCTACCCACTTCAATCCCTGAGGATGCACCCTAGGGGTCCGTTAGGCAGGCGGTATGCTTTGAAATTGCCTGAGGGCCCTGTCAGGACCTTCATGTTTTAATGCACGTGCATGCGCATTGAAACATGAAGGTCCTGACAGGGCACACAGTACGCATTGAAACATGAAGGTCCTTACAGGGAACTCAGAAAATTTCTAGAGTGCTTCATGTTTCAATGTGCATGCTGATTTTACGGTATATACCATTATTTAGTAAGTCTAAAGTTTGTGCATATGATGGATAACCTAAGGACCTCCAGCTGTTGAGAACAGCTGACAGGCCTCAGGTTGCCACCCAGATGTGGAATGATCTTTGGATTCCTCCATTCATCATTTTCTCACTAAACTAATTCTGCAGAATTGCTGCATCCATTAATGTTTTATGGACATTATCAGGAACATTAGATGAAAAAGTATTGACTGTCAGCCGAGCAAGCGACTCACACAAACACACAAGGCAGGCAAACAATCAATAAATATAATGGTAATTACAACAGCAACAGTGTTCTTCCGCCGCATCCCTGGCACAGCTAAATGTCATTGGGCTTGGCTGCTTCCCAAGCAAATAACAATTTACAGGAGAGCAATATCTAGGCTACATAACAAAAAAGTGATTTTGCGCTGGCACCCATAAATGGCATTTGTATGCTGCCAGCAGCAGACCCAGACAATGGGGGCACGGTACAAAATATTTTCACAAGTCCAGGGCAGTTTTAAATATAGGGTAAAGTGGGCAGCTACTGTTCAAGGACCACTGAAGGTAAGAGCCCCCCCCCCCACATCCAGAAACTCAGAATCCCATATTAGTTTGGAACCCTCTGTACCTTTCTTTCACCCCTGTTATCTGGGGCACACAATATAGTCTGTACAATTTATGAAGCCATTTGTGAAAACTCAGTATTATATGCAGATAGGTGTGAAAAGTCATTGGGGAGATTCACTAAGCTGTGATAAATTGGAGATGATGTCTCCAGTGACAGCACTTCTCCAATTCCTATGCTATTCTATGGAGCCTATGCACTTAGATTTCTCCACTTTTGGAGATCTTGGTGCATAGGCTACATAGAATAACATAAGAAATTGAGAAGTGATATCACTGGATAAGTCATCTCCACTTTAACACATTTTTATCACACTTTAGTGAATAACCCCCCCCTTATTTCTCAAACAAACGTAGGTGTAAGCTCTTGGCATTAGGACATTTCACAACATTCCAGGGAAAACAGTTGTAGTTATTGCTTATTATTAGAGAGGTCTATGCAAGGCACTGGGGGCTTCTTTAGCAACTAATGGTTTAAGGGGGCCTGGTAATTTATGCTTTGTACATAGGACCCATCAGTGCATAAAATTGTCCCTGAGCAGGTCACATGAAATATTTAAATTTTCAGTCTGTCCCCTAAAGTTTACAAAACCCAGAATGAGAACTGAACTACTAAAAATATCTATTAAAGGATTTAAAGTGGACCTGTCACCATAAGATAAGTTTAGTAAATGTTACGACTCCCCCTTTCGGCCTGGGGGTAGGGTGCTCTGAAGGACCAAGGCACTTTTTTTTTCACTGATGTAATATGTGATCACAGTGCGGCGTGCTGTAGCACTGCAATCTCAAACTTCTGTGACGTGCCAGGATGTCACCGTTCCTTAATGCCCAGACAGCAGTATTTCCAGGCAAGTCATTGGTTGTTAAGGTTTAAAAGAAAGTCCAAAACTGCCTATATGTTGTATTCATACCTGGGAACTTTGATGTTTGGTCTCCTGGAGGGGAGTCCTGTTGCGCTGCTGGGGGAGAAAAATGTTGTAATTCGTGTCAAAAAGGGACAGGGTTAATATTGAGTGGGGCGGGGCTTCACGAGCATGACAAAAGTTGTTAAAATAGGCTGGGGAAGAAGGAGAATTGGGCGGAAAGTAGGAGCACAGAGGGAAAGAGCAGAAGCGGGCAGAGTTTCAGTAGGAATGTTCCACATCCGGAGACTCAGCCACTGCCCTGGAGACCCGGTAATGGAGTGTCTAAACCGGAGTCTCCAGAGTAAATCCGGAGAGTTCCCAGCTACGGTTGTACTGGTCATTTGTATGTAATATAGGTTGTTTTTTTTTAGTTGTTAGCACAAGCTGGCACTATGCTGGGCCTATATAAATAACCTGTGCTATGAATTAACCTAAGTAGAGGCCACTTACTGGGGCATTTCTAATATTACAGTGAGTGTTAAGCAGGGATGTGTGAAACTTTTCACCTGAAAACAGAAATGTGAAAAACAGCACTTTCTGCCTTCTGAGGGAATTCCCATGAGTTTAGCCCCACTTTTTTGAAAAAATTGAAATCAATGATAATAATGTAATTTCTCCACAGTTGAGTGTTCCACCTATTTATTCCCGCCATGCAAACTATGAAAGGGGTGGCAGTGTCGCCTGTGTTGTCAAACTGTGCTCAGGAGAATGGGAGAAACAGCTAAATGTTTTATGCTAGCTAGTGGTGTAGTCACCAGAAAAAAGTGGGCAAATGAATGTGCTAATATGGGCGCTCTGCAAATTATATGAAGGTGAAAAGTCAAAACAGAAGATAGTTGGATTTGGAGACGTTACTATATCACCACATTGATGAATCAAGTGAACTAATTCTCCACTCCTCAACAAAGTAACCAGTTCAGTGCATACAGTAGATAATGGGTAGGAAACATGCCTTCAAAACTTAAAGGAGATGTATCACCCCTAAACAAGTTAGCCTAAATAATTACATTATATAGCGAATATGTGTAAAAGTTTAACAATTTCTTTTTTTAAAGCTCTAGTTGGTCAAAATTGAAGTAATAAATGCTGCCCTGCACCTACTTCCATATAAACTGTGGTTACCAGCTCTGTAACCGCAGTCTGTCACCCTGCCTCTGCTCCCCTCCCTCTATCCAGCCTCCTCCAATGACGAAGACTTTGTGCCTGTAAGCTGGAGCGCTCTCATTGACTAGATATTGATCTCTGCCAATGAGAGCACTCCAGTTTACAGGCAGAAAGCCACCGTCATCGGAGGAGGCTGGATAGAGGGAGGGGAGCAGAGGCAGAGTGATGGACTGCGGTAAAGAGCAGGTAACCACAGTCTATGCAGAAGTAGGTGCAGGGCAGCCTTTATTACTTCAATTTCAACAAACTAGAGCTATAAAAAAAATAAATTAATAAACGTTTACATGTATTCACTATATAATGTAACTATTCAGGCTAACTTGTATAGGGGTGATACATCCCCATTAAACTCTATTATTATGTAATTAAAACTAAAGTCAATCCATATCTAATCTGGAAAATCTATTAAAAACAATTGAAAACCTGATCAGCTCCCACTGCATAAATGTACCCCAAACATCTAATAACGGGGATCTTCAATGGGAGTATTGGGGAACACCAACAGATTGACAGTGTCTATATTCTCAATGGGATAAAAGAGGATTTTAGTCTTACCTGTTAAATCCTTTTCTCTTAGGCCATACAGGTTACTGGTAACCTGTATGGATAGTGAGATAGCTCAGTGGTTAATGCCCTGACTACAGAGCCTGTGCAAACCTCAAGATTGCAGGTTCAAATCCCGGCAGGGTCAACTCAGACTGTCATCCTTCCGAGGTCGATAAATGAGTACCATTGATTGGGTAATAAAAACATCTATTACTTCAGCTGCCGATTTGGTTAATTCCGAGAGCGTGCTCTGATCAGCGCTTTGAGCCCCACTGGGAAAAAGGGCTATATAAATACTAGTTATTATTATTATAACTTTGGGTAGGCAATCCGCCCCTTTAAGTAGGCAGGAACAATTCTAGAATTGATTGCAGGGGGTGGAGCCTACCTTCCCTCCTTGGCTGCAGCTAGTCAACCAGCTCCAGAAAGATTTGAGACACTAACTATTGACTAGATAGTGAAGGGAAAGAAGACTCCTGTGAGCATGACACCAAAGGACCCCCACAGTCTGCCACAGGAGAGCCAAGCATGGTCCCTTGACAGGATGGGAGACCAGTAACCTGTATGGACTAAGAGAAAAGGATTTAACAGGTGAGACTAAAATACTCTTTTCTCGGTCATCCAATACAGGTTACTGGTAACTCTGGGATGTCCAACCATTGAGTTTCCCAGAGGCGGGAAGTAAGGCAAGGACCAGGCGCAAGGCCCCCAAAGTCACCAGAGCAGATATGAACCATCAGATCAGAGATAGCCCAACAAAACAACTGAAGTGTCCACGGACACTGAACAGGGGTAACAACACCCCAAGAACTGTTACACACCACACTGAACTAAAGCCAACAGGACTCAAAAGTGAAGGAAGCACAAAGAACCGAAGAAGAACTGCCTCCAGGATCTTCCTCCCAAAGCTTGCGTCAGCCGATGCCAGCACATCAACACCGTAGTGCTTCGAAAAGGTGTACACAGACGACCAACTGGCAGCCTCGCACAACTGATCAGAGGAGGCCTGATTCTTGTAAGCCCAAGAAGCCCCAATAGATCTGGTAGAATGAGCCGTAACCCGAAAGGGAACGGGTTTCTTCCTCAGCTCATAAGCCTTACGAATACTGGACTTGACCCAAGATGCAATAGTCACTTTGGAAGCAGGTCTTTCTGCCCTGGGGCCCTCAGGAATGACGAACAGCGATTCAGATTGTCTAATGGACTCGGTGCAATGTACATAAAACTTAAGACAATGCACCACATCTAACAAGTGGAGATCCCTCTCCTTGTCAGAGGTAGGGTCAGGGCAAAAAGAAGGCACCACAATCTCCTGATTAATGTGGAACTCAAAGACCACCTTTGGAAGAAACTCCTGAGAAGTGCGAAGCGCCTTGTGAAACACCAAAAAGGGTGGTTTACAAGACAGAGCATGTAACTCCGTGACACAGAGAACAGACACGATCGCCAGGAGAAAGGCCATTTTCCATGTCACCAGGCGTAGAGGAATAGTAGCCAAGAACTCAAAGGGAGAGCACTGAAGGACGCCCAAGACCAAATTAAGGTCCCACTGAGGAGTGAGAGTCTTAAATACAGGACGAGTATGAGCAATGCCCTGGAAGAAAACCTTGACATCAGGAAGAATAGCAATGGGCTTCTGAAAGATAACAGAGAGAGCAGAAGTCTAAACCTTAAGGGAACTCAAGCTGAGGCCCTTATCCACACCATCCTGCAAAAAGGCCAGGACTGTAGGCAGATCAATATCCTGAGAGAGATCCCTATAATCACACCAAGATAGGAAGGCTGACTAAACATGATGGTAGGCCTTAGAAGAAACCGGTTTGCGGGCAGGAAGCATAGTAGCCACCAAACTAAGAGAAAACCCCTTCTTCTTCAGTATTGAGGATTCAATTTTCAAGCCGTCAAAGCCAGACAATGAACATCCTCATTCCACAGGTAACCCTGTAGAAAAAGATCTGGAAGATGATGGAGCCGGAATAGCTCCGCCACTGACAGATCCAGAAGCTCCGGAAACCAAGCCTGCCGAGGCCAGTATGGCGCAATCAGAATGACTGAACAGAGCTCCAGTCTCAATTTCCATAACACCCATTGCAACATGGGGAGGCAAGAAAAGATGTAAGCCAGAGGAAATGACCAAGGAATGGACATGGTATCCCATGTTAGAGCTAGAGGATACCTCCAGCGAGAGCAGAACCTAGGGACCTTCCTGTTGTGTCTTGTCGCCATCAAGTCGATACAAGGAAGACGCCACTTCTGAACAATGAGGGAGAACACCTCAGGGTGCAGTTCCCACTGTCCGCTGTCCACCGTGTGTCGACTGAAGAAGTCTGCCATGATGTTGTCTACTCCAGGAACGTGAAACGGATATGGCAGGAACTTGTTCCTCTGCCCAGGACAAAATAGCCTTGACCTCTAACCAAGCGGCGAGACTTCTTGTTCCGCCCTGCTTGTTGATGTAGGCCACGGCCGTGGCATTTTCGGACTAGATCCGGACTGAGCATTCTCTCAGCTGGGGAGTCCAATGACGAAGGGCATGGAATATCGCCCGAAGCTCCAACACGTTGCTGGGAAAGAGAGATTCCTCCGGAGACCACCGACCTTCTGCTATTAGGCGACCCAGGACCGCTCCCCATCCGGAGAGGCTGGCATCCATCATCACCGTGGTTCAGAAGGATACTAGGAAGGACTTGCCCTTAAGCAGAGGTCGAGTCACCAGGACAAGCTCAATTCTACACAAAGAGGAAGTGACACCGACGTCTTCAGAAGGTCCGGCTGACCCCTGCACACCTGGATCACAAACCTCTGGAGTTCCCTGGTGTGAACCATGGCAAATGGGACCGCTTCTATGGTGGGGATGAATTTCCCCACTAGAGAGGACAGCTTCTTGGCTGGAACTGGATCGAGATCCAGAACTGCAGATACTCTTTGGGTGATCTAGTGAGCCACATCCTCCATGAGAAACACTATGTTCTGCTGAGTGTCAAAGAGAAGGCCCGGGAAGACCAGACGCTGGGATGGGACAAGGTCCGACTTGTCCATGTTGATGATCCACCCGGGATGGGTGAGAGCATGAATGCAGTCCTGAACCTGGTGATTAAGTGATTTCACAGAGGGGGCTTTCAGAAGCAGGTCATCCATGCATGGAGTAACTCTGATGCTGGCCCGGTGGAGGACGGATACTAAAGCTCCCAGGACATGGTTGAAGACTGAGGAGCTGTAGTCAGACCAAAGGGAAGAGCTGAAAACTGAAAGTGCCCTCAGTTGCAGACAAATCTGAGATACTGCCGGCTCTCTGGATGAATGGCGATGTGTAGATACACGTCCTGAAGATCCAGAGAAGCAAGGAATTCCCCTGGGGACATAGCAGCAATCACTGTCCATAGGGACTCCTGGTAATAATGAGTCCTGATCACAGAGGAGTTAAGATCTTTCAAATCCAAAATGGGACGACAACAGCCGTCCTTCTTGGAGACCACAAAGAGGTTTGAGTAAAAACCCATACCTCAGTCCTGAACTGGAACCGGCTCTAGAACATCCTTGTCCAGAAGAGCCTGAATAGCGCCGTTGTACAGACAGCGTTTCTCTGCGCCCTGAGGCGTACGAGAAGGGAAAAAGCGAAAGGGAGGAAGAGGGATGGAGGAGATCCTGTACCCTTCCGTCACTACCTGTAAAACCCACAGGTCCGCCACTGAATCCTCTCAGATGTTGTGTGTAAAGGTTTTTCAGACACTCAGACAGAGGGTTAAGATAAAATACAATTTTATTAGAGCAAAAAATAATAACAAGCTTGCCCCCTAGAGGCAGTACTGTGAATAGCAGAGTATAGGCTACATATGCCTTCACAGAACCAGGATACAGAACAGGGAATATATATCTTAGTACAGATACAGAGCAGGCAAAACAGCGACTGGAGACAAATGGTTAATTACAAGGGTATTCATTCTCAAATGTGTTTGTTAGGCACACCCTTGGTGAACAAGACTGCAGTAGGTGCTAGATCATACAACACGTTAAGTCCATTAAATGTGTAACGCTGTTGATAAGAGCTGCGACTGAGACTGAAGCTACAGGTAGTAGTTTGGTAGCCCCCACGGGCGTATAACGGAGACCAACAGTATTGGGATCGCTTGAGCCAATAGCCCCCATGGGCGTAACGGAACCAACAGTACTGGAATCGCTTGAGCCAACAGCCCCCACGGGTGTAACGGAGACCAACAGTATTGGAATTGCTTGAGCCAATAGCCCCCACTGGCGTAACGGAGACCAACAGTATGGTGATAGCTTGAGTCAATAGCCTCCACGGGCGTATACCGGAGTCCAATGGTATCATGATAGCTTGAGTTAATAGCCCCCACGGGCGTATACCGGAGACCAACAGTATTGGAATCGCTTGAGCCAATAGCCCCACGGGCGTAATGGAGACCACCGGTTGCTGCACTGCTTGCGCCAATAGCCCACGGGCGTAACGGAGAACTACTGCTCTGCAGATGACTATGAGCCGCCGACTACCGAGGCCCACAACGCGGCCGGCTCGGCAGAAGCAGATTATATGGTAAGGCTTAGCAAGGGTTAAAGTGGCATTGAGGTAGAAGGAAGCAACACAAGTGATCGGAGGCTCACTAGTAGCGATACGGCACAGCAAGTGTCAATGAGACTCAGCTATACTTCACAATACAAGGAGAACGCAAGGCTCAGCTCAGGAGACGCGGCTCAGCAATGGTTAACACAGTAATCTCAAGAGGCTCAGATCCACACACTGCAGCTATCAGAATGTCGCCGAGGCGACAACAGGAGCTGTAGACTGGAGTGGCAGAAATCCGGAACAAGTCCAGGAGCAGGTAGTCGGCCAGGCCGGGTCAGGACACGGAGGAGATTCGCAGACAAGCCGGATCAGCAACGAGCAGGAACATCAGCCAGGCCGGGTCAGATCACGGAGGAGATTCGCAGACAAGCCAGATCAGCAACAAGCAGGAAGTCAGACAGGCCGGGTCGGATCACAGAACAGGAACACAGGAGCGTAGTCGGTACAGGCCAAGTCGGTACACAGGAGATCAGGAACACTGGAACACAGCAACAGCAATACTGGCTCTGAAACACCATGAAAGGGCACCTGACAGGTGCCAATGGCCAGAATAAAAAAGGTCACCAGGGGCGGGCCAACACAACTCAACCAATCAGGGAGCAGCACAAGTGAGAGTGACAGAAAAGATCACAGGCACCGTGATACTGTGGTAGTGACGCAAATGGCCACCCACAGCAGAGAGGGGCCCTGGGTTTGGTGAGTCATGCCAAAGAAGGCTTGGAAGCCTTGGGCTTGGAGGAGACCTTGGGCTTCCATTGCTGTTTGGGCTTGGAGGAGGCACGCGGAGCTGAGGGAATCACCTGGTTCACCAGACGTGTCTCAGTCAGGAAGGAATTAAAAAAAACAATTACGCTTTCTTACTGGGGACCAAAGGCAGAAGGGTACTTTTACCCCCTGTGGTCTCACTAATCGGATCCTTAAGATCTCTCCCAAACAATGATGTACCTTGAAAAGACAAGGAGAGAGCAAGGCTTTCTTGGAAGCAGTGTCAGCAGACCAGATCTTGAGCCAAAGAGCCCGTCTGGTAGCCACAGACATGGTGGAAACCCTAGCCACCAAACAGATGGCATCAAATAAGGCAGCAGTAACACAGTGCTGGGCCTCAGAAATGTTTACAAAAGGCGCAACATATCTGAAGTAGGAGCACCCTGTCCGACAGCCAGGGTGAGCTGTTCAGTCCAGATCGCAATGGCCCGGTTAACCCATGCCGCAGCAAACGCCGGATGCATGGCAGTTCCAGCAGTGGCATAAATGGACTTGAGGGAAACCTCAAGTTTCTTGTCAGTCCAGTCTTTCAGAGCGGACGTGTCAGAAACTGGCAAGGCAGTAGACTTAGATAGCCTGGAGATAGGAGCATCCACTTTGGGGGAATGAACCCACTGAGCAAGCGCCGCTTTAGAGAAGGGGTAAAGTTTGGCAAATTTCTTGGAAACAGAAGGTTTTCTATCCGGAGATTTCCACTAATCAGACACAAGGCAGTCAAGAATGGAGTTAGGTAGAAAACAAGTAAGGGGCTTTTTAGGCTCCTGAAACACATTAGAAGGATCTGAAGAAACCTCCTGAACTAAGGGAATGTTTTGGGTAGTCAAGACAGCCCTGATCAGGCCCTCAGCCGAGGGCTCAGAATCAGCCTCAAAGGGGTCCCCAAAAAACTAACAGGAACCCACAGCAAAACATTCCTCAATGTCTGAATCTACCAACAGTTCCTCCTCAGAGGAATCTGATACATCAGGTACTCCCTGCAGTTTAGGCAGGGAAGATTTGACTGAAGAAGGGGTCTGCCATGGGTGAAAGACCACCTGTAACTGGGATGGAAAGAGTTGCAATGCAGACCGAAGGTCTCTGGTAGCAGCCTTGAATTTTTGCACCCAAACTGGATCTATTGCATGGCTGGAGGTCCCTGGGAGAGACTCTGGGACATCAGAACATGCTGGGCATAAATGACCTGAGAATTCTCTAGGTAACCCTGAATGACATGAGGAACAGTGTGCAATAGGGGACACAGAGACCCCAGCGTCCTTAGTCTTAGGCCTGGCCCCAAGCTCCAACGGATTAGACATTCTGACAGTGTCAAAAACATTTAGTATAATGAATCACTCAATTATAGTGTGAAAGATTAAAATTTCACCCCAGAAATCGTTAAAATACACTTATCTGGCAGGCGAAGGGTTAATCTGCACAGGAGAGAAGACGAGTCCAAGCCCTGCATAGGATACTCGTTCTAGAAAAGGCACAAAGTGGCTGCCGCGGTGGGAGCCAATCAGAAACGAGCGAGCGAAGCAAGTGCTCATGGGAAATGTAGTTTTCCCAGAATAAGTACCCCAACAGTGCCCGAAGCCCCTCAACATACTTGCAATGGTAACCGGATGATAGAGCAAGACAGACAATTAAAATTAGCCCTCTCTGAAGTCGCTACGCTGAGCGGTTGCAGAGATATGTCCCAAACTGTACAGTCCCATAGGAGTGAATGGAGCAATGGCGTCTATGCGGTAAAGCGCGCCTTTCAAATTTTGTCAAAGTTAAAACTGTGATATAAAATTACATGAGACATAACTAGAACAAGTTAGAAGACCCAAAAAACACTGAACCCAGTAGGGAAAGTGACAATAACCTCACCCCCAAAAGATGCAAACCAGCAGCTAAAGAGTTAATTTACCACCTAAACCTGCTCCAAAACACCCAACAGACATACAGATAGACTCAATGAGTGCAGGAGTGTGCAATAAGAACTCCCAAGGAAAAAAACCCTGTGTGGAGGGGCACTGTGGGACATGTGGACCTGCAGCACTCAAAGGGCTGCTCACCTTTCCTGCAGATCTTCTGTCTTTAGATTACCATGTATCAAGAAGAAGCCTCGGTGGGCAACTCCTGAAGAAAGAACTTGCACCCAAGATTTTCCCCCTCCCCTTGAGCCAATAGCCCCACGGGCGTAACGGAGACCACCGGTTGGTGCACTGCTTGCGCCAATAGCCCACGGGCGTAACGGAGAACTACTGCTCTGCAGATGACTATGAGCCGCCGACTACCGAGGCCCACAACGCGGCCGGCTCGGCAGAAGCAGATTATATGGTAAGGCTTAGCAAGGGTTAAAGTGGCATTGAGGTAGAAGGAAGCAACACAAGTGATCGGAGGCTCACTAGTAGCGATACGGCACAGCAAGTGTCAATGAGACTCAGCTATACTTCACAATACAAGGAGAACGGAAGGCTCAGCTCAGGAGACGCGGCTCAGCAATGGTTAACACAGTAATCTCGAGAGGCTCAGATCCACACACTGCAGCGATCAGAATGTCGCCGAGGCGACAACAGGAGCTGTAGACTGGAGTGGCAGAAATCCGGAACAAGTCCAGGAGCAGGTAGTCGGCCAGGCCGGGTCAGGACACGGAGGAGATTCGCAGACAAGCCGGATCAGCAACGAGCAGGAACATCAGCCAGGCCAGGTCAGATCACGGAGGAGATTCGCATACAAGCCAGATCAGCAACAAGCAGGAAGTCAGCCAGGCCGGGTCGGATCACAGAACAGGAACACAGGAGCGTAGTCGGTACAGGCCAAGTCGGTACACAGGAGATCAGGAACACTGGAACACAGCAACAGCAATACTGGCTCTGAAACACCATGAAAGGGCACCTGACAGGTGCCAATGGCCAGAATAAAAAAGGTCACCAGGGGCGGGCCAACACAGCTCAACCAATCAGGGAGCAGCACAAGTGAGAGTGACAGAAAAGATCACGGGCACCGTGATACTGTGGTAGTGACGCAAACGGCCACCCACAGCAGAGTGGGGCCCTGGGTTTGGTGAGTCATGCCAAAGAAGGCTTGGAAGCCTTGGGCTTGGAGGAGACCTTGGGCTTCCATTGCTGTTTGGGCTTGGAGGAGGCACGTGGAGCTGAGGGAATCGCCTGGTTCACCAGACGTGTCTCAGTCAGGAAGGAATGAAAAAAACCAATTATGCTTTCTTACTGGGGACCAAAGGCAGAAGGGTACTTTTACCCCCTGTGGTGTCACTAATCGGATCCTTAAGATCTCTCCCAAACAATGATGTACCTTGAAAAGACAAGGAGAGAGCAAGGCTTTCTTGGAAGCAGTGTCAGCAGACCAGACCTTGAGCCAAAGAGCCCGTCTGGCAGTCACAGACATGGTGGAAACCCTAGCCACCAAACAGATGGCATCAAATAAGGCAGCAGTGCTGGGCCTCAGAAATGTTTACAAAAGGCGCAACATATCCGAAGTAGGAGCACCCTGTCGGACAGCCAGGGTGAGCTGTTCAGTCCAGATTGCAATGGCCCGGTTAACCCATGCCGCAGCAAACGCCGGATGCATGGCAGTTCCAGCAGTGGCATAAATGGACTTGAGGGAAACCTCAAGTTTCTTGTCAGTCCAGTCTTTCAGAGCGGACGCGTAAGAAACTGGCAAGGCAGTAGACTTAGATAGCCTGGAGATAGGAGCATCCATTTTGGGGGAATGAACTCACTGAGCAAGCGCCGCCTTAGAGAAGGGGTAAAGTTTGGCAAATTTCTTGGAAACAGAAGGTTTTCTGTCCTGAGATTTCCACTAATCAGACACAAGGCAGTCAAGAATGGAGTTAGGTGGAAAACAAGTAAGGGGCTTTTTAGGCTCCTGAAACACATTAGAAGGATCTGAAGAAACCTCCTGAACTAAGGGAATGTTTTGGATAGTCAAGACAGCCCTGATCAGGCCCTCAGCCGAGGGCTCAGAATCAGCCTCAAAGGGGTCCCCAAAAAACTAACAGGAACCCACAGCAAAACATTCCTCATCGTCTGAATCTACCAACAGTTCCTCCTCAGAGGAATCTGATACATCAGGTACTCCCTGCAGTTTAGGCAGGGAAGATTTGACTGAAGAAGGGGTCTGCCATGGGTGAAAGACCACCTGTAACTGGGATGGAAAGAGTTGCAATGCAGACCGAAGGTCTCTGGTAGCAGTCTTGAATTTTTGCACCCAAACTGGGTTTATTGCATGGCTGGAGGTCCCTGGGAGAGACTCTGGGACATCAGAACATGCTGGGCATAAATGACCTGAGAATTCTCTAGGTAACCCTGAATGACATGAGGAACAGTGTGCAATAGGGGACACAGAGACCCCAGCGTTCTTAGTCTTATTCCTGGCCCCAAGCTCCAACGGATTAGACATTCTGACAGTGTCAAAAACATTTAGTATAATGAATCACTCAATTATAGTGTGAAAGATTAAAATTTCACCCCAGAAATCATTAAAATACACTTATCTGGCAGGCGAAGGGTTAATCTGCACAGGAGAGAAGACGAGTCCAAGCCCTGCATAGGATACTCGTTCTAGAAAAGGCACAAAGTGGCTGCCGTGGTGGGAGCCAATCAGAAACGAGCGAGCGAAGCAAGCGCTCATGGGAAATGTAGTTTTCCCAGAATTAGTACCCCAACAGTGCCCGAAGCCCCTCAACATACTTGCAATGGTAACTGGATGATAGAGCAAGACAGACAATTAAAATTAGCCCTCTCTGAAGTCGCTACGCTGAGCGGTTGCAGAGATATGTCCCAAACTGTACAGTCCCATAGGAGTGAATGGAGCAATGGCGTTTATGCGGTAAAGCGCGCCTTTCAAATTTTGTCAAAGTTAAAACTGTGATATAAAATTACATGAGACATAACTAGAACAAGTTAGAAGACCCAAAAAACACTGAACCCAGTAGGGAAAGTGACAATAACCCCACCCCCAAAAGATGCAAACCAGCAGCTAAAGAGTTAATTTACCACCTAAACCTGCTCCAAAACACCCAACAGACATACAGATAGACTCAATGAGTGCAGGAGTGTGCAATAAGAACTCCCAAGGAAAAAAACCCTGTGTGGAGGGGCAATGTGGGACATGTGGACCTGCAGCACTCAAAGGGCTGCTCACTTTTCCTGCAGATCTTCTGTCTTTAGATTACCATGTATCAAGAAGAAGCCTCGGTGGGCAACTCCTGAAGAAAGAACTTGCACCCAAGATTTTCCCCCTCTGGGCTTAAGGTCCACAAAAAGCACCTGGATACTGAGCTAGCTACATCTAAGGGCATTGTCAGTTATGGGAATCTGCCGAATGGTGGTATTTAATTTCTAACAGAAAAATAAAACAATTCTAAAACTATAGCAGAACTGTTCTCTTGCATGTGTCTTATATATATGTTTGTTAGCCATGTTTTATTTAAAGCAATAGTGTGTGAATGTAGCTTTATGTGCTGGTCAGTTTTTATTTGGTACTTTTTAAAGGGATAGTAATGTAAAATAAAATATGTTGTAGGGTTCATCCCCCTGAGTAAAACAAGAGTACTCCCACTGCTGAAAGGTGTTTCATTCAAAAGTTATTAATTTTCAAAGTTGAATTTTTTAGGTGCAATATCACAGTGGCCTGAAATTGTACAGTGGCGCTGTTGCTACACCATCCTATGGAGATTTATGGTCCCGGGATCAGAGCTGTCCATAGGAGCTGTCCTACAACATATCTTTTTTTTACATTTTAAGTATTACTATCCCTTTAATACTATATGATTTCCTTCTGGAATGTTTAAATTGTAATATGATGTAAATGTATTGTTTTTGCACTTATTAATATGCAATTTTGTATGTCTTAACATCTTTATACCATTCGTGCATGTAATGTGATAGTGTGGCCACCACAACATGGCTGCGGCCACCAGGACATATTGGAGGCCGCATTGGCGGCCAACAGAAATAATCTCTTAAGAACCACTGGTCTATATTTTTTTTATCTACTCAACTATTTTTATAGTGAGCTCACCGAATCTTGTTTTCAGGCTAATGCACCTTGAAAGAAGGACAGTGATACAGAGTAACACTTACCCTGCAGCACAGAGTGTTTTATGCTCTCCAGTTTACGTTGTATGTTTTTTACATTGTATCAATCTCATGCTTTCACAATTCCTGACACAAAGCTCGCCTTTAAACACACGTAAAGTCAAAATAAAAGGCTACTTTCCCTTTAAAAGGTGCATTTCTTCCCATGAATGCTAAAGCAGTTTACAAGGCATCTATCAGTCTCCCTGTGTTCATTCCACACTGTGCCCTCTTACAACCTCCCTATCAGAGATCTATCAGATCCTAGCCATGCGGTATTGATCTATTGATGGTTGATATGCCCTTGTCACTGACCGGAACATTGTTTGATCTCATTAGCTGTGTTCATATGCTCTGCCACATTACTTCCTATACACTTCAGGGCATGGCTAATAGAGTAGTGCCCTTCAGGGTTCACTGTACAGGGACAGTCATGTACTGTGACAGTTTCAACAGTCAAACATTAACATCAGGACGTGTTTGTGTGCAACTACTCAGGGTCTATTCTCCTACATACTGTATATAATTCAAAATGGGTTAGCAGGCCTGTCTAGAACTCTATAACTGTAATTATATTGTATAATTATAGGAAAACTACTCAGGGGTTGTTTTAGCTAAGAGGCTCTTTGCTTTACAGGCATCTTAACCCACTGAGTGTCAGAGGGGTACGGAACGCATTGCAAAGCAAATTCATAGGGGCCAATGTCATTTCATCACAATTCTAAGGAAAGTGTGGGCTTAAAGGGATAGTAATACTTAAAATGTAAAAAAATATATGTTGTAGGGTTTATCCCCCTGAATAAAACAAGGGTACTCTCACTGCTGAAAGGTGTTTTATTCAAAAGTTATTACAGCCCAAAGCTGAATTTTTTAGGTGCAATATCACAGTGGCCTGAAATTGTACAGTGGCGCTGTTGTTACACCATCCTATGGACAGCTCTGGTCCATAGACCATAACTCTCCATAGGATGGTGTAGCAACAGCGCCACTGTACAATTCAGGCCACTGAGATACTGCACCTAAAAAATTCATTTTTGAGCTGTAATAACTTTTGAATAAAACACCTTTCAGCAGTGGGAGTACCCTTGTTTTATTCAGGGGGATAAACCCTACAACATATATTTTTTTACATTTTAAGTATTACTATCCCTTTAAGCCCCCACTTACCTTAGAATTGCGATGAAATGACATTGGCCCCTATGAATTTTGCACTTGTGTCTTTGTTCAGAAGAAAACATCTTCAAACAGTCCTGGAGGTCCTGTCAATGGAAGCGGACATGACAGTTTCTGGCAATTCTTTCAGACTGAAGTAGGCAGAGTCCATGAACTTACTTAACTCTTTTAGGACCAGAGGGGTGAACACCATTTTGTGAAGCAACAAGTTACATATCCTTTTTATTCCTTGAAGTCTTAAGATTACCATGTGCAGTGGATGGAGTTTGTGTCCTGTAGTCCTGCTAGCAACTGTCATGTCCACCTCCATGGACATGATATCCAGGACTAATTCAAGATCTTATCTATTGCACAATGGCACAAAAACAAAAATCCACATTAGGATTTGTTGGCCATAATATGCTAACTGGGGGAGTATAATCAGGTGTTCTCAGCCAAGGTACCATGGCACTATGGTATGCCATGGATGCCAGCATATGGTTCCATTTTTTTCTATTGATGACTTGGACATTGATGTACCCCACCGCAATCCGCTCTAAAAAAAGTGAGGGGCTGCCAGATTCCTTCCCTCCCACCAACGCAATACTCTCTCAGCAGATTAATTTGCACTGAAGTCTCCACCCCGTTGGATTCCTCCGTGACATCTTCACTGCGGGCAGCAAATGCAAGCTTCCATCAGTGCCCTGATCTACAGTATATTGCCTTGCCGAGGACCTTGTGGACCTCACAGGGCATTACGATGGCTTACATTGAAAGGTCCTGACAGGGGATTGATGGAAGCGGGCAGCAATGCAAGCATGCTGCCCTCAGTGAAGATGTCACGGAGGAATCCAACTGGGATGAGATTTCAGTGGAGACTTCAGTGCAAGTATAGGAATCTGCTGAGAGAGGATTGCGGGGGTGGGGGGGAAGGAATCTGGCAGCCCTCATTTTTTTTTTTTAGACAAAGGGGGAAAACAAGGATGCGTATTATACACAGGCACTCTTGTTTTCCCCCTAAAATCTTGGGTGTAATATACATCTGTGTACTATACCTGAGGTTTTACAGTAATTACTGAGTCTCTGGGGACATAGGTTGATTCTCCGGCTGTGGTGAGTTTCCTGAGCTACACAGCCCAATATCCTCCTTCCCACCCTGCTACGCCCATCTCCCACCCACATTTCCTTCCCACAAGTCCTGCCTACTTCCCACCCACTTCTCCTTCCCACCTTTTTACATCCACTTCCTGCCCCCTTCTCCTCCTTCCCACACTGTTCTTTATACTTCCCATCCATTTTCCAGCCCAATCCTGCTTAAAACCTGCCAACCTGATTAAGCCCCACCCACTCTATGAAGCCAAACACGTAATTAACATAAGCCTGGTGTAGCCCATGAGCCCTGTCCAGAGGCTCCACAAAAGGATATTCACAGGTATGATATAAGACTATGGATTTAACACTTTACGTGCCAGAGGGTTATTCAACACATTGCTTTGCAATTCATTGGGTACCCTTCTGGCACTCAAAGGGTTCTTAAATGAAAACTAACACCTCCTAATAATAACAATACTCTACCCACCCCACACACATACCTTACTATTGCCATAAAATCCAGGACTGATTAAAGAAGTTACACCCCATGATAGATATCATGTCCTAGCAGTTTTTTCAAAACGAAATTGGCAGAATTCATGAGCCTGCTTAATACTTTAATCCCTTTAGAACTCATGAGGTGCCGGGATATCACTCCGGTTCTGGCATATCATGGAATTCTGGGATGGCAGTGCGGCTGCACGCCGCTTTGCCATCCCAGAATGCATTGAGTAAAGAAAGAAAAAAAAAATACATGGTCCTTAACGGCCACCCGTGCACTGGATTGGGTGGTCATTAAGGGGTTAAGAACTAGAGAGTACGCAAGGCATTGCAAAGCAATGAGTTGCACACCACTCTGTTCTTTAAAGCGTTATGTCTAACATGTGCAGTGAGAACAGTTTTAGGCTCTATGGGAGGGATTTATAAAAGTGGACTTAAGTGAATCACAGCTGAAAAATTGCATTAAAAATGTATTTGGTATTTAGAAAAATGAAAACACCACCTTAAATGAACGTGACGCCATGTAGTTGTTGTTTTTTAGAAGTGGTGTTTGGAATTGTTGAAAAAGTGGTGCAGCGAAATTATAAAAAAAAATATTGCTACTTGCGACAGTTTAGCAACATCATTTTCACCAAAATTGTAATGACATGTCTGACTTATTCATATTTCTGCTGTGTTCACCACATTTATAAAATTTCCTAACAATCATTATAAATACCAACATTCCCATGTCATAGGGATAGGGTATGATCCATCAATAAAAACAGACACATCTATTGGTGGGGATAACAGACCAGAGCTTTATTTAACATTTTATTCACATTATGTTATTTTCCATACTCAAACACCACAATAACAATGAACAATAACCAATACTCTTTAATTAAACTGACAGTCCTTGCCAATCCATTTCCCTTGAAACCAAGCATGGCCAAATTGTACAGGCTCATGCTAAAATTCCCACATTCTTCAGCACTACCGTTGATCCCAACATTCCTCAGCACTTACAGCTGATTCCCCCATTTTCAGAACTTACATCTGATTCCACCATTTTCAGCACTTACAGCTGATTCCCAATAAATTACCCCATTGGCCATCCACTTTAGGTCCAATAGGTAACGTCACCTCACGCGACCTAAGTCCGGGGCAAACTCTCAAAGGGCTTCCACCCGAGGATAAAATCCCTTAACTTACCACCTCATTTATCAATCTCTGAAAACCATGCAAGGACTATCCGCCAAGCAGAAAAACACATTAGGATTTTATGGCTTTGGTAATGTAAGTGAGTGTGGGAGGGAGTTATAATTACCAGGTGTTAGTTCTGCTTTAAATACAGATAATCAGCATTACTATATCTTTTTTAGGATTTTGTAACAAGGGTGTGGAACAGTATTAGATTAACCCTTTGAGTGCCCAGGCAGTATTCAATGCATTGAAACAGGCACACAAAGGGTTAAATCCCAGTTGTAGTGAATTGCATTACACAGTGTTTTCTTATTGGCAGCCATGCATCTGATACCTGCACTTAATATAAACCACTGATTGCATCCCTCCACTGAACCAACTCACTGTCCTAATAGGAAATCTCCAGTGTTTTGAAATATAAAATGAACTCAGACCACATCCTCACGTCTGAAGCTCAAATCAGAAAACGGAAACGGATTACTGTCAAACTAAAACGCATTGGTTGTATGAACAAGGTACCACTGGTTCAAAAATCAAATATTTAGCTTGTGAATGATTTAAAAATATCCTTAACAATATGAATGTTCACCTGGAATTTGTAGCACTGAACCTTCCAAACAGATTATAATGCTAATTTAGGGCTAGATTACATTGCAGATTATAAATGTTTTCACTGGATTTATAATAAAATTCCTATTGAAGTTTATAGGGGAATTTGTAAATAAATTTGTAAATAAAACCAGAGATATCAACTGCAATGGAATCCAGGTCCAGTGCCCAGACGGGAACTATGTTTATGATAAATATTATTTATTTCAAACAATAGTTTATGAGATATTTACAATAGCTTTATTTAACAGTTTATGCAAATTTAGGCTGACCATATGTCCTTGAGATGAAAACGGGATGGGGTGTGGGACAGACGGACAGTGGGACTCCGTCACTCTGAGTCCGATCGTAGTAAACTGCAAGCAGCGAGAACGCATTTGCTCCATCTCTTACTAGTGGACAAAAAGCCTGCCCCCGAAGTAAACCGAAACTTCCTCTCTTCGTCACTCACACTAGTGGTTTTACTGTGTTTACTGTATGCATTGATTACCATAGAGTCTTATGACTCATCGTCATATCACTGTCTAAGAGACGCTATGGTAATTTACTACAGACTCGAGAGTCTTAGACAGTTATGAGTCCCTTGAGTCATAAGACTCTATGGTAAACAATGTGTACAGTAAAACCACAGCAAAACCACTAGTGTGATGAATGGAAGTTCCAATTTACTTTATCATATGAGAAATAAACAAGCCATGTTAATTTTTTTACAAAAAATTAAAAACTATATATAAGTTACATAAATTGCCATTTATATTAAAAAGATGGGACAGTCTGGAAATATGAAAAAAATGATACTGTCCCATTTAAAACGGTACGTATGGTCAGCCTATGCAAATCAGGTAATACTAACTGGAAGGGGAGTGGCATTTGGGATGAGATGCAGTGTGGAATGTTATAAACTGCCAGGCATGCCAGTCATTGCTGTCTAATAGTGTTGAGCGAGCATGCTCGGCCGATGCTCGGATCGGCTCGAGCATCGCTCTGCTCGGCACATGGCGGTACTCGTACGAGTACCGCATGTGCTCGCCCGCCATGTTCGGGTCTCCTCCCCGCACGTTTTGCGGCTGCTGCGCAGCCAATAAACGTGCAGGGAGGCTCTGACATCGGTGTAATGCCAGCAGCCATGTTGGCTGCTGGCATTACACTGATTGGCTGGCCAGAACCCGTGGTCGGGTGCTGTATAGCACCTGACCATCGAGTTCGGCTCAGTCTGAGCCAGGGAGAGCTGAGGATAGGAAGGGAAAGGCAGTGTAGGGAGGAAAAAAACAAAAATTGTGAAAAAAAAAGAACCAAAAGTCCTTTTTAGGACTACTGTGTGTGGGGGCAGCAGGTTATTTGGTGTGGGGGGAAAAAAACAAAAAAAAAAAAAAAAAATATATATATTCTGTTTAGTGTGCAAAGTTGCAGATTAGAGCACATTCTGTTTAGTGTGCACAGTTGCAGATTAGAGCACATTCTGTTTAGTGTGCAAAGTTGCAGATTAGAGCACATTCTGTTTAGTGTGCAAAGTTGCAGATTAGAGCACATTCTGTTTAGTGTGCAAAGTTGCAGATTAGAGCACATTCTGTTAAGTCTTCAAACTAAAATATCAAAGTCACGTATTCCATTCAGTGTGCGTCGCCGCAGTTTAGCAGCACATTCTGAGTACTGTGCAGAGTTGCAGAATAGGAAGAAATACTGTTAAGTCTTCAAACTAAAATATCAAAGTCACATATTCCATTCAGTGTGCTTCGCCGCAGTTTAGCAGCACATTCTGTGTACTGTGCAGAGTTGCAGAATAGGAAGAAATACTGTTAAGTCTTCAAACTAAAATATCAAAGTCACATATTCCATTCAGTGTGCTTCGCCGCAGTTTAGCAGCACATTCTGTGTACTGTGCAGAGTTGCAGAATAGGAAGAAATACTGTTAAGTCTTCAAACTAAAATATCAAAGTCACATATTCCATTCAGTGTGCTTCGCCGCAGTGTAGCAGCACATTCTGTGTACTGTGCAGAGTTGCAGAATAGGAAGAAATACTGTTAAGTCTTCAAACTAAAATATCAAAGTCACATATTCCATTCAGTGTGCTTCGCCGCAGTTTAGCAGCACATTCTGTGTACTGTGCAGAGTTGCAGAATAGGAAGAAATACTGTTAAGTCTTCAAACTAAAATATCAAAGTCACATATTCCATTCAGTGTGCTTCGCCGCAGTGTAGCAGCACATTCTGTGTACTGTGCAGAGTTGCAGAATAGGAAGAAATACTGTTAAGTCTTCAAACTAAAATATCAAAGTCACATATTCCATTCAGTGTGCTTCGCCGCAGTGTAGCAGCACATTCTGTGTACTGTGCAGAGTTGCAGAATAGGAAGAAATACTGTTAAGTCTTCAAACTAAAATATCAAAGTCACATATTCCATTCAGTGTGCTTCGCCGCAGTGTAGCAGCACATTCTGTGTACTGTGCAGAGTTGCAGAATAGGAAGAAATACTGTTAAGTCTTCAAACTAAAATATCAAAGTCACATATTCCATTCAGTGTGCTTCGCCGCAGTGTAGCAGCACATTCTGTGTACTGTGCAGAGTTGCAGAATAGGAAGAAATACTGTTAAGTCTTCAAACCAAAATATCAAAGTCACATATTCCATTCAGTGTGCTTCGCCGCAGTTTAGCAGCACATTCTGTGTACTGTGCAGAGTTGCAGAATAGGAAGAAATACTGTTAAGTCTTCAAACTAAAATATCAAAGTCACATATTCCATTCAGTGTGCTTCGCCGCAGTGTAGCAGCACATTCTGTGTACTGTGCAGAGTTGCAGAATAGGAAGAAATACTGTTAAGTCTTCAAACTAAAATATCAAAGTCACATATTCCATTCAGTGTGCTTCGCCGCAGTGTAGCAGCACATTCTGTGTACTGTGCAGAGTTGCAGAATAGGAAGAAATACTGTTAAGTCTTCAAACTAAAATATCAAAGTCACATATTCCATTCAGTGTCTTTCACCGCCGTTTAACAGCCTATTCTGTGTACTCTGCAGAGTTGCAGAATTATAAGAAATACTGTTAAGTTTTCAAACTCAAATATTAAAGTCACATATTCCATTCAGTGTCTTTCACCGCCGTTTAACAGCCTATTCTGTGTACTCTGTACAGTTGCAGAATTATAAGAAATACTGTTAAGTTTTCAAACTCAAATATTAAAGTCACATATTCCATTCAGTGTCTTTCACCGCCGTTTAACAGCCTATTCTGTGTACTCTGTACAGTTCCAGAATTATAAGAAATACTGTTAAGTTTTCAAACTCAAATATTAAAGTCACATATTCCATTCAGTGTCTTTCACCGCCGTTTAACAGCCTATTCTGTGTACTCTGTACAGTTCCAGAATTATAAGAAATACTGTTAAGTTTTCAAACTCAAATATTAAAGTCACATATTCCATTCAGTGTCTTTCACCGCCGTTTAACAGCCTATTCTGTGTACTCTGTACAGTTGCAGAATTATAAGAAATACTGTTAAGTTTTCAAACTCAAATATTAAAGTCACATATTCCATTCAGTGTGTTTCAACGCCGTTTAACAGCCTATTCTGTGTACTCTGCAGAGTTGCAGAATAGTAAGAAATACTGTTAATTTTTCAAACTCAAATATCAAAGTCACATATTCCATTCAGTGTCTTTCACCGCCGTTTAACAGCCTATTCTGTGTACTCTGCAGAGTTGCAGAATTATAAGAAATACTGTTAAGTTTTCAAACTCAAATATTAAAGTCACATATTCCATTCAGTGTCTTTCACCGCCGTTTAACAGCCTATTCTGTGTACTCTGTACAGTTCCAGAATTATAAGAAATACTGTTAAGTTTTCAAACTCAAATATTAAAGTCACATATTCCATTCAGTGTGTTTCAACGCCGTTTAACAGCCTATTCTGTGTACTCTGCAGAGTTGCAGAATAGTAAGAAATACTGTTAATTTTTCAAACTCAAATATTAAAGTCACTTATTCCATTCAGTGTGTGTCACCGCAGTTTAGCAGCCTATTCTGTGTACTCTGCAGAGTTGCAGAATAGTAAGAAATACTGTTAATTTTTCAAACTCAAATATTAAAGTCACTTATTCCATTCAGTGTGTGTCACCGCAGTTTAGCAGCCTATTCTGTGTACTCTGCAGAGTTGCAGAATAGTAAGAAATACTGTTAATTTTTCAAACTCAAATATTAAAGTCACTTATTCCATTCAGTGTGTGTCACCGCAGTTTAGCAGCCTATTCTGTGTACTCTGCAGAGTTGCAGAATAGTAAGAAATACTGTTAAGTTTTCAAACTCATATATATTAAAGTCATATATATCGTGTAAGATGAAGAAGGCGGGTAAAAAGGGACGGGGAAGTGGACGTGATCCTGAAAGTTCAGGGCGCGGGTCAGGACGCGGAGAAACTGTGCCTGGTGCCAGAGCACAAGAAAGAAAGACATCCACCATACCTAGCTTCATGTCTGATTTCACAGGGCGTCGCAGGACATCACTCTCGAGGTCCGACCAGTGCGAACAGGTGGCCGGTTGGATGACAGCTGATACTGCTTCCAGTCGGTTAAGCACCACCCTGTCTTCCACCAAGTCCACTCTCAGTAGCCAAGAGTCTGGTCAACATAATCCTCACTCTGATCATCCTTCCTCCCACCATACACGGTCTGGTCAAAGAAGTGATCCCACACTGGGATATAGTGATGAGCTCGTCTCATCACCAATCCTTCATTTGACCCTCTCTCCAAGCACGCTTGCAGAGGAACATGACATCTTGTGCCCTGATTCACAACCTCTAGAGGCTACCCAATCACAAGAAGATGACAGATGTGAACGGCATTTAAGGTCAAAGGAAGTAGTGGATGATGATGATGATGATGAGACACAGTTGCCATTAAATCAACCACTATTTCCTTCTCAAGACCTTGTTGAGGAGAATGTTATACAGTTGTCAATGACTGAGTATGTGGTGGGATCAAGACTTGAGGAGGATGATCAGAGTGAGGAAGTGGAGGAGGACTTGGTGGACGATGAGGTGACTGACCCCACCTGGGAAGGTGTAGAGCCGAGCGATGACAGCAGTCCTGAGGGTGAGCCATCTGCAGCACCGCAACAGGCTGGAAGAGGCAGTGGTGTGGCTACAGAAAGAAGGCGGACCGCACCAAACCGGCTCGCAAATGTTCCACGGAGCACCCCCTTGCGTAAATCTACCTTGCCAAGGGGTAGGTGTTCCGCGGTATGGCGTTTTTTTAAGGAAAGTGCGGACGACAAAAGATTTGTAGTTTGCAACCTGTGCCACACCAGAATGAGCCGAGGCATGAACACTAGAAACCTCACCACCACCAGCATGATCCGACACATGGCATCCAAGCACCGTAGTAAGTGGGAGGAACGCCTGGATCGCCCATCTGTGTCTGCAGGCCACACCACTGCCTCCTCTTCCCCTGTTTTCGGTGCCGGCCAATCGCCTGTCGAAGGCGCAGGCCCGCATACCTCCCGCCCTGCACCTGTAGCATCTGAAGCACCATCAGCGACCACATCCACTTCCCTGTCCCAGCACAGCGTCCAAATGTCGTTACCCCAGGCATTTGAGCGCAAGAGAAAATACCCAGCCACCCACCCACAGGCCATAGCACTAACCTCACACCTTTCAAAATTACTGGCCATCGAAATGCTGCCATTTAGGCTTGTGGACACTGAGTCCTTCCGCAGCCTGATGGCAGCAGCTGTCCCTCGGTACGCGGTCCCCAGCCGCCACTACTTTTCCCGGTGTGCTATCCCCGCATTACACCACCATGTGTCCCGTAACATCACCCGTGCCCTGACCAACGCAGTTACTGGGAAGGTCCACTTAACGACTGACACATGGACAAGTGCTTGTGGCCAGGGACGCTACATTTCCCTGACGGCACACTGGGTGAATGTCGTGGAGGCTGGGAGCGACTCGGACCCTGGGATGGCACGGGTGCTACCCACGCCGAGGATTGCGGGCCCTACCTCCATCAGGGTTTCCACCAGCACCTACGTTATTGGCTCCTCCTCCTCCGTTTCCACCTCCGAATTCTCTACACACACCGCCACTCCCCCATCAGCCAGTAGCTGGAAGCAGTGTAGCACTGCAGTGGGGAAGCGTCAACAGGCCGTGCTGAAGCTGATCTGCCTTGGGGACAAACAGCACACGGCCTCAGAGCTGTTGCAGGGGATTAGTCACCAGACCGAGCAGTGGCTCTCGCCACTCAACCTGCAAGCAGGCATGGTTGTGTGTGATAATGGGCGTAACTTGGTGGCGGCTTTGGAGCTCGGCAAGCTCACACACGTACCATGCCTAGCGCATGTATTTAATTTAGTGGTGCAGCGATTTCTAAAAACCTACCCCAATGTGCATGATCTCTTGACCAAGGTGCGCCGCGTGTGTGCACATTTCCGTAAGTCATCTACAGCTTCGGCCGGCCTGTTGAAGCTGCAGCAGCGCTTACAATTGCCAGCTCACCGGCTGCTGTGTGACGTGAGCACGCGCTGGAACTCCACCTTCCACATGTTGGCCCGGCTTTGTGAGCAGCAGAGGGCAGTAGTGGAGTACCAGCTGTTACACGGTCGTCGCCTCTCCGTTCAACTTCCTGTAATCAGAAGTGAGGAGTGGGAATGGATGTCAGACCTCTGCGAGGTTTTACGCAATTTTGAGGAATCGACACAGATGGTGAGCGGCGATAACGCTATTATCAGTGTAACCATCCCACTTCTGTGTCTACTGAAACGCTCGCTGCTCACAATTAAAACCGACGCTTTGCATGTGGAAGAGGTGGAAATGGGGGAGGAAGAGCTTACACAAGGTGATAGCCAGAGCACCCTCACTTCGTCTTCTCAGCGACAATTGGAGGAGGCGGAGGAGGAGGAGGAGGAGGAGGAGGAGGAGGAAGACACGGTTGCCTCCGCTACAGAGGGTAGCCATGGAACTTTAGTTCCATCTCTTCAGCGTGGGTGGGCAGAAGAGGAGGAAGAGGATGAGGATATTGAGAGTCAGCCTCCTGGTGAGGACAGCGAAATCTTGACTGTTGGTACTCTGGCACACATGGCTGACTTTATGTTAGGCTGCCTTTCCCGTGACCCACGCGTTGTACGCATTTTAGACAACACGGATTACTGGGTGTTCACCCTTCTGGACCCCCGCTACAAAGAGAATTTCTCATCTCTCATTCCTCCGGTGGAGAGGACAAGCAAAATGGTGCAATACCAGAAGGTTCTTGTTGAAAAATTGCTCCAAAATTTTCCATCTGACAACGCTGGCGGCAGAGTACGTGCTACCTTGGCCAACCGAGAAGGGGAGAAAAGGGGAGCACACAGCAGTTCCGACAAAGGCAGGGCAACACTCTCCAAGGCGTGGGACACCTTCATGACACCCCGCCAGCACCCTCACCCTGATGCGCAGCCTAGTGTCACAAGGAGGGAAAAGTTTTGGAAGATGGTGAAGGAGTACGTAGCAGACCGTGTCAGCGTCCTCAATGATCCCTCTGTGCCTTACAACTACTGGGTGTCCAAGCTGGACACGTGGTATGAACTGGCACTCTACGCCTTGGAGGTGCTGGCCTGCCCTGCCGCCAGCGTTCTGTCTGAGCGGGTATTTAGTGCTGCTGGTGGCATCATAACAGATAAGCGTATCCGCCTTTCCACCGACAATGCTGATAGGTTGACACTTATAAAAATGAACAAGGCCTGGATTTCCCCTGACTTCTCCACTCCACTGGAGGAAAGCCCCGGGGGAACATAAACTCACTTTATATATGTTATTTACAATGATGGGAATACTCTGTATTCCCATTCACCCCTTCCACCCCAAAAACGGGTATATGGTTGACTCTTAATGTTCTCATCCTCCTCCTCCTCTTCCATATGCCCTGGGATATAATTTTTATATAGGGCCAGCTCACCAGCGTGCCCTGGGATATAATTTTTATATAGGGCCAGCTCACCAGCGGGCCCTGTGATATAATTTTTATATAGGGCCAGCTCACCAGCGGGCCCTGTTTGCCAATTTTTATATAGGTCAGCTCACCAGCGGGCCTTCTCATATAATGTTTTATTGGGTCAGCTCTCTAGCGGGCCCTCTCATATAATGTTTTATAGCGTCAGCTCACTAGCGGGCCTTCGCATATAATGTTTAGGATGGTCAGCTCTGCAGCAGACCCTCACCCATAATGTTTTAGATGGTCAGCTCAGCGCACGTTTCCCTCTTAATCATGGCCTCAGTTCTGAAAATCAAGGAAATTTTTGGGAGAATTTGCCTCTGCGCACGTTTCCCTCTTAATCATGGCCTCAGTTCTGAAAATCAAGGAAATTTTTGGGATAATTTGCCTCTGCGCACGTTTCCCTCTTAATCATGGCCTCAGTTCTGAAAATCAAGGAAATTTTTGGGAGAATTTGCCTCTGCGCACGTTTCCCTCTTAATCATGGCCTCACTTCAGAAAATCGATGAAATTTTTGGGAGAATTTGCAGATGATATACAAGTAAATATACAGCAAATACTGTTTGGTAACAATTTTTCGCCTAAAGTCGTTTTTATTTTCCTTTTTGTGTGTTTTACGGTCAGTCTGTAAAAATGGCGTACTACGGGCGAAAGATCGTTCCCAGCAGCGATGTTGGAGTCCAAGGTGCATCCAGACATCCTCCCTATGCTGTCCCTGAACCATTTCTGTAGTGTTTCCATCTTTTTCTGCCCTTTTCCTATGGACCAGGCACCCTCCCCTCATCAGAGCAGGGGGTGCCTGGTGTAATGCTCGAGTCCTCCCATTGACTTCAATGGGGCTCGGGTGCTCGGCCGAGCACTCGAGCCTCAGGGGGTGCTCGGTCAGAGCACCCGAACATCCGAGCATTGGGGTGCTCGCTCATCACTACTGTCTAATATTCATTACAGTGAGGGAAAAAATTATTTGATCCCCTGCTGATTTTGTACATTTGTCCACTGACAAATGATCAGTCTATAATTTTAATGGTATGCTTATTTGAACAGTGAGCGACAGAATAACAACAAAAAAAATCCTGAATAATACATTTCAAAAAAGATATACATTTATTTGCATTTTACTGAGTGAATAAGTATTTGACCCCTATCAATCAGAAAGATTCCTGGCTCCCAGGTGTCTTTTATACAGGTAACAAGCTGAGATTAGGCTCACTCTCTTAAAGGGCGTGCTTCTAATCTCCGCTTGTTACCTGTATAAAAGACACCTGTCCACAGAAGCAATCAATCAGATTCCAAACTCTCCACCATGGCCAAGACCAAAGAGCTGTCCAAGGATGTCAGGGACAAGATTCTTTGTCAGTGGGCAAAGTACAAAATCAGTAGGGGATCAAATAATTTTTTCCCTAACTGTAGCTGGCAAACAAGGCTAAATATTGTTATGTTAAAGGGATACTAATATTAGCAATGTTGTAGATTGTCGCATCTTCTTTATAGTAATTGCAACACTTTGCACTATGTTTAACTACTTACTTTTGTGTTGTTCTAAAGATATTAAGTGTAGAAAGATCCCCCTCTCGTCCCTTCTGGCCAATTCACTCTGAATCTGCAGTCTGTTCCAGATTGATGCAGCAAAGGACAAACTTCAGTAAGTAAAGATAAAACCTGACCTCCTTCGTCAAGGGGGACAGGGTTTTCCTTACTTACTTACTGAAGTTTGTCCCTCGTTGCATCCTTCTGGTCCTGGGATCAGACTCCAGATTCAGTGGGAGGCGGCCAGAAGGGGCGGGCGGCGGATCTTTAGCCACATAGTAACTTTTGAACTACACAAAAGTACTTAAACATAGCACAATGTGTTACATTCACTATAAAGAAGACTCAGCAATCTACTTTACTACAAACATTACTATCCCTTTAAATACAAAAAAATCTAACATAATCATATGTGGTTTGAAATTTCTTTCCAAATCACCTATTTGTTACAAAATACTGCCAGTTCCATTTTAATAAGAACAGGAGTAATTCTGGGACAAACCAATTGGCCCACAGGGGACAAATAAAAATTCCAACTGATTGACATGACACAATGTACAACTGATGAACAGATCCAAAACTGAGACAGTAGAATACAGAAACACAAGGAAATACACTTTAAAGGGAGACTAGTAGAGTAAGAATGATACCTGGCTAAGAGTAAGAGTAGGAATGATACCTGGATTATTGGCTAACCGAGTGGCTCTAGTATGCAAGCTTTCAAGACAACTTAGGTCTCTTCTTTGGGCATAATAAGAATGAAGGCTGAATACACAATACATGAAAGTTTGAACATTTCTGCAAATTATTTTAACATTTAAATACCACTGGCAGTGAATATTCTTATCAGTATTGTCTATAATTCATTCCCTAGGCTCCAGTAGAGTCTCTTTAGAGATTAGTAGATTTATTACCTCTTTGATGACCCAATTAATTTTAGCGAGAGATGGATGTCTATAGACTATATGGGTTAACCCTCCAAGGGATAGTAACATGTAATATGTAAAAAAAACATATATTGTAAAACAAGGACACTCCCACTGTTGAGAGGTGTTTTCTTCAAAAGTTACTGCAGCTCAAACTTGAATTTTATAGGTGCAAATCTCAGTGGCCTGAAATTTTACGGTGGCGCTGTTGCTACAGCATCCTATGGATATCTATGGTCAACTGACTAGAACTGTCCATAGGATAGTGTAGCAACAACGCCACTGTACATTTTCAGGCCATTAAGATATTTCACCTATGAAATGTAAGTTTTAGCTGTAATAACTTTTGAATAAAACACCTCTCAGTAGTGTTTTACTCAGGAGGATAAACCTTACAGTACATATTTTCTATATATTAAGTGTTAAGATCCCTTTAAAACATAAGTTAGGATGAATTCACTTTTAAAAGTATGTAGTTTATTTAGCATTTGGACTCATTGTTTTTGCTCTGTAGATCTGTAATATTTGGCATTTTATTAGTTGTAACCAACTAAAGACAACCATTTGACTTTCTCAGAACATTACAAAATTAAATGGACATATATCACACATCTATAAATGCTTTGGAAAGCTATCTAGAGTTCAAGGGGTTAAAATAAGCCCTTCTGTGCCAAAAAGTTCTCCAGAGCCTTATTTTGCAATGAGCTGGAGACAATGGTTTAACCTTTTGAGTGCCACAGGGGTATCCAACACATTGCTCTGGCATTCAAAAGGTTAATACTTATGTGCAAACACTTTTTTGGTCCCCTTATCACAAAAATATTTTGCAAGATGCATAACTATAACTTGTTTGACCCTGAAGAAGATGGGGGCCATCTTGGACGCTGGGTCCCAGCACAACTGCACCCCCTGTGGTTACGCCCCTGACTGTGAACTTTCTGGCATTCAATGGGTTAAATCAATGGTCATTTTTATTTGTCCCCTTTGACAGAGTTTCTCAACCACTGTGGTGAAAGTGGATCATTCACTTAACCCTTTTAGTGCCAGAGGGGTACACAACGTATTGCATAGCTGCTTCACTGTGTATCAGCAGTACATTCACTTGTGCAGTTTGAAGTACGGTGAAGTAGCATATATGAGGTCTGAAGTCGATGTGGCAATAAAAACAAAGATTTATTATCCAGATAAAGTGCAAATTCTACAAACACCCTACAGGATCTATTTGATCATCTTACATCAGACTGCACAGGTGAATATATCGCTGATACTCACGACTGTAAAATGGAAAACCAAAGCTGTTCAACCTATTTATCTCCTGCAATTTTAAATTGTGGAGTGAGCCTACAAACCACTTTGCATACACACAAGAGTATAGATGCACCAAGCCATAGTCTCTCCACTGAGAAAAATGCTTCAATTTCTATGTTAATCTGTGGAGGCTCTATATTAACGCTTTGAATGCCAGGAGGTGGGAAAAATAAAACATTTACCAACCAGTCACACAGACACTCTATGACTAATAAAATCTGTTAAAAATCTCAGGAGAGATTTTCAGTCAGGGATAGAATGCCAAGGTCATGGACATCCAAATACAGGAGCCACCAGTGTACTGAGAAGAAATCTGTTGTGATGCAGACAACCACAGGAAGAGAGCAGAGTGGCATTAGTAGTTACCAACAACCCTCAGCCTGAAGAACTCGAAACAATACTATATACAGATTAATAAGAATATTCCCGAAACCTTCACTGCTCGCCTATTAACAGCCCCCCAACCTGAAACAACTGTTGGTAGAGAGCTCCCTTAAGAATGTAACAGAAAATTGTACTTATCACTGTCAACAAGATGTGGAACCGGTGCACACATATGTACCACAGATAAGGTGCTCATACCACACTCCCATTATACCTCAACATCATGTACAAATTCTCCTGCAGATCATGTTGTCTACCTCATCATGTATGTGTGTGAAATGTCCCATAAAAGTACTATATGTGGGTGAGATAGGACAAACAGTAAGAAAAAGGATGAATTCTTATAGGTCCAGTGTGAATAACAAAAGACACACCCCAGTGAGTCAATATTTTTGAAAAACTGGTCATATCAATAAAGACTTCAAGGTGACAATACTGATGGGACAGTGTAGAACACAGACAGGCAGAAAGATCTGGGAGTATAAACTGATGACCAAGTTTAACACTCTGAAATGAGACATGGAACTTTTATCACATTATCCCACACACTAAACAGATTTAAGGCCCTTTGGGTGCCAGGGGGCTGCACAGCTCATTGCAAGTGATGAGTTGCGTACTCCTCTAGCGCATGGAGGGTTAACCCACGCATTCTATAGTCTTAGCCATCTTTGGCTAAAGACTAACCTTGTATCAAAACTAAAAGAGAATATACTGGAGCCTATGGGATGATTTATAGACAATACTGATAAGAAATGCAATGCCAGTGGAATTTAAATGTTAAAACTATTTGTATGAATGTGTTTAACCAGTCATGTATTGTGCATTCAGCCTTCATTCTTACTATGCCTGAAGAAGAAACCTAGTTGTCTGGAAAGCTTGCATCCAAAGTCACTCAGCCAATAAAGGTATCATTTTTACTTTACCAGTCTCCTGGTCTTTCTACAATTAAAATAGTACTACCCTCTTCCTACAACACATATATGTGGCGACTTTTACTACAGTTATGATGGGAGAAAAGGAAGGCTATGACTAAGAGGATAAACAGTGTGTACCTATATTTGCGGGCTCCCATTCAAAATTCCACAACAAGACCTCTGGGGTTCTTAATACTGCCCTGGAAATTGGGAGAATTTTCTCACATAAAAAAGTGGCATTAACTCTGCTAGATGCAAACCAGGGTACCAACACTGAGGTAACATGAGGGGAAGTGGAACAGCAGGACAAGCTCTCACCTGGCATTCCCCCTCTCCATCACTCCCACTCTCCTCGCTGCTGCTTTCCATGTCCAACTACAGCGACACAGAAGATCAGTATGGTTATATATATACACACAGCCACTGTTCACGGCCAGGGGCAAAACAGAGATCAAGCATGCCAACAGAAACATTGTGCTTATCACCCTCCCCTCCTGTATCCTACAGAGGGGACAGTTTAAAATCACTTAACTGTTTGATTGCTAGAGGGATGCTCAATTCATCATTACACATTGAAAAGTGTTAGCACTCAAATGCCAACAACTCAGTCAACCTCTGACTTCTATGTGGGGAGTTTATTGTTAACCAGTTGGTTGCTAGAGACATCACAAATGCACTGCTTCACAGTTCATTACAGATGTCTTTAGTGTCCAGTGGGTTAAAATATTACATTTTTATTTTTACATAGACGTTCAGTAGACGCTTTCACTATTATGAGACTTTATTTATCTGAGGAGTACAAGCTGTCACTAACAGCCTGGCCCCTCAATCTGAAGCATGCACAGGAGCATGCCCCTATCCTTTTAAATGTACTCAATATGACTTCTACACACAGTGATGCTATTTAAGCCAATTTTGTCCATTTTACATGCACAAATAGATGAACAGAAAAGTGTGGCCCATACAGAGATCTGTGGACTCTTTCTTTCTGCAATTACCATTTCTTGAAAAAAAAAAGTGTGGTATTGCACAAAGTAGATCAGATCAGCTTTGGACGGTAAAAAGAGATGTGAGCTATCATAGACAATCTGCTATTATCTCCAGCAGTAGCAATAGGCACACTTTCACATCTGACAGTGTGCCTGGTGCATTTCGACATATACATATGTCCTGGCATAAAGTGTAGATCTGGGAGCAGGCTGTATCTGACAGGGAGCATCCCTCCTTACTACAGGAAGCTGGACTTAGCAGCTACCGGCAGTATTACCCACTTCAGTCCAATGAATTGTAATGGGGAAGAACACACTGATGCATCCTATATGAACCTATAGATGAAAGGATAGAGCTACAGAGATAGGAAGTTGTAAGGAAGTGTGGGTTTCGGTGGCTTGGACTGAGGCAGATGAGTTGTAGGTATGTTTTTTTTAAACAACTGCATTGAGCGGCCATTTCATAAATAGCAGTGCTGTGTACATTACCCTCAGTTTATCCAATAGGTTACCACTATCTGCACAATTTCAGTTGCATATAGTATTAGGTAATTATTAATTAACTAGTATTGAAGGCCCATATGCACGGGCCAGGGTGCTGCCCGGTGGCCTCAGCTGCTGCCCAGGGGCTGGGGGCAGGTGGTGGGCCTTTTTGGGGAGGCCTGCTCTGGATCGACCGTGCCTCGGACTGGGGGCCAGCGCGTTTGAACAGTCTCTGCTGAGCATGGCTACTGCTCGTGACTGCGTCGCTCAGGCAGTCTCTACTGCACATGTGTGTGTTACACACACAAGGAGCTTCACATTCTAGCAAATTATATTATAGGGTGGTCATATGCTAGTCAGAGAAATCAGGGAAAGTAGAGCATTCTTCATGCATAATGAACATATACATCCAGAGTATATGTAGATTTTGCATCCAATAACAAACACAGGACACACCAGCCAAAAACTGGCAGATGGAAATTAGCCTTGTACTTGCTCACTGGTAAAATTATCATGTGAATGGCTACACAGTGAACTTCTACCTTATTTCACACAATGATACATGGACCTCTCAGAGTAAATTTGGCGCCACCAGAGCAAATCATTTCTAAACTAGATGCTGGATTCGATTTCCTATTACTACATCTGCCTAACGCCAAGTTACTAACGTATTTACATGTACAAATCTCCCCTTAACGCTGTAGTTTCAAAGGGTGGGTAGTGTGTTTAACTATTCTGCACTTTGTTTTATATTATATATTAAAAAAGTAAAAAAATAAAATAAAAAAAAAAGATTATGTAACTCTACTTAATTTGCCTGAGTATGCTTGTATTGGGCAGGTTTAACTCTTTGAGAGCCAGAGAAATATCCAACACGATACCTTTCCAGTATTCAAGGGGTTAAGAGGTTTGAGCACACTAGATTCTAAACAACAGCAGAGTGTGTGTGCCTGTATGCACTAAAGCAATAATACTCTCTAGTGCATAGCCCAGATAACAGCAGCAGGCTTTGGATGCCAACACCAGTGGAGCTGCGCTGGTGGTGCATTTGTAGTTTCCTCTTGTTCATATTTCTACAAGCTTACGTTGACTAGATGAGGATGATGATAGTTGTAGCACAACAACATCTGCAGCATTTCAGGTTTCCCTCCAATGGAAAAGACATATGTGCAATAGCAGCAAAAAGTTGTAATAGTTTGGGGGGGGGGGGCTAAAGCTATATCTTTCTGTTTGAAGTAATAGATGCATAAAACGCAAAGAGGTTTTTGGGCAACTGGATCCTCCTCTCAGTTTGTCATCATTTTTGGGAAAAAATTTTTTTTTAACTAGTTACACTAGTGGAAATGTTCACATACATATCTATGTATGTTACAAAATGCTGTTTCATATAAGATCAATTTTCTGTCATATTTATAGAAGCTCAGAATTTTTGCACCAATCATTGATTTTTAGTGCCAGTATCCTTATAGCTTGCTGGGTTTAAATTAGTTCATGTCTTCCATCAACATATGTCCATAACAAATAAGAATATCCAATACAAATGAGCACCACCAACACTCTTACTAGGAAAATCCCATAATCCTCTTTGTATACTGCTAATTGCCATAGCTACAGATTTCGATGACTCTGAGCAAACATTTCGTCATGTGACCTGGGTTGTTCAGGCACAAACACACCATACCTCCCAACATTTCAAATTGCCAAAGAGGGACACTTGTGTTTTAGGGGGTGTTGCTTTGGGAGTGGCTGGTGGGCGGGGCATTACCAAGAATTTTTACGCTATTTCCTGACCTATTGACACCTCCTTGTGTAAATTAATAAATGACTTCTAACAAGACCAATGTATTTTATTTATACACACTAATTTATAAACACATATACTGACGTTTAAACAAACAATGTGAGTTTTATTGCTGTAGATCAATATGATCCACTTATATACACACCATGAAATCTGGTCTCCTAAAAAGAGGGACATTAGGGTGGGAAAGAGGGACAGGGGGACTTGGGTCTAAAAGAGGTACTGTCCCTCCTAAAGAGGGACACTTGGGAGGTATGACACACACACACACAGACATAGACACACCTAAAAAAGTCACACTCACATACACAAATACACACAATACAAACACACACAGACACCCAAACACACACAGACATGCAAAACCACACACAGATGCAGACACACATATACAGACACTTATGAGCACAACAACGTTTCTAAAGCCACTGTATGCCTACCCCGGTCTAATTCCAGACTCATGGAATCATTGTTACTGAGATTTGAGAGTAAAAACATCCCTAATATCATAATCATGTCCCTTGATGAATGTATCATTTGTGTATCATCCAACACAACCAGTTTAATGCTTCAGGAAGGGCACAACTGAGCCATCCATTGGTGGCTATTGACCCACTGAAATGTGCCTGAGGCACAAATAAAATCCTTTTGTTACCTATTATCCACAATGCATTCCATCAAAACTTAATTAGTATACTGCAGACTAATACTAATTACTATTATAAAATAAATCTATACTGTATAAATGCGGGCAAAATGACATTTGACACAGGGTTGCATCAAATTCTATATTTGATTTTGGAATTTATTTATAAGGTGCCAACACAGGGCTGTATCTAAGATGCTAAGGATGAACAGTTTTGGAGAAACCAAGTGAATTATAGGGGACAAAATAGATATTTAAGGGTTAAATGTCCAATTTAAATCATTCATAATTAGTATTTGTCTTCTATAGTGCAGTTGGTTTGCTCCAGAATTACCTATTATTAGCTCCCTGAATACGGCCCATAATCCACAGCACTGTACAATTAGTAAGAAATAATTATGTGCACATGAGGAATATATCTATAAGGTGACCAGACCTCCCCTTTATTGCAGGGTGTTTATGGGAATGTATGGCCCTGAATGAGATCACAGGGGATGCATGACATGTATAGCAAGCACGTTGACCCAGTCCTTTCTCCATTAACACTTTGTGTACCAGAGGGGGATGCAAGGCATTACTCTGCACATCCCTATGGAACTCCAAGGGTTAACCAGTATGGTCAAGATGGTAACCTCTTCTCTATTGCCCTTCAGGTTACATATATTATTTTTGTTATTAGAGTTAACTTTCCCTTTAAAATTACAATGGAGTCAATATGAAAAAGCATAAAGCAGAGAAATACAGTAAAATATTTTTTAAGAGAAAAAGGGTTTTTCCAGTGCTGGGAGAGTTTTTTTTTTAATCAAATGTTATCACAAATGAAAACTATTACTATAATAATAATAATAATAATAATAATAATAATAACAATATCATGAAAACATTATCAGTAGCTCTGGTATGCCAAGGGCGGAACGCTGTTTTTTTAATAACAAATCCTATCGTAAGTTACAGGAACAGCTCCACCAGCTTACCACAACAGAAAATTGCAGCTTAATAAAAAAAACAAAAAAAAACAAAAAAAACAAACAGCAACTTTGTGTTGTAATGACAGTGCCCCCAATCCCATTAGGAACAATGGAGGACACCATGGGGGTGTGGAGCCCCACATTCTAGAAATAGGCTTGCGAGGAGTACTTTCTGCTAGGGCTGACGTACAGGACTGATTGGTAAAATGTGAGTCCTGTGACCAGCCATCGCTCACTGGACTCCATCAAGTAGGCTCACCTTTGCTCCAGCTCTCAGCCCCTCTGTTGTTCTCGCTCCACACAATAAATAATTACAATTTTTGAGTTTTAAAGAGGGACGTTTTCTATTATTGTCGCAGAAGTTAGAGGTTATATGAACCTCTAATACAATTGTGAAGTTTAAAAGTCTGGCTAGTTCCTGGCCGGATGGCGGTGCTTTTAAAGTGGATCTATCACATATACAGAAGTAATGCTCATTAGTCAGAGCGTTTAGCGAAAAAGTTTAACATGTTACTCATTTTTTTTTTTTTTTAATTTTCTGCGCAAAAACTAATGTTTAAAAAGTGCCCAGCAGCCTACTTCCGCTTGCCGCAGACTGCCGCACAGAAGCTGCTCCCGTCCAACTATCAGCATCCTCCAATGACGGAGGCAGTCGGTCTCTAAGCTGGAGAGATCTTATTGGCTAGATTTCAATCTCTGCCAATGAGATCGTTGCAGCTTAGAGAAAGAAAGCCTCCGTCATCAGAGGATACTGGGTAGTGGGACAGGAGCAAAGGCAGTGCTGCAAACCGTAAGTAGACTGCTAGACATGTTTTAAACATTAATTTTTGTGCAGACGTTTTTTAAAAAAAAATGAGTAACATGTTAAACTTTTTCGCTAAATGCTCTAACTAATGAACATTACTTCTGTATATGTGATAGAGCCACTTTAAGAGTAAGCTTATGTTAACTTGATTTAGATGGGTGACTTGGGCTGTATGGCCAGGAGACAATTGGTTACTTGCCTAATGATGATTTAATGTTTAAAGTGATAGTAATGTTTCACAAAAAAAGCAGGTCTGATTAATCTTCATGGTATTCAGTACTGTCAGAGTTGTAGTTCAAGAGTAATTACCTAGTGTAAACCTCCTCCCCTCAGATGCGGGAGTGAGATACTTAATCATTCAATTACTCTTAAACTACAACTCTGAAAGTACTGAACTAACAGTCTCCACGGCCCATATACTATGAAGATTAATTGGAGCTGCTTTTTTTTGTGAAACATTAATATCATAATTATATACATTTCAAGTTAATTAGGTTGTGTTTACAAGTTAAATAAATAAATAAATCTTGCAGCTCTACCTCCACCTTTTTGTAACTTAAGGTTGTGTGTTACTCCTGAAGAAGAGGGAAGGTTTCCATGAAAGCATTGACTGACTGACACTCATGTAAAAATAGGCCCCACCCCACATATGGGCTGACCTTAACTGGAATAGGCGTTGAATAGTTGAGGTTGGGCTTGAAACAAAATGGGCAGGGCAGTGGATGGAATAGATGGAGAAGTGGGAGAGGTTACCACTGAACTCATAGAGCCATAAAATCAGCCTCTGTTATCAGAGGCTCAATAACTCTGGAGAGTTCCCAGGTATATGTATGGGCCATTCTGTACATTTGAACCACAATGGAAAAAAATCTGCCATTTTACCACAGAAGAAAAGTGTGAATGGTGGAACACCCAGGTGTAGGCCCAGTGACTTAAAAACCCATTAGGGCATATGCATAACGACAGAAGCAATTCTATGACAAGCCTACTGAATCAAGGAACTAAATAATTTCCAAAATTGCCATTTATTATTTGGGGCTTCAAACTCCTGGAATGTTAAAGTCTCCAATGCATTGCTTTGAACATTTGTGCCCTATGGTGCAGTTGGTTTGTCCCAGAATTGTTCCACCTTTGTCTCTATAAATATGGCGCACAATGTTTGTTCCTAGAGATTACATATATATCAAGTTAACAATGGAGCAATTCTAGTACAAAACAGCTACAGCAACGTATGGATTTATTACCACACATGGAAACTTTCAAAATGAGCTGACCATGAGATCTTGGAAATATTAATCATATTGATTCTCAGTCCCTGCTCTCTCTAATATAGAAATGCTCAGATCAGTTCTCAGTGAACCTATAACATGCAGCAACATAGGGACCTACCTGCTTAACCCTTTGAGCGACAGATAGTTATCTAACGCATTGCAAAGCAATGTGTTGGATATTACTCTGGCACTCTAAGGGTTAAACACATGCGCAGGACTTCTCCTGCATTTTTGGTATAAATGGCACCAATTGAAAGACTAAAGCAGGAGTTATCTGGTGCAGATCATACAATAGGATAGAATGGTTCTTCACCCTGAGTTCCGGATCAAAACCCTGAGTCCCAAGGTCAAACCCTGAGAGTTTCCAGGTATAATGCCACAAGCCTCACCCAGCAGTTCTTTGTCTTCTTATTGGCCAGAGGAAAATGTAGGATATCCAGAGAGAGGGGTTCCAAAATACAAATACCAATACCTAGAATGTGTAATTCTGCATCCACAAATTCATTGTGTATTCCTTAGCCTAGACCAGGGATTGATTTGCAGTCCTCCATCTGTTGTTGGACTACAATCCCTATCAACCTCAACCAGCCAATGGCTGGCTGAGGATGCTAGAAGCTGTAGTCCAACAACAGATGAAGGACTGCAGGATGCCCATTGCTGGTATGATCACAACAGCAGCATCAATATCTCATAATTGGATGACTTGTGTCTTTTTGATAAGTTAGATGCAATAATGTTCAAAGGATTTTTCCGTACAACAAAAAACCTGCTCTCAGTTTGACCTTGATGACCAATATATGTGAATCCATTTTTCCTTATGCATTGCACGGCATACTTCTCTTGCCCTCAAAGGTTTAAATCATGGCTCAAAACTTTTGGAACCAGCTAAGCATAGGGCCAAATGTATAGAGAACGTGTGGAGAAGTCCTGAGGCAACCAACCACGTTACTGAAGAAACAAGAATTCCCATAATCCCCATTGCAATAAAAGGGACTTTAACCCGTCCACTTGAATTATAGAGAGGTCGTCAGAGTACTGCTAGACCTCTCTAGTATTCAAGCGGTTAAAATCCCAATTTAAATTAATGGGAATTTGTATTTGTCCACCTAGGTTGTACAGGGTTCACCTCAGAATTTGTCCACTTTTCACTATGGCCCATAGAAGTACTAAAAAGGTCTCTGTACCCTGTGGGAGAAATACTGCAACACAGAACACATTAGGAATTGACTGGTGTGAAGTCAGAATGCTGCAGTGTTCCCACTGCTGCAGAGACATAAGATCTGTCAGTCTGAGAGGCTCACTCAGTGAAGTTCACATTTTAGGCTGGTTTGCCCTATAGGGATAAATGGAGAAATTCTAGAAAAGACACAACGTGCCATAGAAGATAAATAAAAAATCCTCAAATGTTCATTGGTTTCCATGGGGCTTTTAACCTTTTGAATGCTAGAGGGTCTTCAAAGAAGTGTTTCACAGTGCAATAGACAACCCTCTGACACTGAACGATTAAAAGATTTAATCAAGGAAACTGTATATTTGTTCCGGAAGCTTCAGTTGTTAGTTCTCCAGTTTCTCCAGTTCTTCTTAGTACATCATGGTCTCACTTAAAGGGCAATTATCACATTTCACTATGTCTGTCCTGTGAGAGTGGACTTAGTATAAAGCCAGGGACTGCACTGTTTAATCCCAAAATGGCCATTCAAGAGGGTCAGACACCAAGCCCCTCGGCTGGAACACAACCTGGAAGTATGTATGTGTCAGCCACAAACTTTGTGGATTACATACTCAACCCCTATAGACACTCTGTGTCTGGCTTTCAAGCCCAAACCAGAGAGTCTATATAGGACTGTATCATTCTGTACAAGAGATTGAATTGTGATACTTCTTCAGTCATGCAGTTCAGTCTCTTCTCACTGGACCAACTGGGATGCAGTGTGGTTCTCTTTTCAGAACCTATATGTACTCCTGCTTTTGGCCACTGGAGTTCCAAATACAGTCCCCGCTTAATCGCAGGGGAGCAGACTCCTATTGGTGTGATAAGAGCCGTTACATTTCCACTGTGACCTCGCTTCCTCCACAGGAGTCAGCAATTGCACTGCATAGCTTGTCAAGCACTTCATTAAGCAAAACAATACATCTGCACAGTAGAACATATATTGAGATGAATGTATAAAAAAGATTATGCTTTAAAACAAGAGCAGGGCTTTATTTTGATTCTCTACAGCTATCTAACATCACTGTACTAAAGTATGTCACCCCAAACCTTCCCCTTAATGCCACTTGAATCAAGGGTAGGATAAGGTTGCAGCGCGTGGGCATTCTATTGTGGCTCTTTCTTCTACACCTTGTTTAGGCCAATTTATTATATACTAAGGTGTTGAGGAAATGGTATAACGTGGGCTATATCCCTGTGTGTGCTAAGGGGGTGTCTTACTGGCATTAAAAAGACTTACGAAAAAGAATGTGGCGAGCACCCACAAACAAACAAAACAAAGTGTTTTGTCCTAAGGCATAGGGGCCCCGCGGTGGTGCTCAAGTCATGCTTTTCACTCCTTTTTGACATTGTCAAGAGATTAAATTTCCATATGGGTGAGACCAGGCTGACATGGATATAGACATTTCCTCTCGCTAATGGCACGTGGGAGTGATAAATGTGACTTGAGTGCCACTGATGGGCCACTATGCCTTAGGAAAAAACACTTTATTTTGTTTGTGCTCAGTGGGTCACATTTTTGTTGTAGATTTGGTGACATTAAAGTCCTACACTGGTGAAATGAGTCCACTAGTATACACTACAGAGATCATATGGTGTAGTGCACATACCTGAGTGCAGTCACTAGCATTATAGCCATACACTAAGGTGGCTACAGTCACCCCATTTTTGTGCCTTCAAATGCAATTTTTAGACAGTATTTCAAATATTATTACTCTATCGTCCAATATGGAACAATGGTACCATGGGGTTGAGTTCCTCCTTTGGAGGGCAGAAACATTCTCAAAAAGTCTTGTGGGTGGAGACTCCCAGCTCCCTCTGCAGCTCAACCCAGCCCTGCTTCCAATTATTGTGTGTTCTTCAAGGTGAAATAATTAACAGAACACTTTCTCTTACTTTTAGATTCTTTAATATTTTTACAATAGATATGGGGCTGTTAAAATTCCCCCCATTAGGAGGGTTACCATTACTGGGATTCCCCTGGAGTGTATTGAGCAGTGTGCAGGTGCTATGTGGACTGTGCAGCCCTGTGGAGGGAATCTTGTAACCCAAGTTTTCACTCCCAGCAGTGTCTCTCTGGGGCTCAGCTTCCTTCACAATGGTACCCTGAAGACAAGATATGAAGATTGGTGAGTAACGCTTTGAGTACCTTGGTCCACTTTGTCCCTACTTGTAACTTTCTACAGGGGTTTCTTCTGATCCTTGAGGCTCTTGCACTCATGTTGGGTATTTTATTAATATTTACTGTTCTCCCCTGACTTATGGAGTATGGATGGCTGCATTAGGATTAGGTAACTCCTTCCCTGCTGCTGCATCCGTGTTGGGGGCTTTTCCCTTTAGGGTACTGTCTCCTAGGTGCCCCCACATGTTCCCTGGCATGGGGTACCTCATAACTGTGTCTATTTTTTGGGTGCACGGCTTTAAGAATGCTTCCCGCACTGCCGTCATCTTTGCTCCATTGACTTCTATGGGCGAAATTCTATGGGACATATCTCAGCAACTGTTTGTCATAGAGAAGTCAGGGTGGGCACTTTCTTCTTGTTTCCTCATGCCCTTTCATCCGGTTCATTTCCTGGGTATCTTGGGGGTCCTAGAGGGTCCACAGATGGAGCTGTTTGCATTGCTAGCCAATGACAAAGAAGAATACTACATTACCCAGAATGCCAGTTTTGCAGGCCTTCTTCCATTTGGCTGTCTGTTTTGCAGTCTCCATTTTACTTATCTCTTGCTTATTCTATGTAGAGGCAGAGACTCTCCTTGCTCTCATTCTCCAGATTAACCCTTCACCCAGATAAGTAGCTTTTCTTAGGTGAACTATTAGTCTGAGGAACTGTTACTAGTGATTTTTGCTAGTTTTAGACACTAATCCTGTTAGGATGTCGGAGTCTAAGGGACATGGGGCTAGACTTAAGAATAAGGACTCAGGGGTGTCTCTGCCCCCCCTTGCTTAGCTCATGTCAAATGGGGCTCCTTAGAGAGTATTCTGGATCTCTCTGCCCCTCCTGTGCTTTGGCCCCCAATACTTTACCAGGCCCCTTCAGCACTGAACAGGAGCCGGCTTGGATAAAATCACTGTTGTCCACAATGGTCCAATTTCCTCTCTCCCTCCAAGGGGTTTTTTAATCTTGGAAACCCCTATTACTTTTAAAGGGATAGTAATACTTGAAAATAATTTATTTTATATTGTAGCCCTTAAAAAAACATGAAAAATTATATGTCTTATCTCCCAAACCTTTATGGTTTGGGAGATATTCACATTTAAAATATAGTAAAATGCTCTTTTCCTGGTTGTTTCAGCCAAGTCTGCCATCTAGTGAACAGATTTGGAATTCGGTCCACAGAGCAACCAGCAGCTCTTTAGCAGTGCCGAGATCACGATCTTTGAAAAGAACTACTTAATTGGAACTATCTACAAAGTGTGCCTGGCTTGAAAGCACACTTTGTAGACCATTCCAATTCAGAAATTATTTTTAAAGATGGTGATCTCAGCACTTCTGGAGAGGCACAGCCGGTCCCGGGAGCGGATTCCAAATCTGAAGGGTGGAGCAAAGACGTCACTCCAGGGGAAACTTTACTTCTGAATATCTCCCAAACCATAAAGGTTTGGGAGATAAGACATATCATTTTTCAAGTTTTTTTAAGGGCTACAATATAAAAGAAACTTATTTTCAAGTATTACTATCCCTTTAAGTATGTGGCCCCTAGACTTCAGAGTATGCCTGCACTCATAGGGGCTACTTCTAAGGAGGAATTTTCTGAGGGGGAATGCAAGGAAGGGGAATATGAAGCTATGGATTCTTCCTACTCCTATGGGGACTCATATGAGGTGGACCTCCTTCCCTCGGCTGAGGGGCTTATTAGGGCTTTTCTGGAGACCTTTCAGGTCCCTGACACCCCTGATGAGCAGTCATCCTCAGCAGAGGTCTTCCAGAGGGGTAGGAAATCTTCTACTGTTTTTTCTTCTGATGCCACTCTTGATTAGATACTTCTGGATGAGTGGAAGACCCCTGATAAGAGGCTGTCTATCACCAAGAGATTTTCTAGGCTGTACCCCTTTTCAGATTCAGCTTTGGCACAGTGGGCCTCTCCCCCTTCTGTGGATCCCCCAATCTCCAGGATGGAACTAAAAGATATGGTGGATAAGAAGCTTGATTCCATCCTCAGGACTAATTTTTGCAGCCACTGAGGCTGGGTTGAGGCATTTTTTTGCCTCTGCCTGGGTTAACAGCTGTTGCTGTTTGGGGTGAACAGATGATGGAAGCCGTCCTTGCAGATGCTTCCAAGGAGGAAATGTTGGTCTTTTTGGCCAACATGAAGGAGGCCAACATTTATATTTCAGAGGCCTTGTTTGAGGAGATCAGGTGGTCTGCTAATGCCTCAAGCTTCTTTGTTACGAGAAGGAGCTGTTTGCACAAAGAAAACCAGGAGTCTTGATTAAGCCAACTGCACCATAGGGGATCCACGAAAATTCCCATTGATTTAAATGGTGCATGTCAGGGATTGTAGCAGAGAAAGAGATTGAAAGCCAGTTTTGTTTGAAAAGAAAGGTAGTTTTTTTTTTTTTTTTATTCAGCCAAAAGCAGCAAAAACATCACTCTGCTCAGGCTAATCACAGTTTGTAGTTTGAATTTGGTATCCTATTACATTTGGTGGCTTCATCTCACATTAAGGAAGGCACTTTTTATGGCGTGAAGACTACACTATGAAAAGGAGGCTCAGAGTCCCTAACATGAGGTCAAAGCTACCGGTGTGTGTTAGAAAACTGATTCCCAACAAGCACTTGTGCTTAAAAGCTAAAGAAGATTAACCCTATGAGTGCCAGTGGGATATTCAACACATTACACAGCGTTGCATACCCCACTGGCACTCACAGGGTTAATCTCACTAAAGTTAACACATCTCCTAAAAAAAAAACAAAAAAAAAAAAACACTGACCTGTAATGTCCAGCGGGGTCCTCAGCACCCTGGTCAGCTACTGTCCGTCTTGTTGTTGAATCTTCTGTCTTCTTTCTTCTCTTCTTTCTTCTGTAAAATATGTGTAAGAAAAAAAATCATCCAATGAGAGTTCTTTTTTAAATAAAATAATGCCCCCAAGAGATGTCACAATTAACCCTTTGGGTGCCAGGGGTTGCCTCTCCGTCACTCAAAGGGTTAATTGAAGTGTGGCATAGCTCGCCAAAGTAAAATGGCAGTCCTTTTGTTAACAATAAATGTAATTATTTTTTGTGCCATATAAAAATGCTTTCCAAGTATGCAGAAATGTCTGCTACCACTGGCGGTAGCAGGCATGCTTATGGTCACAGACTACCCCCTGAATACATACCAGGTCTCTGTTCAAAATTCTCTCACTGGGACTCGGGCAACGGCCCGGTATGTATTGAGGGGGGTCTGTGTCTATAAGCATGTCTGCCACCACCAGCGGATCCAATGCATACCTGGAAAGCATTTTTATATGGCACAAAAAATAATTACTTTTTGTTTAATAAACGGACTGACATTTTACTTTGGAGAGCTATGCCACACTTCCTTTAGCTCTTTGAGTGCTGGAGGGTTAACCTTCCGGCTCTCAAAGGGTTAACTGTGGCATCTCTTGGGGGCTTTATTTTATTTAAAAAAGAACTCTCATCGGATGATCTTTTTCAATGCAGATATTACTGAAGAAAGAAGAGAAGTCAGAAGATTCAACAAGAAGATGGACAGTGGATGACAGGTAAGTGTTACATTTCTGGGTGTTAGTATACTGATAGGGGTAGTATTATTTAGTGTCATGTTAAGGTTAGTGTATGGGAGATGGGGGGAGGTTTTGAGCTCACTCCCGTTGTTTGACACTGTGTCAAATAACGAGAGTTGGCTTTTTTCCTTTGATGTTCACACAATTCAGGCTATTTAGCGTGAGTTGTGGGAACAAAAATCAGCAACGAGCATTTGGCCACAAGGTGGGTTTTCTCCACCAACGTTGTTGGTCCATGTACTGGGCCAGCTATAGAATAGCTGCAATACAAATGTGGGTTTCCCTTACCAGGTATTTTGCCGGTAGGCATAGTATCAAGTCCTGAGATCTCAGACACTTATACCTGGTTAAAGTGCAGAAGCTGCAGCTCATTAGCCCAGCATGGTTACAAATAGGTTTTGACTCTGCAGTAACCCTGTTACACTTAGACTAACATGGTTATACTCCGGTTTTAACCCTGTAGTATCCAATAACCTTGTTATAGGTCTCTTAAACTCTTGATTCCTAGAGATGTCTACAGTACATTGAAAAGCCCCATTTCAGTGTGTAGGCTTTTTGGAACTCAGGGCTCGATTCAAATGTTGGCGTTAAAACCAACGTGAAGAAAAAAACTGCCTTCGTGCGTTAAGCAAGACCAGGTAACGTGAGATTCAAATCTTCCTTACCCAGAAAGGCTAACGAGTGATAACCAACAAAATACACGTTAACCTTAAACCTGCGTCGCATAGAAAATCTTACCTAAAAACACACGATAAAAATGTTACCTAGCACCACAGCCAATCACAGCACTGCAAAGTATCAAGTTCAGTCAGAAAATCCAAAATCCATGTCGACAGTTCTGAACAGCTTTCTCTGTGCTTCCCTACCCAGCCAGTAGGGGAACACAGAGATGGCTTTCAGCACCATGGACAGCTTTGAATGCCATAGGGATGTGCACTGCTCACCCCTGTGGCATTCAAAGGGTTACAATCAATAAAACTAGTACACCAAGCACTACACAATGCCCCCTTCCACACCCCCCTTAGTATGTCACATATATTGCATATATGTGACATACTAACCCCATCTACATCCACCTCATGGACTTCCATGTAGTGGACAAATCTGTCTTTTATTCCACAATTAACCCTTTGAGTACCAGAGAGGTAGGAAAGCATTGCTTAGCATGTTTCCTACCCCTCTGGTACCCAAAGGGTTAATAGGCAAGGTATGGACCACATACCTTGCCTGTATATGTGTGTGTGTGTGTGTGTGTGTGTTTTAAACTTGTTTTATTAAAATACTATTATTACACATTAGTTTAAATTAGATCTCATTCATTTTTAATGCCCTACCTCATGTGTCCCATTGCTATTAGTACTTTTGCTCCACTCTCCTTCAAATGGAGAGTGGAGCAAAAGTACTAATAGCAATGGGACAAAGGAGGTAGAACATTATAAATGGATGAGATCTAAGTTAACCCTTTGAGTGCCAGAGTGGTACGCAACGCATTGCAAAGCAATGCGTTGCGTACCACTCTGGCACTCAAAGGGTTAAAATACAACTGAGGGAGCAGGCTGCACTGTGACTGCAGCGCTTCCCTCACCTTCATTCATAAGAACTTATCCTCTATGGGTGAGATCTTGCTGTTCTGGCGAAGGGCGACGTGTGTTTCAGAACTGGGGTCCCTTCTTACTAGTGGAACATTTGCATTGCTCAGTTGACGTTAAAACCAGTGTCGCCAGTTTTTTCTCCCGACGCCAACATTTGAATCGAGCCCTCAATATTTCTCCTCTATGGTGCTGTTGGTTTGTCTAATTCAATGTTTATTTTTCATTCATAAGGCCCTAATAGTTTAGTCTCCACTTGGGATTGCTTAACAGTTTCAGTGCCAAAGGCATGTGCACTCCGTTAGATGTATGTTAGATACAGGGATGGGCAAAATGTTTCAACTCAAAAAAGATACATGCAAAACAGCAAAAACAGCACTTTCCAACTTCCTCAGGAATTACTGTGAAAAGTGCAGTTTTTCCACTTTAAAGGGATAGTAACGTTTGAACATAAATACAGCTTTGATTATTCCTCAAAGTTTTTGTACTCTGTAGAGCGTTATTACAATTGTGTACGCCATGTAGTTCATGAGTAATTATGTTATAAAGTGTCCCCCTCCCACCCCTTTTACATATTGTAAGCCACCTCCCCTCACATCTGGAATCCAGAATTCGGTCATTGGACTGGACAGATCAAAGCGAGTAACAATCTTCTGGCTATTGGCATAAGGAAAACCCTGCCCCTCCCCCCAACAACGAAAGAGGGCAGTTTTTTTCATATGCGCACAGATGATTGTCCCTCATCGTGATACATCCGTACCGGCTTGCTGCTTTGAGGAGAGCAGTGTGTAAAAGGGGCAGGAGAGAGGCACTTTATAACATAATTACTCATTAACTACCCAGCTTACACAATTGTAATAACACTCTGCATGGTACAAAAAATAGGAGGAATAATCAAAGCTGAATTTATGTTCAAGCCTGCTGTTGTGTGATTTATCTTTCACTGCAATTTGCAAGCTGCTACTGATTCTGAAGCTAACAGCTCTATCCTGCACTTTACTCTAAAAATAACCACAGTAGTCCATTGGAGAGATACACAAATGGTCTCATCCTTCTAACTATTCCATTCTGTGTAAGAGTTTAAGCACCTGCCTCACCACCAGTACCTACAAGCCTGCTAAACATTTTTCAAGGTTCATATGCTATAGGAATTAATATGTGAACAACTTTAGTGTGGATTTCTCCTCAGTAGCATGGTAAATGGAGCTTGCTGTAACGAAAGCCCACATAAATGCCACCTCGTAGGGAAGCGTGAACACACTCCCTGGGGCAGCTGGGAGGGAGGTGGGAAGTCCTGAGGCATTGTGCCGCACATACTGTGTCCTGCATATTGCGGCAGTGCCAGATTTTAACTGCATATCAGTACTAGGTAAGTAAGATTTAATTTATAAAAAAAAAAACAAAAAAAAAAACAACGCTAATCTAGTCTTACTAATTAAAGCCAATGGGCAAAAGTTTGTCTGATGTGAATGTTCCCCTTGAAGTTTTACCTTCAAAAACCTGGTGCTGATTTTTAGATCTCTATGCACAGAGACACGTAAGTAAAAAGAGCATTCTTAGTCTGTTGTACAAAGAGATCCTGGGAGAAACTACCTGCCCCATAAGGGACAAAGAAAAATCCCCATTGATTTTTAAATTAGACTTTTAATCTTTTGTGTGCCAGAGGTTTATTCAATGCATTTTGACAAAATACGTTGGGAGTACACTCTGACACTCAAAGGGTTAAAGGGACAGTAATGTCCCATAAAAAAAAATTCTTGTTTTTTAGTGTTTAAAAAAATAAATTATGTGGCACAAATCCTGTATATTCACATGTTAAGTTTCCCTTTTCCTGGTGTCAGCTGTAAAGCTGACAGCAGGAGATTCGAGTCGGCCAACTCGAGGAGGCTCTTCAGCAGAGCCAAAATCATGTTATTTAAAAAGAACTACTTCATTGGAATGGAACGGTCTACAAAGTCTGCTTGCAAACCAGGCACACTTTGTAGACCTTTCCAATGAAGTAATTCTTTTTAAATAACGTGATTCCGGCTCTGCTGCAGAGCCGCCAGCTTGTCCCAGGACCAGGATCTACTGCTGTCAGCTGGATGCTAACATCAGGAGAAGCGGAGGGAGGGGGAACTTTACACGTGAATATCTCTCAAACCATAAAGCTTTGAGAGATAGGATTTGTGCCATATCATTTATTTTTTTAAATGCTACAAAACAAGATTTTTTTTTTATGGGACATTAGTGTCCCTTTAACACGAGAACTCCAGACTTTTCTAGCAGACACATGGTTAACTCTAGGAATACTGGGCATTTTTGTTTAGCCTTTATAGTGTAGATAGTTTGATCCAGATTTGTTCCAGTATATCAGACTCCCTTAGTTTTAGTCAAAGCGTGATGGCTTCAAGTAATTCCAGAATAACACTTAACCATCTGAGTGCCAGAGAGGTATCCAACACAATGCTTTGGAGTCCTTCACAATATCCCAGCAGATATGAATTTTCCTGGAGGTGAAAGCTGCAAGTTATGACTGCAGGGGAAGAACGTATGGGGATTTGTAAGGAGCACAAGGGAATTATAAGTTACTGGGAAGAGGAAAAGAGGACTTGTATAGAATAAAAACAAGGCCAGCAGCCATTACTAGCCCTTTTCAGCTTCATCACAAGTGGAGCAGTGTACCACCCTCCAACCCTTGTTTGATAAATGTCTGTAATGCTATTTCTCTTTTTAGATTGTCACAGCTAAATGGTGGGAAAATCCTTGCTGGATGAATGGAAGTTACGATAATTTGTGACCAGCAGCCTAGTAAGACTGAGTTTGTACCCACTGGGCTTTTGACGGTCGGCTGATGAGGCATTTGTTGCATATACGATACTTGGATCATTTGGATTTGATGGTCACTGGCTAATGACCTACACGTAAAAGGTTAACCTGGAAAGGATTTTAAATGGATATATATGGAAAGTGAACATGATGCAAATAAATAATTGTTTTTCTAAAGTTCTTTGTGGGAGATGAACTAAGGTGCAATAAAGAGGTGATATAAAGACAAGATAACTTCTCCAGTGAGTTGGGATCGTAACTTTGTATGAAACTTACATCAATAGGACAGCACAAACATCTTGCTGAAGAGGGATCTGTGCACCTGTGATGTCTGTCCCTGTCTTGTCACTGATAGATTATGCGCCAAAGTGGGATTTCCATTGTACTGTACAGACAGGGATGGACAGCGCAGGTGCACAGACTTCTCATAGCCAAGATCTCTGCTCTGTCCTACTGAAGTAAGTTTCATATGAAGTTATGATTCCAACTCATGTCGGCACTTAAGAAACTTTATTATGCTATTTCCATTATTAACATGACACAAACAATAAATTGAGGATAACGTATGTGTAAATGATAGTTCTGCTTTAACTGGCCCATATTTCCAGAATGTTGATTGGAAGAAGACTCTCCTCCCTGGTCCAGCGGCTCTGCTCTGTTAGGTGAACCAAGGTGGGACACCATCCCATCAGGCTGGCATCCGTGGTGACTACCACCCATTCTGGTATGGATAAATTGGGACATAAAGATAGGCATCTTGTAAATCAAGGGAGGCCAGAAACCCTCCTGGACACATGGCAGCAATAATGGAACATAGCGATTCATCTTCAAGTGCAGAGTTAGTACATACTGGCTGAGAAACTTAAAGTCTTGAATAAGATGGCAGCTGTCATCCTTTGTGGGAGCCACAGAGCTGGAATGGGGACCAACATCTGTTTTTCCAACAGGGAGGATACTTCATCTATAAAAAGATGCACCCGAACCGGATCTTTAGTAACTTTGGACAAAACTAAGGTATGGAAGTGTTCTGTGGTACTGAAATAACCTGCAAAACCCACTGGTCCATCACAGAAGACTCCCATGCATCTTGAAAAAGACAGTCGGCCCCCTAATGGTAATGATGGGCCTGGATGAAGTCATGCGGAGGTGGGCTTGCCAGCCTTAGGTTTCTGGCCAGACTTCTTGTTTTGCCAAGCCAGTTTGGGCTTTGGGGTGGGGTTGGCATGAAAGGCCTGAACGGTTTGAATCCAAAATGCCTCCGACTGGTGGGGGTAATGAAAACCACCTGTGTTCTAAAAAAAAATTCAAGTTTAAGTGAATCTGAGGCAAAAGCGTGCATTTGCCTCCAGCAGAAACACTAATGACTTTGCCTAGGTCCAGCTCAAAAAGTTGCCTTCCTACAAAAGGAAGAGACACCAAAGACTTTTTGAATTGTTGGCCAGTTGAACAAAATTTGAGCCACAAGGTGAGATACACACCTACTGAAAGGGCTGGAGCCTTTCCTAAAAAGCTAGCTGCATTGAAGGTCGCCTCAGTAAGCCATGCATTGGCCTCCATGATATTAGCTAGCATGACCCATATTTTCTGTTTAGGAACCCCCCCCAATGGCATTTGACAGATAGCCATAAATCTAATGACCCAAGTTGTAGCAAAAATGGAGTGCAGCGTGGCCTCAATGACAGCAATATTTGCCTTCAAGAAGGAATCGAATCTCATTAGTGTTAACCTCCTGCACAGATTTCCAGCTGAGACTGGCCCCCTAAAGACAGGGTCAGCATGTTTGATAGGGGGCATGGAGAACCAAAAGTGGAAACCTGCCTTGAATAGATAAAGGGATAGAGGAAACTGAAGACATCAGTGTCTTAACCCAAACTTTATCTTGGTCCGCAATGGAGGGCCCCTGGGGGAGTAGTAGGGGCAACAGTGAAAGAGGGACACGGGATGCCTGTATATACCTGTGGAAGTCCAGTTTGGCATGAGGAACAATGTGCTAGAGGGGTTAAAGCGACCCCCGAATCCTTAGGTTTGGATTTCCCTATGTGTCTTTTGAGATCTAACATGTTCAGAGAAAACCATTAGGAAAACGTAGGCCAAAGATACTTACCTGACTGCAAAGTGTTAAACTGGAGAGGTAGAGAAGAAAGCCCAGCCTCTGCATAGCCTATGCAATGGGAGTAGTAAGATGGCTGCCAAGGCACCACCCTGTCCTATGCAGAAAGCCCAGAAAAAATGGGATTCTAGGTTTCCATTGCATAAATCAAGCAAATGGTGGCTTTCCAGCCATTTTGAAACAGCAACAATTAGTTGTCTGAAAACTGTCACCTCACTGGCCTTGTGATAGATCAGGTCCTGTTATTTATTTTGAGCCCCCTCTAACCATTGTAGGTGAAATGGGTGCACAGATATGTCCCTATAATGATTCACCATGCACTTCTATGGAAGAAACATAGCTAACACTTGGGCACCCATTCTTAAAGGGGCCATGTTCTAAAAACGTAAAAATGAATTAAAACTGAAATAAAGCTAAAAAAAAGATACACAAACATATATATTAAAATGATAGAAAATAAGAACAGAATAAAGCTGTCTTTAAAAAGAAACAGAGAGCCTGTAAACAGAGGTTTAATACTAATGCATAACAGGAAGGGTTAAGAAAGCCTTACTACTGAGGCAGAAACATTCACAAGCATGGACAGCATGAGAACGGTGAAGGCTTGAGTGATCGATATGAAAGAACCCACTTTTTAGTGGGTGCCAAGTAAAAGCAGGGACATACTAGTAAGGACCACAGCACTCACAGCGTTAACTTACCAGTCTTCTGTAATAAGGCATAGGGGGTTATGCAGTGTTGCACTGAGGCTTGATAAAGTAGAGATGACTTCTCCAGTGATATCACTTCTCCAATGCACTATGACATCCAAAGCTGGAGAAATCTTAATGCATTGGCACCATAGATGACCTTTAGCCACACCCCTGTGCAGAACAGCCAGTCCATGTACCTATTGCAACTGCTGACAACCTGCAGTAATCTAAAGCATAAGCTCTTACATGCACAGTAGTACCTCAGCAAATTACACATCACTTACTTTTTTCCTGTCAGATGTTATGCACAAAAGATGGCTACCTGCACAGTTAGCTAATACAGATGCAGGTGAGAGTTAGCAATTTGGATTCTCCTATGTTACCTGATTTTCTGGATAATGTGGAAATGCTACAGTAATCTAATGTACAAGTAAATATAAAAAAAATTGTGTTTTATTGTTACTCCTATCACAGTCATTAGCCCCAATGGGTGATAGCAATTAAAAGCACATACTTGATAACATGCAACTGTTTTCAAAACATTTATTTAAAATTCTTTTAAAATTTTAATAAAAGCCTCCATTTTCCCTAAACCAGCAGCAATAGAGTTAACTCCGCAGTGTAACAATATCCACATCTTACTCTGCCAATACAAAGTAAACGTAACACTTTCACCAGACCTCATCGTATTATCTTTCCGAACCCAAATATTCATCAATATAACTAGCACTGTAAAGCTTTCATTTGCCTAAATATAGCAACTCAACCCTTTAAGTGCTACAGGGGTATGCAATGCATTGCCTTTTAATGAGCTGAACATCCCTTTGGAAATCAAAGGGCAGGGACCTCTCCTTTTGTTTCTATGAATGTGACAATTATTTTATGTAACATACTTTTGTGGTAAGGCACTGCGTACACTGTGTGGCGCCATATAAAAAAAGATATATACATACAATACACAGTGAGGCTGATGTACTAAGCTGTAACATAGAAATTCTGGTGCAATCCGTTGCACTGCATGAGACAAAAACAGGATCCCGAAACTCCTATTTAGTTAAATGCTGTTTTTAGCCCCTTGAATGCTAGTGATGTCTCCAGTGCATTGTGAAGCAATACATTACAGACCTCTAGCATTGTGGGGGGGGATTTTTTTATTTGTCTACTATGGTGCATTTGGTTTGTGCCAAAATTACTACAGTTCTTCTTAGTACATCAGCTTCCATGTCCAAATAATAATCCCAAACTATTTGTTTTTGCTGTTCTTGAAAAAAAAAAATTGCTAGTACAGAATACCCATCTGAATACTGTGACATTATGTTCTGCAATGCAGTGCAACACACAATTCACACATGATTTCAGCACACTAATTCAGTTCCAGAACTATGAATGTGTACCTTTTCAGTATGACACACATAAACACACAAACACACACTTTCAATACCAGAGGGCTATGTAAACATGCCCTTTCAGTGCAAGACCCTTGCACACTTTCAGTGCCAGAAAACTATGTGAATATACCCTTTCAAGTCACACACACACACACACACACACACACACACACATATTGCCAGAGTAGTTCCCAGCATCAGTGTTGTGAATCTTTGCTCTTATTTCAGTCTGCCCTTGTACCACCTCTCTCTGTATCTCTCACACACTCACTCAGTCTCTCTCATAAACATAAGGTCCCATTTTAAGATCTCACAGCTCTCCCTAGTAATAATGTACAAAAAGTGACATAGAAGTCAGCCTTACCATTTGCTGCAGTGTGAGGGCTCTCCCCTCTCTGTTTCTTTTTCCTGCACACCTCTCCCTCTGTTCCTGTCAGCTTCACTTGCCCTGTACCAATGTACGTCACTCCTTGTAGTTCTTGCTACTCTACCTCTCAGAGTCTTAATTCTTGGCCCTTAAGCATAATTTAGAGCTGCAGATTTCAGGGAATGTTTCCTGATAAAGTATAGTGGATGTGTGATGATGATCATTAGATCTGCGTCTCTTGCCATCACTCTTAATTCATGCAGGACTCTTGCATGCATGTGAGGCTGTAGCGATGCTGATTAGCTGGGGGCAGGGATGGTAGCTGCTCATCTTGCTGAGTCTGTTGCTTGGCTCCAGGTCAATGCCAGCTGCTTCCATTCCTGCCTTTCCACCTCTCAACCTAATGCAGATCATCCCTAATTCTGCAGGATGGAAATCCTGTGCTGGAGTTACAGAGTAAGAAGAAACTACAGGAAGAAGTCAGTGCTGCTGTTTACTTGAGATAGTGCAATTTGTGGTTTTCCAGCTGTTACAGATTACAACTCCCATTGCCCCCAACCAGCCAGCGATGGGAGCTGTAGTCCCCTACAGCTGGTCAGCTAAAGGTTGCCCACCTCTGAGCTCAGGATATCAATATGTGCTCAGAGTAATCAGCTTTAAGGGTTATTTTGGAGTATTATAAGATTGTTAACTCTTTTTTTTTTTCCAGTTTAAAAGATCAACATAAGGAAGTACATTTTGACCTTTTAGATATCTGGGGGATGCACAATGAGTCAGTCACCTATGTTTCATTTCTCGGATGCCTATCTTTCACATTGATTTGCAATGTGTTGTTTAGCATCCAAGGAGTCAGTGTTATTAGAATATTTTGCATTTATCGTATCTTACAGAACTGCTTTTCTGTGGTTAAAATGTCTCCTTTGTGTTAATACTATTAACCCTTTGAGTGCCAGAGCGATATCCAACACATTGCGTTGGATACCCCTCTGACACTCAAAGGGTTAATATGGCAGACATGAACAGTATATTTCCCATTAACGTTTACTTTGATAAAATGCTACATTCTATGTTACTAAGTTTTTTCCTACTTAAAATATATTTAATCTGATATTTTATAATTACATTTAAACTCAGTCACAAGCACTGTGTTGCTAAAGAGGTTTAGCTGGACCCCTCTGGCAATAATGGGGTTAAATAGTGTCTTTTTCCATTTTATAACTGCAGTTTGCAGAAAATGTTTTTTTCTTCCTCTGTATTTGTATTGTTTTTACTATTTATCTCACTCCCGCTCTCTCAAACAGCTTTGGGGCATGGGCATGCAGTAAAGCAGTGTTCTCACCCTGGTCCTCAAGGACTTCTAAGCCCTTTATTAAATCTGTGCTAAACTCTTCCATGTAAAACAAATTGCCCCTATAGGTCTGTTCATACGAGTGAATTTTACATCTTGTAGCCCCCATGTTTCAACTTGGATGTGCTTCTGCTGTTGGGCACATCCAGGCTTCAGCACGCATAATTTGCAGAGTGGTCAGTGGCGTTGCGTGCAGGTTATTCACATGGGCAATACAATACTGGATGTTGAAATACTGTGTGCAACCTCCAGTAACTGGCTGATCAAAGTGGGCTTCGGACAGTAATATATGGCAGTTGATCATGTGGGTCAGAAGGGGTCATTTTGACATGCATCAGCCATGGCTCCCAACTGAGAAAATTGCCAGAACAACATAGGAATACTGGGGAACTTTTAAGATGAGCTGACCCTGAGAAATATGAACCCTTAAAGCTTCCCATAATGTTGATTTTAGGCAACATGTACCTGCGTGCTCTAAGCCAGAGGTGCTCCAGTGGGTCTGTAAGAAATGTTTAACATGCTACAACTTAGAGAAAGAAGACAAGCAGGACTCCTCGCTCTGCCTTTTGTGGTACAAATGGCAACAATTTAGAGACTAAAGAACATTTAATTGGGGACAATCATATAATAGGTATCAAAGAACTCTCTCACCCTGAGAATTTGCCCCTTAAAATCTGAGTTTTGGGTCAAAACCCTGAGTCTCAGGTTGAAACCCTGAGAGTTTCCAGGTATGAGCGTAGGACATAAGAGGCAAGTAAACATGGGTAGCTTGGCAGGTACTAAAATGGAACATAAAGTTTCCTGTGTTAAAGGGATAATAATATTTCACAATAAAAGCAGCTCCAATTAATCTTCATAGTATTTGGACCATGGAGAGTGTTATTCAATACTGTCAGAGTTGTAGTTCAAGAGTAATTGAATGATAAAGTATCCCCCTCCCACCCCTTTTACTGATGTAACACTGCTCTCCTCAGAGCAGCAAGACTGTCCAGATGGATCGCAAAGAGGGACAATCTTAAGTGAGCATAAGGGAAAAACCTGTCAAGGGGAGAACAGATTTTCCTTATGCTCACTGTAAGAAGATTGTCCCTTGCTGTGATCTGTCTGATCCCAAGACCAGATTCCACACCTGAGGGGAGGAGGGAGATACTTTATCATTCAATTACTCGTGAAGTACAATTGAGACAGTACTGAAATAACACTCTCCATGGCCCAGATACTATGAAAATTAATTGGAGCTGCTGTTTTTGTGAAACATTACTATCCATTTAAGTTAACAGGATTTCCCTGCCTGAGAACAAGTCTGTAATTAGTAGATCTTTTACTCAGGTCAAATATATACTGGCAGGGAAATCCTCAAAAATTGTTGGGGCTACAGTAGAAACACTGTCATTAAGAATCACAATGCTACTGTTTTTGGATCAGAAATAAGCACATACAAGTCACCGGAGGAAAACGCACAAAACTGTTTCCCATGATGCCACACAAACTTTGCAGTCACAAATAAAATTATTCCATTACAGCCTCTCTTAAAACAACAACACTGACAACAAACAAATTGGCTCTCATTTTTATCAGTGGGTTGAGGTACAAAGCTACTAGGGTTTTTTTATTTTTATTTTTGCTTTGTTTTTTAATAACACATCTTCGCTGAATCCCATTATTGTCAATGGGAAATGTTTAGTCATACAAAGGCATGGACTGAGTGCATTATATGCATTATGAGTATAATGTACCTATTTACCCATGTAAACAATTCTCCATTCATTTTTATTTGTTCTTTTATGAGCAAGTTACCTGGTTTTATTTTCAGTTTTGTCCTAGGAAGTGCCGTCTCTTTATAGGCAAATGATCATTAAAAAAGGGGGATTTATTTGGGCCCATAAATCTTGTTTAGCATCAATTAAAACTCTTTGAGGGCCAGAGAGGTATCCAACACATTGCTTCTCTGGCATTCAAAGGGTTAAGATAAATTCGAAATGTTATCATTCTTTCATTTTTTTTTTTTTATAAATTCAAGTTTTATTGAGGTTTTATCAGAAATTTAAACACAAAACAATACAGAAGACTAGATAGCCAAAAATACAAGATAAAAGGGAATACATAGCATAAATAAGCTCACAATAGTGATCTAACATGAGCGTGCATAGTTAATATAAATCATACAAAAAGTAAAACATAAAGTAGCACAGCCAAGGAGCATAGAGTCGAAGATAAGGGGTAAGATAAAAGGCACCAGGACAAGAAAAAGACAGACAAAAACATAGAACAAAAGAAACACACAAAAAGGGGGAAAGAAAGAAAAAAAAAAAAAAAAAAATGGGGGGGAGGGGGGGAAGAGGGGGAAAACCCCCCCTAAGAGCTGACTCAGTTAAACAATTGCGTTATCCAAAAGAGACTGTGTCTGCGGATCCTCCAGAAATTGCAACCAGGAAAACCAAGTGCCAAGATACCTATCACCCTGCAAATCCGCACGGTAAACAATTTCCTCCAATGCTCGAGTCCTCTCCACCCGCTGGACCCACTCACGTATAGTAGATTCTCCCCAGTGGAGGGGAATGAGGGCCTTGGCTTCGTTCAGTAAGTGTTTAACAAGCGATCTCTTATAGCTAGAAAGAGGTACAGAAGTGTGATGCAGAAGTAGAGACGCCGGTAGAAACGGGGGAGGGGCGTCCGAGAACTTGCACACAATCGAGTGAACACGCGACCAGAACGGAGCAAGAGCCGAGCAGTCCCACCAAATGTGCAGAAAAGTACCAGGCGCAGACTTACATCTCCAACATAACTCTGATACATCCGGGGAGAAGCGGTGAATCAAATCAGGAGTTCGGTACCAATGGGTAAGTAGTTTATAAGACATTTCCTGAGTCTTAGCACTCAGAGAGCATTTATGGGTTAAAAGGAATATCTTCTCCCACTGGGAGGCACTCAGGGAGACCTGCAGAGCTGATTCCCATTTCCTCACGAAAGGCGGCATGGAGGAATCTTCCTGAGAGCAAAGCAAGTTGCATAAAAAAGAAATGCCCCGTGAGGGCAACGAAGGATAGGAAGACAACCGGAGATGTTTAGAGGTAGAAAAAAACACAGAGAGTGTTGCCCACGTCAAAGGGTGATCAGAAGAAAGGTGTTTGGCATGATGCGGCTTCAACCAGGGAAGCACCCGTAATGGGGTTCGAATACCAGAGGCCTCCACATCAATCCAAGACTTATGTGGGGGATGAAGGGTCCATTCCAGAAGGCGAAGCAAATGGCAAGCACGATAATAGAGTTTGGGACAAGGCAAGGCCAAACCTCCTCGCAATTTAGAACGTGTCAAAAGCTCATAGCGTAGCCTAGGACTCTTCCGAGCCCAGACAAACCCCAGAAATAGTGTTTTAAGAGAGGAGAAGAAAGCCATCGGCAATTTAATGGGCAGCCTCTGGAACAGATATAGCAATCTGGGAAGAACATTCATTTTCAGAGCGTTAACTCTACCAGTCCGTGAAATATGCAAGGGAGACCAGGTTGCAAAGTCACGACGCAAAACGTCAAGAAAAGGGGGGAAGTTACGGAGATAGAGGCGGCCAGGGTCATCCGTTAACCATATCCCCAAGTATTTAAGTCCATCCCTGCACCATTTGAATGGGAATGACGCGGATAGATGCGTCACTTCTGAAGATGGTAGATTGATGTTCAAGATTTCAGATTTGGAAAAATTGATTTTAAGATTCGCGAGGGATCCATAAAGCTCAAATTCTTTTATAAGGACCGGTAGGGATAGCCTAGGTTTAGTGAGGACAAATAACAGATCGTCAGCAAACCCCAGAACCTTGTGCTGGACACCAAGGACCAACAATCCCCCCACATCTGGATTTTGTCGAATCGCCTCCATGAAAGGTTCAAGAGAAAGAATAAACAACAAGGGGGATAGGGGGCAGCCCTGCCTCGTACCATTAGAAATCTCAAAGGATTCCGAAAGGACTCCATTAATCCGAATCCTGGCAGAAGGACAAGAGTACAAAGAAGAGATCCATGCTAACATGTGTGGGCCAAAGCCCACCTGGGTCAGAACCTCGAATAAAAAGGACCAATCCAGTCGAAGGCCTTCTCGGCATCCGTGGACAATAAAATAGCGGGGGTAGAAGTGGTCCGGGCGCGGTGAATCAGATTGATCGCCCGGATCGTACAATCCCTAGATTCCCGACCTGAAACAAACCCAGCTTGGTCAGAATGGATTAAGGATGGGATGAATGGGCCTATACGATTGGCCAGGATTTTGGAGAAAAGTTTCAACTCTACATTGAGAAGTGATATCGGTCTTTAACTGCCACAGTGCTCTGGATCTTTCCCCTCCTTCGGAATAAGGGATATTGTGGCCGAGAGAGTATGAGGACGTAAGGGGTGGCCCTCCAGGACAGCATTAAAGGCCCTCAGCAGAGGAGGACCAAGAACCTCACGTCACGCTTTGTAGTACGAAGCAGGCAGGCCATCCGGACCCGGGCACTTCCCCGGTTTGGCAGTCTTTAATGCCAGAGAAAGCTCCGAGTCAGAAATCGGACGGTCCAACAGTTCCGAGTCGGCAGGGGATAATTTCCGCTTCAGATGTCGATGTAAATAAGAAGAAATCTTGAGTCGAAATTGATCTCTGTGAGAAGGATCAGAGGAGGTCGGCGAATGATTATACAAGGTTGAGTAAAAGGAAACAAACTCCCTAGCGATATCAGAGGGGAGCCTCTTAACAGAACCCCCCGGAGATCGGATTTTAGAGATGTAGGCAAGTTGTTTACGCTTACGTAGCGCCCTCGCCAGATATTTCCCGGGTTTATCCCCGTGTTCATAGAACACGGAGCGATATTTAAAGATATGTTTCTGAGCTTGTTGATGCAAAAGGGAAGAGAGTTCCCGACGCAAGACCAAAAGGCGCTGTAGGTCAGCTGCCCCCAGACCATCCTTATGTTGACGCTCCAGCAGGGCAATTTGCGAGTAGAGTTCACCAAGCTTCTTCGAGTGTGTCTTCTTCGCGGCGGAAGCGAGTTTAAAGAAATGACCCCGTACTACGCATTTATGAGCCTCCCACACAGTGGGCGCTGTAACATCAGGGGTATCGTTAGTGATGAAATAGTCACGCAAGAGTGATTTAGTAGAGGAAAGTACAGTCTGATCTGAGAGCAGGGAGACATTAAGTCTCCAGGATGACTGGGTCGGTCAGATCAGCGGAGATGAAAGGCACATTGTCAAAGGAGCATGGTCCGACCAAGATATCGGACCATAACAGGCCGTCTGCAGGAGCGGCAGGTGATAGTGGGAAACAAAAAATAGTCAATACGTGAGTATCTAGCGTGGGGCATAGAATAAAAACTGTAGTCCCTGTCATCAGGATGTAGAGCTCTCCAGCAATCTACCAGTTGATCATCATGAAGCAATCGCCTAACTTTCAGTAAGACGTGGGTCGGGACACTGCTAGCGCCCGCCGATGTATCTAGGGAAGGGTCCAAAGGAAGGTTAAAGTCCCCACCCAGGACCAGGAAGCCCTCCCGAAAATTACGCAAGGAGGTCAAAAGACCCGCAAAACACTTATGTTGGTGAGAATTAGGGAGATAGATGGACGCAAAAGTATAAACCCGATCCGCAATAGTGCCCTTAACAAAGACATAACGGCCTTCAGGATCAGAAAGAGACGCTAACACAACAAAAGGAACTAATTTAGAAATGAGAATCGCTGTACCTTTGGTCTTAGAGTGAGAATCCGAGCTAAGAAAACAGTGAGGAAAATCGCGGGAGACCAAGCTGGGAGGAGAGGAACCCCGAAAATGAGTCTCCTGGACAAAAGCCACTGAAACACGTTTCTTCAGATCACGGGTAAGGAGCGACCTCTTTTCAGGGGTACTGAGACCCTTGACATTAAGAGTCAGGACCCGGAGATCAGCTGGCACAAAAGGGGCATCCGCAGACATCATCAGGCACAAACTATGGACAGAGGGAAAAAAAAAAAATGGGGGGGGGGAAAGATTAGCAAGGAAAAAGAAGGGGCAAAGCCAGAACAAGAAGAGAGGAAGGCAAAAAAGCAAAAAGGGGGGTAAAATATCGAAAGAAGGACAAACAAAGAGAAAAAAGGGGGGAAAAGCGGAGGAAACAAGGGGAAACAAACAACAAAAGAGGGAAAAGACACAACAAGAAAAATACAGGTATCTTATACACTGAGGTCCAATTGGACACTGAAGGTAGTCCCAAACCCAATAATAAGGGCAGGGCCACGTTCACACCAATAGGGAAATGGCCTCGGTATAAAGGGAAATGTCAACCGAGGGAGAAGAACATAGACTCCAAGTAGGAGCCCCTGTCAAAGTGCCGCCTGGGACCATGGACCCACTGGGACCCACGTAAGGGCCGGCCCTGTATTCGAACAAATACCTAATATTTTTTTATATTTTGCACAGGAACAAATATTACTCGCTCTTGCAGTGGCAATAACTGGAACTAATGCTGGCTGCCTACCTATGCCTAGCCTAATGCTACCTGCCTGCCTACACAACAACTGGACACTCTCTAATCTCTTCTTCTCTGTCTGTGTGACTGTGTCATTAGTCCAACCCCCATCATGAAACGAAGAAGGCTATTCGAATACAGACAAAAGAGGGAAGTAGTGCATGAAACAGAGAATGGAATTGGACTAGAGATATGGAGGGAAAGTTATGGAGGGAAAGTAATTGAGCACGCACAGGAAGTACAAAAAAGTCCTGGTCAAAAGTAGTCAAAACTTTTGGAAATGTGTCGATTGCCAAAACTTCCGAAAGTTTCTGCGAATTTCGGCCCTGGGCTGTTCGGAGTCGGATCATTTTTTCCGAATGACCCTTGAGTTTCGGATTGGCCGAATGTCTCCGAATGACCCCATTTTCAACGAAATCCGAATGAATTCGCACAAGTCTAGTATTTGGGTTCTTATTGGATTCTTAAAGCGGATCTACCACCCAATAATAAGATAGCATCACATCATTGCCCATCTGGTGACTAGCTGCTCATTAGTAGTGCTAGTCAGCAGAATTCTTACCAGATTAAAGAGAAATCTCTATTCCTCATGGACTGACAACAAGACGGAGCATGGACATATTGCCCTAGTGACGTCCACGCGCCTGCGCTGTCAGTCCCTTCTGGAGCCAGCCGGCTCATAGCAACGCCTCCTAGACCCGGCTGGGACTGACAGCGCAGGCTCGTGGACGTCACTAGGGAAAGATGTCCACACTCTGTCTTTCTGTCAGTCCATGAAGAATAGAGATTTCTCTTTAATCCGGTAAGAATTCTGGCGACTAGCGCTACTGAGCAGCTAGTAACCAGATGGGCAATGATGTGATGCTTTCTTATTATTGGGTGGTAGTTCTACTTTAATATGGCATGCTATAGGATCAAAGAAAACATTATCTCCATGAATGCCAGAGGGGTAACCAACACATTGCTGTAATTTTTCAGCATCTGGTTATTCATTAAATCACAAGCTGTTCTTTTGACATTTACCAATTGCAAAGCAAAGGTACTAGTGGACCAGGAAGAAGAAGAAGCAATGTGAAGATTAATAGTGAGTAAAGAAACACTGTCAGGAAGGAGGGAAGAAAGAAGAAAGAATGGCAGGGATGTTTTTTTACCCACAGGAAAGAGATAATACCAAGTGAACAGTTAGCATCCTGTTGATGCAAAGTTACAATTAGGCTTTATATATTTTTACATATTGAGTCACACTACAACTCCCATAATTCTCAGATGACCATTGGTCAGCTAAGAATAATGAGGAATGTTGTCTAATAATAGTTGCAGGGCTTCAGGTCTCACAATACTGCAAAGGAAACTACCATTGTTTTTTGTATGCAGAATTAAACTTATTCTAGGTATTTTTATTGCATTTGTTTTATTTATTTTGTTATTTTTTGGAAACTACCCCTGGAAATCCTGGTTTTGCCTATACCTGTGGGATGTTTATATTTTTGACATTATGGCTTTGCCCGTTCTGGTGTCTATCACCTTGTAGGAGGGGGTGGGTGGAGTCACACTTAGTGGAAGTCTAGATTTCCCTGGAATGGGAACAAAGTGTACAGGGCGGGGAACTATGTCATGGGGAGGAGGGATCCGAATGTGGATGTTGTTTGTCAGAGAAGGTGTAAGTGCAACTGGTATATTGATGGCTGCGGGAGGAAGTAGACTTCCATTTGGTTAAAAAGGGAACAAGGAGAAACCTCCCTTCCTATTATTGTGAGTTTTTGAATGAATTTGTCACAGCAGGTTGTGAGTTTTTGGTTGAATTGGCCACAGCAGGGAGATTAGTCCTTTTCTGTTTGTCAGATATCATAACTTACGTGTTAAAGTTATGTGGATTTTCCTCGGGTTGGAGACCTTTGGAAATTATGTCCCAGATTTAGGTTGTGGGGTTGACTTTACCCATTAAAGCTAAGGCCTATGGCCAAGGTAGTAATTTTCTTTAGAGTCAATTATACTATGTGAAAGAAGGTTGGGATTCTATCATGAGCTGAGGCAATTTGGCCATGTGTGGTGCAAGTACCTTCAAATTGGCAAGGACTGCCAGGGTTTAACAATTAATAAATGCTTTATAATGATAAAAAAATAGTGTTAATAGAAATATTTAATAAAGCGGTGTCTTGTTTTTCCACAAGATATGGGTCTATGTATATTTGGGAAGATCATACCGTTTACCTGTGACATGTTCCATTTCCTGTCAAGGAAGACGTTAGAGCAGTTGTTCTTTTTTTGTTCAGGACACCCCTAACATTTTATGTGTCCTTTCTCAAGGTCATTATGAAGGGTACATATAAGTAATATATAGATTTTAGGTCTAACAATCAGAATGGCAAAAACAAACACATTGTGCATACATTTTCCATAAATATACATTTGAAACGCAATATTCACATTTTTGTGAAAGGCTTCATAGAAAACAGGGAGCAACTTAAGTGGATGACCAGGGCAACCAGTGCCACAGCACCCTGATTGAGTATCACTGAGTTAGAGACTGGATGACAGTTGTGGTTGAAGTTAGCCACAAGAAACACAAATCTTAATATGATTTGAGGCTAATCCAGGAGCTAGGACCAATTTCTTAGCCCTATGCCTGCCAACTGCCAATGCACTAAGCTACTTACACCTTAAATTTATCCATTAATTCTGCTAATACCAAGGTGAGGGTGTTGTGGGTGCGTATGGTTGCTTTTGAGCCTTCCTTTCCTCTGTGCCTTGTTTTACTTATTGTATGAACCAGACACGCAGGAAATGGTGTAACTTTACTTCCTGTGAATTCTACAGGGCTTGTTGGTATTAAACTTTAGGGTGAGATGTTCCGAAAGTGGTGGTAACTGAAATTGTCTGTAATCAGAATAAAGAAGTTCTTTTGCAATGGTCTGTCAATTCTCAGATGTTACCGTCATTTTTTGCATCCAATTCCGCTATCTCCGCCAAAGGGAAAAAGTCATCTTAAAAGTGGGCGTGGTTTAATCTACCGTCATATTGTAAGGTATTTTCAGAAAAAAATATTTTTTCTGATTAACATAATTTTTTCCCTGACAAAATAAAAATGGTCTAAACTTGGAGAAGACAAATTAAAGTACTGTTAGCAGGCGTGAGTAGCAATTTGTCGTTTCAAAGACAAAAAATGTCTTTTTCTTTGAAAATTTTCGTTTCAAAGATAAAATCAAAGACAATTTTAACATCACAATTTTTTAAAGGCAATATTCATCAAGACCTTCTTACTGTAATTTTTAATTCTTTAGACGCATTTTCAAATGTGATGGATTTACTTCTGAAAATCTTGGCCTTCTTTTAACACCAATTCTGACAATTTTTTTATTATAACGACTTTTTGAACATGTTGCCCTTAGAGTGTCAGAGTAATTATCCAAGTACTGTATTGCAATGGAAATATCTTGTCTTTACAACAGAAAAGTGTGTACTTCATTCTGCAACAAAGCGATCATACACTTTAGTGCATACCCTGAAAAACAGCCTCTGGAGTTGGAGATTAAAGTACATTCTACCCCATGATCTGTAACTGAAGAAAGCACAGTAATGTTTCTTCTTCATATTTCTACAGAAATAGATTAGCTTTGGTTGACCCTTTTCTTATTTTTAAAAGGTTAAAAAGGATTGAATGTCTAATTCCCTAAATGTATTACAAAGCAATAGCGTCTGTATGTAAGAGAGGTACAGTGATTAACCCCCTAACTATGGCGCAATACTGCAGTGGGCGGCCTTAGACGACCACGGCACTTTTTTTATCGCAAATAATTCTGGGATCACAGAGCGGCGTGCAGCCTTGCTGCAATTTCAGAATTCCATGTCATGTCAGGAGAGTCACTAGTCCTTAACCCATTCAGTGCCAGAGAAGTGCGTGCCCCCTGGCACTGAAAGGGTTAACATCCAGTCCAGCATGATGGTCCTGGCACAGTGAGGTCATAGCGACAATAGACCCCCTCCCATGAATAATAATACATATATAGTGATTTTTGTATTTGTCGACTGGTGCAAATGGTTTGCTCTAGAATTGCTCCAATTCTTTATAGTACATCAGTGGGGTTATGCACTATGGTGTGATAAAGAGGTTATAAAGTGGAGATGACTTCTCCAGTGATATCACTTCTCCAATTCCTATGTTATTCTGTATAACCTATGCACTATGATCTCCATAGTTGGAGAACTTTTAAGGGATAGCTCTCAAACCATAAAGGTTTGAGAAATAAGACTTACATTGTTGTTCATATTTTTTTAATGCCTACAATATTAAATAAACATAAAATTAACTATTACTATCTCTTTAATGCATTGGCTCCATAGAATAATATAAGACTTGGAGAAGTGATATCACTGGAGAAGTCATCTCCGTTTTATTATCTCTATCATGCCTTAGTGCATCCCCCTCCATTTGTTATAACTCGATACTCAGTGGGGGAGATTCATTAAGCATTGATAAAGAGGTGATAAAGTGGAGATGACTACTCCAGTTTATCACTTCTCCAGTTCCTATGATATTCTATACAGCCTATGCACTAAGATCTCCAAAGTTGAAGAAAACGTAGTGCAGTGGTTCTATAGAATAACATAGGAACTGGAGAAGTGATAAACTGGAGACATCATCTCCACTTTATCACCTCTTTATCACCTCTTAGTGAATATCCCCCCATATTTTTTTCAAGATTACAATATCAATCGGCTGCATTCAAGAAGCTAAGGTAGTGCATTATGTTATGGCAAACCAACTGAACTAATGAAAACAAATGAAAATATCTAATAAGTTAAATATAAATTTTAACTCCTTGAATGCCAGAGAGAGGTCACCAACCGCTCTTACATGCAAGGGTTTTAACATCCTCATTAAATCATAAGGAATTTTTATTATGAAGAAATTGGTTTACTCCAGAATTGCACATTACAATCTTCCTGAATATGGCCTAATATTGATAAACCTATTTTATCCTCCAGAAATGGGGCCCATAATAAAATAAATCTACAACAATCTTTTCTGTTGACTTCTCTATATATGGAAGTCAAGATTTCCTTTTCTCTGTTGGAGGCAGTTCTAATTAGCTGGGCTGGGGGAACTTCTGCAGGGGGTGGATAATGGCAACTATATCTCTAATCCTTCTACTAATAACCAGCTGTGAAAACCAAATGAAGCTAAAAGTGACTCATAAACTAGAGAACGTACCGGTATCCCAGACAGTGGAAAAGTAGCGTATTTAGGTTATTACATTTTGCAGAATATGTGGGAAATATATAAAGTGGAGAAATTCTTGGATAAAGCAACTGCATTGAAGGGGACAATTTAAATAGTGCTAGAGAGATCTCCAATTAATTGCTTGGCATCACATGTAAATCAATAAAAAGTTTGTGAAGTATTAATGTGACCCTATGGTGCATTTGGTAAGCTCCAAATTTGCCAGAGCTCGATTCAATTATTAGTTAGGGCAAAAATGAGTACACACATAGTTACACCATCGGAATTCAATTGCCTGATCAACATGTGCTACAACAAGCAATGGATGCCAAAACTCGACTTGCAGCCTAAAGTTTGCCGCAGCCGTTTGTTCCCACAAACCACTCTAAATAGCGTGAATAATGGGAACAACAAAGGAAACTAGATAACGCCCCATTGTTTGACATTGTGTCAAACATCAACTATGATCTGTTAACATCCCCCCCACTCCAAAACACTAAATACTAAAAGTACTCCCCTGGCCCTACACTACACCTAACATTACCACTAAAGTGTAATAAAATCTTAGCCCTAACACTATACCATGGCCCATACTCTGCAGATGTAACATTAACACTTATTTTGGATTTGGAGGTCCAGAGGTGTCTTCTTCACCCTTAATTCCCCTTTCAGTCTTTTGTAAGTCTTTTTTCTTCTCCTGTAAATCTTCTTTAATTCTTTATTCTTCAAACTTTCCTTAAATCTAATCCATCGCTGCTGTCATTAATATGAGAAAGACAAAATTGCCCCCCATAGTAGTTCCTGCTTGGGCCGTTGCCCGAGCCAGAGTGAGGGAATTCAGAACAAAGATTAGCTTTTATATGGTCAGTCTCTTTTCATATTTGTTCCCTACGCTCCCACTGGCTGAGATGTGGGGTTAGGCAGGCCACAGAAACTGTGTTTCATCTTTCCTCAAGCTAGCCAATCATACAATAGCTGAAGGGATCATGAAACGAGCATTTGTGACCTTTCCAGCTAGAAGCTATTTGGCTGGGAGGTATGGATACTGCCCTGCGTAACCCCACCTCCCAGCCAAATGGAGCCTGAGAACAAATTGAACAGAGATTGGTCAATCTCTGTTCAGATTTCCCTCACTCTGGTTCTGGCAATGGGGGGTCATTTTTCTTTTGCTAATTAATGATAGCAGCGGTGGAGGATATCAACGGGGGCTATTATTTAAATTGGTTTTATTTCTATTTATTCGATTTAAGGAACCTCAGTGTAATGCTAATCACAGCTTGCTGTAACGTTAGGAGCGGAGGGGTAAACTTCAGCATAAAATCACATCGTCTGCATCACATCGTCTGCATCAGTCTGCAGTACTATTCCTTATGTTAAACAAACTGAGCTGTGTTGCAAACGATCTATTACAATCCCTTTAATCTGGGCATCAAATCCTAATGGACGCTATGAATAACATATGCGTGCATTGATTTTCCAGAATTAATCTATTTGACACTGCATATTATATCCCTGGAGGTACACACAATTCTTTATGCAGGTCACCAGAACTCCAAACTCCAAATATATGGCTCTTAATTTAACAGAAAGACTTTACCTAGCTTGGCATCCTTCATACAGCAGTCAGTTATATAAATATAAGTTTTGATTTTTAGCATTTCATCTCTGTTGTAATATTATTTTAGTTGGTTTCAGTGTACAGACTGATAAGTCAACTGACCCATACAAGCTACTTCCTCTTTAACCCTTTAAATGCCAGAGGGGTATCCAATGCATTGTGCACTCCTCTGGCACTCAAAAGGTTAAAGAGATGTAGGAGAAGGGTGATTGGTGGTACTGGCTTTGGAGAAATTGCAGATGAAAGGGCGAGAGATAAATAGGAGACATTAAGCAGTGAGAGAGGAATTGTGCAACAGCTCAACAGAAATCATTACACAGAACTACATAGAAGATACATCTGACTACTGTATGAAGGGCCCCAACTAGGTAAGTCCTTCTAGTAAACAAATAAGCATCACTTATTCCTAGGAGATATGTCTTATTTAAAGGAGCATGAATGCTTTTTTGTGAAAAAAAGATATATTCCAAGGCTTCCCCTTTTGACAAAAAGAGGGATACCCTCGCTATTGTGACATTCTCATTGAAAAGTTATAACAGATCAGGATAAGAAAAGGGTAGAGGAGGAGATGGAAGATGGAGAGAAATATATAATGAGACACAAACAAGGCTGAAGATGGCAGAGAAAGGAAGAGCAAGTACCACAGGGCCAAATTAATCCCCCTTTTTAGCACCTTACCTTTCTGAAGAAGGGGGAAGGTGATGTACCTGTTAGTGGAGCTGTACTGGTCTCCTCCCTGAATAGGAACCTACAGCAAGATTTTCAGGATTTTTCACAGCCAGAGAAGCAGTGTGGAATTAAAGCTGAGAAGAGATAATTATCTGCACACCCTGGTGGCCTGGAAGAAACAGCCATTGAGAGATGATCCCTGGAAAAAGGATGTAGGACAGGGCTTGCCACCTTCATCTGGGAAAATGTATTCTGAGCTTTGAGACACAGTGTCACATCCTATATAAAAATTTGCTAATGTATGTTTGTCAGAAGCTGTCATGCACAGTACAGACGGCTGCGCACGCTGCAGTCATGCGCAGTACAGACTGCCTGTGCCTGATAACGGAGCTTGGCGCTCCAAATTCAGACCATAGTCGGACTACGGTTTGAATTTAGAGCACCCCACTCTGTTATCAGGTACGGCGCGGGCAGTCTCTACTGTCCATGACTGCACTGCGGCCATTGCTGCCTGGCACTGTGGCCCATGTACACGGGCTGTTCAACTAGTGGTTCATAATCAAGCAATACCCATCCTGAGAGTCCCATAGACTGCCAGGGATGGGATTTTTATCCTGACTGCCAAGTGCTTTTTGAAGGGGGGGGTCACTTTTCTGACCCCTCAAACAGCTGTCAGTAGGTGCTTGTGGGTGCACAGCACCATCCCAGAATTTTACAGTCTGCTCCTACTGAGGCAAACTCGGCAATTGTCTTTTCATTGAAGAACTTGCCTAGCAAGGTATCATATCAGTCTGGTATATATTTTTTATATTGCACGTGTGGTTAGCTGTATATAATGATCTTTGTTTTAGTCATACCTTCTCACCTTTTGTAGTTTCAAAAACAAATCCTGTAAACCTTTTCTTTGTGTGGTGGAGAAAATGGACTCCCTCAACTGGCAGGGATTTCTGGGCTCAAACAGGAAGTCTGTGGATCAAAGATACAGAGTTCGCTGGCTGTGTGAACACTTCCATACACTGCCATGGATAGGATAGAAATCCCATCTGTGGCAGTCTATGGACTGTTGTAGTAGCCCCATGTGATGAACTGCTATACCTTAATTCCTGCATTTCAGTCCTTATCATAGGATCCAGGAAGGAGTACCAGGGAGCACTTTTCTGACCCTCATTTAGCTTCGCTGGCCATCTGCTGATGCACCTGCTGTGAGCACACCAAGGGGGAGATGAACTAAGGTGTGATAAAGAGGTGATAAAGAAGAAATCACTTCTCTTGTGAGATCAATTCTCCAGCGAGATCAATTCTCCAGCTCCTATGTTATACTATGGAGCCTATGCACTAAGATTTCTCAAGTGGGAGACATTGGCGAATTGATATTACTGGAGAAGTCATCTCCTCTTTATCACATCTTAATGCAAACCCCCCCCCCCCCCGGGAGAGCACTTTTTACTTCATGATTTGCCCTTTAAGAGCCGAGAATATCTTTTTCAGCCTGATCAGGTCTCTCAGATATCCCAAAATGTAGGTTTGCAATGTGATAGAGGCATCTTTAATAATAATAGGAGAGTTTAGGCAATAGAAAACCAAAACCAGTTTAGCTAAAAACATAGCTGGTCCTCGAATTCCCACAAACTACCTTGTATTAAGGGTAGATTTAAAGGCAGCTGTTAGCAAAAAAAAAGCACTAATGGGTGTGTTAAAGTGTTGTAAGCCATTTAAAGGTCTGTCTTAAGAACAGTTAACAAATCCTTATGGCCGATAGACTGGCGTACATTGAGACACATAGAACAAGATTCCCCAGAGCCATTTAAAGGAGTGCAGTACTGGTAACGGCTGAAAAAAAGACACGCTTAATGGCTAGAACTTAAGACCCAGTTTTGTTAGTCGTTAGACACATAACGTCAAAAAGAAACCACCGTTAAAGACAGTCCGCATACCGCTCAAGCATGTAAATGGCAAAATTAACCCGTGCAATGCCACAATAACACAAAAACATGGACAGACACCACAAATCACTGTCACACACAACAACAAGCAACACCACAGGGACATGGACCTCCAAAAACACACCAACATAACATGGCTCAGAACAAAGGGGTTATCACGCAACACGGACACCTGCAAATACAAAACAAGCTCACCTGTACAATATCACCACATGATCCAGACGCAACCTGCACCGCACAACTTCACACCCGCAACTGACACAGACACAGCAATCAGAACACAACACTTCTTAAAACACAGACACACCTGCAAACACTTACCTGGACAACAAACACCTTCCCATTGGTCATCACTCACCTCATCACCACACCTAGACAACGCCCTACCACATACTTAAAGGGACAGCTCACCACACTCACTTCTGGCTTGTTTTCCACTCAGGGAGCGAGAGAGAGATAGAGAGAGAACAATAAATATGTTGGGATACTTATTGATGAGAAGACTGCGGAGAAGGCGTGCAAGGGCGAGAGCTAGGGAACACCAGCAAGCCAAAGGCACACCTGATCAGCAGCCTTCACCTGTTGCAAGTGAGGAGGCTCTGGCTCAACAGCCACACAAGAGCCCATCCCCACCTGGAGGGCAACACCTGCCTACAGATGCACAGCTGCAGCAACAGGATGCTCCCCAGCTGCCACAGGGACCCCTGCAGCAGTGGAGGATGTATAGACGACCACCAAGGCCCAGGGTATACAGCCCAAGGGTCACATCTATGGAATGACCGATGACGAGGTAATTGCTACAGGTTGAGGCCACACAGCATCACTGTCTTGTATGAGGTTATCAAGGATCAGGAGGATCCCATCTACATCCACAACCATGCCCTATCTGTCCTGCAATAACTCCTTTGTGCCATTCATGGCAAGTGGCATCTTCCAGTCCACTGAGGGTTATGCATCTGGCATGTCACAAACCACATTCTCCAGAGTGCTGGCCCAGGTCTTGCCAGCCCTCATAAGCAAGGCCAGTATCTACATACATTTCGCCACTACCGACATGGAGTGGATACATCTCAAGCATGGCTTTTACGCAAGTGGAGGTATGACAAGGGTCATGGGTGCTATAGATTACACCCATGTCTGTATCAAAGCCCCAGCATGTGACGCACATCTGTTCATCAACACGAAGAACTTCCACTCCATGAACGTGCAGGTGGTGTGTGACAGCAACATGAGGATTATGAATGTCTGTGCAAAATATCCTGGGAGCTCTCATGATTCGTACATTCTCCAAAACTCCTCAGTACACAGAGACTTTGAGAATTGAACTTATACAGGGGGATGGCTTCTGGGTGAGTTCACAATACTACATCACACAACACTGCTCAGCATGCTCCTGACCCACAGCTAGTATGTCCACCACACAAAACATCATTCACACAACATGTGCTCCCTGTCTCACCTTGTCACTCACATTCCACAGGTGATGCTGGCTATGGATGCAAATCCTAGCTACTGACTCCGGTCGCCAATCCCAAAACAGATGCCCAGGAAAGATACAATCAGGCTCATGGCAGAGCTCGGACTGCCACTGAGTGGACCTTTGGCCTCCTGAAGTCTCGATTCCGATGTCTGGACCACTCGAGTGGAGCACTGCAGTATGCACCTGGAAAAGTGTGTGACATCATAATGGTGTGTGCAATACTGCGCAACATCGCAGTGGACACCAGGGGCTCGATTCTATTACCAGCGCTAATAATAAAACAGGCGTTTTTTTTTTAAGTCAGTTTTTGCTATCCTATTACCTGACTTGTGAAAACAAAATCATTGGTAATTATACTTACCGCCATTCTAAAAAAAGCCCATAGGAAACAGCTAAAAACAACATGCTATTGGTATCCTATTACCCACGCTCAGTATTACCGCCTGTTTTGTGGTTACATTTAAGTCGGAAATTCTGCTCCTCAGAGGTTGAGGGGTAGAAGCCATAATGACAGTTTCAAAACCATCGTTGTTCGAACAAAAACAGTGCAGAATATAGTATACAGCATAAAAATCCAACATACAGTGCCCCCCTTCGACATATTAACCCCCCCTTTAAAAGTCGACTACAGTGTTTTCTTTCACCACACTAATTCGACTAATATTGTCCATAGTCGACAATTTAACTTTCTTTCACCATATTAATTTGATGAATATTGTACATCCGACATTTTAACCCCTCCTCCCCCTTTAAAATTCGACTACAGTGCTCCCATGACTTTCTGTCACCATGTTTATCCAACATTTTTCTTCTCCTCTTTTTTTTTTTGACTTGCCCTCGTATTTTGTTTTGCAAGATTAACCCTATGAGTACCAGAGAGGTAGCAACACATTGCAATGTGTTTGCTACCCATCTGGCACTCAAAAGGGTTAAAAGAATTAGTGGAAACAGTATTCTTCAATATTACATAAACCTAAATCTTGTTTCTAATGAGTAGCCTAAACTCTATTTTATAAGATCAGCTCTTAGTAAATAATAGGGATGTAACTTCCATTATCTTTATGAGCCACCCTTACACTGCCAGTCGCTTGTGAGCCCTGGGCTGTAGAAACCTCAGAGTACTCACAGCCAGCGTGTGTATGTATGGCTTGCTGCCAAAAGCCGACAGTAAATTCCAATCTACCATTGCAACAAAGTATTCAGTCAGTGTGCTCAAGAATACTTTGTTGCAAGGGTAGATTGGAACTTATTGTCGGCTTTTGTAATATTGAGAAACACTGCTTCCACTAATTCTTTTAACCCTTTGAGTGCCAGATGGGTAGCAAACACATTGCAATGTGTTGCTACCTCTCTGGTACTCATATGGTTAATTTTGCAAAACAAAGTACGAGGGCATATAGAAAAAAAAAGGAGAAGAAAAATGTCGGATAAAAATGGTGAAAGAAAGTAATTGGAGCACTGTAGTCGAATTTTAAAGGGGGAGGGGGGTTAAAATGTCGGATGTACAATATTTGTCGAATTAATATGGTGAAAGAAAGCACTGTATGTTGGATTTGGAAGGGGAAGGGTTAAAATGTGGAATGTGAACAATATTAGTCTATTTAAAGTGGTGAAAGAAAGCACTGCAAGTTGACTTTTAAAGTGGGGGGTTAATATGTCGAAAGGGGGCACTCTGTCGGATTTTGTTATGTGGAGAATACATCTAATACTGAACTTGATCTTTCTGTCGTCAAATGTAAGCCTATTTATTTCCTTGGTCTTTGACATTTTGTGTGATTTTTGTAGGCAGTAGTTGAGAAAAGCAGACAGCACCAGTTTTGTTACTACTCTGAAAAGTGCTGTCTACGCCAGTTTTGTTTTACTGTGGTTTTGCAATAGAATACCGACGTAACACGTTTGCAAAATTCACGCTACTTGGTTCTCTTGTAATGCCGGTTTTAGCACTGGTAATAGACTTGAGCCCCAGGCTGGTGGATGATATCCAGGCCCCCCCATATACAAAGTGCCCATGGACATCGGCCATGTTGAGGAGACCCTGAGAGGGGCACAGATCAGAGACAGGTTCATCACGGACCACTTTAGCTGTGAGTATAACACAGGCATCGAAACAATTAGTGCAAGTCCTCCATCAGTCTTGTGAATTGGTGCCAACACACTAACCACACCACATGATGTTCTGTTCCACCCCACAGGATCATTGACACAGCACTGCACTGGCAGCAGTATGGCCCCAAACATCATGCATACCATGGACGTGGCATATTGTGTGTGGGGATTCTGAAACCATCTTCCATTCCCCTCTTCACGTTGACATTGATACCTCAATGATATCACGCACACCCCCAGGAGAAACAAGGTACAACACATAACCCATGTCCGGCATCTGACAAGGCTTGATAGCAACTAACATGATTTGCCATGATCATAGCCAGAGCAACCATGGTAGCCTTGTAGCGAAAGAGTGTTATCCGTGCAATTCATTGGATAACACTCTGTCACATCAGGGGTTAAAGGGCCATTAGAGTCAACATGGGACCTGTAGTTTGTTAGAGCTGAGAAGAATGAAAGCCTGGGGTGTCTACTTTCCAAAAATATACACTTTTGGGGGGAAATCTTAGAGTGGAGCACTGTTACACAGCCCCAAATGAGACATGGCACCAGTGATGCAAGCTGTGAAAATTCAAAGTGTGAAACTGGAAACGCGCATGTTCTAATTTGGGCCCCGTAGCTCCCCCAAACCTTGAGAAACCTATGAATATGGGGTATTGCCGTACTCAGAAGAAGAAGCTGAATGCTAATCAATGCAGTTTTAAAAATCTTCACCTATCATGTGCTTGAAATTCACATCAAAATTGAAGTCAAAGTGTGAAAAATGCTGTTTTTTTTAACTTACGTCAAGATGTACGAGGGATTGGTGGTAAAATGTCTGCATTAAAAATTTGAAAACATACATAAAATGAAAGCCTGGGGTGTCTACTTTCCAAAAATATACACTTTTGGGGGGAAATCTTAGAGGGGAGGACTGTTACACAGCCCCAAATGAGACATGGCACCAGTGATGCAAGCTGTGAAAATTCAAAGTGTGAAACTGGAAACGTGCATGTTCCAATTTGGGTCCCGTATCTCCCCCAAACCTTGAGAAACCTATGCATATGGGGTATTGCCGTACTCAGAAGAAGGAGCTGAACACTAAACAATGGATATTTTTAAATTTTCAACTATACAGTGCTTGATATCAACAGTAATATTGATGTAAGTGTGAAAACTGCAAAAAAAAAAACAAAATTTTTCCACAATTTTGAAATTTTTTTTCTGGAAAAATAGCTGCATAAAAAACGTAAAAATTCTCTTGATTATTTACCTTATGTTGTCTAGTTTTCAGAAACATATACCTTTGTGGGACTTTTTTGGTTCTGGCACTGTCAACTAAGCTATGATGCTCACATGCCAATTGTTGAAAAATTACAAGTTGGAAATAATGGCATCCATCTTGTAATATTTACCTTGTAAATGTGAGAAAGGGATTGAAATACTAGGCATATGGGGTACTCTTATATTCAGGAGAAGCAAATGAATATATTTAGGGGTATTTTTTTTTTCATTAACTAATAGTATGCAAATCCTGACAGAAAAATGTAAGCAAAATGTTGTTTTTTTTTAATTTTTTTTCTCTTTTTTCTATTTTAATCAAATTAAACAATGAGGTATTCATATAATTGTGGTATCAAAAGAAAGCCCTACTTGTCCTTAAAAAAAACAGTATATAATTTGTGTGGGTGTACAAAAGGAATTAAAGATAAAATATGGTTGAACAAAGACATAGTCAAAAAAGTCAAAATTGCTCCTGTCCTTAAGGGAAAAACGACATCAGATTTTCCCGGTCCTTAAGGGGTTAAACGCATCTTTTAATCCCTTTAATACAAGAAAAACATTCCAGTGATTAAGTTCAATTTAATACCAAAGAGAATTTCCATCCCCCTTCTCCAATGGTACAAGTCGGTTCCATCCAGAATTGCACCTCTTAGCTTGATGATAAAGGTCCTTGGGGCCTAAATCAGCAATCTAAAGGGAAGTTATTTGGGGACAAACCAACTGCGCCATAGGGGACAAATGAAAATTTCCACTGATTACGCATTACATCTAAAACACATCTGTAACATTCAAGTGGTTAAAAACACCAATTAAATCAATGGAAATTTGAGGAATGTTCATTTGTCTCTTGTGGTGCAGTTGGTTTGCTCCAGAATTTGCTCCTCTTTTTAACGTGCTGAATTAGGCCCTGGTAATTTTAGCCTCCTCAGCCACTACCCAAGCCCCCTGGACAACACTGTACTAGTTCATGGACACCTCTGTACAAGGAATGAGCAATCAATGAGTTAACTCCAGCCCAATAAAATAACACAAGGACACGGAACATACTGCGACAACTGTTATTTTATTCAGATTGCTTTGTTTTGCAGAAAATGTACCAGATCATTAACTAGTTCCAGATTTACTGCCTCAAAAGCAGAGAGAGCCAAGTGGTTCCAAAGACTGATAACATAGAAAAACAACAATGTCTCCTCTCTGTGCACCCACTGCTTGGGGTGTAAAGGGGTCAGAATGTATATGAAGACCCTCACAGTACAAAGAGAAGTGTAAGATACAAATGAATTGTGATCACATTTAACCTCACGTCTCCTCTGGCAAAGATTTAGCACTTCTAAAAGTCAGTTCCCAATTTCCTGCCAATTCAACATTTTTTTGTCATTAATTGTTTGAAAATAATAACTAGATGAGGGATTCAAATGTTTCACTGCTAATCCTGTTCCATGAATGTATCCCTTTAAGGATCAGTGGTTGCTTTGCAATGAGTTGGACACCACTCTGGTCCTTAGAGGGTTAAAATCCATCAGCCCAGACATAAGTAAATGACAGTGGACTATATATACTGGACTCTGATAATGTTCTTGGATAAATCTATTACATATTTTCCTGGTAATAAACTACCTGAAATATTCATAAGAGTCTGCCAATATGCTTTTAATCTACCTACTTTCTGAAGCAGAAAATATCTCTAGAGACTAGAAATGTCCCTCAATTAACAGAAAAGGCCAATGTAGGACATCTCAAGAGTAACAGAATACTCAGAATAGATAGCTTAAAAGTAATAGAAAAGGCTAAAGTAGCAGTAAACTCAAAGTAATAGAAAAGGCTAAAGCAGCAATAAACTCAAATAGAAAAGGCTAAAGCAGCAGTAAACTTAAAGTGATAGTATTGCTTGAAAATAATTTTATTTTATATTGTAGCCCTTAAAAAAAATTAAAAGTGATATAAGTCTTATCTCCCAAACCTTTATGGTTTGGGAGATATTAGCAAGTAAAGTTTCCCCTGGAGTGATGTCACTGCTCAAGCCTTCAGATTTGGAATCCGGTCCCGGGACCTGCTGCGGCTCTTTAGCAGTGCCGAGATCACGATCTTTAAAAAGAATTTCTTCATTGGAATGGTCTACAAAGTGTGCTTGCAAGCTAGGCACACTTTGTAGGAAGTTCCAAGGAAGCAGTTCTTTTTAAAGATCGTGATCTGGGCACTGCTAAAGAGCTGCCCGCTGATCTGTGGACCGGATTCCAAATCTGTCCACTAGATGGCAGACTTGGCTAAAACAGCCAGGAAAAGGGAACTTAACTTTACTTGTTAATATCTCCCAAACCATAAAGGTTTGAGAGATAAGACATAATTTTTAATGGTTTTGTAAGGGCTACAATATAAAATAAAATTATTTTCAAGAAATACTATCCCTTTAAAGTAATAGAAAAGGCTAAAGCAGAAGTAAACTCAAAGTAATAGAAAAGACTAAAACAGCAGTAAACTCAAAGTAATGCAAAAGGCTAAAGTATCAGTAAACGCAAAGTAATAGAAAAGGCTAAAACTTCTTGTTTTATGATTTGTAGACATCCTAATGATTTGGTAATTCTTATTAACGCAGATTTGTGTTCTACTGTGTGATGTGCTGTATAAGTTATATTCATACCTGGGAACTCTTCGGATCTGCCCCAGACACTGATTCTCTGGAGGCGGGGCATTTCATAAGAAACTCTGCCCACTTGTGCTCCTTCCCATCCTGTTCCTCCCACTTACCACCCACTTTTGTGACACGTACATTAAACCCTACAACCACACACGAGTAAGCCCCGCTCCTTTTTTATGTGAATGAATCGTGTCTTTTATATCACCCCTCCGGCAACACAGGAGTCCCCAGAAGACAGAGTTCCCAGGTATGGTTATATTGAGGGCCATATTCAGGAAGTTAAAGAGGTGTAATTCTGAAGCAAACCAACTGTACCATAGGGGACTAATACAACGTCCAAAATCTACATTAATTTAATCGGAGCCTTTAACCATCTGAATACTAGAGGTCTCCATCGCTCATTGGAGACCCCTATAGCATTCATGGTGTTAAAAAGCCCTATTAACATGTTTGTGAATTTCATTTGTCCCCAGTTAGTAGTTAGTTTGTCCAAGAAATGATCCTGAATAAGCCCCCCACTCTCTTACATATATATATATATGTATAAGATGTAAAAAAAAATGTATGTTGTAGGGTTTATGCCCCCGAATAAAACAAGAGTACTCCCACCACAGAGACATTTTATTAAAAAATTGTAACAGCTCAAACTTGACAATTTTAGGTGCAGTATCACAGTGGCCTGAAAATTTACAGTGGCACTGTTGCTATACCATCCTATGGACATTTATGGTCTACAGACCAGAGCAGTCCATAGGATGGTGTAGCAACAGCACCACTATAAATTTTTCAGGCCACTGTGATATTGCACCTAAAAAATTCAAGTTTGAGTTGTTATAATATTTTAATACAATATCTCTCAGCAGTGGGAGCACCCTTGTTTTACTCAGGGGGATAAACCCTACAACATATATTTTCTTACATTTTAAGTATTACTATCCCTATAAAATCCTAATGGGCCTCTGATTTCTTCTTGCACCTTGATTCAATCAGTCTAAGATGTCAAGCCCATGGAGGCGGACATGACACTTTCTACCAGGACCACAGGACACAAACTCTGCATGACACTTTCTACCAGGACCACAGGACACAAACTTTGCACACGGCACATGTTAACCTTGACCCTTTAAGGAGCAGTAGTACATGCAAAGCATTGCTCACAATTCATTGCACACATTTGTGCTCTTAAAGGGTTAAGTATGCTCATGTCATATGCCTGCTCCAGTTTGAAAAAACTGCCAGCAAGTGTCGTGTCTGCCTCCATGGACGCTGACATCCAGAACTGGAACCAGAACACAAGGGCAAAATTAAAAAGGGCCATTAGGATCTTCTATCTCATAATGTAAGTATTAAGAACTTCCCCTTCAGAGTTCTTTGTACATCTACTAAATTGGTCTTGCTGATGCACTCCAGCACAAGACACATTTATGACATTACAATCAGCTTATCAGAGCTTGTAATATACCAGGGCACATTATAGCGAGGTGATCAATGTTGATTTGATTATCTTATAATTAGGTTCCCAAAGTGTATCCCACTAATGACTATGCAATAAGATATTACAGATTGGTTGCATAACCACATGATAGTATGAAGATTATTCTGCCAGTATATCAGTCACTGTGTTATAGACTATAGCAACACTTAGAGTGATGTACATCAGTTATCACCTGGCAATAGGGGCATGGCATGGCTCCCAAAATACCTGGGGTTTGAGCTCACCAATATACAAGTGCTGCTCGGCCCAATTTCACTTTTAACATTGGGAAGATCAGCAGAGGATTATCATTATACATCCCTGGCTGGCTAAAACAGGACCCCTTCAGCCAGTACTAACAGTGCCCCTGTCTGGTGAAACTCTTACTGGAGTCTACTGCTCCCCCCTATGTGATTGGCTGTACGCAGTATGTCCGTATCTGGATCAAACCAACTGAAACATATGTATAAATGCAAATTCCAAATTAATTAAATTAGACCTCCCTAGCATTCAAGGGGTTGAACCCCCATTTAAATCAAAGGGATTTTTTTAGTTCCTATGGTACAGTTGGTTTGATCCAGAATTGCTCATCTTATGTTTTAGCTGCAGGCTGTTTGATTGTAAGCTATTTGTAGCAGGGACATAGGGTTTAATTCAGCAAGTTATACTAGAGTAATTCTGGAGCAAAGCAGCTATAGGGTAGGATTTAAATGGGGATTTTAACTTCATGGGAGTTATGCACTTTCATGTGATGAAGAGGTGATACAGTGGATATGACTTATCCAGTTCCTATGTTATTCTATGGAGCCTATGCACTACGAGCTGAAAAGATGGAGAAATCTTAGTGTATTGGTTCCATAGAATAACATAGGAGAAGTGATTTCACTGGAGAAGTCATCTCCACTTTATCACCTCATCCTCGCTTTATCACCTGATAATGAGAGGTCTCCAACGCATTGTAAAAAGATCCATTTCTATCAATGGGGATTTAGGGAATTTTCATTCGCCCCCTATGGTACCGTCTGTTTGTCCCACAATTGTACCCCGTTTGCAAGAGTTATATGTTCGTAAGAAAAGTGGAGGAATTTAGGCACAACCCACTTTTACTATAAAGGAGAACAAACCAACTTAAAAAAGTACCATTGATTTAAATGGTGACTTTAACACCTTAAATATTAGAGTGGTCTCCTGTTACAGAACTTAGAGGAGAACTAGCAGCTCCCAATAATAAACCCTTCACTTACCTTACTATGGCCAGAAATCCTAATGGCCCCTATGCATTTTGTCCTAATGCACCTTTTTGAAAAGATAACATCTTCAATCAGTCCTGGATGTGATGTTCATGGAGGACGACATGACAGATGCTGGCAGTTTTTTTTTTTTTCTTTCAAAAGGAAGCAAGCAAAGTGCATGAGCCTACTTAACCTTTTAAAGACCATTGATATAAATGGGGATTTTATTCCCTTGATTGCTTGAGAGGTCTCCAGTCTATGGAGAAGCAATGTCCTAGAGACCTCTCTAGCAAATCCCATTAAATGCAATACAAATGGTTTGCTCCAGAACTGCACCTCTTTAACTTGTCAGTTTGCCCCTTCAGCGGAGATCCTGATAACATGTCTGCTGAATGAGCAGTGCAGGGATTCCTTGGAGAGAGTTACATTAATGATTGATGACTCCGTAATGTAGATTATGACTAAGGGTTAAATAATTTCCGTTGTGTGGTTTAAATTCTTTGAGTGCAGAAAGAGGAGTCCGTTGGCAATAGACGCCTCTCTGGCACTTAAAGGGGTAAAGGCTTTCTTTGTTTTGTTTCAATATGCATAATCATAATCCTAATATTTCAAAACAGTCTGCGGCAAGGATCGGCAACGTAAGAACTCCAGGACAAGTAACTAGCAGGTCAGGTACCACCTTGTGTCCAGGAGCAGTCTTCATGTATGCTTAGCAATGCATGAAGACCTTTCTAGCATCAAAATGGTTAACCCCTCACTGGCACTCAAAGGATTTCTCAGCATGAGAACAGGTGGGTCCGACAAAATGACGGAGCCACCGATTAACTTATCTGTGCTCAATCATCAGGAAAAGAGGTGTTACCGTGTTAGCCAGTGGAGCAGATGGGATCCAATGTACTTTTGTAAGAAAGAACTCACAAGTGTCACCAGGGACTTGCACAGACATTTTGGGGGGCAGGGGCTCAAATGAAAAAAAAAGGGCACTTCGATAAAATCGGACTGATTAATTTTTTTTTTTGTTAAAAGGGCACGAGGGAACTTTGGACAAAAAGGGCAGGTGCTCAAGCCCCCCTTGGTGTCTATGTGTGCATGTGCCTGAGTGTCACCACTAGATCAATCTTGTGAGTCCTCAGTTACAAAAGTATGTTGAATCCCACGTGCTCAGTCTTAAAACCCTGGTCTGTCTGGTGCCCTTGAAGACTGCAGTTGGACACCTCTTGTCTGCAGCAGGGACACATAATTCAGTAATATCAATTATTGGATCAGTAACTTTCATTAACCCCTTAAGGATGAGCAGTCCAGGAAGTGAACTTCCCTTAAGACCGATTTGATCTTGGTCGGCACGCTGTGACTGATGCGCCGAACGGGTTTGAGAGAGACCTTTCTGGTCTTGGAGTGGGTAATTCCAGACCCCTCTAGTGCTTACAGTGCTCCCACAGGAGGGCTGTAAGCTCTAACTATGTGACGTGCCAGGACCGTCACCAGTGCTTTAGGGGCAAGTTTACCGGTGACAGTCCTAAAACATCACAGGTCGTTAAGGGGTTAATGTGTTGGAATCTACTTAAACGCCGCCTATACTTTACAATACCCAACATACTATAAAAAGGTGCAATTCTGGAGCAAACCATCTGCACCATAGAGAAAAAATGCTTCTCAAATTTCCCATGAATGGGGATTGAACCCTTGGAATGCTAGGTAATTCTCCAACACATTACTTCACAATGTACTGGGGCGAGATGCATTAAGGTGTGATACAGAGGTGATAAACACGTGATAACAAAGAGATTACTTCTCCAGTGTTCCCATATTATTCTACAGAACCTATGCACTAGGCACTAGAGCTTTAGAGATCTTAGTGCATTTACTCCATAGCTAACCATAGGAACTGGAGAAGGAATATCACTGGAGAATTCATCTCTACACTATCACCTCTTTATCACTCCTTAGTGCATGACCGCCAAGGAGACCTCTATACATACCTGGGAAACTCTGAAAATGAGCTGACCCTGAGAACTTGTAAATATTAACCCTTAAGGTTCCCATAACATAGATTATCTGTGATATGTCCCTGATCGCTGTAATGGTGAGGTGCTCCAATCAGTTCTCAGGAAACCATTAATATACAAGATATCACTGCATGAACACTCAAGACAAGCAGGACTTCTCCCTCTACCTTCCTGGTACAAGTGGCACCAATTTAAATGTGTTGCAGTGCGTTGGATACCTCTCTGCAAATCACCATATATAAGCCAAACAATGGGGGAGCATTTTTTTAAAAAGCAGTGATGGCAGAAGTTGGGTGATGATGTGCTGTGTAAATAACAACTCTTTTTAAAAGGGAGATGGCCCTGTTTTTAAGGTTCAAAATTATGGAAGCCCAACTCTAGCATCCAAGGGTTAAGAACACAAGAAAATCAGCTTTTCCTTCCTTTGGTCACAGCTATAACTATGTCTCTCTATCCTGACCTATTTGTGCAGGCACTGTATACTATTTTATGGATACAACACAGCCCTATGACGGTTACTGTTCATTTTGACAAAAAAGAAAAAAAAATGCATATTCTACATTATCCCTTCATAAATGTGCATTTGTCTCTGCCTGCTGCCTATCTGTGGATGACAGGAGAAGGCTGATGCATGTAGAACTCAGAGGAGATACACTAAGGTGTGATAAAATGGTGGCAAAGCAGAGATGACTTCTTCAGTGTGATAAACTCAAACTTCTATGTTATTCTACAGAGCCAATCCACTAAGTTCTCCACCTAGAGGGGGTTATGCACTAAACTTTGATAAAGAGGCAAGACAGAGGTGAAGAAATGGAGATGACTTCTCCAGTGGTATGAATTTGCTAAGTCGTGTTTTATTATATGGACCCAATGCACTAAGACTTCTAAAGATGGAAAAATCTCGGGGGGTGCACTAAGGTGCAATAGGAATGTAATAAAGTGGAGATGATCTCATCTGTGATATCACTTCTCCAATTGCCATGTCATTGCATTTAGCCAATGTGCTAAGATTTTTCCAGCTTTGGAGATCTTAGTGCATATGTGCTATAGAATATCACACATTGTTGAAGTGATATCACTGGAGAGATCATCTCCATTTTATCACTTCTTTATCACTCCCCCAGTGCATTGGTCCCATAGAATAACATAGGACTTGGAGAGATTATTACACTGAAGAAGTCATCTCCATTTTATCACCTCTTTATGACACCTTTGTGCATCTTCCCGAAAGATGTTAATGTGTGGGATCCACAGAATAACATAGGACTTAGAGAGTTTATAGCACTGGAGAAGTCATCTTCATGTTATCCCCTCCTTAACATACCTTAGTGCACAACCCCACCAGCCTCAAAGTGTGTGATATATCAGAGAATATGTGTGTACCATGTTGAAAACTGCAAGCTAAAAGGCACCACCAGGCCTCCCCACCCCAACAAATCATAACCCAATGAACTCCCCCCAAAATCTCACTCTGTTTTGATTCCACAAATTTTTAACATTCATGGTCGATTGATGTAGTAACACAGGGTGCATCCATTAAAAAAATGAAATTCATATATTAAGGCATAGATTTTTGCCAGTGTGAAAAAAATATCTAAAATCTTTTTCTAGCGCAGGGGTGACAAACTCTGGTCCTCAAGAAAGCTACCAGCAGTAAAAGTTTTTAGAGTATCCCTGCTTAAAACAACAACATTAAATAAGAAATACCCCTTTTACAGCTTCAGTTACAACGCGCTTCCATTAGAAGGTGCACAGGAAGTTCCTTACTGTCTAAGGTACAGGCCCGATTGATTTCATCAGACCATGGGGACATCAGTGGTCACCAGGCCTAGGCCAGTAAGGAACGTTCGGTGTAATTTGTAATGGAAGTGCATTGTAATTCAAGCTGGAAAAGTGCACACCAGCAGAAAACTTACAGCTGAAGAACTTAGGGATTCATGAGCCCAGAAAGCAGCAATCATGTCCAACTCCATGGACACAACAAGAATGAAGAGAGCTTCATTTTGGAACCAGAGAAGGCAGAGACCATGAGAGACATCGGGACATAACAAAATAAGGGAGGCATTTATTGTTTAGTGGTGTAAGTTTCCCTGTAAGCCCAGCTGGATGGATTAAAGTGACTGAGTCAGTGATTAATCCACTTGTGCTCAAGCAAAGATATCCTGAAATCAGGCATTGCTAGTAGCTTTCAATTTCCATGGTTGGATTCCCCTATTTTAAAGGCAGATTTGGTACAATCACTAAAAAAATTAAAACAAAATGAAAATTCTTTATGCTTGAAAAACTTAATAGACAATAATCACATAATTTGGGGATTTTTTAAATTCATTTTTTAAAAACCTATGAGGACCGGAGAGGTGGTCAATGCACTGCTTTGCAATGTGTTGCACAACCCTCTGACACTCAAAGGGTTAACACCACTCAATGAATGTCTATTACTAGAAGGAGGATATTCCAGTTTTCATCAACAAAACTGACCAAAACAGAAACACTGGCAGTAAAAAGTTCCATAATTTACATAAGCTAACATAAGGCAAATGTGTGGGATTTGCAGATTGGATGATTTTTGTAATAGCAAACAGGAAACACAGACAAACGTGCAAAACATTGCTGATTTGGGGTAAATGTGAAACTGCTGCTGTATTCAAAACAGAAATGAGTGTGAAGTGCACTTATTCAGCATTGACAATTTCTACAGAAATAAATCTTAACTATGAGATATGCACTAGAACAGTGGTATTCAAAGCAGCCTTTAAGGAGTAGCGATACCTATTGTAACAATGCGCCGGATACTGCTCTGGTATTCAGAGTTAAGGTTTTCCAGCCTGCAGGTTTTAAGATGGGCTGAGATTCCTTGAAATCCTAGGCTTTAGTCGGATCCTGAAAACTGGAGTGAATAGCACTGCATTACCATAGCTCTTAACTACTCTATGACACTATGTGGGTTATGCACTAAGGTGTGATAAAGAGGTGATAAAGCGGACATGACTTCTCCAGTGATATCACTTCTCCAGTTCCTATGTTATTCTGTGGAGCCTATGTACTAAAATCTCCAGAGATGGAGAAATTTTAGTGCATTGGCTCCATAGGATAATATAGGAACTGGAAAAGTGATATCACTGGAGAAGTCATCTCCATGTTATCCCCTCTTTATCACGCCATAGTGCATCTCCCCCTGATTATCCCATTAGTTAATAGAAAGGTGTTCATCCTCATTAACAGCCAATGGGAAGAAGTAGTTATGGTTTACAATCACTTTCCTCTAATAGAAGATAGCTACAAAACTGATCTGTAGCCAGCAGATAGCGATTGTGTGTCACTTGCTACATAAACAGCAGTGGGGAGATTCACTAAGCGGTGATAAAGAGGAGATAAAGTAGAGATGACTTCTCCAGTTTATCACTTATCCAATTCCTGTTTTATTCTATGGAGCCTATGAACTAAGATTTCTTCAACTTTGGAGATCTTAGTACATAGGATCCTTAGAATAGCATATGATCTGAAGAAGTGATATCACTGGACAAGTAATTTCCACTTTATCACCTCTTTATCACTGCTTAGTGAATCTCCCTCATTGTGTTACTATGTATAAACAGTGCAGCAATCAGAAAACTATTCCAAAAACTTGCCTTTGTGTATCAGAAAACTGTTCTGGTAAACATTACCATCATTTTAACATGACTTATTGTAGCAGATATTTGTATTCTGTATAATGCATTTGAAGGAACTCATAACTAGCAGAAATCAGTGGTTCTTAATGTGTTTAAGAATTAGCTTAACACTTTAAGGACCAGAAGGCTGTGCAATGGATTGTGAGGCAATGCTTTGCACACCCCTCAAGTCTTCAAAGGGTTAATTGTTATTCATACAGCTTGGCATATATATGTATATTTTTTATAAATAAATAACTATTTAAATGCAGTTGCCATTATTTATTGATTTCGATTGAAGCCTGCTTTTAGTTCACATCACATCGCAGTAGACTTCAACACTGTGAATTAAAATATCCATACAGCAAAGCTCCACCCACATTTTTCTGAAAAATGAATAAAGAAGAACAGATTGTGATATGTCAGTGACCAGCTATAGACTTCAATAGAGTTGCAATTCCCAAAAAATATATCTCAATATACCTGACCTAACGCACGTAGGTAAGCTAAACTAATTAAGAGCCACTTACTCCTATAGTTATAATTTCCTATTATTAATTTTCAAGTTATCCTTGATGATTCACAGACATCATCAGGGACCACTAATAGGCTTTAACTTTAGGATTTCACTGCTTGAGCACTGGTGGCTGAATCAAAGTGATCAAGTCTGTTTGTCTCACCTGTGCTCAAGAAGGGAAATGGTTTGAGAACCACAGATCAAGAAGGTTGAGCGTTAAAGGGTTAGTAATACTTACTTTTCATAATGTTTAATTCTGTTCGTATTAAAAAAGTAAACATAAAGATGTAAGTTCTGTTGTTTAACCCCTCAAGGACCAGCCACGCGTGTACTTTGTGGTCCGTTAAGGACCATGGAGCATTTTTTTTTATCCCTTTGAGTGCCAGAGGGGTAATCAATGCATTGCTTTGCAATGCATTGTGTACCTCTCTGGCACTCAAAGAGTTAATGTGATCCGATTCTGGACTCCCTCAACGGCGTGCAGCTGCATGGGGAGCCCGGAATTCCATGACGGTCGGTCCTAAGGTGTTAAAATTGTCTGGTTTTATAGATAAACGCTTTTAAATTTCCCCCCTGCTGCCCCCCTCCCAGACATCAGCGATCTAGCTGACAGAATGAGATTCTGGTCATCTGACCGGACGGCTCTTCAGCAGAGCCGAAATAGCAGTCTATAGTGCCTGGTTCTAATGAAGTATTTCTTTGTAAATAATGCTATTTCGGCTCTGCTGAAGAGTCGTCCAATCAAATTACCAGAATCTCGCTCTGTTAGCTAGGGAACTGATGTATGGGAAAGGGGCAGGAGGGGGAACTTTAAAAGCTTTTATCTATAAAACCAGACAATTTTAAACAAAGGGACTTAAATCGTTATGTTTACTTTTTAACATAAACAGAATTAAACATTCTGAAAAGTATTACTATTCCTTTAATATAAGAAATTATGGTTACACTTTGGTCTCTAAGGTGGGAAACTCCTTTTTAAACATGTTTACCTTATCTAAATAACCATGAATAAAACTTTCATTAGTTCTACAAAAATAAATATAAGTAAGACATGGACAGTTATTCCCCACTGCTGACATGCCTGTGTTGTTGCCTGGTTAGAGTTCTCCACTTTAAAAGTACAGGCCTTATAAACAAAGAGACTGTAGCAATTCTGGGGCAAACAAACTGTGCCATAAGGAAGACATTTAAAAAATCCTCAAATTCCCATACACTTAAATGGGGATTTTAACCACATTACTGCTAAAGAAGTCTCCACTGCATTGTGAAGTAACACTATGAAGACCTTTAGCATAACATGGATTAAAATACTTTTTATTTGTCCCCCACGTGGTGCAGTTGGTTTGCTCCAGAATGGTAAAGCTCTAGCTTCCTGAATTTGGCCCTAGATGTGTTAATGACAAGATGGCAGGTGCAGCTGCAGTATTCTAGACATCTGAACACTCATTGGTTTTAAAAGCAGATAACCCATCTCTAAGTGCTTGTTGTCAAATGTACATCACAGTAAATGAAGACTCCAGTGTGTGATGGTGCTTTTACATGTAATGAATGTAACAGTAACAAAAAGTTTTTTCACAGTTTCATTTTGTTCTCTGCCCAAGTGCATTGTGGTCCCATTCGCACTGATGTAACCCTGAGCCTCCAGAATGCACTGGATGGGCAGAGAAAGATGGCAACGAGAACAAGGTCGGAGAAGGAAAAATGGTAAAGGTTACCTACATTAGAGAAGCTATGTACAAAAAAAAAGATATGCACAGTCTAAATATACATACAGGTATTTACACAAGGTGCAGGATACTCCTTTGCACGAAAGGTCAAGAGATAGAGGCGCCATGCAGGGAGGGGAGTGATGTAATGACGCCTTCCGGAACTACACAATTGTAAATGACTCTCTGAGGGCTTCACATACTTCGGCGCCATACTAAAATAGTTTGGTTCATCTAAAGCTGGTGCGTCAGCATGAACCATGGCAAACCAACAGAACTCAGTAGGCACCCTGAAGAACCAGACTGTGTATCTCTGGAATGCCCTCCATGCTTCTGTGCAACCTCTCTGAGCACAAGCTCTGACACAATAGGCCCCTTTCATGAAACGAGAACATGGGGGGGAATTTATCCCCACTCGGTGCAAGATAAGCATATGAGCCCCCCCACGCAGACAAACAAGCTGGGGGGTCTATTTCATGAGATCATTCTTCTTGGGTGGTGCTATTCTGGGATTTCAGTGTGCACATGCAGGGTGCTCTCCCCTCTCCGGTACAGTTCCCAGAAGTTCCGTTCCAGCTGCTCTAGGTGTGAGCTGAGAGGCAGCTGCAGGTTTAAATGCCTGAGAAGGGAATCCAGCCACAGCTGAATCTGCGAGAATCTTGGCCTGAAACAGAGCATTGGTTAAAAGTTGAAGGTTATAGCAAGCATTTGTATGGGTCAATCTGTGCAAATTTGTGGACTTGTTTCAGTGCTGGTAATGACAATACTTTAATCACTTAATGAATCAAATTATGCTACACAGGAACTTTTCCCAAGACCACAAAAACACATTCAGAACTAGCTCTAACCCTTTCAGTTGCAGAGAGGTCCCCAACACATTTCATTGCAATGTGTTGGAGACCTCTCTGGCACTCAAAGGTCAATATAATTGCATACAACTTGTTTGTGCCAAAGGGAGAGCAATGGGGCAGTATATCTGTGTTTCAGGGCATTCCTCTATGCCTTGTTTAATGCTGGGTACTTAACCAAACATAGGGGAAGTGGTGTGATTTAACACCATTTCCTTGTGCATGTTACGGGGCTATGCTTGCCCTAATACTTGCTGACAAAGTTCTAATAACGGCAGAGCGTGTGCACCAGCACACTACAGTAATCATACACTGCAATTCATACCCTGTAGCACAGCCACTGATCTTGGAGGCTAAGGCCAGTGGATCTGTGCTGCTGGATTCAAACATTCACGACAATATACACAGCCCAAGGCAAGGTCTGGGTGTAAATTATACTGCAGAGAGGGGTAAGCAATGCATTGCAAAACTATATAAAGTTAAAGTGATATTGTCAATCTGAAATGCAAAATTAAACAGAGACAGCCACAGTTAGTGCCAGGGGATACACAAACACCGACAGAAGGTCTAAGGGCAATACGTGTAGAGAAATTTACTGGTGTTTTATATACTGAGAGATTATCAATAAGCAGGGTAGGTATATAAATATGGTCATTAATATAATACAGTGGTTTACATGCCGTGGCTCTCCAGCTGTTCATTTCATAGAACCAGGGTCATACCATATGGAATAGTAACCACCTAGTTAGATATCTAACAGGTGTGTATGTGTCTTCTCAATACAACGTGGCAGTAGCAGCTCCATCAACTCAGAAGGAAAGATTTTTCTTAATAAATACAGCACTGGGGAGCTTATTTCTGATATTCCTAATTGAGCTGAAAAACCTCAAAAATGTACAGTAATTTTTAAAATTTATCTGAATATCTCATAGACCACCATATTCAGATGGTCTCTTCTACCTTCTCTATCTACAAAGCCAACCAACTGATGGAAGTATGAAGATGCTGCATGAGCAGAGAGGGCTAGGTGGGATTTAAGCAGCTGACATCACAAGAGTAGATCAAATTGAGAACAGATGCTTCTCCGTTGCCTTGTACATTAATGGGACAGTAATGGCCCAGAAAAAATATTTATAATTTTGTAGTGCTTAAGAAGTTGATCTAAATGCAAAAAAAACCCTATCTCTCAAACCACTATGGTTTGAGAGATATTACTGTCAAAGTTTGCCGTTTCCTACTGTCACCTGTAAAGCTGACAGCAGGAGATCAGTGCCGGCCGACACTAGAAGGCTCTGCAGCAGAGCCACAATTGCGTTATTTAAAATGAATTACTTAATTGGAGTGACCTAAAAATTGTGCTTGCAAACCAGGCACACTTTGTAGACCTTTCCAATGAAGTCATTCTCTTTAAATAAAGTGATTGCGGCTCTGGTCCCCGGACAGGATTCCCGTGCAGTCAGCACGACGCTGATGTCAGGGAAAGGGGAGGGAGGAGGAACTTTGACAGTGAATATCTCTCAAACCATAGTGGTTTGAGAGATAGGTTTTTTGCATTCAAATCAACTTTTTAAGCACTACAAAATTATAAATATTTTTTCTGGGAGATTACTGTCCCTTTAATATTTTTATGTAAACAAGATGTGAGGATATAAATAAATACACAGTCTTTCCTTAACATGCTAACGGAATAATCTCCATGTTGTCCTAGGAGGCACCACCCCATTCATGACAGTTTGTTACAATTATTGAATAAAACAACCATCAGCAGTGGAGTGACCACTCCACAGCATATAATGTTTTTTCATAATACATCTTTACTGATCTTTTAAGTGCAACGGGATACATTCAGGTATGATATGAATTCTCAGAAGCTGAATTTACCTCTTCTCAGGGTCCAGGTCACAGCACCTGACAGCAATGGGGAAAAAACCCGGTGGGCAATTTGGTGGGCAAAACCTGTCCAGGAATGCACGGACATTAAGCCCAAAATCCATGGTGCGGGGGAGATAGTCAGGATCGGCACTCACACGTCCAATGATCTAAGAGGGAAACAGCCAAGATATACATTTCTATAGTAAAAAGAAAGATGAGAATGGTAGATTGGGGGCTGATGTATTACAAACAAGGTAGTTTGCTGGTTGGGGATGAAGGAAGTTGTAGTCTCTAACAGTTGCAGGGCGAAAGAGGTCTACCCCTGGTTTACCACACAGAGAAAGGGGCACATTCCACTGTGCACAGACCTTATACATTCCTTAAAGGGATAGTAATGTCTCATTATGCATTATGTAGTAGTTAAAAAGTGGAATTGAATGCAAAAAAAAGTATATCTCAAACTGATATGGTTTGAGAGATATTGGCATTCAAAGTTTGATGTTTCTTGCTGTAAAGCTGTCAGCAGGAGATCCATGTTGGCCGATACGGAGGCTCTGCAGCAGAGCCGGAATCGCATTTTTTTAAAAAGAATGACTGCACTGGAATGGTCTACCAAGTGTGCTTGCAAATCAGGCACACTTTGTAGACCTTTCCAATGAAGTAATTTGTTTTAAATAACAAGATTTTGGCTCTGCTGCAGAGCCTCCAGTTGGGCCATGGACAGGATTGCCCAGCAGGCTGCACAGCGCTGACGTCAGGAAAAAGGGAGGGAGGGGGGAACTTTAGTGCCGAATATCTCTCAAACCATAGCGGTTTGAGACATAGGATTTTTTGCATATAGTTTCATTTTTTTTTTAAGTACTACAAAACTATAAAGATTTTTTTTCTGGGACATTGAAATTAGATCACCTCATAATACTAACCCCCACTTATCTTGCTATGAACAGAAAATCCTAATGGCCCCTATGAATTTTCCCTTGTGCCTTTGCTAAAGAGAACATTTTCAGTCCTGATGTTATGTCCATGGAGGCGGACATGACAGTTACTGGCAGTTTTCAAACTGAAGCAGGCAGAGTACATGCACCTACTTAACCCTTTAAGGACCAGAGGAATGTCCAATGAATTGAGAATCAATGCATTGCACACTCCTAAGGTCCATAAAGGGATAGTATTGTTTTGACATAAATTAAGCTTCATCAAAGTTTTTCTACCATGCAGAGTGTTATTACAATGCTGAACTGTGTCTAGTTCATGTGTAATTATATTACAAAGTGTCCCCCCTCCCACCCCTTTTAATAATTAATGTTGCCACTCCTCAGAGCAGCAAGCCAGTCCAGATGGATCGCTATGAGGGACAATCTACAGTGAGCATAAGGAAAAACCTTCTCTCCTTCATCAACAGGGGCTCAGGGTTTTCCTTATACTGACCGCCAGAAGACTGTCCCTCACTGCGATCTGTCTGGTCCGATGTACGGATTCCAGATCTGAGGGGAGGCAGCGTTATGTATGTAAAAGGGGTGGGATGGGGACACTTTATAACTTAATTACACATGAACTAGACACCGTACAGCTGTGTAATAAAGCTTTGCATGGTAAAAAAAGTTGGATGAAAGAGCAAAGCTTTATTTATGTAACATTACTATCCCTTTAAAGGGTTAAGATTACCATGTGCAGCGGGCAGAGCTGTCCATGAAGGCGGACATGACAGTTGCTGGCAAAACCATGGGACACAAACTCCAGTCACTGCACATGGTAATATTAACCCTTTAATGACCAGAGGAGTGTGCAACGTACTCTGCCATCAACTCATGGCTGCCTCCATGGACATGACATCCAGAACTGATCGAAGATGTTATCTCTTGAACAGAGGCACAAGGACAGAATTCATAGGGGCCATTGGAATTTTTTGAACTTTTGTTTTGATACACATGCACTTACGAGACCATGAGTGGTTAACCCCTGTAAAGGGATAGTAACACAATATTTTAAAAAAATATACATTGCAGGGTTTATTGTACGATCGTGAGCAAAGCAAGGGTATTCTCACTGCTGATATGTGTTCTATTCTAAAGTTATTTCAGCTCATACTTGAACTTTTTTAGTTGCAATATTGCAATGGCCTGAAATTTAACAGTGGTGCTGTTGCTACACCATCCTATGTACGTTTATAGACAATTGACCAGAGCTGTCCACAGGATGGTGTAACACAGCGCCACAGTAAAATTTCAAGCCATTGGACCAGAAAAATTCAAATCAAATTTGCGCTGCAATAAGTTTTGAATAAGGCACCTACCAGCAGTGGGAGTACCCATGTTTTGATCAGGAGAACAAAAACTGCAATACATTGTTTTACATATTAAGTATTACTAAAACTTTAAGGGCCATAGGGGTTTAAAGGGTTAAGGCACAAGCAAGGTGCACGAGGGAAACTGCAGATAAGTGAGACAGAGTGGTAATGGCAGATGCAGTGTAAATACCTCACAGAGCACAATTCCAAAGGAGAAAACATCCACAGACTCATCATAACTTCTCCCTGCAAGAAGAGACAGAATCTCATGCACCACAAGCAAGAGTACCAGCAGAAATCAGTGTAAGAGGTCAGTGTAAGGGTGATGAGAGTAGATGCCATGTGATAGTGTGTCCGGAGGAGATAGAATGCTTCAGTAAGTAACACCTCCTATTACTAATGCACCCACAACTTATTATGACCGAAAAATCCTAAAGTCCTCTACGAATTTAGTCCTTGTGTCTTTGTAAAAGACATGTCAGATCCATGGAGGCGGACATGACAGTTTCTGGCAGGATCACAGGACTCCAGCTCTGCCTGTTGCATGTGGTAATATTAAAACTTTGCAATGCATTGCACACCCCTCTGTTCCTTAAAGGGTTAAGTAGGCTCATACACTCTGCCTGCTTTTGTTTGAAAAAGAAAACAAAAAGCCAGAAACTGTCATGTCCGCCTCCATTGACAAGACATCCGGGATGGACTGAAGATGTTGGGCGAGATTTTCAAAAAGTGGTGGCAACTGAAATGGTCTGTAATCTGAATAAAAAGTTCTTAGGTCGTGGTCCATCAATTTGAAAACATGTTACCGTCATTTTTGCATCCAATTCTGCCATCTCCGTCAAAAGGAAAAAGCTTAACGTCTTAAAAGTGGGTGTGGTTTCATCTACTGTCATATCAGAAAAAAATACTCTTCTAAACTATAACTATTTTGCTTGATTAACTTCATTTTTTCGCAACAAAATAAAAGTGGTCTAAATTTGGAGAAGACAAATTAAAGGGGAACTACCACCTCTTCAAGAATTTAACTTCAATAAGTCCCCATCTGGCGACTAGCAGCTTAGTAGCACTAGTTGCCAGAATTATTACCTTACTCCAAAGAAATATGCATTGTTCTGGGGCTGACAGCAGGATGGATTGCGGACATCTTGCCATAAAGACGTCTGCTCTGTCAGTCCCTTCCGGAGCCGGCCAGCTCCTAGTAACACCTCCTAGACCCGGCTGGTTAAGGGCAATATTCATCAAGAGCTTCGTCCCGAAATGTTTAATTCTTTATGACACATTTTCAAACTTGACAGATTTACTTCTGCAGCTATTGTCCTTCTTTTATGACCAGCTCATAGTCCAACAATTTTTTCATTATGACTACTTTTGAACATCTGGCCCGTTATATCTTGAACATAGGTACACAGGCAAAATTCATCGGGGCTTATAGTATTTTCTGGTCACAGTAAAGTAAATATGGAGTTAGATTTCAAAATATCCATTGATTTCATTTTAGATATGATATGTTTCAGTCTTCACTAGCATTCAAGGGGTTAATATGCCCATTTAAATTAAATGGCTTTTATATCTCCCCTATAGTGCAGTTGTGTTGCCCTGGAGTTTCACTACTTTTTGCCCATTATACCTAGGCAGCTCCTCTTCTGCCCATTACTAAACTGATGGAAGCCCCCTTTTTTAAACTCCATAATAACCAAGGGTATACAAAATCTGCATTATTTAAGACATAATAACCTATAATTTTTGCAGCTAAGGTAGAATAAATAAAGTTAGGCTGCCTAGACATTTTATAATTTGTTTAATTATTTAACAGATTTTAAAAATGTGTATCCTTAGTTTGACTATATTATGTTACTAAATTACCAAGTTCTCTCTCTTAAGAGAGAACCTGGTCCCCGATCATAAATGCTGGGATAGTGGTAAAGTGTACCACTATCACTGCTGCTGGAAATACTGAATATTGGAGGGAAGAAGCTTAGGGAGTCATTGTTTTTGTTAATTCGTTACTCTTAATAAAGAGAGCTCAATGCTCTGTATACTGTTCCCTTATTTTGGTCTTCAAAAAATCTTGTTTGACATCTAAGAGATTCCCTTGTTCCACTGCACATTGGTAAGGTATTTCCTGACTACACTGCTACTTTCATAAACTTGTAGATCAGCTTGCTATTTACTAAGCCACCAATCCATAAGTGTCTCTTCCTATCACTTATTATGGAGTGCAGCAAAGTATGAAGCCCACCAATAGTTTGTATATCTATATATATATCCTATATAATGATTCGCTAAATAGTTTGTAACAACGCAGTCATGTGCAGTAGAGACTGATGCGTGTGCTGCAGTAATGCGCAGTAGAGACTCCCCGCTCTCTATCAGCCACAGCGAGGGCAGTCTCTACTGGGCATGACTGCACCACGACTGGCCGGCACTATGGCCCATGTACACGGGCTCTTCTACTAATGTGTATATATACACATATATATACATACATATATATACTAGTTGAAGAGCCCGTGTACACTGGCCACGGTGCTGGCTATATATATATAGATATCTATACAGGTATATATCTACACACCTCATTGGCACTCAAAAGGTTAATAAATATGTGTAGCAAACTGTCCTACGACACTGGTTGATTTTATGCAGCACGCTTCTGCTAATGTTTTTCATTCCTAATGCAGTTCTTAGCAATGCTTTCAGAATGTTGAGATTAATGGTACTAGAAATCAGGGAAATTGTCATATGCAGGGGAACCAAACAGGGCTGCCCACTTTCCCCTATGATATTTGCCATTTGTATCTAGCCATTAGCTATTGTAATTAGAGACAATGAGAGCAAGAAAGGAATTGGCAGAGAAGTAATTATTAGTAAATTAAATTTATATGCATACAATTTACTATTATTTGTCTCGGAACCTGAATTCTCTGTTCATAATATATGGATAAACTATTACAGTTTGGTGAAATTCCTGGTCTAACTATTAATCAGAATAAATTGGAAATATTGGGTCTTGGCTTATGAAAAATAGGCCTCCTTAAACAAGTATTTCCAGTTCAAATGGAGGGACGACTTTAAAACGTACCTAGGAGTAAAAAGCCAGAGGACACTAAAAAATACAATTGCTTGCAATTTTATGGATCTTTGGAAAATCATTAAAGAAAAACTGAACACTTGGAAATGTAGCCTCTTTGCTTTTTGGTAGGTTAAAAGTGATTAAAATTAATATTCTCCCAAATATACTATAGCTATTTAGGACTCTGCCAATTCGTATTAATAACATTGACCTGTTGGGGATAAAAAATGAACATTTTAGATTTATCTGGGAAAACAAACATCCATGTATTAAATGGATGTTTTATTTTGAGAAAAAAAAATTGGGGGTATTTTGATGCACAATCTATACAACTATTATATCGCCTCAAGACTCTCTCAACTTTATGGCTCTGTTTTAAACAGGACCCCTCCTGGTTGGTTCCTAGGTGGGTTGGATTAGAAACTTATTTAATTTCCACGCAACATATATTAGAATGAATGTGGTCATTTACTGAGCAAAGGAGGAGGAAATTACAAGATATATTAGATAGCACAAGAAATGATCTATGGATATGGAACAAAAATAGATTAAAACGGAAACTAAATGACTTCAGAACAAAACTTCTATCCCTAACAGTTCCATTATTTAGCTGGAATCCAAAGGAACTGTTGTTAATAAATAAATTATTTGACAATGACTTTGAAAACTAACAAGTGGTATTTTTAGTTTTAGTTCCTCGAATTGGATGTTATAAAAGACAAACTAAACAGAACTTTAGAAGTTCTGTTTAGTTATTCAATTCAATTATTCAATTCAAATAACACTCTACAGATACTTAGGTCATTAGATTAAAATGAGATTTTTTTGGAAGGGATAGTAATGTTTCAAAATAAAAGCAGCTCCATTTAGTCTTCATAGTATTTGGGCCATGGATAGTATTATTTCAGTACTGAGAGAGATGTAGTTCAAGAGTAATTGAATGATAAATTATCCCCCTCCCACCACTTTTACTGATGTAACACTGCTCGCCTCAGAACAGAAAGGTGGTGTCCAAAAGGCTTTCAGAGAGGGACAATCTTCAATTAGCATCAGGAAAAAACCTGTCAAGGGGGGCAGGGTTTTCATTGTTCTCACAGTAAGAAGATTGTCCCTTGCTGTGAGCTGTCTGGTCTTAAGACCAGATTCCACATCTGAGGGGAGGCGGCTTACACTAGGTAAAAGGGGTGGGAGGGGATACTTTATTAGGGTGACCAGACGTCCCCGGATTCATCTCACTGTCCCCGGAGAGAATCTGTCCCCGGAAACGTCCCCGGACCTCAGTGCCTGGCACTGTCATTCTGCTTCTCTTCATTGAGTTATTGAGTGTGGAGGTGGACAATGTGAAGCTGGGCTGTGTGGAGGTGGACAATAAGGGCAGTGTGGAAGTGAGCAATGTGTGGAGGAGGGCAGGGCAGGCAGTAAGGAGGTGGACAATGTGAAGTTGGGCTGGGTGTACAATGTGGGGGTGGGCACTGTGGAAGTGCGCAGGGTGGGCAGTGTAGAGGTGGACAATGTGGGCATTATGGAAGTGGGCAATGTGTGGATGGGGACAGGGTAGGCAGTGTGGAGGTGGACAATGTGAAGTTGGACTGGGTGGACAATGTGGGGGTGGGCAGTGTAGAAGTGAGCAATGTGTGGAAGAGGGCAGGGTGGGCAGTGTGGTGGTAGACAATGTGAAGTTGGACAGGGTGGACAGTTTGGAGGTGGACAATGTGAGCATTATGGAAGTGGACAATGTGAGCATTATGGAAGTGGGCAATGTGTGGAGGGGACAGGGTGGGCAGTGTGGAGGTGGACAATGTGGAAGTGGGCAATATGTGGAGAAGGACAGGGTGGGCAGTGTGGAGGTGGACATTGTGAAGTTGGACAGGGTGGGCAATGTGGATTGGACAGTGCTGAGGTGAGCAGTGTGGAAGTGGGCAATGTGTGGAGGAGGGCAGTGTGGAGGTATACAATGTGAAGTTGGACAGTGTGGGTAATGTAGGGATGGACAGTGCTGAGGTTGACAGTGTGTGGAGGAGGACAGGGTGAGCAGTGTGTGGAGGAGGACGCGCTGGATAGTTTGTGGAGATGGGCAGTGTGGGGAGGAGGACAGGGTGTGCAGTGTGTGGAAGAGGAAAGGGTGGGCAGTGGTGGACATTGTGGCCAGTTTGTGGTGAGGGTGGAAAGTGTGTGAACAGGGTGTGAGGGTGGACACAATGTGGGCAGTGTGTGGACAGGGTATGGAGGTAGCCAGAGTGTGGGCAGTGTGTGGACAGGGTGCGGAGGTGGATAGGTTGTGGACAGGGTTTGGAAAAAAAATCCACGGATTTCATTTTAAAAATCTGGTCACCTTATACTTTATCGTTCAGTTACTCTTGAACTACAAATCTGACAGTATTGAAATAACACTCTCCAAGGCCCAAATACTATGAAGATTGAATGGAGCTGCTTTTATTTTGAAACATTACTAACCCTTTAAACACTGTAACCCATGGCAAAAGTCTATCTCACAGATTTATAAAATGTTACTCTGGAATAAAGCCAAACTAAGATGTAAGCTCTCCTGGGAGGAAATGTCAGGGGAGAATATGGAGGAAGAGAAATGGAAAGGAATAATAACACAAATTCATAAAAGTAGTATTATCATAAATCTAATCGAACAAAGATATAAAATGATTTACTTGTATTATTTGGTTCCCGCAAAATTGGCCCTAATATATAATGATGCTATTGATGAATGTTTTCATGGATGTCAAGAATCTGGACCATTTTTACATATTTGGTGGAACTGCGAGAAGTTTAAATTTATTTGGAATAGGATTAATAACTCAATTTCGTATATTTTGCGTTAAAAAAAGTAATTGTGTGGGAGGCACTACTTGGAAAGAGAGTCAAAGGAATAAATAGATATGAGGACAAGTTAGTTGTAAATATATGTTCAGCTACTAGAATGAGTTTGGGATTCCAGTGGAAAAAACTGGACCTTTCCTGGAGGAGTATTTTAGACAAAGTAAATTCCATTGTTATAAATTAATGCCCGAGTTCAGTTGAATTAGGATGCTTTGATAGATTTTTAATAACACGGTTGCCTTGGATTGAAAGTAGATATGGGAAAGAATATAAATTACTTTTAAGAGCCTAATATTAATTTCAGAAACTGTTTTGTTGTTGTTTTTGTGACTCATTTTTCTCTCTTCTAGCTTCTCCAAGTAACAGTTGTTACAAGTTGTTTTGTGATTAATTTAACCCTTTAAGGACCCATGACAGTCCTGGGCCTTCATGGGTTGTTATACCATTAAGGAACCATGACGGTCCTGGACCGTCATGGAATTCCGGCCTCCCCGTGCGGCTGCACGCCGTTCGGGAAATCTGGAATCAAATTGCGCCAAAAAAAAATGCTCCGTGGTCCTTAAGTGACTGCAAAGTGTGTGCACGGCCAGTTCTTAAGGGGTAAATGTTTATGTTCTCTGGTCTGGTCAAAGGGTTCTTGGTACACACCATTTTATCTTCCTGGCTTTAGCTTTAACTTACTTTAATAAGATTGTACTTTAAGAGAACCTACTATCTACATTTGGTGTCATATTCTCATTATATAATATTTGTTCTTGAAATATTTTACTTGTTATATTTGATTTATTGTTAAAATCAATAAAAATTATTTAAAAAAAATAGATGCTTTTCTTTCACAATGCCCTATTTTATTTCCCATGCTCCTATAGTTCCAAGTGCAGGTGATATTACCATTTATCATCTCTGGTGCCATCCAGTAGGGGTTTCCCACCACAGTGTAACGTTTCCTCCGGTCTTTCCGTAGGTCACGAGCCTCATCTGTCATCAACCGAGCCAGCCCAAAATCTGCTACTACTAGACTCCCATCCTGTGAGCCAAATACAAGATGTTAAACTAAGACATTTGGCCTTCAAACACCAATATGAAGCAACATAGTAACACAGTTGATGAGGCTGAAAAAAGATGCGTCCCTTAAGTCCATCCCATGCCAAATCACCCCTGTTGATCCAGCGGGAAAAAAAACAACATATTGAAACCATTTCCAGTTAAGCCCCAAGTGGGTAAAAAATTTTATTCCTGACACCAAATGGCAGTCAGATATTTCCCTGGATCAACATCCTATCCTATAATCCAACTGTCATAATTCTCAATATTGTTCTGTGTTAGATAGGTATCCATTACCTTTTTGAAAGCAGTTACAGTATCTGCAAGTACAGCATCCCTAAGCAAAGAATTCCATAACTGCCCTTTCTGTAAAAAAATCCATGCATATGTTTTAATCAAAAGCTAATTTTCTGTACTCTTAATGGATGACCTCTTGTTCTTACCTTAGTTCTTTGAGTAAATAGTTCATAGGAGAGGTCTTTGTATTGACCTCAGATATATTTATAAATGGTAACCATATCACCCCTTAGACATCGCTTCTCTAATGTAAGCAAACCCAGTTTGGCTAGTCTCTCTTTACAACTCAGTTTCTCCAATCCCCTTATCAGTTTTTCCAGTTCAATAACATCTTGTTTAAGAACTGGTGCCCAAAAATATACATATTCTAGATGAGTTCTTGACAAATAAATCAACAACAGATTTGTGAAATGTAGCACTGGCTTTTATGACTGACTTTCCAAGGCCGCATTTATTCACTGGAGGAGAGTGTTTTGGAAAAGACTCTTTAAGATGTAAATTCAGAATTTTCCCTATTGGTAAGACAATAAAGCATGTCACAGTACAATGTTTATAAAACATTGAGCCTTATGCAAAAAGCAAAATTAGCAAATTTGTAGCACACCAACTGTATACCAAATCTATATGCACACAAAAACTGGGCAAAAGCACCTCTGACTCCACACAATTAACAAAAATATATCAATAAATGTGCTGTCAACGGTACCAAAACAGTTAATTTGTAGCCCTAAAGATAGATGTTGCTGCCCTCTCTGACGGAGTCCCCCACTAGCAACTACATCCAGAAACTGGAAAACACAACAGGCTATAGGCACAACACCTAGTGCATTCTAACGTTTCTTAACAGGGCTCAGATCACGTCTGAACACTCTGCATATCGCACAGTGGTACTCTATGCATTTATTGCAGGTGCTGTGCCTGCTTTACCAGGAGCCCATCAATTGTGCCACCATGTTTTCTGGCCACTTATACCTTTACTCACTATAGCCAAGGAGAGTGGCTCTGGGGAACCAAACAATAGAGCACATTTATAAACTAAATAAAGTGTCAATGACACAGAATAAAAGTTACTGAATAGAATAACAAAACTCAATACAATATATACAGTTGGAATCAAAATTATTCAACCCCCATTGCAAAACAGGTTTATTGTCAAAATTTACAGACTTTCAGCTGTTCCCCAAATTCAACTGAAAATGCAACTTATAATGACTTATCCAGTCTCAAAATTATTCAGCCCCATCATGGTAAGCATCTTTAGTACTTAGTAGAAAACCCTTTTGCTGTTATGACCTGCTGCAAATGAGATGCATAGCCAGACACCAGGTTCTGGCAGCATTCATGAGGAATCTTAGCCCATTCCTCATGAGCAATGGCCTTCAGTTCAGTAATGTTCTCGGGTTTATATGCTGAAACTTCCTCCTTCAAATCCCACCAGAGATTTCCTATGGGGTTAAATTCAGGTGACTGTGATGGCCACTGTAGAATCTTCCAGAACTTCTTCTGCAACCAAGCCTTGGTGGAATTTGAGGTATGCTTGGGATCATTGTCCTTTTGGAAGGTCCGATGATGCCCAAGCTTCAGCTTCCTCACAGACGGCATGACGTTTTCTCGTAGGATTTCCTGATACCTTAATGAATCCATCTTGCCTTCCACACGCTGCAGGTTTCCAGTGCCAGAGGATCCAAAGCAGCCACAGAGCATCACAGAGCCACCACCATGCTTAACTGTAGGCAGAGTGTTCTTTTTAGCGTATGCTTCATCTTCTTCCTCCAGACATACCGCTAATCCATCGGACCGAAAAGTTCCAGTTTTGTTTCATCGCTGTAGCTTACTTATATGGTTTTGAGCATATTGGAGCCAAATTTTCTTGTGCCTTTGGGTCAGTAGTGGCGTATGTCTTGGAGTTTTGGCATGGAAACCTTCTGCGTTTAGTACGTGCCTTACTGTGCTCACTGAAACCTCAGTGCCTGTTGCCACCAAGTCTTGCTGCAGGTCTTTTGCAGTCACTCGAGGGTATTTCTCAACCTGCCTTCTCAGAAATCTGGTTGCAGCTGTTGATAGCTTCCTTTTTCTGCCCCATCCAGGTAGTGTAACCACTGTTCCTTTGACTTTGAACTTGTGATCTATGCTTCTAACAGGGTCTCTATGAACATTCAGTGCCTTCGCTATCTTTTTGTATCCTGTTCCTTGTTTGTGAAGGGCGTTGTTCTCTTCTTTTAACTTTCTGGACCATTCTTTTGACTTAGTCATATTTCTAACATGGAGTCAAAAATTACACTCAACAAACCCCTAGCCAGTTAATGTATTTCATGTGTTCCAGCTCAAGAACACCTGGTGCAACTAATGAAGCCCTTGATTAGTTGCATCAGGTATGCTTGAAACAACATCTGTTTTGCATAATTGTGCTGTTGTGATTCTTTTCAGGGGGTTGAATAATTCTGAGACTGGGGAAGTCATTATAAGTTGCATTTTCAGTTGAATTTGGGGAAATCACTTGAAGCATTTGTTGTGTTGAGCTATTTCAGTTGCTTTTGTTTGATCTGTTCATTACAAACCACTAAAAGTCTGTACATTTTGACAATAAACCTGATTTGCAATGGGGTTGAATAATTTTGATTACAACTGTAATACAGTGCAGAAAATGTTAACAGAATGACCTAATCTGATGCTAGTGGATACGTGAGAGGTGGGCATATATGCACATGGTTGCAACACATCCAACAAAAATATATTAATTATAAAAATAGGGGGGGCATACTGAGACCAGCAAATGTGGGTACCCTGGATACCAAAGATGCTACCAATGCCTTATGGTGCTGATTAGTTACTCAGTACCCTAAGGAACTAAAATGAGTACCTAATAAAAGATGAAGTAAGGGGAGACAATGGACAAGAAGACGTGTTCATAGTGGCTGATGGACTTCATCAGGTACCAATCACGGCCAGATCAAAAATCGATGTTAAGCCCCTCAAGTTTCAGTGCTCTCCTCTTATGGATCCAGAAGGTCTCTCTTAGTGTAAAATGTCTATGCCCATATTTTTTGGGCATTTTTTGTTCTGAAAATGTTCCATTATTCACAAACAGAGTATTCTCTTCATGCAGCCAATATACTGCATTCCACATCTGCAACTCAGAAGATACACCACAGCTGGTAAAGTGGATGCCTTCAAACACATCTTTGGTAGTGTAAGAATATAAGGTGTTTCTTGGATCTGCACACAAACCACAATTCTTGTGACTGGCATAAATGCCTATCACTGGAGGCCCATTAAGGTCAGCTGTCCTGTTCTCCTTGCTGTCTTCCTAAGCTTTCCTGAAGCTAGATGGTTCTTAAGATTTTCGTCTCTTCTAAACATCACATACAGTTTCTTCCCAAGTGTTGGACCTAAAATATCATCCAACTTCAACATTCCCCACTGTCTATTGGGGAAGTTTCATATTTGTTGTAAACCTGAAGTATATTTGGTGAGGAATAAGGTTTTCAGGTCACAGTGTTAATTTTTGCTTTTGGTCCTAAGTTGTAACAGAGTACTGCTATCCAGGATGCAACACTGTTTTTATGACTTCAGGTTTCTCTGCCTCATATCCTTCAATCCAGGGATCATTCAGTAAGTATTGCTGCTTCCACATCATAATCCATTACACCCATATAACACTCACTGGCTTATAGGCTTCTGGGGAATTATTGCATCCTTGTTCAGGTCACACTCAACTGCAGAGTCAACCAGAGATGTTGTAAAGTTTTAACAGTGTTAATAATAACTAACACTTTTTAGGCACAAAGCCCAATAAAGACAACAAATGATGGGAACACAATCCACACCAATGTGTTTCTAGGAGGACCCAGCCTTTCAATAGGGCATTATGGAAAAGTACTGTATCAGTTGTGTTTCTCAGTATGTGCTGTATCTTCTGAGTTTCGGGTGTAGAATTCAGTATATTAGCCTTACAAAGAGAACATTCAATGAGAATATTGGAACATGTTAGAAACATTAAAAATTAAGGTTATAAATCAGTGTTCAGAAATAATTCTTGGAAGTTCATGGTATGAACCCCAGAGGATTAAAATCTATGGACATAGACATTTTTCCATCTGGTGTATCCAACTGCCTGAAGGCTTTACGCCAACCTTCTAGATCCATAAGAATAAAACTCTGAAACCTGATAATTTCAACACCAATTTGGATCTGGATACATTTGGCAACTGAGAGAGTCCATCTGCCCCTACTGCATCTTTGTCTTCATTTCTATTGCCTCCACTTACTTCTTCTGATAGGTATTAATTAGGTACTCATTTTGGTCCCTTTGGGTATTGTGTAGCTCTTCAGGATGTAAGGTATTGGGGTGTCTTTGGTGTCTGGACAGACTAACATTTGCTGGACTCTGTGTGTTTCAACTCCCATCCCCTTCATTGTATAATAAAATTGGAGGTTTTGCAGCCATTTGTGTATCTGCACACAAGTGTTCAGTAGCTTTGTTAAAGGAAATGGATTACATTATGTCATTTTTATCATTTTTGATGGAATTTATTGGATTTATATCTCGGTTCCTTGAAAGCTTCGTGATTCCATTCAGCCAGCCAGTTTAGGCTGTTTTTTTGAACTTTTATTTTGTTCCATTAATCCAGTTTACCTACTTTGCAAAAGTGCTCATTTGTTTGGTTTCACAGAGCCTTCTTGCAGTGGCCATAGAGAGTCAGGTATAAATGGCCAGGAGATGGTAACCTGGTGGACTGGGAAGAACATCTGCTACACGTGTAGAGGAGCACTGTGTACCTTGTGGAGTGTTTAGAATCCAGCTGAGTCCTTTGTTTAAAACCAGCAGCTGAGGCTCCTCTGCGTACTACCATGGGCTAGGACTGTGAAAGTTTTGGTTATCTCTATTTGATATCTTGTGAGTTGCCACTTGACTGTTTTTCTTTATTCGTATTTAATAAAATTATAATACACTAGGTGCTGCATCCCCTTTTGTGTTTTACAGCAATGGCTCCATACAGGACAAATGAAATGTCTCAAAATGGCCACCAATTTAAGTGCGACTTTCAATCATTTGATTGACAGAGAGGTCTCCAATATATGGCAAAGCGAAGTGTTCAATACTTCCCGAGCATTCAAGGGGTTAAAAGCCACATTATCAATGAAAATTCTCCCCCTATAGTGCAGCTGGTTTGCTCCAGAATTGCTCTTTACACTCCTGAATACGGCTTTTTGAAGCTGATTTAAAGGGGAACTTTAGCTTTGGGAATGTGTCCTTCACACATCTGTCAATATATATATATATAAATATATATATTTATTTTATATATACGAACTATGCTGTAGTCTGTGACTGACAGTGAAATATCAGTATCTTGAAAACATTTTTTGTCTCATTAGAGTTATGGGTGGTGGTATCTGTCTATAGTCAATCTCACTCAGACTGATTAAAGTGGAACTTTAACATATTAATAAGTTGCCCTTCAATCATTAAACATATGGTGACTAGCTTGATAATACGTGTATTACCTAGCAAAAGTGGCAGATTCTAAAGAAATCTTTAATCTTCAGAGACCGGAAACCAGGCATCAGTGCGGACATCTTGTCTGTGCGCCTGCGCCGTCAGTCCCGGTCTCTGTAAGAAGAATTGCAGTGTGCCACAAGGTAACCAGAAGGGACTGACAACGCAGGCACGCAGACTGCACTAACCTGGCCATCAGTCTCAGAACAGTAAAGATTTCTTTAGAATCTGCCACTTTTCATAGGTAATACACATATTATCAAGCTAGTCGCCATATATTTAATTATTAACTTATTAATATGTGAAAGTTCCACTTTAAAAGTATAGTAATCTTTCAAAATAAAACCAGCTCCAATTACAGTGGATCTATCACCACTTTACAAGTTTTGTTCAATATGTAGAATAGTTAGCGAATAAATATAAAACTTTATTATTTTTTTTTTTAAAAAAAAACCTTATTTGCGAGAAAACTACGTTTTAAAGTATGCCCAGCAGCCTACTTCCGGGTACACGGCTCTTGCCGCTCTGCCTCTGCTCCCGTCACTCTCCCCAGCATCCTCCGTTCTGTTAGTAAGCTAGAGTGATCTCATTTGCAAAGATCGATATCTAGCCAATGAGATCACGCAAGCTTATTAACAGAACGCCTCCATCATCGGAGGATGCTGGGGGAAGTGACGGGAGCAGAGGCTGTGCAGAAAACTGTGGCAAGAGCAGTTTAGCCGGAAGTAAGCTGCCGGGAATACTTTAAAATGTAATTTTCTCGCAGATAAGGTTTTTTTTTTTTTTTTTTTTTAAATAATGTTTTATATTTATTCGCTAACTATCCTACATATTGAACAAAATTTTTAAAGTGGTGATAGATCCACTTTAATCTTCATAGTATATGGGCCAAGGAAAGTGTTATTTCAGTACTGTCAGAGTTGTATTTCAAGAGTAATTGAATGATAAAGTATCCCCCTCCCTCCCCTTTTGGCGATGTAACACTGATCACCTCAGAACAGAAAGGTGGTGTCTAGATGGCTTACAGAGAGGGACAATCTTCAATTATCATAAGGGAAAAACCTTTCAATGGGGGCAGGGTTTTCATTGTTCTCACAGTAAGAAGATTGTCCCTTGTTGTGAGCTGTCTGGTCTTAAGAACAGATTCCACATCTGAGGGGAGGTGGCTTACCCTAAGTAAAAGAGGCAGGAGGGGGATACTTTATCATTCAATTACTCTTGAACTACAACTCAGACAGTATTGAAATAACACTCTCCATGGCCCAAATACTATGAAGATTAATTGTAGCTGCTTTTATTTCGAAACATTACTATCCCTTTAAAGGGATAGTAATACTTAAAATGTAAAAAAAAATATGTTGTAGGGTTTATCCCCCTGAGTAAAACAAGAGTACTCCCACTGCTGAGAGGTCTTTCATTCAAAAGTTATTAATTTTCAAAGTTGAATTTTTTAGGTGCAATATCACAGTGGCCTGAAATTGTACAGTGGCGCTGTTGCTACACGATCCTATGGACAACTCTGGTCAGTTGACCATAAATCTCCATAGGATGGTGTAGCAACAGCGCCACTGTACAATTTCAGGCCACTGTGATATTGCACCTAAAAAATTCAACTTTGAAAATTAATAACTTTTGAATGAAAGACCTCTCAGCAGTGGGAGTACTCTTGTTTTACTCAGGGGGATAAACCCTACAACATATTTTTTTTTACATTTTAAGTATTACTATCCCTTTAAGTCTATTGTGTGTGTGTGTAACTGTGAACTAAATACAGACCAGAAAGTGATGCACAGGAAATACATGCAGCTACAAAGACTATGCAAAAATTATAGAAAATGCATAAATATAACTGTTGTTTGTAAGACACCTACCTAAGTAAATGTTTCTCTTATACACAGAGAGTGTCACATTCCAACCAATAGGTTTAGTTTCACTTTAATAAGAACTGGAATGATCCAAGTGCACCATAGGGGGAAATAGAAATTCCCATTAAAAGTGTGATTGTCCCATTTCACTAATTCTGTACCTATGGGATGAGACTTCATTAAAAAGCAAGGAGATGAACTGTGCAGCCACAAAATGGCTCCTCTCAGCTGTCTGGGGGTCAGAACAAATGACAGCTGAGATCCCCTTGGCTAGACAGAAATCTGGAAGTGCGGAGATCTCAGCCACATACTTTGCAGGTTGTGTACTCAATCTCCATAGACCCCCTGTGTCAGACTAGCAGTTCAGTCTTTTCTCACATGACCAATTAAGAAGCACTGTGGTGTCTTTTCAGAACCCTGTTCAGTTCTGGGGCTCACAATGCAACCCCATCTTAACTGGCAGGTCTTCCATCAGGCATTCATCTTAGTGAATGTTGCACCAGATACCAGAAGGGTGTGCACTGCATTGTGAAGAAATATATTGCACAACCCCTGGTCCTTAAAGGGTTAAACAGGGATCTTAACTCACAGAATGCTAGAGGTGTCCAGCACATTGCAAAGTAATGTGTTGGAGACCTCACTAGCATTCAAAGGATTAAAAGCCCCCTTTAACTCAATGGGAATTTTTGTTGGTCATTATGTTGTAATTGGATAACGCCAGTATTGCTCCAGTTCTTATCATTAAATCAGCATCTTAATGTACATTTGGTACAGACTTTTTGTAGTCTGGAAACATCTTACCTCACGCACTAGACAGTTGTGAGTGTTCAAATCCCGGTGGATTATATTCATAGAGTGAAGGTACGTCTGAGTAGGTAGAGACAGATTGTTTACTGCATTGCTTATAACAAGGGACAATCATCAAATGATAAACAAAATCCCAGATGTGACATAAAATAAATCAAAGAGTGTCAGAGACTGAACATGTACCAGAAACGAACAAAGGGAGTCATAAACTAAGTAGGTACGAGAGAGAACAAGAGACAACTTAAAGTAGAATACCTCCTAATAATAACCTCCCACTTGTCTTCCTGTGGCCAGGAAATCCTACAAGGCCCTGTGAATTTTGTCCTTGTGCCTTTATTCAAGAGGTAATATCGTCAATAAAACTTGGATGTAATGTCCATGAAGGCAGACATGACAGTATCTTGCAGAACCCATAAGACACCAAACTCTGCTCACTGCACATGCACTGAAAAACTGCAAGTAACTGTCATGTCCGTCTCCAAGCACATGCCATCCAGGACTGACCGAAAATGACTAAAAAGACACAAGAGGAAAATTCATAAGGGCCATTATGATTGCCTGGCCATAGTAAGGTAAGTGGTGGTTTATAAACGTGAGGTGTTAGTTCTCAATCGCAGAAGCAAACCAATTGTACCATTAGAGACAAATAAAATCAATTATGATTTGAATGGTGCTTTTAACTATACCTAGGAACTCTCAAAATTAGCTGACCATGGGACCTTTGAAATATTAACCCATAAAGGGATAGTAATGTTTCACAATAACAGCAACTCCAATTAATCTTCATAGTATTTGGGTCATGGAGAGTGTTATTTCAATACTGTCAGAATTGTAGTTTAAGAGAAATTGAATGATAAAGTATCCCCTCCCGCCCATTTTACTGATGTAACACTGCTCACCTCAGAGCAGCGAGACTGTCCAGATGGATATCAGAGAGGGACAATCTTCAATAAGCATAAGGAAAAACCTGTCAAGGGGGCAGGGTTTTCCTTAAGTTTACAGTAAGAAGATTGTCCCTTACTGTGAGATGTCTGGTTTCAAGACCAGATTCCACATCTGAGGGGAGGTGACTTACACTAGGTAAAAGGGGTGGGAGGGGGAAACTTTATCATTCAATTTCTCTTGAACTACAACTCTGACAGCATTGAAATAACACTATCTATGGCTCAAATACTATGAAGATTAATTGGAGCTGCTGTTTTTGTGAAACACTGCTATCCCTTTAACAATCCCCAGTATATAGGGGTTTATGCAATCTGTCTTTGTTCTAACCCGAAAGTGCTCTGATCAGTCCTAGAGGAACCCTTAACTTGTTACAACAATGAGTTATCACAGCTTGGACAAACAAAAGGCAAGCAGGACTTCTCCCTCTGCGTTTCTGGTAGAATTTATAAGACTAATAGAGTAAAAGTGATACCTTTATTGACCAACTGAAGCTCTTAGAGTGCAAGCTTTCAAGACCATGAAGGTCAGTCATAGATCCAATTTAGAGACTAATTGGAGAAGATCGTATAGCATAAAGAACGTGGTTTTCTCACCCAGAAACCCTAAGATTTAGGTCAAAACCCTGTGTTCCCAATAATGCTGCTAGCCCCTTGAATGCAATAGAGGTCCCAATGCATTGCAAAGCAATGTACTGAAGACTTCACTAGCATTCAAAGGATTAAAAGCCCTATTTAAATGTATGGATAATTGTATTTTGTTCCATCTGGTGCAGTTGGTTTTCTGCAGAACTGCTCTTTTTTCCTTTTTGAAGTCTACAGGGACAGACAGAAATAACCTCAAGACCATGGTACACACTGACAAACACATCACAAAAGCATGCAACAACAGTGTGGACATAGACCGTTCAGGGGATTAAATGTTAACATGCATATTTCGACTGGATGTCAATAAAGATCATGCTGTGCTGTAGAATTAAACACTGTATTAAAAACTGCATACAAAAGATACAACAAAAGTCTGAAATAGAGATGCTTCTGCTCGTAGATATATATCCTCCTTCCTAACTCATTTCGTGACCCGATTGTTCAATTCATCAAAGTGGATATCGGAAAAGAGGACTTCCACCACCAGAAGAAGAGTCTAGTCCTTTACAAATTATGTCATTTTGCACTCTTTTTCATTGTATTTTGACATTATTTCAACTGAGCCCTGTGTTCAAAACAAAACTGGATTAACCAAATCCCATTGGTTAAAAAGCAGATCTATTAACCCCATGAATCCCAGAGAGGTATCCACGCATTGCTTCAAATGTGTTGGAGACCTCTCTAGCATACAAAGTGTTAAGAACACCATTTAAATCAAAGGGGGTGTTTATTTCTACCATGTGGTGCAGACGGTTGGATCCAGGATTACTCCAAATCTCTTTTGAACACAGGACCCATAGTGGGAAATGGTTCTTTACTGACATATTTTATAAGAGGGGTTCAAATGTATTGATGCTTACAATATACATTTATGTGAAAAGCTTAGCATGTTGCTGCATGCATATGCAAGTTTTATTATGTCTCTACTGTATCTCACCATGCCGGCTGCAATGTCTCTGGCAAAACTGACCCTTTTATTCCATGGGTATTGCGCATCCTGCAATAAAAGAAGCCAGAAAACAAGAGCTCTTTAACCAATTTCATAGTCACCAGTAAAATGCTGCTGTGGCCTGAAGGAGCTGGACTTTGGGGAAATCTATGATGTAAAATGATCCCCTCTCTTTTCCATTTCCCATCTTTGTGAAGCAAAGAATAGTGAAAAAATATCTTATTGCATATATACAAATTAATGGCAAACCTAACAGACAAACCTGCAGACAATATGGCTACAAAACTACACAATCATGTTGAACATCTTTTACAAATGTCCTACTTGTTTAAAGGGGATGTATCACCTAAACAAAAGTTTGCCTTAGTCTCTTTAGTTTACCTATTCTAACAATGGTGCGTTTTTTTTTTTTTTTTTTTTTAAATAAAACGCAATAGTAACTTTGGGTAGGCGATCCGCTCCTTTAATTGTAGGTAGGAACAATTCTAGAATTGTATGCAGGGGGTGGAGCCTACCTTCCCTCCTTAGCTGCAGCTAGCCAACCAGCTCCAGAAAGATTTGAGACACTAACTATTGACTAGATAGTGGAACGGAAAGAAGACTCCTGTGAGCATGACCCTGAAGGACCCCCACAGTCTGCCACAGGAGAGCCAAATATGGTCCTTAGACAGGGTGGGAGACCAGTAACCTGTATGGACTAAGAGAAAAGGATTTAACAGGTAAGACTAAAATCCTATTTTCTCTGTCATACAACATAGGTTACTGGTAACTTTGGGATGTCCAACCAGTGAGTTTCCCAGAGGCGGGAAGGAAGGCAAGGACCAGGAGCAAGGCCCCCAAAGTCACCAGAGCAGATATGAACCATCAGATCAGAGATAGCTCAACAAAACAATGAAGTGTCAATGGACACTGAACAGGGGTAACAACACCCCAAACTGTTACACAGCACACTGAACTACAGCCAACAGGGCTCAAAGTGAATGAAGCACCAAGAACCGAAGAAGATCCTAGACAGGCAAGACTGCCTCCAGGATCTTCCTCCCAAAGCTGGTGCCAGCACATCAACACGGTAGTGCTTCGAAAAGGTGTGCACAGACGACTAAGTGGCAGCCTTGCACAAATGATCAGCAGAGGCCTGATTCTTGTAAGCCAAAGAAGCCCCAATAGATCTTGTAGAATGAGCTATCACCCAAAAGGGGACAGGTTTCCTCCTCAGCTCGTAAGCCTTACGAATAGTGAACTTGATCCAAGAAGCAATAGTCACTTTGGATGCAGGTCTTCCTGCCCTGGGACCCTCAGGAATGACGAACAGCGCGTCAGATTGCCTGATAGACTCAGTGCGATGTACATAAAACTTGAGACAACGCACAACATCCAACAAGTGGATATCCCTCTCCTTGTCAGAGGTGGGGTCAGGGCAGAAAGAAGTCACGGCAATCTCCTGATTGATGTGGAACTCCGAAACCACCTTCGGAAGAAACTCCTGAGAAGTGCGAAGCACAGCCTTGTCCTTGTGAAACACCAAAAAAGGTGGTTTTGTCAAACACCTATGCCAAATAGGGCAGGTAGATCCCGAGTACCCAGGTGGAGGAACAGATGACTCCTCCAACAAGGGATTACTGAGCAAGAAGTGGGGGTGCGAGGCTGGGGAGCGGAGCTTGGGTGTGTAGGCTGCCGTGGACGGGGCTGTGCTGCAGCTGAGCCGCCTATAGATGTAGTGGTCCCCAACAGAGGAGCTGCGGGGTGACCCCGGATAAACCCCACCCAAGGCAAACTATACTAAGTAATCCAAATGGAGAATAAGCAAACACTCCAAACAGGAACAGAGGTACTCACTCAGGAACTAAGGAGTAGGTAGGAACCCCAATACTGGAACGATGGATCCCCCTACTGGAGCAGGCGGAAGGAAGGTCAGGCAGCAATCCGGGTCATACACAGGCTGGACAAAGCTAGACTGAAGGAGCAGGCAGAGGCAAGGTCAGGCAGAAATCTGGGTTATACAAAGGCTGGACAAGACTGGACTGAAGGAGCAGGCGGAGGAAGGGTCAGGCAGAAATCCGGGTTATACACAGGCTGGACAAGACTGGACTGAAGGAGCAAGCAGAGGCAAGGTCAAGCAGAAATCCGTCATGCACAGGCTGGACAAGACTGGACTGGAGGAGCAAGCAGAGGCAAGGTCAGGCAACAATCCTGGTCATACACAGGCTAGGACTCAAGGCAGGATACAGGACTTTAGGCAAAAGTAAGACGCTATAATAACGCGTCAGAGAAAACCAGGAAGAGGGTTATATAGCCCAGGACCGGAAAAAAAGATGAGAATGAGGCGTGGATGCCGGCCGGATCATAGAGAGGAGAGAACCAAGTGATCATCCGGCAATGGGCATGAGTGAGGAGCCAGACCCGGAAGAGGCCACAGAGACGCAGCCAGACGACCTGAATCAGGAACCGACTGAGAGTTGAAGCGGAGGTAGGCGGTGTGACAATAGCAGAGGCAGGCTGCATGACAGGTTTACAGGACAGAGCATGTAACTCCGCAACACGGCAAACGGACAGGATCGCCAGGAGAAAGGCCATTTTCCATGTCAACAGGCGTAGAGGAATAGTAGCGAAGGACTCAAATGGAGGGGGCTGAAGAACGCCCAAAACCAAGTTAAGATCCCATGGGGGAGCGGGATTCTTGAAGGCAGGATGAGTATGAGCAACGCCCTGGAAGAAAACCTTAACATCAGGAAGTATGGTAATGCGCCTCTGAAAGAAAACAGAGAGAGCAGAAGTCTGAACCTTAACGGAACTCAAACTGAGGCCCTTATTCACAATGTCCTGCAAAAACGCCAGAACCGTAGGCAGATCAAATTCCTGAGACAGGTCCTTGTCAGCATACCAAGGTAGAAAGGTCGATCAGACACGATGGTAGATCTTGGAAGAAATAGGCTTGCGGGCACTGAGAATAGTAACCACCACCCCAGAAGAAAAACCTTTCTTGTTCAATATTGAGGATTCAATTTCCAAGCCGTCAAAGCTAGCCGATGAACATCCTCTTTCCACAGGTAACCCTGTAGAAGAAGATCCGGACAGTAAGGGAGCCAGAATGGCTCCACCACTGACAGATCCAGCAACTCTGGAAACCAAGCTTGGTGAGGCTAGTACGGAGCAATCAGAATGACTGGACAGCGTTCCAGTCACAATTTCCTTAACACCCTGTGCAACATTGGGAGGGGAGAAAAGATATAGGCCAGAGAAAACAACCAAGGAATGGACATTGCATCCACCGCCAGAGCTAGAGGGTCCCTCCACCGAGAGCAGAACCTCGGAACCTTCCTGTTGTGTCTTGTCGCCATCAGGTCGATGTAAGGACGACCCCACTTCTGAATAATGAGGGTGAACACCTCTGGGTGCAGTTCCCACTCTCCGATGTCCACTGTGTGGACTGAGGAAGTCCGCCATGACGTTGTCTACACCAGGAATGCGCACTACAGATTTGGCAGGAATGTGTTCTTCTGCCCAGGACAAAATAGCCTTGACTTCTTGTTCCGCCCTGCTTGTTGATGTAAGCCACGGCCATGGCGTTGTCGGACTGTACCCGGACTGGACAGTCTTCCAGCTGAGATGTCCAATGACGAAGGGCATGAAATATTGCCCAAAGCTCCAACACATTGATGGGAAGGAGAGATTCCTCCAGAGACCACCGACCCCGAGCACTCAGGCAACCCAGAATTGCTCCCCAGCCGGAGAGGCTGTCATCTGTCACCGTGGTCCAGAAGGATACAAGGAAGGACTTGCCCTTCAGCAGACTGGAGAGGTCGAGCCACCACAACAAACTCAGTTCCACATGAAGAGGGAGGGACACTGACATCTTCAGAAGGTCCGGCTGAGCCTTGCACCCCTGGATCACAAACCTCTGGAGTTCCCTGGTGTGTGCCATGGTAAACGGGACCGCTTCTATGGTGGAGATGAATTTCCCCACTAGAGAGGAAAGCTTCTTGGCTGGAACTGGATCTTGAGCCAGGACCGCAGAAACCCTGTGGGCATTCTGGTGAGCTACCCCATGCTCTTATGGTTGTCAAAGAGAAGGCCCACAAAGACCAGATGCTGGGATGGGACAAGATCTGACTTGTCCATGTTGATGATCCACCAGTGATGGGTGAGAGCGTGAATACATAGCTGAACCTGCTGATGAAGAAGTTCCGCAGAGGGGGCTTTCAGAAGCATGTTGTCCATGTATGGAGTAACTCTGATGCCATCCCGGTGAAGGACGGACACTAAGGCTCCCAGGACATGGTTGAAAACTTAAGGAACTGTAGTCAGACCAAAGGGAAGAGCTGAAAACTGAAAGTGCCCTCAGTCGCAGGCAAATCTGAGATGCTGCCAGCTCTCTGGATGAATGGCGATGTGTAAATACGCTTCCTGAAGATCCAGAGAAGCAAGGAATTCCCCCGGGGACATAGCAGCAATCACCGTCCTTAAAGACTCCTGGTGATAATGAGTCCGGATCACAAAGGAATTGAGATCCTTCAAATCCAAAACAGGACAACAACCGCCATCCTTTTTGGAGACCACAAAGAGGTTCAAGTAAAAACCAATACCTCTGTCCTGAACTGGAACCGGCTCTAGAACTTAGGCGTATGAGAGAGAAAGAAACGAAAGGGAGGAAGAGAGAAGAAAGGGATCCTGTATCCTTCCTCCACCACCTGTAAAACCCATGGGTCCACCACTGAATCCTCCCAGGCGCTGTGGTAGTGACGCAGACGGTCACACAATGCAGAATGGGGACCTGGGTTCGGTGAGTCATGCCGAAGAAGGCTTGGAGGAGACCTTGGGCTTCCATTGCTGTTTGGGCTTGGAGGAGGCATGCGGAGCTGAGGGAACCGTCTGGTTTGCCGGACATGTCTCAGTCTGAAAGTACGAAAATACCGATTATGCTCAAGTGGCGTTTTCTTCCTGGGGGCCAAAGGTAGAAGGGTACTCTTACCCCCAGTGGCCTCATTGATCAGATCTTTAAGATCTGGCCCAAACAAGGAAGTACCTTGAAAAAGGTAAGGAAAGCAATGCTTCCTTGGAAGTGTGTCAGCGGACCAGATCTTGAGCCAAAGAGCCCATCTAGCAACCACAGACATGGTGGAAACCCTGACCATCAAACGGATGGCATCAAATAAGGCAGCAGAAACATAGTGCTGTGCCTCAGAAATGCTGGCAAGGCGGCGCAACATATCCAAAGTAGGAGCACCCTGACGGACAGCCAGGGTGAGCTGTTCACTCCAGAACTTAATGGCCCGGTTTACCCATGATGCAGCAAATGCTGGATGCGTGGCAGTGTCAGCAATGGCAAAAATGGAATTGAGGGAGATCTCAAGTTTCTTGTCAGTCCAGTCTTTCAGAGTGGACACATCAGAAACTGGCAAGTCAGTAGACTTAGATAGCCTGGAGCATCCACCTTGGGAGGATGAACCTACTGAGGAAGAGCTGTCTCAGAGAAGGGGTGAAGCTTGGCAAATTTCTTGGACGCAGGTTTCCTGTCCGGAGATTTCCACACAAGGCGGTCAAGAGTGGGATTAGGTGGAAAGCAAGTGGAAAGCAAGGGGCTTTTTAGGCTCCTGAAACACATCAGAGGGATCAGAAGGAACCTCCTGAACTAAAGGAATGTTTAGGGTAGTCAAAACAGCCCTGATTAGGCCCTCAGCCGAGGGCTCAGGGTCAGCCTCAAAGGGATCCCCAAAAAACTGAGAGGAGCCCACAGCAGAATATTCCTCAACATCTGAATCCACCAGCAGTTCCTCCTCAGAGGAATCTGATACGTCAGGTACTCCCTGTGGTTTTGTCAGGGAAGACTTGATGGAGGAGGGGGACTGCCAGGAATGGAAGACCCCCTGTAACTGGGATGGAAATAGTTGCAATGTGGACCTAAGGTTCCTAGTAGCAGCCTTGAACTCTTGCACCCAAACTGGCTCTAATGCATGGCTGAAGGTCCCTGGGAGACTCTCAGGGACATCAAAACCTGCTGGGCATAAATGACCTGAGAATTCTCTAGGTAACCCTGAATGACAGGAAGAGCAATGTGCAATAGGGGATACAGAGACCACATCATCCTTAGTCTTAGGTCTGTGCCCCAAGCTCCAACGGTATAGACATTCTCACAGTGTCAAATAACCTTATAATAAAATAAATCACCCAAGTACAGTGTGTAGGATTAAAGTTTCACCCCAGAAATCGCTAAACTAGACTTATCTGGCAGGCGAAGGGTTAATCAGCAGAGGAGAGTCCAAGCCCTGTGTAGGATACTCGTTCTGGAAATAGCACAAAATGGCTGCCGCGGTGGGCGCCAATCAGAGACAAGTGTGTGAAGCAAGCGCTAATGGGAAATGTAGTTTTCCCAGAAAAAGTACCCAAACAGTACCTGAAGCCCCCTGAGCCCCCCAACACACTAGAAACATGAACTGGATGATAGAGCAAGGGCAGACAAGAAAAATGAGACATCTCTGAAGTCGCTAGGTTACGCGGTTGCAGAGATATGTCCCAAACTGTACAGTCCCATAGGAGTGAATGGAGCAATGGTGCCTATGTGGTAAAGTGCGCCTTAAAGGTGCAGAACTCAAATTTTACAAAATTAAAATGGTAAAATAAAAATGTATGGAACATCACTAGAACATGTTAGAATACCCAAAAACACTGAACCAGTAGGAAAAGTGTCAGAAACCCCCCCAAAAGATGCAAAACCAGCAGCTAAAGAGTTAAAGTACCACATAAACCTGCTCCAAAACACCAACAGACATACAGATAGACCCAATGAGAGCAGAGGTGTGCAATAGGAACTCCAAAGGTAAACCCCTGTGTGGAGGGGCACTGTGGACCTGCAGCACTCAAAAGGTTGCTCACCTTTCCTGCAGATCTTCTGTCTTCAGACTACCATGTATTAAGAAGAAGACTCTGTGGGCAACTCCTGAGGAAAGAACTTGTAGCCAAGATTTTCCCCTCAGGGCTTAAGGTCCACAAAAAGCACCTGGTTACTGAGCTAGTCATATCTAAGGGCATTGTCAGTTATGGTAATCCGCCTAATCGTGGTATTCCATTTCTAACAGAAAAATAAAAACATTCTAAAATTATAGCAGAATCATTCTCTTGCCTGTGTCTTCACCAAGGAACAAATCTTTCTGGCTAGCTGCAGCCAAGGAGGGAAGGTAGGCTCCACCCCCTGCATACAATTCTAGAATTGATGCTGCCTACAATTAAAGGGGTGGATCACCTACCCAAAGTTACAAGTAACCTGTATTGGACGACAGAGAAATGCAGTTTCAGAGTTTACTTTCTCCCTCTTGACGTTTTCTCCTCATTCTGATCGGAACCAACGTGCAGATGAGAATACAGGAGAGATCCTCCTCCCCGCTGGTCTGTCTGTAAACTGGAGCACTCTCATTGGCTAGATATCGATTACCGTTTAAACCTGTGTTTTTTTACATAGCAGTGCCTTCTAGTGGTCAATTTCCAATTAGTTATTCTGTTACATTCTAATGGAGAGGAAAGTCAGTGACTTACAGTTCTCCATAGACTGTGATAGAAACTGCCAAGTCACTTCCTGTCAGTTAGAACCATCAGGAAGTAAACGCACAGTAAATTCACTTCCTGATTATTTGAATAAAACAACTGACAGAAGTGGGAGTGCCCTTGTTTTACTCAGCAGGAGAAGCTTAATAACATACTAGTTGAAGAGCCCGTGTACACGTGCCACAGTGCCACCCAGCAACGGCCGCGGTGCAGTCATGCACAGTAGACACTGCCCGCGTCACGGCTGATACGGAGCGGGGCACTCTGAATTCAGACTGTAGTCCTCTCTGCGCACTGACTACGGTCTGAATTTGGAGCCCCGCTCTGTAATCAGACACTGCGCAGGCAGTCTGTAGTGCGCACGACTGCAGCAAGCACAGCTGTCTCTACTGCGCTTGATGGCTTCTGACAAACAAACACTTATCAAATTATTATATAGGATAGGTTTTCATAAAATGTTTACTGCTCCTTTAAGGGGAAACTATGATGTTATACCATGAAGAGGCTGATTTAATAAGAAGAACTGGAGAAGTGATGAGGCAAACCTGCTAAACCATAAAGGACAAATAAACATTCCCAATGATTTAAATGGTACTTTAACCCCTTGAATGCTAGAGCAGTCTCCAACACACTGCATACCTCTTTAGAATGTAAGGGTTTAAAAGCACCATTTAAATCAATAGAAATTTGGGGAATTTTTATTTGTCTCCTATTGAGTAGTTAGTTTGCTCCAGAATTGCTCATCTATTGCTTTTGTCCACAGTGGTTTAAAGGAAAAGTAATATTCTTTTATGGAAACCTATGTGCTATACAGCTTTTCTTTCTGAGTTAAACAAGTGAATGCCCAGCATTGTCAGCTGTTTTATTCAAATGTTATAACAAATCAGGCAGGGAATTACAGTGTGTTTACTTCCTAACAGTTTTGATTTCATGACTCATATAATATTCTTTGGAGAACTGTTTGTCAAAAATTGTTTATCACAAAATGCAAGATAATGACTAATTGGAATCTGACCACTCAAGGGCACTGATATAAAAAGTTTAAAGTGCAATACTCTAGATATATGCAACTCTCAGCAGTGGGAGATGTGTTACTCAACAGGAAAAGCCCTACACTATATATAATGATAAAATGTACTGCTCCTTTAAAGCTTTCAATGCCAAAAGGGTAGAACTCTGAAAGTGATGTACAGAAGTGCAGTGAACCCACCATGCCCTTGATGACCCTACGCAGTGTCCCTCCCTGGATGTACTCTGTGATAAAGTTCAGTCTCTTGTCCTTGTAAAGCACCCCGATAAACCTCAGCACGTTTGGATGTTCCAAGCCCCTCATCACCTTCACCTACAAGGGAAAGATATAGTGATGGATGAGATCTAAAATTTCACTGTCATGGGTAACACGAATATGAGGATATTATTAAAACACAGCTAGAAAAGGTAAAAAATAGAGGAAAAAGGCTGATGTACAGTACGTGCAAAAGTCTTAGGTAGGTGTGAAAAAATGCTGTAAAGTAAGAAGGCTTGCAAAATAGACATTTTAATGGTTTATTTTTATCAATTAACAAAATGATAGTGGGTGACCAAAAGAAAAATCTAAATCAAATAAATATTTGGTGTGACAGCACTTTGCCTTCAAAACAGCATAATTTCTTCTAGGTACACTTCAGGTGCGAATGATCATCAATTTAATAAGGCAATCATTCACTGAAACAGAAACAGCTGTGTAGGAGGAGTAAAAATGGGTGAGGAACAGCCAAACTCGGCTAACAAAGTGAGGTTGCTGAAGACAGTTTAATGTTAAAAGTCATACACCATGGCAAGACTGAGCCCAGCAACAAGACACAAGGTAGCTATACTGCATCAGCAAGGTTTCTCTCAGGCAGAAATTTCAAGGCAGACAGGGGTTTCCAGATGTGCTATCCAAACTCTTTTGAAGAAGCACAAAGAAACAGGCAATGCTGAGGACCGTAGATGAAGCAGTTGGCCAAGGAAATGTAGTGCAGCAGATGAAAGACACATCATGCTTACTTCCCTTCGCAATCGGAAGATGTCCTGCAGTTCCATTAGCTCAAAATTGGCAGAAAACAGTGGAACCCTGGTACACCAATCTACTGTCCGGAGAAGTCTAATCAGAAGTGGTCTTCATGGAACATTTGCAGCCAAAAAAGCCTCACCTCCAACGTGGAAACAAGGCCAAGCGACTCAACTATGCATGAAGACACAGCAAATGGGGTGCAGAAAAATGACAGCAGGTTCTGTGGACTGATGAGTCAAAATTAGAAATATTTGGCTGTAGCAGAAGACAGTTTGTTCGCCAAAGGGCTGGAGATCGGTACAAGAATGAGTGTCTGCAGGCAACAATGAAGTGTGGTGGAGGTTCCTTGTAAATCTGGGGTTGCATTTCTGCAAATGGAGTTGGGGATTTGGTCAGAATTAATGGTCTCTTCAATGTGGAGAAGTACAGGCAGATACATATCCATCATGCAATAACATCAGTGAGGCATCTGACTGACCCCAAATTTATTCTGTAGTATGACAATGACCCCAAGCATACAGCCAAAGTAATTAAGAACTATCTTCAGCTTAAAGAAGAAAAGGAGTCCTGGAAGTGATAGTATAGCTCCCACAACGGCCTGATCTGAACTGTGGTTAGTTCTCCAAGATGTTTGGAACAACCTACCTGCCGAGTTCCTTAAAAACTGTGTGCAAGTGTACCTAGAAAAATGTATGCTATTTTGAAGGCAAAGTGTGGTCACACCAAATATTGAACTGATTTAGATATTTCTTCTGGTTGCTCACTATCCTTTTGTTAATTGATGAATATAAACTATTAACATGTCTATTTTTTAAAGCATTTTTTTTCTTTACAGCATTTTTTCACACCTGCCTAAAACATCTGAACATACCTGTATTAAAGGGGAAATAACACGTCCTAATAACAACCCTCCACATGGCAACTTTAGCCCTTTAAAGGGATAGTAATACTTCGTTTTAACTTTATTTTATTTTGTAGGCATTAAAAAAACATGAAGAATGATATAAGTCTTATCTCTCAAACCTTTATGGTTTATGAGATATTCACCAGCAAAGTTTCCCCCTCCCGCCCCTTTTACCTACTGTAAACAATCTCTTCTCAGATGTGGATAAGACTTATATCATTCTTCATGTTTTTTTAATGCCTACAAAATAAAATAAAGTTAAAATGAAGTATTACTATCCCTTTAAGGAACAGAGTGGTATGCAACACATTGGTCCTTCTCCTAATGTCAGCTGTAAAGCTGCCAGCAGGAGATTTGAGTCATACGACTCGAGGAGGCTCTGTAGCAGAGCCGGAATCGCGTTACTTCATTCATTGGAAAGGTCTGCAAATTGTGCCTGGTTTGCAAGCACACTTTGTAGGCATTTCCAGTGAATTAATTATTTTTAAGTAACGCAATTTCGGCTCTGCTGCAGAGCCTTCTGCTGATCCCCGGACCGGGGAGGGAGGGGGGAACTTTGAATCCCTATATCTCTCAAACCGTAGCAGTTTGAGAAATAGGGTTTGTGGCAGTTAGTTTATTTTTTTAATCACTACCTAACTCTATATATTCTTTAAGGGACATCTTTTGGGGGCTTTTTAAAAAACAAAAAAAACAATGCAACTCATTGCATGATTTTTTTTTTTTTAAATACAGATTGTAAAGAAGAAAAGAGGAGATGGAGGGAAGAAAGAAGACAGAAGATTAAAGAAAAAGATGGACAGTGGATGACAAGTAAATGTTACATTTCTGGGTGTTAGGATAGTTTTAGGGGTAGAAGTATTTAAGTGTTCATGTTAAGGATACTGTAGGGTTAGTGTATGGGAAGTGGGGGGGGGGGTGACTGTTTTGAGCTCACTCCCGTTGTTTGACACTGAGCCAAACAATGAGAGTTGGCTCTTTTTCCTTTGATGTTCAGAAAATTCACGCTATTTAGCATGAGTTGTGGGAACAAAAACCAACAACAAGCATTTGGTTGTTCCATGTACCACACCAGCTATATAATAGCTGCGGTACATAGGTGGGTTTGTAGCTCAATGTTTTTTTCCCTTCCCCGCCTGTTCCCGTGTCAGGATACCTGTACAGAGGGTCATTAAAGAGTTCAGCCATATTTGTGTTCAGTTTACAAAAGGCCCTTTTTGAGGGCAGTACCAGTGATTCTAAACCTTAGTCCTCAGGGGCCACCAACAGATCACATTTTCAGGATCTCTCAGGTTGATCACAGGTGGCTAATCAGTGGCTGTCATTTTGATTGATTTACTTCTGCTTAATTAAGGATATCCTTAAAACGTGACCTGGTGGCATGTCCCGAGGACTAGAGCTGAGAATCACCAGGCAGTACAATGAATGCAGTCTCAATGGACTCCATCAAGTGTGGGTTCTGGTTCTCCTTGCCCGCGAATAGTTTGTGTCCTCTTAAGAATCTATGTTTGCTCCATTCCTCCATCTCTGATTCAGGCAAACCCTGAGCTTAATTTTAATATATATGTTCCCAGGGCCGGCGCTGCCATTAAGGCAGAACAGGCAGCTGCCTTAGGGCGCCGCAATGGAGGGGCGCTGAAAAGAGGGAAGTTTTTTTTTTTTTATAATATATATATCTGCCTGGGTCTCTCTGCAGTGTGTTACAAAGACGCCGCGAGGGAGCGCTTGGTAGTGTAAATCAGCGTCTATGTTACACACCGCAGAGAGACCCAGGCTCTGTAGTAATACAGAGCACTGAGAGATGACATCATCTCCCAGCGCTCTGCATTACTGAGAGCAGCACGCGGGAGCCTCAGCTCTGTGCCGAAGGAGGCACAGAGTTCTAAGCTGTGGCACGCTGCTAGACCACCAGGGACTCAAGGTAGGGGGATGAAGGGGCATTATGGAAGGGTCAATGTGGAGGGGGCATTGTGGAGATGAAGGGGCAATGTGGAAGGGGCATTGTGGAGATGAAGGGGCAATGTGGAGGGGGCATTGTGGAGATGAACGGGCATTATGGATGGGTCAATGTGGAGATGAAGGGGCATTGTGGAGGGGGCATTGTGGAGATGAAGGGGGCATTGTGGAGATGAAGGGGCAATGTGGAGGGGGCATTGTGGAGATGAAGGGGCAATGTGGAAGGGGCATTGTGGAGATGAAGGGGCAATGTGGAGGGGGCATTGTGGAGATGAAGGGGGCATTGTGGAGATGAAGGGGCATTATGGATGGGTCAATGTGGAGATGAAGGGGGCATTGTGAAGATAAGGGGGCATTGTGAAGATAATGGGGCAGTGTGGAAGGGACATTGTGGAGATGAAGGGGCAATGTGGAAGGGACATTGTGGAGATGAAGGGGCAATGCAGAGATAAGGGGGTATTGTGGAAGGGGCAATGTGGAGATGAAGGGGCATTGTGGAGATGAAGGGAGCATTGTGGAAGGGGCAATTTGGAGGTGGGGAGAGTGTGAAGGTGAATATGTGGGCGGGGCAGGGGATTGTGGCAAGGTCGGGGGGGGTCAGGGGATTGTGTCCGGGTCGGGGGGGGGGCATCAAAATGCACCTTCGTCTGTGTATAAAAAAATCCTTGCACCGGCCCTGTATGTTCCAATATAAGTAAGCTGGCCTGTCCTTAGAACTCGAGGTGAGTTCTCTGTCTGCTTCAGGATTAGTTGTTGCCTGCGCAACCTATCTGACCCCGGTGCTATTTGACCCAGGAGTTGGTACACTATGATGACATCATCACAGAGCAGGGATTCCAGGGTCACAGCACCAGGGCTGGGTTGCATAGGCAAGATGACAGGGGAACAAAAGTTAATTTGATAGAGAAGCTGCATCAGATGTTAGAGATCCTTTGGCTTCAATACGCATTTTCTCCAGTATGGGTTGGGCTGGGGGTGAAGTTTTGTGTATATGTGGCTACCAGTAAGGCAGCTGGTGTGTCAGGCTGTGGTTGTGTGGCTACCAGTGCATAGCAGAGTGGATAGGGTGTAAGATAGTGTGGCTCTGTGGCAAACAATGGAATGTGACGGGGATGTCAAACACTGTGGTCCTGCGGTTACTGGTGGACAGTGGAATAAGGCTGATGTGGCAGACAATGTAGTTCTGTGGCTATCAGTGAACAGTGTAACAAGGTTGAGATGGCAGACAGAGTATGTGTGGTTCTGTGACTATCAGTGGACAGTGGAACAAACCTGAGGTGTTGGTATAGGTGTGATTCTGTAACTACCAATGTACAGTGGTACAATGCTGGGGTGTCAGACAGTGTGACTACCAGTGTACACAAGAAAAGCTGTGACAAATAAGTCACAAAAAAGAATAGCCATAAAATGAGGCACACATCTGAGCCAAAGGGATATAGAAAACAATTGTTATTTGTGGTACTGAAAAAATAATTGCATATATATGAAACAATACTCCTAAGGTAAAAACAATTAAAAAGGGAAAAGAAAAGACACAACAGGGTAACCCACATTCCCAAGCAACGGCCCTAGTTGCCAACCACGTTTTATGCAAAATACAGGAATTATGGCAATTTTTCTCAAAATATGCAAAAACATACAACCAGTTATTTAACACAGGGGTAACCAAAAGTGCATATTTTCAGGCCATATCTACTGGAATACATGTAGATTATCAGTGGCTTTGTCACTTTCATCCTATTGTAATCAAGCAGTAATACCCTAAAAACAAGCCAGATTTGGAGGAACCTGACCTAACATTATGTGGATATTATGTGTGTGTGAAAATTTGAAAGGGATAGTAACCCTTTACTTTGAAGTTCCATATTCTTTAAGTGCATAAAATGCAAAGTCAAACTGCATATCCTTTTTATTTATTTTCAAGTTCCCCTATTTCATAATAATTTTTATGTCTCTGAGAGTAAGCTCCCTGGATCTCTGTTTCCAGAGAGTTTTCTGGCCAATCGACCATCAAAGCAGGACAGTGATACAATGTAAGACTATTCACACAATACTGAGTGCTATATATGCTGTCTCTTTCATATTGTATCACTTTAACACTGTATCCCAATAACGTCTTTCCCAGTTTCTGACAGAAAGCTGTCTGAAAACAAATCCAGGGAGCTCAATGGCAGATACATAAAAGTATAAAAAGCAGGTGAACATGTTAAGCACTTGCAGAATATGTAAAGTTAAAAAAAAGTTACTATCCCTTTAAGTAACACCTAGGCTGGCCTTGTGTCAAACCTTTGCCATGTGAGAGAATCACTGGGGGAACAAAAAACACTGGAGGTTCTAAGCATGGGTGGCTACAATAAAGCCCCAGTTGTACAGTGCTGTGGAATTAGTTGGCGCTATATACATTTTTAGATCAGAATTGCTTCACTATCTCTTTATATTATTAACAGATAATTGATGGTATAGAGTTAAGTCACGTTGCTCTCAAAGTTAAGTTAAATTTAGCTGCCACGCCTCCTAGCATTAGCCTATCCTAGCATACTAGTGACTTCATAGTTATCATCTGTGCAAGTCAATCAAATGTATTACACATGGTTAATTAATATTCATTAGAAGACTCACAGTACATCCATGTTTGAACAATGCAATGGATTATAGCTGATGACAATGTGTTTTTTACACTATAAAACGTCAGCCTTTAAGCTTAAGAGTAAGAGAGTTAACGGGCAGGAACAGCTTATTCCATCATGCTGGCTGTCTGTATACTATAAGAAGATCCTTAACCATTCATCTACTGAGACATCTTGTAACATCATGTACGCCTGTTATCTTGTCATCTTTACCAATAAAGAAACTTCTACTACTGATTCTCTCCAGCCGTGGTCCTTTAAGAGGTAATGAAAGACTTTAACCCTTCAGTTGCTGTCTGTATACTAAATGAAATAATTAACCCTTGAAAAGTAGAAAATGCAGTCTAACGTAAATAAAGAATAATAATAATAATAGAGCGCATCCAAGGCACAAGTGTGAGTATAGCCTTAGGCTGAAGGAGGTGTGGAAGACAATGAACTGGCGATTTTGCACCTACCTCTTTCAGAAAGGTTCTTTGTGTTTCTTCATCAAACCTAATGAGTTCCTTCATCACCATCACCTCCCCAGTCTGACGATGTGTAACCTGGAGGAAGACAGCACATATCAACAGAAGTGTGTAATCAAGTCCATCTATGGTGGCAGGTTATTACAAGGGTATTGTGTAGTTTTAGAAAATCATCATAAGCCAAATATAGGGACTGGCATGTAAGGAACGCTCATTAAAGACAGGTATTGAAAGAGTTTGGCACCTGGGAAGTAACAAGGGTATGACACTGTCTCTTAGCTCTCTCATTTGAAAATGAACCATGGAGACCTCAGTGATGGATTCCAACTTGGTGGCGTTTAAAAGTGATCCCTTCATGAACAATAAAAGTTTCTGTATTTTTAAAGTACCTTAATAGTTGCCCATACCTTATATTAGCATAAATCCTAGGAAATACTTAGTTTAAAAGATATTTAAAGGAACAGTTAACTTTATTTTAATTAAAACAATAATTTTCACAGCTTCTCCTACAGCGTAAAACAAGGCTACCCCCACCGCTGGGAGATTTTTTTAGTCAAACATTATTACATCTCAAACACGTGTATTTTCTTTCACTCAATCAGGAAGCAACAGTTACAAATGGTGTTCAACAGGCATTCTTAGGAGAGCTTGAATTACGCACTACGGCTCTCAATAGCAAATGAAAAGAATAACACTGACCAGTGGCCACAATAAAAAAAAATCGCCATTCAATTAAAAAAACACAACAACAACAAAAAAAACACCAGAGACTCGCAGTAGAAGTATCTTTTGAATTAAAAATTTACCAGCAGTGGACGTATCCTTGTTTTATAATGCAAGAAAACCTATAACATATATAATTTTCAAAAGTTTATTGCTCCCCCCTACAGGGATTCTTGGTAAACAGATCTTGCCCTCACCATTACGGATTCCCAATGGGATTGAGTCTTACAACTCAATGCACTTTACTTGACTAGCATCTCCTTTTGTGAAAAAAAACTTCAAGCTCATTACCAGATGGTACCACGCACCTTCTACCCTTTCTCATTTCCTCCTTTCCATTCCCGGTTCCTGCTGAAAATATGATGGCTCCCATGGTACATACTTACATATTTGATGGACATGCCCTTGTTTCACTCCTTTCTGGCATGAGTTCCATACACGCCTCCCTGCTCTCTCCTGTCTAACTGTATCACCTTCCCTGGCTTCCTCTCTTCTCAGTCTCTTCCTCTACAACCTTAACCTGCCCACCTTCTCCCTTACGCACTGGGTTCTGGCAATGTCAGCTCTAGGGCATGTATCCCAAAGTTGCGGAAGCCCAAACATCCCCCAACTTTGATGGACTTGAAGATCAGGCTCTACCATATCTATGATATGCAGTGCCTCCATTATTTTTCACCGAGTAAGCACTCAGACTTCCACACTGACTTTGCATCCTGGCTACAAGCAATCTCATAGCTCCCTCCCCTCCTTCTAGCCAACTAGTCTCTTCCGGCTTCTCACACATTGCACAAATATGATACCCTACCCTTCAACTGCACAACCCTTCCTCTTCAATGTTTTTGTTGTGATTTCTAACCATTTGTGGTGATTTCACTGCTCCTCTCTGTTTTGACAGTGTATGTAAATAAACTAAGTTCCATGCAGTGTCAGGTAGAAATGGGGGCAATGGCATTACCACACAGGCTAAAGATAATGTATTACATAATAATAAATTTAAAATGAAGCCTTTATGGCATTTTAGCTAGCGTAAGATATAGTTAGCTTTGACTGTACATTAAAAATATGTAAATGTATCTTAGGGTGAGCGAGTCACTAAACACTTTAGGAGTGTGGTCAGGTACAAACAAATGCCCATCATCCCCTACCATTCAATGGCTGATTAATGATGGAGATGTAATCCCTAACAGCTTGAGGACTAACAATTGACTACCCCTGGTGTAGGAGATGCTTGGATTTGTTAAGGAAGGTCATGGTATAAAGGGCTTTGTATATGATACAAATATATTTATTTTTATGGGGTTAGGGGAAATAAATTAGGAAATTCTGAAGGACCCAATCAGGGGAAAAAAATAGAAAGGTGCATCAGACTATGAGACCATGATAATATTTGGTCATTATGTGTAAGGGCAGCTTATGATGTAGACTATTGATCTTGGAATACTCACCTTTATTGCCTGCCCGAAGCAACCCCTTCCTAGCACCTCCCCAGGTATGAGGTCTGAGGGTCTGAAGATACGATGGGAACCACTAACTGTACGGACAGACTCAGAACGGCTCATGTCCCTACGGGAGCAGGAGGGTGAGCCCACACAGCTAGATCCTGGGGACCTGTCTATACTGCAACTGCGCCTAATGAGAAAAACAGGAGGAGACAGAAATCAAAACATAAATCTATCCGGTGTGTCTGATGATAGCACCTGTGGTCCAAAAGGTACAAGACTAGTGTCACAACTACCTCTATGGGATGCATTCAGGAAGCTAGTTGAGTGTGATGATGGTGGACAATCAGTAACAAAATGTTGACTGATTTAAATGGACTTTAAATTTAAACATGAACACAAGAGAGCTCTCCAATGCATTGCTAGCATTCAAGAAATAAAATCCCCACTTAAATAATTGGGAATCTTAATGTTTCCCCTATGGGCAGATGATCTGCCCCAGAACTGCACCTCTTTAGGTTCCTGAATACGGCCCTGTATTTTGTAAGTCATCTGAAACAAACAGGGGCTATGAAAAGGGAAGCTTATGAAAAATATAATCCTATTTAACTTCAAATATGCCCATGAATAGGGTAGCAGTTTTGTGTGTCATAGGTATGTCAATTCTCCGAAAATTCTATGTTTATGGCTACAGTATTTTTTAAATCATTTTCCAACTTGTGATTTATGCTTCTCCCATCTTTCTGTCCTCCTCAGTTACTTTCTCTGTGGTCTCCCAATACTGTATTGATGTGGTACAATGCAATGTCAGTAAAACAGTGGTTCTCACCCAGAGTGTCGTGGCACTTTGATGTGCCATGGACACGAGCTTAAATTGCCACTTTTATCCATGAAGACTGACGATAATATGAATACCGAGTTTTAATGTATATTTAAGGAAATAGTTTTTCACAAAATGCTTGCGCGCACACACACAAACATATCCATTCATACACACATAGACCTACACCCATATACACAACCCATTTCAGTATGAAGGAATTACAAATACACACTTGTCAGTGACAGAGCTATATACACGTACACCCAAGTATCTTATCAGTGCCAGAAAGCAACTCACAAACATGCTACCCTATTCATGTCAAGTTTTGCATGTTTTTTTTCTTTTTTTTTTTTTAAGCAACATTACAAGTACAATTTCTTAATTAATGTCAGTAAACATAAATTCTATATGGCGGCTTCAGATATAGCAAAATTAGTTACATGGCTATGTTGATGCTTGTATTTACTCTAAACCAGTGTAATTGTGCGTCACCGGGTGTGTGAGTCCACCGGGTGTGTGCTTGGTTCCACAACACACAAAAATTTTAAAAGAATGTTATATATAGTTATTATAAGGGAGTGTCTTACGTGACAGGTCTTTGTCGTCTGACTGCAGTCTCTGCACATGGGGTAGCGAGTGTGGGGGACTCATGAGGGTCATGCTCTATAGTCAGCTGCAAGAGTCGGCTGGTCTCCTGTATTAGTACATCAATCTAGAGGGTAAGAAAGGGGTATCAATGTAAATGTGGGAACACTAGGAGGAATACAGGATAAACAGGGATACACGATAATAAAGAGGCAAAAACAACGGTCATAAATGCAGAAAAATAAGGAGAATAACTCAGAATGCAGGACAACAAACAGGGAAAAAAGACTGATCATAGAGAATGCAGGACAACGAGGAGAGAGAGAAAAAAGATTGATCATATAGAGTGCAGAGCAACAAGGAGAGAAACAATGGAGATCACTAAGCATGAAGAATACAAAGAGTTAAACAAGATAGATCACAGGGAATGCAGGACAATATGGAGGTAAGACAATGGGGGCACTGAAAATGCTGGACAAGGAGGAAAAGAAGGTGGAGGGTCATTGACAATGAAGAACAGCAAGGAGGTAAATCAAAAGCGATCACAGAGAATGCACTAAAACAAATGAAACCCCTTGTGAGTTAAGGAAATAAGGATTCTGTACCTCGTCCAGAGGGACATTGCGGATGGGGGTACCGTTGATCTCCAGAATTCGATCTCCAACATGAATTGATCCTTGAATGTCAGGACTCAGACAGTCTGCATCCAACCTAGCAGGGACAACAAGAGTGAACACATCTATAATTCTTCCCTAATACAAATATTGATCTGTATAGTATGAACTGTGATTGAGGCCTTAAACCAGTGGTTCTCAAACTTTTTGACATGCTGTCCATCTTTTGGTTTGCCCCCAATCCTGATGCTTACCCTTTATACTGAAATAAATGTAACCATTTTGGCATATATTTATATTATTAATTATATATTTGCACTTTATTTATTTTGTAATGCAGTTTGAGGAAAATAATGACTTATACAGCTTATTCTTTGCACAAATGTTTCTACAAACTAAAGTACACAGGTTCCTAGATATACCTACGCATTTCATTAATACACACACGCTCTACACAAGCATTCTTTAAACCAACCTTCTGACCATGATTACTTTTTGACAGTTTGGAAACTGTTATGTTGGATAGCAATGCATAAAGTTCATGCTGAAATAAAGTTTTGCACCCCCCCACCACCACAGAAGATTCTCATGCCCCCTTAGTATAGATATCACTATGTTAAAATGAGTGAGGCTGATGAACTAAGAAAGTGGTACAATTTTGGAGCAAACCAATAAGGAACAAAGTTCCACAGGGAATAATGCACTGGCAATCTCTCTAGCAGGGATTAAAAGCCCCATTTAAATCAATGGGAATTTAGGGAATTTTTGTTTTCCCTCTGATACAACTAATTTGAACCAGAAGGCATAATTTTCTGAGTACATCAGCCTCAGTGCATGCCACATAATGTTAGGTCTGTAGTAAATATACTAGCATACCTGTAGGCAATATCAATACGTTCCTGGACAATATGGCTAAGGGACTCAACAATGTGTGTCAAACAGAATTATACTACGTGGGCAAGGGAAATATATTTATGTTATAGGGAGATCATGTTTTATGGAGCTCAAGGTGCCTTTGCAACAGTAAGATGTACATGTGTATTGTTGGGGTACATATCTGATTCAACATTATGACATAAACAATATCAGCAGATTATCTTACGGCAGGGGAATTGTGGGCTATATGATCAGAACTTCATATTAATATTCTTTTATTGCAACAGTGGGGAATTGTGGCCAATAAGCTTTTCAAAAATATGTATTTTTTACCAGTAATAGAAAAGTAGTACAAATAAAGTTTGACTTTAACAGTGTGCACTTGTATAAAGGACACATTTATCGGTCTAGCGGTAATTAATTATCAATTCTGGTATTTAACGGACGACACAAACTGATGTGTGCCAGATACATATTTAGGTGTACGTTGAGTAGAGCTAGGCTGAGGATAGCAGATTGGCAGGGGGGAGCAGACTGGGAAGTTTTGCCAATTTTGTCTGTATGCTTTTAAAAATGTGTGACTCTGATTTAAAGGGGGCTTTTAACCCCTTGTATGCTAGGGAGGTTTTCAAAGTTTTGCAAAGCACAGGGAAGGTTTATTTTCCCCAGAGTTGTTCCTCTTTGGCTTCCTGAAGCTTAGTGACTAGTAGCCTATGTCTAACAGGGTCCTGCATGCAATGGACCTGAAAAATAAGTAATGGGGGAGTTTCCCTGCCTGATACCCATTGGCTGAACAAAGCTCTGAGTCTACCAATCACTGAAGTGACAGCATTGTGAACATTCTTTTGTACATCCCACTGATGTCAGTATGAGCAACCTGGGGTCAGAATTGGGAATTCGTATATAGTTATGTGGAAATTTGTGTTTGTTTGATTGCCATGTGTGTATCACAATGAAAGATAATTGAACTCCTTGAATACTCACTCCCGGACTCGCACAGTGTGAGAGTGCTCAGCACAGGATGGTGTGATGGAAACTGACAGACCGCGCCTGCCATCTGAAGCTGGGAGAGACACCAGAGTGACCGTGTGGGGAGATCGAGATACTGGAGAGTCAATCACTGGAGTCACTGATTGTTGATAGTAACATGGACCACTGAGACACAGAGAACAGAGAGTTAGTATCATAAAAAACAAACTGGTCATGTATAAGGATGTGAAGTCCCATAAATTCTTCATCTATTACTTTGTTTAACGTCTTGGATGCTAGAGAGCTCTGAGTTGGAGAACTTTCTAGCAGACGAGATGTTAAACTGGTCACTAAAGGGGTCTGTAAACTGGTAAATGGTCAAATTAGTATATAAACTTCTAAATACAATGAAAACCATAAACCAAAATCTGGTGTCTGCTTGAGGGGAATTGCTACTGTCTTGTTCACACCTACAACATTGGCATGGTCAGCGCAGCTTAGGCAGCCCTTAAAATGTGATGTTATACACTCAATAGGAATTCTAGCCCCAGGTTTATTAAGAGCATTTTTCATTAATTAACCCCTCTTCTACCACAGGCTTCAATTAGCTGCACGCCAATTAGACAAGGGAAGGATTAACCCTTTGACAGCCAGGGCTGGTGCAAGGATTTTTGTCACCCTAGGCAAAACCTAATTTTGCCGCCCCCTTTTGGCTCCACCCCTTGTGTCCCACCCCCTTTATACCCCTCCTACTTATACCCCACCTCTTTTCATGATTGTCCTCTCTCTGCCCCCTGGGCCAGTCTGCCCCTGGTCTGGAGATGCCTATAAGAGATGCCCCCCACCAGCTCCACTTTGCCCCCTCCAGCTCCAACTTGCCACCCATCAGCTCCACTTTGCCCCCACCAGCTCCACTTTGGCCCATCAGCTCCACTTTGCCCCCCATCGGCTCCAACTTGCCCCCACCAGCTCCACCTTGCCCCCTCAGCTCCAACTTGCCCCCACCAGCTCCAACATGCCTCCATCAGCTCCACTTTGACCCCACCAGCTCCAACTTGCCCCCATCAGCTCCACCTTGCCCAATCTACTCCACATTGCCCCCAGCAGCTCCAGCTTGGCCCCAGCAGCTCCACTTTGCCCCCTATCAACTCCAACTTGCCCCCCCATCACATACCTATAGCTTACTTCTCTTCAGTAATGCAGAGCGCACTCCCAGCGTGCTCTGCATTACTAAAGAGCAGACTGCAATGAGGGAGTGCAGTAGCGACACAGACCTGTGTTGTGGCTCCCGGCGTGGTGCGTGCAGGCGCAGCTCTTCTCCGCTGCATGCCTGCGCCCCCAGTAAATGTGTGCCCTAGGCCGGCGCCTACCTCGCCTATAGGTGGTACCAGCCCTGTTGACAGCCAAAGGGGTGTCCCAACTCACTGCTTTGCAATGAATTGGATAGCCCTCTGGCATGCACAGTTAAAGAGGCTTATGGTGGAGGAGCATATGCAACACTGGAGTGGGTAGGGCACATTTAACCATTTCAGTGCTGCAAAAATGAAGGGTCAGACTTCTGTCCCAAACAATGTTTGACAACAACAGTCTGGTGGTCATTTTTTTTGGAGGGTGTGTGCGGGGAGTGTGGGAGTGTAGAACTCAGATCTGACAGTGTAACTGGTGAAGTGTGGCAAATCCAGTGGTGAATATCTGACAAATGTCAGGTCTTCATTCACAGGTACATTTTCTCTCTTTGATAAATAACCCCTCTGGGACTTACTCTGTAAGCAAAAGCAGGAAAAATTTGGAGAAAACCAGCTGCAATGTGTTTGAGACCTCTGCAGCATGAAAGTTTAAAGGGATAGTAATGTTTCACAAAAACAGCAGCTCCAATTAAACTTCATAGTATTTGAGCCACAGAAAGTGTTATTTCAATATTGTCAGAGTTGTAGTTCGAAAGTAATTAAATAATAAAGTTTCCCCCTCCTGCCCCTTTTACCTAGTGTAACACTGCTCTCCTCAGATGTGGAATCTGGTTGCTTGACCAGACAGCTCACAGCAAGGGACAATCTTCTTACTGACCATTGACAGGTCTTTCAGGTTTTTCCCTCATCTTAATTGAAGATTGTCCCTCTCTGCAATCTACTTGGGCACCTCCCTGCTGCTCTGAGCTGAGCAGTGTTATATCAGTAAAAGGGGTGGGAGGGGGATACTTTATCATTCAATTACTCTTGAACTACAACTCTGACAGAATTGAAATAACACTCTCCAAGGCCCAAATACTATGATAATTAATTAGAGCTGCTTTTATTATGAAACATTACTATCCCTTTAAAAGCCACATTTAAATAAGTGAGAACCTGGAAAATTTGCATTCGGCCTCTCTGGTTTGCTCCAGAATAGCACCACATTAGTTTCCCAGAATATGCTTCTAAGACCTTAACCACTTTGATATGAATGAATCATGACTTTAATGCATTGTAAAGAGACGTCGCTATCATCCAAGGGATTAATGTTTGATGCCACTCTTTGGGATCAGCAATATGCTTAGCAACAGTACCTAAAGAGACCATAACACATACCAGTATAGCTTGGACCGCTCTACCAGAGCATATGTTTCTCCATCTCCGATGAAAGTGCCACATCGGGCACACAAAAAGCATTCTGGGTGATACTTGTGCTCTCCAGCCACCTGTCAAAGTAAAATCACAAGGACTTTAGTCTGAGAAGCACACAAGGCTCCCAATTTTTTTTTTTTTTTGTTAAGGGATAGTAATACTTCATTTTTTCTATCCCCCATGTTGTAGCCCTTAAAAATCTGAATTAAATGAGACCAGAGGCATCTCTCAAGCCTTTATGGTTTGAGAGATATCCGCATTCAAAGTTCCCTCTACTTCTCTCTCAGACAGCAGGGGAATCTGGTCCTGGGACCGGCAGCGGCTCTGCAGAAGACCATTTCAGTGAAGGATTTATGTTTCTATAACTCGATCTCAGCACTGCCGCAGAGCCGCCACTTGCTCACAGACCATATTCCCCTGCTGTCAGAGAGAGAAGGAGAGGGAACTTTGAATGCGGATATCTCTCAAACCATAAAGGTTTGAGAGATGCCGCAGGTCTCGTTTAATTCAGATTTTTAAGGGCTACAACATGGGGGATAGTAAAAATGAAGTATCACGATCCCTTTAAGAAGCACAATAGGTGTTTTAGGAGGAAGAGAAGACTAGAAGAGCTGTGTGTGTGTGTGTGTATATATATATATATATATATATATATATATATATATATATATATATAGAGAGAGAGAGAGAGAGAGAGAGAGAGAGAGAGAGAGAGAGAGAGAGCGAGAGTCAAAATTTAGAAGACAGACATGCTCCTAAGATTTTCCACCCCTATCTTGACCCCCTTGGATGTTCCAGTCCCTAGTTACACAATGCTAAACAATGCATTGCCAATATCTCTAGCATCGCAGAGGTTAATAAGCAGAACAATAACACAACAGTTCCTTAAATGTGCTTTTAGATTGTATTTCCCGTACTCAGTCCGTTGATAGAGATCTCAATATTTTTTGGCCAGCATACAACTTAGAGCAACATGATAACAGGGTCATTACAGGAAGCAGGACAGCCAGGACCTGCTGTGATTACGGCTTTCCTTTGGCCACAAAAGTGAGAATGACCGTATCCATCATTAGGAAACATGTATCATGTACAAATAGAAAAAAAGCCAGAAATCCTTGTTCTAATAGATCAGAAACTTCTTGCAAATACATATTAAAATAATATGCTTCTTTTCTACAAGGAACAACAACAGCATTTAGTAACAGAATCCCACTCAACTTAATCTGGCTAGGAAATCCTAATGATCTTTATGAATCAAGTCTGTGTGCATTGGTTCCCCCAAATTAATCTTTAATTAATACTGAATATCATGTTCATGGAAATAGACACGATTCTTTGTTCCAAGACTAGTACCTCAAACTCCTCCCACTGAAGCTCCCTTAAGACAAAAGCGTTCAGTAAGAGCAGTCTGGGGTCTTGGAGTCAAGAAACAAAGGATTCATTTTGGGGAACCAATCCTCTCAAAAGTAATTAATAGTGGCCAACAGGGTTTTAAGCTGTGAGCAATAATTATTACATGTAATAATTCCTTGCAGAAAAAGTTTAAGAAGTGATTCCTAAAGGGAAATAAAGACTTACAACATATATGTATTAAGTTGTAGCTCTTTTTTGTCCCTTTAGGTAACATCTTTTTTTGAGGGCAACTATCAAGTTTAATTCTGCTCCCACGGCAGAGGAAATAAAGGGACACTAATGTTCAATAAAAAATTCTTCTTGTTTTGTAGAGTTTTAAAAAAATAAATTATGTGGCACAAATCCTGTCTCTCAAATATTTACTGTTTGAGAGATATTCACATGTAAAGTTCCCTCCTCCCTTCCCTTCACCTGACGTCAGCGCTGTGCTGACAGCAGAAGATCCCGGTCCGGGTGCCAGCCAGCGGCTTTTCAGCAGAGCCGAAATCGGGTTATTTAAAAAGAATTAGTTCATTGGAAAGGTCTACAAAGTGTGCCTGGTTTGTAAGAACACTTTGTAGACCATTCGAATTAAAGGGGAACTACCACCCCACAATAACTTAACCTGAAATCAGTCTTCATCTGGCGACTAGCTGCTTAGTATCGCCAGCAATATTACCCGGTTCCAGAAATTTTTGCATTTTTCCGACGGTCACAGAGCAGGAAGCACGGACATCTCGTCACAGTGATGTCCGTGCGTCTGCGCTGTCAGTCCCTTTTGGAGCCACTTGGTCAGGTATCGCCTCTTTAAATCAGCTGTTAGGCAGATCAGTTGGGGAGTACAATGCAGACATGACTTGCTTTGTCACTCTGTTCCCACAGTATCCGATCTGCAGTGGGGGAACTATGGGATGATGTTTCCCCATTTTTTTTTGTAATATCATTTTTATTGAAGAAATTTTTCACAATATAACTTGACAGATCAGAACACAAGGACATTGTGTAAATAACAAGGTAGTAATAAAATATAGTAAACATAATTCCACTGAGATATATTGTCTTGAAAGTACCACTCCTAAACAACAAAATATGCAGTAGTAACATGCATACTATTCAGTGTCCACAATGCCCTCGTGAGATATATACAAGATAAGACAGATTTAGAAGGAGAAGAAGAAAAGAGATTGAATGGAAAGATGAAGAGCGGGATGGGAGGGAAGGAACAAGGGGTTGGGGGGACGACATAATACACAGGAGAGGTCAGAAGGGTAGGGTATCCCAAGGACCAATGATAACCCACCGGATTAACCGGAGCTCCTACTCTCGGTCCACATAGTCCAAACTAGGTTATAGAACTCAAGTCTGAAAGTGGTAGCGAAATATAATTTCTCCATTCCCAAGTTATATGACACCAGCTGGTGCAACTCAGCACTGGTAGGTATATCCCTAGACTTCCTTGCCCTTGCCAGGAGAGTCTTCGCCGCAAGCAAAATCTGTCCAGTCAAAAACTTCACCGGACTCGTCAGTGGACTTGGAAAAATATGCAACAATGCCACCTCCGGTGTCTTAGGCAATCCTAGTTTATCAAAAACCATATCCCAATAAGAGCATAGTCGGGGGCAGGACCACCAAATATGCAACATGGTCCCCACCTCCGAATTACTTCTCCAGCATAAATTTGAAGCTGTTGGGTAGATGTGAGCCAAGCTGGCAGGTACCAAGTACCATCTGTACAAGATTTTCCTGGAAAGCTCCAAATAATTGGAACAATGCAAGAAAGTAGTAGAAATAGAGATTGCCCTATGCCACTGGCGCACCGTCAGGCTATACCCCAATTCTTGTTCCCATTTCAACATAAAAGGAAGCTTCTCATTAGAAATCAAAATCTTGTAACAAGTAGAAAGTGAACCCGTAGTAAGCTTTGGTGCCATGCACAACTTAATTAAACAATTCAATAAAGGAGGTGCCAGAGACCATGTAGCAGGGGATACTGATAATACATGTCGTAGTTGTAGAAATTTATAAAAGTCAGTCCGTGGGAGATCGAAACTCGACTGTATGTCACTAAATGACTTTAGAGAACCACCAGAAATTAGCTGACTTAAGTTCCGAATACCAAGAACCAAAACTAGAGCCAGGAATCACATAGTCCATGGTCCGCAAAGGAGTTGCCGGAGTAAACTGTCATAACTCGGGAACCACTCGGGCATATACATCCCAGAAAGAGAACGACAGTCTAGTACTTGACAAAAGGGTTGAGATGGCTGGACGTAATTTTGTAGATAACCACAGAAGATCGCTCACTCTTTGTAAGGAGAATTGTGAATCCTCTAAATCCACCCACGCTACCTCTCCTGGGTCTACATGAAATTGGACCGTCTGGGCCATCCTGGCTGCCCTGTAATAGAACAGGAATGATGGGACTCCCAGACCCCCAGACTTAGCCGGAGCAAGGAGCCATCGATTGGAGACTCTAGAACGGCGGGCACCATTAAGGAATCGCAAAACCTCGGACTGCACTTCTTGTAGAAAAGTGTGAGGAATTCGGATGGGAAGGGTCCGGAACAGATATAGAAATTTGGGTAAAACTGACATTTTTACTGCAGCAATGCGACCAAGCCAAGACAACATTAAAGGGGACCACTCCCGGAGATCTTGCCTAACCGATCCCCACACTCGTTTCAAATTAGCAGAAACCAGGGCCGTAGAATTTCGAGTAAGATGGATACCTAAATAGGAAAGATTATCCGTCCTCCATTCAAATGGGTAAGTAGCCTGCAGAAGATTGAGAGTCGAAGCATCGACATGTATCGGAAGCGCTTGCATTTTTTCCCGGGTTAACCTTATGATAAGATACTCTGCTGTATGAAGTGAAAGCTTCCAGTAAACATGGGAGGGAAGAAACGGGTTGAGTGAGAGTAATCAAAATATCATCCGCAAACAGACCCAACTTCACCTCCAAATTCCCAAATTTACAGCCAGGGATCAAAGGATTGGAACGGATCAGCTCGGCAAGTGGCTATAGAGCCAACACGTAAAGAATAGGCGAGAGGGGACACCCCTGTCTCGAGCCATTAGAAATAGCAAAAGGTTCTGATAAGAAGCCCGCATAAGTGACCCTAGCCGAAGGCGACGAGTATAAAGAGAAGACAGCCTTAATAAATTTAGGGGGAAAGCCAAATTTAATTAATACTCCATGTAGAAACCCCCAATGTAAGCTGTCAAATGCCTTCTCCGCATTAAACTGCCAGGAGAAGGCTCTGAGTTTTCTCAGCCACCAATATCTCTATGACATTAATGACCTTCCTCGTACTGTCAGAGGCTTGTCTACCTCGAACAAAGCCAACTTGGTAGTAATGTAGCAGAGAAGGCAACAAGTCTCGCAATCTATTCGCCAATAGTTTTGCATACAATTTAACGTCTGTATTCAATAAAGAAATTGGCCTAAAGTTAGGGCAGTGAGTAGGGGGTTTCCCAGGTTTAGGTAGAGTGGCGATATGGGCAGAGAGCATAGACGATGGGAAGGAACCGCAATCACTGTAAGAGCGAAAGAGCTTTTCCAGATGCGGTAAGAGGACCCCGCTAAAGGACTTATAGTAAGCGTTAGAGAAGCCATCCGGTCCCGGGGCTTTATCATTCGGCAGGGACTTGATGAGAGATTTAATCTCATCCGCAGCTATAGGGGAGGTGAGTAGGTCAGATTGAGCAGGGGAAACACATGGCAGTGTTATACTACCTAGAAAAGAATCAATATCCTGAACAGACAGTTGGAAAGTATGTGAGTCTAAGTGGAGGTTATAAAGTGAGGCATAGTACTGGGCGAAGGCCTCTGGAATTTGGGCAGGATTCACAATTTCGTTCCTGACACGGAGAATATATGTGGGATAGCTATTTTATGCTCTGAGCCTCCGTGCCAGGAGAGTACCCGCCTTATTACCTTGTGTATAATATCGTTGTTGCAGTTTTTTAAGCATAAGTTGGGTACGGTAAAGTTGTAGGTCCGAAATTTCCCGTTTGATTTCCAAAATACACTTCCCCCTCGCCCTGGTAAAATGAGCCTTTTGTAAAGTTTCCAAAGCAGTTAAATTCTTGGACAACTGATCCAGTCTCGCCGTCCGTCTCCTCCTCTCCCTGGCCGCGTAAGCTATGCAATGGCCCCTCATAACTGCTTTATTAGCTTCCCACAGCGTTTCCAGAGACACACCAGAGACAGCATTTAAAGTAAAGTACCAAAAGTGTCTCCAGATGTGTCCTAACCTCAACTTCTGCCAATAAATGGTCATTGATCCTCCAAGTCCCCCGACCGGAATGGCCAAACTGTTCAACTAAATCCAGAAGAATCGGAACATGGTCCGACCATTGTATAGTACCTATAGAGCAAGACCTGACCCTTTGTAATGTTTGTTTGTCAAGACAGAAATAATCCAACCTCGAGTAGGACCCATGTACTTGCAAATTATTTTAACGTTTAAATTCCACTGGCAGTGAATATTCTTATCAGTACTGTCTATAATTCATTACCTAGGCTTCAGTAGAGTCTATTTGTAGTGGACTAGAAAATACAAACAAGATCTATTACCTTTTTTGATGCTTCAGGGAACTTTAGTCTTTAGCCAGAGATGGCTAAGTCTATAGAATGTATGGGTTAACCCTCTACTCTGAACTGTGGCTTTAACCGTGACAAGGAATTTTTCACATTATCCCACACAATAAACATATTTTAGGGCTTTCAGAGGGCTGCACAGCTCACTGAAATAGATGGGTTTTGTACCCTTCTGGCTCTTGGAGGGTTATTCCATACATTCTATAGATCTATCCATCTCTAGTTAAAGATTAAAATTCACTGGAGCATCAAAAAGGTAATGAATCTTGTTTGTATTTCCTAGTCCACTACAAACAGACTCTGCTGGACCCTAGGGAATGAATTATAGACAATACTGATAAGAATGTTCTCTGCCACTGGAATTAAAATGTTAAAATAATTTGCATGAGTGTCTAACCTGTCATGTACTGTGTATTCAGCCTTTATTTTTATCATGCCTGAAGTAGAGTTGTATTGAAAGCTTGCATCCAAAGACACTCAGTTAGCCAACAGAGGATGGATAACATGGTAACATCTTTACCCATATCACAAATTAAAAGAATATTAATGCTTAACCCTTTGAGTGACAGAGGGGTGCTCAATGCATTGCGTGCTCCTCTGGCACTCAAAGGGTTAAAATAAAAATACAAAATACATTTCTATGTGGTGTCCAGCAGTGGTGTTGCTACGTCCTTGATGAGCGCACTAAAGTGATAGGTCCTGCTGCCAGCTTGTTTCATGTAATGGTACTATTTGCCACACTAGTTCCCTAATAATGTATTAGAGTGGAACAAGCCCTTGTCTTTGGGAAACCTAACAACCTCCCCTGTTTATATCAGTAATTGTGCACTTACCATAACCAGCCCTTTGGTGATATGCTCAGAGCAACCATGGCACATCCCTCCGAAGCGTGCCCAGTAGTGCTTCTTACAGAACAGTCTGCTGTCTTTTTCATAGTAGCGGTGAGACAGGGACACCCCACAGTCACTGCATCTGAAAAACAAATAGTGATAGATCTGAATCTATGGACCTCTAGGAAACTACATAATTATTCACAGTGCAAGAACATGTGCTAGAAGTGAGTGAGACTGAACATATAAAAAATTCTCATTAAGTGTTGTACACTCCTTAACCCTATTTCACATGGGCAACTTAGGTACCGCAACACTAAACTGCCACTGAAAACTATGGTAGCTGCAAGTGACCATATTTTTGCAACAATTACCCTTAGCTAGACTAATTTGTCCCACCATACAACTATTATACAATCCTTTGTCTTCTAAGAGTAAGGCATTGCAAATCAATCATACTAGATAGTCAAGATTAACCTTGTGCAAAGTAGTGAGATCTCCAAACAAAGTATTAAAAAAAAAAAAAAAACAAGAAAAAACAAAATCTGTGTTTAGTGACGTTATGTTCAATTGGGCTGTTCCCACTTGTGTTTTGGCTTGCACAACACACAGGTCAACACGTCTTCCTGCAGCTTGGATGAGCATTGTGTTGTCTACTTCCAAGTGCATCATGCCAGTTCTGCATGGCTCCCTATGGTTCCAATATTCAGATCAATGACAACTGAATTGAAACGTTCACTGCAACATCCAATAACCTTCTGAATCATGTGGGTACTAGCCATTCATAAATGGCTTATGCAGACATTTTCTGTCCATGTTTCATACTCCTTCATGTGCCCCTCTCCAAAGAAGGGATTACCAGGAGAAAGAAGGGCAGCCAGGTGCATGACATGGGTGTTTTCAGTGGTGTTAGATCACAGTTCCACTACAGCCTAAGTGAAGCAGGGAGAAGTGGGCAGAGAATGGAGATCAGCACACAAAAGAGCAGCATTAGCAGGACACAGACAGGACGCATTACTGTAGAAATGTGGTAATGGAAGCAGAAGCAATAGATTACAGATAAAGGGCACCAGGACTGACAGGAGACCTTTAAAATTGCTTTACACTTTTCTCAGCCAGTCCTGCAGTATTAACCCTCTGAGTGGCAGGGATGTGTGCACAAGGCACTGCCTCTCTGGCACTCAAAGGGTTAAAAAGAACCCCACATTAATTCTTGTACTCAGATACTGCTATTTGAGAGCACTGCTATGAGTTTCACATCCTTTTGGCACTCAGAGGGTTAAATAGTGCCTCCCATTAATTTTTGTACTCAGATTCTGCTATTTGAGAGCAATGCAATGAGCCTTACATCCTTCTGGCACTCAAACTGTTAAACTTCCCTCTATTCCACCTACGAAAAAGCCTTGCTGAAGGGAACGTCTTCAATATGCTACCAACTGATTTGCATCACTGTAGAGATCACCGGGCCATACGCTCAAAGAAAACTAAAGCAATTCTGGTGCAAACCAATTTCCCCATAGGAAACAATAATTACCCAAATTCCTATTGATTTAAATGGGGCTTCTGGATGCAGGGTCTCAATGTATTGCTTTTCAATGCACTGGGAGATCTTTCTAACACTGTAGGAGTTAAAAGGCCCAATTAAATCAACTTGAATTTGTATTTGTCCCCTGTGGTGCAGATGGTTTGCTCCAGAATCCCTCCACAGTTGTCTTTATGTAGCTGTACCACAGTTACCCGAGTTATCTGCAAGATGCGGCATCTCCCAGACCTCCAAAGATATAATTAACGCTTTGTGTGCCAGAGATATCAGCCATGTATCTGACATTCAAATTATTAACCCTTTGAGGACTAGAGGTGTTCAACACATTGCAAGGGCTTAAAATTACATCTTAAACATAGACTGTGTTTGCCAATTCTATTGCACTGTATGATTGCAATGTGTTGCGTACCCTTCTGGCACTCAAAGGGTTAAAGGGATAGTAATGTCCCAGAAAAATGTTTTAGCATTTAGTAGTACTTAAAAACTTGAATTGAATGCAAAAAAACACATCTCTCAAACCACTATGGTTTGAGCGATATATGCATGCAAAGTTTGACGTTTCCAGCAGGAGATCCGTGTCAGCCAATACGGAGGCTCTTCAGCAGAGCCGCAATCTCGTTATTTAAATAGAATGACATCATTGGAATGGCCTACAAAGTGTGTCTGTTTGCAAGCACCCTTTGTAGACATTTCCAATTAAATCATTCTTTAAAAAAAAAAAAAAAAGCAATTGCGGCTCTGCTAAAGACCCGCCGTGATGGCCAACATGGATCTCCTGCTGACAGCTTTACAGCTGTAAAGCTGACAGCAGGAAATGTCAAACTTTGAATGCAGATATCTCTCAAACCATAGTGGCTTGAGAGATATGTTTTTTTGCATTCAACTCAAGTTTTTAAGCACTACTAAATGATAAAAAATCCTGGGACATTACCATCCCTTTAAGTGACAGGAAACCTTTTTTAGTGTGTGGGAATAGCTCAGCTGGATAATACTTTTTTTTTTTTTTTTTTCCTTTTTATGAAAGTATTTTACCAGGAAGGATACACTGACATTGTCTCTCATCTTCAACTATGTCCTGGGTACTCAGTTTATCTACCTCAGAAGGATGAAAAGCTGAATTGACGATGCTGGAACTACATCCTGTGATCCTGAGGTTTGAATACATTCTACAGCTGGTGCATTAACCGACTGAGCTATCACACTGAGACTGATGGAGCAAGCCACCTGCACAATATGGGGTACAGATTCTCTAAATTTCCATTACTTTAAATGGGGATTTTAGCCCCTTGAATGCTGGAGAGATCTTCAATGCATTGCAAAGCAATGGACTGGAGACCTGTTTTCAAATCACTGGGAATTTTTATTTGTCTCCGCTAGTACAGTTGATCCACACCCCAAGAATCCAATTCTTAGTACAATACTAAAAATAAAGCATGGAACCTACTTTTATTCCTGTGTCATTCCCCCGTCACCTTGGGCATGTTGCTTTAGTGCCCTCTGCCTCAGACACCCAATTTACAGTGATGTCTATAAGTATTTGGACAGTAACACAAGTTTCGTTGTTTTGCCTCGGTGAGCCATTGGATTTGACATGCAAAAATTATTAAGAGGATACAGTAGAGACTGTTAACTTTAATAAGATGTATTTACATCTATAAACTATGAAAAGTGTAGGAATTACAGCCCTTTATATTCATACCTGGGAACTTTTGAAATGAGCTCACCCTGAGATATTTGAAATATTAACTCTTAACGCCCACAAGAAAGCAGATTCTGTGTGTTATGTCAATGTTTGCTCTAAACCAGAGATAATTCAATCAATTTTTAAGGAACCATTCACATGCTACAGTTCTGAGATATAACTTCTTATACACGCATAAGGCAAGCAGGACTTGTCCTCCTGCCTTTCTGGTAGAAATGTAATGGATTTGGATAATAAGTAAGCAGTAAATTGGTGTAAATCATATAGGAGGACACATTGGATTTGCCCATCCTGAGAATTTGGCCCTTCACCCTGAGACCCTGAGATTAGGTTTCAAACCCTGAGTGAGTCTCAGGGTCAAACACTGAGAGTTCCCAGGCATGTTTATATTACACAGTCCCTCATTTTAGGAGACCAAAACTAACTGGACAATTGGCTGCTCAACTGTTTCTTTGCCAAATTTGTGTCATTGCATTGTTAGTTCATGTACAACAGCGCAAATAAAAGGTCTAGAGGGGATTCTAGGTGTTGCATTTGCATTTGAAGTCTGTTGCCTCGCGACATGAGAAGCAAACAAGTCAATGCTAGTAAAGCAGGCCTACATGAGGCTGAAAAATCTGAATAAATTGAACAGGCACAGTCAAAACATTGGGTATGGCAAAATTAACTGTGGGGTACATTGTTAAGAAGAAAAAAGGCACAGAGGGGAGCTCAGCAATATCTAATCACCTAGTAGGTTATGGAAGACCAGTGTAGTGGATGACCAAAGAATGCTTGAAACTGGTATTAAAACTACCTTTTTCAACCATCGAACAGATCAAGAACACTCTCTAGGCTGTAGGAATAGAAGTGTCAAAGAGATCCATAAAGAGAAGACTACACCAGCATAACCACAGAGGATTTATGTAAAGATTCACACCACTTGTAAGTCTAAAGAACACAAAGGCCAGGTTACCGTTTGTTAAAAATAAAAACTGTAGAGTTCTGAACAATCTCATGGACAGTTCAGATGATGATTAACCTGTATCTTAGTGATGGAAAGAGAAAAGTGTGGAGAAAGAAGGGAACAGTACATGATCCAAAACATATCATCTTATCTGTGATACATGGTAGAGGTAGTGTTATGGCTTAGACATGTATGGTTGCCACTGGAACTGGCTCACCTTTGTTTACTGATGATGTGACTGATAACGGAGCAGGATTAATTCTGAAGTGTACAGAAGATTCTTATCTGGACAATGTCCCAAACATTCTGCTAAAGCAAGCAAGGAGTTTTTCAGGGACAAAAACTGAAATTTTCTTGACTAGCCAAGTCAATCACCTGATCTGAATCTAACTGGGAATGTGTTTCACTGAAGAGAAAAATTCCCAAAAACAGTTACAGGCCTGCCTGAGCATCACCACGGGAGATACTTAGGGCCTAATGATGTCTATGGTTCCCAGGCATCAGGCAGTGAATGCAATGGATTTGCAACAAAGTAGTAAATATGACAACTTTGCTTGAATTTATATTATTTGTAAAATTACTTTTGGTCCCCTAAAATGGAGGGACTATGTATACTAAGGGCTGTAAATTCTACATTGTTTGCGGTTTATGGATACAAATACCCTCAAAAGTAAACCTGCAAGTCTACGCTTTATCCTCTTAGTCAATGTGCCATTTCAAATCCAATGTTCTGGAGCACAGAGCTAAAACAACAAAACTTTTGTCAGTGCCCAAATTCTTATGGACTGTACACAGTGGGAGCAGGGGCTCACTGTGTCTGCAAAAGTTTGTGTACAGCACTCTATAAATCAGCTGCAATGTATAACAGACAAATAATTATTAGTTTTATTCTGTCTATAGATTGAGATTTGAGTAGCAGTTCCAGACAGCTACCACTAGATGGCAAAAATTATACAGACTAGAAAATGAGGCCGAATTATTGGTGGATTTTATGATTTTAGTTTCACTTAGAGAATGGGTGGGGATGGTTGCCACCTTTTCCTTAAAAAAATACCGGCATAGTTTTGGTTCGGTGAGGGCAGAGCCACAAAAGGGAGGGGCCACAAAGGGGAGGGGCCACAAAGGGGAGAAGCCACACAAATGTTGCATGACCCTACAAAATTGAGCTTCAGGCTCCTTGTTATAGGTACCGGGTGGTCAGGTCAACTGCTGGTTGATGCACTCTGATGCCACAACTCAGTGTAATCCAGAGACATCAGTTACCCAGAGAGAGAGAGCCTGTCACATAGATTTCATTATATGTAAAATAAACTTTTGGACACTAACTGGCACTGTAATGCCTTTTGAATAAAACCTCAGTGGATGTACCCTTGTTTTACTCAAAAGGAAGAGCCCTGAAACTTAAAACATAATAATAAACATAACAAAAGTTTACTTTTTCATCATGACATGCAATTTAGTGAAAGTGGCTAGAGCGGTCAGCTGCAGTAGGGGCTAAAGTCCCAGGTCTCATGCTTAAAGCCCCTGTCTTGTTGCCAACTTTTGGTATGAAGTGGTTCTACTCCCACTGCTAGCAGCATTGGGTTATGCGGTACACTAATAATGCATAAAGTTGGCCAAAGTCTCAGTTCTCCAGAGAATCTACCATCTCCCCTGGTAACAGGTCTTCTCCCATTACTGCCACTTACTCAGGACAAGTCTCAGTCACAACGGGTCTGCATCCGGAGGACTGTTTGTCACTGAAGGCACTCAGCTTGCGCCGCACAGCGTCACCCACACGCAGGCACCTCAGGACTACACACTACACGCACGACTGGACGGAAGGCAGCAGGATGGTGGAGTAGATACAACTGAATACGTGCGCATAAAGCCTGCGCGAATCCGCGATGCGCAGTTAAGTTCTAGGGCATCTCACCACCACTCAGGACATGGCTGAGTGCATGAGGGAGGGCTTAGTGAGTAGTGACAGTGAGTGACATCATCATTAAAGGCTGCTGAAGTGCCTGGGCATAGTCAGAAGCTGCTCAAGCGGGGCAAAGTAGTCAATGCACAGTAATACCGGCTTTTCTATTGCCGGTATAGAAGTTATACCGGCACCGGCCCAGCAGTGCTAATTACCGGCTGTGCCGGTAAAATACCGGCCAGGTGGCAACCCTAAATGCCCTAGACCAGGGGTGCTCAAAATGCCCCTCAATGGTGCAGGGTGTCAGGATCTCCTCACATAAACATAGGTGAATCAATCAGCGGCTCAGTCATTCTAAAGGATCTGTCTGATATAATGACACTTACTTATGTTTAACTGAGAAGAACCTGAAAACACATACTGAGGGGGAGACAGGTTTGAGAGCCCCTGTTTAAACCACCTGACAGATGAACATCAACAGCTACTTTTTAACCCCTTAAGGACTGCATGGTCTGGGGCTGGGCCAGGGCGCATTTTTTATGTGGAAGTAATCAGTGATCATAGAGTAGCATTAAACCACACTGCAATCACAAACTTCCATCACCTGCCAGGATTGTCACCGGTACTTAACACCCAGACAGCTGTGACAGTCCCGGCATGTCATCAGGCGTTAAGGGGTTAAAAAGGGGCTTTTAAACTTTGAGTGCCAGAGGGGGATGCACAATGCATTGCAAAGCCATATGTTGTTTACCACTCTGGCACTCAAAGGGTTAATGTGTTTAACAGGAGAAGCAGAAGTCCTTCAAACAGCAGCCAATTATTTCCATTTACTGTTTTGGTTTGCATTTAATCAATGTTTTAGTCCTCTGCTACTTGCTTCTGTTTCAGTTGATTTCCATCTGATAAAGCCTTGAGACCCTTTCCAGTTATTCAGGTCTATTGAAGCCCATTAACTGATGTGAGGAGGTGTGACCGAGTGGCACACTTCAATAAAGACCACTATATAAATGCAAAAAATATAGATATGCCTGACTGCTGTATGAAGGGCACCTACCTAGGTACTCCAAAGGTTCCTCTTTAACTTGGGCAAGTTGCTATGGGCCATTTATTCTAAGGAGTGTTCAAAGTGCAATCACCACATTAGACTTTGGGGTTATAATGGAATGTTTCTTATGAAAAAGGGAAGCTAGAAGAGGATTTTAGTCTTACCCATTAAATCCTTTTCTCTTAATCCATACAGGTTACCAGTAACTTTGGGTAGGCGATCTGCCCCTTTAAGTAGGCAGGGACAATTCTAGAAGTCAATGCAGGGGGTGGAGCCTACCTTCCCTCCTTGGCTGCAGCTAGCCAATCAGCTCCAGTAAGATCTGAGACACTAACTATTGACTAGATAGTAGAAGGGAAAGAAACCTCCTGTGAGCATGACCCCGAAGGATCCCCATGGTCTGCCACAGGAGAACCAAGCATGGGTCCCTTGACGGGGTGGGAGACCAGTAACCTGTATGGACTAAGAGAAAAGGATTTAACAGGTAAGACTAAAATCCTCTTTTCTCTGTCATCCAATACAGGTTACTGGTAAATATGGGATGTCCAACGACTGAGTTTCCCAGAGGTGGGAAGTAAGGCAAGGACCAGGCGCAGAGCCCCCAATGTCACCAGAACATATATGAACCATCAGATCAGAGATATCCCAACAAAAACAATGAAGTGTCAAAGGACACTGAAAAGGGGTAACAACACCCCAAGAACAGTCACACAGCACACTGAACTACAGCCAACAGGGCTCAAAAGAGAAGGAAGCACCAGAGAACCGAAGAAGATCCTAGACAGGCAAGACTGCCTCCAGGATCTGGCTCCCAAAGCTGCCGTCAGCCGATGCCAGCACATCAACACGGTATTGCTTTGAAAAGGTGTGCACAGACAACCAAGTGGCAGCCTTGCACAACTGATCAGCTGAGGCCTGATTCTTGTAAGCCCAAGAAGCCCCAATGGATCTTGTAGAATGAGCCATGACACAAAAGGGAACAGACTTCTTCCGTAGTTCATAAGCCTTACTAATAGTGGACTAAATCCAAAACGCAATAGGCACTTTGGATGCCAGTCTCCCATCTTCAGGGATGACGAACAGAGCGTCAGACTGTCTAATGAACTCAGTGCGATGTACATAAAACTTGAGACAACACACCACATCTAACAAGTGGACATCCTGCTCCTTGTTGGGGGTAGAGTCAGGGCAGAGACCAGGCACCACAATCTCCTGATTAACATGGAACTCAGAGACCGCCTTTGGGAGAAACTCCTCAGAAGTGCGAAGCACCGTCTTGTCTTTGTGAAACACCAAAAAGGGTGGTCTACAAGACAGAGCATGCAACTCCGTGACACGGCGAACAGACATGATCGCCAGGAGAAAGACCATTTTCCTCGTCATCAGGTGCAGAGGAGTAGTAGCCAAGGACTCAAAGGGAGGCAAAACCAAGTTAAGATCCCACTGAGGAGCGGAAGACTTGAAAACAGGACGAGTATGAGCAAAGCCCTGGAAGAAAACCTTGACATCGGGAAGAATAGCAATGCACCTCTGAAAGAAGTCTGAACCTTAAGGGAACTAAAACTGAGGCCCTCATCCACACCGTCCTGCAGGAAAGCCAGGACCGTAGGCAGATCAAAATCCTGAGAAAGATCCCTATCAGCACACCAAGAGAGAAAGGTCTACCAGATATGATGGTAGGCCTTAGAAAAAACAGGTTTGCGGGCAATAAGCATAGTAGCCACCACACCAGAAGAAAAACCTTTCTTCTTCAGTATTGAGGATTCAATTTCGAAGCCGTCAAAGCTAGACGATGAACATCCTCCTTCCACAGGTAACCATGTAGAAGAAGATCTGGACGGCAAGTGAGCCGGAATGGCTCCGCCACTGACAGATCCAGAAGCTCCGGAAACCAAGCCTGTTGAGGCCAGTACGGAACAATCAGAACAACTGGACAGAGCTCCAGTCTCAATTTCCATAACACCCTGTACAACATGGGGAGGGGAGGAAAGATGTAAGCCAGAGGAAATAACCAAGGAATGGACATGGCATCCACCGCTAGAGACAGAGGATCCCTCCAGTGAGAGCAGAACATCGGAACCTTCCGGTTGTGTCTTGTCGCCATCAGGTTGATGCAAGGAAGACCCCACTTCTGAACAATGAGTGTGAACACCTCTGGGTGCAGTTCCCACTCTTTGCTGTCCACCGTGAGGAAGTCTGCCATCACGTTGACTATGCTGGGAATGTACACTGCGGATATGGCAGGAACATGTTCTTCTGCCCAGGACAAAATAGCCTTGACCTCTAACCAAGCGGAGAGACTTCTTGTTCCACCCTGTTTGTTGATGTAGGCCACAGTAGTGGCGTTGTCGGACTGGACCCGGACTGGGCATTCTACCAGATGGGGTGTCCAATGGCGAAGCGCATGAAATATCGCCCGAAGCTCCAACACGTTGATGGGAAGGAGAGACTCCTCCGGAGACCACTGACCTTGAGCACTTAAGCGACCCAGGACCACTCCCCAACCGGAAAGGCTGGCATCTGTCATCACCATGGTCCAGAAGGATACCAGGCAGGACTTGCCCTTCAGCAGATTGGAGAGGTCGAGCCACCATGACAAACTCAGTAACACATGAAGAGGGAGGGACACTAACATCTTCAGAAGGTCCGGCTGACTCATGCACACCTGGATCACAAACCTTTGGAGTTCTCTGGTGTGAGCCATGGCAAACTTGACCGCTTCTATGGTGGAAATGAACTTCCCCACTAGAGAGGATAGCTTCTTGGCTGGAACTGGATCGTGATCCAGAACAGCAGAATCCCTGTGGGCGATCTGGGGAGCCACCTGGTCCGTGAGAAACACCATGATCTGCTGAATGTCGAAGAGAGGGTCCAGGAAGACCAGACTCTGGGAAGGGACAAGATCTGACTTGTCCATGTTGAGGATCCACCCGTGATGGGTGAGAGCATGAATGCAGTCCTGAATCTACTGATGAAGAAGTTCCACAGAAGGGGCTTTCAGAAGCAGGTCGTCCATGTATGGAGTAACTCTGATGCCGTCCTGATGGAGAAAGGATGCTAAGGCTTCCAGGATACGGTTGAAGACTTGAGGAGCTGAAGTCAGACCAAAGGGAAGAGCTGAAAACTGAAAGTACCCTTGGTCGCAGGCAAATCTGAGATACTGCCAACTCTCTGGATGAATGGCGATGTGTAGATATGCATCCTGAAGATCCAGAGAGGCAAGGAATTCCCCCCGGGGACATAGCAGCAATCACTGTCCTTAGGGACTCCTGGTGATAATGAGTCTTGCTCACAAAGGAACTGAGATCCTTCAGATCCAAAATGGGATGACAACCGCCGTCCTTCTTGGAGACCACAAAGAGGTTTGAGTAAAAACCCATACCTCTGTCCTGAACTGGAACAGGTTCCAGAACATTGTTGTCCAGCAGGGCCTGGATAGCACCACTAAACAGACGGCGTTTCTCTATGCCCTGGGGCGTATGAGAAGGGAAAAACCGAAAGGGAGGAATAGAGGCAAAAGGGATCCTGTAACCTTCCGCCACCACCTGCAAAACCCATGGGTCCGCCACTGAATCCTCCCAGACTTTGTGGTAGTGACGCAGACGGCCACCCACAGCCGTCAGGGGACCTTGGTTCGGCGAGTCATGCCGAAGAAGGCTCAGAAGCCTTAGTCTTGGGGGAGACTTTGGGCTTCCATAGTCATTTGGGCTTGGAGGAGGAACGCGGAGCTGAGGGAACCACCTGGTTCGCTGGATTTGTCTCAGTTTGGAAAGGACGAAAAAGCCAATTACGCTTGATAGGCGTCTTCTTCCTAGGGACCAGAAGCAGAAGGGTACTCTTGCCCCCTGTGGCCTCACTAATCAGATCCTTAAGATCTGGCTCAAACAAAGAGGTGCCTTGAAAAGGCAATGAGAGCAAAGCTTTCTTGGAATCAGTGTCAGCAGACCAGATCTTGAGCCAAAGACCTCGTCTGGCAACCACAGACATGGTGGAAACCCTTGCACCAAACAGATGGCATCAAATAAGGCAGCAGAAACATAGTGCTGGGCCTCAGAAATGCTGGCAAGAAGCCGCAATATATCAGAAGTAGGAGCACCCTGATGGACAGCAAGGGTGAGCTGTTCAGTCCAGACCGCAATGGCCCGGTTCACCCATGCCACAGCGAATGCTGGACGAATGGCAGTACCAGCAGTGGCAAAAATGGACTTGAGGTAGACCTCAAGTTTCTTGTCAGTCCAGTCTTTCAGAGCGGACGCGTCCGCAACTGGCAAGGCAGTGGACTTAAATAGCCTGGAGACAGGTGCATCCACTTTGGGTGGATGAACCCACTAAGCAAGCGCCACCTCAGAGAAGGGGTAAAGCTTGGCAAACTTCTTGGAAACAGAAGGTTTCCTGTCCGGAGACTTCCACTCATTAGACACAAGGAGGTCAAGCGTGGGGTTAGGTGGAAAACAAGTATGGGGCCTCTTAGGCTCCTGAAATACATGAGGGATCTGAAGAAACTTCTTGAACTAAGGGAATGTTTAGGGTGTTTAAGACAGCCCTGGTTAGGCCCTCAGCTGAGGGATCAGGATCAGCCTCAAAGGGGTCCCTAAAAAACTGAGAGGGGCCCACAGCAGAACATTCCTTAACATCTGAATCCACCAACAGGTAGCAGCCTTCAACTCTTGCACCCAAACTGTCTCTAATGCATGGCTGGAGGTCCCTATGGGAGACTCAGGGACAGCAGAACATGCTGGGCATAAATGACCTTAGAATTCTCTAGGTAACCCTGAATTACATGAGGAGCAATGCACAATAAGGGACGCAGAGACCCCAGCGTCCTTAGTCTTTGTCTGGCCCCAAGCTCTAACGAATTAGACATTCTCACAGTGTCAAAACGTTTTAAAGTATAAGGAATCACCCAAATACAGTGTGTAAGATTAAAGGTTCACCCCAGAAATCGCTAAAATGCACTTATCTGGTAGGTGAAGGGGTAATCTGCAGCGGAGAGAAGAGAGTCCAAGCCCTGCGTAGGATGCTCATTCAGGAAAAGACACAAAATGGCTGCTGCGGCAGGAGACAATTAGAAATGAGAAAGCGAAGCAAGCTGTCATGGGAAATGTAGTTTTTCCAGACAAAGTACCCCAACAGTGTCCGTAGCCGCCTGAGCCCTCCAACACACACAAAACATTAACCGGATAAGAGAGCAAGAGCAGACAAATAAAATGAGCCATCTCTAAAGTCGCTGTGATGAGTGGTTGCAGAGATATGTCCCACACTGTACAGTCCCATAGAAGTGAATGGAGCAATGGCGTCTATGTGGTAAAAGCGCACCGGAACACAAATTTTGAAAAGTTACAACTGAGTAGAAAATGTGCACCAAACACCACTAAAACATGTCACTAGACCCAATAAACACTGCACCCAGTAGGGGAAGTGCCAACAACCCCCCAAAAATTGTAAAACCAGCAGCTAAAAGGTTAAGTTACCACAGAAACTTGCTCCAAAACACCCAACAGACATACAGATAAACCCAATGAGTGCAGAAGTGTGCAATAGGAACTGCTGCGTGGATGGGCACTGTGGGACATGTGAACCTGTAGCACTCAAAGGGTTTCTCACCTTCCCTGCAGATCTTCTGCCTTCAGATTACCATGTATTAAGAAGAAGCCTCTGTGGGCAACTCCTGGGGAAAGAACTTGAACCCAAGATTTTCCCCCCAGGGCTTAAGGTCCACAAAAAGTACCTGGCTACTGAGCAAGCCACATCTAAGGGCATTGTCAGTTATGGTAATCCACCTAATGGCAGTATTCCATTTCTAACAGAAAAATAAAAAATTAGCTAAAACTATAGCAGAATTGTTCTCTTGGCTGTATCTTCATCCAAGGAACAAATCTTACTGGAGCTGATTGGCTAGCTGCAGCCAAGGAGAGAAGGTAGGCTCCATTCCCTACCTTAGCTTTTCAATGTTGCTGTCTCCTCCACTGTGTGAGGCGCTGAGGTGGCTGCAGAGACAGAATAAGGTGGCACACCCCTGCCCTCTTCACGGGCCGATGCCCGCTCCGGTCTGAGAGAATTAGAATTGAGGCTGCCCTTTTACATATCTCCCAGCCAATCAGTTTGAAGCACAGCAGCTCAAACCTGATTGGCTGGGAAGTGTGTAAGCATCTCCTAGTCAATGGCTGTGTGAGAATTAGAAGTAAGGCTGCCCATATAAAAGGGCACCCTCAATTCTAATTCTCTCAGACCAGAGAGGGCATCGGCCCATGAAGAAGAGGGGAGGGTTGTGCCACCTTATTCTGTCTCCACCGCCGCCTCAGCGCCTCACGCAGCGGCAGAGACAGCAACGTTGAAAAGCTAAGTTGGCTTTTTATTTTTCTTATAGAAAATAGACATACCATTTAATTATGATGTATAGCAAACATTTCATGACATGTTTATCATTACATATGGGGGATCTTTATTTGAAAACGTGGCACACTACTATGTACTTTAACCTTTTGGGCTCCAGAGAGGTATGCAACGCATTGCTTTGCAATGCATTGCATACCCTTCTGGCACTCAAGGGGTTAAAGTATCTATGCTTTCAACTCAAACTTATTTTTTTCTTTCACAGGAAGAAGATAGAAGAGATGAAAGAAGATAGGACAGAAGATGACCAGGAAGCTGAGGACTCTGCTGGACATCAGGATTAATGGTGTTACCTGTAATGTGAATTTTTTTTTTTTTTTTAACTTAGTCGGGTTAACCCTATGAATGCCGGCGGGGTAATTATACCCCACTAGCACTCCTAGGGTTAATTCTACTAACGTCTGACACATTCTTCATCCATTGGATGTATTGATATGGGTCTTAGTGCCCCATATCAATACATCCACTGAGGACTTAGATTTTTTTAACTTCAAGTGTCTGTGTCGGCTATTTAAACAGGCAATAAGGGACTCAAGTTGAAAACAAATAGGTGTTAACTTTCCTGTGATAACTTGAATCCCTTATCGCCTGTTCTTGGATAACTTGGACATTTGAATTGCAATTTCATCCAATCTCAATGGATGAAAATACCTCTTAACGTTAACTCACAACGGCTTTTTTTTTGCCGGTATTTTTTCACAGCACAGAAATTTAAATAGCTTACTGTTCTGGAAAAAATGCAGTCGGCAGAAAAACCAGCCGTCTCCAACATTTGGATGGAGGCCATATAAGTCTAAAGTTCCCCGCTCCCTCCGCTTTCCCTGCTGTCAGGGGATCGAGACGGCTCTTCAGCAGAGCCAAAATAGTGCAATGTAAAAATAAATACTTAATCTGAATGGTCCACAAAGTGTGCCCGGTTTACAGGCACAATTTGTAGGGCGTTCCAGTTAAGTTTTCTTTTTACATTTTGCGGTTTCGGCTCTGCTGAAGAGCCGCTTGCTTGTCCCGGGATCAGGATATCCTGGTGGCAGCTTACAGCTGACAGCAGGGAAAGTGGAGGGAGTGGGGAACTTTAGCCTTCTATACCTCTCCAACCATAAAAGTTTGAGAGATGGTACTGGGGTTGTTTAATTTAATTTTATAATAGCTGCAATATTAGCGTTAGTAAAATATAGACATTACTAACACTTCAAAGTACATTGCTGCGTATTAAGCTGTTCTCAATGGTGATTTTGACACAAAAATGCAGATTTGCTGCATTTAACTGTGTTCATGCATTGAGCACAGTAAAGTGTGTCAAGCTGATCTGCATGGAAGCCTAGCCTTCACGTTAGCAAGTAATGGACATCAACGTCTAATGAATGTGCAACTAGGGTGACCACATTTCCATTATGCCATTCAGGGACATTGTTAAGAAAAGGGTGGCAGAAGACTTCTCCTCGGCTACAGGGCAATTATGCAGGAGGGGTCACTGTATATGATAGGAGATCAGTGTGTGACCTACCCTTCTCAAGCACACTACAGACTAGACACTAGAGGGAGAATTGCCCATAGACTGATGTGACTAAGATATGCCTGTGGTGGGCTGCAAGGAAATGTAGACTAAAACCTTAGGCTAGAGTTACTGTTTCATAACAAGGCTCAGTTCTCTCCAGTGTTTAAAGGGATAGTAATACTTCATTTTAACTTTATTTTATTTTGTAGGCATTAAAAAAACATGAAGAATGATATAAGTCTTATCTCTGAAACCTTTATGGTTTAAGAGATATTCACAAACAAAGTATCCCCCCCCCTGCTCAACCAGATCAGAAGGGAGTTGCCCAGGTAGACTGCAGAGAGGGACAATCTTCAATTAAGATAATGGAAAAAGCTGAAAAACTTGTCAAGGGGGGAAGGGCTTTCATTGTTTTCATACAAAGAAAATTGTCCCCTTCTGTTATCTGTACTGTCATACAACCAGACTCACATCTGAGAAGAGATGGCTTACACTAGGAAAAAGGGGCGGGGAGGGCAACTTTGCTTGTGAATATCTCATAAACCATAAAGGTTTGAGAGATAAGACTTATATCATTCTTAATGTTTTTTTAATGTCTACAAAATAAAATAAAGTTAAAACGAAGTGTTACTATCCCTTTAAAGCTCTGTCTGGTAGCCATTTTATTGTAGCCCAGCAGAGGGCTCATTTTTCATCACACTAGGTAATGGGCAGTTCTCCTTCTAGTGTTTAGAAGTCTATGCTCTGAAGCCTTAATTCTGGGACTTTGTATTGTCCCAGAAGAGGGCTGCTCAGGATATAGGACACACATTTAAGATCAGTAATGTCCTGGGAAGTCCGGGACATGTGGTCACCCTATGTGCAACCCAAATGTGCATCAGCCCATAGGCCTCCCATCAGTCATGCAGTCCCAGCTTTGGGATCACTGGAGAAATAAAGACACAGTGCAGGTAAAACAGGTTGCTTAAACTGAGCTATATAAAAGCTCTGTTCAAGTTGCAAGTGTCAACTTAGCCTAAATGGGATTAACATCTCCTAATAATAATAATCCCCATTCACCTTAATCTTGGCATACAACCCTAATGGCCACTACGAATCAATTATGTGTGAACTGTTTCACCCATCCTATAATATAAAAGGCCAGATGTATGTTTGTCCGATGCAGTCAGTCATCCGCAGGAGACATTGCCCAAATGCACAGAATGCTGGCCCGTGTACACGGGCTTTTATACTAGTTTAATATAATATACATGCAAAATGATTCTAGTCCTGGACTGCAGCGAACACATGACAGAATGTCTGGCAGTTTATTATTAGCCAGCAGGAGACAGACGTTGGGATGTGACTAGATAAAGAATACTTCCTGTTTCCTTGTTATCAGTATGTGTGTGTATCTGTAAGTGTGCGTCTGTCTATGTGTATGTGTGTGCGTTTCTGTGTATGTATGTGTGTGTGTGTGTGACCCAATGATTTACAAGATGCTTTTAACCCTTTGAATGACAGAGAGATCGCCAACTCATTATTTTGCAATGCATTGGGGACCACATTCAATGAATTCAAAGCCCCATTTAAAACAATGCACATTTTATCCCCCCACCCTTAGCAAGTGTTTTGCTCCAGAATTACTCCAGTTGCTCTTAGTATCTCAGTCTCTATGGCCCATATTTATAAAAGCAAACTGGAGTAAACCAACTGTTATCTAGGGGCCAAATAGAAATTCCTGTTAAATTAAACTGGGCTTTTAACCCCTTGAATGCTAGAGAGGTCTCCAGTATTCAGGGAATTCACCCTTTGGGTGCCTGAGAGGAATCCAATATTAGATACCTCTCTGGCACTCAAAGTGTTAAAAAGCTCTGTTCAAGTGCAGAGGAGTTTGTATTGGTCCCCTATGGTTCAGTTGAATTACTCAAGAATACTTCGGTTTGCGTTTATAAATACGGGCCTGTGTGTCTTGCGTTTATAAATAGCCATTTAAACGGGTCCTTTATCCTTTCAATGAGATAGGTCTGCAATGCATTGCGAAGCTTCTAGCATTCAATTGTCAGATTTGAAAAAATTTTCTCAACTATGGTGAAGCTGGTTTGTCCCAGAAATGTTTTCCCTTCTTTTAAACATAAAGCCCTTAAACTGCATCTGTTACCCCAAGAAAATTTAGATTTGCATTAATCAACCCACTGGCACTCAAAGTGTTAACCCTTTGAGTGCCAGAGGAGTACACAATGCACTGTGGTGCAATGCATTGGAGATTTCTCTAGCAACCAAAAGGGTTAAAGCCCTTTTTTTGGCTTTGCTTGTTACAGGGTATTTTCTGTGCCAGGAAATAGTTGAGGGGTCTGTGTGTGGGTCCATGTGAGGAACAGGGGTGTGTTCATGGGTCGAGCAAAGGTGCCTACGGGTGCCTGGGTTATTGGGATATAAATATAAACATGGCTGTGTACTCTCTGTCCCTCTTTCCCACACTGGTGTCCTTCTGTTTATGCGATCAGACTGTGTGGTGTGTCTATAAGTGTATCGCATTGCTCTAAAGCAATAAATCTCACATTAAAGGGATAGTAATGGCATATATAAATAAAACGTATTTTTCTAGATATTTAAAAAATAAATCCATCAATGTCAGTCCCATCTCGCACACCTTTATAGTTTGAGAGATACAACGTTTTAAACTGCCCTCCCCTTTCCCTGATGTCAGTTGTAAAACTGACAGAAGGAGATTCGTGTTGGTGACTCGAGGCGGCTCTTCAGCAGAGCCGAGACAGCGCTATCTAGAAAGAAATGGAACGGTCTACAAAGTGTGCCTGGTTTGCAAGCACACTTTGTAGACCGTTCCAATGAAGTATTTCTTTCTACAGAGCGGTATCTCGGCTCTGCTGAAGACCCGTCTGCCGGTCCCGGGACCAGGATCTTCCTCTGTCAGCTAGACCATAAAGGTTTGAGAGATAGGACTGGCATCTATGGATTTATTTTTTCAGTATTTACAATAATACTTTTATTTATATATGCTATCACTAACCCTTTAATGCTTGTTTAACCCCTTAAGGACCGGCATGCAGCCACGTGGGGAGCCTGGGTCCTTAAGGGTATAACAACCCATGATGGTCCAGTACCATCATGGGTCCTTAAGGGGTTAAACTTCCATATATGTGAGTGTATATATCAGTCTAAGTAAATAAAATACTTTGATATTGCGCTAAATCATTTATTCTGTTAAAGAAAGAGGTGTCACTAGGTCATGAAATAAGCAAAGAATTATCAGTTATGCCCAACCCACCAGCCAAACCAACCAACCCACCCCTAGCAACACCACCTAAAACAGAAGTGTCCCTCTTTAGCCATTTGAAATGTTGGGAGGTACACACAGTGACACAGCCTCATAATAACACTTTTTCATACAGGGCTGGACTATATTACAAATTATATATTTATCACTGGTTTCATCATATATTACAATCTGAATTTGAGATAGCACATGTTTTGGGCCTTAGACCTCCCCCCCCCAGAAATTATTTTGTTTTAAAATTACTGGCTTGGGATACATTATACCTTAAAGGGCATGAGCCCTATTACTCTTTAGGCAATATTGTCTCCTTATCCCATTCTAGAGGGTTTCCTGTTTGCACCGCACTTCACTGTACTAAGGAGACTTTCTGATGTGCTTTGATGTGGCTGCCAGATATTGTGCAAAGCATTCTCATATCCACGCTCAACAGGGAACGACCATATGAAGTGGTTTTAACTTTACTTTGCTGCTCACATAGGAGCAATTCTGGAGTAAACCAACTGCTCCATAGGAGAGATATACAAATTACCAATTGATTTAACTTTTTGAAAGCCAGGAGTGTGCAATGCCTTGCAGAGTAATTTGCGGAAAACCACTCTGGCGCTCAATGGGTTAACCACTTAATGACCAGTGACATGTCAGGACTGTCTCCGGTTTCCTTGCCTAAAGGACTGGTGACGATCCTGGCATGTCACGTATTTTGTGCTTACAGCGCTCCTGTGGGAGAGCTGTAAGCACCAGCAGGGTCGGAAATTGACTGATCCAAGACTGGAGCGGTCTCTCTCAGACTCCCGTTCTGCATGGGGGTACACGTCATCAGTCACGTGTACTGGCATACCGAAGTCCTCGATTTGGTCCTTAACTGCAATTCACCCCTAGAACCTGGGCCTTAAGCGGTTAAAAGAGAAATATGTCCTCAGAAAAAGTAGCTCTTAACTCAATTTTTCATTTAACAATATTTTTCATATAGAAGGCAAGTGTATCTTTTTTCAGTTATATATACCAGTTCATGTATATAGTTATTTCTGTGGAATACTGCCTCTACATCAGGATTTCTCAACCACAGTCCTTAAATACCTCTATGGTCAAGTTCATATGGGTGACTATTTATTCTGTGAAACTTTCTGTTGCAACATATTTCACAGACTATGTATCATTGTGTCCTATGGAGTGTGGCATGCAGCCGCGCGGAGAGCCCTGAATTCCATGAAGTGCCAGGACCATCACTGGTTCTTAAGTGCCGGACAGATGTGAAGGTCCTGGCACATCATTGGTCCTTAAGGTGTTAACTGAGCACATATTTGCAATTAGTGGGTATTTCAGTCTGATTAGTTCACCAGTATACAGGCAGGGAGAGTCTTAAAGTGTTAGTAATGTCCAAAAAAAGTTTTTTGCATTTAGAAGAGCTTAAAAAGCTGAGGTAAATGAAAAAAACGTATCTCTCAAACCGCTATGGTTTAAGAGATACAGGCGTTTAAAGTTTGCAGCAGGAGATTCAGGCACACGTTTTAGACCATTCCAATGAAAGGATTCCTTGTAAGTAACAAGATCTCAGAACTTCTCAAGTGCCTCCGTGTCGACCGACACGAATCTCCTGCTGACAGCTTTACAGCTGTAAAGCTGTCAGTAGGAAACAGCGAAATTTAAACGCCTGTATCTCTTAAACAATAGTGGTTTGAGAGATACTTTTTTTGCATTTAGCTCAGCTTTTTAAGCTCTTCTAAATGCAAAAAACTTTTTTTGGACATTACTAACACTTTAAACATGTACTGTTAGGGGTACCTGATGCCCTAAATCACACCTCTTCATAATATGCAACAGGCTTCGCTAAACCTCAATGGCTCATAATGGTTACTAGTCTTTATCAGATTGTAAACTGAACATACTTGCAGCAGACAACAGAGATCAAACACAAAGTATATACCTATAACAGACAACTCCTACTCAGGTAAATTAAAGAAGCAGTCAGCTTTTGTTACAAGAAAAATGTGTGTGTGCATATATAGGGCTTTTCCCGTTGAGTAAAATGTGATAGAAACTGTCGAGTCATACTGTCGGTCTGAACTCTCAGGAAGTAATCACACTGTAATTCACTTCCTGATAATTTGAACTCATAAAACTTTTGAGTAAAACAACAGCGATGGGATTACCCTTGCTTTACTAAATAGGAAAAGCTCTATAACATAGGTTTTCATAAAAAGTTTACTGCTTTTATGTTAAACAAATGAAGGGCAACTCATGTATAGGCTATAGTTGGCATTTAACCCTTTGAGTGTCAGAATGGTTTGAAATGTGCTGCATACCCCTCTGGCATTCAAAGGGATAAATGGAGCATTTTGCTATAGAGATCTCACTGTAGGAGGTATTCAAGCAGTGTGCTTGTGACCTCTTTAGCATTTGAGGGGTCAAAAGCTCCATGTAAATTGATAGGGATAAGGGAATTGTTTTGTCTACAGTGTAGTTGGTTTGCCTCAGAACTATTTTTTTTGTGCCTATGACACTATTTATAATAACCCTGCCATTGTACTGAAAGCAGAACTATCACTGATATATATGTCTTATGACAATTACTACCCGACAACAGCACAGATATCTTGCCGAAGAGTGATCTGTGCACCTGTCTGTCCTGTCAGTGATAGTTCCGCTTGAAGCTCTTTGTTTTACTTCAGAAACTGTGATCAACCTACACTTGTTGTTTCTTGTGCACTGTGGTTAGCCCGCAGTGTGCGTTTGCATGCTGGGTGAATTTCTTTTCTTGTGAAATAAAAATGCTTTTTATAAAAAACAATTTTACTGAAGTGTTTTCATGACAATAACATATGATTATTTAGGTGTTCCTGTTGAGGAAAAGCCGCAATGCAGAGATAATTTCATATAATTTATTTTCATAAAAAAATTTCTGCTTTTCTAAAAATGATGTCTTTCATATCTGACCTCCAATAAAAAAAAAAAAAAAAAAAAAGAATCACTGTAAAGGGGACTTCCCCAACAGAAAGTCCTACTTTACCTTCATACCATTTACCATCTGAGAATGATGGGAAATGTGGTTCAACAACTGGCGTACTGCAGACCAGGGACTTGCCATTAGTTTTGGAGGCAGAATTACAAAAAAAACAAACAAACAAAACAAACCCTTGAATTCTATAGAGGACTCCAACACATTGCTTTTTTTCATGATTTAACCCTTTGAGTGCCAGAGGGGTATGCACCGCATTGTGAAGCATTGCTTGGTTAGTTATCACCCAAAACAACAAAACATGGAGACTTCAGGAATATACTTTTTGGGCCAAACCCCCTCTCCCACACACACTTTGCAAATACCGTAACATCTCATTTGTATGGTTATTGACCCTTTAAAGTTGGGAGAGGGGTGCAATAGGATGCACACACCCCTGGTCCTTACAGGGCCAAATTCAATAATTACATAGGGAGTTAAAGGAATAGTAATATTTCACAAAAACAGCAGCTCCACTTAATCTTCATAGTATTTATCCAGGATATACCTGAAAATGAGAGAAATCTCAATGTACTCTTCCTGGTAAAACATTTTCTGAATAAATAAATTTAGGTCATGGAGAGTGTTATTTCAGTACTGTCAGAGTTGTAGTGAATGACAAAGTATCCCCCCTCCCACCCCTTATACCTAGTGTAAGCCACCTCCCCTCAGATGTAGAATCTGGTCTCTTGACCGGACAGGTCACAGCAAGGGAAATCTTCTAACTGTGAGCATAAGGAAAACCCTGCCCCCCTTGACAGGTTTTTCAAGTTTTTCCTTATGCTCAATGAAGATTATCCCTTGCTACAATTCATCCACACAGTCTTGATGCTCTTAGGTGAGCAGTGTTACATCAGTAAAAGGGGGGGATATTTTATAATTCAATTACTCTTGAACTACAACTCGAACAGAATTGAAATAACACTCTCCACGGCCCAAATACTATGAAGATTAAACGGAGTTGCTTTTTTTGTGAAACATTGCTATCCCTTTAAGGCTTGCAAAACTTTTAACCCTGGATTTTGCATGTTTTTTGTTTATATGAATGAGACCATTAACAAAAGTTCTTTTAACTTCTGAATATCCATATTTTCAAAACTGATTAAAATCAGTTCAAAAATTTATCATTTTGATTGTATCAATTATTTTATTAAACAGAGTGGAGTTTGATCTGTCTAATTATGCACTACCCATGCTGGTTCTAAACATTCATAAAACTTAACACCTAAATATCTCAGGAACTGGGACACCTGTTTTTCCCAACTTTAAACAAAAGTGAAACGTACCGTGTAACTGTCAGTGTGAAATTTGGTGTCAATACCTGCAAAAAAATGTGCTGTCTTATGGAAAAGAATGACTTGAAAATCTGTGTATTTGACATTGGCAAATACAACATCTTTTAAGTATTTTATACTCAAGTACTGAAAGAATCTGTATGAAATTTACAGTGTTTGTAGGGACCAGCAATATGACAAGGACTCTAAAACTATAGTCAAATGTGTCATTCTGTTCAAAAGTTCTACTAATATAAATAATGGCATCTAATATAGAATGGTTGTTCAAACTTTAAAGGTACACTAACCCTAAAAATGATCAGGGATTATATACACTTAAAAGAATTTTACGTCATGCTAGATAGCCTTTGGGAAAAAAAAAAAAAAAAAAAAAAGATTTTTAAGTCCTAAAATCTAGTCTTATATATACTCTCTGTAGTCTCTAATTTCTGCTTTTACAATAGCAGACTTGATAGACTTTCAGAAGTGATATTGTTTTGTTGTCTATTAATGGGCCTGAGATAAGAGGGAAGGTGCACTAAAGTGTGATAAAGCAGAGATAACTTCTTAAGTGATAAAACTTATCCAAATCCTATGTTACTCTATGGAGCCAATGCACTCAGATTTTGCGAGTAGGGGAGATATTGGTTCATAGGCTCCACAAAATAACATAGGAACTGGAGAAGTGATACGACTGATACTGATCTCCACTTTATCACACTTAGTGCATAGGTATTAGCTTTTCTGAATTCAACTGGGTAGAAAGAGCAGTGGCTCATTGTTTAACTGGCTACCTCTGAAGCCAACATATTGATTGTGAAAATCTGGTTTAAGTCCCAGTGTTGGTTCCTTGTGACCATGTCACATTATCTCCCTTGTGCTTCAGGCAAAAAAAAAAATAGATTAGACTGTAAGCTCTATGGAACAGTGACTCCGTGCGTGACTAATTTTGCACAATTGATAGCGCCATACAAGAAAGAAGATTATTATTATTGTTGCTGTTAATCTCACACATAACAGCATTACCTCTGCACAAGCAATTAGCCAAATTGTGTTTATATAGGATAGTCTCACATGCATTAAAAGGCAAGTTTATAATTCGATTTTAGTGATTTACATAAAATAATTCGATTTACAGATGCTAGCTGGAAGTACATGCTATTTACAATTAAATAACCCAATTTCATGCTTTGATATTAGTGTTCGTGCAACCATGACCGTATGACCATGTTGCCACAAGTAGTCTGGAAATTATACCACATGCCCTCTCTCATAAGAGGAACTTGCCTTTAAGAATTACTGTTATTTTAAACATACTGTAGCGGGTGTACCATTACTCACGATATCAAAAATACATCAAAGTTTTAGTCTGATGTTGTCCTGAAAGTATCAGAGGGCCAAATCAGTTAATATAATAATCCAAAGTATGATTATTAATGTAGAAATTATGGATTCCTTGGTTTAAATTAACCAAAGGGTTAATCGAACACTTTCAGGGCTATAGCAATGAACATAGCAACAGGTGTTTGACTACTGAAAGGGTTAATGTACCAATGCTTTTGTAGTGTGCTGTGCCTTTAAGAGACAGCTCTGTCATCCTATTGTCCTGGATGCTGCAGAGAGACAGTTCTGGACAACCATGAATAACCCTGGAAACCTGGTATACAGCAGCATCTAGCAGTGCTCTGTATGTGGGCTGCATTCTAACAACACAGCCTGAGTCCTACAGATCATTACATCAACACACACACACAACAGAATGAAGGACGGATGGATATATAGATAAACATATTTCCTATCTGTGCAGAAATATTATTTATATATATATATATATATATATATATATATATATATATATATATATACATGCACACACACAGTGAAAGAATTGTGAGACTATAGGAGGGGTATGATACAGATCCACAATCCTTCAGATTATTTTAAATGCACATGTGAGAGGTGTGACACAATCTGAGTCATTTGCCTAAAATAAAATGAAGCAAACAAGATCGGATGGTAAACTTGAGCACATCTGTTGTTTTATGTTTACTAGTGAAATTAAACTATATAGGGCCATACATTAAAAGTAAAAATAGAGTAATTCTTGGACACACCAACTGCACTGTCATGGGATTAAAGACTGATTTAAATGGGTGTTTTATTTGTCCCCTGTGATGCAGTTAGTTTGCCCCAGAATTCTTTATATTTTCTTCTGAACATAAGAGGCCCATATATTTCTTTAATTGTTATTATTCATTTTTCTCTCTTCTCTGGCACTAAGAGAGATAATACATACAGTATAATAATTAATAATTTAAGGTTCAGAGGGGTGTGAGGCACATTGCAAAGCTTTCACACCACTCTTGTCCCTATAGAGTTAAAAGAATGTATTTGTATGTGCGTGGGGCACTGCTGTGTAAATATATGCATGTGACCGGACTCCCTCCCCCTTCCCAACATGGAATAATGAGGGCGACGCAATTACATCATTGTCTTGCAGGTTCCCATATTTCCCCACAGAGCTGGAGAAGCCAATTGCTCAGTTTAAAAGCCCTTCAAGACAAAAGCAGCCAACCAGCACGTAGAATGCTAATTGTAAACCTGTAGTAACCCCTTAGAGCCCAGAGAACTCAAACATGCTGTATTTTTCATTCCAGCAAAGCAATTACAGCATTTTAATGAGACAACCCACATCGAGAAGGAATTGTCCCTATTCAATCTCATGGCATGTGAGAAATCTCTGCATTCCTCTTGCACATGGCTACTTTCACTTAACAATAATAAAACGTCACTTTGACCCTGTTTGTGCCGGATGGATGTTTAAGACATTGCAGAGCAGTGTTTCACTAAACAGGATGAAAACTAAAAGTGGAAAAAAATGCACAATGCATAGTTATGGCTGAATATATGTATTACTTTATTCAATACTTACATGAATTGCACTTAACCTCTTCCTTATTACATTTGTAAAAGTTGACCACATAGCACTGTATATCAGGGACACTTATGAAAATGTAGTTCTGCAGGACTGTACAGGAATGAGGTACTCTGCAGAGAGAGAGAGTGTGTATGAGTGAACTCTACAGAGAGAGAGAGAGATAGAGAGAGTGTGTGTGTGTGAACTCTACAGAGAGAGAGAGAGAGATAGAGTGTGTGTGTGAACTCTGCAGAGAGAGAGAGAGAGTGTGTATGAGTGAACTCTACAGAGAGAGAGAGAGAGATAGAGAGAGTGTGTGTGAACTCTGCAGAGAGAGAGAGAGAGTGTGTATGAGTGAACTCTACAGAGAGAGAGAGAGAGTGTGTATGAGTGAACTCTACAGAGAGAGAGAGAGAGAGAGAGAGAGTGTGTGTGAACTCTGCAGAGAGTGTGTATGAGTGAACTCTACAGAGAGAGAGAGATAGAGAGAGTGTGTGTGAACTCTGCAGAGAGAGAGAGAGAGAGAGAGAGAGAGTGCATGTGAGTGAACTCTGCAGAGAGAGAGAGAGTGTGTATGAGTGAACTCTACAGAGAGACAGAGAGAGTGTGTATGAGTGAACTCTACAGAGAGAGAGAGAGAGAGAGTGCGTGTGAGTGAACTCTACAGAGAGAGAGAGAGAGAGAGTGTGTATGAGTGAACTCTACAGAGAGAGAGAGAGTGTGTGCGTGTGTTTTGTAAGGATGTATATATTTATATAGCACCACACAATGCCTTACAATAGTAGTATGTTACAATAAATAAATGGGGATAAAATAAGTGTCACAGTCATAGAAACAATATGAGAGAGGCCCCTTCCCCAAGCTTACAGTCTAAATGGGTAATAAGAGACTGACAGGGGTGAGCTGCCTAAGAAGCTGGACGTGCTTTTTTTGAGCTCTGCAGCAGCAGCAGCATAGCTACATTTTACTATCTGGAAGCTATATTTCTTATTTTTTTTGCTACTTGTATTGCACTGGAGTCACCCTGGGGTTTGTCTGAGGCCTTCCCTGTGCTTGGAAGTTACTTAACGGGAGACAGTGGCAGCATTACCTGAGTTTCTTGCGTGGTGATTGAAGATAGGTGCTGGAAGTGTACTTACGAGACCAGTATCCGCCTCCGATTGCTATTATACTACAGATGATGGACGTTTAGAGGTCTCACATTATACAGATTTACAGCAGATGGAGGTGTCTGCATTATCACTTTCGCTTGATGTTGGGAGGCGGGATGCTTACCTTGATGTCCTGGATCTGCCTAGAAGTGTCCTTGGAGCAGTTCTGAAGCCCAGGCAGAGTGTGCGGTGTCCTGCTGGTGTGGGCCACATGCTGGATGGTGCCTCCTGCTTTTCCATCCTGGGAGGTGAAGAGTCTGAATGGAATGCCTATCTGTGGGATCCAGGTCTTCTTGTCTCTCCATTTGGCTGAACTCTTACTGGGGTTTATCCTCTCCTGTATTGCTGTTCCAGTTTGTATCTTCCGGACCATGTCTTCTGTTTTAATTGGACTCCTTGTACCTACCTTGTGGAAGTTGGACTCTCTCCGGGACGGCCTGTCTGCTTCTAACCCTGCTGGCGGTCTCCTCTAGGGCCCGGGGGAGATAGCCTATGTTACTCTATAGGATTTTATTAATATGATTGTTTTGGATGCGGCGGGTTGGTTGTGCCGAGGGGTGTCTTGTTATTGTGGATTGATACAAGTAGGTATATGGGCTGTGTTCATCTAATGCTAATATGGCACTTGTTTGATTCTGTTATTTTTTCTATTGACTAAGAACGTTACTGTGCTAGAATACATAGCTATAAATTTTTATCTGGTGTCGCGGGGATGTTATTGCTTGTTGGGCCAGGGACCCGTTCCTTGAGGGGGTCTCTTCCCTTGCTCCCTTGGTGTATATTGCACCTTTAACATTTGTAGTGCCCCTGGGATATCAGATGTTTCTTTTTGAACCATGAATCTGTAGGCGCTATATGATTCCACCTACTTAATATAACCTGATGATGCTGTGAATGTTATCTTGCACATTGTAGTGTAAATTTGCTATTTGCTTTAGTATTAGTGTGCATATATTGTTCACTTTCTTGCTCCTATCCCAGTGGACAGAGTCTTAATTATTTCTCGAACTGCCCCTGGCATATTTTCTGAGTTCATAGTTATATCCCCCAGGCCTTTGGCCACTCGTGCGAGTTATGACAGAGGGCACGACCCAACTGGTCCGTTCCTCTGTCCACGATAGTTCTTCTTTTTCCCCTGCTTTTCTGTCTGCTTTGAAGTGACAGCTTCTATTTACAGTCTGATGCAGTTCTCAATTTGCAATATGTCAGCCTTTACTTTTGAGCTTGCTATTTTCTTACTTTTGAGATTTTAGGTTGCATAATTCTAGTCTTCTTTATATCTCTCTTTTCTGTTTTTCTCACCTCTATTTACTTAATACAGACGATTCTGAGCTGATTCTGTATGTAGCCTTTCTTCTATCTTTAGACACACTGCTGGGGTCTATGCCTAGGTACTAGCTAGTTTTTGTATGTTCTCATCTTATGGTCTAGCTAATACGTTACTGAAATTTTACAGCATCTTCTCTAGTTACTAAATCTGATGTCCGTTTTATATAACGCTATATAATGTTATGCATAATGTCCATGTCGAACATTACGGTGTTTTTTGCCCGATTCTCCTTTGTATGTGTCTTATGACTTTTGAATAAAGCTTTTAAAAAAAAAAAAAAAATAAAAATAAGAGACAGACAACAGTGTGAGGGTGTCAAGTGCTGAGTTTGCCAGAAGGTAGTTCACTTTTATAAGCATCTCTGATTTAAAGGGATATGTGGCTGCCCTATGTATGTAAGTCTTACAATACCTCATTTGGGGCCACATGCACAAAAAAAGTGCAGTGATTCTGGGACACACTAATTGCACCACAGAGCAGTGGTTCTCAACATTATACTCAGGTGCACCCAACAGGCACCACTCTCAGTCAAGCTGGATGTCCATCCTACCCCTATACCCACCTACACATAACTGTAAATAAACACACAGATGTAACTTGATAATCGTGGTAAGGCTGCAGCATTTATTAATTATTTAAACCTAGTATATCCAGCCAAATATATAACAGTTACAATAAAAACTAATCTTACCAGCCATACCAGCCTGATAAGTCTGTTTTAACATATTCCAGAACCGGCTCCACCCTACCAGCCAGGAGCCACAATTAAATAATTAGAATATCAAATTACTTTCAAACCTCCATGCACCGACAAACCTTTTTTTTTTTTTTTTTTTTTTTTTTGGGGGGGGGGGGGGGTTTGCATGTAAGCTGGAGTGCTCTCATTGGCCAGAGACCGCTCCAGCTTACAGGCAGAAAGCCTCCGTCATCTTTGGAGGCTGGATAAAGGATAAAGGGAGGAGAGCAGAGGAAGAGTGACAGACTGCGCTGGTAACCGCAGTCTGTCTGGAATTAGGGCACAGGGCAGTATTTACTTGATTAAATTCTACACAATACCAATTTTTTTAACCCTTTGAGTGCCAGAAGGGTACGCTACGCATTGCAGAGAAATGCGTTGTACACCCACCTGGCACTCAAAGGGTTAAAAAAATTAACCCGTTTCACCATCTAGTTGTTACAAAAACTAACTATTGAGACCAACATGTATAGGGGTGATAGATCCCCTTTAAACACAACTGTATATGGTGATAACTCATGCAGATCCTTCAGCTGTGTTCACACAAGGAGATCCTGTAAACCTGCACAGTTTGGGGGTGGGGACTGAGGACAGGTTTGGGTACCCCTGCACTAGAACACAGGCATCCAACATGCGGTCCTGAGTAGTGTTGCCAGATCATTCTTTTTACCCTTTGAGTGCCAAAGCAATGTGTTGTGCACCCTGGCTCTCAAAGGATTTACAATGGCATATGAAAAATACCTGCTGCAAGGGTGCAGTGGTTTTTATTGGTCTGCGATGATTATGAGTCCATGCAGCAGGCACTATCCATATGTGTCTGTTTTTAAAGGGAAGATCTGGCAACCCCATAAGAGATCCAAATGTGGCTTCCCTGATCCGGGGTGCAGCCTGCCTGATATTCTAATTTACCTAATTAGCTAGCACTGGGCCTTAACCCTTTGAGTGCCAGAGGGGAACGCAACACATTGCTTTGCAATGCGTTGGGTACCCCTCTGGCACTCAAAGGGTTAAGTATAAAATCAAACTGGAGCAATTCTGGAACAAACCAACAGCACCACAGGGGACAAATAAATATTCCAATTGATCTAAATGGTGCTTTTAAACCCTTGAATGCAGGAGACCTATCTAGCATTCATGGAGTTGAAAGCCTCATTTAAATAAATGGGGATTTGGGGTATGTTTATTTACCACTGTTCAGTTGGTTTGCACCAGAATTGCTGCAAACTTCCCGCGGTGATTATGACAGGCCACTGCCCCAGCCCTGGGATATGTAGGGAGAAAGTCACTTAAACATACTTCCCAGGTGTCCCTCTTTAGGGGGTACAGCCTCTCTATGAGACCCAAATCCCTCTCTTGCCATTTCCCACCCTGTCCCCTTTTTATTCAGTCAGACTGTGTGGTGTGTATAAGTGAATCACATTGCTGAATCACATTGCTCCACAGCAATAAAACGCACAATACTGTTTGTGTAAACTTCAGTACATTTGTTTAAATAAATCATTTATTCATTTAAATAAAGAGATGTCAATAGGTCATGAAATAACCTATAAATCTTCGGTAATGCCCCATCCACCAGCCACACCCCCAGCAATACCACCTAAAACCAAAGTGTGCCTCTTTGGGCATTTGAAATGGCAAGTATGCATAAATCATAGCTACATGACACTGTTGAACAAGGGGTTCCTGCCAGGGAAAATCCTGTTTAACAATTATTCTTCTACAAATAGCTTTCCTTTACCAGCAAGCACAAGGCTAGTCCCAAATGTGCCTCTGAATACATGAAATAGGCTCAGAACTGCAGCCACTACTAAGGTCCCTCAGTTAACGAGAGGATGCAATTACAATTAGTAGATGAACCAGATGGCAGCAATTGCTTTCATCTGTAAGGTCAGAATGCAAAATCTAATGGGTTGGCTGGGCCAGTGGCACCACTCTGCCCTCAGTAGTAACCCTGGGGTTAATTCATGAATCTTTGATCCTCTGAATCATGTGACATTGGAGGCTTCAAAACTTAACCCTTTGAGTCCTAGAGGGTTCAGAAATGCACTGCTGGGCAACTGAGCACTGTAGGTGCACCTCTCAGAAAGGTTTCAAAAGCAATATGTTTGTGAATAACCCTTTGGGTGCCAAAGAGTATGCAATGCATTGCTCTCTCAAATTATTATACCATTTTAACCCTTAGTGGACCAGCTGGGTGTGCAAAGAAGTACTTAATGCCACAACGTATCTATATTTAAAGAAAAAATGTAAGCAGTATGCTTTTATCTGGCACCAATTATTCTGTATTTGCAATTTGTCCTCTATCTTCCTCCTATATATAGTGTACAAACACCAGTTAAGTGATGTAATGTCCTGCTTTATCATGCAAGAGAAGGTTTCTGCATTGCCCCTGGGCATCTTCTGATTGCTCCATTACTCTGAACACACCGGAACAGAGGCAAGCACTTTTAAAGAAAGAAAAAAAAAGTATTTTCATTAAAGTCTCAGTCATTAAAAGAGGCACAGATGATTAAAAGAAGTTATTCTAAAAAGTAACATCTAACTACTATGTGTGTAAAATGTAATAACACCACAATGAACAATGGGGGAGATTATAAAAGTGGTGTATATATATATATATATATATATATATATATATATATATATCTTATATAATAATTCGCTACAAAGTTTGTAATGACGCAGTCATGCGCAGTACAGACTGCTGCGTGTGCTGCAGTCAAGTGCACAATAGAGACTCCATGTGACGAGGCTGATACAGTGCAGGGAGCTCCGAAGTCAGTCCGGAGGTCTGTCTTCGGCACATCTAACTCTGTATCAGCCATGGCGCGGGTAGTCTCTACTGGGCATGACTGCACCACAACCCCTGCCACTTTGGCCCATGTACAGGGCTCTTCTACTAGTATATATAGTGTCACAATATAAGTAGGCTGCATATATGTACGGTAGATGCATAAAATCCCTTCTGTTCACCAGAAAAAAAAAATGTATAACAAAATTTGTGAAGATGGCTAAAGGCTGAATTTTGTTGCAGTAAAAGTATAAAATTCTATAACAGTTTTGACCCTTTGAGTGTGAGACAGGTTACCACTCTAGAACTCAAAGGGTTAATTGCGCACCAGAGGGGTACCCCTCTGGCACTCAAAGGGCTACGATCACTTTATGACTCTAATTTGTCTGCCACCATCTCAGTGGAATAATCATAACACTGTCAGTCTGTAAAAAATATTGACACAATGTCAGATATGGGGGGGCTGAGCTTAGTATGCTTGTATAAAACTAATGCAATTTTCTTTAACGTTAGATTTTTGATTATTATAAATGTGAAACACAGCCCACAGGTTACCAACATGCAGGTAACCTTTACCCGGTGGTTCGGTACATGTGATCGCTGCTACAGTGATCACATAGGCCAGTGAAGCCACATAGCAAAGGTAATTTAAAGTTTACATTGCCTTTGTCATTGTTGTTTGCCTCTCTCTTCCTCACTGTGATCAAGAGGTCCCAGTGCCTCAAATGGCCAACAATGAGGAACTTTTGAGGTACTGGGAGCAGCACTGAAGGGGCTTAAATGAAAAGAAAATATGACAGTTTGACCCCTCTTCGTGTTAATAAATAAATGATGTAGAGCAAGCCCAAAGTATTTTATTTACACACCTAATTTATAAATACATATAATGAAGTTTGAACAAACATTAATATGAGTTTTATTACTGTGGAGCAACATCATACAGTTACATACACACCACATAGTTTGATCTCCTAAAAAGAGGGACATCAGGGTGGGAAAGAAAGACATAGGGATTTTCATCTCAGAGGGACAGTACTCCCTAAAAAGGCAAATTTGGGAGGTATGAACTAGCTTCATACATTTATCCAGTCCCTGTTAAAAATGAACTAAATGACCACAAATGATCACAGGAAAACCTATAAAAATGTTATGGTCCCCCCCAATTTTTCCACTTTTTTAAACTATCAATTAAATGGTGGGTTATCCATAAATATGTGGCATCAAAAGAAAGCCCTACTTATCCTTAAACAGGGTATATAATTTATGAGGGTAAACTAAATAAATTAGTGGGAAAATATGGTTGAACAAAGGCATACTAAGAAGGCCAAAATAGCTCTTATCCTCTGGTGTAAAATAACCAGTGTCACTACGGGTTTAATAACTAAATTGCGGGCTCTCTGAGGGTGTGGGCCCAGATCTTTCTCCAGTATGCTAGAGAGATCTCTGGGTTAAGACTTTTCTTTTGGTCAGACCCTATAGCTACCAAATCCCTATACAGAAAATAAATTATACACTTTCTTATAGGATTATTGAGGCATGCGTGTTCAAACCAGGTTTCCTCAAAGGTCTTCTGAATGTGGCTACTAAATAGTGTAGTTGATTAAATATAAAGGATTAGGGCATCTTATGGTTTTCATTCGACTTCACGGAAGTAACAAGTCACCTATCTTTGTAAAGTTAGACCATATCCATCAAGCAAAGACACTGGGGTGCTGTCGTTGTAAAAAAAATACATTATTAAAGAGTGGAGTTAGGTTTGAATGTAGGGTAATGAAGTACAGATTCTTAAGTTTATTCCGTAAGCAGAAGTATTCTGTATTCTGTGATTAGGTTAATAAGGTCTAGAGTTTATAGGGCTAACCAGGGGACCCATTAAAATTTATTATAGATCTATTTTAGGAACATCTGTCTGTTCAGTATTGACCCAGTGAGAAGCTCCCGGAGGTAAATGACAGGCAATTAACTGGGACAGTCGAGTCATCCAATACTATTTCAGGAGACACAGCACCCTAAAGCCCCAAGAAGTGATGTCTCATCATGATATTGATCCTAAATCTAGATCTATAGTGGGCCCAGCCAAAGTGATTCAAATCTGTTTGAAAAGCTTTAACTCATTAAGAAGAGAGGTGGGCAACACATTGCTATGCCCTGGTCCTTAACAGGTTAATATAAGTGATGTAAATATGAATTAGGAGACAATGAAAACTTAAACATTAATGGGATAATAGTACTTAATATGTAAAAAAATAAGTTGTAGGGTTTATTTTCCTGAGTAAAATAAGGGTACTCCCACTGCTGAAAGGTGTTTTATTCAAACGTTATTACAGCTCAAACTTGAATTTTTTAGGTGCAATATCACAGTGGCCTGAAATTGTACAGTGGCGCTGTTGCAACACCATCCTATGGACAACTCTGGTCAATTGACCATAAGTCTCCATAGGATGGTGTAGCAATGGCGCCACTGTACAATTTCAGGCCACTGTGATATTGCACCTACAAAATTCAAGTTTTAGCTGTAATAACATTTGAATAAAACACCTCTCAGCAGTGGGATTTGCCTTATTTTACTCAGGGGGATAAACCCTACAACATATCTTTTTTTACATTTTAAGTATTACTATCCCTGTAACATGAGTTTATATTGATTTTAGATGTTGATCAACATTAGGGTTCTATGTACAAATTAAAAGTGGGGAAATTCTGGGGAAAACTAACTGCACCATAGGGGTAAATAAAAATGTAAAAAAAATTCCTTTTGATTTAAATGAAGATTTTAGCTTCTTAAATGCCAGAGAGGTATCCACGTATTGCAAAGAAATGCATCAAACACCTCCCTAGTATTCAAAGGACTTTAATCTCCATTTAAATCAACTGGAATTTCTAGTTCTCCCCTATAGTGTAGTTGGTTTGCCTCACAATTCCTTCGCTTTTCTTTGAGCGCCTGGCCCTGTACGTGAAAAAGGCATTCAGTTTTATGTTTAAATCCAAAGTGGAACAATTCTGTATAAACTGAACTGTAGGGAACAAGTAAAAATTCCTCTGGCACTCAAAGGGTTGAATGTGGCTGTTAACCCCTTGTTTTGCAATGCACTGAAGACCCTTATAGTGTTCAAGGAGGTTAAAAAGCACCTTTTAAATCAATGGGAAGTTTTATTTCTCCCTTATGGCACAGCTGGATTGCTCCACTATAAGAAGCATTGACCTATAAACTTATACATTCAAAATGAAAGTCAGCATTTCGAATGCCCCTTCGATAGCATAAAGGCTTAATCCATTAGCAGCACCTCCCATTCTCCAAACCCCATGTAATATACTATTCTATTAACCCTTTCATCGCAGGAGGGCTATCCAATGTATAACCCTCTGGCACTGAAAGCGTTAAAATCCATCTGCAACTAAAAATGTCATGTACTATATAATATCAGCCACAGCATCATTCCAATAAGCATCATATTAACAGATAACTACAGGACGTCACTGTGGCTGATGCTGTGTTCTAAGAAATTAGAGCAATTCTGCAGTTTAACCAATTTCTCCATAGGGGACAAATCAAAATTCTATTTGATTTAAATGGGGCTTTTAATTCTTTGCCCCACAATAATTCTGCTTTTATGACCCTTAATCGACCAAAACAATATTCCTTTTGTATCTCTCCATTGCAGATTAACTGAAATTAGGAATAAATGTCTCAATTTGTTTAACCCTTTGCGTGCCAGAGGGGGTGTCCAATGCCTTGCTTAGCAATGCTTTGGGCAACCCACTGGCACTCAAAGGGTTAACAGATAAATATACCTAAGTAACAACCTTTATACAGTTGTCAGGTACATCTTTATTTCTTGCATTTATCTGAGTTTCCTGTATATAGTGTGATCTACTGAAGTCTGCCTCTAGGACACACCACCTCACTGCAAATAATGGACTGAATAGATCAGACAGAACAAAAGTCTATCAGTTTGTAAACAGAAACAACTAGCATCGTACTACAAGAGAGATTAAATGACAAAAATAAACTACATATAATGTAACTACGTCAATCATTCTTTTTACAAAATATGACACTTCTAGATTTTCCCCATATGTAAAAGGTAACTGTGTAATGTCCAATAACCCATGTGATCTGAGTGTATATCTGACTCACATCCTACGTAAACAGAGGTAACCACCATCAGCAGACAAGGTCAAACGCTGCCCACACTGTCTATTTCATTATCTGTCCTTCAGCCTCCTACGCCATGTATAGTCCTCCATGGTTAAAGGGATAGTAATGCTTGTTTATATAAAACTAGTTGAAAAGCCTGTGTACATGGACCACAGTGCCACCCAGCAACCTCGGCTGGTGGCTGGATCCTGTTGGCCATGCTGCAGTCATGTGCAGTACTGACTGCCCGAACAAGCCACTGCTGATAACGGAGCAGGGCGCTCCGAATTCAGACCGTAGTCCTCTCTGCGCACCAAGGGTCCCAGCAAGGTGAGCAGAGAGGAGTACGGTCTGAATTTGGAGCACCTCAAGGGTCCCAGAAAGGGGCGCAGAGAGGACTACGGTCTGAATTCGGAGCGCCCTGCTCCATTATCAGCCATGGCGTGGGTAGTCTCTACTGCTCATGACTGCAGCGCACACAGCCATCACTACTGTGCATGACGGCTTCTGACAAACATCCTTAGCGAATTATTTATAGGATTTTAATATTTTAGTCATTAAAAGTATTAGTACAAAGAACTATGTCCCATCTCTCAAACTTTTATAGTTTGAGAGATCGAAGCATCTAAGTTCCCCATTCCCAGCCATTTCACAGAAGCCTGCCCTCTAGCTGAGAGAAGCAGATTCTGGTTCCTGGACCATCCTGCGGCTCTTCAGCAGTGCCAAAATAGCGCAATATAGAAATAAATACTTAATTGGAACGGTCTACAAAGTGTGCTTGCAAACCAGGCACACTTTGTAGACCGTTCCAATGAATTATTTATTTCTATATTGCGCTATTTCAGCTCAGCTGAAGAGCCGCAGGATGGTCCCGAGACCAGAATCTGCTTCTCTCAGCTAGAGCCCTTATGTCTATGAAAAGGGCAGGAGGGGGGAACTTTAGATGCTTCAATCTCTCAAATTATAAAGGTTTGAGAGATGGGACATAGCTCTTTGTGCTAATATTTTTAAAGTCTAAAATATAAAAAATGTGTTCTAAACTACCATTACTATCCCTTTAACCCTTTGAGTGCAAAGAAGTATCCAACGCATTGTGGCGCTACTGTGAACCCAGAAATCCATGACATGCCAGGACCGTCACCGGTCCTTAAGTGCTGAACTGCCGTGACTGTCATGTCTTAAAGCGGAACTATCATCCACATTATATTGAGCCCTAAATACTAATAATAATAGCGATATGTATCTACGTTATTGCTGCATTAGTGAAAAATAGACCTTTATAGGCAGACAGGCATCGGCAGGGACCTTGCCGTAGGCGCTCTCTGCTCCTGTGCCATCAGTCCCTTCCGGTGCATTAAGGTAACCAGGCACTGAACTCTCCAATCGTGGAGGAGAAGGGGACGGACAGCTCAGATGCCTTCTCTGCAAGATGTCTGTGCTGTTTGCCAAAGCCGGTCTGCCTATAAAGGTCTATTTTTCACTAATGCCACAATTCTTATTGAAATGACAAGAATGTAGATGCATATTGTTATTATTATTAGTATTTGGGGCTCAATATTATGTGCATGATAGTTCCGCTTTAAGTCTTTAAGGAGAAGAGGAGTGTGCAATGCATTCCTTTGCAATGTTTTGTGTACCCTCTGGTCCTCCTTAAAGGATTAAACTTTGCTTCAGTCTGAGAAAAAAAACTGCTTTGCAATGAACAGCATAACCCTCCAGCACTCAAAAGGTTAATGCTCTCTGTGGGAGTCACTGACTATGGCTCCCCATAATAAATGACTAGCGAATGGTGCACGGTGTTGCCCTGCGGTTTGGCACAGCGTGCATGTCAAGGACTCGGTGAGCATCTGCAGTGGCAAGTCTCTCTGCAGAGATTTTCAAAGGAGTGGGCAGAGGGCTCCTGTGAAAGTCGCCACCCCAGATTCACTGCATGTGGTGATCTCATCCACATGCTGCCCCAGGGCTGGGCGGGGCGGGAAGCGAACTAGAATAAAGCACCATCTGATAACGAGAATAGGCCAGTAAGGCCTACACCTGCCTGCCACACCATGCAGTTTTAGAAATTAACTGTCTGTTAAAGTGTTAATAATGTCCCAGAAAAAGTATTTATTATTTTGTAGTGCTTAAAAAGTTGAACTAAATGCAAAAAAACCTATCTCTCACCCGCTAAGGTTTGAGAGATATTCACATTGAAATCTTGACATTTCCTGCTGTCAGCTGTCAGCTGTCGGCCGACACGAGGAGGCTCTTCAGCAGAGCCGCAATCGTGTTATTTAAAACAAATTACTTCATTTGAATGGACTACAAAAGTGTACTTGCAAACTATAATTCACCATTGTTAGCATGAAATAATGATTGCAGTCCTCACAGGTATAGATTTCTGATCATGTGACATGCAATTGAAAAAACAAAATAAATTAGCCTGCCCCCATCAATCTGGAGCATACAGCTAACTGGTCACAGTTCACACTCAGGCCTCCCATTCACATCTTGCTATCTAGAATGGATTCATTCAGTAAGCTCCAATACCAATAAGTAACAAATTCATTCAGTAAGAAGGAAACAAGGTTGTCTGACAGCCTGTTTAACCTTCGGTGAGTGCACTGGAGCATATGGTCATGATAACTGTGTTTAAACCAAAGTGCAGGGAGCTGGCTGGCAGGCTCCCCACAATGACAAGACAACGGCTTTAGGAGGAGATCTGTCACTTCTGATAGCGTTCTCTCCATAAGGACGTATACAATTCTCTGCATGGCATAAAACCTTGATTTTTTTCCCCAGTGGCATTAGAAGGTCATCCAAAGAATTGTCAAAATACCATTCATTTCTTACATATTTTTCTCAGTACATTACATTTGAATATACTGCAACAGCACATACATCTCTCACTGACAAATACACAAAGATTTTCCTTAAAGGAGCAGTATACTTTTTTTATGAAAACACATATTTTATAGCTATTTTCCTGCTGAATAAAACAAGGGTACTCACACTGCCGTCAGATGTTCTAAATTTATAATAGTTAAAATAATCAGGAAGTGAATTTACTGTGTTTACTTCCTGATAGTTCTAACTGACAGGAAGTGACAGACAGTTTCTATCACATTCTATGAAGAACTGTACATCACTGACTTTCTTGACTTTCCTCTCCATTAGAATGTAACAGGAAAAACTAATTAGAATTTGACCACTAGAAGGCACTGATAATGTAAAAAAACATGGATTTAAACTGTAATAACTCTGGAAATATGAATCTCTTGGCAGTGGGAGTACCATAATTTCACTCAGTAGGAAGATCCTTACAATATATATTTTTTTAAAAAAAGTTTACTGCTCCTCTAACGAGAAAGTCGAAGAGCAGTATATCTGGTAAACAAATTTCTAATATGTAAATAACCATGTGTTACATTGCTCAGTGCATCACACAGGCTTTCTTCATGCAGGAGATACAAACAAACCACCATGATGGTACTGTCCGTGTGTTTTCCACTGTATTCCCCAAGCAAGCCAATATCAGAAGAAGAAATGCACTGGAATCCAGTCAGCTGGACATTTTGGACCAGCCAATGACTGGATATTTGCAAAAAATGTCACTTGACTGGCTGACACCCATGTGGGACAGGAAGTGATTGGATCATTTAGAAGACTGATGTATTGGAGATCTACCTAGCTTCTAAGAAGTTAAAATGCATTATAGAATGAAAGGTTTAACATAAATCTGACCATGCACAACTTCCCCTTTTAACATTTATAATAATTTAAAAAGCAACAGCTTACAGAAGAAGCCTGGCCATTACCGTAAAGGAGTTCCCAGGAAAAACTCCCACCATCTAGCAATAGTTCATGACCTCATTATAGCTGAGTCTATGACTAATGCTTCTTCATTCAGTATTTCTGAAGAATATAAAAGATTTCCCAAGCGGACCATCACCATTTGACCTAGTTCACACACGGCAATGTTATCAATACAAAAGTCACACAGAAAATACAATTTGTTTTTGTCCCCTGTTGTGCAGTTGGTATGCCCCAGAACCGCTCTACTTTACCCTTAGTTAACCCTTTGAGTGCCTGAGGGGGTATGCAACGCATTGGCACTCAAAGGGTTAAACATAAGGCCCATTATACACGATTGTTGATTTATACCATTCTAAAAACATAATTATATTTAATACATACCAACATTTTAAAATGTGTAAAGTAACAAACATCTGGAGCCTCTAACCTCTTGGCTGGTAGCCATGTCTCTGCAACGCATTGCTCCACAACTCCCTGGAGATGTTGGTTCTAAGTGATTAAGCCTTTGAGTGCCAGAGGGGTGTCCAACACAAGGCAGGCTCTGGCGCATTTCCTCCTAATCTTAATAACACTATGAATGGATTGGGCCTTTTCAGTCTGAAACCAACAGAACCAATTTCAAATGTATCCTATTCTGTACCACCATATCCTATAACATGAAGTCCTAGAATGCTTCTCTCACTGTGTGTGTAACCGCACATGCGCAGTAGGGACTCACAGAATGGGCTGATCTGGATAGGGGAGTTCCGGAAGGCTGACAGCCTGTCTGTGCTCCCGGCTCCAGGGCAGCAGCGGAGGTGGCTGGGTGACAAACTGTCACCCAGCGCCTCCATTGCTGCCCCGGAGCCGGGAGCACAGACAGGCTGGGAGCCATCCGGAACTCCCCGCTCCAGATCAGCCCGTGTATACGGGCTTTGTAACTAGAGAAAAGATAAATACATACTCACCCCATTCTGCAACCCTTTACAACCATCTGTCTCCAACTCACTAATTCACAATAAGTTGGAGACCTCTCTAGGAATCAATGAGTTAAAAGTTAAATCAATGAGAATTTCAACATTTGTCCCCTATGGTGCAGTTGGTTTGCTACAGAATTCCAGTTCGTTTAATACACCAGAATCAGTATCTCCTATTCCTTCTGTGCCAGAAAACAGATTAGGAGCTGTAGGTGAAGACCCTAAAGCCACAGGAGGCCCCAGGGTTACCCGTTGCGAGTGTGATGTATTTAGGCTTTCTGTTGCCCTAGGTTCAATTAAGTACATGCAGCTAACCCATGCACACTTTGCAACACCCTGCTTTAACATGCTCCTTTTGCAGGCAATGTCCCTTCCCTTAAAGGGATAGTAATGTTTCATAATAAAAGCAGCTCCAATTAATTGTAAGGGAAAATCTTTTGCTTCTTGCATTATATAAACTGGTGAATTTCGCTTAATAAATTGGATAAGAGGTTATAGCACAAGATTCGTGTCTGCGTGTATTCATTTCTTATCCCCAGGCCTGCGATTTAGGATATCTCGGAGGAACAGTGTGGGAGTCCAAGGTCCCCGGGAAAATATTAAACAGAGTATACAGAAGATAGAGACAGTTATCTACAACATTAATCATCATAGTATTTGGACTTTGGGGAGTGTTATTTCAGTTCTGTCAGAGTTGTAATTCAAGAGTAATTCAATGACAAAGTATCCCCCTCCCGTCCCTTTTACTGATGTAACACTGCTCAGCCAGAACAGAAGGGAGGTGCCCAGGTAGATTGCACAGAGGGACAATCTTCAATAAAGGGGAAAAACCTGAAAAACTTGTCAAGGGGGGCAGGGCTTTCATTGTTTTCTTAGGAAGAAGATTGTCCCCTGCTGTTATCTGTCTGGTCTATGGACTGCATTACACATCTGAGAAGAGAAGGCTTACACTAGGTAAAAGGGGCGGGAGGGGAAACTTTGCTTGTGAATATCTCTCAAACCATAAAGCTGGCGGGCCCCAGTTCAACCACACCTGTTACAAGTAATGAGCCTCACACTAGGAAGGGCTAGCAACTTTTGGTATGGGGGGGCAAGTACAGTCTAATGGCCCATTTCTACTATTGTTCCACCCTACATGCCAGCCCAACTTCTTTTGTTAGTTTTATAACTTACATTAAAGGGATAGTAACACTTCATTTTGTCAAATGTTCATCTTGTAGGTATTAAAAAAAGAATGTAAATGCCCCCAGTCCCATCTCTCTAAATCATGATATCCATCACTAATTAAATATTTATTTTGGAAAACTAATCCACATAGATTCATAATGGCCATTAGAATTTTCTGGCCAGATTAAAGCAAATGGGCAGGGCTGGAAAAACATCAGTGTTGTTCACCAGTCAGAGAAAAAACTGACCAGTGAAGAGGCTGAAGTTCCTAATCCATCTCATGTTCAGTTCAACACAGATAACAACATATATTTTCACTCTTCTGCTGGATACTAGTCATAGACTAGTGGAAACTTCCAGCCCAGCAAAATGTGGGGCATTCTTATTAGCAGCTGTTAGATTTTATTCAATAAAGATTACTGAGGGCAAACACACACTATCCGTTCCTATACAGCCCTGCAGAATAAAAAAGATTATAAGACTCCTGCATTAACGTGTTAGTAATGTCTATATTTTACAAATGGTAATTTTGCAGCTATTATACTATGAAACTAAACAACCCCAGTCCCATCTCTAAGACCTTTATGGTTTGAGAGATATAGAAGGCTAAAGTTTCCACCTCCCTCCGTTTTTCCTGACGTCAGCTGTAAACTGACGCCAGGATATCCTGGTCCCGGGATAAGCAAGCAGCTCTTCAGCAAAGCTGAAATAGAGCAATGTAATATAGACATTACTAACACTTTAAAGCACAAACTGCATAATCTCAGCAATACCCACCTATCTATTGTAACAGAATCTAATTATAACTTGGCCCCAGTGGACTCCAACAATTATATCTTGGCCACAACTTCAATTTTGGCCTTCATATTGATAAATTAATATCCAAACTTTATCCCAAAATAAGCATTCTCTTTAGAAACAAATCATGTTTAAGTACCCTGGTGACAAAACGTATTGTACAACAGATGTTGCTGCCAATCATAGACTATGTGGATGTAGTATATGCTCCAGTGCCACAAATCCATATTGGTAAACATGACACTGTATAATTCATTATGCCGCTTTATCCTCCAATGTAATTACACAACCTATCACAGTGATATGCTTAAAGATGTAAGTTGGTTAACACTCAGATCTAGACGTTCCCTTCACCTTTCTTGCTTAGTACGCAACCACATCACTGGAAAACTACCAGACTACCTGAGCAGTATGCTCACTCCAGTTCTCCATATCAATTATAACCTCCACTCCACTGCTCACTGTGTATACCGCAATGTAGGAAAGAAGCCGGACGCTCTGCATTCTCTCCTTCAGAGCACCAAAAGCCTAGAATATTCTGTCTGAAATAATCAGATCTTCTCCTAGTCTAAAATCCTTAAAAGTAAATACTTCTCTATATCTAAAAACAGTATGTAACTGTATATAGTTTTTTATATATATATATGTATGTATATATAATGATTCTCTATTTGTGTAAATATGTAACCCTTACTGAAACTATCCAGGACATACTTGAAAACAAGAGCAATCTCAGTGTAAGTCTGGAACGCTTGGTTTTAGTGTGTATCAGTTAATGCTAATTCAAATGTCTCATACAAAGCTAGAATAAATATAATTAATTCATAAAGGAATAACCTTTTAAATAGGACATCTCTTCTAGAACAAAAATGAAGAAAAAAAAAAAAAAAAAGAAGTGCCTATCATCTTTTATGTATAAAGCTCCAACATATTCTGTGGCGCTGTACAATCTTAATAGGTGCAATTCTGGAGCAAACTAACAGTTGAACTATGAGGGGAGGTATGAAAATGCCTATTGTGTTGGAGACATTTCTAGCATTAAAAGGGTTAAAATCCCTTGAGTGCCAGAGGTGTAATGCAACACATTGCTTTGCAATATGTTGTGTACCCCTCCAACTAATGGGAGCTTGTGTGATGTTTATTTAATCCCTATGGTGCAGTTTGTTTGCACCAGAATTACACATGTTTGTGATGAATTAGGCCCAGTGTATAGCATGCATGCACAAAACAAAACAAATATGGGCAGGGGCCTTGTGTTTGAGAGCTTACACTCTAGAAACGTGGATATAGTTCAAATTATTTGAGTTTCACTTTTTAAGCCAGAGTGGCACACTGAGGACCTGCAGTTTATAAACAATGCACCTCCCACAACTGAGATGATGGGAAATGTAGTCCTCAACATGGGATGATGGGAATAGCAGTCCTCAACAGCTGGACAGTCTGAGCTTGTCCACTCCTGTTTCAAGCATTTGGAAGCTAGTGGCATCTGCAGCTGACTGCTGTAACACATTTCAACTGCAATGTAATCTAAGACATAATTTGCAAGTTCTTAAAGCTCTGGGAAAATGGTACATGTTTATTCTTTACTAAGGAACCATGAACTATCATTAGTCAAACAGATTAAACCAATTAGTGGATGAGCTTGAATTCACACAAATAAAAGGAAATTACTCTGTTTTCTAACAAAGCCAAATTGCTAGACCCCCTTTTCAACCAGAGGATTTTGTTGCAAACTCATAAATAAAGGGCTAAACCTTTCAGGGTGAGATGGTAGCAAAAAGCAGGGCACTGTGCAACTCTCACAACACTTAAAGGGTTAAGTTAAAGGTGACTGCCATTTAAGATCACCAATAACATGGACTCTAAGAAGCAATGTGTTGTACACCCTTGTGATACTCTGGTTAATTTACATACACTGTATAAAACTTGCAAATGATGGGGCATATTTTTTGGAACTCAATTTGAAAACAGGAACCATCTTATTTACTGGTAGGACTTCAAAACAGTTAAGGATAGGAAACTGTATACATGTATCAGAGAGTTTATATTATTTTTACAAAATAATTACAGGATAGATTGAATATCAGATACATCAAATGATAAAAAACATTATCAACAGTAATTATCAATTCAAAAAATAAATAAAATAAAGTCCACTTTCAAATAGCTTTACCTGTTGCATATGAGTAAAGGAATACAATAGTTATCCCTGGCACTCAGGTTAAAAGCTAGTGAAAAGGGTGCATATGTGCAAGTGTATATAAAATGCTCCATAAATGTATGAGCAGCAGTGGCTCCTAGTATCGTAAGATTTTTTCATCCTTAATTAAGAACTCACCCGAAGCAAACCAGATAGGTGTTGGGGGGGGGGAGGGCATGACGAGGATTAGTTAGGTAGGTGGGGGATGTGGAAGGAAGTCAGTCAGGGGGAGGGGCCCTAGCCATTAAAACAGGGCCTACCGTAATTTCCTCTTTGTTGTGGTGGGCCCACATCCTGTGTAGGATGATCCTTTTAGGTGGATGAGTGGATTGCTGTGTTGAGGGTGTTTGAGCTAACTGGGGGGTTCTGCGCAGTACTTGTCACAGCATCTGGCAGGGGGGTGCCTGACTTCTCTAAGGGAACTGGATCTCAAGGAAGTAGAGAGATGTGTTTTGGTTATGACAACCCATTCAGCTTGTAGGGTGAGGTGGCTGGTGGTATTGCTGCGCTATTGGGAATTTAAAGCTGTGTTAGGGATCCAAATCCCTTTTGGGTGTTGTTAATTTAGGAGATAGTATGACTGTCATGACGTTGTGGCTGTTAATGTATTATAAGGTGTTCAATTTATTGTTAATGTTTATTACTTCTTTTACATGTTAGTTTAATAAATATGCTGTGGTCTTTTTTATCCTTGTCACGCGTATGCATTGTTTATTTGGGCGTTACCTAAGGGGTTAACAATGCTATCATCATTCAGTTTATGGGCTGCGTATCTAAATGAACCTCATTCTAGGGCAGAGTTTCTCAGCTGTGGTCCTCATGTACCCATAACAGTGCAAGTGTTCAGGATCTCTCTGCCTGAGCCCATGTAAACTAGACAGATGGAACTAATTACAATTACTCAGGCAGAGAAATCCCAAAAACACGCGCTTGAGGACTGTAATTTCGAAACTCTGCTCTAGGGTGGGAGTAGAGTATGGTTGGACTTTCAGTTGTTAGGGACTATAATTCCCATCATCCAAGGGCTGGTTGGGTACAATGAGTATTGTAGTCCTCAACAGCTAGCGTTCCAAATGTTCACCATCTCTGCATTGGGGATCAGATTGTCCATTTAATACAACAGAAGAGCTTTATACATTCCTCCATAGCAGTACTGCCCATAGCAGGATATATGTATATATTTGAAGGGACACCAACTCCTAAAAATGAACTGAGGTTATATACACATAAGCACACAATACCTCATGGTGGCATCTGTAAAAAGTCTCTGTTTGTTATCTGAGGTTTAAAGTCGTATAGATCTTCTGAAGGAGCAGACATTCCAGCCTTTTCCAGTGCTACCACTGATTCAAGTTTTCGGCATTACTTGTCAATGGGGGTTATGCACTAAGGCATGATAAAGAGGTGATAAAGCAGAGATTACTCCAATTTCTATATTATTCTATGGAGCTTATGCACTAAGATGTCGCTAACTTTGGAGATCTTAATGCATAGGCGCTATATAATAAAATGGGAACTGTAGAAGTGATATCACTGGAGAAGTCATCTCCGTTTTATCACTTATTTATCACGCCTTAATACATAACCCCCAATGGGCTGAATGCCCTACTGGAAGTCAAATGGTTAAAGGGAGCAATCAATTATCACACCTCCCATGTCCCTCTTTAGGAGGGACAGTTCCTCTTTGAGACCCAAATCCCTCTGTCTCTCTTTCCAACCCGGTTGTCCCACTTTTTAGGAGAATAGACTGTGTGATGTATATAAGTGTATCACATTACTCTACAGCAATAAAACTCACATTAATATTTAGTTAATGTACAGTATATGTGTTTATATAATAGCTTGTGCAAATAAAATACTTTGATGTTGCTCTAAATCATTTAACATAAAACACTGTGAATAGGTCATGAAGTAGCCTAAAAATTCTCATTAATGTCCTGCCCACCAGTTGTACCCCCAGCAACACCATCTAAAGCAAAATTATATACATAGCTGTGAACTCTCTCGGTTTTGCCCCAGAGACTCCGGATTTAACACTGTATTACCGGGTCTCCAGGGCAGAGTCTAATTTGTTGGATGTGGGGAGTTTCTGTTGAAACTCTGCCCACTTGTGCTCCATCCCGTCCTGTTCCTCCCACTCCCAGTCCTATTTTCCCCACTTCCCCAGGCTATCCTTTTTTTTTGTGTGTGTTTTTTTTGTCCCTCCCCTCCCTCACGATTATGCTCCGCCCCTTTTATGACACAAATAGCGTCATTTCTATTCCCTCATCTGCACGACAGAGCTCCACTCCGGGGAGCCCAGATCTACAAGTTCCCAGGTATATATATTTTCTAATAATTCGTTAGGATGTTTGTCAGAAGCCGTCATGCGCAGTAGAGACTGCCCGAATGCACAGAATGCTGGGAGCGTTCTGTGCTTTCGGACAGTCTCTACAGTGCATGACTGGCCTCTTAACATCACCTGGACTTTGACCAGTGTGTGTATATATCTTTGGTCTTTTGAAATGATAGGAGGTATGAATTATTTTACTTGAATAGTGTTTCTCTTGTGGTTTATTACTTTCAGTTCTCTGATTTATTTTTATGATTAAAAATAAATAAATAAAAGTCTCTCATACAAGTAAACGGGGAACAATCTTCTAATATCGGTTCCTTTAATCTGTCTGATCCTATGAGAGCAGAGCTGGCTAGGTACTGCATTGTGCAGCTCCTGTTTTGCTTCTCACTGTCACATATATCTTATACTTTAAGTTTTAGGTGGTGTTGCTGCTGGGGGAGAGACTAGTGGGCAGGGCATTAACGAGAATTTTAGGGTAGTTTATGACCCCTTGAAAGCTTTTTATGCAAGTGAATAAAATAATTTGCACAAGGCCAAAGTATTGTATTTATACAGACAATTTTACAAATGCTTGTACTGCAGGTTAAATAAACATTAAAGGGTTAGTAGCGTCTTTGTAAAAGAAAATGAAATATTGTAGCTATTTAAAAAAATAAATGATTACATTCCCACCTCCCTCCCCTGTAAGCTGAGAGCAGGAAATCAGAGTCCCAGGACCAACAGGTGGCTCTTCAGCAGAGCCGAAATACCGAAATCTAAAAAGAGATACTTCACTGGAACAGTCTATAAAGTGTGCCTGGTTTGTGAGCACACTTTGTAGACTGTTCCAATGAAGTTTTTCTTTTTAGATTTTGGTATTTCAGCTCTGCTGAAGAGCCGCCTGCTAGTCCCAGGGCTAGGATCTCTTGCTGTCAGCTTACAGCTGACTCCAGGTTAAGGGGAGGGAGGGCGGGGAATTTAAAATGTTTTCTCTCAAACCATAAAGGTTTGAGAGATGGGACTGGGATCATTTAGTTTATTTTTTAATAGCTACAATATTTTGTTTTGTTTAATAAAGACATTACTAACCCTTTAATGCCTATTTAACATGCAGTACAAGCATTTAAAAATTTGTCTGTATACTTTGGTCTTGATCAAATTCTTTTATTCACTTGCATAAAAATCTTTCAACAGGTCATAAACTACCCACTAGTCTCTCCCCCAGCAGCAGATATATGTGACAGTGAGTTTTATTCTTGTGGAGCAAAGTGATGCACTTATATACACACCGCACATTCTGAATAGGGACAGATGAATTTGGAAACTTGGGAGCTATGCTGCCATTTTTGAGGTCAGAAAACTTGCCTCCTTGCGGTTGGGGTGTGTTTGTGTGTGTGGGGGGGGGGAGGGTAATGCAAATTAGACAGATTTGGAAGCCTGATGGCCATATTCACAAAGTTTATTCTGGGCTTTTGCTGCAAGATTCCCATCCCAACCAATACTCATAATTTATGATGTCATCAATATTGGCCATATTGTGGGGTCTGACATGATACACAACTACACGCAGAGATACAGAGCTAACTTTAACCCCGAGTTCTAACGAGTTGTCCAACGCATTGCTTTACAATGAGTTGGGCAACAGTCTGTCTCTCAAAGTGTTAAAAGAAAAGTGGAAGAATTCTTGTGAAAACCAACTGCGTCATAGGGAATACATCACAATTTAAATAGAGTCTTTTTAACCCCTTGAATTCTGGAGAGGTCTCCAATGCATTGTAATGCCTTGAGGACCCTAGCATTCCAGGAGGTAAAATGTACTATTTAACCGACTGAGTGCCAGAGGGGTACTCAACACGTTGCGTACCTCTCTGGCACTCAAAGGGTTAGGTCAAAGGTAATTTGGGGACTATTTGTTTTGCAGCTGGTTTGGGCCTCCACGTCTGTCTTTTTGTATATGGATCTTAGTGTTCACTTGCAGAGGCTATGGAAGTAACTTATCATTAGCATATATTTCCTACTGGTAACATTGCCTTTTTAACTAAGAGAAAGCAAACTCCTTTATGTTCTAATTCATACCAAGGGAATTTCTTGCCTTGCATCTTCATATTTTTTTAACACCTCAGCCAGGCATATAATCCAATTATAGTTAATTGGAGATTTCTACTCCCTGCCTACCACGTACTGTTCCAATTTTTTCTTTTATACTCTGAAAGCATGTACATTTTCATCACATTAGTAAATAAAACACTTTTATAAGGTCATTTTGGTATGCTGAAATGACTAGTGGCTGATTTACACACTTAGTAAACACTCCCCAATTAACCCCTTAAGGACTACATGACATACTATAACCGTCATGGTCCTTAAATACTTAAAGGGATAGTAATACTTTATTATTACTATCCCCCATATTGTAGATATTTCCAAAATAATTTAATAGCCCCCAGTTTCATCTCTCAAACCTTTATGGTTTGAGAGATAACCGAAGGCAAAGTCCCCCCCCCTCCCCCTTCCCTGAAGTCAGTGTTTTACTGACTGCAGGGATATCCGGTCTGACTTTCATCAGGTGGCTCTGCAGCAGAGCCGTGATCGCGTTAGTGAAAAATAATTATTTCAATGAAATGGTCTTCTACATGTGCTTGCAAACCAAGCACACGTAGAAGACCATTTCAGTGAAATCATTCTTTTTCACTAACGCGATCTCGGCTCAGCTGCAGAGCCGCAAGCCTGTCGTAAGACAGACTTCCCCTGCAGTCAGTACAATGCTGACTTCAGAGAAGGGGGAGGGAGAGGGGAATTTTGCCTTCGGTTATCTCTCAAACTGGGGGCTATTAAATTATTTTACAAATATGTACAATATGGGGATAGTAATAATAAATTATTACTATCCCTTTAAGCCCATAGCTTTACATAACAACTGCTTTTAACTCCTTGAGGGTTATGCATTAAGGTGTAATAAAGAGGTGATAATGTGGAGATGGTTCTCCACTGATTTCACTTCTCCAATTCCTATGTTATTCTATAGCACCTATGCACTAATTAGTGATAAAGATGTGATAACGTGGCGATAGCTTCTTCAGTGATATCACTTCTCCAATTCCTATGTTATTCTATAGCACCTATGCACTAATGAGTGATAAAGATGTGATAATGTGGCGATAGCTTCTTCAGTGATATCACTTCTCCAGTGCCTATGTTATTCTATGGAACCTATGCACTAAGGTGTAATAAACAGGTGATAAAACAGAGATGGCTTCTCCAGTGATATCACTTCTCCAGTGCCTATGTTATTCTATAGAACCTATGCACTAAGGTGTGATAAACAGGTGATAAAAAAAGGGAGCTGGCTTCTCCAGTGATATCACTTCTCCAGTGCCTATGTTATTCTATAGAACCTATGCACTAAGGTGTAATAAACAGGTGATAAAATGGAGATGGCTTCTCCAGTGATATCACTTCTCCAGTGCCTATGTTATTCTATAGAACCTATGCACTAAGGTGTGATAAACAGGTGATAAAATGGAGCTGGCTTCTCCAGTGATATCACTTCTCCAGTTCCTATGTTATTCTATAAATCATATGCACTAAGGCAGTGTTTCTCAACCAGGGTGTTGTGGCACTTTGGTGTGCCACGGATATCCACTTACGGTGCCCCATTGTATCTATAATTCTTTGACAAAAATGTGAATGTAGACTTCTACCTGTATATTTAAGGATATTACAATGCACGATATGTTTTAGTTATGAGGTCTAACAATAACTCTGTATTTATGTGTTTGTAACCTTCCTTACACCCTTGACAAAAGACATAACATAATAGGGGTGCCCCAAAAATGCCAGACTGCATGTTAGGTGTGCCTTGAGCAAAGAAAGCTTGAGAACCACTGCACTAAGGCATGATAAAGAGGTGATCACATGGAGATGACTTCTCCAGTGATATCACTTCTCCAGGCCCTATGTTATTTTATGAGCCTATGTACTAAGGCGTGATTAAGAGGTTCCTATGTTATTCATTAGAGCCTGTACACCATGATCTCCAAAGGTGGAGCCATCTCCATTTTATCACCTCTTTATGACACGTTAGTGTGTAACCCCCACTGGGTGTTTGAGATGTCACCAATGCATTTGGATCTCTTTAGAATCCAAGGGGTTAAAGTTTTGAACTAGCTTTTTTGTGAGCTGTGTTAATTAAAACTAATAATAATAAAAAAAGTAAACATGGGAGTCATTCAGGAGCAAAATAGCCCCACAGAAAACAAATAAAAATTCCCCTAAATGGAGATTTTAAAGCGTAGCTTTCACATATAAATAATTCACCCTTCAATCTTTAAACATATGGCAACTAGCTTGATAATATGTGTATTACATATCAAAAGTGGCAGATTCTAAAGAAATCTTTACTGTTCGGAGACTGACGGCCAGGTTAGTGCAGTCTGTGTGCCTGAACCGTCAGTCCCTTCCGGTTACCATGTGGCACACTGCAATGCTTTACAGGAGACTGGGACTGATGGCGCAGGCGAGCAGACAAGATGTCCGCGCTGATGCCTGGCTTCCGGTCCCTGGAGATTAAAGATTTCTTTAGAATCTGCCACACTCGATAGGTAATACACATATTATCAAGCTAGTCACCATATGTTTAATGATTGAAGGGCGACTTCTTAATATGTGAAAGTTCCACTTTAACCCTTTCAGTGCCAGAGGGGTAGGCAACACATTGGCCAGAGAGCGCTCCAGCTTATAAGGAGAAATCCTCCATCATCGGAGGAGGCTGAATCAAGGGAGGGGAGAAGAGGAAGAGTGACAGACTGCAGTATAGAGCTGTACCCGCAGTCTGTCCGGAAGGAAGGCACAGGATCATCTTTAAACATTTAATTTCGGCCAAACAATGAATTTAAATAAAGAATGACAATAGTATTCCAGGTAGTCGCTCTATAAACATCCATTAAATGTTTCTTTAATATCTAAATTAGTGCCATTTGTACCAAAAAGACAGACAGATATGTCCTATGTGTTCTATTTGTGTTTAGGCAGTGATATCTCTAGTGGTAGCACATTAAAGGTTCCATTAAAGGGACAGCAATGTCCCCAAAAAAGTGTCCAGTTTTGTAGAGGTTAAAATATTAATCAATATGCTCTAAACCCTATCTCTCAAACCGCTATGGTTTGAGAGATATAGGGAGTCAAAGTTCCGTCCTCCCTCCCTTTCTCCTGATGTCAGCGTCTAGCTGAAAGCAGGAGATTCCGGTCTAGGGACCAGCAGGCGGCTCTGCAGCAGAGCCAAAATTGTGTTATTGCTAAAGAATTAATTCACTGGAAAGGTCTAAAAGGTGTGCCTGGTTTGCAAGAACACTTAGTAGACCTTTCCAAAGAATAAATTCTTTAGCAATAATGCAATTTCACTCTGCTGCAGAACCTCCTCGAGCTGTACGACTCGATTCTCCTGCTGTCAGCTTTACAGCTGACATCAGGAGAAGAGGAAGGAGGGGGGAACTTTGAATCCCTATATCTCTCAAACCATAGCGGTTTGAGAGATAGGGTTGGAGCATATTGATTAATATTTTAACCTCTACAAAACTGGACATTTTTTGGGGGACATTACTGTTCCTTTAAGAACTGGAGCATATCAGAGTTAGAGGCAAGCAGGTACATACTGCATAAAATCTACATTATGGGAAACTTTAATGGTTATTATTTCAAAGTCAGTCCATCTTGAAAGTTCCCAGGTATGATCTTCAGGAACCAATACCAGGCACGTCCCCCATAATATCAGTTAATAATACTTTTATTGAAAAATTGAAGCTTTTATTAAAAAAACTGCTCTATGTGCTTCCATGTGTCAGAAAAATAGTAAAATGCAAATTGCTGATTATAAAAGCCTTAGGGCCATATGTTCAAAGGGATACTGACAAAAAAGTGTTGTATGATTGACAAAAATAAGCAATTGTATGCATGAACTACATATTTTCTATAGAATATATGACAAAAAACTAGTGTACAACACAACTTCAGAATTGCCAGGCAAAGGGGCGGGGCAAGGGCATGGTTAAAGTATTCACTAGCATGGTATAGGGGTAAAGAAATGTTGTTGTATACAATGACAAAAAAATATTGTATGTATTTTATATATATATATATATATATATATATCGTTATCAAATAAAAGAGCTGTTTGCATTTAGGCAGTCTTGCAAATAGCAGTAAAATAGTCTTCAGTTTGATCTAAAAGTTAAAAAAAATAAATAAAATAAAATAAAAATAGACAAAGAAAGTCAAAAATGTACATAAATTTACTACTTTTTCTATGTGTGTGTTCTCATTTATGAAACATAACTTAGTGTAATGTTAAATCTCTTTGAAAGCAGACACAAATCGCCCTTATTTAATTTTAGCACAGTAAATATGGGCCTATGTATCTAGGATTTCCCCGACTAAACACAGGGGAGTTAATCAGTGGCTTAGTCATATAACCCTTTGAGTGCTCGAGGGGTACTCAACACATTGCAAAGCAATGCATTGCATTCCCCTCTGGCACTCAAAGGGTTAATTAACTCAGCTGTGCACAAGCAGAGAAATCCTAAAGACATGGCCTATTATGGGTCCTAAAGGACAGGCTGGAGAACCAATGCCCTACAACATCCATTACTGAGGAGCTCCATGTTAACCCATTAATTTCAAGAGGGGGTGTTGAAAAGTGAGTTACACGCCCCTCCGATCCTTAACCCTTTGCGTGCCAGAGAGGTATCCAACGCATTGCATAACTGGATACTTTGTGACCAGAATTCGAAAACTTTAACCTTTTGAGTGCCAGAGGTGGCACTCAAATGGTTAGATTCATATACAAAACAAGTGTAAAAACATATACATTGCACTGTAAAACTCTCTGGCTCTCACAGGGTTAAAGAGTTGCAACTTTAAAAATGATATTTCTAGTATTTACACCCTTCCTGCATAAACAAATAACATATCAAGATAGTTAAATCTCCTGCTTTTCTACCTGTAACCATCATAAATGATGAAGCAGTTTTGGCTTTGGAAGAGCCCATATCTTGTACTTACTGTCTCCTCTCACCCTGTAGCTCCTGCTCCATATCCTAGTCTGTCCGTTCTCACAGCTGCCTGACCTCCCTGCCTTAGCCCGTTCTGCTTTCCCCCAGCCCATCTCAGTGAGTAATATAGAGGAACAGGAAACTCTGTACACACACAGCTGTTTTACCAGCAGACACAGAAATGCACACACAATCCCCAGAGCTTCCGGGGGCTTCCGCTCAGCCTGCCTCTCTCAAACACAATCAATCAGTAGTACAGTGGGACATAGGCACACCAAGACACAGAGCTGGTACTTTTTTCCAACAAGGTTCTTGTTCATAGTACTGCAAGACTAACAAGTTAACAAACCACTCTCACTGCTATAAGTAACAGCCTCTGACTGGTTCTCCTGCTGTGTTCAAAGCACAGGCAGTGTGTGAGGCTGTCATATAGGCAGGCCGGCCTAAGACATTGTGCTGCCTGGGTCCAAGGATGAAATGCTGTCCCCCCCCTCCCCACACCAAAACCACACCCACCAAAACACGCCACATCCCTAATTATATTAACCCCTCTCCTGCCCCTAAAACCACATAGAACTGTCATGTTTTTTGTTTACATCCCCCATTACCTTTTCACACCCCTTGTGCCTCTTTTTCCCCTCTTTTCACCCCTTGTGCCTCTTTTTTCACCCCTTGTGCCTTATTTCCCCTCTTTTCAGCCCTTGTGCCTCCATTTCCCCCGTGCCTCTTTTTTTCCCCTCTTTTCAGCCCTTGTACCTTTTTCCCCCTCTTTTCAGCCCTTGTGCCTCCATTTCCCCCCATGCCTCTTTTTTTCCCCTCTTTTCAGCCCTTGTACCTTTTCCCCCCTCTTTTCACCCCTTGTGCCTCCATTTCCCCGTGCCTCTTTTTTTCCCCTCTTTTCAGCCCTTGTACCTTTTTTCCCCTTTTCACTCCTTGTGCCTCTATTTTCCCCTTTTCACCCTTTATGCCTTTTTCCCCCTCTTTTCACCCCTTGTGCCTCTTTTTTTCCCCTCTTTTCACCCCTTGTGCCTCCATTTTCCCCTTTTCACCCTTTATGCCTTTTTTCCCCTCTTTTCACCCCTTGTGCCTCTTTCTCCCCCCCTTGCCTGTGTCTCTTCTCCTTCGCTGTCTCTCTTCTCCCTGAATCTCTCTTCTACACTCATCTGGCTCCCCCCCCTTGCCTGTTTTTCTTCTCCTTCGCTCTGTCTTCTTCTTCTGGCTCTTCCTCTTGCTTTTTACTCAGTCTCCCCACTGATGACAGCTGGCACGGTGCCACAGGCGGAGACGCCACATGGTGCATGCTGGGATTTTCTTCGTCAGTCTGGGGGTCAGTTTTAAAATTGCACTGGCCTCCAAACAGAGTAAGAAAACCCCGGCATGCTCTACACGGCGTCTCCGCGTGTGATGCAGTTCCAGCTGTCATCAGTGCGGGGCTGTGGGGAGACGCTGCGCACAAAATAGCATGCCTTGGGGTGGCAAATTGATGCCCCTGTCAGAGTGCCGCCTGGGTCCATGGACCCACAGGGACCCATGTAAGGGCCAGCCCTGCATATAGGTGAAATGAATTATGGTCTTGAATTCCATTGCTAACAGTTTGATTTAAAAAAAAAAAATTGAGCTACAATAAATTATGATTTAAAAATCTCCCAGCAGTGAGATTAGCTTTGTTTACTGAGAAGGACATGGTAGGATATAGGCAGGATATTATTTGTGCTGTTTTTCATTGGCTGGTTGAAGGAATTTCCCTGCACACTCCTCACTTCCTGTTGTATCACACAGCAAGGTTCATCCTCCTGACCTAGAAACACAGAGTGCAAATGAAAATTGTTCCCCCAGTCATCTGAAAACAGCAAATGCAATATAATAAGGCCTATCAATAGATCATACCTCCCACGTGTCCCTCTCTGAGACCTAAATCCCTCTGTCTCTCTTACCCACCCTGATGTCTCTCTGTTTAGGAGATCAGACTGTGTGGCATGTATATAAGTGTATCACATTACTCCACTGCAAAAAAACTCACATTAATGTTAGTTGTTTATAAATAAGTTTGTGTATATAAAATAACTTTGTTTTGCTCTAAATCATTTACTTAGTTACATAAAGAGGTGTCAATAGGTTATAAAATAAATAATAAAATCTCGGTAATGCCCTGCCCACCAACTACACCCCCTGAAACCAAAATGTCCCTCTTTGGCCATTTGAAATGTTGGGTGGTATGATAGATGAAAACTACTTATGAATGTTACAATATGATTTCATACAAGAGCAACTTGTATTTTAGTATTAGTTTTTTTCTTTAACCCTTTGAATTCCAGAAAGGTATCCAACACATTGCAATGCAATGCATTGGATACTCCTCTGGCACTCAAAGGATTAACCCCCTAAATGCTAGAGGAGTCTCCAACACACTGTGAAGCAAAAGGCTGGAGACATCTCTAGTATCCGTGGTGTTAAAATATAGCAGTTGAGTGTAGCAAAGTATAATAATTTATCTTTCCTACTTAGCAGTTCCTGCAAGAAGCTGCAATATGCCTGTGGGCAGTTACAGTGACTGGTGAAGGGTGCCGGCACATAGATAACATCAGCCATGTGACTGGCTGTCCTGCTCTTCTGTACTCTATGGGCTGCCAATTAAGATGGGATGGGAATTCCAACTGCATGGTTTCTCATGTGTCTGCTTGCACTGCTGCTCTGTAGACTACAGTCCATAATTCCACAGCTACCCTGTAACTATGGCCCACAGGGGAAAGGCAAACTATTTTAGGAGGCTTATAGCGGCTGCCTGCTTACAGAACAGTCACCTGTATATTCTTACGCTCTGACCTTTGGGAGTCCTCCAAAATGCTGAAGTAGCTTATATACATTGAAATGAAATACGTTGGAAAAGATTTCTCTGGAGCATAAGGATTAAACCTTTTTTAGTTTCAAAGACTTGCACTGGGTGCACACTGACACACAAAATGTTAAAAAGTAGTAAGCTTCATCTGAATTACCTTTAGATAATATTTTTGAAAACATAAAATATTTAGTTTGCCACACACTCATTTCCAAAAACATTTCAAAATATTTTAGCTGGGATTGAACCTGAACAGTCTATAAGAAGGCCTAAGGGATAGTGTAGCCTGACTGACTCCCTTAACAGCATAGTAATACTTTGTTTTAAAAATGTCTAATATTGTAGATATTAACAACAGAAGTAGAATAACCTACCTCCCATCTCTCAAACCTTCATTCTAAATAGTGCTATCTCGGCTCTGCTGAAGAGCCGACAGTCAAATGACCAGGATCCTCTTCTGTCCCATAGAGAACTGATGTCTCTGAAAGGGGGGAGAGGGGAGGACTTTAAATGCTACAATCTCTCAAACTATAAAGGTTTGAGAGATGTGAGGTAGGTTATTCTATTTCTGTTGGTAATATCTACAATATTAGGACAATTTTAAACAAAGTATTACTATCCCTTTAAGAAATTAACTTGGTCACCCTGCTGACCAGCCACATTTCTTAGAGTGCCATGATGCATTCCCTCCAAAGTTCATAGGAAATAAGACTGATAACCTATGAACTGGCAATAATTATGAGGCAAACCACCTGTACCGTAGGGGAGAAATAAAAATTGCCATTGATGTAAATGGAGTTTTTAACCTCTCCAGTGCAATGAATACCTCTCTAACATTCAAGATGTTAAAAAGCTTCCTTTAGATCAATGAGAATTTTGAGAACTAATTGTCGCCTGTTGTGCAGTTGGTTTGCTCCAGAAGTGATCCAGTGTGTCAGGATTATCTTGTGTTAGATTCTTGTTTGTATATATTTTCCCTTAAAGTTCTTAACTCTTTGGGTGAGAACTGCAAAGCAATGCATTATTCAACCCTCTGGCATTCAAAGATTGAAAAAAAAAAAAAGCACAAACCTGTTAACTCCCTTTAAGGACTGAATGTCTGCATAGCTCATTGCAAAAGCAATGCTTTGCAACAACTCTGAGCCATAAAGGGTTAAACTCTTACAGTCCCATAGGGGTGTGCTCAACTTAAATGGATAGTAATGTTTCATAATAAAAGCAGCTCTAATTAATCACCATAGTATTTGGACCTTGGAGAGTGTTATTTCAATTCTGTCAGAGTTGTAGTTCAAGAGTAATTGAATGACAAAGTATCCCCGTCCCGCCCCTTTTACTGATGTCACACTGTTCAGCCAGAGCAGAAGGGAGGTGCCCAGGTAGATTGCAGAAAGGGACAATCTTCAATTAAGATAAGGGAAAAACCTGGAAAACTTGTCAAGGGGGGCAGGGCTTTCATTGTTCTCATAGGAAGAAGATTGTCTCCTGCTGTTATCTGTCTGGTCTATGGACTGGATTCCACATCTGAGAAGAGATGGCTTGCACTAGGTAAAGAGGGCAGGAGGGGAAACTTTGCTTGTGAATATCTCTCAATCCATAAAGGTTTGAGACATAAGACTTATATCGTTCTTCATGTTTTTTTAATGCCTACAAAATAAAATAAAGATAAAACGAAGTATTACTATCCCTTTAAATCCAGTGCAAATGGAAATAATAAACTTAGTATTCTGTGTCCTCAATATCAGCTGCATAACAATACCTGCCTCAATCGATGTGTGATACATTAGTAACATTTTATACTTTACAGAGGAAAAAGATTAACCCTTTCAGTGTGTCTGGCACTGAAAGGGTTAATCTTTTCCCTCTGCAAAGTATAAAATGTTACTAATGTATCACACAGACAATAAAACAAGAGGCAGCAAAATGTTTGTATTTTAGTGTCCCCTCCCCATATTTGTTGTTTTAACCCTCACTTTACTTTCCTTAGCATGCCCTCAAAATATACAAAATTGCATTGTTCCGAGTGTTACAGTTAACGAACAAGCGGTGCTGCAGTGATGTGTCATCCCTCGATCTTTCTGTGACTTTGCAGGGTCCCTGCACTATAGCTTAGCAGGCGTTTAGTTTCTGCAGACAGGCACTTTTAAGTGCTATTTAGAATTGCAAGGTTTGTGAAACCAAACAGGCTATATATGTTTATCCCTATCTGGCTAAATTGGAAAATATCAGTGTTAGAAAGAGAGAACAGAAAACAATCCATCAGACTGGAGACAATGTATGATAAACCATTGCTAGGTTGGCATAATTTTAAACAACAAAAAGCCAGAGAGGCATCGTCTGTTACTTGACTCACAGCATTACATAACATTAGCGCTGCAGAATAATTTGCCACTATACAAATAAATAATAATAATAATAATAAAAACGTTCATGATATCAAGGAAGACAATGGGGGTTATGCACTAAGACGTGAAAAACAGATGATGAAGTGGAGATGTCTTATCCAGTGACACCGCTTCTCCAGTTCCCATGTTATTCTATGGAGCCAATGCACTAAGATTTCTCCAAATTTGAAGTGTATAGTGTATAGGCTCCATAGAATAACATAGGAACTGGAGAAGTGATATCAGTGGAGAAGTCATCTCCACTTTATCACACCTTAGTGCATAACCCACCTGAACTATCTAGCTCAGTTAAGGGGATGGGAACAGCTCCTGAATTAATCATATGATTGTCAGAAGTGTGCAGCTCATTGCAAAACAGTGCTTTGCACATTCTCTCTGGGACTTAAATGGTGACCTAAAAACCCTTGAGGAACAAACTGATGCAAAACTGTATTGTGCACTGCTCTGGTCCTCCAGCATTTAAAACTACATAGTGCAACTACAGGCAGAATTCTGAAGCTATACAACACTATGCTCAGTCAGCTGACACTTGATTTTCTGGCTCTCTCACTGCTACAGTCTGGTTGGTGCATGTACCTCCCATCAGGTAGATTTACATAGGCAATCACTCCTCAATATAAAATCACAAGAGACATGTAGGACAAGTCTTTTTATCAATGTTAAAACCAGTATAAACTTTATGCACAGCAGGTAAACACAGTCCAATATAATGGATGAAGAAAGTATCTCACCGCTTGTCACGACTGCAGTCTCCACTAAGTACCTCTTAGTCTGCCCGATAATGTGGAATGGGACAGCTCCGTCTCTCCCTTGTTAAAGTCATGACATTTTCCAAATGGTTTATTCCTGGCTAATAAACCTTAATTATTGGAAACAGATACAGCAGTGTGACAAATGGAGAACCAGCGTTGTTCATTCCTGTTCGCGTGGGCAACATTAGCAGAAAGTTTTTAAGGACTGAACAGCTAGCCCCCAATTGTGTGATTCTGGTAAGTCATACATTCGCAAAATTCCCCTGAAAGCAGCATGCTGCTGCAACTTGGGTGGATTCTGCAATGGCCAAATCTAAGATGCAGCATTTCTGATATATACATAGTAGTCTAAGGGTTTCCATGCAAATTGTTCACACAAGTGATATTGGAGGTTGGGATACCACCTGCAACCTCCAATAACTGGCAGTCACATATTCACTGACGCCTGTATGGGCTGGCTATCTATCAGCCTCTGCCCCACCCCTCATGCAAGTAGACAGCTGGAGGTACACAAATGATCGCAGGTAAGTAAATCCAGTAAGCTTGGGCTAAATTAAAATGGACTGCAGCAAAGTTGCCTTTGTCAACATAGACTTTGGGTCTCTGCCTTTTCTTTAACTGGAGGAACTGTGTCTTACAGTTCAGGTTTATATTTTCTAGTTGCATAATCTGGAAATCTGTTAGAGAAGATATTTGGTTCCCTAAACTGCAGGTTCCTGAATTGTAAGGCATTTCACAATAAAATGACCTTGGGTATCAAGTTTGTCCTACCTGCCATGAGCATGTTGTAATGTCTTCATGAAATTGTGAATTTTATTGACTGGAGGAGAACAGGTACAAAGTCTGATTCAAGGAACAAAAATCATACTGGTGGAGTGAGCCAAATGTACCGCATATTGAAACAATCTGACATAATGACCAGTATTTATTAAATGTCAGCTTGCCAGGGAGCTCAGCTTGTGGCTTTTTATGTGCTGAAATGACCATACCAACTTTTCACATTAACAAATGGAAAACACTTGGCAGACAGAATGTAAAAAATTACATTGATTTATTATAAAAGAACGTCCTCTGATGAAATGGTCATAAGACCACAAAATTTGTCAGGATTAGGATTATTGTTTTTAACCTTTTGATGTTTTTTACATTTGGTCCTTTTCGTACTACGGATATCATGGACATTATTGTACTCCTCTCTGTGTGGTCCCATTGTGGAGAGGACCGGCAGTACAATTACCTGCTTGCTTTCACACTGGCTTTTTTCACATACAGGCCTTTCGTACATTGGATTGTGAGTATCATTTCATGATCTTTTACGTTGATATTATCTATATTACAGTGGTGTGGGCTTTCCTCCTGTGCATGTTTCCTTTATGTCACATAACTCCTGCTCTGAACGCTTCCACAACCAGCAAAAGTGCTAAAAGAAGGTTTGGTATCTGGACATTCATACACTGTCACTGACAAAAAGAGTATGGCAGATGTTTACAACACTGTAGCAGAGAGACAACCTGATTCTATAAATAAAGCATTTACAGGACTATAAAATGTATTGGACTGTAAGATGAACCAAGCCTTTCAATGTCACCCACAGAAATAAACAGTAATTGATTAGTTTGAACTATAAGACGCAGGGAAACATTAGCACACAGTCTTACATTTAGGAAAATATTGCAACTTAGGGGACAACCTGTGGCTTTCCTGATGTTGGCCTATTATTCCTGTGATCCTTACACTGGTCAGCTGAAGATGATGGCAGTTGTAGTCCAACATAAGCTGGATGGTGAAATGTTGATAACTATTTCTCATCCTCATGCTTGTACAGCTTTGCAGCTATATCCAGGAGATTACAATGGGGGATCAAAAAGACTCGAGGGATTCAAAACGTCTCTCTACATCAGGGATGGGCGAGACTACAATTCCTATTGTTCGCTGGTGGGAAATGCTGGGAGCTGGCAGCAGATGGAGAGCCTCATGTTGCCCACGACTGCTCTTTTGGCCTGGAAGAGTTGGTGACTGACATTGATTGTGTTTGCAGATATTGGACATGAGCAGCATTCATTAGGTTAAGTGCTGCCTTATCTTTATATTCATGCGCTATACTTACCTTGGAAGAAATCCAGTGTGATGTACAAGCTCTATATAAATGAGCAGTTTGGAGTTCTCTGCACATTCATTTATACAAAAATAAGTATCTCATATACTATATAATATTATATACAGAGGTTTTACAAACACAGCAACTTCTTTAGCCCTTTGAGTGCCAGAGGGTTGTCCAACGCACTGCAACAACACGTAAAAGATTTCTCTGGCAGTCAAAGGGTTAATCCTTTGAGTGCCAGAAAGATTTCTAAAGCATGTGTTAACCATGAGTGCCAGAAAGGTATCCAAAGCATCGAATCGTCTCTCTGGCACTCGAAAGGTTAATGGAAGCAAAATATTTACTAAGATATTGCTAAGCTTTTGATGCATTTATATAAACAACCCCCAAACAAATGCAAAAGTATTGATTGTATGTATTTATTATTATCCATGCAATATTTACAGTGAATATAACTGACACTATAGAATGGATTTTAAAGCTAACATTTGTTTTTCTGACTTGGGACCACTTTTTTTTCCAGGGGAGATGTATAAAGCAAATAATCATGGTTTAATCCATTAAAAGCTTTTCTAAGGCCCACAGGAGTCCCAGTGTGGCCAACAAGAACCAATGTAATGGCCAACCCGGCTGGCACTCATGGGTTAAAGGGCAATTATAACGTTAACAGTGCACCATCAACAGATTTCCTCTCCTAACAGCCGTTTGTTCAAAAGAAAAAGTGGAGGCATTCTGGGGCAAACCATTCGCTCTATAGGGGAGAACTAAAAATCCCAACAAATTCTGATTGAGTTAAATGGGAATTTTAACTCCTTGATTGCTAGAGAGGTCTCCAAGGCACTGGTGAAATATTAGTGCATTGGCTCCATAGACTAACATAGGATATCACTGGAGAAGTTATCACATCTTAGTGCATCTCCCTCAGTTCTTTTTAGGACATCAGCTTCATTGTCTGTAAATCACTTGAGCACCAGAGCAGTGTACAATGCAATTATGCATCCGTTTAGTCTTAAAGGGTTTTAATGTCACCCTTTAATCCCAGGGGATGTGCAGAGCACTGCTTTGCAATGAGCTTCACACCCCTCCTTACACTCATGTGATTAATTCAAGTGCTATTCCCATTCCATTAACGGAGCTAGAACGATCAGTGGGTTATGCACGAAGGTGTGATCAAGAGGTGATAAAGTGGAAATAGTCTACAGTGATATTCTCCAGTTCCTATGGTATTATATAGAGCCTCTCTGCCATTTTGGAGATCTTAGTACATAGGTTCTATAGAACAACAAAGGAACTGGAGAAGTGATATCACTGGAGAAGTCATTGTCACTTTATCACGCCTTCGTGCATAACCTCTCAGTTCTTTTTAGAACATCAGCTTCATTCTCTTCAATCACTCTTGCTTTCTGACAGAACTGCTGAACCCCAACCAAACTCTACCCATCACAGTACTGACATATTCTGTGAGCCCATGCACTCTGCTTGTGTCAGTTTAAAACGTTCCATGGGTGGAGTCTGGAATCCCGGAGTCCTACCAGGTAGTCAGTCATAGCCACCTCCATTTACACGACATCCAGGACAGATTGAAGAGCTTCTCTCTTGAACAAAAATGCAAGGGCAAAATTCATTGTGACCGTTAAGATTTTCTGGCCATAGCAGAGTTAACCCTTTGAGTGCCAGAGGGGTGCACAATGCATTGCAAAGCAATGTGTTGTGTACCACCCTGACACTCAAAGGATTAAGCAGGGAGTTACTACTAGGAGGGTTATTGTACTTTTACGATATACACAACCAACCAGTCAGACTGCATGAAGATCAGACAACAAATCAAAGCACACTTTTCCCTTAATAATCTTTTGAGTGCCAGAGAGGTAGCCAACACATTGCATTCCAATTAACTGGATACCTCTCTGGCACTCAAAGGATTCTGCCTGACCTGCAAACTATTCTCAGTCAGAGATCTGAATGGACAGTTCATCTACACTGTACAGTTCACTAAAGTTTCAAGGATGGAGCATGCTTTTTTCACTTTCAACAAAGCTGATGTACTAAAAAAAAACTGGTTTCCGTTACTGAGCAAACCAACTGCAAAAAAAGGGGACCTCAGAATTTCAGATGTTCCCAGTACAAACAGTGCAGCCTAATGCATGTACTACAATAATTTTTCCAATGTCTTGGTTGTTTCTCTGCAACCAAACTGCTATTTGTATTTCTGCGGATAATTTTATGCTGATGTACTGATGCACCTACCTGAAACAATCAGAGTGCCAATCACATGCCAACGCCTGCAAATAGCGACTATCGTAAATACTTTGTCCACAACTGGCACACAAAGGCAACTCGCTCCCTAGGAAGAAAAGAAACATAGAAAGAGACTTTATCAAGCAGACTGGAGAAGTTTTGCGGGTACACAAAATAGATAAAGTTGTATACCCTCTATCTGGATGTGACTGAAATGACAGGGGTTAACTGGTGGCATACTACAGATACCTAATGACTTGGATAAATTGACCTTTCTCAGGAAAGTACTAGGAGAGGGTGGGCTGATCTTTTAGATTGTGTTCAGTTGCAGCACCATTCGATCCGCCCGTTAATTCACTTTCAGTCTCCTGTATTCCCATCTACAATCCTATTTCATACAGGGGACTGGTGCGAGGGGTGTAGCAAGGTCAGCTTGCATCAGTGTCAGCCATATATTATTGGCTAATGCATATGTTGGTCAGCCAGTCATTGGGGATTATGAAGAGTATTACAACTTCCAATGTCGCCCTTGTGAACAATCTATGAAGGAAGGTGGGCCTTAAGACTGGGGTGTAGATCAGATATAGTGCAATTTGGACATGTTTATGCTAAACGCAGGAAAACTGCAGTATACTACAATGGTTTGCAATATGGGATATGCAAGCTATGTGTAGTCACCCATGTGAATAGGCCCAAAGACAACAATTCTTAACCCTTTCAGTGCCACACGTGTTCCGTACCCCTCTGGCACTGAAATGGTTACATTTTCCGGTCACTGTTGAAGCATTAACCATGCTTTGTTTATGTTGTTTGTGTGCCTACAGCCTTAAGGGTCAGAGTCATATCTAGTTTTAAAAATTGTGCAGTAGTAGTAGTACATCATTATACATGACAATGATAATTATGAATTTGAGTGCCAGAAGGGTGTGAAATGAATTGTTCCACAATCTGTTGGACCCCCCTCTGCCACTCAATGGTTTAAACAACAATACAAAACAAAGAGAAGATAGACAGGCAGATAAACATTGTGTAGAGGATAAGCGTGGCATTGGTCCACTATTGGATGTGCTTCTAAAGCACATAACATTCATTGTCATGCCATCCTCATCATGAGCTATGAGGAGCACAGCACTAAAAGAATTAGGGCCTCACTCAATTACAGATGATCCAGAGATGAAGGAAACCTCCCTAAAGTGCAATGTAGACAGTATTTGGTGAATTAAATTTATTAACTTACAAAGTGGCGTTTACAAAATGGAAGTGCAGCACTGAGGTACTTTCATTAATTGATTGTCTGCTCCTTTGCTTAAGTACAGATGCATTAGTACAATTTTGCTCTCAATGTGTGAACAAACCAATAAAAGGGAAAGTATAGGGTCAATAAAAGACAAAGCAGTAGGAATGCCCTCAAAGCTATTGGAATAGGACTCCCATAGCATATCTCTCACCTGGCTTGCTGTACAGATCACTTATCTTCACCCTCCTACTATCCTCTCCCGCCTTGCCTTTCATCTCTCCTGCTATCCTCTCCCATCCTCCCTTTCACTGAGCCTACTGTACTTTCCTGCCTTCCCTTTCAACGCTCCTGCTGTTCTCTCCCCTCCTCCCTTTTGCCACTCCTGCTGTCCTCTCCCATCCTCCTTTCACCGCTCCTTCTGTTGTCTCCTGTCCTCCAGCTCTTGGGCTCTCATCTCCCAGTCAACCTCAAGAACAAGTCTCACACAAGCAATACCATGCTTCTATTGCTAGTAGAAAATAAAACCAAAATATGACATAAAAATTATACCTTGAATGCTAGAGATATTTCCAACAAATTGCTTCTTAATACATTTTAGAAATCGATCGCATCTAAGGGGTTAAACTTTAAAGGATCAGCAACGTTTTAGCAAGAAAAAAGTAGATTGTATTATTAACCCCTTAAGGACCGGTCGTGCACATGTGGCCGGCACTTTAAGGGATAGTAATGTTTCAAAATAAAAGCAGCCCCAATTAATCATCATAGTATTTGGACTTTAAAGAGTGTTATTTCAATTCTGTCAGAGTTGTAGTTCAAGAGTAATTCAATTACAAAGTATCCCCTCTCCTGCCCCTTTTACTGATGTAAAACTGCTCAGCCAGATCAGAAGGGAGGTGCCCAGGTACATTGCAGAGAGGGACAATCTTCAATTAAGAGAAGGAAAAAAACTGAAAAACTTGTCAAGGGGGGCAGGGTTTTCATTGTTCTCATAGGATGAAGATTGTCCCCTGCTGTTATCTGTCTGGTCTATGGACTGGATTCCACAACTGAGAAGAGATGGCTTACACTAGGTAAAAGGGTCGGGAGGGGAAACTTTGCTTGTGAATATCTCTCAAACCATAAAGGTTTGAGAGATAAGACTTATATCGTTCTTCATGTTTTTTTAATGCCTACAAAATAAAATAAAGATAAAGCAAAGTATTACTGTCCCTTTAAGGACCACATATCTTTATTTTTTTTTTTTTTTGGTGATTCGGTTCGGCGTGCATGACAGTCCTGGCACATCATGGGTCCTTATGGCTCGCTAACCCATGATGTGCTAGGACCATCATGGGTCCTTAAGGGGTTAAGCAGGGAAAGCTGCCTAGAAATGTTTCATTCATTAAAAATATATTTCAGTTCCAACTGTCGCAAAGTGATAAACGCTATTACTATAGAATATTTTTTTTAAGAACTGTGGCCTGAGACTCATCTGTCCCATAGAATTCAATAGAAACATTGACTGAACACTTTTTATTTTTTTATTTATTTAGAAAATGTTTTACCAGGAAGAATACATTGAGATTTCTCTCGTTTTCAAGTATGTCCTGGATAGTTTTCAGTAAAGGGTTACATATTTACACTAATTGTGAGATATTATATACAAACATACATAAATATACATACTTATTAAATAATGGGATTATTTACAGTTACACACTGTTTTTAGATATAAAGAAACATTCGCTTTTAAGGATTTTAGACTTGATGGCACACTCACCAATAGTTATAAAATAAAAACAGTTAACCCTCTGAGTGCTTAGCAATGCACTGCATAGCCCCCTCTGGACTCAAAGGGTTAAGCTACAATACATTTGAAATGATTGATTTATGTGTTTTTCCCATAGTAAAATACTGTTCCTTTAAGGTAAAACACGTTTTTTACTTCTACTAGGTTTATTTTGTGGTGGAAGAGCATCTGCTTTTCGTTAAAGAGTTCCAAAGTGAAACATATGGGCCTCACATTTGTGTTGTACAAGCATCCTGACATTCCACTGGTTCTTTGTACTAGGTGATATGCCAAGTGACAAATAAATTACACAGGAGGGGATTGAAAGTGTTACAATTTTATATTAAAGCACATATATTAAAATGCCAATGCATATTTACAATCCAATTAATATGAATACATACTTGCTCTTGTTTACCACTTAAAAATATTCCCCTTAAAGGGATAGTAACACTTCGTTTTAACTTTATTTTATTTTGTAGGCATTAAAAAAACATGAAGAATGATATAAGTCTTATCTCTCAAACCTTTATGGTTTATGAGATATTCACAAGCAAAGTTTCCCTGCCCGCCCCTTTTACCTAGTGTAAGCCATCTCTTCTCAGATGTGAGTCTGGTTGTATGACAGGACAGATAACAGAAGGGGACAATTTTCTTTGTTTGAAAACAATGAAAGCCCTTCCCCCCTTGACAAGTTTTTCAGCTTTTTCCCTTATCTTAATTGAAGATTGTCCCTCTCTGCAGTCTACCTGGGCACCTCCCTTCTGATCTGGTTGAACAGGGGGGGATACTTTGCTTGTGAATATCTCTTAAACCATAAAGGTTTGAGAGATAAGACATATCATTCTTCATGTTTTTTTAATGCCTACAAAATAAAATAAAGTTAAAACGAAGTATTACTATCTCTTTAACAGCTGGTTAATATTTAACAGCTATTCTTAATACCCCTGTCTTTTGTGCAAATACTTTGTGCAACCAGACACATTTCCTTCCAATTTGTCACACCCCCCTCTTCTCCTTAAGGGGTTAAAAAAACCATGTCCATCTGTGCTTGGCTAATGATAGCATCGTAAACTATAAAAATGGGAGCATAACGGATTGTAAGTTCCCACATACAGGGCCCTCTCTCCACTTGTGCAATTTGAACATATAGGTTACATTCTTTTGTTTGTATATCCCACCCCTTTTGTATAGCACCAAGGAATATGGTAAAAATAATAATAAAAAAAAGCACAACAGAGCAGCGCAGAGGATCTCTCTAACATCAGGATATAACTCTTTAAGAACAGCACTCACATTCTTCAGAGACTACACCCAGCCTCTTAGGATAAAGGCCTGAACTGGCATACACCCCTGTAAAGTGTTCTTTACTCCAACTGGATGGTTTTATATGTAGGAAAGCCAGCCAAGTGCAGGGTCAATACACACCCAACACTAATCACTGACCCAACTTAGTTTGTTATACAATTCTTTCAAAGTAAGAGAGAATGGCTATAGAGCCAATGACTCCTATAGGTAGTGGGTACTCTTAAAAAAATGATTATAGATAATAGCAATAAGCAAATTTATTAAAAATATATATATGAAATATAGATAAATATGAAGTGTCATAAACAGCTTAAAGGGATAGTAATCCCTGGATTTAAGAAGGTTTAATATGAATGAATATTATAAGAGTTATAAGCTTTTAACCCCCCCCCCTCACCGCTTTACAGACGTCAGCTCTCTAGCTGACAGATCGAGATTCTGGTCATACATCCGGACGGCTCTTCAGCAGAGCCGAAATAGCTCTGTCTACAAAGAAATACTTCATTAGACCGGTCTACAAAAGCACACTTTGTAGATCATTCTAAAGAAGAATGTCTTTGTAAATAATGCTATTTCGGCTCTGCTGAAGAGCTGTCCAGTCGCATGAGCAGAATTTCGCTCTGTCAGCTAGAGAGCTGACGTCTGTAAATGGGGTGGGGGGGTACTTTAAAAGTTATAACTCTTATAATATGCAACTTTAAGCAACGGGATTTACTTAATTTCATTTATTTTTTTCATATGAAAAATATTAAACCTTCTTAAATCCAGTTATTACTATCCCTTTAATGTGTTTCGTGAAGAAGTGACTTGGGGCCACAAAACACTTGCTGATATCTATTTTTTTTTTTTTAAGAATACCCACTACCTATAGGAGTCACTGGCTGTATACAGCCCTTCGCTCTTACCTCGAAAGAATTGTATAACAGACTAAGTTGGGTCAGTGATAAGTGTTGGGTGTGTATTTAACCTGCACTTGGCTGGCTTTCCTACATATAAATTCATTGGTTGTGTGAATAGGGGCAGAAATCTATCCAGCTGGAGTTAAAGAACACTTTACAGGTGTGTGAGCCAGTGCAGGCCTTTATGCTGAGAGGCTGTATGTAGCCTCTGATGAATGTAAGTACCTTTCTTAACCCTCTGAGTGCCAGAGGGGTACGCTATGCATTGCAATACAATGCACTGCATACCCCTCTGGCAATCAAAGGGTTAAAGAGTTATATCCTGGTGTTGGTGAAGGAGTACGCCATTCTCTAGATACTACATTACAGAGATCCTATGCGCTGCTCTGTTGTTTTTTTGCACCTTAGATGGGAGTTGCAGTCTATCAGGAGCTGGAGGGCCACACAATGCCCACCACAGTTTTAAACACTGACAGCAATATTGATTAAGTGAATAGATGAAATTTTGTAAAATTGTATTTGTATATATTAGAAAAAGAAGCACGTCTGAAGGGATAGGTTTACTGTATACAAATGTATTCAAGATCAATAAAAAGAACTCTCAGGAGAATGTTTGAACCTAACAGTTGTATAAATGACACAAGGTCATCCATTGATATTAGTGGAAATAGAGTACAGTATTCAGATAAGATATTTACAGTAAGAGCAACAAAGATGAGGAATTCAATACAGAGGAACTGTTGTTAACAATTACATTAGATATCTTCAATGGAGCTTTAATGCTAAAATAAAACTCATCCTATATAATAATTCGCTAAATTGTGTGTAACACTGAAGGAGCGTCCAGCTCTGTATCAGCCGTGGCGCGGGCAGTCTCTGCTGCACGTGACTGCTCCGAGACCGTGTGGCAGTGGCACTGTGGCCCGTGTAACAGGCTGTTCAACTAGTTGTTCTAATAAAACATTAGTTGTGACATTTACCAATATACAGATAAAATATTTTCATAGAATATAGGATATATTAATTGTCTGTTCTGTTTCTCAGCAGGCTGGGAAATAATTTTCTATTTGGCCTCCTCACTTCCTGGTCTGTCTTACTGAGTAGAGTTCAAAGAACTGACCAGGAAGTCTGAAGTTCCAGAACAATTGCTTCCCCCAAAGTGCTGAAGAAAATGATACCCTAATCCTTGGGATGTTAGAGACATCTCTAACAAGCTACTTCTTAATACAATGGGTACACCTCTTTCAGCCAAGAGTTTTAAGTTCTATTAAGATATGGAAACTGATAAATACTCCTATATAATAAAAGGCAAGAAAGTTTGTCACGATGCAGTCATGCGCAGTAGAGACTGCCTGTGTTCAGCCAGTCTCTATTGCGCATGACTGCATCTCAGTGAGTGAGGTGGTGCAATCGCAGTGAGGTAACGGCAGTACACAGAGCAGGTCCGGGTAATGTTAACTCTTTGAGTGCCAAAGGGGGTACGCAATGGGTTCCGTACCCCTCTGGCACTCAAAGAATTAAGAGGCCAGTCCTGCTCTGCGTATTGCTGTTACCTCACTGCTTCACGGCCTGTGCACACGAGCTTTTACACTAGTATATATATATTAGGTAATGTATGGTAACGTAACCATACAAATAAGGTCACTCAACAGGATTTGAAAATAAGTTATTAAATTTAATAAATATCAACATTTTGGCCCCTCTATAAGGGCCTTCCTTATTTTCAAAGTCCTATTGAGTGCCCTTTTTTGTATGGTTACATGTTACCATACATTACCTAATATATATTCTTGTTTTAGGAGCATCTAGCAATTTTCTCTTTTCATGATTTTGAAGTTCCCATTCTCACCCCTGACTAGATAGATAGATAGATAGATAGATAGATAGATAGATAGATAGATAGATAACAATATAGATATATCTTTTTTAAACTTGTGTATCTTTAAGAAAGAGTCAAGTATCTTTTTAGAAAAGATAAAACATTTCATACAGAGAAAATTTTATATACAGCAAAAAACTAATGTACTTTCTGCCTTATTTACAATTTAATGATTTATCAATAACAATAATAATAATTTACTCCACAAGTCCATTGCCTGATCTTTACTGACCTATCCCATAGGATAAAACATGTGCATATGCAATCTGCGTATGCAAATTCTTTGTGTCAATGGCAGTAAACTTTTCTAGCATTCAAAGGGTTAAAATCCCCATTCAAATCAATGTGCATTTTTAGTTCTCCCCTAAAATTTAAATAATTTGCGCAATGAACGCCTCCACTTATCTTCTGAACACACGGCCCTATACAGTGACAATGAAGCAGACAGAACAATTGATACTGATTACTGCTCATGAATTTATCAGAAAACAGACCAGCAAGCAATATTGATGTCCCATATTTGGTTTGAAAGAATAATTTAAAAAGATGGTTATTTATTAAAACAAAGTGCATTAGTCCAGGATACAAATGCACAAAGATGATGGCAAGTAAGGTTATTTTCCCATATGTATAGGTTGTCAAATGTGTCTCATATATAGACCGGGATTCATCAAGATGAGGGAAAAAGCAGTGGATCAAATACGCTGCTCTTCGCCCTGATCACTGATGGACACTTTAGGGTATTCATAAATGATCTGGATTGTTTCCCTGCTTTGCGTATGTGAAGCAGGGAAAATTTATTAAATTGGCCAGTCAGGTGAAAAACCCACACATACGCATAAGTGAAACTGTGTATGCATGTGTTTGCCCCATACACTGGAATGGGATCCATCAGCTTTAAGCTAGCAAATCAAATTTGTGGATCTATCTGGCCATCACTTACTGAAGAATAAGCAATGGTAACATGCAATTCGTAAGTTGCTGAATGGGCGAATGGTTAATGCGCAAAGAAATCCTCAGATGTTCTTGCACATTAAGCCATAGCTGTTGTCAAATATGTCCTGTAGAAATGGTTGTAAGGAACCAAGAACAGTTGACTTAACCCTCTGGCATTCAAAGGGTTAATAGCACTTTGCTTTTATATATTTGAATAAAAATCTATTTTTAAACAATAAACTTTTTTAAATGGGTTTTTATACATCTAGGATACTGATCTTGTCAGCCAATCACTGGATTCTATGAAAAAAATTAGCTGTTACAGGTACTAAGTGTTCCACCTGCTCTGTTGTCACTATGTTCATATAGGTGGTTAGTGACCACTGTAAAATGTAACATTCAAAATGTTTCTTCTTGATTAATTGTGAAATCACCTTTTATGGAGCTGATAAGCTCCTCCCACTCGTTGCTTTTTCATGTTTGTGTTTTGGAATTCGGGGAAAGTGCCGATGCCGACTGAACACAACAGTAAGAGTCAAGTGTGAGGTGTGAGGAGAAATACCCCTCATGTACACTAAGACCACGGGGTGGAGCAACCTGTGGTCTGCTCACCAGCTCACGAGTATAAATTATCATACCTTGTGCTGACAAACAGAAACATGAAGCAAATGTGCTGTTTTTATGTTGTTTTCTCCCAGCATGCAGTATAAGAAAATAACAGCCTTTTGGTCACCAGGAAGTACTGTTGTTTACAGTTTTATTTAAAATAAATAAATAAACTTTGAATAGTATTAAGTTTTGAATGAAAGTGTCCAAGCAGTAGTAGAACCTCAGAAGGAAAGCACTTTATCATATAGTATCACCTGATATTGTATTGTAATGCCTGTATATTGGAACACATTATTTTCATCCTATTATAACAGGTAACAACAACTTCTAAACTAATCACCAGTGTTAACCACGTCTCTAGTGATAATATCACTTATGTTATTCACGACATATGCAGCTCCCCCAGTAGCCTTTTTTGTCAACCTCGCTCACTACCTTCATGTGTATAAAACATTGTGAGACAACAATTATAATGACTACTTTATTGAGTGGAAAGCAGCGGGCAGCATTTGTACTGCAAAGCAGCTCTTTGTGTACAACAGATCAATATATCGCAATCAATGCAGACTACTAATGCTTCAGCTATCAGTGATTTGCATAATAAAACCATTAGAAAGCCTAGGAATCAATCAGATCATCAATATTTTTCAAGTTCCTCTCTTCATTCCAGAAGACTTTGACATTGCCTAACACAGTAGCCCTAACATATTTCTTGAAAATGTTCCACACGTTTTCAACAAGGATGCACCCAGGACAACCAAAAAAAAACCTGCTCAGTGTAACTCTATCCATTAGGACCAAATAAAGCATTCTGAACAGGAAATGCCAAGCTCTCACTAACCTCCATAAAGACATCAGGAAACCGTCTGCTGTCTACCCAAGGAATTAGATGAGAGTCTTCCTTGTAAGGCATTGGGGCTCTTATGAACACAATATTGATCCAGACTTCCCATCAGGAAGTTATCAATTGATTGGCTTGTGGCTAACTGGCCACCTGGACTACAAAAAGGTTCATTTTGCACATATGGAATTTTCTGTTCTGACTTGAATGTTAAACCCCTTGAAGACTAGTATATTTTTATATATATAAATTTACTATATTTAGGAACTTGAAAAAAATATTATACAATGAAATGTGTTATCAATACAAATTAGATAAATATGCTTCAATAACTACTGACTCACATACACCATCATTATTACTTTAATGTAAGAAAGCCACAAAAGCCAACCCTACAGTAACTTTACGCCAATTTCCTCTTCACATTATTACTATATATCCAAATGCCCATACCCTCTCACATGTGCCATCCCTTGGAGCAAGAGGAGTAAGGACAACAACTTTCAATGTAAATAGCTTAGTAAATTCTGACAGCATGTCCTGCTCACTGCCTCAAAGTGATCTCCTAGATGGCAATGAGTTAAACTTTGAAGTGGATGTGTCACCTATGTACAACATAACATAAATAGTTAGGCTATGTATCAAATAACTACTAAAACGTTTTTTTTTTTTTTTTTTTTTTTTTTAATAACGTTCTATTTTGTTTAAATTTAATTTAGAAAGTCTGGGCTGCAGGTACTTCCACATAGACTGCTGTTACCTGCTCTGTAACCACAGTCCATCTCTCTGCCTCTGTTCTCCTCTAATGATGGAGGCTTCTGTCTATAAGCTGGAGTGGTCTCATTGGCAGAGATCGATATCTAGCCAATGAGACCGCTACAGCTTCCAGACAGAAGCTTCCATCATCGGAGTAGGGAGGAGAGCAGATGCAAAGCAGGCTATGCAGAAGGAGCTACAGCCCAGACTTTCTAAGTTAAATTTACACTAAATAAAACTTAAAAAAAAAAAATATACAGTTTTAGTAGTATTCGATATGTAACCTAACTATTTATGCTATGTTATACATAGGTGACACATCCACTTTAAACAAAAATTTAGGAAGCCAGTTGGATGCCAGGAGACTTTAGATAGTTAAGCCTGCCAGCTTGAGGCTCCAGTACACAAATGGAGAGCACTAGCCATCTTTTGAGTGCCAACACGTTGGATATCTCTCTGGCACTCAAATGGTTAAAGCGTGTAATTATAGCATTAAAATCCAGCTTAAAGTCCTATACTGGTATGTGACTATGGAACTTAAGGGCTAACAAATAAAAGACTGATTTTCCAGGTGTTTTATTTTTCATGTTAGCCTACTAAAATAATTTTGATAAATGCCTTATCCAATTAGCCCCAGATACCATTCACTAGATGCAAATCATTTTTTCCTGAGGCTGCTTCTGTCAACCAACTGTGACTAAAATATGCTTCTGATCACACGTAGATCACTGTGGCTGCTCTCACCTGTGCTATGTGATGGCTGTAAAATCCCCTGGATATTTTATAGATGGCAGTTATTGATGATGTTCTCTCCTAATACAATGTAACATCAGTTGTATGTTCCCTAAGGTGTGAACAGATTTGACACTCAGCCCTGCAAAGAGTTAAAGAGGAGTGTATCTGCAGAGCAGCATTGGAAGAACAGATATATTATGCAGCCCTGACCGGTTTTAATAAACCTCTTAACTCCTTAACGACCCATGATGTACATGTATGTCACGGGGTGTAAGTCCCTAAAGGACGAATATGTACGTCATGGAATTCAGGGCTGCCTGAGCGGGTGCAAGCAGTTCGGGGAGCCCTGAAGCAGACCGCACAAAAAAAAAAATGGTTCGTGGTCCTTAAGTGGCGGCCGCGTGCGTGGCGGGTTCTTAAGAGGTTAAGGGCTTGATCCAAATGTTGGAGATGGCTGTTTTTTCTTCCAACTGCATTTTATCCAGCACAGTAAGCTATTCAAATGTCTTTGCTGTGAAAAAATACTGTAAAAAAAAAAAAAAAAGCAGTTGGGTGATAAAGTTAAGAGGTGTTTTCATCCATTGAAAATTATGAAAACACCATAAATATCAATTCAAATGTCTGCGTTAGCCATGAAAAGCCGATTAGGGACTCAGGTTATCGCAGGAAAGTTAAGACACAGTTTTTTTTTTTACTTGAGTCCCTTATCGACTGTTTAAACAGCTGATGCAGAAACTTGAATGCAAAAAAAAAACTAAGCTTGTAGAATCTTTATACTAAAATATAATGATAGTCCGTAAGCGCTATATTGTTGCCTATGTTGCATTTTGATACACTGATCTGTAGTGCTGTCCATATATTTTTCCTATTATATATATATATATATATATATATATATATAATATATATACACACACACATATACTAGCAATGTGGGACAGCGTTGCCTGTCATTTTATGACCGTTGAGAGTATGTGTCTGAAATGTAGACACACTCACATTTGCAATACATAGGCAAACACACAGACACAGTGAGCAGCAGAAACATGCATTCCTGCAGTCAGTACAACGCGGACTTCAGGGAAGGGGGAGGGAGTGGGTAAATTTGCTTACGGTTATCACTCAGACCATAGGGGTTTGAGAGATGAACCTGGGGGAAATTGAATTCTTTTTTAAATAGCTATACTATGGGGATTAGTAATATTCAAATATTACTATCCCTTTAAAATGACTTTTCACACTGCAAGATAAAATTAAAATGTGACCTATTAAAGTGAACCCGTCACCCTAAGACTGGTTCGTTTTAAAGAGAATTCAAATCAGCCTATACTAGATACACACCATTTTCCATATAGTAAATATTTTCTGAGAAATTAACATTTATGTTTTGATGGACCACTAATGCACTTTATGCTAATTAGTCATGTTTGTGGCTACTTTATCACACTACAAATATGTACAGACTCTGATATTCTTTTATAGTATAGTGTGTGGTAACACAGGCCCAGAAAAGATATAATTAACATTTAAAAATGTTAAATACACCTGTTCCTTTAAAGAAACACAAACAGCTCCTAATAATAACAACCCCCATCTACCTTAAAGGTACAGTAATGTCCCATAAAAAATGTTTAGAGTTTTGTAGAGATTAAAAAAATAAGCTAAATGCTACAAATCTTATCTCTCAAACCGCTATGGTTTGAGAGATATCCTCCACTAAAGTTCCTCTTCTGATGTCAGCTGTAAGGCTGCCAGAAGGAGATCCGTGTCGGCCAACACGAGGAGGCTCTTCAGCAGAGCTGCAATAGCGCAATTTAAAAAGAATTACTTTTCTGGAACGGTCTAAAAAGTGTGCTTACAAACCAGGCACACTTTGTAGACCATTGCAAAGAAGTATTTCTTTGTAAATTGAGCTATTGCGGGTCTGCTGAAGAGCTGCTTGTTGGCCCCCGGACCAGGAACTCCTGCTGTCAGCTTACAGCTGACGTCAGGAGAAGAGGAGGGAGAGGGGAACTTTAACGGAGGATATCTCTCAAACCATAGCGATTTGAGAGATAGGATTTGTGGCATTTAACTTATTTTTTAATCTCTACAAAACTCTATATTTTTTTTATGGGACATTACTGTCCCTTTAATCTGGACAGAAAATTGATCCCTCTGGCTTCCAGAGGGGTACACAATGTGCACACCTTTCTGACACTCAAAGGGTTAATGGCCACTATAAATCAGTTGTGTGTGGACTGTTTTTCTAAAATGATTCTTTAATTAATACTGAATATGAAATCCACAGAGGTGGACATGATTACCTTTAGAGGACTCTAGGACCCCAAACTGCTCTTACTGACGTCTTCTAAGGAAACATTAATTGTGAAAGAGTCTGGGGTCCTGTAGTCCAACAAAGCAAAATGCATACTTGCCTCAGTAATCATGATAGCCAGCATTAATTAAACATTCATTTGGGAGAAGCAACACAATTGATTTATAGTGGCCAGTAAGATTTTCTGCTGAGATTAAGGTAAATTGGGGAAATATATTAAGTGTAATGTTCCTTTAAATGTTCCACAGTAACGAGAACAATTGGGCTGTACAAAAGTTATATGATTTGTTTTTCGTTTGCTTATTAATTATGCTCTCTATTTTCTGCTTGCCTGGACATAAGGTAACTATTTTCGATAATCTAGTAGCTTATAACTACTGTACTTCCTGCTGATCAAAGAAAGTGGAATACTTTCATGCAGTTTATAACTACTTCCTGCGGACCATGTTTTACAGCTGAGCTTCCCCAACACAGCCCTCATTATCAATGTATGTTCACATGGAAGACCAGCGGTCGTGTGTGTTTTACATCACCCAGGGGTGTGGAAATTTAAAAAAAAACTACTTGTCCAAGGGACTAAAATGGGAGCCCAATCTACTTGTCCCTCATGACAATCTACTTGTCCTGATACACAATTATTTCAGTACAGCCACCAAAACACGTTCACCTCCACACCCTGCCCACCCTGTGTCCACCTCCACAGAATGGGTCCACCTCCACCCTGCCCACCCTGTGTCCACCTCCACACCATGTGTCCACCTCCACACCATGTGTCCACCTTCACACTGTCCATCCTGTGTCCACCTCCCCACCCTGTGTCCACCTTGTTCACACCCTGTGTCCACACCATGTGTCCACCTCCACACCGTGTCCACACCATGAGTCCACCTCCACACCATGTCCACACCATGTGTCCACCTCCACATCCTGTGTCCACCTCCATACCATGTGTCCACCTCCATACCATGTGTCCACCTCCATACCATGTGTCCACCTCCACACTGTGGCTACCCTGAGTCCACCTCTACACTGTGCCCACCTCCACACCCTGCCCATCCTGTGTCCACCTCCACACTGTCCATACTGTGTCCACCTCCACACTGTCCATCCTGTGTCCACCCTGCCCACAATGGCACTCAGACCAGTGCTTACCTCCAATGAAGCCTCCTCCACCTCAGGTCACTGAAGTGCTGCTGCCAGCCTCCCTCTTAATGGCAGAGACAGGAGGACCTTAGTGATGTTGGTGCCAGAAAACTGTGGGAGAATTGGCTTGACGCGCTCTGTTCAACTACGTGCCAAGCATTTTTGTTGGCCCAACCAGACGCGACACTGCGCAATAGCTTCCCTTCATTGAGTCAATATACTCAATGAAGGGAGCTGTAGGTGCCGGAATTCAGAGCGGACTGCAGGGCACTTAGGGCAGCAGCACAGGGGGGCTCTGGCGACGCAATTTATTTAAAAAAAAAAAAATGGAAAAAAAAATTTGCAGCTTCACCGTCGGTCCGGCTCTGCTTGCCCGAAGCAGGGCTAAATATGATTAAAAATGTACCTGCCCGGCACTCAGAACTACATTTCCCAGGCATCAGGCGATATAAATTGCACAATTTCAAACAAAGAGACTAAAGCGCGATAGCTCCAATGTGTGCTTATTGGGATCTAAAATGAAGTAACTTATAGTTTGTAGATTGTATTGGATTCAGCTGGAATAAAGTCTAACTCTTATAGACACAAAAATTATAGTAACCAAAATATATCCTAGCGAGTCCACAATCTACTGTTTTTATCTATATCTTATTCGGTTTAAACCATATACCACAAACACTTTTATCAGCTGTTAATGATCAATACAGCTCATATGTAATCCTCCAAATTCCCACGAAGAGATACTCGTTTTTCTTTTCTTCTTTCACTTACGAATACCGTTCTCCATCATCGTATATAGAAGAGATAAAAATTAATCCGTCACTAATGCAGTATGAATACAGTTTCTCAAAGCAATATCTTCACTTACTTTTAAATTCTTTATCGTGCACGTTCTCATCAACTAGCTAAGGTGTTCCCTTTTCGGCGGCAGTTCATAGAGCTTCTCACCGGGTAAAGTGATGAGTAGTACTTTCTCACGATCCTCCAAGTTGGGGATAAATGAACCAAATGTTACATTAAAATTTATGAGCAACAGATATAACAAAGTATCTACTCACTCAGAAGATGACATCCTCAAGCCGAATTCATTTATTATTGCAAGTAGTATTTTCTTTATTTGTCCTTTTCACTGTGGCTATTAAAGGTCAAATCAGGTTAGATCTTCCGTTGGAAGATCTAACCTGATTTGACCTTTAATAGCCACAGTGAAAAGGACAAATAAAGAAAATACTACTTGCAATAATAAATGAATTCGGCTTGAGGATGTCATCTTCTGAGTGAGTAGATACTTTGTTATATCTGTTGCTCATAAATTTTAATGTAACATTTGGTTCATTTATCCCCAACTTGGAGGATCGTGAGAAAGTACTACTCATCACTTTACCCGGTGAGAAGCTCTATGAACTGCCGCCGAAAAGGGAACACCTTAGCTAGTTGATGAGAACGTGCACGATAAAGAATTTAAAAGTAAGTGAAGATATTGCTTTGAGAAACTGTATTCATACTGCATTAGTGACGGATTAATTTTTATCTCTTCTATATACGATGATGGAGAACGGTATTCGTAAGTGAAAGAAGAAAAGAAAAACGAGTATCTCTTCGTGGGAATTTGGAGGATTACATATGAGCTGTATTGATAATTAACAGCTGATAAAAGTGTTTGTGGTATATGGTTTAAACCGAATAAGATATAGATAAAAACAGTAGATTGTGGACTCGCTAGGATATATTTTGGTTGATATAAATTGCACAACCCTGCATCAACGTAATAAAATATAACCATTAGAGATTTATTTAGTAGGACATAACCAAATCAAGCAATACTATTGTATAAAAAAAGAAATCAGTTATGAACGAGAAAATGTCCTACAATATGTAAGGATGAATTTAAAAGGTACATAAGAATATACAGTTAAGAATACTTTTGTTTTATAGCAAAAATATCACTCTATATCCTTAAATGCTAGAGACACTGCCGAGATGTCTAGCATCAATGGGCATACCTGGGAATTTTCAAGGTTTGCCAGAGGGGTGAATTAGTTCAATTGAGACCCTGTTGACAATCTCCAGAGCCAACAATGAGTTGATTAAATCTCCCTAGGTAATCCCCTCGGGTTGGAGGGCCCCTAGTGGTGTCTAACATTGTTCTCTAAAACAATGAGGGAAGCTTGTGACTCACTGTTTCAGTCATGGTGCTGAATCAATGGAATCACTTGCAGTAAACAATCTTGATTCATCACAATACCACCTTACAATATTTCTTTAGGTATAATTTATACCTAACAATATTCCCCCAGACAATACACAAAACATCAATACAACGTTAATTTACAAAACAAAATGTGCCCGTCAGGGATGTGGGAGAAATGCTGGAGAGCCACCTCCCAGAATGGCAGGGAGCAGAGTGCCGGGGTTAGCCTTTATTTTGACTGACACTGACTTTTTGCCACCGCATACCCCAGGAACACCACATCTCCTTCACCCCTAAACAAGAGGGAGCCATGGACTGAATTAAACAGTTTACTCAGAGGCTCACTCCTGCATCCAGATAAGTTCAACTCTGTCAGGGGTTTGGCAAGAGAACTAAAGTTAGGCACACATTTTTGGTAGTACCCTGCAGTCCCCAAAAAGGCCAGCCCCTGCTTCTTCTTCTGGTTCTGGTCTGAGTTTCCCACACCCCACCAGATGACACAGATACAGCACCTTCACCATCCCCATCTGACACTTATTTGGTTCTACTGTTATCCTACCCTCTTGTATGTGGTCAAGCATGTCTACCAGATGAGTTAAGAGCAGTTCCCATGTAGTACTGTACACTGTAATGTTATCAAGGTATGCACAGGTACAGTGATGTAGACGTTACAACAGCCGGTCGACTAGCCATGCAGGTGCATTGTTCACCCCCCTTGCTCAAGTCTAGAGTGAACACATAACGGGCCCCAGTGAGCTGCTTCAGCAGTTTATCAATACGAAGCATGTGCAGGGTCTTCTGACTCTTCCTTCCTGGGTCTTAGACGACAACATAGTTTGTGTCAAACAGTTTTTTGACCACCTGAATGGACCATTCCAGGTGGCCTGAAATCTGTTTTTGGGATTGGACTCCAACACCAACACATACTGTCCATCCTGGTACTCCCTGGCACGATCACTTTGATTGTACCAGGCCTTTTGCTTAGCCTGGGTTGCTCGAATGTGTGCCAAAGCCAGCCTGGTCAGTTGTTCCAACCGGTCTTGGAGCTGCAGCACATACGATACTACAGGGATGCCTTTATTATGTAATCCAGGTATCCCACAACATACAATAAAAAGAATGGGGCATCAGAACACAGGCTAGACCTGTGTACACCCCTCACAACCCAAGCAGAAAAACTGAACTTCCACATAGCCAAAGTCTGCAGTATTTATTCCCCAGTCCTGAGCACCTTCTTACCTGGGAGAACCAAATCAGCTACTCGGGAAACTGCCACAAGCTCCAAGCATGAATTCACTGAATTGAGACCCAGCTGACAATCTCCAGAGCAAACATTGAGTTGATTCAATCGCCCTAGGTAATCCTCTGAGGCCTCCCCGGGGTGTCTATCATTATTCTCTAAAACAATGAGGCAAGCTTGTGATGACAGGCAGTGTATGAGTTGTTCTATGGCTACAAGTTGACAATGGAACAAGACTGGGATGTAAGCCAGTATGTGTGGTTCCTCTGTGTCTACTAGTGAGACACAACTGTGGAGCCATTGTGTGGGTTGGGCTGTGTGGCTACAGTAGGACATGGATAGGAAGCAAACTGTTCATGTGTGAACCTTTGGCTACCAGGAGACAGAGGTGTCAGACAGTGCGATTTAAAATAGGACAAGGTAGAGGAAGCAAACAACTACCACTGATTACTGGAAAATGTCTGAGGTGTCAGACATTGTATGTGTGGTTCTGTGCCTATTAGTGGACAGTGGAATAAGGCCGAGATGTCACTCAGTGAATAAGTGGTTCTGGGGCTATCAGTCAAAGAAAGCTTAGGTGTCTGAAAGTGTGTGTGGTTCTGTGGCTACCAGTGGAACAAGGCTGGGTAAGAAGGCAGTATATGTGTGGGTCTGTGGTTACAAGTCGGAGTGTGAAACAAGGCAAGGGGTATAAGACAGTGAATGTCTTGTTCAGTGATTATAAGTGGTCAGTAGAAAAAGGCTGGAGTGTCATACAGTGTATATTTGGTTCTATGACTACCAGTGGAACAAGGCTGGGGTGTTCAGACATTGTATGTGTAGTTCTATGGCTACTAGAGGAAGTGAACAATGCTGGGAAAGCAGACAGTGTATGTTAGTCCCATGGCTACCAGTGAGACAGCAGAATAAGGAAGGGGAAGTAGATAGTTTATGTGTAGTTCTAGGTCTGTGCTGGGGTTTCAGACAGTGTATGTGTGGTTCTACAGCTACTAGGGGACAGTGAACAAGTCCTGGAAAGCACAGCATATGTGTTGTTCCATAGCTACCAGTGGAACAAGGCTGGGAAAGCAGACAGTGTCTGTGTGGTTCAATGGCTGCCAGTGGACGGTGGAACAAGGCTGTGGTGTCAGACAACGTATCTGTGGCTCTGTTACTACCAGTAAGACACATTTGTGGTTTCAGACAGTGTATGTGTGATTCAATAACCACAAATGAAACAAGGCTGTGGAATTAAACAGTGTATATGTGATTCTGCGGCTATCAGTGGAACAAGGCCAGGAAAGCAGACATAGTATATGTATGGTTCCCTAGCTACAAGTGGAATAATGCAGAACAATAAAACAGGACACCCAATAGTGCCTGTTAAACTTTTTAAGAAGTATAATGGAGTAAAAATCATACTCTCATAAAAAAATAATACAGTACTTAAAATAGTACAATAGGGTATGATCATACATGGGAACTCTCCGGATTTGCCCCGGAGACTCCGGTTCTGACAGAGCTTTACCGGGTCTCCGAGGCAGAGGCTGACTCCTCCGGATCTGTGGAGTTTCTATTGAAACTCTGCCCACATCTGCTGTTTCTCCCGCTGTTCCTCCTTCCCAAGCCTTCTGTGACACCTTTAAGCCCTGCCCCCCCAGCTTGCGTCAAGCCCCGACCCTTTTTGACGCGATTAGTGTCATTATTGTCACCCCCTGCTGAACAGAGGACTCCCCTCCGGGAAGCCCTCAATTGTAAGTTTCCAGGTATGGGTATGATGTTTACAGCATACCCTATTGTACTATTTTAAGTACTATTTTTTATATGATAATTTGTTTGGATAATTTTAACAAAGCAAAGACTAACAAGCAGCACCATTTGAAGAACCTGATTCCACAAATATAGTTACCTGAGCACAGACAGGTGAATCTCTCTCTCCTAGCCTGTTTTGTTGTGACTGGGTATAAGCCCTTTAGCAACCAACACATTTGTGAGTATGATTTTTACTCCATTATACTTGGATTGTTAAAAAGTTTAACAGACACTATTGAGTGCCCTCTTTTGTTGTTTTGCATATTTGGTACTTCTGTGGAGTGTGCAATGGAGCTGCCCATTGGATTGAAGATTTATACTGTTGTGGGGACAGTGTTAAATACCCCAAAGCGTATTCATCAATTTACACATATGTGTTTAGTTGAACATTGTATCCTGTGAGTAGATTTCCTGTTGGTGGTGGGAGTGGTGATATCAATTTTACCAAGACGATATTACACCAGGAGCACCTCCTTGTTTTGTAGTACAAGTGGAATAAGGCTGGGCAAGCAGACAGTACTTGTATGGTTCAATGGCTATAAGTGAAACAAGGTTGGAAAAAACAGTGCATGTGTAGCTATATGGCTTCCAGTTGACAGATTCAATATTTTGACATCTCCAGGCAGTTAAAAAGGTCATTTTACAGTTGCTTGCATTGAGTGTCACGGATTAATACTTAGTAAATTTTATCCTGCATTGTCTCCCAGAAAGTCTGGTCACTTTAGTGGAAAAAAACAGCACTTGCAAAATCACACAGTTACCATAGAAGTTTGTCTTAAAATTTAGGTTATATAGCAAATATGTGGAATAATGTATTAATTTATTTTTTAAATCGCTATTTGGGTGAAATGCAACTAATAAATACTGCCCTGCACCCAGGGCCAGTGCCACCTATAGGCGAGGTAGGCGCCGGCCTAGGGCGCACATTCTCTGGGGGCGCATCGGGGCCCCCCCCCCCACCCCGCTCACCACTTACTGCCCAAGTCAATCGCATAGCGGGGATGGGGGTGGGACGAAAAATGTTAGCCTACCCTTCTGTGCCCTACCTTGGCTGGCTATTTTTTTAATGTAGCACAGCGTTGCCCGTTTCTCTCTCCCCCTCCACTCCTTCAATCCTGGACCAGGATTGAAGGAGCGGAGGGGGAGAGAGAAACGGGCAATGCTGTGCTACATTAAAAAAAATAGTCAGCCAAGGGAGGGAACTGAATCGTGCTCACTGGGAGAGAGATGTGCAGCAGGAAGCACTGGTCAATTTTTTTTGAGAGAGAGATGTGCACCAGAAAAATTAAGTGGAAGGGGGGGGTCAAGAGGGGATCAAGAGTCAGACGGGGGAGAGAGAGAGTCAAAGGGGGGATCAACAGTCAAGAGGGGGATCAAGAGTCAGACGGGGAGAGAGAGAGTCAAAGGGGGGGGATCAACAGTCAAGAGGGGGAGAGAGTCAAATACAGAGAACATACACTCTGACACACTGATACGCATATAGAGAAGCACACACACATACTTACACATTGATATCCTGTCGGCACCCCTGTAGGGTGCGTAGCAGATAACACAGGGTTACCTGGGTGGTGTAACAGGGAAGCGTGGCAGGATATGAGGTACAGAGTCACAACGGAGAACTGAGCTTGGGAGCGAGGGCTACCCTGGTTGAGAAGCTGGAGAGCATGGCAGGCTAGTGGGTCTGGCTGTACAGAGCTTACCTGGTTGGTGAAGCTGGAGAAAGTGGCAGGTAGTGGGTCTGACTGTACAGAGCTTACCTGGGTGAGGCTGGAGAACGTGGCAGGTAGTGGGTCTGACTGTACAGAGCTTACCTGGGTGAAGCTGGGTGGTGAAGCTGGGTGGTGTGGCAGGTTAGAGACTGGAATGCTGGAGTAGGTACTGGAGCAGAAGGAGGTGGTCAAGGTAAAGTTCATGGGCAGGCAGCAGCAGAATGGACACGATGGTCCATGAAACAAGCGCTGATAAGGATCAAGCAGGAGTAGTCAGACAGGCTAAAGTCAATAAATCCGGAAGGCAAACTGGCCACTGAAATACTCTGGAGACGAAGAAGCTGAATGGACAGGATTCAAGCTCTTCTATATATAGGGCTCACCTGAGTGATGTCAGAGCGCCGACGTAGACGTGCGCACGCCGGCGTGACGCTGACGCATACGCTCCAGCGATGCGGAAGCTCGGACTGGCATCCGAGGCTTCCATTTTCGGACCATGGTGTCCGGAAGGTACCGACATCCTTACAGAGACTCACACACACTGACACAATTATATACATATAGGGAACACACACTGACACACAAATACACATATAGAGAACACGCACACAAACTGACACTTATACACATATAGGGAACACACAAACACACTGACACTTAAACATATACAGGGCGGGGCATAAAGGGGTAGGACACAAGGGGAGGAGCCAAGGGGCAGCAAAATTAGGTTTTGCCTAGGGTGGCAAAAATCCTTGCATCAGCCCTGCCTGCGCCCTACTTCCAAACAGACTGTGGTTACCTGCTCTGTACCGCAGTCTGTAATGCTTCCTCTGCTCCCCTCCCTCTATTCAGCCTTCTCCCATGACAGAGGATTTCTGCCTCTAAGCTGGAGCTCTCTCATTGGCCAGAGATCGCTCCAGCTTACATGCAGAATGCCTCCATCATCGGAGGAGGCTGGATAGAGGGAGGGGAACAGAGGAAGAGTGACAGACTGCGGTACAGAGCAGGTAACCACAGTCTGTCTGGAAGTAGGGAGAAGGTTAGTATTTATTCATTGAATTTTGGCAAAATAGCGATTTTAAAAAAGAAAATAATACATTATTCCACCAATTCACTACATAACATAAATTTTAAGAAAACTTGTATAGGGGTGATAGATCCCCTTTAAATCAATGGGAATTTCTATGTATTTTTTCACTTTAGTTCACTTGGTTTGCCCCAAGATTGCTCCAGTTTTATCATCTGCATATGGCCCTAAGTACAAATCAGTGCACAGTGCACAAGTAGTAAACAGCAGCACATAAAGATACCAACAATTCCATATACTAATAGTTAGATCACAGAAACCAGCGTAATAATGTGCACCGCCGAGGGCAGAAGGAAATATCCACAAACACACACATGTTGATTTTTATTTAAGGCGAAATTATTTTATGTATTTAGAAAATCTTTTGCCAAGACATATACACTGAGATTTCTCTTGTTTCCAGTAAATCCTGGAGTTGATATATGTTATCACTGGATTTATCTCACAGATTATATTCAAATACATGGGCAATTTTGAGCTAAAACCAGTAACAAACCAGCTACACCATAGGGTAAACATTCCTATTGTTATCAATTGAGTTTTAACTCCTTCCTTTGCAATTAATTGGAGAACTCTCTAGCATTCAAGGGAATAAAAGGCCCAATTATATAAATGAGGACTTGGGGCACTTTTTCTTGTAGTCTGTGGTGCGGTTAGTTTGGTTGAATGCAATGTCCAGAATGCAAACATGGCATTGCTAGCAGGACCAAAGGACACCAATTCTGTCAAGCATAAATGGTTACCTTAACCAGAGGGATGTGTAACCATTGCTGTACAATGAGTTGATTACCCCTATACTCATTAAAGGGTTAAATAGGCTCATGCACTCTGCTTGCTTCAAACTGGAAAAAAAATGCCGGCATCTGTCATGTCCACTGCCATGTAGATGACATCCAGGTCGGATTGAAGATGTTACCCTTGAACAAAGGCATAAGGGCAAAATTCATAGGGGCAATTAGGATTTTATGCCCATAGTAAGGTGACTGGAACATTAATATTAGGATGTGTTTCATTCCCTTTAAGATAGCATTGCCAACAGGTAAGCTTACCATTACCGCAGCAATAGAATAATTTAGCATCAACAAGCAGCTACAGTATAATTCAGGTAGAAATCTATAATAATGTCCATTAACAAAAACCTCAAGACAGCAACCACTTTACCAACAAAAAGCCCATCCTTCAAACTATCATCATAAAACCTGTCTGGCATCTACTGTACTTTCTATACCAGCATCCACTGCACAGAGATAAATGCACCTAACATACAGCATCCATTGCATAGAATTAAATGCACCTAATATATCAACATCCACTGCACAGAGATAAATACACCTAATATAGCAGCATCCACTGAAATCCAGATATACTGCACCTAATATACCTGCATCCACTGAAGTCCAGAGATACTGCACCTAATATACCAGCATCCACTGAAGTCCAGAGATACTGCACCTAATATACCAGCATCCACTGAAGTCCAGAGATACTGCACCTAATATACAAGCATCCACTGCACAGAGATAAATGCACCTAATATATCAGCATCCACTGCACAGAGATAAATGCACCTAATATATCAGCATCCACTGCAGAGATAAATGCACCTAATATTTCAGCATCCACTGCAGAGTTAAATACACCTAATAGATCAGCATCCACTGAAATCCAGATATACTGCACCTAATATACCAGCATCCACTGCACAGAATTAAATGCACTAAATATACCAGAATCCACTGCACATAAATAAATGCACCTAATATACCTGCATCCACTGAACAGAGATAAATGCACCTAATATATCAGCATCCACTGCGCAGAGATAAATGCACCTAATATATTAGCATCCACGATGCAGAGATAAATGCACCTAATATACCAGCATCCACTGCACAGAATTAAATGCACTTAATATACCAGAATCCACTGCACATAAATAAATGCACCTAATATACCTGCATCCACTGAACAGAGATAAATGCACCTAATATATCAGCATCCACTGCACAGAGATAAATGCACCTAATATATCAGCATCCACGACGCAGAGATAAATGCACCTAATATATCAGCATCCACTGCACAGAGATAAATACACCTAATATACTAGCATCCATTGCACAGAGTTAAATGCACCTAATATATCAGCATCCACTGAAATCCAGAGATACTGCACCTAATATACAAGGATCCACTGGTGCAGAGATAAATGCACCTAATATACCAGCACCCACTCACATCCAGAGATACATGAACCTGATATATAAGCATCCGCTGGTGCAGAGATAAATGCACCTAATATATCAGCATCCACTGCACATAGATACATGCACCTAATATACCAGCGCTCACTTACATCCAGAGATACATGCACCTGATATATAAGCATCCACTGCACTGATCAGATACATGCACCTACTGTACAGAACCACTGTAGTGACTCGTTAGATGCAGCTACCCTACCAGCATCCACTGCACTGACCAGATACAGATACGCTTCTACTATACCGGCACCCACTGAAGACCACATATAAATGCACATAATGTACTAGTAACCACTGCACAAATCAGATACATGCACCTACTATACCAGAAAACACGGCACTGACTAGAAACATATGCCTACTGTACCAGTACTCAATGCACCAACCACAGATACATGCACTTACTATTATAGCAACCCCTGTACTGATCAAAGAAACATGCACCTACTATCCCAGTGCTCAGTGCACTGATCAGATATATACACCTTCTGTATCAGCACCCACTGAAGACCAGCACCCGATGAACTGACCAGAGATACTTGCACCTACTACATCAGCACCCACCCAGAGATATCTACACCTGCTCTACTGCAACAAAGTGATAAATTATCTAATATGGTATCACCTAATGTAACTATCAACAATCAAAGCTATTACCACCCAACCTTACAATAGTATTAATGTACCTATTACGCATGGAACCCATCAGTAATAAATGTGCCTACTACTACTCACTGCACCTATTGGTAATCACTCCTCCTATCACTTATTGTGCAAGTACTGTACCATCACCTTCTGCAAACATGCCAGTCCACTGCACCTACTGTATTAGCTCCCACTGAATCACAATCAACTGCACCCATCATTATGTAATACACCTACCAGAGCACTACACCTATCTCTGCTCACTGAATGTGATGTACCAGTTTACAAAGGGCATATCAACAGTTATGTTCCCACAGAGGGTACTATGATTTTAGGAACAGCAGGTCTCACTTCTGCCCTGTCATGCAGTGCACTTTGCAGGATTAATCTGCACCTATCAGAAGCATCCAATGTACCATCCACTACTTCTACTTCCCCAAACCCCACTTAATTTGCAAAACCCTGAATGCATCTATAAACATCCACTGCACCAGAACACACAGAAAAATACACCTGACAGAAACAGCTGTCATTTATCCTCTAATACAGCAGAACCCACTGATTACTGCATCTTGCCAGGACCCACTGTGACATCATCCAATGCATTTTTTGCATCAGAATGCACTGACTAATTCCCTAACAGCACCCACAGTGGGGATGGACTAACAAGAAATGGAGAAATTTAGGGCAACCCAACTGCACCAAAGGGGACAAATACACATTTCCAAAATCCCCATTGATGTAAATGAGGCTTTAGACCCCTTCGTTGCTGGTGAGGTCTCCAATGCATTGCGTAGTAATGAGTAGTTGACCTGTCTAGTATCCATGGAGATAAAATCCCCATTTAACCTCTTAAGGACCATAGGGGCTCTCAAAAAATTGTAAGGCAATGAGGTCCACCACCCTCTGATCCTTAATGGGTTAAATCCATTTTTTTTACCCTATGATTCAGCTGTTTTGCTCCATAATTCATCCAATTCTACTTATCCATGAGTCTAAGTCACTTATTGTGTGCATCTACTGCACCAGAACCCAATGATCAATACACAGCCTGCTAGGATCCACTCTCACTTATCATTCGTGCACTTGCAGCACCAGAATACAGGAAGGCTGATGTACCAAAGAAAAGTGGTGCAATTTTGGCGCAAACCAACTATTTCATAGAGAGCAAATAACCATTCCCAACATTCCCAGTGATTTAAACTGCAGTCTTACCCCCTTCAATGCTAGGTGTCTCCAACTCAGTGCTAAACAATGGGTTGGAGACCTCGCTGACATTTGAGGGGTTAAAATCCCCATTTAAGTCAACGATTATTTTTATTTGATCACTATAGTCAGTACAGCTACTGCACTAGGTTTCAGTGCATATTACATCATCTGCTGTTATACTGAGCTATTGCACCTTCTGTCCCAGCAACCACCACCACCTACAACACTTCCCTCATCTTCAGTATTCATCGGCACCCATTAAATCACTCCATCAGCACCATACTGCTTTGTCAACCAAACTGCAGTAAAAGAATGGATAGCACCAACAACCTCCTACCGATCACCTACCTTCCTCCTCTCCCATGTGTTCCTCACTCCAGGTGCAGCACAGTAACATTAACCTCATTCACCCCACGTGTGTGAGGCCGTAGATTCGGGCGCCTGGCAGCAGTGATCCTTCCAGTTCTGTGAGTCGTGCGCCCACGGGCTGTATGCCCTCAGGCTGTGGATGTGTGACCTCGGCCACACTAACACGCAGGACAATGCCTGCTCCTATATGTGAGTCCCTGGCTCTCCCTCTGTCCATGCATGGGAAGCAGCAGGGCTACCCACAGATGCTACACAGCAGAATGGGAGGATGGACAACCATCCACATTTCCCTGGGAAAGCCTGTGTGCAGAGCAGAGAGGGGATGTGCATTATGTCATAGACACGCTGCTACAGGAGGCTGAGGCTGATACAGGCTGAATATTTAGAGCGGTGGTTCTCATTATGTTTTTGCTAATTGCACACCTAAAACACAGGCTAGGGTTTCAGGGCACCACTACCATCGTATATGTTGTTTGTCAATCATATTGAAAAATACTAATATGTTGGGCATAATGTAGAAAAACGATTCCATAACTCCCATCGTTTAACCCATTGAGTGCCAGAGGGGTATGCAATGTGATGACTACCTATCTGGCACTCAATGGGTTAATATAGCAAAGAGGGACTCCTTATTAAGCATTTCAGTGCCAGAGGTGTGTCCAACGCTTGCAATAAGTTGGAAACCCTTCTGGCTCTCAAGGGGTTCGGGTGGTGGTGTTGAATAAATGAATTTGAACAATTCCACGTGCTGCATGTATGCAAACTAATTTCTAAACGTTTATCCTGAGGATCAACAATCGTTGATTTGGGTTTTATTGCTGTGTAGTAGTGTGGTGCACTTATATCATGCCTACCAAGTGTCCCTCTTTAGGAGGGACAGTCCCACTTTTAGATGCAAATCCCTCTGTCCCTCTTTCCCACCCTGATGTCCCTCTTTTTAGGAGATCAGACTGTGTTATGTATATAAGTGTATAACATTGCTCCACAGCAATACAACTCACATTATTGCTTGTTTAAAGGTCAGTATGTGTGTTTATAAATTAGTCTGTGTAAATAAAATGCATTGGTCTTGTTATAAGTCATTTATTAGGTTACAAAAAGAGGTGTCAGTAGGTCAAGAAACAGCCTAAAAATTCTTGGTAATGCCCCGCCCACCAGTCACGCCCCCAGAAACACCCCCTAAAACACAAGTGTCCTTCTTTGGCAATTCAAAATGTTGGGAAGTATGTTATATACAAACCACACAGTATAATCTAAAAGAGAAGACAGTGGCTAGATGTATTGCATTGTGATAAACTGGAGTTAACTTCTCCAGTGATATCACTTCTTCAGTTCCTATGTTATTCTATGGAGCCTATGCAATAATATCGGAGGAATATTAGTGCATAGGCTCCAAAGTATAACAGAAATTGGAGAAGTGATATCACTGGAGAAGTTTTCTCCACTTTATGACCCCTTTATCACACCTTAGTGCATCTCCCCTCAGGACAGGAAAGAGTGATTTGGGTCTCAAATGCCTGCCTATGTGGGCCATTAACATGAGTGACTGAAGTATTTTGTTGCTGTTTACAAAGATCCAACTTAAAGGATGACCCATGGGAACCAAGTCATTAAAATAATGCTGACACCTAGGAGAGCTGTCCAGTAGAATTTAAGTGTGTGACTCCATCTGTGTTCTGCTCACACATGATGGTGAACACTGTGAATGGGACATGGGCAATACAAGCATAGTGTGGTGTTACTGCTTTTATATTGCCCCTTTGACTAATGTCTAGAGGAAACACACGCAGCCAGTCCAGCACTTTTTTAGTTTTCGCATTTGGAATTACTAGGTGCTCAAGCTTTTTTTTTTTTTTTTGTGTGTGTGTGTGTGTGTGTGTGTGTGGTTTAACCCTCTAAGTGCCAATGCAGTATGCAACACATTGCAAAACAATGCACCAGACATTCCACTGGCATTCAAAGGCTTAAAGCCAGGGCATTGTTGGGTTAGGTACTTAATAAAAATCTTATATGATTCAGCTGTATGAAAAGTTTGACTACCCCTGACCAAATTACTTTTGTTGATTTTCTAAGTGAAGCAAACAACATATTTCCGCAACTTGTAATGCAGTTACTATTTATGTACTTTTAACATGTTGAAAAAATAAAACAGAAAATGTGACATGTGTAAAAGTTTTGGCTCCATTCCAAATGATCTACTAGTGTTACTTTTTGTAAGGTCTCAGAATTTAATTGACTTACTAGTTCTTAATCTAAGTTTGGTGATGAAAATTCCCATGCTTAATAAATTCCCTGACTCTTCGAACCTCTCAGGGTGTTGTGCTTACACTCAACAACCATGGGCTCCTCTAGATGACCGAGGATTAGAAAATAAAGAGAGGTGAAGGCTGTGGAAAGATATCTTTTCCACTGGGTTAACTGTCATTAAGAAATGTAAGTTAAGGGAAACTGTTGAAGTCAAGACACAATGTGGAAGACCAAGTAAAATCTCTGATAGAACTGCTCATAGACTGGTCAGAAATTCAAAGCAAAACCTCATACCACTAAAGGACCTTCAGGGTAGTGAGTAGTAGCGCACCAGTCCACTGTGCGATGTTGCTTGCTCAAGCATGATCTGCATGGAAGAGTCATCAGAAGAAAATCTTGCTTGCAGTCTTATAGAAAAGCCAACGTCTGATGTATGCAGCACAATACGCCAGAGGCATTATGGAATCAAGTGCTCTGGTCTGATGAAGTTAAAGGGATAGTAATACTTAAAAATTACTATCCCTTAATGTTGTAGCCACTAAAAAACTGAGTTAAATGAGACCAGCGGCATCTCTCAAACCTTTATGGTTTGAGAGATATCCTCTTTCAAAGTTCCCTCTTTTTTGGCTTTTCCCCTGACGTCAGCGTTCTAGCTGAGAGCAGGAGAATCCTCTCCTGGGATCAGTCGGTGGCTATGCAGCAGAGCAGAGATCGCGTTAATAAAAAAGAAATCCTTTACTAAAAAGGTCTTTTGTGTGTGCTTGGTTTGCAAGCACACGTAGAAGACCTTTTAAGTTAAGAATTTCTTTTTTATTAACGCGATCTCGGCTCTGCTGCAGAGCCTCCGCCGGTCCTGGGACCGGATTCCCGTGCTGTCAGCTAGAATGCTGACGTCAGGGGAGTAGGGAACTTTGAATGCGGATATCTCTCAAATCATAAAAATAGTTAAATGGATAAGGCAATGGCTGAGTAACAGGAGACAGAGGGTGGTAGTCAATGGAGAATATTCGGACGAAAGGAGTGTTACAGTGGAGTACCTCAGGGATCTGTACTGGGGCCGATTCTTTTTAATATTTTTATTAGTGATATTGCAAAAGGTCTTCAAGGTAAGGTATGCCTTTTTGCAGATGATACAAAGATCTGCAATAGGGTAGACATTCCAGGGGGAATAAGCCAAATGGCAAATGATTTAGGTAAATTAGAAGAATGGACAAGAGTGTGGCAGATGCAGTTTAACGTTGATAAATGTAAAATAATGCACTTGGGACAAAAAAATCCAAAGGAAAATATACTATTAAGGGTACTGAGCTGTCAGAGACAACAGAGGAAGGGGATTTGGGAGGAATTATTTCTAATGACTTAAAGGTAGGTAGGCAATGTAATAAATCGGTGGGGAATGCAAGCAGGGTTATGGGTTGTATAGCTATGGGCATTAGTAGCAGAAAAAAGGAAGTGGTCATGCCACTCTACAGATCTCTAGTTAGACCTCACCTAGAGTATTGTGTACAGTACTGGAGACCCCATCTCCTAAAGGATATAGATACTCTAGAGAAAATTCAAAGAATGGCTACTAAAATGGTGACTGGTTTACAGGAAAATAAATATCAGGATAGACTAAAGAGAAGAGAGAGAGTGGATATGACTGAAACATTCAAATACATGAAGGACTTCAACAAAGTGCAGGATGGAAGTATATTTCAAAGGAGTAAAAATGTTAGGACAAAAAGCCATAGTCTAAAACTAGAGGAACACAGGTTTAGATGTAATGTAAGAAAGTTTTACTTCACTGAGAGGGTAGTAGATAAGCCTTCAAAGCCTTGAAAACATTGCTAGCAATCCGTGGCCTATATAAAAATAATAATTTGCTAAAACGTGTGTAACGCCACAACATGCGCTGTAGACACTACTGCGTCAAGCTCTGTATCAGCCAGGGTGCAGGCAGTCTCTACTGCGCGTGACTGCCCCACGACCAGGTGGCAGTGGCACTGTGGCACTGTGGCCCGTGTAACGGGCTGTTCAACTAGTATAAAAATAATCCATGAAAATATTGTTACCACTGAGTTTTAACACAGTAAGAGCCTTGAAAAAATTGTGCACATTGCAGTTATTGATTACTGCAAAGTCCCTGCCCCCCAAAATAAATATAGTTACATAGTAGTTTAAGTTGAAAAAAAGACTTGCGTCCATCAAGTTCAACCCTTTTCCTACTCTTGTTTACCGCTGTTGATCCAAAAGAAGGCAAAAAAGAAAAAAAAAATACTCCCACAACCAAGATTTCAACATCTGGATGCCAACAATACTCATTATAATAAGAAACGCCAACTCTCTTTGCCTGACTACCTACACTACCTACAGTAAAATATCAGCAGTTCTCTCTCTATCTCTCTCCCAAGCACAGAATGAAAACGTGGTAAATTTACACTGCTTTTTAAACTGGTGAGTTAGAACAGCGGAATACACTTTTTGAGGCAAAAATGTTCTCCTGTCTCTAGTCAGGGTGATCAGAATGATGGGAGTTGCAGTTTAACAGTTATTATAGTAGAAAAGATAGAAGGTTACTTCTGAAGTCTCACTAAATATACTTCATATTCCCTATTACACTTATTTTTACACTTCAGTGCTTTGAGGAGGTCATATATGGTAGAATTAGTCAGCAATTTTGCCCTTGCCTTCATAGTAGTAGGATGGCTTTTGTGTTTGGGGAGGATTGCAGTGATAATGTTTCCATATAGTATAATTACTGCCATTATAATCTATTGCTGAGATTGTTTTTTTGGAGTGGCTAAACCTCCCCTGGCCTTCATATTCACCTATGCTGGTCTTCATTATGATTCAGTCACAGCATCGGCATTTTTCAGTCTAGAACACTCTGTCTTTGTGACACTGAGACATTGCCCTCTGTCTATGGGAGCATCAGTCACTTTCTATTTTCTTATTGTCCTTCCTCTATAGCTTTCCAGATGTCTTTTTGCATATTTTGCACTCCTGTTTCATGTTGCCACTTAAGCTGTCAATGGCCAGAGAGGATGTATCGCTCATTCCACTGACATACAAACACTTTAACACTTTGTATTCTACAGACATCTCCACTGCATTGCAAAGTAATGCATTAGAGACATCCTTAACATCCAATGGAGCAGTAAACTTTTTAAATATGGGGATTTTCCTGCCCCGTTGCACAGTTTAGACCTGATTTTGTAGTATTAAAAAGCAATGTTCTACTCTGATCACCGGGGGGGGGGCGATAAAGCGGAGATAACTTCTACAGTGATACCACTTCTCCGATTCCTTTTTTATTCTATGTAACTTATGCACTAAGATCTCTCATTGGAGCTCATAGGAACAACTTCCCTCCTCAAAGAAGCCCACTGAAGGCAGATTCACCAACATGCTCTTGTGTACTGAGTAAGGAACTGATATCACTCAGTTTACAGATCTCCACACAGCAGACCATATCTGCACAGTATCAATATCAAATGTGTTTAAATGTTGTTGGTACCAGTAAGTAAGGACAGAATTATTAGGCTAGAATGTGTCAGGAAAAAATTTGCTTTATTTATTATAAGGTTTTGTGGGGGGGTTTTTATATAAAATGCGAGCCTTATGTATAAAAGTAAATAATAGAAAGGCAGTATTAAACATTCCCAGATCACATTTTTTTTCACATCTGCATGCTGTATTTTCCCGAATTGACTATGTCTTTATGCACCACTCAGCTCTGCATTTAGTAGCATCATCGGACGTGGGGAATATTACATGGTCTGATCAAGCACTGGTATATGCATTCTCAAACTGGTGGGTAGTAGAGGGAGGTGCTCATGGAGGTTAGATGACTTGCTGCTTTCACATTCAGACACAGTTGCTACAGTTGCTGCTATGGATGGGGTACTACAGGACCATATTGCGAACAATGACCAGCCAGGGGATATCCAAATTGTCTTTCTGGGAGGCACATAAGTGTGTGGCTAGTAGAGAACCCATTTAACACCCTTCCCACATACAGAAGCAGAGAGACAAACAAATCGTTGAGACAGTTGACTACATTGCAGAAGTGGAAGCTAAGCATAAATCCACCCTAGTCCATCTACAATCCCGCTTCCTCTCTCTCCTGAATATTCTTATTGAACGATTGTTTCTTAGGACTAGACAGAAGTATTTTGAATATGAGAACAAAGCGATCGCTTTATTGGTGAAAAACTGAGAGCCCAACAGAGTGCTAAGTATATCCCCCAGATATGAGAGCCACCGGGGTGTCCGGTTTTCAACTCTACCAAAATAGCAGTGATTTTTCAAGAGTTCTATTCCTCATTGTATAACATATGTCCCTCCTAGAACTTGGATCCTGCCTCACACATTAAAATGCAACGATACTTTGAGAAGGTATCTTTTAACTTGTTGAATACATATGAGGTGTCAAGCACATTGTGTTGCAATGCTCTGGTCTGGATACCTCACTGGCATGCAAAGGGCTTACACCTTGATTGCTAGAGGTCTCCAACACATTGCTTCACAATGCATTTGGGTCCTCTCTGACTTTCTAGGGGTAGAAAAGTTCCTTTTAAATCAACAGGAAGTATTTCTCCCCAAGGTGCTGTTAGTTTGTACCTGAAATGCTCCTCTTTCCTTGTGTACAGAAGGCATAGTGCATATTGAATTAGAAGTGGAACAGAAAATATAGCTGTTCCGTGTGAAAAGTTTCAGCCTTCCGCCCATCCACCAGTATTCACAGAACCTCACACACACAGGGACATATTCACTAAGTACTAGAGTGGAACAATTCTGGTGCAAACCAACAGCACCATAGAATAATACAGTTTCTCTGTCTTGAATGTTAGAGAGGTCTCCGTCTTGGAAGGCCTGTACTTTGGCCTAGGGGACACTTGCAAAGCTTTAACACAAGTGATGTTAGAGGTTACAAAACTCATCACAATCTTCAATGATATTCAGCTGGCCGTCTCATAGGATGCCCATCAGCCAAGCCTACCCACATAGGATCTGCTGGGGAATGCATGACAAACTTGAGAATGTGGACAACAGAGATGTAGCAGGGAACGTCTGCAGTTCATCTGTGTGAAGAGACCTAAATGCAGAGGTACTGAGATTGCTCTGGCCACACCCACAGCTCAGAAAGTAGTAGTGTCCAGCACAGCTAAAGAACCCCTCAAAATTCTAAGCAATTTCCTATTCTACTTAATGATACATCTGGCCATGTACTTATTACCTAGTGCTCACACAAACAAGCACACAAGAAGCCATGACTGTGTTTGTATTCCTGTCTTAACAAATGAAATGCACACCTCCCAACATTTCAAATGGCCAATGAGGGACACTTCTGTTTTAGGTTGTGTTTCTTGGGGCGTGGCTGGTGGGGTTGAGCATTACCATAATTTTTAGGTTATTTCTTGACCTATTGGCACCTCTTTGTATAACTCATACATGATTTAGAGTAAGACCAAAGTATTTTATTTACACAGATTAATTTATATACACATATACTGACGATTAAAAGGTTAGTAATGTCTTATATTAATAAGAAGTGTCAGAGACATTGCCACTATGGGGAGGAAATGGTTAATTTTTCTTTTAAACCAATTTTTCTGAAAGTCTGTTTTTAAGATGTGTGTAATGATCTCATGTTTTAACAATTACTCCATTTTAGATACAAAAGGGGCCTCTCTTTACCTAGACTGGAGTAAAAATAGTTGAGTGAATTTTACGATGAAATTTGACTATCCTGGAGACAGCAGGCCAGATAAGGCATTCTACCATGTGGGAAAGTCTAGTAGGGTGACATATTTATGTCAAGTCCAATGACCTCGCGGCCTTTCTTATCTGTTGATATAAGACAGATACAGGTATCCTATGTAAAATTTTAATGTGGAGTAAGAGCGCCATCATGAGAGTGTATAGCGTTATTACTAGAGCTTTGGAATTTTTTTCCATAATAATATGCATGATGTCATAGGGAAAGTAGGGATTAGGAGTATCCAATCAGATAATACTGATGATGTACCTGCATAATGAGATGGATCTCTATTCAATCAGAGGATATTCTGATAAGGGTAATTTTACATTATAAATATGTACGTTTTGAGAGAGAGGGGGCTTTTTCCTCTTTGTTTCCTGGCTCTTAATTTCTTGGAGTGTACCTGGCTGGCTGGTAAAGAGATACTAAGAAACAGTTATTGGACTGGTAACTATAACTTTCCTTATTTTAATTCTGCAAAATTCAGAATCAAACATATATTTCTTCTATATTTGAAGAAACATAATTTTTCTTATAATTTGTTTTAATCGGACTGGCCACCCAATTGGGACCAATTATAATAAGCTATATTGGCTCTAGTAATTCTGAATTAAGCAGAATTCATTAATTAATTGGTAAATTGTTCTATTTTGCCAGATAATAAAATAGTGATAGCAGTGAGATCTATTTATCCTTGTTTTTATATTATTTACTATAATCATTGATATTTCTAGAATATATTGTGTTTCTAGAAAGGTTATTAGAGTTAATATTTGATCTGGGGGAATTCTTTGAATTTGGTTATTAACCCTTCAACTGCTATTTGTCTATTTAATTTGAGGTGTTTCTTTGGATTTCTTTGTGTGTGTTTTGGGTATAAATTTTTGTACAGTGAGAAGTTTATTTAAACCTCCCACTAGACAAAAGAAGTCGCCATCTTGGGTGTGGCTTTCTATATTGCTAAGAAATACTTCATTGGAACGGTCTACAAAGTGTGCTTGCAAACCAGTCACACTTTGTAGCCTGTTCCAATGAAGTATTTCTTTTTAGTTTGCAGTATTTCGGCGCCTTGAATCGCATTACTCGAATCTCCTTCTGTCAGTTTTACAGCTGATATAAGTGGAAGGGGAGGGAGTGGGGGACTTTAAAACGTTATATCTCTCAAACCATAAAGGTCTGAGAGGTCAGACTGGCATCTATTGATTTATTTTTTGAATATCTATGATATTACTGTTTATTACTATAATACATTACTATCCCTTTAACAACACATTTATGTGAGTTTTATTTCTGTGGAGCAATATAATACACACTACTCTAAAAAGAGGGACAAAAGGGTAGAAAAGAGAGACAAAGGGATTTGGGTCTCAAAGAGGGACTGTCCCTCCTAAAGAGGGACACTTGGGAGGTATGGAAATGGTGTGTTATACAACATAATGAACCTATACCCACTGTACAGTCTGAGGCTGATGTACTAAGTATAACTATCCTGGAGCAAACCAAATGTACCATAGCTACATCGTAGCTAACCTTTCCATACCATACCATACCAAAACAGATTCATTGATTTAAATGGAACTTTAAGTTCATGAATGCTAGAGGGGTAGCCAACTATTTGTGAAGCTAGCATTCAGGGGGTTTAAAGCCCCATTTAAATGAATGAACATTTTTATTTCTTCCCTACCATGCAGTTGGTTTGCCCCAGAATTGCTGTAGTTCTTCTTAAAGGAAAAGGGGTATGCTGCACATTGCTTCGTTAAGTATATTGCACTCTTCTTACCCTTAAAGAGGATGTATCACCTCTGTATAAATTAGCCTACATAGTTAGGGTATATATTGAATATGACTAAAATTGTCTTAATTTTTTAAAGCTTTATTTGGTCTAAATTGAAACTATAAACTCTGCCCTGCAGCTACTTCCTCATAGACTGCGTTTACCTGCTCTTTAACCGCAGTCCGTCTCTCTGCCTCTGCTCCCCTCCCTTTATCCAGCCTCCTCTGATGACGGAAGCTTCTGTCTGTAAGCTGGAGTGCTCTCATTGGCAGAGATCGATAAAGGAATAGTAACAATTTATTTTGTGTGTGTATATGTATATATATATATATATATATATATGTGTGTGTGTGTGTGTGTGTGTGCTTCAAGTGCATAATATGCAAAGTCAAATTGCTTATAAGTTTAACCCTTTGAGTGTCATCTTTATTTTTTTACATTTTTATGTTACCGACAATGAGCTACATCGATCTGTTTGCAGAGAGATTTCTGTTGGGGAATATGAAAGCAGGTCTAGTGATACAAGTTAAAAAAAAAAAAGATAAAATGTAAATAAGGTAGCACACAGAGCATGCAGTGCTACAGGGAGAGTGTAACATTGCATTACAGTCTGCACTGATGGTGAATCATCCAGGAAACTCACTGGAAAAAGAAACACAGTGATCTCACATTCAGGGACATAAAAGTATAAAAAAATAGTTGAACATAAAAAAAGTATAGGCAATTTATCTGTATTTATAATGTTCTTGTACAATATGAAAAGTCAGAGTAAATGGTTACTGTTCCTTTACATATTAACATAGTTGATGTGGCTGAAGAAAAAGTGTCCATCAAGTTCAGTCCATCACCCCTGTTGTTTCAGAGGAAGGCAAGAAACAAACAAACCTTGAAGCCATTTCCAGTTGAGCTCCAAATGGGTAAAAAAATTCCATCCTGACTCCAAATGAAAGCAGTGACAGTATCCACAAGCACAGCATCCCGAGGCAAAGAATTCCATAACGTTACTGCCCTTACTGTAAATAAAGTAGTCTCGTGCCTGGTTCAGTTTCAAAAACTTTCATGTCTGTTTCCATGCACTTGACATCCAGGCCTGATAAGTCTTGAACAAAAAAGGAACAAGTGCAAAATTAAAGGGTTAGTAATGCCTGTATTTAAGTTGATGTAGTATTGTAAATTTGTAAAAAAATTAAATATCTGGAGAAAGTCTCATATCTCTGAAACCTTTATGATTTGAGAGATATAACGTTTTAAAGTCCCCCCCTCCCTCTCCTTTCCCTGATGTCAGCTGTAAAGCAGACAGAAGGAGATCTATGTCAGCCGACTCAAGGAGACTCTTCAGCAGAGCCGAGATAGTGCTATGTAGAAAGAAACACTTTATTGGAATGGTCTACAAAGTGTGTTTACAAACCAGGCACACTTTGTAGACCATTCCAGTGAAGTAATTCTTTTTAAATGTCGCTATTTCGGCTCTGCTGAAGAGCTGCCGGCTGGTCCCAGGACCAGGATTTCCTGCTGTCAGTAGAGCGCTGACATCAGTGCAAGGGGAGGGGGGGAGCTTTAGCTGCGAATATCGCTCAAGGTTTGAGAGATGGTACTTTTTTTTTTTTTAAATCTACAATATTGCATCAACTTAAATACGGGCATTATTAACCCTTTAATTGCGCCAATTAGGAATTTCTGGCCGTAGATAAGTGTGGGTTTTATTATCAGGAGCTATTATTACTCCTTTAACTCTTTGAGTGCCATATAGTTATCCAACGTAACCTCTTTGGCACTCAGGGGGTTAATACATCAACCTCTGTGACATCACACCCAGCTGGGCAGCAGCCTTATCCCTAGGTGTGAACCACTAGTAATTATTTCCCTGTAATAATCACAGTTATCTCAAACGAACTCGATTTGTTCCACTGTGGGTCATGGCCATTGTTTTAGCGAGAAGTAAAAACCTGTCAATCGTGTTCATTGTTCCTACAGTCTCACTTAAACCCTCTTTTATCCCAATTCGCAGTGTGAGAAAATGAGGTTTTTCTTGTTATGGCTTGAAAGAACCAGTTGCAGTGACACATGTAATCCCTTCTGTGGAAAGCTCCCATGCAAGGTGACTTTCTTTTGAACACAGAATGTCTCTATAGCCACTGAGGCCGATGTACTAAGTAGAACCGGAGAAATTCCAGAGCAAACCAACTGTTCAATGGGGGGAACTAAAATATCCCAAATCTCATTTGATATAAATTAACTCTTTATTGCCCAAGGGGTAAAGTGACACCATCTCCACTTGGTGAAAGAATGCGTTGAGTACCCCTCTGGCACTCACAGTGTTAATGCATCTCCCCCAGTTCTTCTTAGTACATCAGCCTCATTATGGTGAATGTATGATGGCAATTGATTTCCAGACCCTACACCTGCCGACTGCAGTATACTAGGTTGTGTATGCTGAAATTCCTCCCTTCCCCTTAAAGCGGAACTATCACCCTAAATAAAGTCCCACCCAATAATTAGGCATATGGTGATATGCATAGAAACAGCGCTATTATTTCGCACAAGTACCGCGCTGTGAAGAAATCCTTCTTAGAGACATCTGTGCTCCTGCACTGTCTTTCTTGGTCTCCTTCATGGTAACGTAAGGTAAGCAAGAAGCCTGGCCGTCAGTCTCAGAAGAAGGATTTCTTCATAACTCAGTTGTTTCTAAGCATTTGGGGGGGCACTTTATTTAGGGTGATAGTTCTGCTTTAAAGAGGAACTACCACCTTTAAGAAAGATGTCCCAAATAATTCCTCATCTGGCGACTAGCTGCTCAGTAGCGCTTAATGAGAATTGTCCACTGCTCCAGGACTGATAGGCAGGACGGAGCGCAGACATCTTTCCATAATGACGTCCCTTTTGGAGCTGAACAGCTCCTAGCAATGCCTCCTAGAGCCAGCTAGGACTGACAGCACAGGCGCGCAGATGTCACTATGGAAAGATGTCTGCGCTCCTTCCTGCCTGTCAGTCCTGGAGCAGGGTATAATTCGCGTTAAGGAGGTAATAATTCTGGTGACTAGCGTTACTGAGCAGCTAGTCACCAGATGAGGAATTATTTGGGGACATCTTTCTTAAAGGTGGTAGTTCCGCTGACATCAGGGAAAGGAGAGGGAGGGGGGGACTTTAAAACGTTATATCTCTCAAATCATAAAGGTTTCAGAGATATGAGACTTTCTCCAGATATTTAATTTTTTTACAAATTTACAATACTACATCAACTTAAATACAGGCATTACTAACCTTTTAATTTTGCACTTGTTCCTTTTTTGTTCAAGACTTATCAGGCCTGGATGTCAAGTGCATGGAAACAGACATGAAAGTTTTTGAAACTGAACCAGGCACGAGACTACTTTATTTACAGTAAGGGCAGTAACGTTATGGAATTCTTTGCCTCGGGATGCTGTGCTTGTGGATACTGTCACTGCTTTCATTTGGAGTCAGGATGGAATTTTTTTACCCATTTGGAGCTCAACTGGAAATGGCTTCAAGGTTTGTTTGTCTCTTGCCTTCCTCTGAATCAACAGGGGTGATGGACTGAACTTGATGGATGCTTTTTCTTCAGCTACATCAACTATGTTAATATGTAAAGGAACAGTAACCATTTACTCTCACTCTTCATATTGTAGAAGAACATTATAAATACAGTTAAATTGCCTATACTTTTTTGTGTTCAACTATTTTTTTATACTTTTATGTCCCTGAATGTGAGATCACTGTGTTTCTTTTTCCAGTGAGTTTCCTGGATGATTCACCATCAGTGCAGACTGTAATGCAATGTTACACTCTCCCTGTAGCACTGCATGCTCTGTGTGCTACCTTATTTACATTGTATCTTTTTTTTAACTTGTATCACTAGACCTGCTTTCATATTCCCCAACAGAAATCTCTCTGCAAACAGATCATGCTCCCCTCTGGTCCTTACAAGGTTAAATGGGATTAATAATTTAGAATTGCTCTTTTACATCCTTGGATTGCACATATGTAAGACGTGGCTTTCCTACCACTTAGGTGTCAATAATAATAATAATGGTAATAATAATAAATATATAGCATGTTTCTCTATGTAAAGTGTATGGATGTCTGTGCTTTACACCTCCTTTCTAGTTTGCTTGAAGTAACACAAATGTACCATTTCCATCACAATGCGCTGCTTACATGAGCACAAACTAAATACAAAACAAAGAGGACTGCTTACTAAACCAGAGAGGACTGTCTAATACCAAACCTAATATTTACACTATTTGGCATCTTGATTCACAACATTCCAAGGATGCCACAAACCAGGTCTTGGACTGAGCATAGCAAGAACATAAGGGGATGATGTAACCTAAGACTGGCTGTCAGCTCCAACAATATGACAAATGATATATTCCATTTTAAAGATAAAATTGGGTAAACCCAGGTAGGGGCCTAACAGGTTGTGCTTGGCTCCTACTCCAATTACGAGTGATTTTTCTGGACTGGACTGAGTTACCACTAGCCTTCATTAGGCAAAATGCTCCAGTTTGACCCTGTATGTTAGGGCAACCTAAGGCCCTCCAGTTGTTATGGACTACAACTCTTATTATCCCTGGCAAGCCAATGGCTATCTGGGGGTGATTGGAATTTTAGTCCACAACAGCTGGAGGGTCTCAGGTTGCTCACTTCTGATGTAACACCTGTCAAGCTCACTGACCAGAAAGGGCATGGAGGCACAATGTAAAGGAGGGCCAAAGAGGTCAACTGGGATCACTGGTCTAGATCAGCAAGAAGTATTGTTTTTAAGTAAGAGGACAGGCTCTGAACTAAAGATACAAGGAAACGACCCTGCTCCTGCTGATCTACTTGAATGGAGGCCATGCTCGATTGGATATGGTAACACGGCCCGTGTGCAGAGGGGATGTAGAGCAGTGCTGCCGCTGGACTTCGCTCCTCTGGAGCGCATGTTATGTGGTGAACTGTTCTGAGATCTCTATTGTGGTGACGAGGTTGGGGGTGAGATTAAATGCTATAATATTGTAAAACTGACTACATGCCTGTTTTGATAATGCTATTACGATCATATGTTCAAGTGTATATGCCTTTGCTTATATGCCTGTCTGGAGGGGGAGGGATTGAGAATATTTTTTTTTCTCCCTCCTCTCTCTCTCTCTCTCTCTCGGACGCATTAATGTTCTGCACTGCCATTAATCCGCGGGTGTTCTCTGGCATGTCTTGGGCAGTGGTTGGATGCTGCTTTTCTGTCATTCAGCACTTGGAAATTTTTGTAGCTTTTAGTTTTGCTTATATATTTCATGCCGCCTCCGATATGCCCGAGGACTGCTAAGATGAGATGAATAACTGGGAGGGGCACCCAGTGGCCCCGGAGGGATTTGCTTTGTTACTGGGACGCGATACTGCTATGGCCATTATGTTTCTGACTGTATATATATACATGCCTGTATGCCTGAGTATGCCAATATAGGTTACTGTTCTAAAAAACATTCTTGCTGGATTGGCACTGTCTTGCATGCTTTGGGCGGTGGCTTGACTCCTAGTTGCCACGCTTTGGCACTTGGGTTCCTAAAGGATGCTGAGTCCATTTCTTTAATGATGCCTCCGATCCGCCCGAAGGGTGCTAAAGACAGGGAAAATGAGTGGGAGTGGCGTCTGGCTGTGGCCGGGGGATTGGCTTCCAGTTGGAGGGGAGAGGTTCTGTTCTAGGAGTGGCTGTGGCGGTACAGTTACTGGGCTTTCTTCTACAGGTTACTAGGAAATGATGCTATGTTTATTTTTGCTCTACTTTGCTGCTGTGGGGGGCGGGGGGTGTGGCTGGACTCTCTATGTTATGTTTAACTGCTAGTTGATTGGTTTCTGTTTATTGGGTGGGAGGGAAGGGGAAGAAGGTTTGGCTGCCGGGCCATGGGATTGGGCTGGTTACGGGATAAAATCTAAATCGGGTTGGGGGTGATGGAGATAGGGTGGGATGTTCGGATGGGGGCTGGGTTGGTTCTTAGCTTAGGGACTCCTCTCTCTTCCAGGCCGGGCGCTCCTCGCCCCCAACGAACCCCGCCGTATGGCCGGAAGTGTCTTATGCAATACTCATATCTATAATGACTATACTTAATTGTAAGTTTCTATCGTGGAATGTGTGTGGCTTGAATGATGCCGTGAAACGGTCTTTAGTCTTAAACCATGTCAGGAAACAGACCCCAGGGGTGATTATGTTACAGGAGACCCATCTTACTGCAGGTAGAGTCTTGTCTCTTAGGAGGCGATGGATACAGAGCCATTACCATGCCACATACTCCACGTATGCCAGAGGTGTCTCCATTCTTATTACTAAATTAGTTTCATTTAAATTCATTGACCTCAAGACGGATCCGCAGGGACGTTACGTCTTTTTAACATGTAAGCTGCAGGGAACTCTGTTTGTTTTGCTGAATGTTTATATACCGCCGCCTTTCGACCACTCAATTCTTAGGGATATGCTTAGTTATGTTTCTGACAAGCCACATTACCACATAATTTGCATGGGTGACTTCAATATAGCTGCCAATCCTGACTTGGATAGATTGGGTGGGATGGCGGTTGACCCCAAATTGCATAGGGATGCCTAAATCTTGTGGGTGACATGGGATTCGTGGATGTGTGGAGAACTCTGCATTCGCAGGACCAGGAATTTTCTTGCCCTTCAGCCACCTATAAAACTTTATCCAGAATTGACTATGTGTTTGCTAACCAGCTGACCTTGAATTGGGTTACTGATTGTTGTTTTCTGACCTGGGTAGCTTCTGACCACTCCCCACTATTATTGACATTACAACGCGACCAGACACCTAAGTCTAGAGTGTGGAGATTTAATCCCATATGGTTGACCAATACACACCTGGTGTCCAAACATAGGGAAGACCTATATGACTATTTTTTTAATAATGTTGATACTGCTGATCAGGACGTTGTCTGGGAGGCTGCTAAGGCGCATGCTAGAGGTTCATTGATTTCTCTTGTATCTATGCAAAATAGACTTAGGTCTAGAGAGGTGGAGGCATTGGAACTGGATGCGGCTGAGGCAGAAAAACAGTTTGTGGAAAATAGGGACTCGGCCTCTTATACTAACTTTGTCTCATGTTCGCTAAAGTATTCTATAAAGTTGTCTGAACTGAGTGCCCGTCATGTATTTTATTTGAAACAAAATATTATTGAAAACGGGGTTAAGGCGGGGAAGTTGATGGCTCACCTGGTTTCTCAGCACAGGGGGACTCCGTCGGTTTCTTCACTCCGCGATCCCGGGGGTGAATTGATACTAGACCCACAGGTGATTAACTCACGATTTCAACACTTCTATTCTCATCTATATGAATCTCGATTGGCCCGCTCTGAATCCCAGATTTCTTGCTTTATTGGTCAATGTGACCTTCCACAGCTTTCCTTTGAGCATAAACAAATGTTGGATGCTTCTATACTTCTCAGGGAGGTGGTGGAAGCTATCCGTAGTTTGCCGGCGGGCAAGGCACCGGGTGTGGATGGTCTTCCTGCGGAATGGTATAAGGAATATGCGGATGTCTTGGCCCCCCATCTGTTAAATACCTTTTATGCTGCTATTGACGAAGGACGCCTTCCAGATTCCATGAATAATGCTTCCATTATTGTATTGCCCAAGCCAGGAAAAGACCTGGAGGTCTGCGACTCATACAGGCCCATTTCCTTGTTGACTACAGATGCTAAAATTGTGGCGAAAATTCTGGCTCCCAGATTAAATATGGTGCTGGGAACCATAATGCATGAGGACCAAACTGGCTTTATCCCAGGCAAATCAACGTCACACAATCTCAGACGGCTATTCATGCACCTGCAACTTCCTCACGATACCATTGGGACTCGGGTGATAGCGTCTCTTGATGCATCTAAGGCCTTCGACTCTGTCGAATGGCCATACCTTTGGCACGTGCTCTGGGGCTTTGGGTTTGGCCCGTCCTTTATTAAATGGATACATATTTTGTATAGTAACCCCAGTGCTTCTGTGGTGACGGGTGGTTTGAGTTCGCCATTTTTCCCCCTGCAACATGGCACTAGGCAGGGCTGCCCACTTTCATCGGGCTTGTTTGCCTTGGCCCTGGAGCCCCTGGCTGTCCAAATTCGTGGAAATCCGTTGATTTGCGGGCTCAGTATAGAGGGCAGAGAGGAAAAGCTTGCATTATATGCTGATGACATCTTGCTCTTCCTAGGAGATGATGGGAATTCCTTGCGGACCACGTTAAAATTGGTGGACAATTTCGGCTCCTACTCTGGATTTCAAATAAACCGGACTAAGTCCTCTTTGATTCCGATTGAAAAGGGTCTGCGGGAATATCAATCAACAGACATACTGCTTTCTTATGTGGCTGAGTGTACATATCTGGGGATTTGGGTGGCGGCGCCAACGGACTCCTTTTTGCAGCTGAATTTGATACCTACTATTCAATACTTTAATGATAAAACTATGGCATGGCTTCATCTGCCCTTAAATGTTACTGGTAGGTCGAACCGTATTAAAATTATTTTTTTGCTCAAATTTTTATATATTTTTCAAAATACGCCGGTTCCTATTCCAAAAAAATACTTCCGACAATAGACAAAATTATTTTGCATTTTCTATGGCGAAGGGGACGGGCCAGACTCAAGCTCACTACTCTCATGAGACCAAAACGAGAAGGGGGAATTGCCTTGCCCAACTTCTATAGGTACTATTTAGCGGCACAATGTTGGTATGCATTAGATTTTGTTTCACCCCAGCCTCGTTACCAGACTACGCAAATAGATACATTATTATTACAGCCTGCTTATAGGCTGCCCCAGTTTTTACATGGTGGCCCTGGGTTTTTAAACTTCAGACTCCGTTAGTCGCGACTCTACATGAGTCGTGGGTGGAATTGAAAAAGATGTTGGGGTATATAGCCATGGTTCCGGATACCCCCTTATGGGGAGCCGCGGGGATACACCATTTGCTGGGTAGCGAGTCTGGTCCCTTGTGGGCTAGATGTGGGATCAATACACTTGGACAATTATACCAGGATAATCTGTTGAAATCCTTTGCACAACTGCACGACGAGTAGCATGTACCACATAATCTCTTTTACTCATATTTGTGTATTAGGCATGCTCTTAGAGCTCAGTGGGGTGATCGAGCCCCGATCATTTCTATGTTTCCGCTTCTTACTAGATTGTTGATTCTTGAGCCCCCGAGACCCCTCTCTTTCATTTACCAGTGGCTAGATTCTCACATGCAGTGTCAGGAATTTCCTTCACGGAATAAATGGGAAATGGACATGGGTCCTTTAGAGAACTGGGAATGGGACATGGCCAATGCAGGGCCAGCACTGGTGGCGACATCGACTAGACACCAGATGATACAGCTGAATGTCCTACATAGAATTTATTATACGCCGGTCAGATTGTACAAAATGGGGAATTCGGGCACCGACTGCTGTCACGAATGCGATAATGTTCAGGGCATATACTTGCATATGATTTGGGAATGTCATGGGGTCAGGAGGTTTTGGATGGAAATAATGTGCATTGTGGTCCTGGTGTTGGGGAGGCCTGTTCCTGTGGATCCAAAGATTTGTTTATTGTCTATTTTTCCTGATGAGGTTGAGACTGCAACAGACAGATCTCCACTGAGCGAGCTTTTGGTGATGGCGAGAGAGGTGGTGGCCTTGAATTGGATGTCAAACAAAGTTCCCAATTGTAGAGCGTGGATAAACCTGGTTTTACAGTGTATTCCACATTATAAATTGGTTTACTTACATCGGGGTACCCCAACTAAGTTTGACAAGGTCTGGGGACGATGGCAGACCTGGTGGACTGAGAGAGCAGATGGTGCTATGACTCCTGATGATGTGCAACTTTATAGTGATGAATGATTGTGATCATATCTACTTGCTGTGTGGATGATTGTGATGTATAACCGGTGCATAGAATTGTGTGTGACCCTTGTGTGTAATGGGATCTTATGTCGCTAATGGCTGGCAGGTGTGTGTGGGGGGGGGTGCTGCGGGCTCAGGAGAGAGAGGACTTGGGGGTGGGAGATATAGTAATAGATAAGTTAGGTTAGCTTTTATGAGTTTGGGTTATTGAAGTTTGAAATAATAATGAAAAATCTCAGGTTGTCTCTATACATTCTACTGATCTGCATATGTTCTTTTCATTGCTACTAAGGTCTATGTATTATTGTTGTACCTGTGTGATTTAACGTGTTCCCTTTTTCTCTTTGTATTTAAACTGTATGGAGCAATCTGATAATAAAATATATTAAAAAAAAAAAAAGATACAGGGAAACAGGTTAGACAATAATCTCGACCAGTTTAGTATAGGTTTGGCCCAGGATTGAAGAGACACCTGTTGGATGACCAACACTACGTGATGCCTGCTTTAATTGCTAGACTGAGCTCTGGAAAAGGAGGCTGGTGAAAGGAGTCAATTAAAAGCAGTTAAATACTAGACACTGTTTGAGCTATGGAAACTGGAAACAGTAGACAGTATTTAGTAAACAGGCTTGGGTCGAGGCAGATAGGAGAATTATTATTTTTGCAGGCAATAGTCATGGCAGGAGGCAGACATAAGAAAGATTGTTTAATTGACTTAGTATGGGGCAGGCAGCAGACAGAAGAATGTTTGTGTAACAGGGTTGGGTCACAAAAGGAATCAGACAAGACTAGAACAAGATTCTGGAACACTAACAGCAATGCACATTATAGTGTGTGGCTGCGTCATATAAGCCAAGGAGGCTTGCCCAGGATAGCAGAAAGGAGTACTATTAATTACTGTTAGGAGTAAGTGAAGTAGGAGTGTCCCGAGAAAGGAGCACAATTTACTCCTGATCAGTACTAAATGAAGTAGATGTGTTCTTGAATAGGTTCAGAGCAGGACTGATTGTAGAGTGTTCTTAAACCATCTTTGGAAGATAAACTTTAACGGTTTGAGATATTACACTATTAAACAATACACTCTAGTTCTTGAGGACACCAGTACAATTTACCCTTATAGTTAGTGTTGAGCGAGCACCCCGATGCTCGGGTGCTCGGGTGCTCTGACCGAGCACCCCCTGAGGCTCGAGTGCTCGGCCGAGCACCCGAGCCCCATTGAAGTGAATGGGGCGACACCAGGCACCCCCTGCTCTGATGAGGGGAGGGTGCCTGGTCAATGCCCCCTTCATCTCCGCTATGCCCCCTTCATCTCCGAATGCCCCCTTCAGCTCCGCAATGTCCCCCTTCAGCTCCGCTATGCCCCTCTTCCACAATGTGCCCCTTCATCTCCGCTATGCCCCTCTTCCACAATGTGCCCCTTCATCTCCGCTATGCCCCTCTTCCACAATGTCCCCCTTCATCTCCTCTATGCCATAGAGGAGATGAAGGGGGACATTGTGGAAGAGGGGCATAGCGGAGATGAAGGGGCACATTGTGGAAGAGGGGCATAGCGGAGATGAAGGGGCACATTGTGGAAGACGGGCATAGCGGAGATGAAGGGGGACATTGTGGAAGAGGGGCATAGAGTCTATGCCCCTCTTCCACAATGTCCCCCTTCATCTCCGCAATGCCCCCTTCATCTCCGCAATGCCCCCGTACCTCCAGTCCCTGGTGGTCCAGCGGAGCTTCTTCGGATCTGTGCCTCTTCCGGCACAGATCCCCGCCACCCGAACATGGCGGGAGAGCACATGGCGGTACTCGACGAGTACCGCCATGTGCCGAGCAGAGCGATGCTCGAGCCGATCCGAGCATCGGCCGAGCACGCTCGCTCATCACTACTTATAGTCAATGTTACTGAAGTCATATGCTATTGGCTAGTTGGGGATGATAGAAGTTATTGGCCTAACGCACAAAAGTCTGTAGAGGGCTAAAATGTCGATGTCCTGTAGGAGCAATGTTGTAGGCACATCCACAGTATTCACCAAAGTGTCTATGACATTACATCACCAGCACTCCGACAAAAAGATGCCCACATTGACATCAATCCGACGGGTATACCAATTTTCTTTCATCATACTGACAATGGCCTATTTCCATATGGAAATGAAGCATAAATGTGTTTTTTTTTTAATATATTTTCAAATTTATTAAAAAAAAATCAGACTTCAAGGGGGGGTATCATGACCCCCTCATGACACCCCCCTAGCATTGGGGAGTCAACTGCCCATTTTTTAAATAAAGTGCATATAACCTGGTGACTGATTCAATTATGAGATTGCAGACCTGCGCTTTCTAAGAATGACCCTGTGACAGGGTTCATTCATTCCACTTGATACTGCAGCGGCTTTTACAGCCGCTCTAGTATCAGGAAGGCAGAAAATGCCTTTGGGGTCACCCCATGGATCATCTATCCTTTTGGACAGATGATCCATGATAGGGGTAGCTATCAAGAGGGGTCCTGGTGCCCCCCTCGAGGTCTGGAAGTATTATTTAATTATAAAAAGTGTATATAACCTATGTTAAACATAGGTTATATGTGCTTTATTTAAAAAACAGGCAATTGTCACCCACATGCTAGGGGGTGTCATGAAGGGTCCTGATGCCCCCCTTGAGCTTTGATTTTTTCTTAATAAGTTTAAAAATATATTTAAATAAAAACCCATTTGTACACATATACATATTAACCCTTTGAGTACCAGACTGGTAGGAAAAACATTGCTAAGCAATGCCTTCCTACCTCTCTGGTACTCAAAGGGTTAAGTGTCGAATAAAGGACAGGTTCTGTCGAATAAATGGCAGTTCCTGTCGAATAAAGAAGTGAAAGACAAATGGTGTTAGTATGTCGAATATATGCAATAAATGTCCAGATATATGCACTTTATGTCACATTTCTATAATGTGGGGAACAACACCAGTGTGTGTTAGCCCCATATACATTGCCTGACACTCTCAGCCTTTTTCCGTTGCCCAGGCAGAGGCCATGGGGATTTGTGGCTAGCAGTGGTCAAGGGAACAAGTGTGGAAGCCAAGTAGTATATTTGGGGTTTTATGGCTACCACTGGGCAAGGGAACAAGGCTGGGGGGCAAATGGTAGCCACAAATCCCCATAGATGCTGCATGACTCCCAGTCTCGTTCCCCTGTGAGTGCACGACATGGCACAACATGTATAACATATGGTAAATTGGTTAGGGGATAATTGTGTAGTGCTTGTTGTACTAGTTTTGTTTATTTTAACCCTTTGAGTGCCACAGGGTGAGTAGTGCACATCCCTATGGCATTCAATGCTGCCCTTGGTGCTGAAAGCCTTCTCATTATTCCCCTACTGGCCAAGTAGGGAAGCACAGAGAGAATGCTGTTCATCTTCAGAATTGTCCTAGTGTTAGAGATGTGTGAAGGGAGGATCATACCGACACCACATCAACCTTTAGTGCATCTGGGCCATTGTCTCCAACAGCTGCTGGTCCAAAGATTTAAAAGGAATGTTAGTATATATATATATGTATGTAAGTTTAACCCCTTGAACATCAGAAGGGTATTCAACACATTGCAAAACACTGTATGTGGTTATTTAAGAGCTTTCAAAATCATCTATATTTATTTATTTATTTTTATTCAAACAATAGTGTATGAGATATTAAATGCATTCTTGTGTCAGTTTATGCAGCAGAGCTAGTATTTTCTGGTAGGAAGTAGCAGTTGGGATGGAGAACAGTTGTGAATGTTACTATCTGCCAGGTGCACCTGCCAGATTTGCATTAACTGTCAAAAAAATAAAACATTTCAATCTTTTGTTTTAAATACAACATTGATAACAAATATAGCTGCTTCTGAATTTTGTTTTAGAACCACCTATTTGTTACAGAATTACAGTTCCACTTTAATTAGCCATACTTGGTATATTATTTTGCCTCATGTTCTGCTCCTTCTTATTTGCATGATAATGCAATTTTCTGCTTGTGTGAATTCATCTACTACTATATTATACAAATCAGGAAATAATATTTTCTAGAGCTGTGGGACTTTCCTCTCCCTGCAGATACATGCACACGGTATATGTCTATGTGAATGTATTCTCCCTATTGAATAACACAGGATGAGTCACCCAGAATGGAGAGGAAAATTGTGCTTCTATTCCATATCCTTGTATTTTCCTTGTATATTTCTCTTAAATTATACACCTACAAGCCTTTTCACTAGTGTGATGCACGGCTAAATTTGAAACGTGTTTGTTGAGATGTTACAGTAATTACTGTATATTCTAATCCACTTAACCCTTTGGATGCTAGGGACATAATGTTGCATTGCATAGATTTAAACAGGTAAGACAAAGTGCAAGATGTAAAAAGAAAGTGGTCACTGAAACTGTATTCGTCTAATAAAGTTTTTACACTGCAGACGGTCTGTCAATTCTCAGACACATTCGTTATTTTTGCATTCAGATTTGCCTTTTCCATCAAGAGAAAAAAGCAGTCTTAAAAGCAAGGGTGATGTAATCATGTATTTATTTATTTATTTTTAATCTTCTAACAGCCACTTTTTTTGTCTGATTCTGTCATTTTTTGCTAAAAGTAAAAAAGGTCTAAATTGAAGACGATAGTTTAAAGTACCATCAACAAAGAAGAGAGCTTAAAATTGTGTTTTTTTTTATAACCCCTTAATGACAGGGTTTTTTTTTTTCCATTATAACGAATGACTTCCTGGACTTGCCAGGTAAGTTGTCTGTCACTAAGGGGATATATTATGCACCTGCTGGCCTTTTCATTAGTATGATGCACACTTAAATTTGAAACATGTTTGTTAGGATGCTACATTGATGCTATTCTAGTCCACTTAAGCACATGGCATTGCATGGTTTTAAGCAGGTAAAACAAAAAGTTTTGGGAATTGAAACTATCTGTGTTATTAGTCTAAAAAGGTCCTAAACTATGACCTGTCAACTTTCATATATAGGCCTCGATTCAATTGCCCTGGAGCAAAAATAAAAAAAAACAACAGCCGACAACAGTTTCTCAAGCACAGTAAGCCATTCAATAACCTGTGCTTTGAAAAGCTAACAGGAGTAAAAAAAAAAATGACAACGGCTGTTAATGTTTCGCTCCTTGAAAACAATGGAACAGCTCTACCCAGGAGCCATTCAATTCTGCGCGGTCTGTGACAACTGTCAGAGACTTTGTCCTGGTGGAGCATAGAGGGTTAACTTTAATAGCAGAATTTCCTGAAAACCTGTGTTTAAAATGTGTTAAAATTACCTCATCCTTAAAACAAAGGAATACTCATTGCTTTAATTTGGGAGTAAATATTTGAGACACAGTAATGGTGATGAATAGAGAATTCCAGACAACTACGGTGCCAAGCAGTAGTATTATCTTATGGGATAATCTTCAAGTTTTAAACAGAGAAATCCTCCTCTCTGAAAAGTGACATCTTTATATGACGTAAGGTCAAAGAGTAAATACCTACATTGTGATAAAAACCAGAGAAGTTATCATTTTATGTATGAATTTTAATGTAGAGTAAGAGTGCCCTCTATAGTTGTGATAGCGTCATGACGGGGATACTAACATTCCTTGTATAATTAGGGATAATAGATGGTCCAATCATTCAGACTGATGATGTCACGGTATAATGAGATGGATCTCTGTCCAATCATTGGGGATAGGTGGAGATTACTGATAAAGTAAAATTTGCCTAATAAAATGCTTAGGAGAAGGTAATTTCACTCTCTTAGTCCCTGGTTGAAATCCTAATAACATCTGGTCCTGGTTCTGGTACCTAACTGAGAAATACAATGAAACACTTGGATTGGTAACTATATATTTTCTTCAGTTAAATTCTATATAAGTCCAGATTGAAATCTTTTTCTTCTTCTTGAAGAAACTTAATTTTGTTTTATAATTGTCTTAAGTGGACTGGCCAACCATTTGGGATCAATTATAATAAGCTATATTAGCGCTAGATTTCTGGAATTAAACAGAATGTATATATTTATTGGAAATTGTTATATTTTGCCAAATCAGTGTAATATAGTTATATAGCGGGGTATATATTAGTTAATATAATTCCTAGTATTTGTAGAATAATAGTTTGTGGTTCTGGGAAGATTATAATAGCTAATATTTGATCTAGGGAATTCTTTGAATCTAGTTATTAACCTTTTAACCGCTATTTGTCTGTTGTTAGTGGTGTTTTCTTTGGAATTCTCTGTGTATGTGCTAGGCTTATCTTTTGTAAATTGGAGGTATTCACTCTAATAGACAAAATAACTTCTGGGTGTGGCACCTTATTTTAAATGAAGTGCCTATAGGTTTTATATATATTGTTACAGTCATATTTATGATATATGTTGCATGAAGTTGGTATACTTTCTAGACATATATTAGTGGACTGATTCTAAGTATTTTCTTGGTATAATCTATGATTGACTGTATTAATTGCAATTTAAATGTTTATTCAGAAGGTATGCAATATTTAAAATCAGTACATAATTAAATTATAGTGATTTCAATCTGGGATTCTATTCCAGTTATTCTCTAAATTTGATTATTATATATATGGTGCAAGGATAATTGTTAGAAGAATTGGCTTCAATTTTTATAACAATATACTTTAAATCATAATTAGCATAGTCTATACAGTTTCTGGGGCAGAGGGTATTCATATACACTGATGCCAACTGCATTTTATTCATTGTAAGGATCAATTAACCTTTTCTATGCTGCTGAGTGCAATTATTGTTATTTAATACCTCTGAATATACCTATGTGTGGTTAACCCTTTTTTTGCTGGTAATCCTCATGGTGATAATTATGGGTCGATTTACTATGTATCTATTGAATTGCTGAACACTCATTTATCTCATTGTTGCTGATACTTTTTATATATAGTGTATCAGTACCTGATACACTAGAAGGGGTATGGTCCAGAGGAGCGTTCCTGGATTCCTGCCAGAGATGTTCATGCTCCCCACCTAGTGTGCAGATTTCACTCTCGTTTTCCTAGCAAACCCCAACTGGGTCCTCGAAGGAGGGGCCTTTGAGGGGGGGTAGCCGCTGCTGAGAATTGATTGCACAAAACAACGCTTCAACGTCATCCCACGCGTCGCTTCTGGCATTGGGCCTGTGTGCGCTTAGATTCTGCAGCGGCCTCCCATGTCCTCTGGCTAGGCAGACCAGTGGGTCAGAATGTTGCAGGAGTATTGCAGGGGCGCGAGGCTGCGTATTGATGCAGGCCTCAACTTTATACTGCATGACCCGGTCAGTCTCCTCCTATCTACAACTGACTTTAGTATTTAAGGGAACTGGAGCCTTAACCAGTTACCCTTACGTTGTTGTCCTTTGCAGTTCTGTTCCTGTTCCAGTTATCTTGTGTATGACCCGGCTTGTCTGACCATCCATTCTGGTGCTGACCTGTGGCTCTGTCTGACTATCCTCTTGTGCTCTCCCTGACCTAGTGGACATCCCATCTGGTGCAGACCTGTGACTCTGGCTGACTACACGTTTTGTGTATGGCCCTGGCTTGTCTGATTATCTTATCTGGTGCTGACCTGGGGCTCTGTCCAACCATCTTCTCTGTGTTGCCTCCTGACTAGTAGACATCCCATCTGGTGCAGATCTGTGGTTCTGGCTGACTACCCATTCTGTGTATGATCCTAGCTTGTCTGACTATCCTATCTGGTGCTGACCTGGGCTGTGTCCAACTATCCTCCCGTTGTTGCCTACTGACTAGTGGACATCCTATCTGGTCCAGGCCTGGTGCTCTGGCAGACTATCTCCTTACTGACTGCAGACGTGAGTCAGTAGTCTCCCTGGTTGCCATCCTTTAAGGGAGATCGTTTGTCCATCTCCGATACTCCAGGGCATCTGAGACTCCATTGGCTATGGCCTGGTCTCTAGCTGTGTGGTTTACATTGAGGTAGCCCCCTATTTCTGATAGAGTTACTAGCCTCTCTTGTCACCCTTTGCCTCTTCTGTATCTGTTCTATTGATTATTCCAATAAAGGTGTTTTAACTGTACCGTCTGACTCCTGATTTTCCCTTGGTCCCCGTGACACCCTTGCAGAGTATAAGGAAACCTTGAGAGGGTCGAAGATATGAGACAAGCTCATCAGGGACCACTTTGCCTGTGAGTGTAATACGTGAATCAAACACAATGAATGTAGACTATGATTAGGCTTGGGGAATGTGTGCAGACATACTCACACAACACATAATGATCTGTTTCACTTCACAGGATGATTGACATGCACAGCCCTGATATTGCCTGCTGCAGCATCACAACCACATAGCTGGTACAGTACTTAACCAATGCAGCAGCTATTCCATGGAAGTGTTATATTGAGGATGTGAATTCAACTGGCATTTGCCATTCCTTTGGCCATGATGACATTGCCACTTCAAGGATATAATCCACCCCCTGTGAACAAAGGTACACCACATTGCCTATGTCCATAATATTCTTGAGGTTAACTGACAGCAAACAACATATATTGAGTTGAACTCAGGGCCGGATTTGCCATTAGGCAAAGTAGGCACCTGTCTACAGGCGCACACCACTGAGGGGCGCCTGCCATTTGGATTTTTTTTTTTTTTTTAAATATTCTTTTTTTTTTTTTTTTTAAAACTAGCCACCTTGCTGGCTGTGTCGGTGGCACCCGCTCACATTACCCCCCCCCCCATTGTCTATTTCCTACCTCCCCGGCAGGACAGGTCTGTGCCTTCTTTAGCACAGTCCTGTAAGTGCTGAGCTCCCTCCTCACCTCCTTAGGAATGCAGAGCGCTGAGAGATGACATCATCTCCCAGCTCTCTGCATTCCTGAATAGGAGACCGCGCGGGAGCTCCATCAGGTACAAGACTGTGCCAAAGGAGACACAGATGACAGATCTCCTACCAGGGATGTAGGAAACGGACAACGGGGGGAGGCAATGTGAGGGTAACATGGAGATTGTGGGGGCAATGGGGAGTAATGGGGGCAAGTTGGAGCCGATGGAGGGCAATATGGAGATGGTGGGGGCAAGTTGGAGCTGATGGGGTGGAGGGCAATGTAAGGGCAATGTGGAGCTGATGGTGGCAATATGGAGCTGACAGGGGGCAATGTGAGGGTAATGTGGAGCTGATGGGGGCAAAATGGAGATGATGGGGGCATTGTGAGGGCAATGTGGAGCTGATGGGGCAATATGGAGCTGATAGGGGGCATTGTGAGGGCAATGTGGAGCTGATGGGGCAATATGGAGCTGATGGGGGGCATTGTGAGGACAATGTGGAGCTGATGGGGGGCAATGTGAGGGCAGTATGGTATATGGAGATGATGGGGGCAGTATGGAGCTGATGGGGGGCAATGTGGAGCTGATGGGGGGCAATGTGAAGGCAGTATGGTATATGGAGATGATGGGGGCAGTATGGAGCTGATGGGGGCAATGTGAGGGCAATATGGTATATGGGGATGATGGGGGCAATGTGAGGGCGATATATGAGATGATGGTGGCAAGCTGGAGCTAAAGGGGGGCAATGTGGCAATGATGGGAGCAATGTGAGGGCAATATGGAGATGATGGGGGCAACATGGAGATTAGGAGCATTGTGGAGGTATCCAGTGCAGATGGCCCACGGGGGGCACTTCAAATTTCTGTGCCTACAGTCTCCTGAGATGTAAATCCAGCCCTGGTTGAACATAGCCATATCAACTGTAGAACCCTTGATGTGATTGAGGTTATCCAATGCAATGCATTGGACACCACCCTCGCATTCCAGGTGTTAAAGAGGTATTAGAGTTACCATGAGAAAAATACTTGTTCAATGCCTAATGTAGCCGAATATGGATGGATATACTATGTTAATGTTGTCTGCAGCATTGGAGTAACTGGTTAGCAGGCAGGTTGGCAGGCCCACCATGTTGACCTGTGTGTGCTTCTTGGGGGTTGGTTCACAGATTAGATAACGCATAAAAGACAGATATACAGTGCATTTTCAACTCCTGCCATACCTTCACACAGGCATCCATGGCAAGACCCAACATGGAATTGAGGAATGTCCAAGTGAACCTGGGGAAACGGTAACTCCAATTCCATGAAGTTCACCTCTTGCTGCTTCCTAGTGCTACTGTTTATTCAGTGGAAAAATTGACGTTAGCAACTTCTGCAAAACCTTTCACATATTCTGAAACTGCTCAAGTATATATGTATGAGTTGCCTAAGATCTAACAGGAAAAACCTGTACAGAAATATTGCTCTTCTCCAGAGTTCAAATACCCCTTGGAAAATGTATGAGCAGGTCAACTGATATTTCCAGTAGGCTGTTTTCGTATTAAATGTACCCTTTTAAAGGGATAGTAATACTTAAAATGTAAAAAAAAATATGTTGTAGGGTTTATCCCCCTCCGTAAAAGAAAGGTACTTCCACTGCTGAAAGGTGTTTAATTCAAAAGTTATTACAGCTCAAAATTGAATTTTTTAGGTGCAATATCACAGTGCCCTGAAATTGTACAGTGGCGCTGTTGCTACTCCATCCTGTGGACAGCTCTGGTCCTGGGACCATAAATCTCCATAGGATAGTGTAGCAACAGTGTAATCAATAGACCTGATTAGTGCCTTCTTTATGCTCTTGTCCTGTAGCCAAACATAACATTTTTGCAACCATTAGCCTAAAATTACTAAGAGGGTGATGGACTTTTCCTATTCAGAGTGTGAGTCCCAGCATATGTTGGTTTTGCTAATCTATTTTTGCAGTGAATAATTGAAAGCAAAAATATGGTTGGCTATAAAACCATTATAACCACAACAGTGGCTCAAACTAAATGGGGACAGTCATGAACATAGTATACTAAGGGATAGGTGTCAGTTGTTCAACTCACACCATGGCCAAACAACACCTTCATGTTATTTTGCTTTGCTAGTTGAAATTGGACAACAGTGTATGTACTGTGTGCAGTTACCAATGGTCCAACACCTTACAACCAAGTAAAATGTGCAGGAGTTGTGTTCACTGCATTGCTTTGGAGGTATATCTGCCACTGACCTTGTTAGAAACCAGAAAGATTCACAGACATAATTGTGATCAATAAATGCAATTTTATTTGGGGGATATATGACAAATGAGGCTTTGTTTTTTTTTTTTTTTGGGGGGGCGGGGAGGGGCTGCTGAGGTGGATGCCCTCAATGTATGTCTACTGACTCTAGTTGTTCTTGTGGTTGGTGTGAGGCTCACACTGGAGGGGGAGGTGGTTGCAGTTGACCCCTCGATGCATTGTTGTGCCTTCTCTATCTGCAGCCTCTCAATGTGATTTTGTTCACTCATCTGGCCAAGAATATCGATCATTTTGGTCCAAAAATCGTTGTATATCTATCGTTAGGATGCCTTGCTGGGATTAAATTGCAGAAACCTCCTCCTATATCTGTTGGCTCATCTGGTCTCCTTCAGCAGCCTCCTCTGGATGCTTAGGCACTCCTCAGAAGATAATGCCATAGATGGTGGACTTGGTGGTGGTGGCGGGGATGCCTCTCCTCCTTGCTCTTGCCCTGCCTGTTGCTTGTTTGTTACTTCACAGTCTAGATGTATTTTAGATTCTGCAGCTGGTGGCTAGGTGTGTTGAGGGACAGGTATCAGGGGGCCAATGATATCTGTTTTCTTCCAACACGGATGTTGGGTCATATCTAGGCTCCTGCAGTGGCTGCATCCAGGTGGGTGGCTGTGGTCTTGGTGTGGGCCTATATGCCCCATATTGTGTGGTGCTCACAATACTGTGGTACTTTGTGCCAGTTGTGGGTGTCAAGCTGTGGTCTGATGGTGGAGGTGGTGATGTTGGGGACCTCCTGTTTGTGCCCTCAATTCTTAGTGATTGATTTACTCCTAAAAAATACCATAATTCTTTTACCACGTACTAGCTGGCATTTTATTTCATTATAAAGACATTTTGAACATCACTTCTTAGGAGTGTAATTACTAAAAAGAACAGAATAATTATGGAGTCCTCTTTAACATTCAAGTAGTGAAAGGCTCAATTAAATAATTATTTTGAGAATTTGCACCTGTCCGCTATGGGACAATAAGTTTGCCCCTGGCGAAATTGTGAACGAAGGCCTCAAATGTAGGAATACAGTTAGTATCCCTTAGACCCATTAGAATTTGTGGGAAATGCAGCCAAGTTGAGGTGTTATATACCCAGTAAGTTATATTTCCTTTCTGATTATAAGATTAAATCTATTTCCATACCTGGGAACTATGATGTGTTGTCCTGTGGTGCTGAAGGGGTGACAAAAATGACACAAATTGCGTCAAAAAGGGGTGGGACTTAACCACAAGTGGGGGTCAGGACTTAACATGGGGGAAAAAATGATAAAAATAGGTTAGGGAAGGAGGAACAGAATGGGAAAGAGCAGAAGTGGGCAGAGAATCTCCCCAGATCCACAGAGACCGAGTAATGCAGAGTCAAAACCGGAGTCTCCAGGGCAAATCCAGGGAGTTCCCAACTATGATGATTACTTGCTGATAATCCTGAATATATGTTACTTCTGTGGAACCTTTTTTTTCAGTTGGAGAGATCTTAGCGCATAGGGTCCATAGAATAACATAATCATACCTGGAAACCTTCAGAGTTTGACTCCAAGACTCAGGATTTTGACCCAAATCTCAGGGTGAAGGGAAAAATTCTTAGGGTGAGAGAGTCCAGTGCTACGTACTATTTCTTCTTCAAGAAATAACTGATTATTTAGTCCCTGAATTGCTGCCTTTTCTACCAGGCATACAGAGGGAGACATCCTGCTTCTCGTTTGTATATTCAGGAAGTGAAAACTCTAATTTACAGCAAGTTAAGGGTTCCTTAAGGACTGTAGAGCCGGATTAACCATTATGGCAACCTAGGCTACTGTCTAGGGCCCAAGACAATATGAAGCCCTAGCTGCAAGTGATGGGTCACAGACAGAGGACCTGCTGTTGCTGCTACTAACATCTTGTGTCAGACACTCTTCTTGTTTAGAGTCCAGCATCATCCAGTTGCTCCCACTTCCATTAAAGCCACAATGACAGTACCTGCTAGCGGAACACTTTGTCATAAGCACTAGATCAAAAGATGTGGGGCCCCAAATTGGTACAATGCCTAGGGCCCTGTGAAGCTGTAATCTGTTTATAGAGGAAATAGGAGCACCTTCCTGTTAGAGCAAGCAGGAATGTATCACCTGAAATCTATGTTCTGGGGAACTGTATGGGTTAATATTTCAAAGATCTTGTGGTTGGCTCATTATCAAAATTCCCAGGTATGAACAAAGGCAAGGGAGGGCTGGCAAGTTGTGTCCCGGGGGCAAATACAATCAAGTGGCCCATTTCATACTATTGTTCGGGCCCACTATCCCAGCCCCCCCCCCTTTTTCTTAGTTTTGAAAGTGTCATTAATGTTGCAAAGTAAGGAGAGTGATACCACGGAGCATACAGTTAAAGGGATAGCAATGTTTCACAATAAAAGCAGCTGAAATTATTCTCCATAGTATTTGGGCCTTGGAGAGTGTTATTTCAATACTGTCAGAGTTGTAGTTCAATAGTAATTGAATGATAAAGTGTCCCCCCCTCCCCTTATACCGATATAACACCGCTCGGCTCAGAGCAGCAAGACTGTCCGGATGGATCTCAGAGAGGGCCAATCTTCAGTAAGCATAAGGGAAAACCTGAAAAACATGTCAAGGGGGGCAGGGTTTTTCTTATGATACTAGTAAGAAGATTGTCCCTTGCCATGATCTATCTGGTAAAAGAGATCAGATTCCACTTCTAAGGGGAGGTGGCTTACACTGGGTAAAAGGGGTGGGAGGGGGAAACTTTATCATTCAATTACTCTTGAACTACAACTCTGACAGTACTGAAATAACACTCTCCATGGACCAAATGCTATGAAGATTAATTGGAGCTGATTTTATTTTGAAACATTTCTGTCCCTTTAGGGCTGCACTACTGATACTACATAGCTTATAATTTTACCCTTTGAGTGCCAGGGAGGTATCCAACACATTGAGTTGCAATACGTTGATACCTCCTTGCCACTCAAACAGTTAAGTAAAGCAACATTAGTGATACTATAGAGCGTACAAGGGAAATGGGTTATGCTACAGTATAGCTCCATTTGGATTGTAGCTCTGTGCTATAACTAGTGTAGCTCAATTTACAGCAGCTTGTGGGAGAGGCAGTGGCCCACCGGCCCAGACATGTGACTGTCCCAGGGTGCAATTGCCCCCCTGCACCCCAGGCCAGCCCTCCCATGAACATAGGGAATGGAGTTTCTTGGCCATATTCAGTGCATCAAGTCACTGGTTAGGTCAGACAATTCCAAATATCGCTGGTTTATGGTGACTGGTTTATTTATCTGTATATATGTTGCTGTACTGTTTATAAACTAATTTTATCAATTTATTTGCTAGTTTATACAATGTGGGCAAGTTTATTAAGAGCTTTTCTATTTTTATGTGGACTATTTTCTGTGGCAGGCAATAGTGATTACTGAGGTCATGGGAGACGTGTGGATATGTGGTTTTGGGTGGGGGAACATGGGGTGCCTTGCCTAGGAGTGCTTGGGATGTAAAGCCAGCCTTTTGGTAATAAGACACTGAAGAGACTCTACACTTCAGGTTATCCCTGGTTTAACACTATTGTACCAGATAACAGATCCAGTGATATACCTGTGCTCATGCATCAATGTGTGTATTAGAAATCCTACAAGGATGGTATCATAGGGAAATAATCACCAGAAAAGATATTGGGAGTAGTTAAAATAGCATTTAGTCTTTCATTTGGCCATACGTTTTGCATACCTCCCATTTCAAATGACCAAAGAGGGACACATTGTTTTAAGGGGTGTTACTGGGGGGTGTGACTGGTGGGCGGGGCATTACCAAGAATTTATAGGTGATTTCATGACCTACTGACACCTCTTTGTGTAATTTAATAAATGATCTAGAGCAACACATAAAGTATTTTATTTATACAGACTAATATATAAACACATATAATGATGTTTAAACAAACATTAATGTGAGTTTTATTGCCGTGGAGCAATGTGATACATTTACATACACAGTCTGATCTCCTAAAAAGAGGGGCAGGAGGTGGATAATTTATCATTCAATTACTCTTGAACTACAACTCTCACAGTACTAAAATAACATTCTCCATGGTCCAAATACTATGAAGCTTAAATCGAGCTGCTTTTATTTTGAAACATTACTATCCCTTTAAAGTCCTAGGTCTTGTTTCCAGGTTGTGGAATGGTGCAGTTGGGCAGCGTGGTGTACTAACACATTAGACTGACCTAAGCCCCAGGTCTCTTGGGAACCAATAAACTTGTCTGGCCCTGCCTATCTGGGACAGACACCTTTTGCTTTATACCTCACTGTTAAGGCACATTTAGGCTAAGTTAAAACTGGTGTGTTTAGATCACTTTTCTTCTCTGCTCTAATCACCTCAAACTGCACACATTTGTTTCATGTTGGGCTGTTCACTTCGACAGTTTTGCTACATTCAATGCAGGCCAAATGCAGCAGAGCTGGTCTACATCATGGTGGCCTATGGGGCTGATATGCATATTGTTTACACTGATAATTGGATTACTGCAGTGCACTTCACAACAATCCAATCAATGGCAGGTCCACTTGGGCATCTTCCAGTCTTCTTTGGCTGGCTTTTATGTGGGACAAACATTAGTCACACCCTGTCAATGCCCTCTCAGTAGGGTTGCCACCCAGCCGGTATTTTACCGGCAGGCCGGTAAAAAATTGGCTTCTGTCCAATGTTAAGTCTATGGAGGGAATGCCATGGCGGGTATTTTTTTCAAGAAAAGGTGGCAACCCTACCTCTCAGCAACTGGGTCACTGGGGGAAAGCAGGGACAGCTCAGGTATGTGAAACAGGTCACTTAACATTTTAGAAGAGCAGTAAACTTTTTGTTTTACAAAAACCTATACATTATAGAAATGTTCCTACTGATTAAAACAAGTTTTCCCTCACTGGTGGCAGTTGTTTTATTCAAAACCATACTTGAGAACTCTGTCTTCTGGGGACTCCTGTGGTGCTGCTGGGGGTATAAATGACGTGATTTGTGTCAAAAGGGTGGGACTTACTCACAAATGGTGGCAGGGCTTAATGATATGTCACAAGTGGGCAGGAAGTGGGAGGAACTGGGTGGGGAAGGACCAGAAGAAGGCAGTTTCATGAGAAACTCACCACTGCCAGAGAATCAGTGACTGTCCCCGGAGAACTGGTAATTCTCTCTAAAAACTGGATTCTCCAGGGCAGATCCGGAGAGTTCCCAGGTATGGCTATAACTGTTCAAACTGTCAGAAAGTAACAGCTTCATCACATACTGTCAGTTGAAACTGTTACTATCACATTCTATGGAGAAGCTTTGCCAATGACTCGTCTCTTCTATAGGATGCAACAGAAATCTATAGGTTCACTTTTTTGGACACTGTTAATGTAAACCAACACATTTAAAATATAATATATTTGGAAATACCATTGCTTTACCCAGTAGGAAAAGTCATACAACATATAGTTAGAAAATGTTTTGCAAACCCCTCTTGTCTTCAAAGGGTTAAGCAGCACTGTTCAAGACAAAGATGTCAATGTAACCTTAGGCATGTAAATGTTTTAAAAAGCAACATGTCCATGTGATCCATTCCCTCTCAATGATACTCAACCTTTGGAATGTAAGTCATGGCTTCTGCATGTCTATCAGTTGCCATCTTGACATTGCTATGACATTACCATAAACATGCAATAAACAAACTGCCATTCCAAACTGCAGTCCTTCACTATAAAAAAAACACCACACAGCAAGTCATTGTCGTTTAAAAGATTTCTTTCTTTATTTTAAGCAAAATTACTTTTAATAATTTTTTTCAGTATTATTTTTACAAAAAAAGTGTATTTTTTTCCCTTCATTGGAGGTGGTAAAAGAGGGTATACATTGAGAGGAGGGAGGTGAGGGGGTGGTCAGTAAGTTAAGGCATCCACACATCACACACACCCCTCACACCCAGAGATACAGCAGGGTGGGATTCTCAAGAGCTTCCAGTGGTCATTTGGTCACTGATGGAAGGCTGAGAGAAAAGAGAGAAGTGCTGAAGGAAAAAGCTAGAGAAAGAGGGAGAGACTCTGCCCTCTACTGGAAGTCTCACTTTCTTTTTTTTTTACCTCTTATTATATATTGTACATGTCTTGGGCAGCAAAATGACGCCCCCAAAAAAAGAAACATGCCCCCTCTTCTCTAAGCTTACGCACCCTCTCTTATCTCAGTTTATTTTCACTGGGGCCTACAAATGAGGCTGCAGCCCTCTAGTTGTTGTTGTTGGACTACAACTCCCATCACTCTCAGCCTGCTGTTGGCTGTCTAAGGATGATGGGATGTTTAGTCCAACAGCAGCTGGAGGACTGCAGATTGCCCACATTTGCTGTAGGCCCTCATAACAGCAAACCTTCATTCCCAAATAAACCTGCAGAAAAATGGCACAGCTGTTAAAAGCAGCAACGGCCTGCATTTCATGGCAGACAAAAGGTTAAAAATAAGTATCTCTTTTCTATTTTTTTGTAGCAAACATAAAAAAAGAAGATGCATTTTTGAAGATTCTTCTCTCCCCCTACCCCGTTGCAGAGAGAGAAGTCACACGCTTTATTAATACAAATAATAAAAAATAATACAGATCCGTACAGTCGCAGGCAAATGGCAAATCACAACAAGATTCAGTTCCAAGTATAAGTTACAACAACTTAATGGGGCCGTGATGGGGAGAGAGGCAGGGGCAGGAAGGAAACAGACTTTCTCACACTTCGGCACCATTGAGGGAGGAAGGAACCTATTCCTCCTGCAATGAATTATACACTATTGGCTAAGGCGGGATGGCAGGTAGCTTTTTGAACTGGGGTGCAAAAAAAAAATGACTGTTACTGGCCCAGATATCAAGCCACTTTAAAGCCCTCATTTTTTCACTGCTTATATTGGCAGGGCTGAGAAACCCATTGATTGCTGGTGACTTTTGGAACAACAAAAAACAAAAAAATCTATATCATCATCATCTGCTGTAGCAGTCCTTGGGGGAGTAGAGATATCAGCCAATGTCCAGCTTCAGGACGTCCTGGGCAGGACTTCCTGAAGATGAATGGTAATTGACAGCTCTGCTTCACCATGAGCTTTAGCAGTGGCTGCAAGCTTTATTGCACTGGCCCATATCACAAGCTTTGGGGACAACTGCTCACCCCCCTTGCCACCCAGCCCTTGACTGTAGGTGTGTGCATGTCTGTATTTTATATATATTTATATATATATAGTGCATGTACGTCCATACTTGTGAATGTTTGAATGTATTTATATCTATGTACTGTATACAAGTATGCACAATATTTTTTTCTTTCTTTCATTGTGCATTTATCAGTGTACAGATTGTACGTTCCATTATTGCTCTTAATGGCATATACACACACATATGTATTCATACATCACTGAGTGTGTAAATATATATATATTATATATGTATGTGTACATGTTTCTGAGTGTCAGATTGCAGGCTCCTCTATACCATGTGCAGCTGCCTGACTCCCTGTATAGAGATGGACACTAAAGTGGCAAGAAGAAGGGGAGGGAAGGTACATGGGACGGGTAAAACAGAGGGGATACTTGAATCCTTTTACATTCACACCATGCAGTAGCACCATAGTTGATGAGGTTACTCGTAGCTCTGTGGCTGCTTATTTTCTCCGTCGGCCGCAGTATTTCCCTTGACCACAGAGGCCGCCACCTGCAGAAACAATTTATCATAATCAGGGCTTTGTGACATCAGAGGTTCTAAGTATTCAAAGGAGAACCTATGGTACAATTCAAACACCAATACTAAAATACAAGTTGCTTTTACAAATTGTTATATGAAAGGGATTGTAGTAACAAATGTATATGTTGCACTGCCCTTACCTTGACAGAACTTAAAGGGGTAGAAAATGTTTGTAAATCAGTTTATGAAAAACCTTTTGTGTAATAGCTAAGAGTGTGAGTGATGTCAGCCACATACTTTAAAATGCAGCCCTTCTGAAGTTATTACATTTTATCCCCTATCCCTTCCTTTTACTGAAGTAAATCCTTCATCTGTGAAGGAACTGATAAGGTTAATCAACAAGAGAGCAGACAAGATACAAAATCCTTCTCTGAGTTGTTTTACTGTGTTTTCAACACTAAATAAACACACATAAAGTATTAAGAACACATTCAAATAATTTATAGAGAGATAATTTTTATATTGGTCAACCCTGACTCCATTGTGTGAGATTATTGCTGTTCTCAGGCATATGAAATAAGGAAGAATAAATCAATGTATATAACTTGCTAGAATGCGTCATTCCCTGTGTGCGTAACATGCATGCGCAGTAGAGACTGAGCAAACGATGCAGTCATGCGCAGTAGAGATTGGCTGAATGCGCCGGTCTCCATCCAGAGGGGGGTGCTCCGAGCAGCCCACCTCCTGTCTCCGCTCCCGTCTCTGGGGCAGCAGCAGAGGCCGCTGGGTGGCACTTTGGCCCATGTACACAGGCATTTATACTAGTCTTTAATAACTTCAGAAGGACTGTTTTTAAAAGAGTGAGACTGATACCAGCTGAACTTTTAAATGTTTAACATCAGATTTATATAAATATTTTTTGTGAAACTATTTCTTTTATATATGAAAATGTCGTGGTTTTTTTCCCCAGAAAGATGGAGGACACAATTTTCTTAAACATGCCTCACTGTCTAGTCTGGAGACTGTATGCTGCTGTGTAGAAGTGAGGAGTGCAAGGGAAAATGGTTTCCACCAACTGATGAAGAACATTAATACAATTACATACACTGCAATTTCTGTCAAGGTATGGAAACAACATTTTTTCCACTTCAAAAAATGGCAGCTATTCCTTTAACCCTTTAAGTGCCAGAGTGGTATGCAATGCATTGCAAAGCAATGTGTTGTATACCCCTCTAGCGCTCAAGGAGTTAAAACTTCAGTCAAACTTTAAAGCTCCTAGTGAATTTATTCTTCAACATGAAAGCTAGTGCATCAGACAGCATGAATATTTTGGGGGAGATTCACTAAACAGTGATAAAGTGGTGATGACTTCTCTAGTTTATCACTTTTCCATTTCCTATATTATTCTATACAGCCTATGCATTAAGATATCCAAAGTTGAAGAAATCTTAGTGCACAGGCTCTATAGAATAACACAGGAACTTTATCACAACTTAGTTACTCTTCCCCATTAGGATCAGTTCTGGAACAAACCAAATGTACCAAAAACGACAAATTGATTAAAATGGGACTTTTAATCCCCTTGGCATGTTGCAGTATGGTACACAACACTCTTGTCTTTAAGGGATTAACTGCTCACTCTAATATGGACCATATTTTCAAAAATGAAGTAATTCTAGTGCAAAGCAACTTCATAATAAGGGACAAATAGGAAGTCCCCAAATTCCTATTGATTTAAATAAGGCTTTCAACCCCTTGAATAGGTCACAATGTGTCAGAGACCTCTTTAGCATTCAAGTTGTTGAAATTCAAATCAATGTGAGTTTTTAGTTTTTTGTTTAAAAAGTGGGCGTGGCTAAAATGACCACCATTTTGTGAGCGGATCAGCGATTGTACCTAATTCAGCAAAGCAATTACCACGCATTTTCATACGTCCGGCTAATTTTGCCGTTCATTTTTAAACATGTGCTAACTTTGCCATAATTTAGGAGCATGTGCTAACTTTGCCGTTCATTTGTGAGCATGTGCTAGCTTTACCATAATTTCTGAGCATGTGCTAACTTTACCATAATTTAGGAGCATACAGTAACTTTGCTGTTAATTTAGGAGCATGTGCTATTAAGCATTAAGGTGTTAATATGTTTCTTGTATCAAAATGTGAGCAATAGCAAATAGGCAATGCCTTTAAAAAAATAGCAAATGTTCCACTTTCTTGAATTTCTCCCTTAGTCTTTAAACATCCAGCTGTTGCAAACTACAGCTCCCATTATCCCCAATCAGCTGCTGACATGCATGCAGAGCTGTAGCCCCCAACAGCTTGATAGCTTGACCACCCCCCGATGGCATCTGAGGAGCAGAGTTGCTTGTCCAAGGTTTAGTGGATCTGGTCATTGATAAGGGAAGGATTAATGAATTTACAGTTACCTCTGTAGTAGGATTTAGGTGGTTTCTGGGCTGAAATTGAAAGAGAAAAACACACATTATATAACAACCTATGTACTTGTCCTGCCCCTCATTACGCTAGGCTCCAAAGGAGCTATGCATTAAGGGCTATACAGTGGAACAGTTCTGGGGCAAACCAACTATATCACGGAGAATAAATAACAACTCTCAAAATTTACATTGAATTAAATCGGGCTTTTAATCCCCTTTAAATGCTAGAGATTTCACCAATGCATTGCTTTGCAATATTCTCTCTAGCTTTCAAGGGGTTAAAAGTCCTATGTAAATCAATGGGAATTTGGGGAATTTTTATTTGTCTATATCATTGTTGGGTAATCTGAGGCCATCCAGCTGTTGAGGTCTACAACTCCCATCAAAAACAACCAGCCAAGATGAGAGTTGTAGGCCTCAACAGCTGGACGACCTTGTGATGCCCACTGTTGGTCTATACAATGAGGCTCATTTGCTTCAGAATTGTTTTTAGTTTTACTTTCTCATGGTTCAGCTATCTTATTGTATGCTAAGGTCACATGGGTGACTTGACAGCTCTGACAGGTAGTTGCAATCAAGTTGCCTGTGCAAATTATGTTCCATGTCGGACATTTGACCATTGAATCTGCCACACTTGCATCAATCAAACATTATTGGTTGGCACCTTTGGCGGTCATCATTTACTGGTTGTTTCAATGAATATCATAACAGTACAATTGCCCATGTGAATTATCTGCATGGTGTCCCCATAGCCCTCCATGTAGATAAGATCTGCATAGACCACAATAAAGGCTCAGCATGCCGAGTTGGGGCTGCATCATGAGAAGCAAAAGACATCTGTGTGCACAGCCCCATAGACTGCAGCTATTTTCCCCTGTGAGAACAGGGTTTAATGGAATGGGGATTACTGCTGATCTCAGTGAGACACCTAAATAGCATTCTGCAAGAGGACTGCACCACTGACATTACGTGAATAAAAACACATAGTACATAGAAGGCTGGGCCTTCAAATACACATCTTAGGTGCAAATTGTGGTTTTAAATAAACAACTGTATTTTTCGCTGAAGGTGCCCAGTTTAATGCTGGACACAAGTAAAATCTACCTTACAGAGCTGCATATAAAATTATGCAGCCATGTAATATGTATTTTTCACAACTGTACAGTAACTACAGGTGCAGAAGGGGTTAAAAGTAATGTGATCACTCTGCTCTTTCACCATGCACATATACTTACCTCCTAGGGGGTAACCACCAGCACCAATACCAGCACCTATTACATGAAAAACAAAAGGTGAGCCACTTCATCTACTGTTCTCACACACACACACACACGTGCACACATGTGCGCGCACACACACACACACACATACATACATATATGCTCTCACATACTCTCTCACCTCCAAGGGGATATCCACCAGCACCTGCTCCTATGAAATGAAGAAAATATGAGCAGCTCCATCTAGTGTTTAGATTGCATATTATTACAGCTTAAAAGAATAGTAATGTTTCGTAATAAAAGCAGCTCTAATTAATCATCATAGTATTTGGACCTTGGAGAGTGTTATTTCAATTCTGTCAGAGTTGTAGTTCAAGAGTAATTGAATGATAAAGTATCCCCTCCCGCCCCTTTTACTGATATAACACTGCTCAGCTCAGAGCAGCAGGGAGGCTCCCAAGTAGATTGCAGAGAGGGACAATTTTCAAATAAGATAAGGGAAAACCTGAAAGACCTGTCAATGGGGGCAGGGTTTTCATTGTTCTCACAGTAAGAAGATTATCTCTTGCTGTCTGGTCAAGCAACCAGATTCCACATCTGAGGTGAGCAGTGTTACACTAGGTAAAAAGGGTGGGACAGGATACTTTATCATTCAATTACTCTTGAACTACAACTCTGACAGTACTGAAATAACACTATCCATGGACAAAATACTATGAAGATTAATTTGAGCTGCTGTTTTTTGTGAAATATTACTATCCCTTTAACCCAGTGGTTCTCAGACAGGGTTTTGTGGCACTTTGGTGTGCTATGGGCACTTGCTCAAGGAGTCACACTTTTTACCATGAATACTTTGACAAAAAATGTTTCTTATGTATGTTTATGGAATTAATTATGCATAAATAACTTGCTGTATATTTATGTATTGTTCCCTTCATTAATTCCTTGAAAAATGCATGGAGTGCCCTGAAAATTCCAGATAGTATGGGGTGTTTTGAGTGAAAAATATTGATAACCACTGGCTTAATAATTTTTGTCCCATTTCTGTGTTTTAGCTCACATACATACCTCCCAGGGGGAATCCACCAGCACCAACCCCTATGGAATGAAAAAAAAAGCTGATCACCTCCATCTAGTGTCCAGATTGTATTCTGCACATGTTACTACAGAGTATAATCAGTTTGTCCTACTTCACTATGTAACCATGCACACATACCTCCCAGGGGGAATCCACCAGCACCAACCCCTATGGAATGAAAAAAAAAGCTGATCACCTCCATCTAGTGTCCAGATTGTATTCTGCACATGTTACTACAGAGTATAATCAGTTTGTCCTACTTCACTATGTAACCATGCACACATACCTCCCAAGGGGAATCCACCAGCACCTGCACCTATGAAATGACAAAAAAAAGAGTGAGCACCACCAATTATTGTTCAGTCTGTGTGCTTATGATAGAGCTTAATCCTACAGACTAGAATTAACTTTGTTCTACTTCTGCAGTTTGGGCTTTTTTTTACTTAAAGCAAAGCAAAAAACTGTAGAGCCAGACTCTGATAAAGAGTAAAGCACTGAGGGCCAGTTGGTAGCCCTCCGGCGTGTCCACCTCACTAATAAGAATCTGTAGCTTGAGAGTCACCAGTTGGACAGCCCTGGCCTAGATTCATCTAAAAATGCTTCAGCTTACCATCCCTTATTTCATATCTACGCAAATGAGAGTCAAGGAATACAAATGTTATCACCTCTTTATCTTTGTAGGGCAAGATTACTCATCAATAAGATGTATCAACTCTACTTTTATAGTGAACAAGGGACTTGGAAAGTTAAAAGGCAATTAATGTGATCTAATAAAAATAGCTATTAAATCCTAGTCTTTTACTAGATAAATGCCACTACTCCCACTTCTGAGCAGCATAATTATAAACTTACAGCTTGTCACCTAGGCCTCTCCCCAGACTTGGTGCTGTGAGCTCCCGAAGAGCCGCTGATTATCCCTATAGGAATGTGGCTGCCTCTGGCAGCTTCAGTTCTTGCAGGTTGTGGGACAAGAAGTTTGGGTTGGACCTGTACATGGACAGCTGTATGCTTATAATGCCATTACTGCCTTAGGTATGAGTAGCAGTTAATATAGTAAAAGGCTGATCTTTAACATATGCTTTTAATTTTCTCATGTCAATTGCCCTTTAACTCTCTGAGTGCCAGGGAGGTATCCAACACATTGTGGACACCTCCCTGGCAGTCAACGGGTTAACCCCACAAAAGTGGGAGGAGTGTGCAATCCATGATAGGATAGTAATGCAGCAACAGCTGAAACCATCCCTGGTCTAAGCTGACTTAATTTTCTCAGATGTAACGTGACAGAACTATTATGACAATATCATTCTTTGGGGCTATACAAGAACCTGTGCAACCCTGCAGCGTGTGTATTTTCTTAAGCACCCTGCTTTAAAATGGCAACTTGTCACATTTCAGTGGTTTGCACTAAAGTGGGAAAAGGGTGAGATAGAAACTCTCTCATTCTATGCTACTCTATTGAGCCTCTTTTTCATATTTCAGGGTAGGACTCCTGATGCCCTCCAGCTGTTGTAGACTATAATTCCAGCATCCCTGGATGAAGGGAGTTGTATTTCTCAACAGCTGGAGGGCATCAGGTTGCCCACTCCTGCCTTGCTACAATGTCTCCATAAAAAAACACAGGGATTGAGACGTTTAGCTCACTGGAGCATTTATCTCACCTTAATGCATTTTCCCTCAGTAATTATTAATGCAGATCTCGGGACACACCAACAGGATGGAGTTTAAGGAAATACCTACTTATGAACAGGTAACTCGGTAACAATGACCGGTCCACTGATTATCCAATTATCATTAACCAGGAGCATCCTAAAACTGGACCTGAATCACTGCATTATTCAAATCTATACTGGTATAGCTTCCTAAAACAGAAATTCCCAAGCCACGCTTCTTCAAACTTAGCCCTCAAGCCTTCAACAAGACACATATAAAGTTGAATGGATTTCCCTTTCTTTAATATGAGGAACATGATTGGTCATGCTCTTTACCCAAGAAAGGAAACCCCAAGCCACATTGTCTAACCTAGAGATTACATTACAGAAATTGCTTCTTGAGGAAGCTGCAGGTTTGCTAATGTGTTTTAACTCCTTTGCTGATACAGAGCTATAGTACACTTGCAGATAATAGAATGGATAAGAATGATTTAGCACATAGCTGTTATATGAAGGTTTAATAGTGTTTAGTCTATATAGACATCGTTTTCAAAGCCATTAAATGTGTTTTTCTTCCACTAAAACTTAGGGTCTTAGCGCAAAAGAATTGAGAAGAAACTTTGAAGCATGCACACTGCAATATAGGAGATAAAGAAAATGTTCCCCAAATTCTCATTGATGCAAATAGTGCTTTTAACCCATTGAATGCTAGAAAGGTCACCAATACATTGTGACAAAAATGCATTGGAGGCATCACTAGCATTCAAGAGGTTAAAATTCCCATTTAAACAAAATCTGAGGAGTTTTTATTTATCCCTTGTGGTGCACTTGGTTTGCTCCAGAATTGCTCCAGTTGTCCTTATTGCATCAGCCTCATTATGTATATCCCAGTACATATATGCAGTACCCTATATACACTCTGTATATCTCATTGCACATATAAACACCACAAACAGCACAAAGCATCACACATACACACAGAAAAAAGTGATTTTTGTACGTACCAATAAATCCTTTTCTCTTAGTATATTGAGGAATGCAGGGGCCATGGGTATAGGAGGCAGGGCATTCTTGGTGAAACTCCGCCCACTTCCAGGTGCCTATACCCCTTCACCAATGAGATTTCAGTCCATTTTTGTATAACAAAGTCAGGAAGGGACTAGGCACTAGAAAAGAGCAGCCAAGAAAGGACAGGGCATCTCTACCCAAAATAGTTTTCTGCAGGTGGGATGCCCTGCATCACTCAATAGACTAAGAAAAAATGATTTATCGCTAAGTACAAAAATCTCCTTTTCCTCTAATGATTTGAAGGATGCAAGGACTATGGATACATCCCAAAGCAGTCCCAAAAATAAAGGGAGGGTAAGCAAACTAACAACAGCCTACAAAACTTTGCGGCCAAAATTGGCATCTTGAGATGCCAAAATATTAATTTTATAAAACGTACTGAATGTCTGAACAGATGACCATATTGCTGATTTGAGGAGTTGTTTAACAGTAGCTTGATTTTTCAAGGCCAATGAAGTACTGATGGGCCTAGTTGAATGTACTGTAATCTAGAAAGGAGCTGAAATTGACTTAAGTCTATAGGCTTGTTCTATAGTTTCTTTAAGCTCTGAGGCAATAGTTGTCTTTGAAGCTGGTCTGCCCTTTGTCAGAAATCTCAAATAATGTATCCAGCTGTATAAACGACTAAGTGACTTAAACATACTGATGAAGGCAACAAACTACATGCAACGTATGAAAAGTTTTTTATTGCTCGGATTAGGACATAAGGAAGGAAGAATTCATTCTTGATTGATGTGGAATACTGAAACCACTTTGGGTTAGAGTTAAGGGATAGTCCTTAAAATGTTATTTTGATGGAAGATAAGGTGTGGAGACACGCAGGATAAGGCACTGAGATCTGAAACTCTTCTTGCTGACACAATAGCACTGAGAAAGACTGTTTTATATGTCATAACTTTGATAGAAGCTGAGGGTAGTGGTTCAGAAGGGAGGGATTGAAAAGCCTCCAACACCAGACGGATATTCCAAGGCGGAATAGTAGCCCTGTACAGAGAGAGAGAGAGTGTATCTTATTCAATCCTTGAATGAACGTTTGAAACTCGGGAATGGTAGCGATTTTCTTGTCTCATCCCAACTGGCTGGTGTCCATCGTGACTATTTTCCATTCAGTGATTGAGGACAATTTTCCGGTTGAGATACACCAATCAAGCCCAGGGAATTAAGTTGAGATTTGGGCAGGTTGGTGATACAACCATGCTCTTCCAGGATTTTCATGGTGAGATGAAGATGATCCTGTAGTAGATCCTGAGAAGAAGCTTTTAGTAAGAAACCCTCTAGATAAGGGGTCACATTGACTCCTATCGATTGAAAAAATGCTGTAAGCCGAGCTATCACTTTGGTGAACACGCTCAGTGCCATGGCAAGACCAAATGGAAGAGCCATAAATTGGTAATGCTGGTTTTGAAATGCAAATCAGCCAAATAGGAATGTGTTGATAAGCATCTTTGATGTCTAGTGATGCCATGAACTCTGTTGGTTCAATTGCTGCTATCACAGATCTGATTGACTCCATTTTGAATTTGGGTACTCTTAGAAACTGATTTAGGGCCCTTAAATCCAAGATCAGACAAAAGCCTGTGTATTTTGTCTGGACAGCGAAGAGATTGGAAAAAAACTCAATGAACCTTTGTTCTCTCGGAATAGGGATCAACCATTCCATTTCTTAAGAATTGGTGAATCACTTGAAGGAATGTCTCTTGAAGGTTTTTGTCTCTGGATAACCAGGACATGAAGAAACAGGATGGAGGAAGGGTGGAGAATTACATTCTGTATCCCTCTGCTAGGACTTAAAATATCCATCTAATGGAGTTCCTTCACTGTCAAAGATAGTATTGGATTCTTCCCCCTAGTGGAGGATATTTGGGGGGTTTTGAACTCCAACCTTCATGCTGTGGTGGATTAGTATTTTTCCTCCATAGTGAAAGGAATGTCCTGGTGTATTGGATGCCAAGTGTCAGGATGTACCTTGATAGTCTCTGTTGGTGCGATATGTTGAACTTTTCTTTTTGAAATCAAACCTATGAGGTATGTTTTCTGGTAAAAGAGTATTTTTACCTCCTGTTGCTTGACTGACAACTTTATCCAGTAATCCAGCTACTAATACTTTCTTGGAAGCCGAATATTTATTGCATATTTTGAGCCATAATGTGTGACATGCAGCCACCGTGGAAGCTGAACACTTCGCTGCCATTTTGGAGATTTCCAAAGCTGCCTCACCATTGTATAGTGTAGCCTCTTGAAAAACTCATATTAAAGGAAGAATATCCTCCTTTAGTGCATTGTCTTGAATAGCTTGCAAAAGCTGACTTTGCCATGTTTCCATAGCTCTGCATGCCCATGCCGAGGCAAATTCTGCCCTAATGATAGCTCCCTGGCCTCAAAACAGTAACCTGTTAAAGGAATCTATTCTTTTGTCCGTACTATGTACTGGAATGTTTGTATGTCTGGATAATCTAGGGTCCACCACTGGAAGAGTCTAACATAAATCTACTTTTTCTTGAGGGTAAGGATGTACGCCTGTAATTTTCTTAGGGATGACTAAGGATTTATCTGGCATACGCCATTCATCCTGGATAATTTGTTCTAATTCCACATACACTGGAAAAGTGACAAAGATTTCATTATGCGTTTGAAAAGGGGCTTAGAGGTAGTTTATTTATTATTCTCCTTAGAGACTTGTGGAACCTCTAAAATGTATCTAATTAAGGATTCTATTGATTTTTGTATCTTCTCCTTCTCTGACTGACCACTCCGATACAGAATGAGATTGGTCCGTATCCTTACTATAGATCTCTCCATCATCATCAGAAGAAGAATTTTGGTATGATAATAATGTATCATTCCTCAAATTAATAGGTGGTTGTCTTTTTGCTGGCAAATGTGGTATGTCAGATAACCATTTGCCCAGTACCCTTTCAAAAGCATTAGCCATGGACCCTGGCAACGCTTTAGCATTGCCTTTGTTGCTCTTATCCTTCTTTTCCACTTCTGTAGGCTCTGCCATAGTGTCTGAATTTCAAATGAGATTCATACATGCTCTTGCTTCTCTTATATGATGCCCGCTGCTGGCCAAATCAGCTGCAATAAACAAGTACTGAAACCACTTCTTTGCTACCCTCACAAACTGACTACTGTTCTGGATAGTTAACCGGAACAAATTAATCCATGATCCTATGAGGTTGAGCCTATTAAGTTCTTCTCTCGTTCCAGTATAGGTACCGTACTCCCTGTTACCTTCCTGACAGTGTCTGCTTCCTCTCTGTTTCTGCGTGAACATACATCTCACTCAGACAATGTTTGACTTGGTTCAACCACAGCAGTCATTTACTCTTTAATTGTTCATCTTGCTTATTCTCTGCCAAAGCCTAAGTGGGATCAGTTTAGAAGTCTTGCATCCAATCTGCTTTTCCAACAGAAGTGCTGCTAACATGGTGGGTGTGACAACCGATTTGCAGACTCTGCTCACAAAGAGAGGGCCCTGTTTAAATGTTTCTGTACCTGTGAATGTTTCCTTTATGATGGATAAATAAAATATTATAAAACAAAATAAAATAAACATAAACATTGTAATTTCCCACTGGGAAAATATCCCTGTACCTCCTAAGGGTACACTCTGAAAAAACTGACTGCAATCTCATTGGTGAAGGGGTATAGGAACATGACAATGGGGTTTCATCAAGAGTGCCCTGCCTCCTATAGGGAGGGGCTACTATACCCATGTTCCCTGCATCCCTCAATGATGCTAGAGAGAAAACACATGCACACACACATACACTTACACAAACACATGTGCACACACTTGCACACGTAAACATGTACCAGCTGTTGTTAAAACACAAACTCTATCAACCTGAGGCAGCCATGGCTGGCTGTAGATTAAGGGATTTGTAGTCCAAGAACAGTAGAGTTAAGATTGTAGCCGTATTAGTCCAGTGATGTAGATGTAAAATAACAAACAAAATTAATATCTTGCAATACCTTTTTTATTGGACTAACAGAATAATGGATTGACAAGCTTTCGGGAGAACCTCCCTTTCTCAAGTCTAAAGCATTTCTGAGCACAAGGACACAGAAGTCACAGTTAATACAGTTAATACATTGAATTCAAAGCTGTGTTGTTTGTTGGGGTTAACACAGCGGGACTGCTGATAAGACAGGGATCAAGAGGACATCCACACTCTTCTTGAAGAGGGCCATAAATACCCTGTGCAAGACAGAGTGGGGGGGAGAGAAAGAGAAGAAAAATACAGGAGATGGTATGGGAGGGGAGAGAGTTAAAAAAAGATTGCACATATTAAGAATGCTACAATGCCAACAATCCAGTATGGGCATGCAGGCCTATATACAACTTGTGCCCATATAGGTAGATATATACATACACATACATACACACATACACATTATATATATATATATATATATATATATATATATATATATACATATGCACATAAACGCACATACACATACATACATACATACATACACCCACATACATAAACACACATATATATATATATATATATATATATATATACATACACACATACACATATACACATGTGTACATGCACACACATACATACACATATACATACATACAAGAACAGGTAGAGAATCTTGGGTTACCCACCCCTTGTGTATATTATACCTAATTTTATGAATAGTAATTGCATTTGTCCATTTTCTTGTTTGTTCTGCAGATCTGATGTATTAAGTATTGACTGTTAGAAGCGGTGATGAGACACCCCATAGAATAACATAGGAAGTAAAACACTTACAACAGGGGTTATCAAACTATGTCCAGCTATTGGGGACTACAACTCCCACAGTACCCAACTGTCAATGGCTGTTTGAGGATGGTGGCAGTTGTAGTCTCCAATAGCTGGAGATACCACAATTGACTTAGAAGCTAGTGATATTGCCAGAACATTGCTATGCAATGCGATGGAGTCACCTCTAGCGTCCGGTGGGTTAATGTTCTGAATTTATGGAATCAAAAATCTCACCTCCTACTCCAGCTCCAGGTCCGTATCCACCTCCATAACCTAGCAACAAAAATGACTTAGTAACCTATACTTATGTTCTTTAATGATCTTAGGTCCTTAGGTATAAAGGCAAAGAGGAGCTATTCTGGGACAGACTAGCTTCACCATCGGGGAGCAATAAAAATTCACGCCAGGGAGATCTCCAGTATATTGCTTTGCAATGTGCTGGAGACATCTAACATTAAAGGTATTAAAACCCCCAATTAAATCATTGTGAATATTAGAATTTTGTATTAGTCCCCTATGGACCAGCTGGTATGATCCAGAATCACACTGCTAGCTGGTAGAATACGGACCTTAATCCCTGGAATGCTAGAGATGTCACCAAGGCACTGAGAAGCATTTTATATCAAGTAACCACCATCCAGATCACAGTTCTTCTTGTGTGTGTGTCTTGTGCATGTGTGTATGAGTGTCTGTGTGTGTTGTGTATGTCTGTTTCTGCATGTGTGTGTGTGCTTGTGTGTGTGTGCTCAGGGGTGACCGTATAAATTTTTCCAGGTGGGGCAAAAGCCATAATATGACCCCCAGGCCAGCCCATCCAGCCCCTTTATTTATATGGAGGGGGTAATTGTAGGGGGGGGGGCAAGTGCCCCCCCTTGCTCCCCACCTCCAGACACCCAAGTGTGTGCTAGTGTGTATTGCATCTGCGTATGAGTGTCTGTGTGTGTTGTGTATGTCTGTTTCTGCATGTGTGTGTGCTTGTGTGTGTGTGCTCAGGGGTGACCGTAGAAATTTTTCCAGGTGGGGCAAAATCCATAATATGACCCCCAGGCCAGCCCATCCAGCCCCTTTATTTATATGGAGGGGGTAATTGTAGGGGGGGGGCAAGTGCCCCCACCTCCGGACATCCAAGTGTGTGCTAGTGTGTGTTGTATCTGTGTATGAGTGTCTGTGCGTGTATGTCTGTCTCTGCGTGTGTGCACGTTTGTGTGTGTGTGCATTTATCCAAGTGCAGCACAGCTCTTCATTACCATCTGATACTTCACTAAAATGTAATTAGCACATGAAACATCACTGAAAAAATGAATACGGTGTAGACAACCTTGATACCATCAGTTGTTAGTTTCTTGTACATATGATGAGACAGATGTATGGGGCTTATTGGTATTATGTGCTGGTGGAGTGGTGTGATGTCAGTGATCATTATCTGTAGTGCAGGTGCTTCAGTACAGATGCTGGTATTAGCTACTAGCACCATGTGGGTCCACTGGTACATTTGTAGATACACCCCCATATCATTTATGAAGATATCTTGCTAAAAAGAGATGCTAAAAATGCCTTTTTACAACAGAGGACCTTATGTATACAATCAAATATTGCAGAGTTACCAGACAGCCATGGTTTAAACACAGGGCGAGAACATAACCATACCTGGCTTAGGTGGTTTGCCTCCTGCTCCGGGATACAAGCCTGGGATTAGGAGAGAGAGGATGTATTCTTACAATGTGGATCAAAACAATTAGGCTTATTTATTAATGATTCACAATTATGTTGCAAAATTCCCAAAACATCAATGTGTGTGCTTAACCCTAAGTACCAGAGAGGTGTGCAGTGTATAGTTCTTAAATCTTAAAAATAGTAATTTAAATCTAGCCATTTTGAAAACTATTTTCAATAATCTGTATGTGCAACACATTAATTTGTTGAAAAATGTGTCACTAATATGCTAATGCTGACCTTTTATTACAAAATGTCATGAAATAATTTTTATGGCTAATTTGAACTATTATTTACAATTATTTTTTTTTGGGATTCGACACACATATTTACTGAATGCCAAATCATAGATAAATATGGTCCAATTTGTCCTCCAGAAAAAGAGATCCAAAATTATATTATGCAATTATTTTCCTGATGAAACATTTTTATTCAAAAGTTATTACATGTCAGTCGTTTTTATTGTTACTATATTATTACTAAAATGCATCAGGTAGTGCTGTCCTATGACTTACCATGGAGAGATACAGTTTATGTTCTCCAGTGATATAAAAAAGTGACTCTGTTGCTAATAGATTTTAAACCCTTTCAGGTCCAGAGGGGCAAGCAATGCTTTGCTTTGAATGAGTTGCACACCCCTAAAGACCTGAAAGGGATAAAAATCAGTTTAAGCTGTTATAAACTGTGAATGAAAAGTCTCCCAGCAGTGTGTGTATGTTTGCTTCACTATGAGTTAAACATTTTAATAAATAAAAAGGTTTATTGGTTCTTTAAGAAACAGGTCAATAACTGTCAGTAATCAATTAATGCAGAGATTCACAACCTACCCACCCCCAGCTACTGCTGGATTGACTCCCATCATCCTCAGTCAGACAGTGACTGGCTGAGTATGTGTTGTGCACACATAATAACACATTAGACCAGAGGTGTTCAATCTTTTTTTTTTTTTTTTTATCTGAAGGTACCACTATCTGAAAATTTCACAACACGCCAAAGTTGTCAGAGACTTAATGAAGGATACAAATACATAAATATTCTAGAGTAATTATGAAGAAAACCAACTACATCATAGGCATAGCTGTGAACCTTCTTCTGTTGTGACCCAGGAGAGGGCTCATGGACTAGGAATGGGCACGTCTAAATGATGTGAATTATGTCATAAAGTGGGTGGGCAAGGCTTAACTGGATTGAGAGAAGGAAAGGTGGGGTTTACTATAAGGATGGGTGGGAAGTGAGTGGAACAGGGTGGGAAGTAGGAAGAATGGAGAATAAGTGGGTGAAGTTACCCAGAAAACTCACCACAGCTGGTGAATCAGTGCCTGTCCCCAGAGACCCAGTAATGAATTACCTCTAAAAACTGGAGTCTCCAGGGCAGATCCCAAGACTACACAGGTATGATCATTGGGAACAAATGACGAGTCCCCAAAATCCCACATTCATATAAATGGGGGTTGGTTTTAATCAGCTTCTTCTGTAGGCATCCAGTGGACAATAGCTCAGACATCTTAGAGGTAAGGTACCTCTGAGTCTGGGCTATCTGTCCAGTGCACTGCCCGGATTGGTGGTGAATTACTTCCGTTACTGAAGGTGCAGGAACACAGAGCTTCTCTTGTAAGCTCTGTGCCCTGAATCCTACAGAAGAAGCTTCATTTCTTTAATAACGCAGACTTTTTCATCATAATAACAGTATGTCTTTACCTGTCGCTACATTAGTAAAGGATTGGGGGTCAATATTATGAAGGTGTTAGTTCTGCTTTAAACGTCTCATTGATTTAAATGGGATTTTTTGCCCACTGAATGCTAAAGAGGGAGACCTTTTTAGTATTCAAGATGTAAGAAGCCCCATTTAAATCAATGGGAATTTTTATTTGTCCTCTGTGGTGCAGCTGGCATGTTCCAAAATTGCTCATCATTTGTCAAGTTAAAGTTGTGCAGTTCTGGAGCACACCAACTGTACCACAGGAGGGAAATAAACATTTTTAGTGGTTTAAATTGGGATTTCAACTTCTTGAATGCTAGAGGGCTCTCAAATGCAATGTGAAGCATTCAAGATGTTAAAATCCCATTTAAATAAATGGGTGTTTATAGAATCTTCATTTCAACCATACTGTGCAGTTGGTTTGCACCAGAATTGTACCTGTTTATCTTGATGAATAAATACCAGAGTCTTTTAAGACGATAATCACTCCACTGCATCCCAGGTATTTAGCCCTAACCATATTTTCCAAATAATGACCTGTTGATATGTTTAAGTCTCACCTCCAGCTCCAATGCCTCCTGGTCCCACTCCACCGCCTACTCCTCCTAGTCCCACTCCACCGCCTACTCCGCCTGGTTGCAGTCCTGTCCCTAATCCAGCTCCAGTTCCATAACCTGATGACCATTAAAGTCAAAAGTAAAATGGCTACATCCAACAAACAAAGCCCATTATTTTTAGTTCTCATCCATTATTAGCTATTGTAGTCACAACTCATCCACTGATACCTATTTTAGTCAGTTCTCCTCATTGGTATTTGCTGTTGTCACTCTTACCTGTTGCAGTCAATGCACCCACACTGCTGCTTATTATAACCAGTGTTCCTACACTGCTGCCTGTTATAGTAAATGCTTATATACTGCTGTCTGCTGTACTCCGTGCTCCTACACTGATGTCTGCTTTAGTCAGTTATCTGCTATAGTCAATTCTGTTACACTGTTGCTTATGGGGGGTCAGTCTGTCTACTGTAGTCTGTTCTCCTACAAATATGAAATTTCTCTTTTGCTCTCTTGCAGCCTGAGGTATCCTACTACCCCATAATGGCAATTTCTCTTCCATGATTTTGCCACAACATGTTCAGCATTCTTACCTGGTGGTTTAGGGGGTTTGCCTCCTGGGTACAGGCCTGGCAAGGAAATGAAAAGTTAGGATTAATAATTCATATTATGCCTTATAAATAAATGAAAATATATATAGAATTCCTATGGCTAAGTTCACACTGGCTACTGTACTGTAGCAACAGTGGCCACACATAATCACATCCCTAATCACTTCATGTACAGTGTAGGGAGGGGGCTGGCAGAGGAGGCAGGAGTACTGGAAGTCAGCCACAAATAGCTGGCTGGCATCTAAGTTGGATTGATAGTGACTGGATGTTGTATTGAGTAGTGTTGAGCGAGCATGCTCGGCCGATGCTCGGATCGGCTCGAGCATCGCTCTGCTCGGCACATGGCGGTACTCGTACGAGTACCGCATGTGCTCGCCCGCCATGTTCGGGTCTCCTCCCCGCACGTTTTGCGGCTGCTGCGCAGCCAATAAACGTGCAGGGAGGCTCTGACATCGGTGTAATGCCAGCAGCCATGTTGGCTGCTGGCATTACACTGATTGGCTGGCCAGAACCCGTGGTCAGGTGCTGTATAGCACCTGACCAGCGAGTTCGGCTCAGTCTGAGCCAGGGAGAGCTGAGGATAGGAAGGGAAAGGCAGTGTAGGGAGGAAAAAAACAAAAATTGTGAAAAAAAAAGAACCAAAAGTCCTTTTTAGGACTACTGTGTGTGGGGGCAGCAGGTTATTTGGTGTGGGGGGAAAAAAACAAAAAAAAAAAAAAAAAAATATATATATTCTGTTTAGTGTGCAAAGTTGCAGATTAGAGCACATTCTGTTTAGTGTGCACAGTTGCAGATTAGAGCACATTCTGTTTAGTGTGCAAAGTTGCAGATTAGAGCACATTCTGTTTAGTGTGCAAAGTTGCAGATTAGAGCACATTCTGTTTAGTGTGCAAAGTTGCAGATTAGAGCACATTCTGTTAAGTCTTCAAACTAAAATATCAAAGTCACGTATTCCATTCAGTGTGCGTCGCCGCAGTTTAGCAGCACATTCTGAGTACTGTGCAGAGTTGCAGAATAGGAAGAAATACTGTTAAGTCTTCAAACTAAAATATCAAAGTCACATATTCCATTCAGTGTGCTTCGCCGCAGTTTAGCAGCACATTCTGTGTACTGTGCAGAGTTGCAGAATAGGAAGAAATACTGTTAAGTCTTCAAACTCAAATATCAAAGTCACATATTCCATTCAGTGTGCTTCGCCGCAGTGTAGCAGCACATTCTGTGTACTGTGCAGAGTTGCAGAATAGGAAGAAATACTGTTAAGTCTTCAAACTCAAATATCAAAGTCACATATTCCATTCAGTGTGCTTCGCCGCAGTTTAGCAGCACATTCTGTGTACTGTGCAGAGTTGCAGAATAGGAAGAAATACTGTTAAGTCTTCAAACTAAAATATCAAAGTCACATATTCCATTCAGTGTGCTTCGCCGCAGTGTAGCAGCACATTCTGTGTACTGTGCAGAGTTGCAGAATAGGAAGAAATACTGTTAAGTCTTCAAACTCAAATATCAAAGTCACATATTCCATTCAGTGTGCTTCGCCGCAGTTTAGCAGCACATTCTGTGTACTGTGCAGAGTTGCAGAATAGGAAGAAATACTGTTAAGTCTTCAAACTAAAATATCAAAGTCACATATTCCATTCAGTGTGCTTCGCCGCAGTGTAGCAGCACATTCTGTGTACTGTGCAGAGTTGCAGAATAGGAAGAAATACTGTTAAGTCTTCAAACTCAAATATCAAAGTCACATATTCCATTCAGTGTGCTTCGCCGCAGTTTAGCAGCACATTCTGTGTACTGTGCAGAGTTGCAGAATAGGAAGAAATACTGTTAAGTTTTCAAACTCAAATATTAAAGTCACATATTCCATTCAGTGTGTTTCAACGCCGTTTAACAGCCTATTCTGTGTACTCTGCAGAGTTGCAGAATAGTAAGAAATACTGTTAATTTTTCAAACTCAAATATTAAAGTCACATATTCCATTCAGTGTCTTTCACCGCCGTTTAACAGCCTATTCTGTGTACTCTGTACAGTTCCAGAATTATAAGAAATACTGTTAAGTTTTCAAACTCAAATATTAAAGTCACATATTCCATTCAGTGTGTTTCAACGCCGTTTAACAGCCTATTCTGTGTACTCTGCAGAGTTGCAGAATAGTAAGAAATACTGTTAATTTTTCAAACTCAAATATTAAAGTCACATATTCCATTCAGTGTCTTTCACCGCCGTTTAACAGCCTATTCTGTGTACTCTGTACAGTTCCAGAATTATAAGAAATACTGTTAATTTTTCAAACTCAAATATTAAAGTCACATATTCCATTCAGTGTCTTTCACCGCCGTTTAACAGCCTATTCTGTGTACTCTGTACAGTTCCAGAATTATAAGAAATACTGTTAAGTTTTCAAACTCAAATATTAAAGTCACATATTCCATTCAGTGTGTTTCAACGCCGTTTAACAGCCTATTCTGTGTACTCTGCAGAGTTGCAGAATAGTAAGAAATACTGTTAATTTTTCAAACTCAAATATTAAAGTCACATATTCCATTCAGTGTCTTTCACCGCCGTTTAACAGCCTATTCTGTGTACTCTGTACAGTTCCAGAATTATAAGAAATACTGTTAATTTTTCAAACTCAAATATTAAAGTCACATATTCCATTCAGTGTCTTTCACCGCCGTTTAACAGCCTATTCTGTGTACTCTGTACAGTTCCAGAATTATAAGAAATACTGTTAAGTTTTCAAACTCAAATATTAAAGTCACATATTCCATTCAGTGTGTTTCAACGCCGTTTAACAGCCTATTCTGTGTACTCTGCAGAGTTGCAGAATAGTAAGAAATACTGTTAATTTTTCAAACTCAAATATTAAAGTCACATATTCCATTCAGTGTCTTTCACCGCCGTTTAACAGCCTATTCTGTGTACTCTGTACAGTTCCAGAATTATAAGAAATACTGTTAATTTTTCAAACTCAAATATTAAAGTCACATATTCCATTCAGTGTCTTTCACCGCCGTTTAACAGCCTATTCTGTGTACTCTGTACAGTTCCAGAATTATAAGAAATACTGTTAAGTTTTCAAACTCAAATATTAAAGTCACATATTCCATTCAGTGTCTTTCACCGCCGTTTAACAGCCTATTCTGTGTACTCTGTACAGTTCCAGAATTATAAGAAATACTGTTAAGTTTTCAAACTCAAATATTAAACTCACATATTCCATTCAGTGTGTTTCACCGCCGTTTAACAGCCTATTCTGTGTACTCTGTACAGTTCCAGAATTATAAGAAATACTGTTAATTTTTCAAACTCAAATATTAAAGTCACATATTCCATTCAGTGTCTTTCACCGCCGTTTAACAGCCTATTCTGTGTACTCTGTACAGTTCCAGAATTATAAGAAATACTGTTAATTTTTCAAACTCAAATATTAAAGTCACATATTCCATTCAGTGTCTTTCACCGCCGTTTAACAGCCTATTCTGTGTACTCTGTACAGTTCCAGAATTATAAGAAATACTGTTAAGTTTTCAAACTCAAATATTAAAGTCACATATTCCATTCAGTGTCTTTCACCGCCGTTTAACAGCCTATTCTGTGTACTCTGCAGAGTTGCAGAATAGTAAGAAATACTGTTAAGTTTTCAAACTCATATATATTAAAGTCATATATATCGTGTAAGATGAAGAAGGCGGGTAAAAAGGGACGGGGAAGTGGACGTGATCCTGAAAGTTCAGGGCGCGGGTCAGGACGCGGAGAAACTGTGCCTGGTGCCAGAGCACAAGAAAGAAAGACATCCACCATACCTAGCTTCATGTCTGATTTCACAGGGCGTCGCAGGACATCACTCTCGAGGTCCGACCAGTGCGAACAGGTGGTCGGTTGGATGACAGCTGATACTGCTTCCAGTCGGTTAAGCACCACCCTGTCTTCCACCAAGTCCACTCTCAGTAGCCAAGAGTCTGGTCAACATAATCCTCACTCTGATCATCCTTCCTCCCACCATACACGGTCTGGTCAAAGAAGTGATCCCACACTGGGATATAGTGATGAGCTCGTCTCATCACCAATCCTTCATTTGACCCTCTCTCCAAGCACGCTTGCAGAGGAACATGACATCTTGTGCCCTGATTCACAACCTCTAGAGGCTACCCAATCACAAGAAGATGACAGATGTGAACGGCATTTAAGGTCAAAGGAAGTAGTGGATGATGATGATGATGATGAGACACAGTTGCCATTAAATCAACCACTATTTCCTTCTCAAGACCTTGTTGAGGAGAATGTTATACAGTTGTCAATGACCGAGTATGTGGTGGGATCAAGACTTGAGGAGGATGATCAGAGTGAGGAAGTGGAGGAGGACTTGGTGGACGATGAGGTGACTGACCCCACCTGGGAAGGTGTAGAGCCGAGCGATGACAGCAGTCCTGAGGGTGAGCCATCTGCAGCACCGCAACAGGCTGGAAGAGGCAGTGGTGTGGCTACAGAAAGAAGGCGGACCGCACCAAACCGGCCCGCAAATGTTCCACGGAGCACCCCCTTGCGTAAATCTACCTTGCCAAGGGGTAGGTGTTCCGCGGTATGGCGTTTTTTTAAGGAAAGTGCGGACGACAAAAGATTTGTAGTTTGCAACCTGTGCCACACCAGAATGAGCCGAGGCATGAACACTAGAAACCTCACCACCACCAGCATGATCCGACACATGGCATCCAAGCACCGTAGTAAGTGGGAGGAACGCCTGGATCGCCCATCTGTGTCTGCAGGCCACACCACTGCCTCCTCTTCCCCTGTTTTCGGTGCCGGCCAATCGCCTGTCGAAGGCGCAGGCCCGCATACCTCCCGCCCTGCACCTGTAGCATCTGAAGCACCATCAGCGACCACATCCACTTCCCTGTCCCAGCACAGCGTCCAAATGTCGTTACCCCAGGCATTTGAGCGCAAGAGAAAATACCCAGCCACCCACCCACAGGCCATAGCACTAACCTCACACCTTTCAAAATTACTGGCCATCGAAATGCTGCCATTTAGGCTTGTGGACACTGAGTCCTTCCGCAGCCTGATGGCAGCAGCTGTCCCTCGGTACGCGGTCCCCAGCCGCCACTACTTTTCCCGGTGTGCCATCCCCGCATTACACCACCATGTGTCCCGTAACATCACCCGTGCCCTGACCAACGCAGTTACTGGGAAGGTCCACTTAACGACTGACACATGGACAAGTGCTTGTGGCCAGGGACGCTACATTTCCCTGACGGCACACTGGGTGAATGTCGTGGAGGCTGGGAGCGACTCGGACCCTGGGATGGCACGGGTGCTACCCACGCCGAGGATTGCGGGCCCTACCTCCATCAGGGTTTCCACCAGCACCTACGTTATTGGCTCCTCCTCCTCCGTTTCCACCTCCGAATTCTCTACACACACCGCCACTCCCCCATCAGCCAGTGGCTGGAAGCAGTGTAGCACTGCAGTGGGGAAGCGTCAACAGGCCGTGCTGAAGCTGATCTGCCTTGGGGACAAACAGCACACGGCCTCAGAGCTGTTGCAGGGGATTAGTCACCAGACCGAGCAGTGGCTCTCGCCACTCAACCTGCAAGCAGGCATGGTTGTGTGTGATAATGGGCGTAACTTGGTGGCGGCTTTGGAGCTCGGCAAGCTCACACACGTACCATGCCTAGCGCATGTATTTAATTTAGTGGTGCAGCGATTTCTAAAAACCTACCCCAATGTGCATGATCTCTTGACCAAGGTGCGCCGCGTGTGTGCACATTTCCGTAAGTCATCTACAGCTTCGGCCGGCCTGTTGAAGCTGCAGCAGCGCTTACAATTGCCAGCTCACCGGCTGCTGTGTGACGTGAGCACGCGCTGGAACTCCACCTTCCACATGTTGGCCCGGCTTTGTGAGCAGCAGAGGGCAGTAGTGGAGTACCAGCTGTTACACGGTCGTCGCCTCTCCGTTCAACTTCCTGTAATCAGAAGTGAGGAGTGGGAATGGATGTCAGACCTCTGCGAGGTTTTACGCAATTTTGAGGAATCGACACAGATGGTGAGCGGCGATAACGCTATTATCAGTGTAACCATCCCACTTCTGTGTCTACTGAAACGCTCGCTGCTCACAATTAAAACCGACGCTTTGCATGTGGAAGAGGTGGAAATGGGGGAGGAAGAGCTTACACAAGGTGATAGCCAGAGCACCCTCACTTCGTCTTCTCAGCGACAATTGGAGGAGGCGGAGGAGGAGGAGGAGGAGGAGGAGGAGGAGGAAGACACGGTTGCCTCCGCTACAGAGGGTAGCCATGGAACTTTAGTTCCATCTCTTCAGCGTGGGTGGGCAGAAGAGGAGGAAGAGGATGAGGATATTGAGAGTCAGCCTCCTGGTGAGGACAGCGAAATCTTGACTGTTGGTACTCTGGCACACATGGCTGACTTTATGTTAGGCTGCCTTTCCCGTGACCCACGCGTTGTACGCATTTTAGACAACACGGATTACTGGGTGTTCACCCTTCTGGACCCCCGCTACAAAGAGAATTTCTCATCTCTCATTCCTCCGGTGGAGAGGACAAGCAAAATGGTGCAATACCAGAAGGTTCTTGTTGAAAAATTGCTCCAAAATTTTCCATCTGACAACGCTGGCGGCAGAGTACGTGCTACCTTGGCCAACCGAGAAGGGGAGAAAAGGGGAGCACACAGCAGTTCCGACAAAGGCAGGGCAACACTCTCCAAGGCGTGGGACACCTTCATGACACCCCGCCAGCACCCTCACCCTGATGCGCAGCCTAGTGTCACAAGGAGGGAAAAGTTTTGGAAGATGGTGAAGGAGTACGTAGCAGACCGTGTCAGCGTCCTCAATGATCCCTCTGTGCCTTACAACTACTGGGTGTCCAAGCTGGACACGTGGTATGAACTGGCACTCTACGCCTTGGAGGTGCTGGCCTGCCCTGCCGCCAGCGTTCTGTCTGAGCGGGTATTTAGTGCTGCTGGTGGCATCATAACAGATAAGCGTATCCGCCTTTCCACCGACAATGCTGATAGGTTGACACTTATAAAAATGAACAAGGCCTGGATTTCCCCTGACTTCTCCACTCCACTGGAGGAAAGCCCCGGGGGAACATAAACTCACTTTATATATGTTATTTACAATGATGGGAATACTCTGTATTCCCATTCACCCCTTCCACCCCAAAAACGGGTATATGGTTGACTCTTAATGTTCTCATCCTCCTCCTCCTCTTCCATATGCCCTGGGATATAATTTTTATATAGGGCCAGCTCACCAGCGTGCCCTGGGATATAATTTTTATATAGGGCCAGCTCACCAGCGGGCCCTGTGATATAATTTTTATATAGGGCCAGCTCACCAGCGGGCCCTGTTTGCCAATTTTTATATAGGTCAGCTCACCAGCGGGCCTTCTCATATAATGTTTTATTGGGTCAGCTCTCTAGCGGGCCCTCTCATATAATGTTTTATAGCGTCAGCTCACTAGCGGGCCTTCGCATATAATGTTTAGGATGGTCAGCTCTGCAGCAGACCCTCACCCATAATGTTTTAGATGGTCAGCTCAGCGCACGTTTCCCTCTTAATCATGGCCTCAGTTCTGAAAATCAAGGAAATTTTTGGGAGAATTTGCCTCTGCGCACGTTTCCCTCTTAATCATGGCCTCAGTTCTGAAAATCAAGGAAATTTTTGGGATAATTTGCCTCTGCGCACGTTTCCCTCTTAATCATGGCCTCACTTCAGAAAATCGATGAAATTTTTGGGAGAATTTGCAGATGATATACAAGTAAATATACAGCAAATACTGTTTGGTAACAATTTTTCGCCTAAAGTCGTTTTTATTTTCCTTTTTGTGTGTTTTACGGTCAGTCTGTAAAAATGGCGTACTACGGGCGAAAGATCGTTCCCAGCAGCGATGTTGGAGTCCAAGGTGCATCCAGACATCCTCCCTATGCTGTCCCTGAACCATTTCTGTAGTGTTTCCATCTTTTTCTGCCCTTTTCCTATGGACCAGGCACCCTCCCCTCATCAGAGCAGGGGGTGCCTGGTGTAATGCTCGAGTCCTCCCATTGACTTCAATGGGGCTCGGGTGTTCGGCCGAGCACTCGAGCCTCAGGGGGTGCTCGGTCAGAGCACCCGAACATCCGAGCATTGGGGTGCTCGCTCATCACTAGTATTGAGCACTGCAGTAATTCAGTCGCTCATATTAGCTTTTGAATGCCAGCCCCATAAAACTGCCTTAATGTAACTTCCCAGCAGCCTTCTCTGTTACCTACTTCAGTACTAATGAATCCTTGTAGTCTGGGACTCTTACATATGGCTTCCCCAGCTGAACATATTTTGAGATTTACACCTCCTCAATACACACACAGTATTGTATTAGCCAGTCTGCAGTCAGGTGACTACAAAGTTAAAAGAATCTCAATGGCAAGTTAGTTTATGAAAAGAACAATCATTTTCTAAAGTAATAAACCATCAACTGCATCACAGGCATTCTGCCCCAGTTCTATTTTATAGATGATGGCCTGTTGCTGTGTTTAGGTCTTACCTCCAGCACCAATGCCTCCTGGTCCCACTCCACCTCCTACTCCGCCTGGCCCCACTCCACCTCCAACACCGCCTGGTCCAAATCCACCTCCAATTCCACCTGGCAGTCCTGCTCCAGTTCCATAACCTGAGGACAATTAAAAGTCAAAGATTAAATGCCTATAGCCAATAATTTTGAGTGCTCCTGCATTGTTAACTTTTGTAGTCACATCTCATCCATTTTGAACTAATGTAGTTAGAGCATGTGATGGAATGGTTGTCACCCTGAGAATGAACCCGGTCTGTTTTCAGTGACCTCCACCGTCTTCACTATGTGTTCCCATTCTTGAAAACATTAATGTCCTTGGCTGTTCCCCAGCACTGAAGGGGTTAGTGTGTTTGAAGTAGGAGTGATGGTACCATGGAGTCTAGCTAACCTAAGAGATTCAGTGTTATCAGATAGCCCCTGTGACCACTTGTATAACTTGAGGAAAATAATTTAAAACCTGGGCTGATACAGGGGGTAGAAAAATCTGTGGATCAGGCTAAGCAAAATATTTCTTGTAAGTGGTAGTTGTGACATCAGATCCTGGAGGGGGTGGGGTAGAAGGAAGTCTTAGAGAGAAACTCAGAAAGAAGGAGACGAGGGAGATGGAATGGAGGGAGGCCTGGGGTCAGTTTGTGCTTGCTAAAGCAGTACTGGGGAAGCTGGGACCAGAAGATTTAGGGTGAGTGGGCACTGAAGTGACTGGGTCCCCCTTTCTAGTTGTGTGATGTAAGCCAAGCTGCGGCAGCTGCAGCCACAGAAAGTGCCCTGATGTTCCCATAACAAGGTCAGTGGCTATAAAGCTAAACTTCAGTGGCTACAGCCCAAGAATAAGGAAAGTGACTGTGGATGCTCTCTTGGGACACCTTCTTCAAACTCACTGTCTGCTTAACCCTCGTTCTACCAATCAGTAACCCCTGTACCCATCACAGAGCACCTCCATTGCTATCTGTTGTTGCCAGAGTTTCTCCAAGGCTAGTTTTTGTAGTGACAGATTTTCCATTGCTCCTTACCATAAACAACACTCTTCCACAGTTATCTTTTGTAGTATGTGCTCCAAATCTGCTGCCTTTTGTAGTCTGTGCTTCTTCACTACTGCCTGTTGTAGTCAGTGCTCATGTCTATTGTAGCCAGTGCCCCTACAGTGATCTATTATACTTAGTGCTCCTATGCTGCTGCTAACTGTAGGCTGTTCTGTACTGCTGTCTATCGTAATCTGTTCTCCTACACAGATGACCTGTGTGGCAGGACAGTCATACTACCCAAATGACGGCAATTGCTCTCTCATGATTTATCACAACCTGCACTGTATGACTTTTACTATATAGTGAAGGGTCTCACATTGATGTCAACCTGTGATAGTGAAACTACAAGCTCAAATGTAGCACATCCTTACCTGGTGGTTTAGGGGGTTTGCCTCCTGCTCCTGGGTACAAGCCTGGCAATAATATTAAAAATTAGAAATAAATAATTTGTTATGCCTTGTAAATACATGAAAATATAGATTAACAACTGTATTTAAAGGAATTATAAGAGTAGCCCCACATCGCCACTCCATGTTTCCCCTCATTGAGACCATTGTACAGTGAGCGAGTAGCTGACAAAGTGGGCAGGAGCATGGGAAGTCAGTCACAAGTAGATGGCTGGTATTTATGTGGGACTAACAGTGATAGGATGTTGTGCCAAGCATTGCAGCAATCCAGTCATTCATTTGAACCTTTGTATGTTAGCCCCATAAACTACCTTGTAGACTCTCAATGCTGAAACTTCCCTGCAGCTTCACCAGTCCCATGTCATCCACTACAGAGATAATGAATCCCTGCAGACTGGAATTCTTAGGTATGGTTTCCCCAGCTCAAGGTATTCTAAGGTATACACATTTTCAATGCACATAGAGTAACATATTAACTAGACTGCAGTCTGGTGACTACAGAGTTAAATAATCTCAATTACAAGCTAATTCAAGAGAAGTACAATTAGATTCTAAAGTAATAATCACTCTGCTGCATCCCAGCCATTCAGCCTCAGTGCTCCTTTCCAGATAATGGCTTGTTGATGTGTTTAGGTCTCACCTCCAGCTCCAACGCCTCCTGGTCCTACTCCACCTCCTATACCACCTGGTCCCACGCCAACTCCTATACCGCCAGGTCCCACTCCACCTCCTACACCTCCAGGTCCCACTCCACCGGGCTGTAGTCCTGCTCCGGTTCCGTAACCTAACGACAATTAAAAGTCAAAGATCAAATGACTATAGCCAATGAGTGAGAACTGAACTGCAGCCTATTATTGTTTGTTCTCCTTCATTGTCAACTTTTGTAGTCACAGCTCATCTTGTGAACTATTGTAGTTAAAGCTCCTCCATTGCTATCTGTTGTAGTTAGAGCTCCTACATTACTATTTGTTGTAGTCAGAGTTCTTCCATGGCTATCTTTTTGCAGTGACAGCTTGTCCATTGCTATCGACTTTAATCAGTGCTCTTCCCCAATTATCTATTGTAGACAGTGATCTTACACACCTGCCTTTTGTAGTCAGTGTCCCTGTTGTGGTCAGTGCTGTTGCCTATTGTTGTCAGTGCTCCTACACTGCTGTCTGTTCTAGGCAGTGCTCCTGGCTTTTGTAGTCAGTGCTTCTACACTGTTCCATTTGTAGTTAATGCCCCTACATTGATGCCAGTTCTCCTACACTGCAGCCTTTTGTAGTAAGTGCTCCTACACTGCTGCCAGTGTTCCTACAATACTTCGTATTGTAGTCAGTGCTCCTATGCTGCTACTTATTGCAGTCTTTTCTACACCACTGCCTGTTGTTGTCTGTTCTTCTATACTGATGACCTAAGTGGAACCTCCCTTGGTATCCTGAACTATCATACTACCCAGCTGATGTCAATTGCTCTCTCATGATTTGTCACAACCTGCACTGTATGACTGTTACTATATAGTCAAGGACCTCACATTGGTGTCAACCTGTGAACAATGAAACTACAAGTTCCAACGTAGAAAATCTTTACCTGGTGGTTTAGGTGGTTTTCCTCCTGGGTACAAGCCTGGCAATGAAAGTAAAAATTAGAATTCATAATTTGTTATGCCTTGTAAATAAATGAAAATATAGATTAAAAACTGTTTAAAGGAAGTCTATGGCTACATTCACAATGGCTACTGTGCTGTGGTAACAGCAGCCACACACCTCAACCCCATGTTTTCCCCTCTCTGAGATCATTGTACAGTGGGGGGAATAGCTGACAGAGTGGGCAGGAGCATGGGAAGTTAGTCACAAATAGTTGACTGGTATATATGTGGAACTAACAGTGGTAGGATGTTGTGCTGAGCATTGCAGCAATTCAGTCACTCATTTGAACCTTTGTATGGTAGCCCCATAAACTACCTTGTAGAGTCAAACCTGAAACTTCTCTGCAGCTTCACCAATCCCCGGTCACCCAATCCAGTGACAATGCATCCCTGCAGACTGGAATTTTTAAGTAAGGTTTCCCCAGATCAAGTTATTCTGGGGAATACACATTCTCAGTGCACATACAATAACACATTAACTAGTCTGCAGTCTGGTGACTATAAAGCTAAAGATCTCAATTAAAAGTTAATTCAAGTGAAGAACAATTAGATTCAAAAGTAATAATCACTCTGCTGCATCCTAGCCATTCACCCCAGTGCTCTTTTCCATATAATGGCTTGTTGCTGTATTTAGATCTCACCTCCAGCTCCAACGCCTCCTGGTCCCACTCCAACTCCTACTCCTCCTGGTCCCACTCCACCTCCTACACCACCTGGTCCCACTCCACCAGGCTGTAGTCCTGCTCCGGTTCCGTAACCTAATGACAATTAAAAGTCAAAGATTTGATTACTATAGCCAGTGAGTGAGAGCTGAACTGCAGCCTATTATTGTATGTGTTCCTCCATTTTAAACTTTTGTAGTCACAGTTCATCTTGTTAAATATTGTAGTTAGAGCTCCTCCATTGCTATCTGTTGTAGTTAGAGTTCCTACATTACTATTTGTTGTAGTCAGAGTTCTTCCATGGTTATCCTTTTGTAGTGACAGCTTGTCCATTTCTTCCTACTTTAGTCAGTGTTCTTGCACTCCTGCCTGTTTTAGTCAGTGCCACTCCATTGTTGCCAGTTGTGGTCAGTGTTCCTGTGCTCATGCCTATTGTTGTCCTTGCTCCGAAACTGCTGTCTGTTGTAAGCAGTGCTCCTGCCTTTTATAGTCAGTGCTCCTACACTGTTGATGTTGTAGTTATTGCCCCCACATTTATGCCAGTTCTTCTATAATGTGGCCTGTTGTACTCAGTGCTCCTACACTGCTGTCAGTGCTCCTTCAACACTACCTATTGTAGTCAGTGCTCCTATGCTGATACTTATTGCAGTCTTTTGTCTGTTGTTGTCTGTTCTTCTATACTGATGAGCTGTGTGGAACTTCTCTGGTAGCATGGACTATATCACACTAAGCAATTCCTCTCTCATGATTTGTCACAATATGTGCTGCACAACTGTTACTATATAGTAAAGGACCTCACATTAGTGTCAACCTGTGATCAATGAAACTACAAGCTCAAATGTAGAGCATTCTTACCCGGTGGTTTAGGTGGCTTCCCTCCTGCTCCTGGTAACAAGCCTGACAATGAGAAAAAATAATAGTGTGTAAAGCACTTCTATGGCTAAGTTCACACCGGTAACGGTGCCATGGTGACAAAGCTCCACACAGTCACCCTACATTTCACCACACAGGTCATTGTATAGTAAAATTACTTCTACTCCTTTCATTGATAATTAGTTGAAGCTTACCTCCAGCTCCTGGTCCAAATCCAGCACCAGGTACTAATCCAGCTCCGGGTCCATATCCAGCACCAGGTACTAATCCAGCTCCGGGTCCAAACCCTGCTCCTGGTCCAAATCCAGCTCCTGGTGCTAATCCAGCTCCTGGTGCTAATCCAGCTCCAGCTCCATAACCTGATCAAAAGTAAACCCTCAGAAACCAGCAGACAAAGTGGCCTCCACTACATGGCTGCATATTATTCCATCAGTCTGGACTTGAACCCCTGAACTATCCTTAGAGGTCAGATCTCTAAAGACCTAGGGCCATATTCAATAAACTGAGGAGGTGCAATTCTGGGATAAATAAAAATTCCCCAAATTCTCTTTAAATGGTATTATAACCCATTGAATCATAATGTGATGGAGAAGTCTCTGACCATTACAGGATTAAAAATCCAGTGTAAATCAGTGAGAATTTTTGAATTGTTATTTTGTTATTTGATCCCTGAGGTGTGGTTTGTGTGCCCCAACATTGCTCCAATTTTCATTTGTGCTTTTAGATCCTAATATTCAACCCTTTGGGTGCCAGAGTGTGTACACAATGCATTGCTTATCCCTCTGGCCCTTTCAATATCTGAAACTGCATTTTCCTTTTAAGAAAAAACAGGACATTTCCAGCGAATCTGTACCTGGTTTAGGTGGCTTTCCTCCTGCTCCTCCTGGGTACAGACCTAATATAAAAAAGACAATTAGAGTGGACCTGTTTTAGCCTTTTAGCCTCATTAAATGTATAAATTACGTTTTTGTCTTCCAAACCGGATAATAGTATTAGAGATTTCTGATCTAGAAGGTGGACACTAATCTCAGCAGAGCTTTGTTTTATGACTTGGGGCTAGATTCTATTACAGGTGCTAATTTTATCTCTGCTTTTATCTCCAGTTGTCTCCATAGACTTCAATAGGAAGATGTTTAATAAAACAGGCTTTAACATTTAGCACCTGCAATAGAATCTAGCCCTTGGTCAGCTACATCTGCATGATTCCCCACATATCCAGAAAGTCACATCTCCCCACCTTCGTAGGCTTATAAACCTATCAGTTTCCACCAGGTGGTTGGAATAAGTAGATAAGGATGAATAATCATGTAAATCATCTCAAGATAGAAAATCCCACTAAGGGGAAGAAAGGTGATAGAAAGGTGATAAGTCCTCTTATAAAGGAATGAGTCCTCATTAACACAGTAATTTGAGTCTGCTGCTGTAGGAGGCTGAAGGATTTTCTGCACAAATACAATAAATTGAGAGGTTATTATTAAGAGGTGAAAGTATTGCCTTAAGGGAAAAGATAAGAGACAAGGGGGTAGATTCACTAAGCTGTGATAAAGAGATGATTAAAAAATTTAAGAAACCTTAGTGCATAGACTTCATAGAATAGCATGGGAATTTGAGAAGTGATATCACTGGAGAAGTCATCTCCACCTTATCACCTCTTTATCACCGCTTAGTGTATCTCCCCCAAGAAGATGTGGGCCAAATGTGACAACCCATTGTCCACCACTGTTCTACTTAGTCTTCACCTCATTTGAAGTCCTTATGCTGCCATGCACAGACGTGTTTAGGCCTAGGTCAGCAGATAAGGCGGCTTTGCCTCTATGTGTCTATATTCATTTTCTAAAGCAAATGAAATATTAAAGAAGTTGCAACCTCAATGTTCAAGGCTTACTGCCTACTCATAAGCACCTCTTTCCCATAGTGAGTATATCCAAGTGATCCTTTCTATAAATCAAATTTGCCTCTCTCATTTAGCCCTTTTGATGCTAGTTATTTGCACTGATATATATATATATATATATATATATATATATATATATATATATATATATACAGTGAAGAAAACACACGTGTGCCCAAAATAATATTAGTATATTGTATTGAGTCTGTTAACATAAATGGCTCACCACCATGAGTCTAAGAGTGTGAAGACAAAGACTTTCTATATTATATGTAGTGCTAAAAACACAATATTTGACTAATAAATCAAGATAAAATGCTGAAAACTAATAAAATGGACTACTACGCCCAGTACCAATAGCTAAAACTTCAATATGGAGCACATTCATTGAAAATATAACTAACAATCCTACATAATGCAGCTGCAGAGAATACATCTCGTAATAAAATGTAATAGTTGGAGTATAGCTAATATATACAATTAAAAAGCAATTGAAAGTTCTCATTAAACAACAGTCATGTTGTGGCAGAGTATATCAATTAAATAAAAAAAACAGCCTGGTTCTAAAATGAACCCACAGTTCTTTGATGACTTGTAGAAGTTCATCAAATGCTTTCAAAGTTCATTAAAAAGTTAATCACCTTTAACAGATTATTAGACACTACAGTAGTTCAGGAGGTGTAAATAATTACTAGTATAGATGAAGATGAAATGAGTGATTGATGCAGTGATTATCAACCTGGGTGCCGTGGCACACTCATCAACTTAGGGTACCCCATGTTTTCTATGAAGACTAACAAAAATGGACTTTTAAATAAAGATTTATAGAATCTGTTATGCACATTATGTTTAGTTTTTTATTATGATTGTAAGACCTAATAATAACTGTATATTTGTGTATGGTACCTTCATTATGCCCTTGATAAAGTACATTACATATGTTAGGGGAGCCCCAAATGTTCTAGATTACATGTTAGGGGTGCCCCGATCAAAAAAAGATTGAGAACCACTGGATTGATGGATCAAAATAAATTCCATAAGAAATATGGTGCAAAAAATGAATGACTGGCAGATGAAAAAATAAATACTTAGATGCACAGCTCAGTACAATAATGCTTTGTTTGTGAAGAAAGAAAATATGTATGTGTGGGTGTGGCATGGTGTGTAAGGGGAGGAGCATGCACTTGACTGGGTTTAGAGAAGCAGGAAGCTTAAATATGTATTTGCTGCCATGAAGGTATGTCTTTCCATTGAACACATTGGAAGATAAAGCCATGCACTGGAAACCTCTCCAGCACCAAAGTGTTCTTGAGAATTTCTTTTTAATTTAATCTTACCTCCTACTCCTGCTCCTCCAAGACCAGCTCCGGCTCCCAGTCCGGCTCCTGGTACACCAACTCCAGCTCCTCCAAGACCAGCTCCGGCTCCCAGTCCGGCTCCTACTCCTCCAAGTCCAGCTCCAGCTCCATAACCTGAAATATATATGAAAATATTAGTAGATGTACTGCCCTCCAACCAGGCTAAATGCCTTATGTTTAAAATAGAACTGCTATTTTGGAAAACATCTATGGCCAAGGAGGCAAATTGATGTAATGGGAATTTTAACCCCTTGCATGCTAGAGACTTCTCAAACACATTGCGAAATGTCAATGAGAATTCAATGAGATGGTTTGCTCCAGAGTTATTTCAGTTCTTATTCTGAATATACATTACTCAACCTTATGTGAATACTCGGAAAATACATATATGTTACTTACTGGGAAAATACACTTAAAGGGATAGTAATGTTTCACAATAAAATCAGATCTAATTAATCTTCATAGTGTTTGGGCTGTGGAGAGTGCTATTTCAACACTGTCAGAGTTGTAGTTCAAGAGTAATTGAATGATAAAGTATCCCCCTCCCGCCCCTTTTAGTGATGTAACACTGCTCACCTCAGAGCAGCAAGACTGTCCATGTTTGGATTGGGATGTTTGGGATTAGATTTATGTGATCTAAAACGCGTTGGTTTGCTCTTGCACTCAAAGGGTTAAAGAGGTTACTCAGGCTAGCTTGGAGCACATGTTCAAGCGATATAACCACATCCTATATTATAATTCGCTAAGGATGTTTGTCAGAAGTCGTCATGAGCAGTAGAGACGGCTGCACGCACTGCAGTCATGTGCAGTACAGACCGTCCGCGCCGCGGGTGCAGCACTGCCTTTGTTGGCCTCTGTACACGGGCTTTAAAACTAGTTTCATTATAATATAATGATAATAAGTCTGTGTGCATGTTATCTTTACCTGGTTTAGGTGGTTTGCCTCCTGCCCCTGGGTACAAGCCTGGTTATATAGAAAAACAGTTTAGTGTTAATTGTATAACTAGACAAAAGTGGTATCCAACACATTGATCAGCAATGCACTGGCTCAGCCCTCTGGCAGATAAAGGATTAAGGAGGTATACACACAACAAAAGCAGAGCAATTCTTGGGGAAAAACACACAAATCACCTGTAAAATAGGGATCACATCATTCCCATTGAATTAAATGGGGCTTTTATCCCTTTGAGTGCCAGAGAGGTATTCATTGCATTACAGAGCACTCAAAAGAGTTAAAACCTATCTGCTTTTTTGTGCCTATGGAACATTTAACGCTTTCAGTGCCAGAGGGTTACGCAACGCATTGCAGAGCAATGCAATTTGTATCTCTCTGGCACTGAAAGGATTAAAATATTGTTCAATTATCAAAAGGTCCTAATTCTTAAGAAAAAAGAAAAAAAACCAAACCAACCTGGACAATTCTTGGGAAAATCAACTGCACCATAGTAAATCAATGAAAATCCCAGTTGAATTGCAATAGTCTTTTAACCCATCGAATGCTATAGATGTCTTCTAGGCAATGCACTGAACCCTCTAGCATTCATTGGGTTAAAAATACCATTTAAATCCATTAGAATTTGGAGAATTTGTATTTGTTGCAGTTGGTTTGCACCATAATTACTCCTATTCTTAGTGAACCTTCCTTCGGATAATGGTAACATTACGAACCTTAAACCCATTGGACATTAGAGATTTCTCTAACATCCAAGAGGTTAATCTGTACCATCTCAGGAAAAACTACTTCTTTAGAACTCTCCCAACTGGTAGGTTGCTGAGCTTTTTATCAGAGTCACTATGGATGAAAATAAAGGGCATCTCTTCTACATAACTCCAAGTGGCACATGCCAACTACATAACAAAATGAAATATCAGATCACCCATAAAAACAGGGAGATCAACCAATTTATCAGTAACAGTGCCACTCAGTTGTGACTATTCATTAACTGAATTTTGATTAAAAAAAAGGTAACAAGTTTGATGGTAGGATCTTTCACCAAAGGAAGAACTTGTACATCAGACAGATTGCTGCTGCAGAGTGGCTTGCAATAAAGAGCTCTGAAATGCTGTTGTACTTCATTAACCCTTTTACGACCAGAGGGGTGTGCAACACAATGCATTTCACGCCCCTCTGGTCCTTCAAGGGTTAACCAACTGGATGCCTGAGATGTCTTAAACTTCTCTAGCATTCAAAGAGGTTAAGTTATATCTCACGATGTATATGGTTTCAAGAAGTCAAGTGATGATTGCTCCAAAATTTAGCAGGTGAATCCCTTTAGTTCAGTGAAGCACTTGTAATTTCTCCGTGTTTTGGTAGCAGAGTGGACCACATGACTACACAGTGACAGACTGAATGTTCCTTGGGGAATGATATGCCCCCTCAGGTAGGGAGCTTATAGTCCCTGTGTGTTTATATAGTAATATGCTCTTATAAGTGGAATAAGCCAAGGGGCATTCCTTACCTCCTGGTGTTAGACCTCCTATGGGGAATCCACCAGCACCTGAGAAATAAAAAAAAACATAAATAAATAAAAAAAACCATAACAGAACATATGACCCTGATTGTATAGAAAAACAGTTTAGTGTAAATTGTATAACTAGACTAAAGTCTTAACCCTTTGAGTGGTATCCAACACATTGCCCAGCAATACGCTGGCTCCACCTCTGGCATTAAAAGGATTAAGGCTGTATAAGAGGAATAAGCCAATGGGCATTAATTACCTCCTGGTAATAGACCTCCTATGGGGTATCCACCAGCACCTACACCTGCACCTGGGAAATTAAAAACAAACAAAATACATAAATAAAAAACATAACAAAACATATGAGCTGCTCCATCTAGTGTCCACATTGTATACTGCATATGTTATTACTGCTTAATCCTATAGACTAGAATCAGTTATTCTACTTCTATTTTTTGATTTTTGTTACAGTGTAATATGTTTTCACCTGCACCAGGAAGACCACCAACTCCATAGCCAGCTGTATATAAAAAGACAGAAGAAGATGTATGAGACGTGTACATAAAACAAGTATTATTATGTCAATATTAGTCTTGTTTTTTGTGATCATAACTTACCTCCTGTTTTAGGGGGCTTAGCGCCTAATCCGCCAACACCTAGGAAATGAAACATAGGTGTGAGGGCCAGGTGTCTGGCTGGGGGCTCTAGATAACCTATAAATATAATTCTACCCTATGTATTCTGGTGGACAGGTTGCAGCTGTTAAATGGAATATGTGGTAGGCTTGCTCAGACTGAAGGTTTACTGATGTACTAAACAAAAGTGGGACAAACCAAATGCATCATAAGGAACAAACAAATATTTCAATTTATTTAAATGGGGCTTTTAATCCCATCAATGCAATGCACTGGACACTTCTCTAACATTCAAATGGTTAAAAACTGCATTTAACCCTTTGAGAGCCAGAGGGGTATGGCATGCATTCTGATCCTTCTGGCACTCAAAGGGTTAAATTAATGGGAATTTGGAGAATATTTATTTGCCCCCTATGGCGCTGTTGATATGTCCCAGAATTGCTCCACTTTTTCTTTGTGCTTATATAAGTTTAAGTTGAGCTAAACTGAGTTTTTGTACATTTTGCCTAATAGTAAAGTGGTCAGACTTCATCCTTAAACCTTTGAGTGCCAGAGAGGTATCCAACGCATTGCAATGAGTAGGATACCTCTCTGGCACTCAGTAGGTTAATACAGGATACTGCAGTGCTACATAAGAGTCAATGCAATACCACAGTATGTGTTTTCCATATGAAATCTGTATTAAAGCATAACTTTCAGTTCATACTTAGTCACCATGCATTCATTAAACGCATGGTGACTAACTTTGAAATAGATGCCTTACCTTTAAAAAATAGCACAGCGTGAAGGAATCCTTCCTGTTTGGGGACTGACTGATAGGTTAGTGCGGTCTGTGCACCTGCGCTGTCAGTCCCTTCAGGCAACCATATGGTGCACTGCAGTGCTACTCAATGGAGACCGGGACTGACAGCGCAGGCTCGCGGACAAGATGTCTGCACTGTATCCTGGGTTCCAGTCTCCAAACGGGAACAATTTCTTTACCCTGGGCTATTTTTTCACGGTAAAACATCTATTTAAAAGCTAGTTTCCATGCATTTAATGAATGCATGATGACTAAGTATGAACTGAAAGTTCCGCTTTAAACAAGATATCTGGTTACTATAGCCCAATATTGCTATTCAGCAGATAGTTACTCCATTAACCTCTTCTTTACTGGCTGCCAGTAGGCAATGCCCTTTTTTTCTTTTAAACCTTGTTACCTACATTGGTTGTTGAACCTTTTAAGGAGCAGTTGGGTGTGCTGCCTCCCTCTGGTCCTTAAAGGGTTCATCTCTTGTATTGGTTGAGAACTACTGCTCTCCTAAACAGCGCTCTATTTCCTGACAACAGTTGTGACAGACAGAGAGGAAATGACACTGTTTGTGTATAATAAAGTTATACATTCCAGGCGACACCGGCCCATTAATACTAGTTAAAATATTTATCAATGATCCATATTCATTTCAGGCTAGCTAGGTCAAAGTTCACCATTTATCTGTCAAGATCAGTCATTTAGCTCCCCCCTGAGGGGTCCAGACCCAGAGTTTGCTTATATATGATCTAGGACTGTAAGTACAATGTGTTATGTATGTGTATATGGTAAGGAAGTCAATTTAAATGGATAGTACTGTTTCACAAAAACAGCAGCTCTGATTAATCTTCATAGTGCTTGGACCATAGAGAGTGTTATTTCAACACTGTCAGAGTTGTAGTGTAAGTCACCTCACCTCAGATGTGGAATCTGGTCCTGGGACCATACAGCTCACAGCAAGGGACAATCATCTTACTGTGATCATAAGGAAAACCCTGCCCCCCCTTGACAGGTTTTTCCCTTACGCTCACAGAAGATTGTCCCTCTCTGCGATCCATCCGGACAGTCTTGCTGCTCTGAGGAGAGCAGTGTTACATCAGTAACAGGGGGGAGGAGGAAATTTTATCATTCAATTACTTTTGAACTACAACTCTGACAGTATTGAAATAACACTCTCCATGGCCCAAATACTATGAAGATTAATTGGAGCTGCTTTTATTGTGAAAAATTACTATAGCTTTAACATGGAAATGAAGTGAGAATGCTCAGTTGCACTTTACTCTGACCACAGGTAGCCATTTTTTTATCTTGACCAATTACGGAATTTGGATGCAACGGGTATAAGAAAAAGGTCATATAACTCACCTCCTGCTGGGAAGCCACCTGCTCCAGCACCCACTAAGATAATAAAAAAAGAGATTATATAAAATTAATTATTAAACAGTGGACATTAGATGTTCCCTAGACCTAGATAATGTCGTGCAGAACCCTTAACTTTCAAAATATAATACATTCAAATAGGAATTAGATATGTGTTTCAGAGATACAACGGGGGATCATGTAAACACACCTTGGTGCCAATTTATGTAATATTAATGGCCAAATTAATCAAAGAAATCCTTTTGTAATTTTAAATTTTGTACTTTAGCACAGAGTGAAAAGTCCTGTTTAAATCAACTGGGATTTGTTTAATGTTTTGTAAATCCCTTACTGCACAGCTGGTTTGTTACCAGACAATTAATTACATTTTCTAGCTTTATTGAAACTTTATTTACAATGTTCAAGCAAACATTAACTATGATGTCTGCAGACCCACCTCCACCTGGTAGTCCACCAGCACCCACTCCAAATGGCAGCCCACCAGCACCTACTCCAACTGTAAGAGAGAATGATGAATGTTATCAAGTTCTTCCAAGTGTCACAGACACAGTATCAGTTTCCTTAACCCTTTAAGCGCAGAGGAGGTATCCAACTCATTACAGCACAATGAGTTAGCTAACTCTCTGGCATTCAAAGGGTTAAACTCTAGATGCTAGCATGATCTCCAAATGGAATTATCTTGATGGAGATCACAAACTTTGGCTTTAAAGGAGCAGTAAACTTTTTTTCTGAAAACCTATATGTTATAGATCTTTTCCTGCTGAGTAAAACAAGGGTACTAACAACACTGTCAGTTATTTTATTCAAAAGTTATAACAGTTCAAATAACCAGTAAGTGAATTTACTGTGTTTACTTCCTGATTGTTGTAATTGACAGGAAGTGATTCAGCAGTTTCTATCACATTCTATGGAGAACTGTGTCACTGACTTTCTTCTCCATTAAAATGTAACAGAATAACTAAATGGAATCTGACCACTAAAGGTTAACAAAGCTCCCCATTTTAACCCCTTGAATGTCAGGAAAGTCACCAATGCTTTGTGAAGCAAAGCATAGGAGGCATTTCCTACATCCAAGGGCATAAAGCTCCATTTAAATCAATATGAATTTTTATTTTGTCCCCTGTGGTGCAGTTGGTTTACTCCAGAATACTCCAGTTTGCTTTTATAAAGATGGGCCATAGTGCCATATGTATAAAGGCGAAAGGGGAGAAAATGTGGAGCAAAAGAAAATGTGGAACAAAATAATTGTATAGTAGGACTTTTAATCCATTTAATGCAAGAGAGAGGTATCCAATGCATTGCTCCTTAAAGGGACACTAATGTTCAATAATAACTTTATGTGGTATTGTAGATTAAAAAAAAAAAAGTGATGTGCAGCAAATCCCATCTCTCAAACCCTTACGGTTTGAGAGATATTTATATCTAAATATCCCCCCTCCCTCCCCTTCTCCTGACATCAGCGTTCTGCTGACAGCAGGAGATCCCGGTCCTGGGACCAGCCAGTGGCTCTTCAGCAGAGCCAAAATAGCGATCTTTAAATAGATTTACTTCATTGGAAAGGTCTACAGAGTGTGTCTGGTTTGCAAACACACTTTGTAGACAGTTCCAATGAAGTAGTTCTTTTTAAATAACACTATTTCTGCTCTGCTGAAGAGCCTCCTCGAATCAGCGAACTCGGATCTCCTGCTGTCGGCTTTACAGGTGACATCAGGAGAAGGGGAGGGAGGGGGAACTTTAGCGGCGAATATCCATCAAACCATAAAGGTTTGAGAGATGGGATTTGCTGCACATAATTTATTTTTTTAAAATCTACAATACAAAATAAATTATTATTGGACATTACAATCCTTTTAATGCATGTGAAACATCTCTAGCATTCATATTCATGGAATTATAAATCAGTGGGAATCTGGGGAATTATAATATTCCCTCTCTTTGGTGTCATTGGTATGCTCCAGAACTATTCATCTTTTGCTTTCTGCCTATAGAGTTTTAACCCCTTGAGGACCATTGCTCTGCAATGCGTTGCATACCCCTCTGGTCCTCAAGGGGTTAGGGGAGTGTTCACATGTCAGAAAGTTGGGGGGGGGGGAGTGTTTGATGGAAAGTGGTACTGCATTCCAAAGATAGGTGCCAAAGATGTTTATAGTGTGAGCAAGTTATTGTGGGTAAAGAAGAGAGGAGCAGACAGGATTATGGGACCAATTATTGTAGAATTTACAGACAACGGGCAGACATAAGGGGAACACAGTTGTGGAGGGATTTGCAGGTTAGTGCCAAAGTCAAGGTTTGTTGGTAAATGAACTTCTAGGAATGCCGACGTCTGTGAGATGTTAAATTGATCTCATACGTTCGGGTTCATTATAAAACAGAAATGCTTGTATATAAACCCCTTCAGAAATGTTGGTAAACCACTTAATTACCAGAGTGGTGAACAATAAAAAGCACTCTACAGCCCCTCGTGGTATCAGAGCATCACAAGCATTATTTCATTTAACCCCTTGAATGCTACAAACATCTCCAGTGCATTTCATTGCGGTGCACTGCAGATACCTCTTGCATCAAAGGGGCTGAGAGATTGTTAAAAATGGCATGCAGGAAGGAGGAGCAGAAAGATACCAATGGCTCTTGGTGATCAATGTTTTATAAAGGGAGTGTACTTACCTCCAGCAGGTAGACCCCCAACTCCATAACCAGCTGCATTCAAAAACACAGAAGACAATGATTAGGGATATACCACTTCTATGGGTAAAAGGTGGTCAAAGATACCACTTCTAGCCAGTGAAATTGTGCGTGCCATCAGGCCATGGACACACCAACATTATGACCCAATTAGAGCCCTCAGATCAGGGGAGGGCTGGCAACTTATGGCTTGGGTGACAAGTACAATCAAGTGGCTCATTTCTACTATTGTTCAAGCCCACTGTCCCAGCCCATCCCTTTTTGTTATCTTTAAAATTGGCATTAATGTTGTGAAGTAAGGCAACTGATACCACATAGCTTACTACTGAAATGGGGCTACACTAGAACTTACAGTTTCAATAAAGTTGCATTGGTGATACTATAGAGCTTACAATGGAAATGGGTTATGCTACTTGTGTAGCTCCATTTGAATTGTAGCTCTGTGGAATCATCTTTGTAGCTCCATTTTAATTTTACTCTGTGTGGTATCACTAGCGCAGCTCCATTTACAGCAGCAAGCAGGAGAATTAGGAAGTGGTCCACTGGCCCATTCATATAACCGATCCAAGTGGCAATTGCCCTTCTGCCCCCAGGCCAGCCCTTCCCTGCCTCAAATACAGGGGTGTGCAACCTGCAGTCTCCAGCTCCTGTAGAACTACAATTCTCATTATCTTCGGTCAGTCAACAACAGATAGAGTCCTGCAGATGGCACAGACCTGCTCTGAGATTTTGTATGATAGGTAAGCAGGGGGTTCATTGGTGCATTTAGCTCCTATAACATACCAAAACTGTATTTCTTTGGATCTGGCACCATTAAACCCAGTATTATTATCCGATTACTGTTATTGTCTCTGGACGTATTAACTCACCTCCTGTCTTAGGGGGCTTGGCTCCTAAACCACCAACACCTGCAAAATGACACAAAGAATGACTGTATATAAACTGCAACCTAAAGGAATAGTAATTTTTTATGAAGATATAAATATTGTTGGGCTTTCCTGCTGAGTAAAAAAAGTATTCCCACTGTTAAGTCATGTTATATTCAAAAAGTTATTACAGCGCAAGATAGAAATAACAAATGCTTTTTTCTGGTTTCCTCCATTAGTTCTCCATACAAAACAAAAAAAAAAAAAGACTGAAGCAGGAAGAATACTCTTGTTTTACTCATTGTATATATAATATCACTTCCCCAGCCTGCAGAAAAAACAGCACATGTTATTTCACTTATTTAAAGTTATGTAAAAATATGGAATATTTTACATGCAAGTGTGTGAAGAAGTTAATAAAGGGGCAAGCAAATTGTGCCATTGATTTAAACTGGGGTTTTTTAACTTATATCTTATTGAGTTTTTACAAGCATATTAGCATTGACAATGTACATCATACTCTTGGCTTTAACAAATAGTTAACCATTCTCAAACAGACAAATTGGCCTGTTAAGATAATGGAAGAGGTGCACTAAGGAGTGAGAAAGAGGTGAGAAAGAGGGATGGTTTCTCCAGTGATACCACTTCTCCAATTTCAATGTTATTCTATTGAGCCAATGCACTAAGACTTAGTACATTTGATGCTATAAAATTACATAGGGACTGGAGAAGTGATATCACTGAAGAAGTCATCTCTGCTTTATCTCCTCTTTATCACTCCTTACTGCATAACCCCCAAAGCTTCACCACAGTTAGCTTAGATCTACCAAAAGAGAAGTATAGGTGAAGAAAACCCCCTAGTAACTAAGCCAGGGGGCCTAAAGGTAGAAGAGAGTAAGAACAAAGGCAAGCGAAAGAAGAAAGAAATATAAAATTATTGGGCAAAGAGAAAATATAGAACAAGAACAAAAGAGGAAAAGGAGGAGGAGTACAAAGAAGAATAAAATGCCCCTATCCCACCTCAGCCCACCAGCACCACTCAGGTGCATTGTTTTGGAGACCTCTCCAGCATTTAAGGGATTAAAAGTCCCATTTGCATAACTTCCAACATTTCAAATGGCCAAAGAGAGACACTTTTAGTTTGTGTTACTTGGGGGGAAGAGGCTGGTGGGCGGGGCATTACTCAGAATGTTTAGCTTATTTCATGAACTATTGACATCTCTTTATGTAATGAAATATATGATTTAGAGCAAGACCAAAGTATTTTATTTACACAGACTAATGTATAAACACAGATAACTTAACTGAAGTTTTAAACATACATTAATGTGGGTTATTTTGCTGTGGAGCAGTGTGAGGCACATATATACACATCACACACTACATAGTCTGGTCTCCTAAACACAGGGACACCAGGGTGGAAACAAGGGACAGAGGGATTTGCGTCTCAAAGAGGGACTGTCCCTCCTAAGGAGGGACACTTGGGGGTATGCATTTACATCAATGGAAACTTCCATTTGTTCCCTGTAGTACAGCTGGTATGCTCCATAATTGCATCTCTCTTGAATACAGCATGTATTTTAGCATTAATGTTCTATTAATACTTACCAGCTCCGGGTACACCACCAACACCAGGTACGCCACCAACACCAGGTATGCCACCAACACCAGGTATGCCACCAACTCCAGGTACACCACCAACTCCAGGTATGCCTCCTACTCCGGGCACACCGCCAACTCCCGGTATTCCTCCTACCCCTGGCACACCACCAACTCCTGGCACTCCACCTACTCCAGGCACACCACCAGCTCCAGGAACGCCTAATGGTGTAAAAAGCTTGGTTACTACTAATTTAGTTATCATCCACACAAGAAAACAGCAGAGAGAGGAACAAACAGGGAAAGCTTGAGCTATCATTATTAACTATTTGAGTGTTGTGGGCCATACAAAGGGTAATCATGTGCATAGCAAGGTGATCTGTTCCATAGGATTATGGAACATATGCACAAAGTAAAAAGCTGAGCAAATCTGGGACAAAACAAGTGTACCATTGGGGACAAATACAAAATTCCCATTCATTCAAATGGAGCTTTTTACTCCCTGAATGCAGTTGAGACCTCTAGCATTTAATGGGTTAAAATCTCCATTTAAATCAATGGGCATTTTTAGTTATGGAGCAGCTGATTTGCTCTCGAATTGCTCCACTTACTTTATGCATATGGCCCTTGGGGTCTAATAACTAAAAGCTTATAAAGAGGCTGGAGGTGGACCGGCGATAGGCTCCTTCATCTGCTATGAATAATTAATCCTTCCTATATAATAAAATGCTAGAATGTTTGTCTGATGCAGTCATGCGCAGTAGAGACTGCCCGAACACACAGAATGCTCTGGGAGTTCTGTGCTGGGAGTATTCTGTGCATTTGGGCAGTCTTTACAGCGCATGACTGCATCGCGTGCGCCTTCATTGAGGCGGCAGCAGTGCGCAGAACAGGACCGGCCTCTTAACATCACCCAGACCTTGGCCCGTGTACGCGGGCATTTACACTAGTTGTATAGAATGTGTAATAAAAGCTACACATAGGCCTTTATTCATCAAGCTACAGAGGTGCAATTCTGGAGAAAACTAACTGCATCATAGTACTGAAATGTCATTTCTGTTGTTTTGAATTGGACTTATAAACCCATTGAATGCTAAAGATGTCTCCAAATGCATTCAAGAGGTTAAAAGCTTTATTTAAATCAGTTTGAATTTTCATTTTCCCCCTAAGACTCAGATAGTTTTCTCTACATTTGCACCTCTTTAGCTTGATGAATAAGGTCCATAGAATCTAAAAATAGGATAGACAACATGTGGTTCTCCAGCTGCTGTCGCGCTACACCTGCAGTCATCACAGTCATCAAGTGTCTGATACGTCTAGTTTCAGTACCGTCTGGTGTAATTGATATCATGCTGAATAGTGACATAGCCAGGGTTATTTTTGTTTTTGGCAGAGCCTGATGTTCACGTGGGTGGGCACACGGTATGATCTGTTTTTATCTGGTTGCAGGGGCCACAGACTAACTAGGCCCAGTTGTAACTATGCCACTGATGCTATTCAACCTAGCATCTAAGTTCTAGCAAGCAGTACTCTTAGTCTTTTGTTTGCATGTTTTTTTACACCTTAGGACCAGAGAGTTGAGCAACATATTGATCTGCAATGAGTTTTGCACTCCTCTAGTCCTTACTGGGCATACCTGGGAACTTTTGAAATTAAAACACCCTGAGATCTTTAGAATATTAACCCTTAGCGCTCCCAAGAAAGTAGATTCTAGGTGACAGGACAATGTGTGCTCTAAGCCAGAGGTGATTCATCCGTTGTGAATGAACCTTCAACATGCTACAATTCTGAGATATCACTTCATAAACACAAAATAAGCCGGACTCTTCCTTCTGCCTTTCAGGTAGATATATCATTAATTTAGACAATAAATGAAAACTAAAGGGTTGCAGATCATAAAGTAGAACACGCTGAACTCTCTCACCTTTAGAATTTGGGCCTTCGCCCAGAGACCCTGAGATTTGGGTTGAATCTCTGAGTCTCAGGGTGAAACCCAGAGCACTCCCAGGTATGTTAAGGAGGTTGTCTTGATTGTAAACCCCTTTATAATCATTATTCCTCATATAAACTGTTTTATGTTTTGTCACCCTATTGTATGATGCTGCAGATGTATGATATCCGCCACATCTTGCCACAATTACAATTTGAAATCAGCTTCCATCTTCCACCACTAGGTGTCATTGTTCTACATCAATTGAAGGGATACCAGTGATGTAACAAGAGGTAACTCAAATGGGTTGGAGACATAATTAGCATCCAAAGGGTTAATCCCTTCCCTGTCAGAGATGCCTGTGATGCTTCTACCTTCTCTTTCTCGCTCTCTCTCTTAGAGGAGGTTAAGTCACTCACCATATTTGGGGGGCTTGGCACCAGGCTGAACTCCAGTTTGAGGTATCCCTGAAACAATATACAAGAATAATTTAGACACCAGAAACACCTCACTCAAAGATCTGATCGTCCAGCCCACCTGAATCTCCCACAGTGTTACCTGCTCCAGGAACAACTCCACCAGGATACAGACCGGGGACAACACCTGGAACTGCCCCACCTCCAGGTGTTAAACCAGGCACACCACCAGGTACCCCACCGGGCACACCACCAGGTACCCCACCAGGTACCCCACCAGGCACACCACCAGGCACTCCACCAGTACCGGGTACAGCTCCAGGTAGACCTCCGATACCTGCACAATTTACATAAAATAAAAACCAAAATGACTCATAGCAAAGTTATTGATATTTGAAGTGCCACTTGCCACATTAAAGAGTGTATATTCACAATTATTCAACAAATGGCATTGCTCAACTCATAGGTACCATTAAAGGAAAGCTAGCACCTCTTTATTGTACCCCTACTTAACCCTTTAAGACCACAGGGAGGGGGTAATTTACTATTGCCATGAAATCTTAATGGCCAAAATCATTAATATCTTCAATTCCCCCATGATGTCATGTCCATGGAGGCATATATGACAGCTGGCAGCAGTTTTTTTTTTTTTAACTGAAGCAGGCAGAGTGTATGAGTATCTTAAGATTACCATGTAAAGTGTGCCGAGTTGGATTATTGTCATCCTCCTACCAACTGTTATGTCTGCCTCCATTGACATCAGATAACCAAGACTGATTGAAAAGACTTAAGGGTACAAGGGTACAAGGCACAAGGGAAACATTCCTAGGGGTTATTAGTATTTTCTGGCCATAATATTTTTAGTGAGAGTGTTTTATTAGGAGGTGTTTGATTTCTTTAACCATTTGAGTGCCAGAGGGGGCACAAAGCATACCCCTCTGGAATTCAGAGGGTTAAGTAGGTACCAACAACTCATGCAAAGCTTAGAGCACAGGTGAGCAATCTGCTGGACTTCCACTGTTGCTGGACAAAAATTTCCCAGGACCCTAAACTGGCCAATGGAAATTGTAGTCCAACAGCAGCTGGAGAATTCATCACATTGGGTTAAATCACATTCATCACAGGGGACAAATAAAACTTCCCACTGATTTAGCCTCTTAATGACTGATGATCCATGGTTTCACTACACTGGAGGACCAGGGCAGCAATTTTTTAATGTGTTTGGAGAACCAGTACATGTGAGCGATCATGTGCACTGGCTCACTGTGGTAGAGGCTGAAACTGACTGCACCTGTCTTAGAGCAGTCAGTTTTAGGCTCCCACCGTGATCACAGCACACCTACAGGTGTGCCTTAACCAAAAAAATGAATGATGTGCCAGGACCATCCCCAGTCCTTACTGCATGGGCCGTCATAACGGTCCTGGCACTCCATCGGTTATTAAGGGGATAACTGGGCCTTTTCACATTGTGACTATTAATCAGAGCTTCAATGCATTGACAATCAAAGTGATGGGGACTTTTCTAGTATTTGTGGTTTAAAAGCCCAATTTAAATTAGTGGGAATTTTGGGAAATGTTTACTTGTCCCATATGGTGTAGTTTGTTTGCTGTACAATGACATTGTCTTTTTGCACATGGCTCTTAGAGAAGACACTCCCTCACTTGATGTAATTGGGCTACACTTGCATCAATAATCTGTCACTATGACTTGATGATATGAACTCGTTCGTGAATCCATGAGCATATGTTAATTTTTTTTCTATCATACGCAAGGGAAAGCAATGTATCAAATAAGAACAACTGGTTAAAATAATCATAAGAGAGCTAAAGGGGAATTATCCCTTATTAATAAGAGTGAAATGCAAATATTAATTCTAAATAGTATTACCCAACTGATATTTGAATGACACCTACCTAGGGAAGTCCTGATAAAAATAATACATTAAGAGCCACTTATTTTATGGCATAGTTCCCCTTTAAGTATCATGTAATGAGAAGGTGGTGAGTGGAGTCCAGCATGTAGGGGAACTTACCATATTTGGCTGCTTTAGCTGCTGCTTGCTGTGCTGCTGCTTGAGAGCCAACCCCTAAGCAGAAAAAGAGGGAAACAATTAGTTCTGGATGATCTTCAGGCCTCCATCAGGTGCACACCTGTTAATTCTTATATCACATTGCAGATTAAAACCATGTTTCCCTCCATAAAAGATAGATCCAAACATAGGAAATGAATTCCCCTTTATTAAAGGGAAACCTTTCTTAATTCATCTGCTGCCAGGGATGTCAGCAACATGTAGCTGAGTACTTCTGCTTTGATTATGGCATCCTGCTTCTCTATGGTGGGTGCTGAACTACAACTCCCATTATTCTTATCTGTGGATTGGCAGTAATTGTAGTCCAATAACACCTAGGGGGCTGCAGGTTGCCTACACCTGGCACAGTGATTAAGTCAGGGGTAGTGAATTGTTGGACCTCCAGCTGTTGGAACCTATGATTCCAGTCAAACAAAATAGGAACTGTCCCCCTTCCCCTAGAATAGTTACTAAAAAAATAACTTAATAGTTGAATGGAGTAAATATTGCCTTCAAATGACGTGATATTTTTTTCTGAAACACTGGGGACAATCGACAGCAGTTTTCACTCAATGTAAGTACACACCTGTTCCTGTTGGGTATCCAGCCTTTCCACCAGCGCCCAAAGCACCAGCACCAAAACCTGTAATATAAGTAACACATTTCTCATAATTTTGGCACATGCCAGTGAATAGAGCAGAGCTACTTCTAGCCAATTGCACTTGGGTCTAACTCATTATAGCTCTTCGTTTTACTTATGTCTGATTAGTACATGATGACTTACATGAAAAGTGATTGGTTCACAGCTGCACAATTGAAACATGATTTGTTCCCAGTGGCATAAAGGAAGCATGCTTGATTAATAATATGTCATATGATGAATCCATCTGTGCCACTTTATTATGTATATACAGTAAGAGGGAATACTTAAAGGAGCAGTAAACGTTTTATGAAAACCTATATATTGTAGAGATTTTTCTTCTGACAACTAGAGGGCACTGTTAATTTAAAAACCAAGGCCTTAAACTGTAATAACTTTGAAAATATGCATTTCTCAGCAGTGGGAGTACCCTTATTTTACTCAAAAGGAAAAGGCCCTACAATATATATTTTTTTCATAACAAATGTTTACTGCTCCTATAACGAGCAATACAATGTGACATTTGACATATAGTAATAGAATTCAAATGTCATGTTCAGCTTATTGTTCAAAGGGATATTACTGCATTGCTCAGGGCAGGAACTCACTGTGCCTTTATTTCTTCACATAGACATCAGCTCAGTACTGTAAATTATTAAATTCTTTTTAAAGGATCAATAAATGTTGCTCCTTGATCCAACATCCCACCTCATTCTGCTAATATAATTAGATGCAATGAGGCACATGTATCAATATGTCATTAACAGAGAAAATACAAAAATATGTAGTGCATAAAAATGAAGGATACCTAAGATAGTTGTATTCACAATAATCCACTGAATAGCGAGTTTTTTGGTGACACTGATAGATATGCCCCTGTTAATTTCACAATCTGAAATGGGTTTTAAATTGCATCTTGTTTTTAAAGTTTCTTTATAAGAATGACAGTTATGGACATCTCACAGTCACCATGAAATAACTTTTTATTCCAATAATTTGATAGATTTTAGAGACACATCTGTACATGCAGTGCAGATGGGATGTTGATTCTGGGACCATACCTCCCAGCATGTGAAATGGCAACTACCTTTTGTTTTAGATGGTTTTGCTTGGGAGTGATTTGTTAGAGGGGCATTACCAGAATTTTTAGGTTAAATCATGACCTATTGGCACCACTACACACACTAATTTATAAATGCATAAACTGAAGTTTATTGAAACAATGTGAATTTTATTGCTGTGGAGCAATGTGATACATTTATATACACACACCACACAGTCTGATCTCCTAAACACAGGGACACCAGGGTGGAAAAGAGGGACAGAGGGATTTCGGGCTCAAAGAGGAACTGTCCCTCCTAAAGCGGGACACCTGGTTGGAAAAAAGTGGATCAAAAAACCAAGGGTGATATGGCAGAGCCTGAAATTGATTGAACACTTTTTTCCCAACCTCAACAACTTTATTAAATAAGGAGCTATAATTCAATTCAGCTTGGCCAGACTCACTGACATTTTTTACTAGTATTTTAACCCCTTTGGATACTAGATCAGGCTACAGTGTATTGCTTGGTGATACGCTGGACACCCTTCTAGCTTCCAAGGGGTTACTATTATTGTGTAAGCCTGTAAAGAATCAGACTTAACACAAAAAACATGCACTCCAGGAAATACATGTCTAAAAAGAGAATGTTTATTTATTTCTGTTCTGGTGTGGACTGAAGGCAAAGCCTGCACAAAGTTTTCTCCTCATTAATTATGAAGCAGAACAAAGTGACTTGTTGGTTTACTGATGCAACAATGAGAGCGTGTTCCAAATGGCTTTCTGGCCATGAATTCAATTCCAAAACAGACATATTTGGAACTCGATGCCTAGACTCCTTGGAGACGTTTGAAGAGATAAGTGCTTCATTCATCACAACTTACCACCAATTCCTCCAGGTTTCCCCGATGTGTAAGGAAGTCCATATCCACCTGAAATAAAGGCTGAAATGTATTAATCTGCACACACAATAAAATACCTGCAGGTGCATAACTGGTCATTGGAGGGCATCTGTGTAAACATGTTTTGGGGCCCCCTAAGACACATATTTTCCCTGGGGCATAACCATTTGAGTGCCACATGGGTGTTTATAACATTGCAAAGCAAAGTGTAGCACATCCCTACAGCACTCAAATAGTTAACCAAAGCCAACTGAGCTCTGAGGCTGATTTGCCCCTTGGATATCGAACTCCATCATGGCTACACCCTCTGCAGTTACATCATTACATATGTTGCAGTCTGTTTTCCAATGAGTAAAATGAGCGTATCCTCACTGCTGGGAGATTTTCATTTGAGTTATTACAGCCCAGACTTATTTTTTTATCAGATTGTTTATTCTATGGGAGAAGTCATTCATTTACTATGAACAGTTGTACATTCTGAATAAAGGAAGTGTCAGCACTAGAAGTATCTTTATTTCAGAGCAGTGGAAAGCGCTATAATATACATCTGTTTGCAGAAAAACTTTACTGCTCCTTTAATAGGACATGCTATAGGCATCTTTGGGCCAGTTCTTTCTCTAAGGTGTGCAGAAGTGAGCAGTCCTAAAAGACGTAAAGTGGACTGTTTATGCTGGGCTTCATTGGAATAACATATGTACCATATAGCCCTATTTAGCTTTAATTGTTCTTTTAACTCTTTCAGTGCTGGGTCACTCATTCCTGGGGGGGAACGGAGCAATAGTAATGCAACAAAAAAGCATGGCATTTATCATTATGTCTTATGAGGCTGTTCACACCTATGACTATCACAGCGAAAGCAAGCCAACTGTCATTTTTCTCTTTCGAAGGATTAACGTAATTACACATTTGAAAGTGGTTTTTGACCCCTTGAGTGCCAGAGAGGTGCATTGCTCACACATCTGGCACTCAAAAGGTTAATTAAATCACACTGGGACTGCACAAATATTGTCAATTGTTTTCTCTGTGTGATGGGGAGAAAAAAATATACCCTTAGTTCAATATAACTGTAAAAATGCAAAACCAACATTTTCGTGTGATTCCATGCATTGAAAGCATTGCTACTAAAAAGGTGTCCATGTGACCTGAGTAAGCCTTACTTTACTAATTCGTGAAATTCATGTAAATCTGCCAACACCATGCAAGTACCTGGCAATTTGGGAGATTTTATGGGATATCCGAGAGGAACTCCAGGTTGCTGGCCACCAAATCCGCCAAATCCTAAGAAACAAGCAAAAAATTTCAGATGCCAACTTTTCTGTCATCTGCCACAATCTTTTTAACCTGGTGGGTGCTAGCGATGTCTCCAACGCATTGTAAAGCAATGCACTGGAGAGGTTTCTGGCATGCAAGGGGTTAACTAAATGATTCTCAATTCCTGTCGTGAGGGTGCACCAACAGGTCAGGTTTTTTCAGGATATACCTAATTAACCACAGATGGAAAAACCACAATCACTGAGATACTGATAATCCACCTGTGATCAAGCAGGGATATCCTGAAAACATGCACTGTTCATATGTGCTAAGGGTGACAATCTCTGGGTTAACTATTTAAGATAGACATATATATTGCAAGCATCCAAGCTGAGTATGAAATAGATTACATAGACGTCAAATAACACTCCAAATAATGGCTATTTTATCAAATCATTAAGTGAAATTCATAAAACATTCATAAATAATGACTGTTATGAGATCATATATACTCTAAAACTAAACAAAATTAAGCTTTATTACAGAAAAAGGCTGACCCTTGAGTCTCTGTAATAGATAATATCCATAGTTGTTTATTTGGGAAACTCAAATAAAGGCTATTATGTGACAGTGCGAACAGATGCTCACTGGCCAAGCAAGAATAAAAACAAAATGGGAAATGGCCGGGCAAGATTCACGCTTGGCCTATTCGAATGTGATGCGTGTTTTTAATTGGGTGTAGTTTATTTTTGTCTAATGTTATCTCATGTTACCGATGATGGAGTACCAGATAAATCTTATTTCCTGTCACCATGTCTTCACTATGACATTTCATTATCATCTATTAAAAAAAAGCTGGCTAGGTTCAAACTAGCTTTTGAATGTGTTGCATGTGTTGCAACTGTTGACAATTTGTATATTCAGAAGTTATTACAGTTCAAACTATCAGAAAGTGGTGGAGCTTTACTGTCATATACTATGAAGGACTGTAGCCAGTGACTTACTTCTTACATAGAATGCAACATAATACCTGTATTGACACTAGGTGGCACAGTTACTAATGGTTTGCTATAAAAAAACAACAACTGCTTAAGTGGTAATCATTTTGGAACAAAGCATCTCCCAACAATAGGAGTGTCCTTGTACAATTCAACAGAAAAAAAGTCCCACAATATATTTTAATAGTAAAAAAAAAAAAAAAAAAAAAAAAATATTGCTGCTTTAACTCTATGCAATGCACTAGATACATCTCTAGTGTCCATAGGCATAACCCTTTCAGTGCCAGTGGGGTACACAACGCTATATAATGTGTTGCGTGCCCCTCTGGCACTCAAAGAGTTAATGGAGTGCTAATGCTTAAATACACCTTGTTATTACATGGAAAAATATGTTGGTAACATTCCCAGATACACTGTAAATGTGAAAGTCTTCATATTGTGATAGAAATTAACCAATGATCCAAGGATAGGTCTCTTGTAAACAAATCCCCTGTCTGAGTACATGTCACAAGTGATGTAGATCTACCAGCAAGGACAAGGCAGTGCTCACTGAAGCTCACAGAACACCAACATGTGGTTAATTGATACTGGACATCTGCTGCTCTATTAAACCCAGTGAGATTGAAGTAGTAAGGAAAAATAGCTCAGTTCTGGAGCCAATCAACTGCTCCATAGGAAACAAATACAATTAGCCAAATCTGGTTATTGATTTAAATAAGATGTTTAACCATTTGAATGCTAGAGAGGTCCCCAAGGCAATGTTTCTACCATTCAAGTAGGGTTGCCACCTTTTCTTCAAAAAAATACCGGCCATGGCATTCCCTCCATAGACTTAACATTGGACAGAAGCCATTTTTTTACCGGCCTGCTGGTAAAATACCGGCTGGGTGGCAACCCTACATTCAAGCTGGTTTGCTCTAGAACTGCACTTTTTCTTAGCACATAGGCCTCATCAATTTCTGCCTCATCATCGCTTGTTGTTGAAATAGTTATATCATTTTACAGGTGCTGTTGTTTGGCAAGAAGGAGGGCGCAGGTACAATTTCCCTTGCACACCTTAGTTCCTGTTGTGTCTTACACAGTAGAGTACAACTTTGTAAACAGGAAGTAAAATGTGTTAAAGAAAATAGCTCTCCCCCCAAGCCTGCATAAAAACAGCACATGTAATGTAATGTACTGTAAGAAACTGTTTTATATAAAAAATTATATTTATTTTACTGTTAACAACATGCTCTTTTCATATAAGAGCAAATTGTATGCTAGTTTTCATCCCAAAAATGCAAACAAATCAGTGAAAGGAGGTTTGGGTGGGTTTGATTTCCTTTGGTTGCTCACTGCTATCTATGTGTGTCCAACAGAAGCTGCATAGAGAGGACCAGCATGCTTCCCCGATGTTATCTTTATTGGCTTTCTGAGGAGGACAGGGTGGGGTAAAGGGAAATTAATGTGCATGAAAGACATTTCCTAATTGAAAAAGATCCTAAAGAATGAAAATATGTTTCAGAGAAACAAAATGAGCTTATTAACACATTAAGCTATTTTAATGGAGAAGTAAAGCTTATTCCACTCCTGAGCCACTGCTGGGGATACTTCATTCAAAAATTATCATAGCTCGGTTTTTTAATACTTGAGTAACTGAGTTAAAGATTTTTATTGTAGCTAGATGTTGCTGCTGCTATTGCTGTCAAATGGGAGCTAGGTCCATCCCCGGCTCCAAACAATGTTTGAAACCATTAAGTTTAACATGTAACAATTTTTGAATGAAATTACTACTAACAGTGTTACTAAGCAGGAAAATCTATACAGCAAAACAATGCAGTGTGCACCTCCCTGGTACTTAGAGAGGTAAAGGGAACCTGTCACAAAAAATCTCATATGTTGCTCATATACAAATGCTGGACATTCATATTTCTAGATTTTGTATCTTGTCACCTATATAATAAAAATCAGTATAATTCCCATACCTGGAATTCCAGCAAAGGCTCCGCCGGCACCTGAGGAAGAAGACCAATCACATTATTTGACAAGATAAAGGGAGTGAATACCAAATTAAAAGTTCTAGGGGGTTATGCACTAAGGGGAGATAAAGAAGTGATAAAGAGGAAATTACTTCTCCAATGAAATCACTTCCCAGTCCCTATATTTTTGTATAGAGCTTATGCATTAATACCTCCAGAAAATCTTAGTGCATTGGTTCCATAGCATAACACAGGACATGGAGAACTGATATCAGTGGAGAACTCATGTCTACTTTATCACCTCCTTATCACGCCATATTGCATCTCCCCCCTAATATGTCAATGGGATCAACAGAATGGGAATGGCTTGTGTTTAATGTATAAAGCACAAACAAATGCATGGCAGGAAAAGCTTTCACTATAAAGGATAACAATGCATATATATATATATATATATATATATCTATAGCAGTAATTAGTGCTTCTTAATTTGTTAAGTAGTAGTTCTGGGGCATAAAGACTGCACCATAGCGCACACATGAATTCACAATTATTGAACCCTCTGAGTGCCAGTTATCCAACGCATTGTGTTGCACTGCGTTTGATACCTTTCTGGCACTCAAACGGTTAAATAGGGCTTTTAACCCCTTGTATGTTATAGAGGCCATTAACTTATTTTTCACCCTCAGTCAGTCCTGGATGTCATGCCTGTTGCTAGCAGAACCACAAGATGTCTTAACCTGATAAAGATCAGAGGGATGTGCAGTGCATTGTTTTGCATGAGATGTAATGTTTTGCACATCCCTCTGATCCTTAGGACTAAGTAGGCTCATGCACTCTGCCTGCTTCAGCCTGGAGAAACTGCCAGCAACTGTCATGTCTGCCTCCATGGACATAACATCCAGGACTGATTGATGATGTTATCTACTAAATAAAGGCACAAGGGCAAATGTTATAGCGGCCATTAGGTTTTTCTGGCCTTAGTAAGGTAATCGGTGGTTATTATTAGGTGGTTTTAGTTCTGTTTTAACCCTATAAGTGCTAGAAAGGTTGGTGGATACCTCTCTGGCAATCAAAGAGTTAAAGTCACTTTTAAAATTAATGGGCCCCTATGTATAAAAACAAAGTGGAATCATTCTGGAGTATACTAACTGCACCATAGGGGGTACATAAAAATTCCTAAATCCCCATGCACTTGAATAGATCTTTTTAACCCCTTGACTGCTAGAGAGGTCTCCAATGCATTGTGAAGCAATGCATTGGAGGCCTATCTAGCATTCAAGGGGTTAAAAGCCCAATTTGGTCAGACAGAAACTTTGATTTGTCCCCTAAGATGCAGTTGGCTCACTCCAGAATAACTCCAGTTTGCCTTTTACAAATATGGAACACTGTCCCCTACAATGCAGATGGTTTTCCCCAGAACTAGACCACTTTTGTGTTGTGCATACAGCCCACTGAGCAAAACAATATTCCAGTCTGTTATGAATCTGAAAATGCTGCAGAAGGAAAAACCATAAAATAAGCCAAAGTACACAGGAAATCTTATCTAATAATAAATTATATCAGGCACGTTTTGTGGCCAACTTTTATTTTGGCTATTAGTGGTTAAGAGAAACTAAATGAAAGTTTTGTTCTACACCTTAATCTCTGCACATTCCAGACAAACAGCTTCTGTCTGTCTTCTGCATTCCCAGATATTTATAAAGGGGAAATATACCCTCAGTTGTTGAATTGATTATTTATTTAGCTATATTATCTAGCCTCTAAAAGTGATTATATTTTTATTTAGAAAGTGCTCTCTCTCTCTTTATTACCAGTAATAACTTGGTGAAATAGTGAAAACTGTCATGCTGGGGGCATCCATTTTTTCCATTTGAATACCTCTAATGAGGCAGCTGTGAGTGCTGTTTGCTACGTCCAGCATACTTCAGGTGAACAGACGCTGGAAGCAATGACAGTGAGGCTGATGTACTATGTAGAATAAGATTAAATCTGGGGCAAAAATGCCCCAGGTTCCCATCAATTTGAATAGAGTGTTAAACCACTTGAATGCTAGACAGGTTTCCAACTCCTTGAGAAGCAAAGTGTTGGAGATCTCTTTAATATACAAGGGCATAAAAGCTCATGTAAATAAATGCACATTGTTCTTGCCCCCTATAGCATTGTTGATTTTCCTCAGAATTGCTCCAGTTTTTAGTACTTCAGCTTCAGTGTCTATTGTTACTTCCAGTTCAAGCTTGAGTGACATCTAAAAAAGGCCAGAGAGGTGATGAGGTGAGATAAAAGTGAGCTAAATTGTCTTGTGAATGAATCTCATCAATCCCTATATTATTCTACGGAGTCTCTTTTTCAGATTGAGAGATGCCAGTGAATTACATAGCTATTGGAAAGTTTATCACACCTTTATCTCATTTTAGTACATGACCCTACTGGCTTATTAACCACACTCACAGCTGCGTCCTTTCAGTTAGCTCAAAGAACAACACTGGTGCTCAGTACTTCCTCTTCCAGACCAATGCGAAATGATATATAATGAATAGGAAATATATAGCATAAAGGCAAGTGAAGCAATTCTGCACAACAAAGGACAAATACAAATTCAGTTAGTTTGCCACAGAATTGCTTTGTTTTGCTTTTATACATAATGCCCAGTTGGGGACATTTATAAAACTGGTATTATGAAAAATGTAGCGTATAAGTGACTTATTAACCACACTCACAGCTGCGTCCTTTCAGTTAGCTCAAAGAACAACACTGGTGCTCAGTATTTCCTCTACCATACCAATGGGAAATTATATATAATGAATAGGAAATATATAGTATAAAGGCAAGTGAAGCAATTCTGCACAACAGAGGACAAATACAAATTCAGTTAGTTTGCCACAGAATTGCTTTGTTTTGCTTTTATACATAACTAGTTGAACAGCCCGTTACACGGGCCACAGTGCCACTGGCAGCCGGTCGCGGTGCAGTCATGCTCAGTAGAGACTGCCCGCACCGCGACAGATACAGAGCGGGACGCTCCTTCGGAGCGCTCCGCTCTGTATCAGCCGCGGCGCGGGCAGTGTCTACTGCGCATGACTGCAGCATGCGCAGCAGTGTCTACTGCACATGACGCAGCGTTACACACGATTTAGCGAATTATTATATAGGATGGCCAGTTGGGACATTTATAAAACTGGCATTATGAAAAATGTATAGTATAGGTGGTGTAAAAATGAAGGTCAACATTTAAAAAGAAGGTTTGGAAGCCTTAATGCCACATAGTTTTATTTCAGTAATAGTGACGGTACAGCTGGTGAAAGGCTCTTCAAATTTATAAAGAATGTTGCTTAACTGCGACAATTTTGTGACAGAATTTTCACCAGACTCTTAACACCTTGTATAATCTGTTCCTAAACATTCCAGGCATTGACATGAGACTACTAGCACCATATTAATAATGATGCCTTTATTCATTTATAAATCAGGCCTGACATTATCGCTAGTTGCCATGACTTAGGGACACTTACTAAAAAGTACTAAGAATGTTTTTTACAAATCTCCCCAATGTGTCTTCAGAGTCTACTTAATACTAACAGGCAATTCCAAGCTATTTCATAATTCAGGCTGTATTTTCCCTTTCAATATATGGATGCTGTTTTAGAAGGACGGACATAAGAACACGAAAAGCTCCTGTGGAATTTGAATCTTCTTACGTTTAGCTGTACACTTCCTTTTCTCCTTCTTATTTGAAGAGAATGCAGCCACGTTTATGTAGGGTGACCACGTGTTCCGGTTTGCTCAGGACAATCCCGGATTTTAAATTTGTGTCCTTTGTCCCGGGCAGCTCCCATCTGGGACAGTATAAAGTCTCTGAATTAAAACTCCAGAGCGCAGAGTTCTAAAAACTAGACGAACTGCCAGTTGCCTACTGTGACAGAAAGTGACGTCTCTGTTGGGCTACAAAAAAATGTCTTCCAGACAGCGCTCTATATACTAGAGAAAGAACTGAGTCTGGATCCAGACATTAATCGGGTGCTGCAGTGCAATTTTATTGTTGTGTAATGTTAGTTTAAGGCTTTGTGCTTCAAGTACATTTTCTTATTTATCCACCACAGGCATCACTTTCTGTCACAGCAGTCAATAGGCAGTTCTCCCTCTAGTGTTAAGAACTCTGTGGTGCACTCTTCTCTCTGCAGCGTCCCTGAATGGCAGAACTGAAATGTGGTCACCCTACATTTATGTGGATCCAGAACAGTGACACTCTTCCCTGACCATATGACCACAAGTTCAGACAGATTCCTTTCTGTTATATTGAGACTATTGGGAGCCCACTGTGAGACCCCCCTGAATCTGGAGGCCCCCTGGTGAATGCTGAATATGCTCATGCATTAAAATGCCCCTGCATTTTAATCCTTTGCATTCCATAGGGGTGTCCAAAGCATTGCAAAACAATGCTCTTGACACCTCTCTGGCAATCAGAGGTTTAAGGTAATGTAGATGGATGTTTCTTCTTCTAGATATAGGAAAAGAGAAGGGAATTTAGGAAAACAGAGGAAAAATGAGGGGGAGATAAATATGCAATGTTCTCCAAAATGCATAGATCTTTCTGTGTCTGAGAGAAGGAGGAAGCACGAGTGTGAAAGGGGCTCTGACATTTAACAGTGGGTTACATGAAGGCACTTTAAGATTAAGAAGATGCATATTAAGATCAGAAAATCCTAGGTGAGATTATAACTTAAAATGCTACCTAAATGTAAACTTAACAATTTCAGTTTTTAAAAATCTGTATAAATTAGCACAGGGAACCTGTTATTCTCCAGCTTTTGGGGACTACAACTCCCATCATCCCCAACCAGCCACTGCATTAGTATAATGCCTGAAATGCTGTCCACTGATGTAAGGAAATTAAGTTGAATGAAAAGTCTCACCTTGTGCTTTCTGTCTCAACCCGTTCCCAGTTGGCACTCCAGGAAGGACTCCGACTCCTCCTGGGTATTGTACGCCTGCAGAAAGATCAATCTTATCAGAAAATTCCTCTAAGGAATAACAGTACATAATTCGGATTGGATTTACAATTCTGATAACCCCTAGGGAAAGGCATTCTAGGTGCTCTTAGTTCATCCCATAGAGACCACCACATTCCTAATGTAACTCCTCCCCCATCCTAATCCACTGTTGCCTGGCACAGACAAATCCCTTAACATATAAAAGTAAAGAAGCCACTTTACTTTAAGAGCCTAACCTCCTGAATGCTAGATAGTGAGGCAATGTGTTGTAGGCCTCTCTAGCATCACAATGCATTGCACATTCTTCTGGAAATAGGTTAAATAAGTTAACTAGTGAACAGTATATAGACTGGTAAATGAATTGTATATTACTATATAAAGTAGACATTATAGTTATTTTTCAAATGTGCATAAAATTGAATAAAGAAGGAATGGTGCTGGGGTATTGGCATTATGTTGAAATGCCCATAACTCAGAACAGGGGAATTGTCAACCCATCTGAGGCATCACTCAGCTGACTCTAGGCAGCTGCTGAATGATAAATAAAGGCTTGAGCTCAGTTATATATATCACCTATCTCCAGTGGAGGACCACATCGTGACAGTGTCCCTCAATTCAACTCATCATTATTGTACTGCCTACTGTACTGTAGGTACAGCAATGAGAAGTGTTCACACACTCACCTGTGCCTGGTACCACTCCTCCTGGAAAGACCCCGGGAATTCCAGCACCTATAAAGGATCACATGAGAAAGAAGCTTGTATATGCACTACAGACAGAGCATAAAGTTGCAACATATACATTGTAGAGTACAGCTCAAACATATTACAATACAGTTAGTCAAGCTTTGGTCCTTTGACTGCTGGGAACTACAGCCAGCCGTTGGTCCATAGATTGACTACCCATGCCTTATTGCTTTCTGTTGAGTTACTGTGCTGTGGGTGTCACAATTATGGTGCGGGGGTGTGTATGTGTGTTTCAATTCTCTGCAATATTTTCTTGATGGCCATAATAAACACAAGTGGTGGGCGACCAGAGGCCCTCCAGCTGATGGAAACCACAACTTTGATCGTCTTCACCCAGCTGTTAGTCACTTGGGTTGCCCTGCCATAATATATACTCTTTCCAGAGCTACTAAGCCAATGAGAAACTGAGAATGTCTAAGCCACACCCCCTTCAAAATAGTAGTTTAGATTTCAAGTTGTACACTTTGACATTTAGCCTTATTCATAAGAAATGGGGAGCAATTCTGGAGCAAACTAAGGCACCATAGAGAACAAATAAAACTTCCCATTAGTTTTAAATATGTTCTTTAACCTCTTGAATGCTAGAGAGGTCTTCAAGACATTGTGATGCATGCTTGAATGCTAGAGAGGTCTCTTGGAGCATTCAGTGTGTAAAAAGCCCCATTTAAAATCATTGGGAGCTTTGGGGATATATTTTTCGTTCCACATGTTGTAGTTGGTTTACTACAGACTTGCTCCTGATTTAGTTTGTAAAATAAGGCCCATAACCTCAAGAGACATTCACTGAGCCAAACTTAGATATTCCAATTAACTATAGCTGTATGGAGAGTTGTTATAAATCAACATACCTCAAGGAGGTGATGTCAAGACACATTTACACACAACATAATGGACTGCATAGAATGTGATGGCAAATAAGAAGCATTCGGCCCATCTAGTCTGCCCATTGTTACAGTGATATACATTAACACAGAAGAATGATCCATAGTCATACACATTCAAATACAGCAGAATGAACCACATTTAAACAATGCATTGAAGTCACTGAGATGCAATTTTACACACAAGGCAATGAGCTACATTGTTACACATTTATACAACACATAATGTGGCTTCTTTACTACGCACTGGAGAAACTGTACACCAAACCAACTGTACCATATTGGGAAAAACAATTCCCATTAATTTCCCAACAAATTGCACAGCAATGAGTTAGAAACCTGTCTAGAATTTAAGAGGCTCAAAGCCCCATTTACATAAATGTTATTTGTTCCCTATGGTGCAGATGGAGTACACCAACATTACTCCCATTCTTCTGATTCACAGAAATACTCATCCTATATAATAATTTGCCAAGTTGTGTGTAACGCCCGACATGCGCAGTAGATACTGCTGCGCGTGCGGCAGTGACACGCGGTGGAGACTGCTCGCGCCGCGGCTGATGCAGAGCTGGGCGCTCCGAAGGAGCGTCCAGCTCTGTATCAGCCGAGGCGCGGGCAGTCTCCACCGCGTGTGACTGCCCCGCGACCGGCTGCCAGAGGATCTGTATCAGCCGAGGCGCGGGCAGTCTCCACTGTATGACTGCCCCGCGACCGGCTGCCTGAGGCACTGTGGCCCGTGTAACGGGCTGTTCAACTAGTCTACTATAAAGCGATACAATCACAATAGAAAAATACCTGGCAACTTTCCTGGCTTTGCTCCAGCTCCTGGCTGAACACCTCCTGGCAATCCAGCTCCTGAAATAGACAACAGTCATCTGTTACCAGGGGGATTTTCAGAGAGAGCCTCAATAATAGATTCACACAGCACCCCAACATTCAGGGCCGGATTTACATCCCAGACACCAACACTAGGCAAGGCAAACTAGGCATCCTTAGCTCCACCCATGGGCACCCCCCCACTCCTCACCTGACCCCACCCCAAGTCCCATCCATTGTTTCCTTGCACAGAACATACCCTTGACCTATAACAAGCAAGAACAAAAAAGCTTAAACCCCTTGGTTGCTAGAGAGATCTCCAATGCATTGTTCTGTAATGCACTGGAGAGCTCTCTAGAATTCAATGTGTTAAATAATGGCCTGTAAAGGGGTATAACACTGGTGCAGGGACATTTTAATTGCTCTGTCCACACCCACAATCAAGAATGTGGGAGTGGACAGCACAGCTGAGGCACCCCTCAATATTTGGAGCTTTAGGCAGTTGCCTACATTGCTTATTGAGAAATCCGGCCCTGCCGACACAGAAATAACGAGACATAAAGAAGGCAAAATATTCACCTCCTGCAACTCCAGGAACAATCCCACCACCTAGCACAAATGATGCAGTATGATTACTAATGCACAGAGACCTTCTCTACATTATGTGTATAATCATGTCTCCCTGAATGCATTTGAACTGTTTATTGTGTATCAAATCTAAATAGCAGAGCACTTCTCTGTAGTATTAAATACTGCTTGTCTAGGACATAAGACAAACCGACTTATAATGGGCGTGGGCAATGTGAGACTCTTCACAATCAGCCAGCCAGCATAGGAATTAAAGAGTTTTCCCTTTAGAGCACTTGTTCTCAATTTTTATTTTATTTTTTTTATTCTTCTCAGGGCACCTCTAAAACGAAGTATAGACTTTTTAGGTTACCCAACATCTTATGTCATTTTTCATGGGTGTAATGAGTGCTACTAATATATAAATATACAGTTATTCTTAAGTCTCAAAATTATGACATTATTAGAAAAATTTATTGTGCATAATTTGTTCCATTATTACACATTTGTAACTGAAAAAATTTCATTTTTGTCACAGTATTCATAGAAAAAATGGCACCCTAAGTTGGTGTCCATGCGCACCACAGTGAAATGGCACTCTGGTTAAGAATCATTGCACTAGTGGGACTAGCAAGTCCCATAAGATTCAGTTGATTTATTCCAGAACTGCACCACTTCAGCTTCCTCAGTACAGCTCTTTGATGGATAAGCCTCAAGGGAAGACATAATGCGAAGCAACATTTTCTCAGTTAGGACTCTATCAACCAACCGATGGCTATAACCAAATTAACCTTTTGAGTGACAGAGGGGTATCCAACGCATTACAATACAATGCGTTGGATGTCCCTATGACATTCAAAGGGTTAAGCATTAAAGCAGAAATGTGTTATCACTGTCATCACTACTTATTTCAGCATCCACAATGTCAATTTTGACAGTGCTGTATAAACAGACTAAAATGACGTTTGCACCTTAGGTAACACCATGCTAGATTTCTAGGTGACAGAGGTAAGACTAACCTGGCAAACCTACTCCAGGAAATGCACCAGGAACTGCACCTATCACGGAGGATTAGATACAGGAGAAGAAGGTCATGACAAATCCATGATGAGATAGGATAAATGAGAGATGAAAGACAGTGATTCTATCAATTTGTGAGAATACACTGACTAATTTATCAACGAAATGTGGCGAAACAACAAAGATACATGGAAGGTGACCTGAAACCTAGGGCACTGGACTTAGCTCAATGTTAGGGGCACATGAAACCATGTAACATTTCTATAGCAGGTATCCAGGATAACCCTCCCTGCAACTTCTGGTACCATCCTCACAGGTCCTATCCACTACTCACAATATATGTCCCCAGCCCCATTCACTATTTCTTGGCAGGGAAAATATGCTTATTTTACAACCCCATGCCCACAGCTGACATTGCCCTCACAGTTATGTACGCTAGGCATTTGCCGTAAGGGAAGTCTGTCCCTGTCACATGTTTCAATCCCAAATGATAGCCACTTCTACCTACAGATGAGTGTATATAGTGCAGAGATGGTGAAAGATAACACGTACCTGCTCCTTGCACTACTCCACCTGGGTACAAGCCTGTAAAAAAACAAAACAGTAAGCTTTTGGGGTGCTATCTGTCTATATCTGAATGTCACAATGTTTTATATATATACCATTCTGCAACTGTACAGAGCTTCAGAATATATTGACAATTTCAATAACAAAAGATGATAATCTGTGTATCTGTCATCTCACATGTGCAAATGTCTTGTGGATTTGAGACTGTGCAAGACACAGTTATACAAGGGAGGGTGATAAAGAGATGTACAGTGATAGCGGTATACAGAATATTGCCAACATAAGGGGGCTCACAGTGTAGTGACACAGACTCGTACAAAATAGTGGCATGGGCTGTGGAATACTGACAGAGGCAATTATCTCTTTAATCAAGAGTGGGCAGCCAATGGCACTCCGTCTCCTACTACAGTAGGGCAATAATTCCCATCACCTTCAGCTGGCTGTTATCCTAGCCCTTACTTAAAACTTACAGATTAGTTTGGTATCAGGGAGGAGAGGAAAATGTAGCCTGGATTCAAATTGCCTCCTATAATTGGCACTGAAAAGCACAGGATACCTAGCTCCACTATAATGTGCTGCTGTTATTAAGTGAATATGTGAATCCTAAGCCTTATATCAAATACTAGTGTAAAAGCCCGTTGTGCTCAGGCCAAGGTCCGGGTAATGTTAACCCTTTGGCACTCAAAGGGTTAAGAGGCCGTTACCTCACTGCTCCACGTGATGCAGTCATGTGTTCCCTCACTCATGCGATGCAATCATGAACAGTAGAGACTGCCCGAACGCAGGCAGTCTCTACTGCGCATGACTGCATTGGGACAAACACAGCTGGCCTTTTATATAATAGAATATGAATATAAAAAGTGAGTCTGGTTAACAAATTGATGTTTTGAAAACACCATGGTTGCTGTAATGCTTTATTTTATGGAGATCTCACATGTTGGCTTTTCTCTTTTATTAAGGCTGGACACTACTGTCTTCAGAGGGGGTAAGTGTATAAATGTCACATAATCAAACATGTATGAGGATGTGTATGTGCATAAAAAAGTATATTTTGTGCATTTGAGACTTTGTGTGTGTGTGTGCTAGAATATCAGTGTGAAAATGGCATAAACAGACTTACTCACAAGTACTTTCTAAGATGCTCAGATTGTCTAATAGATTGTAGCACACAAACAGACACATTGCAGTACACATGTTTGCAGAGACTTGCACACATGATGAATGTTACAAATACACGCACTGGTAGGAGCATTGATAGACATTAGACAATGCTGATTGGGGAGGAGTATTTTTAGGACAAGGACAGTGTAGAGGGGAAAGGAAGTTAAGGCCACAAGGCAGAAGTCGATTTTGCACTGAAGACCCAAGGTGGTATTATTTCCCTATATTCCCTATATTTCTACTTGCTCTCTATCACTCTGCTGAGGCTTGCCTCGTCTCCCCACCCAGCACTGATTTGCTATATGTACAGCTCTTTTCCTATGATACACCTTTTTTTCTGGGACCCTATATACCTCAATATTCATCAGGCACCAAGTCTTCAAACCACCAAACCATTCTGCAGTGGTATGTATTCAGACTTCACACGGCACTGTGGCCAACTTCATCTACTGTGAAATTCAAAATTATGTTGAATACCTATTGTCCAGGTATTTAGACTATAATCTCTTTGGTCAGAGAAATCAAGTTGTTTTCTTGGTTCTACATTTATATTTACTTCTCAGTATTGCACTTGCCTTATACTTATACTGTATGTATTGTACACCTGTTTATGTAAAACACTTTGCATGCAGTAACGCTAAATAAATAAATGCATACATACATACAACTAGATCTTATGTGCTGTATGTAGTGCAGGGGTAGTCAGTTTTGGACCTGTAGCTGATGGAGACTACAACAGTTACCTCTGCCTGTCTGCTGTGAAATAATAAATACAATATCATATATGATAATCTGTTATATATTCACTGCGAATGTTCTGACATGTTCATATAAAGATGTTTATATTTTAACACCATTGTTCTTTTAACCCTCTGGGCAACGGGGGGGGGGGGGGGGGGGCGCTCCCTCTGGCACTCAAATGGTTAAAATAATAAGTAAGGCTATAGGCAGGGGAGCAGAATGTGCTTCTGTTGTCATTCCCTTTGTGAATCTGCCTGGCGTCAGCCAATGAGAGTGCGTTAACTGCTGTACACGTACAGGACTGATTCCATTGCATAGGATAAATATTATTACTGGTTTTATCTCACTGATTCCTACTGAAATTTAGGAGGGAATTTTGAATTAAACGAGTGATAAAGTTATAACATGAAATTAACCTGTTAAGGACCAGAGGGGTGTGCAACACATTACAAAACCATGTGATGCGCACTCTCTAGTTCTTAAAGGGTTAAAATAGAAGAACATTTTTCTGTTATGTATTTTGATGTCTGAGACTACAGTGGATATTAAGGCACTCTATAACGGCTTAGAGAAATGCAATACAGTTACAAACAGCACAGTGTCATACACTGAACTAAAAGCAGTACCAGTACCTGGTACTTTTCCTGGTTTTCCCCCTGCTCCTGGCTGAAGTCCTGCGCCACCTTATGGTAAAGATAGAGGATGACAGATTAGACACTTTCACATGTCTGCAGTTAAGTAACAAGCAGAGCATACAAAATACACCAAATACCTGGCAGAAATCCTCCTGGGCCCACACCTCCAACTCCAGCACCACCTATCAGAGAAAGAAAGAGACATTAAAATAAACATGCCTCACTGCTTGTTTTTTGTACACTTGGACTGTTAATTCAGTGTTGCAAACCCTATTTTAAAATATTCAACACTGAGACCATGCAGATGGCTGAAGCAGTGAAAATTTACTGTCTGATGCTAAGCTGTAAAGTTGCTCTGTATCAATAAGTATTATGCATTCAAAGCACAACCATTTGTTCTATGCCTGTGATAAGAAAGCTGAGCTCAGCAATAAGCTCCCATATGATGGGTGGATTCAGAAGTAGGAGTGTAACTACAGGGAGTTCAGCAGGTGCAATTGTGCTGGGGCCCAGCATCCAATTGGGGGTCCATCTGCCCCAGGGTCCAATAGGTTCTAGTTATGCATCTGCAAAAAATAGTATTGTGATAGGGGTCCAAAAATGTTTGCACTGGGCCCTCCATGGACTAGTTACACCACTGCATGCCTGCATCCTTGCTGCACAGCATCATCTGCTATAAGCTTCTAGATTAATGGTTCTCAGACTATGTTCAGTGGATCCCCAGAGATCCCCGAAGTAGTACATGAGGTTCCCTGGAGCAAATGTTAATAATGGTGGACAGGGAAAGTGGCAGATTGGTGTAGTTCTCACTGTGCAATTGTGTTTTCTGTTAGATTTACCTGGAAGCTATTACCTGTTACCCTTTAGCCAAATATCTTAATTTTAAATTACTGGTACCATCTATCATTCAGCTACATTTAATATTGACAACACATTGTAAAGCAAACAAGGGTTTAATACTTGGAGAACCAGATGGTTGCACAATGTATTGCTCTGCACTCTAGTCTTCAGTGGGTTAAAGGTTCTGATTGTTAGAGTTCCACAGGAACGTCACTTCAAATTAAAGCAGAAGTGGACAATCTGAGGCTTTCCAGATGTTTCCAGACAGCTACTCATATAATTCTCACATCCACTGTAATAAAATGTTTGAGAAATACTCTTCTAGATCAGGGATGAGCAACCTGAGGCCCACAGCAATGGAGGACTACACTTCCCATCATCTCTGTCTAGCCACTGGCTGGACAGGGATGATGGGAGATGTAGTGTTCCACAGCTAGAGAGTCACAGGCTGCCCATACCTGCTCTAGAGTGAATATAGAGAGAATAACGGGACAGACATGACAGCTGCGGTAGCTCCATTCTAGTAAACCAGATATACATAGCACCTTCATAGCCAGAAAATGTTGTGGAGGTGGTTCTTTTAGTATTCCACATCTGTAAGAAAACTCCTGTTATACTGCATCTGTAGTATCCATGCTGGGACCAGATGCTGGTAATGGTGAACAGCACCTGGACTTGGATTCGTATCAGTTATGTTTGCAATGCTTCCCACTCCAATGAAACATTAATTTAACCTTTTATCATTTACGTTTCTAGAGCAGAAACAGAAGTTATATTTTCTAAGATGCAACTCATTGTAATTAGATTGCAAGCTCTTTGGGGCAGGGCTTCCATTCCCAATGCTAATAATGTATGTATTCATTTCTTTTTGGCAATACATCTGATATATGTACCCACTTCTTTACTGGAATATTGGTTCTATGATACGTCAGATGCAATTAATCCCTTAGTTGCTGATCATATGTCTCATACGATTATCTGTTTTTTGTACTCTACTGTTGGGTCTACAAAATAATACACTGAACTATTCTTAAAAGGCAACTGTTTCCTAGGAATAAACTACTCTAATATTGTTTAATACATTGACGTACCTAAGTAGGTGCCCTTCATACAGCAGTCAGGCATATGTATATATTTTTTTGCTTTACCAACCGTTTCCTACATATAGTGAAAGTGAACTCAGTTGAAGTTTGCCTCTAGGCCACACCTCCTCAAAGCAAACAATGGGCTTACACAGACTTGAATGACTCAAAAGGGACCTTAGTTGTTATCAGGTTGAAACAGAAATCACTAGCATAAGACCAAAATAGGAATCAAATTAAAAAAACTGTAAATAAAAATAACTGACTGCTATTTGATGGACATTTACCTAGGTAAATCCTTTTAGTAAACAAATTAAGAGCCACTTATTCTTAGGATATATTTCCCATTTAAAGGGATAGTAATGTTTCATAATAAAAGCAGCTCTAATTAATCATCATAGCATCTGGACCTTGGAGAGTGTTATTTCAATTCTGTCAGAGTTGTAGTTCAAGAGTAATTGAATGAAAAAGTATCCCCCTCTCGCCCCTTATATTGATGTAACACTGCTCAGCTCAGAGCAGCAGGGAGGTGTCCAGGTAGATTGCAGAGAGGCACAATCTTCAATTAAGATAAGGGAAAAAGCTGAAAAGCCTGTCAAGGGGGGCAGGGTTTTCCTTATGCTCACAGTAAGAAGATGTTCCCTTGCTGTTACCTGTCTGGTCAAGTGACCAGATTCCACATCTGAGGTGAGGTGGCTTACACTAGGTAAAACTAGTGTACTACTCTGACAGTATTGAAATTACACTCTCTATGGCTCAAATACTGTGAAGATTAATTAGAGCTGCTGTCTTTTTGAAACATTACTATAAAGACCAGAGTCACACGTACCTCTCTGGTCCTTAAACAGGTTGATGCGGGTTCAAAATCTATATAGAACAAACATTACAATATATTGACTCCTTTTGTGAACAATAATATTGCTTCAGTATCTGATATACTGACCCACCTCTGTGATGTTGATTGTGTGTGTGTGTGTATGTAAGCCCCAAGACCACCTGTTGTCCATCGCTGCCTTGGATCTATGTCTGTACCTACTTTAGTTTAAAAGTCTTATTCATTCAGCTGAAGAGGTATAATTCTGGACCAAACCAACTGCACCATAGCAGTGAAAAGAGAAGGTCACAACATTTACATTTGTTTAAATGAGACTTTTAACCACTTGAATGTTAGAGAAGGAGACCTTATCAACATTCAATTGGTTAAACCCCCCCCCCTTTAAATCAAAGTGAATGTTAATCTCGTTCTGCAGGCACAATTGGTTTGATCCAGAATTGCACCTTTAGCTTGATAAATAAGGCTCCAGCCTCCTAGTATCTATTATGTACATATGTAGCACTATATCAAAATGAAATGCTTCCACAGAAGCAGGTACAAGTACTAAAACATATTCATATGGGAGAATTTCCCAAGTCTTTCCAAACCCAGACCATATTTTAGAAGACTTCAGTCATTCTCTGTATTATTTCTGGTCCTGTTTTTCATTGAGAAGATAGTGATATATACAGTCAATCTATTGTATTTGTCTCTCGGGGCTCATCAGTGAGAATTACTCCAAATCTCTGTCAGAGGTGAGGGAATTAATGTTTCCAGGGTGACTTCTTGTAATTGTGGAATTCCTGGAAGCGGTTTTTAATGCTGTGATTTGGGTTCCCTTTGAATTCCATCCACAGTTTGTAATGCGGAATTCTTTATCAGTGTACATTTGTAATCCGCACAAAAAGTGTAATGATCTGCTCTCTCACCCAGTGGCTACATCGGGTTTTTAAGTAATGTGCTTGAATTAATGTAAGATAAAAGTCAGGAAATAGGGCATTAGCAAGCCAAAATAAATCACAATGGCAAAAGCTGATGTCAACATGCACTGACTAACCATTTCCAGTGTATTTTTTCTGCACTGTGTAAACATTCATTTTAATTTTCTTTTGTATCCGGTTGTTTTATTAAGGTTTATCAGATTAAGTTTAAGAATCCCAGGATTATTTAGTGGTTGAGTAATGCATAAAAGTAAACATTTTCCCTCAAGGATTGGAAACAGGCTCCATATATGTGTGTGTGTGTGTGTGTGTGTACACTATCTAGTAAATATGTAACTTAGCTCACACTTTTCTATTATCTTTCCCTTAAAACAATCAATTTTGAGAGTTCAGAGATGAGAACCCTGATTTATGATCTTATTAGTGTTGAGCGAGCATGCTCGGCCGATGCTCGGATCGGCTCGAGCATCGCTCTGCTCGGCACATGGCGGTACTCGTCGAGTACCGCCATGTGCTCGCCCGCCATGTTCGGGTGGCGGGGATCTGTGCCGAAGGAGGCACAGATCTGAAGACGCTCCGCTGGACCACCAGGGACTGGAGGTACGGGGGCATTGCGGAGATGAAGGGGGCATTGCGGAGATGAAGGGGGACAGTGTGGAGATGAAGGGGGACATTGTGGAAGGGGGACATTGCGGAGATGAAGGGGGCATTGCGGAGATGAAGGGGGACAGTGTGGAGATGAAGGGGGACATTGTGGAAGGGGGACATTGCGGAGATGAAGGAGGCATTGCGGAGATGAAGGGGGCATTGCAGAGATGAAGGGGGACAGTGTGGAGATGAAGGGGGACATTGTGGAAGGGGGACATTGCGGAGATGAAGGGGGCATTGCGGAGATGAAGGGGGCATTGCGGAGATGAAGGGGGACAGTGTGGAGATGAAGGGGGACATTGTGGAAGGGGGACATTGCGGAGATGAAGGGGGCATTGCGGAGATGAAGGGGGACAGTGTGGAGATGAAGGGGGCATTGACCAGGCACCCTCCCCTCATCAGAGCAGGGGGTGACTGGTGTAATGCTCGTGTCGCCCCATTGAAGTCAATGGGGCTCGGGTGCTCGGCCGAGCACTCGAGCCTCCGGCGGTGCTCGGTCAGAGCACCCGAGCACCCGAGCATCGGGGTGCTCGCTCAACACTAGATCTTATTTTTTTTTTTGTTGGATTAAAATCCCTATTTACATCAATGGAGATTGGGGAATTTGTATTTTCTCTCTCCTAAATTGCAGTTGGTTTTCCCTCTTTGCTGCTGTGCATTTTGCCTTGTATATAAAAGTGTGGATGAAGGTTGGTTCGACAGGTTTGTCTTGGGGCATTGGCCACCTAATACAATAGTATTGCTCTGTGCAGACAAAATGCAGCATTACCATTTGGAAGATCAGAAGAATATTGCATCATTAAATGTCCAGGGCACGCAACAATATTTGGGACTTTTAAGCAGTAGTCCCTGGGCCTGAGCCCCTTAAGCCTAACATTACCTAGTAACAGCCCTGGTTGGTGGTTCCATAGTAGGTATGTATATAGCTACACTGTTACAAATAATATACATTTAAAGGAGAATTGTACCTATAGAATAATTAGCTCAAGGACTTTATTGAGCCATCCAGGATATTCATTTTTTTGCATGGCTGTCTGTGTTTTTTAATTACAACTTTAGGTATGTGTTTAATTCCCAGCTCTTCACAATACAGTATATAAACTTCTATGGATGTTGCTCATATTGATTAGAAATAGGAGGAACATCCATAGACTTTTAGGGCTATATGTTCAAAAGAAAAGTGGAGGAGTTCTGGGGTAAAACCAGTTGCACTGTAGGGGAGAACTAAAAAGTCCCATTGATTTAAATGGGGATTTTAAACTCCTGAATAATACAGAGGTTGCCAACACAGTGCTTAACAATGTGAAACCTCTCTAGCAATTCAAGGGTTTGATATCCCTATTTAAACCAATAGAATATTTTTGGAATTTTTAGTTCTCCCCTATAGTGCAATTGGTTTGCGCCAGAACTCCTCCAGTTTTCTTTTGAACATACTGCTCTTAGAGTCATGTAAACATCTGCTAAATTAATTAAATTAAAAAACCCAGTAAATATATATACCTGACTGGACACCTAACTAGATGAGTTCTTACGATTAACAAAAAAGATCCACTTATTCCTATGTTAGATTCCCTTTAAAGCTATACTATTTTCAAAAGATATTTATATCCCTGCGCTCTGGCATGAGTGAGTATCCCTTTAAAGAGCAGAGCAACACAATGCACAACCAACCGTTCCTTAACTCTTTGCGTGCCAAAGAGTATCCATTGCAGGGTTCTTAAAACGGCTTAACCATGGTACTTAAAAGGTTAAACAAAAATCTCCTTTGTTCATAGGTTAGGCAGGAGTCAGGACTCACCCGTTACTAAAATCCTTCTAGGAAAGCCACAAAAATGTTGCATCAATGACAAGTTCCCCCAAATAGATAAACATGCAATTCAAAAGCTGTGAAATGGCAAAGCACATGCAATGCTATGGCTATGTGTGCTTAGTTAATGTTGTTTGAAAACAAATAACTGCTCATCATCTGTATAATTAAAAACTGCATTAATTAAGCAGCCAGGCATCTTCAGACTCATTTATTAATGGTCTGTATGATGCCTTGAGGCAGTGGTGAATAACCTGCCACCTTACAGTTATTATTGGAGTGCAACTCCAATCATTTAGTGGTTGGAATGATTGGAAATAACGACAAACTGCTGGAGGGTTTCCGACCCTTCCCGAAGAGCATCAGTAGCACCCTTTAGTAAATATGGCAAAAAGTAAGCTGATGTGATCTTCCCTTTAATGAAGAAAGCTTATGAAAATGTTATCCTCCAAGGCTACACAAGAATTAGATCAACTTTGCAGTATGCTTATTAAGTGTCCTACATTGAAGGGAAGGTTTGGTGAGTTAGGAATAAGCCTGTCTCCCTACTGTACATTTGCTTATTAGTACAAGTTGGGAGAGAAACAATTTCACAAGAAATAGCTTCTCTGCTGCTGTATTGCTATAGTCATCTACACATTGTCACCACATGTGTAGATATTTCATCATACCTGGGGTTGGTCCTGGCTCTGCTTGTACTTGCTGAGCCCCGAGAGTACCTGGAAAATTACCAGTAGGTCCTTATACTGCTGATCCTGGGCCAGTCTGTTCTATCACAGCCTCAGCATGGCTCACATCCCTTCCCATTACAAAGCACCTTCCAATGCTCTGAACTTTTACACTATCTTCTGGTTAAAACCTCGATCCAGCAACTCATGCATTTCAGTATTAGGTCTGGGTTACTTTGAAGATTTTGTTACTGACAACACAAGGGACATATTCAGGAAACAAAAGAGCAATTATGGGCAAACCAGATGCACCATAGTTAAAAAATACAAATTGCTTTTGGTTTAAAGTGAAATTGTCACTTAGTAAAAACAGATGAGTTAGAAAGAGCTTTTAAAACAATAGTTTATGATATATTTAACTTAGTCAGTTTATGTAAGTTAGACAGTATTGGCAGACAGGCATGCCAGCCAGGGCCTAACATTACACACTGCACCCCATCCCAACTGCCACTCCCTGCCAGCAAGTACTAGCTTGTATACATAAACCGGAAACTAAATAAAGCTAAATATCTAATAAACTATTGTTTGGAGTAAAAAAAAAAGGCTAACATAAATATAGGTAATTTTGAGAGCACTTTATAAATCACATATTTATAGTAAAGTGACAGATCCATTTTTTTTTTTAATTTAAGTGCCAGAAGGGTATCCAATGCATTGCGCTTAATATAATGTTTAATCCTTCGAATACTATAGCTGCTTCCAGTGCATTGCAAAACCCTCTCTAGCATTCTATGGGTTAAAAGCCCCAATCAAATCTATGTCGATTTTTATTTGCCTCTTAAGGTGCAGTTGATTTGCCTGAGAATTTCTCTTCGTTAGCTTCCTGAATATTGTTCTAAATTGTTAGATTGTTATTTGACATTGAAGAACCTTAGCTGGAAGATGGAAAAAATATTTTTGAAGTTAGCATTATTCACTATACATGGTTATATATGTTTAATTAATATTGCTCTCAATACAGATATCCAATTATCTGTGTTTTAAAAAATCTGCATTCAAAGACTGGTTGAGTAAAATAATTCCTTTATTGGCTACCTGAGTGGCTTTAGAATGCAACCTTCAAATACAACATAGGTCTCTATGTCAGGCATATTTAGAATGAAGTCTGAATACAAAATACATGACAGGTTATACATTTATACAAATTCTTTTTAACCCCTTGTGTGCCAGAGAGGTACGCAACGCATGTGTTGCGTACCTCTCTGGCACTCAAAGGATGATTACATTTAAATTGCACTGAAGGTGAAACACTTATCACCATTTTCTGTGTACATATCATTCCTTAAACTCCAGTAGAGGCCTCTCTTTGTAGGTGTCCAAATGGTGCAAGATTTATTTCCCTTTTGATGTGTGAATATCTTTAGAAGATTTAGTGTACAGAGAGTTTGTGACTTGCAGCCAAAGATGACTAAGTATATGGAATGTATAGGTTAACCCCTCATAGCATCAGAGGGGTTTGTAGTCACAAACTCTTTAGACACCACATTTTTTTGGAGCTATACAAACATTAAAATAAATATTGTACCGCTTGGCCATGAATGTATACTCTGTCATGCATTGTATGTTCTGCCTTCATTCTAAAATGCCTGAAGAAGAGACCTAAATTGTGTTCAAATTCTAAATCTACTCAGTTAGCCAATAAAGGTATCACTTTTACTTTACCAAGTCTAATGCTTTTTTATGGCTAACACATAGAAGAATCTGTATTGAAGGGGAGATCTGTCATTATAGGAATGTCTGTCTCCCCCTGTACATTAGCTTATTAGTACTGGGACTGAACAATTTCACAAGAAATAGTTCTGTTTTACTGTGTTGCCACAGTCATCTACACATTGTCACTGCATGTGTAGATAATTCATCATACCTGAGGTTGGTCCTGGGCCTGGCCCTGCTTTTACTTGCTGAGCCCAGGGAGTACCTGGAAAATGACCAGTAGATCTTATACTGCTGATCCTGGGCCAGTCTGCTCTACCAAATCCTCAGCAGGGTTCCAAATTTGACATCGCTTTCCATCACTCAGCACTTTCCCATTCTCTGAGTCTTGATTGTACCAATGACTTTCTTGCTTATAACACAATGGGCTCATTTCAGGAAGCTAAAGAGGTAGTAATTCCTAGGCAAACCATGCTCCATTGCTTTAAATGGGGATTTAACCCCCTGAATGCTCAGGAGGTTCCCAATGCATTGGAAAATCAGTGGGTATTTTTATTTTTCTGCCAAGCAGCAGCTGGTTTTGCCCTGAACTCTCCTCTAGCTTTCTAAATATGTACCAAGTTTGCAAATGAAAATAGCTGTAGGTCCGAAATCTTGTCAATATAATGTACCCACAGGAGGCAATGATACTTATAGCATGTGACTTGTAGTTGCACTAAGTAACTGCAATAAAGTTTTCCATGAAATCCATGCTTAAATGGACAGTGAAACCGAACTGATTATGAGTATCTCTCTATCTATCCACCTCTGAGATTTGACTTCATGAGAATACCCCATTCCAGTATATCACCTAACTATGATAAATCCATCATGTGTATTCTATACTCACCAAGGCCACCAGCTCCAATGCCTCCTGGTAAGTAGCCTGAGTGATGAGAAAGAATACATAATTGTAAATTAAGTGCACCATACGCACACAAACGTGCAACACACACACATAAATATTTTGTAAAGGGGTATAAAGCTGGTGCAGGAACATTGCTGTGGCCACACCCACAATTCAGAATGTGGGAGTGGCCAGCACAGCTGAGGTGCCTCTCAAAATTTAGAGGTCTAGGCAGTTGCCTACTCTGTCTATTGGGAAATCCATCCCTGAATATATCTTAATGCAATGGATAAAGATCTGCTTAAATAACTAAGATAACTAACACACATTGTTACTCATAAGTAAGTCCAGAAGCAATCAATTGTATTAATCTTTCTGAAATGGAATACGGTTAGAAGAGATACTGCCCGCACACACAAGAACCCTGTTCAATATGCTAAAGCACACATATTGGTAGTAATCATTGGTTCATGAAAGAGATATTAGTCATCTATTAAATCTGACATACAATGTGACATTGATGTAGTTGTAGGCTGTAAACACTAACCAGGTTTTCCAGGCTTTGCTCCAGCACCAAGACCACCAGCACCAAGGCCACCAGCTCCAAGGCCACCCGCTCCTAGACCACCAGCTCCAAGGCCACCCACTCCTAGACCACCAGCTCCAAGGCCACCCGCTCCTAGACCACCAGCTCCAAGGCCACCCGCTCCAAGTCCACCAACACCTACAAGCAGAAGAGAAAAATTAGATGATTAGGGCATTATACATAGCTGACAGAAACAATATGTTTGAGATGACTTGGAATGAGACGGAGACCACTCTAGCACTGAATGAGTTAAAAGCCCCATTTAGAGCAGATGGTGCAGTTGATTTGTCCCAGACGTGCTCCATTTTTGTGGCCTATTATGTGAAGAAGAAGAAGAGTGTAACCGGAAACATTCTTATAATGAGCAGAACAACAAAGCGAAGGGGATTTAATTGGTTAGATTAACTTTGTAATTTTAAGTAGAGGTCAAAAATGTGTTTTTAATGGGGTTAGTAAAGGGTTACAAGAAGTCTGTAGTCATGGAATATGGGATGTAACTCTTTTTGTTCGTTTAAAAACTCTGGGCCATGAAGGGAAAGTGGGCAAAGCCAACTGCTCCATAATGAACACACATGCACATTCCAATTGATTTCAGTTATTATGAAGCAATGTGTTGACATCTCCCTACCATTCAGGGGATTAAAAATAAAAATAAAACAATATATAATAACTTACTAACCCTAGGAATGCAATGCTTTGTATACCTCTCTGGCACTCAAAGTGTTAAATCAATAGGCATTTGGAGAAATTTTATTGATTCCTATGGTTACATACCTACAGACTGTCCCACATTTCCAGGCATAGTACCTGAATTTGAATCCCTGTCCCTGGATGCTGCTGTCCCTGTTTTTGTACCTGGAATTTAACACTTTGTGTGCCAGAAAGGCACCCAAAGCATTGTAATGCAATTTGTTGGACACATCTCTGCCACTCAGAGGGATAAAAATGTATTTCAAGTTTTCAACCCTATATCCAAAATCAGGGACAGCAGCATCCCAGGAACCCAGATCTCCGGTTCTTAGGGTGAAGGACCAAATTCTCAGGGTGAGAGTTCATTGTGACCTAGTACCTGATTAACAACAATTAACTACTTGTTTAGTCTCTAAAATGGAGCCATTTCTACCACAAAGCGTACTGTAGGGGACAATAACAATTTCTTCACAATGCATTGGAGACCTCTCTATTATTTAGTGGGTTAAAAAGCTCTATTCAAACTTAGGATAGCAACCCTTAATGTTAGGGGTTTAAATTCTCCATATAAGCGTTCTCTAATGTTTAGGGAGTTTACGCATTTACGATTACAGGTTTGATTTGTACTGAGAAGACTTTGGATTACCCTTGAGAGTATTTCCCCTTTCCAGTGGTCATCTGAGGCAGTGACATATTTGGGGATTCATCTGCCCCCTTTTCCATCTGATTTGTTCCGTCTCAATTTCCTTCCTTTACTGTCCTCTATATCTGCTGATCTCCGTAAACAGTCTCACCTGTTTTTGTCGTGGTCCCGGAGGGTTAATCTCCTTAAAACTGTGGTTTTACCTAAGGTTCTTTACCTCTTTCAAACCGTGCCTATCTCCCTGCAGAGAACTTACTTGAAATCTTTACAGCATGTTTTTAACTTGTGCATTTGGGGGGGCCTGATCTTCTTCTGTACCATCGAAGCATCCAGTTGAGCCTCATTCCGCATTGGTTTCATTCGGCTCTTTGAAGTCTTGGATCTCTGTGCAGGAAGCCTTGTGCTCCCTGATCCATATCACGGCACTACCATGGATCCCGACGCATTCTAGGCCCTCTGTAATTAGACGTGATCCTATCTTGTCGCCTCTTTTTCGCACCTGGGACTTGGTTGTGGCATCCTTATCCAGCATACCTTCCCCCTTGTTTTCTTTGCTGAATTCGGTGGATTTGCCACCGGGCAGATCGGTAATTGCTTTCTCCAGTTGGGGACATGGGAAGGGACTAGTGGTGGACGACCTTCTGAGGGATGCTGCTTTGGCCTCCTTTGAGACCTTACAGAATGACTGGGATCTACTCTCTAGCGAATACTGGCGGTAATGACAGATTCGGAGCTTTATTCTGTCCCACCCTAAGCTCTCTGATTTTCTTAGGCAACTTACCCCCTTTGAAACTCTCTGCCGACCGCCCTTTTCTGTGGGGAGACCTCTGAAGAGGGTAATTGCGAATTTGTACTCTTTGCTTCCCCCAACGGATCCGGAGTTTGGATACTATCAGTGACGTTGGGAGTGGGATTTGGGGTGTGACCTTCCACACGAGGACTAGGAAGCTGCAGTGCAGAGTTTCCTCCACTTGCTCGCAATGTTACAGCAATGGAGACTAACTATAAATTGTTATTTCGGGGGTAGCGGTCACCACAAGTTTTACACTCCTACTGTCCTTCCGTGCCACAGACTTGTTGGAGGTGTGGCGGTAGCTGTGGCTCACTAGGTCATATCTGGTGGTCGTTTCCCCTCATTACTTCCTTTTGGACGGAGGTTGCTAGATGTATGGGTGATGTCCTGGGGACTCTAGTTCCATCTGACCCGAAATTCCTTCTTTTTTTTTATTGGTGCTTCAGCAGTCTCAACTGATGCTTTGACTCGCCGTCTGCTTGGCCATCTACTTACTGCTGCTAGGATGTGCATCCCCCAATGTTGGAGGTCGCCGATGCCTCCCTCCTTGACAACATGGCATAGGAGACTGATTGATATATCCACTCTTGAGAAACTTACTTCCATTATGACTGGGTTGCGACAGGCTTATGATTCTTTATGGGCTCCTTGGATTACCTATATGGGGAATAGAGGCTTGATACCACCACCTTAGGTCTTTTATACACTTTGCTTTAATTTTCCAGGAGGGATGCTGTACCAGGAGAAGTGGGCTGATAGTCGAAGGTCTGAAGTGATATGGTTTTGGCATGTATGGGCTCAATTCACGTATCCGCCAGTTCCTTTTCCCTTTCCTTCCCTCTTTCCCTCTCCCCTTTTTCTTCATAGTCATAAGCCTCACTTTCCAAGACTTCTTTGTCTATGTTATCCTTTTCTTTCCAATGTGTCGCCCCTTAGGTGTTCACTTCTTGCATTTCTTCCCTTCTCCTTTTTGCTGATTTATTACAGCAAAATATTTTTTTTTGGGTCTAGCATTGACCTGCTGTAGATCCCTATGTCATAGTTGATCCTGGCATTTTTATGACTGCGTTGTGACTCTTTAACATATTTGTAAAGGGTTAATATGGTACATATTACCCATAATCTATATTTTGGGGAACTTTACTGTTTATTATTTTAACCCCTTAGTGACCGGCCGTGCGCACACGCGGCCGGCACTTAACATCTGCCAAACAGTTTTTAAAATTTTTTTAAAAAGAATCTGGAGTCCCCGAATGGTGTGTAGCTGAGAGGGGACCCGGATTTCTGGGACGTACATGTAAGTCCTCTGTCCACAAGGGACATCAGCTCGGGACGTGCATGTACTTCCTCGGGTGGTAAGGGGTTAAAGCTCTCTGGGTCAGCTCATTTTGAAATTTGTGAGGTATGACTTTGATCTATTTTTGCCTTTATGTATATGGAATCATGTCTTCAACCCTTTGAGTGCCAGAGGGCTACCTGACTCAATGCATTGAGTACCCTTCGGCACGCAAAGGGTTTACCCCCCCCCCCGGATACTAAAGAAACAATGCATTGGAGATGATGCTACCATCCAAGGGGTTAAAGATATCCGAGACTAACACTGTGAATTAATTTCTCCTCTAAATATCCCAGGAGTTAAGTCGAATGGAATTGAATAAGCTCATTTCCACCTCTCCTCCCCAAGTCTCTGGCTGCTGAGGAAACACCACATGCTGAGAGGTTTCTGAGGTAAATGTGTGGTCAATAAAGTTTTTTTTAATTCTGTTCTTCAGGACTCCTGGGAAATACTAGTTTTACAACTTTAATCTGTGGTCATTGTTATATGAGTTGTACAAGTTCTATATTAGTTGATCTTTTGTTATTTTAAACGTATTTGTTTTTTTTGGCAGAACTACATATATTGCTGGAAACACATAGGATCATATATACAAAAAGAAGGAGGAGCAATTCTGTGGCAAACCAGCTGCAACATATGTGAGAAATGAAAAAGCCATATTCATTTTAATTGGTCTTTTTAACCAAATTGAATGCTAAAGATGTCTTTGGTGCATTGCTTCACAATGTTTGGAGACCTCTCTCTAGCATTCAAGGGGTTAAAAGCCCCTTTTAATCTTTTGAGTGCCTGATGGGTTCACAATGTGTTGTACAGTCCCCTGGCACTCAAAGTGTTAAACGAATGGACATTTTGGTGCAGCCCCACAATGTCTCCTCTTTGTTCATATAGCTCATAGTTGCAGTTACCCTGGGTTTAGATACAGTATACTAGGCAAATAGCTTTTGATATGGTCAATTCTTTACATGTGAAGTTTTCATTTGTTTCTCTTCAAAGTTTGTTACAACTGCAAACATCCATCTGTCCCTCTTTCCCACCCTGGTTTCCCGCTTTTTTAGATCAGATGTGTGTGTGTGTTTAGTAGTGTATCACATTGCCCCACAGCAATAAAAATCACAATAATGTTTTTGTAAACTTTAGTATGTGTGTTTATAAATTAGTCTGTATAAATAAAATACTTTGGTCTTGTACTAAATCTATTATTCAGTTACACAAAGAGGTGTCAAAAGGTTTTTGAAACAAAAACCTAAACATACCCAGTAATGCCCTGCCCATCGGCCACATTCCCAGCAACACCCATAAGACAAAAGTGTCCCTTTTTGGCCATCTGTAATGTTGGGAGATATGCAATTGACAAGCATGCAGATAAAATCACAATGCAAACTGATCTGCTTACCTGGTTTAGGGGGTTTGCCGCCAGGATATAAACCTAGGGGGAAAGAAAATATTTGTAAGTATCATACAGATATAAAATGGGCATTATTTTACATATAAATCTTTAACACAAATAAATATCACAGATCTTCATTGGTCCCATGTATATGACTGTGTCCAGTTGCTGCTCAGCTACAAGTCCTATAATCCTCAACAGACTGAGGATAATGGTAGTCAAAGTTATATAACAGATGGAGAGCCACTGATTGCACTAACCCAGATAATCATCATCCGTCACATTTGCTTTTAGGTATCTGTGTTGCAACAGTGCATCTCATTTTTAGATATGATAGTTGCTACAATCTCAGTAAGTAGACTTTTGAGTATTGTAGGCCAAGGAGATGGCAGTACTTTCACCCTATGCTTTTTTCATCTTCACCTATTTTTTATTTTAACATTAAGTTCCCTGAATTCCTTTTTTCAGCGAGCTTTGGGTCAGTGACTTTGAAAGCAGGGATAGTGATACAGTGTAACACCTGAAAAATATTTAAAGTCAAAAATAAGCTTGACAATCACTTTAAATCTGGCCCATTTCCACCTGGAAGAGGGTGACTTGCTTTAAGGAAATGACTAGACTGCTTGAGGAGGGGAGTGTGACGCATCCTGGAGCTATAACTTCTAAAGCCTATGAGAAACTCCTGGAGCACAACCCAATATACTTAGAGTTATCTTTTATGTTAATAGATGCGCATTAGTATTACCTGTAGCATAGCAGGTGTAGTGCAAGGGAATCATGTCCTGGTGAATGGTTTGCGGAGTCTAGGGAACAGTTAGGGGCCAAGTGATTGGTTGGGGGTTTAGAAAGGGGAATCAGCATAGGTGTTATTGTAATATTGGCCATATTGCCCCCCACCCACGCACCCATTCATTTTGGTTCTACTTGTGTTTCCTGTTTCATTTTCCTGTCACAGGCTGGAGGTGCCCTTTTGGTGTGGCTGATGCGGTACTGGGAATGTGGTAACCTATTACCAGCTTGGACAAATGTACTTGTTAGTTCATTACATTCTGCAATATATGAAAGGAACAATATACAGTTTTATACACACCTGCTACTCCTGCAGCTCCTGCTCCAGGTGCAAAACCTCCTGTTCCCAGTCCAGCACCTGCAATTAGCAGAAAATCCCAGCTTTAATGGCAGTGGCTGAATATAATTGAAATAGTAATTTATTATGAAATTCTGCATTCTTAATCTTGGAAGATTATGCATTTGATATCCAACATTCAACATAGAATTAGTTGAATTTTGGCACATAAACATTCATTTTTCAAGCATTCACTGTAAGAAACACATATATCTTTCATTTTCCTATGTAATAAACTGCAGTGCACAGATGATTATTCTCCTATGTAATAAACTGCACTGCATAGAGATCTCTCATTCTCCTCTGTAATACAGTACACATAGAGCTTTCATTGCCCTATGTAATAGAGTACACAGAGATCTCACATTCTACTCTGCAATACAGTACAAAGATATGTCTTTTCTATAGTGCACAGAGATCTCCCATCCTCCCCTGTAAAATAGTGCATGTGATCTCGCTTCCATCTGATGAAAAATACGTACTGCAGGGCTGCTTTTTCAGTGCAACCCTAAAATATGCATATATGTTCCCTGTTAAAGGTGAGGTCTGGTCAGCTTAGCATAGGGGCCTCTTATTCCCCTCTGTAATACAGTGTACACTACACAGAGATCTCTCATTCACCTCTGTAATATGTAATGTAATATGCATGATAATCTCTCATTAAATTATATAAATGTGTATAGTACTATATTTGATTCATTTCAGTCATAGGGTGAACAGTTTTATTTTATTCAACTTTCAGTTAATAAGAACATAATGATTTCTTGGTGCACATCTGTCCTATAACATGTACATGTAATGTGCAGTTCTGAACCTCATTAATTCGTTGGAATCTCCAGTGACTTCCATAATGGTAATCTGCAGAGTATTCTCTCACTCATAATAACAGAATCCTAAAATCCACAGTAATCACGCCCCCATAATGATACAATCCTAAAATCCACAGCCATCTCTCACCCATAATGACACAAATCTAAAATACACATCTATCTCTCACCCATAATGACACAATCCTAAAATACACAGCCATCTCTCACCCATAATGACACTGTCCTATAATACACAGCCATCTCTCATGCACACTGCCTGCTTCAGTTTAAACCTTTGATCGCCAGAGGGGTACGCAAAGCACAATGCGTTGAGTACCCCTCTGGCACTCAAAGGGTTAAAAAAAATTGCCCAGAACTGTCAGGTCCACCTCCATGGATGCGACATCCAGGAATGAGTGAAGATGATATCTCTTGAACCAAAAGACAAGGGCAAAATTGATAGGGGCCATTAGGATTTTCTGTCCATATCCTGGTAAGTGGAGTTATTATTAGGAAGTGTGTCTTCTCCTTTAAGATACAGCCATCTTTCATATGTCACACTGTGTAAGAGCAGAACAGCTTTCTTACCTGGATAAGCTCCTGCACCTGGATAAAACTGACCCCCTGCTCCAGCACCAGGGACTCCTGTGAATGAAAAGAATAAGGTTTAAACCAAATGCATATACATAAGATTAGTATTGAGCTTCAGTGTGTCCAAGACTGGAAATCTGAAAGACTTAGAAACAATAGAAGACATTTGGGTGTAATGTACAAAACCACCATCACATCTTCATTGGCTTTGGCCTATATGGTGCACACTACATGCGTGCATTAGTGCATACTATCTGACAAATATCTGCCAGAGCTGGGAATTTAATGGCGGCAAGCCCCAAAAGCTATACATGTAGCATGTTAACAGGCCAGGACTTGAGAATTTCCCAAATTGAGCACAGGTGAGTAGATCAGGGACAAAGGCTATTTGATTTAATCACTTGTACTCAAGCAGGGAAATCCTCAGGTCCTGACCTGTTTTGATCCTTGATGACAGATTTGACAACCACTGACATAAGGGACAAATACAAATTACCTGCATCCACACAGATTTAAATGGGGCTTTTAACTCTTCAAATGTTAGAGAGGCCTCCAAAGCATTGTAACCTCTTTTAAATCAATGTGAATTATTTGTCACCTACAGTGCAGTTGGAGTAATTGGTCCACTCTTGAATGTTGCATATGGCTCTTTGAGTTCCAGAGGAGAATGCAACACACTGTGGAGCACTTCCCTCAGTCACTTAAAGGGTTAAATGCTAATGACAGCAAAATGGAATGTGGCACACATTAGGGAGTTTAGCCAAAGAGTGGAAATGTCAAAGCAAAGAACACTTCAACAAACCGGTTTCAGATTATTGTGATCTTTTCATCTAAGAGTTTGGAGTCCCTTTCACAGCTGGCTACGAAGCAGTGCACGCGTGTCAAATTACTTTATGAATAATCAGTAGGGATCATTAAGTCTTCTTGAAGCGTACGCCGACACAAAAATAATCTAGTATAAAAATATCAACTTTCCCCCATACACAAGTTTAATTTATTGTGCATGATATCACTGGGCTCCAGTCACAATGTGAGAGAAAGAGAGAGAGAGAGAATGAGGAGAAAATGAGGAGACTGGGGAGAGCGAGAAGATGCATAGGTGGATGGGTTAGGGATTATGAAAAAAGAAAGATAGAGGTAAGAAGTGAGAAAAAGGTTGCCGGTAAAGAAAGGTTTGGCTTGAGGGTGTGTTGAAGAGGAATAGAGAAACTATATATTAAAGAAAATGCTATGAGGGATATTAGTTAAATGAGAAGTAACACACCCTATTACACCCCTCCATATACACACATACTTACCATACTATGGCCAGAAGATCCCAATTGCCACTTATACCATTGCTCAAGAGACCTGGATGTCATGTCCCTAGAGGCAGACATGATAGCTGCTAGAAGGACCACAGGCCACAAACTCCACCCACTATACATGTCAATCTTCGTCCTTGAATGCTTTGTAATACTTTGTGTCCCCCTCCCCCCCCGGGTCCATAAAAGGTTTAAGTAGACTAGTGTACTCTGCCTGCTTCTGCTTAAAACACTGCCGTCAAGTGTCATGTGTGCTTACAGAAAGGCAGTTAGATTGTGAAGTTGTAGCTGCTGGTAAAGCAGGTAGATTTTGGTGAGATATAAGGGGAACTATCTGCTGTAAGGGGAGTTGTATGCTAGAGAGATACAGAGAGAGAGAGAGAGAGAGAGAGAGAGAGAGAGAGAGAGCTGATGAAGGGGAATTATATGCTATAGAGATAGATAGATAGATAGATAGATAGATAGATAGATAGATAGATAGATAGATAGATAGATAGAGAGTGCTGCTGTAAGAGGAGTTGTATGCTAATGAGAGAGAGAGATAGCTGCTGGAAATGCATTTAATTGCTGGGGACTTGGGAATGAGAACTTGTGGGTGGAGGGAGATGGATTATAGTGAATTTATGTGATTTGTTGCTCTTGAGCTTCCTCAAAGATTTTTAGTACATTGATTGTGGATCACAAGCAAGGAAGGGATAAGGAAACTCTGCTACAAGTACTTCACATTGGCAAAGCGAGGGTTACAGATAATCAGAAACAAATAGACACACAGACAAAGTGTCCGGTTGTCTAATGATAAAATGGAAGAAGGAACTAAAGTTGGCATTATCCTGCAACTTTTATCATAGTCAATGGTTTAATTAATTGACACAACTGATGTCCCTTTTTAAATGCAGCTAATGACATGGAAAACATAAGCATAGAGGCAATGGGAGCATTTAATTTAACCTGTGCTTGTTTTTGAGGAGATGAAATGTACATTTCAAAACAAATGCTTTCACAATAAAGGACATTTTATAAAAATACCCCTTACATGCTAGACATTTCTCAAATGCATTGCAAACCCATGAAATGGAAACCTCTCAAGCTTGCAGGAGATAACAAATCCTCTCTGTAACCTTTCCTTAATACTGGAAAGAAGTTTAAACTGTAAAAAAATTCTTTCCCATGTCAGATATAGTTTTAAAGAGGAGGCCAAACTTCTTCCAGAAAGTAATGATAAAGCCAGCAGACAGATTAAACAGAAATATACAATATGTTGAAAAGCAAAGTTGTTGGAGAAATGTAATTCATGTCAAAAACCCAATGTAGTTCCTTCCAGGAAGATTCCTTTCTAGGACTGGAATTAATAAGCTTCAAGGGTTTTGTCTCCTACTCTACAAATAAGTGCAACCATACATTTATCACTGATAAAACTATATTTCCATTGAAAGATAAATTCTACTACATTTTTTAAATTGTATATGTGTTGACCTTCTACTTTTGATCACAGATTTGTAACCAAAAAAAAAGAATGGGATGGGCCCCTTATCTGGATTGGATAGGCTATTAATTTTCTCTGCGGGTCCCTCAGGCAACAGAGGGATTAAAGGGATAGTAATACTTAAAATGTAAAAAAAAATATGTTGTAGGGTTTATCCCCCTGAGTAAAACAAGGGTACTCCCACTGCTGAAAGGTGTTTTATTCATAAGTTATTCATTTTCAAAGTTGAATTTTTTAGGTGCAATATCACAGTGGCCTGAAATTGTACAGTGGTGCTGTTGCTACACCATTCTATGGACAGCTCTGGTCCCTGGACCACAAATCTCCATAGGATGGTGTAGCAACAGCACCACTGTACAATTTCAGGCCACTGTGATATTGCACCTAAAAAATTCAACTTTGAAAATGAATAACTTTTGAATGAAACACCTTTCAGCAGTAGGAGTACTCTTGTTTTACTCAGGGGGATAAACCCTACAACATATATTTTTTTACATTTTAAGTATTACTATCCCTTTAAAGAGACATCACCAGCAGGATAAAAGTTTATACAGAAACCCTCTGGGCCAGACTCTCTATGAGACAGAAAACAGATTGGGCAGATTGTATTGTTACACAGGAGTTAATAGGAAGAAAGATCTGCTTTTGCAGCGAATAAGTCTGGGACAATGCATGAAAAGCCTGAAGCAAAATCAGCTTCGGCCAATAGACCAAAGTAAACGCTCAGTTCAGATCAGTGGTAACTTTTAATACAATCTTTTATAAATAAGCCCCTAGCAGAATTAATACTGTATAAATCTAGATAGCAATCACTGGTTTAATTTAACAGTATTTCAATGGATTATTATAAACAGTAACACTGGAGTGATTCTTGCGCAAATATCTTGCAGTATAGGGGCTGGATGAAAATGTGTCTCTCTACCTTTCAAGGGTTTAAAATGACCATTTAAATTAATTTTGATTCTCTCCCCCCCTCCCCGGTGCAGTTGGCTTACTCCAGAATTATGCTAATTTAGTTTGACTTAATAAGACCCATAATGCAGCATGACACAGGAAGTTCCTTCCCCATATGACAAGCACACAATTAGGAATGCTGATCACAAGGCAATAGGAAGAGTCCACCTTTTTGCTTTCTTCCTCTTGTTTATGCATTGTTTCTCAAACATCATCTCCATCACAGCATGGACCTGCTAGTGACAGTGATAATTAAGGGTCAACACAAAAGCAAGATGTGAATAAGAGGTTTGGGGTACACTGCACTAGCAATGCTCAGTTGTGCAAGGAGAGGAACTTACAGAGTCTGCAGTTGCAATGGTGTCCACCTTCAGTCCTTGAGGTTAAAGGATCTACGGTTATTCCTATTTAATTACAGGGGAGTAAAACAATATGGATCCATATAAAAGTAGGGGGAAAATAAAAATTCCAGTTGATTTAAATGAAACTTTTAACTTCTTGAATGTGTCACAATATGTTAGAGAACTTGCAATGCATTGTATACCCCTCTTGCACTCAAAAGGTTAAATCAGTAGCATCTGCAGAATAACGCCACTCTTTTTCTATACATGTGGGTCATGTTTCCATGTGAGGTTGCTATGAAATAGTACTTCAATATGACATACTCTGGCAGGTGTATGCGATGTGCACCCACCTGGCACTCAGAAAGGTTAAGATCATTTCTGTGGCAAATCATCCATAATGGAGGGGACAAATGTAAATGTTCCAATTTAATTAAACATGGTTTTTAACCTCTTGAATAACAGAATAATCTCCAGTGTGTCATTTTACAATTCATTGTAGACTACTTTCGAAATTCAAAGGGTTAAAAGCCACATTTATGTCAACTGGAAAACTTTATTTGTCCTCTCTGGTTGGTATGCTCCAACATGTTCCAATTCTTCTTAAACATTTGAGTGCCAAAGGGGTACGGAACTTACCCCTCTGGCATTCAAAGGGTTAATACATCAACCTCAGTATGCTGCAATGAAGTACTATTTCATAGCACCCTCACAACAAAACATATAATTTAACACAACTGGAGGGAGATGCACTAAGGAGTGATAAAGAGGTGATAAAGTGGAGATGACTTCTCCAGTGCTATCACTTCACCAGTTCCTATGTTATTCTATGGAGCCAATGCAATAAGATCACTCCAAATAGAGACATCTTAATACATAGGCTCCATAGATTAACATCGAAATTGGAGATGTGATACCACTGGAGAAGTCCTCTCCACTTGTTCACCTCTTTTTCACACCTTAGTGCATCTCCCCCCTGATATCCAACCTTAAAGGAGCAGTAAACATTTTTTTTATGAAAATGTAGAAATTGTAGGGATTTTCCTGATGAGTAAAATATGAGTACTCCCATTGCTGACAGATTCATAATTCCAGAGTTATTACAGTTTAAACCCATGTTTTTTCTTTTAAATTAGCAGTGCCCTCTAGTGGTCAAATTTCAATTAGTCATTCTACTGCATTCTAATGGAGAGGAAAGTCAATGACATACAGTTCTCCACAGAATGTGATAGAAACTGCCAATTCTCTTCCTGTCAGTTACAACTATCAGGAAGTAAATGTACAGTAAATCCACTTACTGATTATTTGAACTGTTATACATTTTGATTAAAACAACTGACAGCAGTGGGAGTTCCCTTGTTTAACTTAACAGGAAAAAAATTCTATAACATATAGGCTTCGCATAAAAAAGTTTGCTGCTCCTTTAAATACTACCCTGTTCTTTACAGTTGGAGGTTGGTGTAAGGAGAGCACTTATCCCTTTAAATCAGGAATGCTTATAAAAAACACACTGTAGGGTTGTACACTATTCCAGGGCAATTCTGCAGAATGGAATTTTCATATGAGTTCCTGATTTAACTGATAAGTGCCCACTTTAGATTGGAGGTGGACACCCTTGAATTTGGAAAACTTGGCTCCTCACCACCATTTGTATCTGTGCATCATGCTGCTCAGTAAATAATACTCCATTTGCACCATGCTGCAATTATTTTGGAGTTATATATATAAATTAAAATTGTAATAACAATAATCTTTATTTGGAAGGAAGTGTACAGTGATGAGGGATGGACAAACTATGATTTCCTAGTTGCTGTTGGATTATGACTTCTATCATCCTCTGCTGTACAATGACCAGCTGCAGACAAAAAGAGCTGAAGTCCAACAACAGCTGGAGTCATATGTTTACCACCGCGCAGATGTCTCTAAGACAAGATGTCGGCGCTCCAGACTGGCCGCCGGTCTCAGAAGAAGAAGGATTTCTTCATAACGCGGTACTTACTCTCCATAATAGCACTAATTCTAATTATATCGCTATATGCTTAATTATTGGGGGGAGGCTTTAACACGGTACTTACGCTCCATAATAGCACTATTTCTAATTATATCGCTACACGCCTAATTATTGAGGGGGGGGCTTTATTTGGGGCAATACTTTGTACTGTGCTGCCTAAGGCAAGGGAATTATATGAATAATCTCCATGTCTTTCTCAGGAGGGACAGATACTTCAAAGATGCTCTCATCTTCTTCATTGACCCTTTAAAGGGAAAAATCACATAATATAAAAAAATCTTACTCCTACTGTCAGATGATGCTTCATTCAAAAGTCAATACATCTCAAAAGTAAATTTTTGTGTTTACAATTTTGTGGCCTGCTATGGAAGTCATTGTCAGTGACAAATGTGTTCTATCGACTGCGGTAGCAACATTATCAACAGAAAATGTAGAGCTTGAAAATAGTACACCCCAAATATGCAAGTTTTAGCTATAATAGCTTAAATAAATGAAACACTGCTGAACAGTAATAGTACTGTTGTACTCAGCAGGTAAAGCCCTACCAAAGGTTAATTTTCCATACTATACAATAATTTCCTTTAAAGGAGCAGTATAGGGTCTTTTAACCCACTTAGAGTTCCCTCAGAGCTATGGGAACAGAGGCCCATATTTATAAAAACTGGAGTTAATCTTGAGTAAACCAACTGCACCATGAGGGACAAATTAAAATTCCTTAATTATTATGCGCTTGAATAGTGCTTCTAAACCCCTTGAATGCTAGAGGTCTCCAATGCATTGCTTTGCAAAAAAAACGGAGACCTCTCTAGCTTTCAATGGGGAAAATCACAATTTAATTGAACAGGAATTTTTATTTGTCCCTTTTGGTGCAGTCGGTTTACTCCAAATAACTCCAGTTTGCTTTTATAAATAAACACCAGAGTTCCCATAGCTCATAACTCAGTCACTGCCTGCAGGTTTGCTGTGCAGATCACCTATATCTGCACAGCTGGATGAGGTCAGCACCTTACCTCTGCTCTTATAAGAGCTTTTTCCTCTCTCCATAGAAGTCCACTGATAGCTGATTCACTGACACATGACTTTTATGGGGCTTATGTGGAGACAGGAAAAGTTCCCATGTGTACCATGCAATTCTGTAAGTTGGGTAAGTTATAAGCTATGATAAGTCTGTTCCTATAGCACTGAGAGCAGTGGCAGTATAAGGGTCTTTTACTGACCTGGCACTTCCCCTTTAAGTGCAAGAGGCGGGAAGCAATGCATTGAAAAGCAGTGCAATACACACTACTCTGGCAATCAGATTGATAATGGAAATGCAATGCCTTGTGTACCCCTCTGGCACGCAAAGAGTTAAACTCATAGTTGCTTTTGCTCTAGCATCCAATATGCTAACAAGGGTTTGCCTCTCATTCAGCATTATTGCTCTGAGGAAATGATGAAATGTAATTACTAAAATCAGCATTCCAGCACATCAGGATCTGTTTTAGGTCAGTATTAACTGGAAACTCTCATTACATATGAAATGTCACAAGATATGTCAGCCATCTTTCTGTAAATCTAAGGGATTAGTAAAACGTTACCAAGGGGAACAACACATATTGCAGGACTCCTCCTACTGAGTAAAACGATTGCTCTCACTCTGCTGGGAGATGCTTTGTTTCAAATTTATTGTGGTTCAAACTTTTTTTTATATATTGACAATGCCTTTTATGTGCAGACTGTTCACCTACTTTTCACCTGATGCTCAGGCAGTTGTTTGCTGTGGGTTTTTATTGGATACAAGTTGAAGAGCCCGTTCCACGGGCCACAGTGCCACTGCCAGCCAGTTGCGGGGAAGTCATGCGCAGTAGAGACTGCCCACACCGCAGATGATACAGTGCCAGCCGGTCGCGGTGCAGTCATGCTCAGTAGAGACTGCCCGCTCCGCGGCTGATACAGAGCGGGAAGCTCCTTCAGAACACCCCGCTCTGTATCAGCCTCATCACTGTCAGTCTTTACTGAGCATGACTGCAGCACACGCAGCAGTCTCTACTGCCCATGACTGCGTCGTTACACACATTCTAGGGAATTATTGTATAGGATGTGACTCACTGACTACAGTTCTCCAAAGAACATAATAGTAACAGATTTATCACTGTTTATCACTCCTAGCAGTGGGAGTATATTTGCTGTACTCAGCAGGAGAATTCCTATAATATATGTTGTTTTCATAATAAAAGTTTACTGTTCTTTAAACTTTATCATCTGCACTTGATTCCAACTGCAATCTACATATATACAGTGGTGGACAACATGAGTCTCTTCAGCTGCTGCCACACTACAGCTCCCATCAATCATGACCATCCCTGCACTAGAGTGTAGGACCTCTTTTTGTAACTGAATATTTGCTTTACAGCAATATCAAAGTCTTTTATTTACACAGACTAATTTAAATCAAACATGTATTGAACTTTAGAAAAACATTAATATGAGTTTTATTACTGTGGATCAATGTGATACACTTACACACACACACCACACAGACTGATCTCCTAAACACAAGGACACCAGCATAGCTGGGAAGTCTGCTGATTTGCCCCCGGAGACTCCTGTTTTCACTCTGCATTACCGGGTCTCTGGCAGAGGCTGATTCTCCGGGGTGTGGCCAGTTTCTATTAAAACTCTGCCCATTGGTGCTGCTTCCTGCCTCCTTCCTCCCATTTCCGTCCTACTTCTCCTCCTTTTCTAGGTCATTCTAGGCACTTTTTACTAGTTTTTGAAGCCACATCCCCCACTCATGACTAGGCTCTGCCCAATTTTGATGCAAATTGTGTCATTTATCCTACTTAAAGGGATAGTAATACTTCATTTTAACTTTATTTTATTTTGTAGGCATTAAAAAAACATGAAGAATGATATAAGTCTTATCTCTGAAACCTTTATGGTTTAAGAGATATTCACAAACAAAATATCCCCCCCTGTTGAACCAGATCAGAAGGGAGATGCCCAGGTAGACTGCAGAGAGGGACAATCTTCAATTAAGATAATGGAAAAAGCTGAAAAACTTGTCAAGGGGGGAAGGGCTTTCATTGTTTTCATACAAAGAAAACTGTCCCCTTCTGTTATCTGTACTGTCATACAACCAGACTCACATCTGAGAAGAGATGGCTTACACTAGGTAAAAGGGGCGGGAGGGGAAAATTTGCTTGTGAATATCTCTTAAACCATAAAGGTTTGAGAGATAAGACTTATATCATTCTTCATGTTTTTTTAATACCTACAAAATAAAATAAAGTTAAAATGAAGTATTACTATCCCTTTAACAACACCACAGGACTCCCCCTTCAGGGAGTCAAGAATAAAAAGGACAGCAGGGTGGGAAAGAGGCACAGAGGGATTTGGGTCTCAAAGAGGGACTGTCCCAACTAAAGAGGGGCACTTGGGATGGATGTTAAGCCTTGGGTCTTTAAAAGAAAGCCTCTTGGATTTTAAGTAGTGTTGAGCGAGCGTGCTCGGCCGATGCTCGGATCGGCTCGAGCATCGCTCTGCTCGGCACATGGCGGTACTCGTCGAGTACCGCCATGTGCTCGCCCGCCATGTTCGGGTGGCGGGGATCTGTGCCGGAAGAGGCACAGATCCGAAGACGCTCCGCTGGACCACCAGGGACTGGAGGTACGGGGGCATTGCGGAGATGAAGGGGGCATTGCGGAGATGAAGGGGGACATTGTGGAAGAGGGGCATAGACTCTATGCCCCTCTTCCACAATGTCCCCCTTCATCTCCGCTATGCCCGTCTTCCACAATGTCCCCCTTCATCTCCGCTATGCCCCTCTTCCACAATGTGCCCCTTCATCTCCGCTATGCCCCTCTTCCACAATGTCCCCCTTCATCTCCTCTATGGCATAGAGGAGATGAAGGGGGACATTGTGGAAGAGGGGCATAGCGGAGATGAAGGGGCACATTGTGGAAGAGGGGCATAGCGGAGATGAAGGGGGACATTGTGGAAGACGGGCATAGCGGAGATGAAGGGGGCATAGCGGAGATGAAGGGGGACATTGCGGAGATGAAGGGGGCATTTGGAGATGAAGGGGGCATAGCGGAGATGAAGGGGGGCATTGACCAGGCACCCTCCCCTCATCAGAGCAGGGGGTGCCTGGTGTAATGCTCGTGTCGCCCCATTATATGCAATGGGGCTTGGGTGCTCGGCCGAGCACTCGAGCCTTAGGGGGTGCTCGGTCAGAGCACCCGAGCATCGGGGTGCTCGCTCAACACTAATTTTAAGGCATCTATCAGCTCCCCTGGTTACACCAGCTGAAGGTATTGAGAGATACAAATTCTATTATGCCCAACCAGCAGTTGACCCAAAAGTCACCTACAACTGGATTAGACAATAAGCTCTACAGAGCAAATTCCTCATTACCTATTGTCAATATACTCATTGCTTTTAACTATACTTCTTGTGTTGTGTTACTGTCTCCAGTATAAATCCCTGAGTACTTTGTTGGCGCTGCAGGCACACAAATGATATACAAATGATAACAACTTCCTGTACTGCTCAAACTGTATCCCAAATGTCTGATACTTAATTTCAGCCATGTGGAATGAATTAATCAAAAACAGCCATGAAAGTGAAGGATTTCAGAGGAACAAACAAGTTTTTAAATGGTAAAGCTGCCTTTACGCCTACGTAGTTAAAGGGATTAAAATAGCATATTTTTCATTTTTTATTTGCTTATTTTCTATGCATGATCTCCATACGTGTGTCTGTTTATTTTACATAGGAACTTAATCCTCAGCCTTTCTCTGTATGGAACCGCTACACTGACCACACCAACCGTCTAGCAAACATGAATGAAAAGTCGGAAAATGGACAAATTGGTTAAATTACTCCCTTGGGCCTCATGCAGCAGCTGTTCAAAGAGCTTTACTGCACTTTTTCCCAGTCTGAGGTTGGCTGTGTTTCCGGGAGGAATTAAGAGCCTTGCACCAAGAAGACAGACTATTTTGATTGGAGGAGCAATGTGTTCACCATCTACTGCAGCAGAAAGATCTGCCACTTTACAGGTGCCTAAATCTCTACCACAGAAGAACTATGGCCCATATTTATAATAGCAAACTGGAATTATTCTGGAGTAAACCAACAGCACCATACGGGACAAATAAAAAAATCCTCTTAAGTTAAATAGAACTTTTAACCCCTTGAATGCTAGAAAGGTCTCCAATGAATTGCTTTTACACCCCGGTTCTGCTGCTCTGTTGGTCTGCTGGGTCTTACAATGCAGACCTAGATGGTTCAGTGGCAGATCTCCCTGGGGAGCAGATCTACTAATGGGGCACTGTCCTGGTGATAGTTTCCCTTTAAATAAATTAGACTTCTCACTTCAGCTCTATGGCGTAGTTGCACTTCTTTAGCTTATGTTTGAGAGCAGCTGTATCCACTTTCATACAATAAGAACAGTGTAACAGACTGTTTTAAAGAGCCAGCTCCATTAAGACATAGAGTTAATTTACAAAACAAAGAATGTTTTCTGGGTGCTAAGCCACTCCTCACTCATTTATAGTCTGTTAAAAACAAAACAAAACAAAACAAAACAGCAACAAAAAGAAAAACAAACACAAAACCTTTGTTTGCCAAAATGGCCAGTTTGTGTTGCATACATCAGTTTTGGCCAATGCGTCTGTGGGTGTGCTATATCTTGAACCTTCATGAATTTGGTGCGGAGGAACTAGGAGGAAAACATTTATGAGTGTTCCAGGTCTGAATAAACAAACTGTACCCTGAGATTGTCAGAGCCTTGGTCTGGGTACAGGCATAGCATTAGCTTTGCAATGTGTTGGAGACCCCTCTAACATTCATGGGGTTAAAAACTACAGCTAATCATTTGAGTGCCACAGAGGTATCTAGCTCATTGCGTTGCAATGCGATGAGTGCCTCTCCAGCACTCAAAGGGTTAAATCGTTCAGAATTTTCTTTTCTCACCTATGGTAAAGTTGGTTCACACCAGAATTGCACTTGCTTAGCTTATTGAAAATGGCTTATTGCTCACTCCTGCTGCAGTTTCCACCAGCTGCAGGCCAGTTTCACACAGGTGAAATTTTATCAGTGACAGAAAATCAGGACAACAATGTATAAGTTGTGCATCACTGTGTTTTATGGGGCATTTCACACTAGCAACACGATCTGTGATTACTACAGAGGCATTGCATGCTACAACTTACCTCAATGAGGTAACACATCTACAAATCTGTAATATTAATTTCAACGGAATTGCATTGAAATTGCACAACTGTTGCACTGTTGCAGGTAGATACAATTTTTCACATCTGTTTCTATTGAGAGAATGGGATGCTGTAGAAACCTTTCTACACTGTAGCGCTAAAAAATGCACCAACATTTTAAGATGCTACAAAAAAATTGTGCTACCAAAAAGGATAGCTACAATGTCGCCCATGTGCCAACAACATGGAAGAGGTTTCTGTCACAGTAGATAAAAGGTGTAAATGGCTCCAAAATAGTCACAAATTTATCACCATTCTCCTGTGCTTATTAAAACATTGGTATATTTACTGTTGCATAAAAAGATTTGTTTGAGCTGTCTGAATAAAAAGACTCCCAGCAAAAGGGGAGCTCAGGCAAAGCCATTAAACATAAATGTTTCATAAAAAAAAAGTTCACTGCTTTTTTAAGAAAAAAACTCATATATTTTATGGATTTTCCTCTCATTGGCTAGATATCGATCTCTGCCAATGAGAGAGCTCCAGCTTACAGGCAGAAAGCCTCCGTCATTGGAGGAGGGTGGATAGAGCGAGCGGAGGCAGAGTGAGGGACTGCGGTTCAGAGCTGTTAACCACAGTCTTTGTGGAAGTAGGTGCAGGGCAGCGTTTATTACTTCAATTTACACTGACTACAACTTTGAAAAAAGAAATGAACTTTTGCACATTTTCGCTATATAATTTAGGCTAACTTGTATAGGGGTGATACATCCACTTTAAGTAAATGGGAATATTCACTTGTCCCCTGCCTATCTTGTAATTAGTAATTAGAATTATTTATGCAAAGAGCTGAGCTAAGAACAAGAGGTCATCCATTAAGACTTGAGGAAAGGCGCTTTCGACTAAAACACAGGCAGGGATTCTTTACAGTAAGGGCGGTAAGGCTATGGAATTCTTTGCCTCGGGATGCTGTGCTTGCAGATAATGTAACTGCATTCAAAAAAGCAATGGATGCCTATCTAGCACAGAACAATATTGACAGTTATGACAGATGGCTTCAAAGCAAATAGGATATTGAGCCGGGGAACTATTTGACACACTCACACACACACCTACATTGGAAATTGCTCCAGAGGGCTTTTTTGTTGCCTTCCTCTGGATCAACAGGGGTGTTATTGGCATGGGCTGGACTTGATGGACGCATGTCTTTTTTCAGCCTTATCTACTATGTTACTATGTTAGTTTGCTCCAGAATTGTAACTCGTTAGCTTCCTGAAATCCACCTTAACTCTTTGAGTGCCAGCAGGGTATCCATCACACTCAAAGGGTTAAGAGACTCCTGCTAAACAAGAAAAGAGGAGCAATTTTGGAGTAAACAAGATGCACCATAAGGGGACAAGAGGAACTTCCCAAAACACATATTGACTTAACCCTTTGAGTGCCAGAGGGGTACGTAACACATTGCAGAGCAATGTGTTGAGTACCTCTCTGGCATTCAAAGGGTTAAACACTTCTTTCAACCCATTCAGTCCAAGACAGATTTTCAGTGTGTTGCTTTGCAGTGCACTGGAGGACTCTCTGACATTCAATAGTTTTCTGTGCAGTTCTATTTGTCCCTTATAGTGCAGTTGGTTTTGTGCAGAGTTGCCGGATAGTCAGGTCCCTCTGTAATGTCAGGGTTAAACAAATAACCACAAGCCCACATGAGAGGTGTGTGTTTGATTAGCGGAGCCCCCAGGAGAATTACGAATTCCAGAACTGTTGATCTCAGCATGAGAGGAATTTGGAGCGCACAGTATCTGATACACCAGCGCCAGATCTCAGTGTAAGACGGCCGGCCGTGGGGGAGCCCTGCTACAATGCTGGCTCCAGGGTGGTTCAGTAAACAAACAGCAGTGGGGGAGCAGTGCTAGCTCTGTCAGGTGGCCCAGTGTGGCGTCTGGACAGTGATACGATGGTAAGGGAGGGGAATGGGAAGGAGCCATTCATCAGTTTCTAATGCGAGAGAGGGGAAACATGTGGTCCTCCAGCTGCCGAGAATTATAAACATTGTAGACCTCAACAGCTGCTGGGCCTCAGGTTGCCAAATCCTGTTCTATTGGCTCTAACATTTGTGATAATCAATGCCCTGGTGGTTAAAGGCCAGTTTCATAAAACAGGAAGGCTGATCTGCTTTGAAGAACCAGAGCAATTTGAGGACATAAGTGAGTGATTTGGGTTTGTGTACTGGTCAAAGGGGTGGGGTGTAAGAACCAGGAGAGGGGCAAAATGGGGTAAGAGGGTTAATGGTGCAGTGTAACAATGTGAAGTTCCATTGGTGAATGAGTAGAATAAGATGTACTTGACATTTCTCCCCTGGGCAGTCACATGACAGACCGTCACTACTGGTCTATGATACTGTATGGCTCAGTTGTAGGATCACCATGTCATAAAAATGGTACACATATGAAAAATGCTGGCTGCAGGGTTTATTACTGGGCTGCAGTGGTTCCATGTTCATTGAAACAGGTATTTTTTGTATGTGTCCCTTTTTAAAGGAATGATCTGGCAACCCTACACAGGGGTAGCAACCGACTGCATATTTTCATCTTCTCCCTGCATTAAAATGAGAGAGTCACTGATTAATCCACATGCGGTCAAGCAGGAATATCTTGAGAACACCCAATGGTTGTAGCTCATAAGGACCAGGCTTGTCTACCAACATAAATCTTAGAACACAGCTTTATTTGCACAGCAGAACCATATACATGTGCAATATTAATCCATGTTGGTATGCTTGTTTCCTATTTACTGTTTAATTGCACACACACAGAATATGAGGTTGCATTCAAATTGTAAAACCTGGAATAAAAGTAGGGACATGACACCAAATCCATGAACTGTGCTTCAAAATCATGGACAGCTGGCAGATATATGACAAGGCATGGGGTAGTCAATTGTTGGTCCTTAAGCTGTTGGCTGGATGAGGATGATACGAGTTATAGTCCCCAACATCTGAAGTCCCAACAATTGATTACCCTTGATGTAAGGCTGAAACATTTTCTCATTCCATATAGAATACAATTTAAATATTCTATATGGAATCTGCTGTAATATCTAAGGGGGCAATGTATAACTGAGGTATCAGTCACAGTAGAGGAAGCATGAAGCATCCATCCGGATACAGCCAACCTGTGGATCTTCAGTTATTGATGGACTCCTCCTCATAGTATTCCAGCATTGGCTGGCTGAAAATGATGGATACTGACGCCCAACAGCAGCTGCAGATCTGTAGGTGGTCAACCCCTGATCTAGCTACACTTTGTAGTCAAACAGCATTGGACGAGTTTGGACGCAGATGGACTCACATCACAGAAATATATGGCACCTAGATATATATGTGTGTCTGGTATTGCAACAAAAAAAACTGAAACATTTATAGGTTAAACATGTCCATTAGTACAGTGGTTCTTGAACCTATCCTATATGAACACCATCAGGTCGTAGGTGCAATTCAATAAGTTAAAGAGGTGTACCCCTGATGAAGCCACAGGATTGGCGACACGAGTTGGGTCTTGAGATGGGCAGCTTGCCAGGCTGCGTCTTTATTCCCTGTATGTTACTAACTCATTATGGATAGATGAGTATTTTCTTTTCATTTTCATACTTTTTACTCTAAACAATCATTTTTGTGTTATCATCACTTTTTTTCAATTTGTTTGAATTATTAACTTTTATTTGTGTTTACTTTACAATTATATTTTTTTCTATCTATTGATGTAGCATGTACTGTTTAGTGTATATATTTATTATGCTTAGTGACAGGGAATGGTCCCTTATTTAAGGTCATTTTGGAGCATCATTATTTCACAGCCATGGCTAGCTTGGCGTGTTTTTAATTTTTTAATTATATTTCCCTTCATATTTTTGTAAAATAAAGTTTGTTTGTATTTTGGTAATCTTTTTATGTACCTCTACTTTATTAGGCTTGTGTCTTGGGTTTGTTACACAACTTGTCTTTTTGTTGTGACTTCCCATGTGTTACGTATCTTGTGAGATTGGGACTTTAACCTCCTCAAATGATAATGACATCTCCAATGCTATAGGAATAAGATGGATGCCCCTTTAGGATTCACTGGGTTTAAGGGATAGTAATGTTTCACAAAAACAGCAGCTCAAATTAATCTTCATTGTATTTGAGCCATAGAGAGTGTTATTTCAATACTGTCAAAGTTGTAGTTCAAGGGTAATTGAATGATAAAGTTTCCCCCTCCCACCCCTTTTATCTAGTGTAAGCCACCTCCCCTAAGATGTGGAATCTGGTCACCTGACCAGACAGATCACAGCAAAGAACAATATTCTTACTGTGAGAACAATGAAAGCCCTGCCCCCACTGACAGGTTTTTAAGGTTTTTCCCTTATCTTAATTGTAGATTTTCCCTCTCTGCAATCCACTTGGACACCACCCTGCTGCTCTGAGCAGTTACATCTGACAGTACTGAAATAACACTCTCCATGGCCCAAATTCTATGAAGATTAATTGGAGATGGTTTTATTATGAAACATTACTATCCCTTTAAAATCCCCATTTGAATCAATGGGAATTTGAAGACCTTTAGTTGTCTCACATGTTGAAGTTGGTTTGCACTAGAATCTATCTTGGTGCAAATAGCCCTAAATGTTGTAATTAAGTTTCAAATACTTAAATCACATTAGTATTTGTATATGTTCTGTCTGGTATAACAAATCACCAACTAACACTACTCAGTAAGAAGGCTTACAGGAGACAGCACTGGCAGCCCCTGTACCCATATAAGCCCCTCTCTCTGAGGCAGCTGTCCAGGGTTCTGATACCAGAAAGATTTGCTCTGCAGATTTCCTGCTGAAAACCATTTCAGAAAACCAGCATAAAAATGATTTGTCAATGGAGATGCCTTGGTTCCTCAAAGGACTTACAGTGTAGTTCATTTTATCTTTCAATGCACACTAAAAGTCAGTTCTCTAACTGAGTGTCGGCTTTTTGTTTAAACAAACAAAAATAAAAACAAAACAAAACAAAAAAAAAACCAAAGCACTAATTTTAAATATTTCCTGAACACTGTGGTCAATTTCTGATTAACAAACAGGACCTCTCCCTCTGCCTTTCTGATACAACTAGTACCAATGTAGACTAAAGAAGAAGTTGCCCTTTCACCCCAAGACCCTGACATGTGTGTTAAAACCTTGAGTCTCAGATTTAAAAGTTGTGAGTTCACAGGTATGATTAAGCCTTTGAGGACCAGTGAAGTAGCCAATGCATTGGATAACTCTCTGGCACTCAAAGGGTTAAGTCTGTTAATCCCCTTGAGACTTCTCTAGCAATGATGGGGTTAAGGTTTATTATTCATTTGTTTTATTAAAAATATCAGTTTTATTTCATTTAATTATTTTACTAGTTGAAGAGCCCCTAACACGGGCCACAGTGCCACTGCCAGCTGGTAGCGGGGCAGTCATGCACATCAGAGACTGCCCACGCCGTGGCTGATACAGTGCCAGCCGGTCATGGGGCAGTCATGCGCAGTAGAGACTGCCCGTGCCGCGGCTGATACAGAGCGGGACGCTCCTTCTCTACTGCGCTTGACTGTGGCGTTACACACGTTTTAGCGAATTATTATATAGGAGGACTTTTTTAGTGTCAGAAGGGTATTACATTAACCAGCTGAGTCATCTCACCAGCAGCTCTTTAGCTTGTGGATACTGAACAGGCCACTTGTGATATCTGTCAGTGTCTTCTAAGCCAATGCTGTCTCATATTTTTAGTGGTGTGGGACACGTGGGGACAGATGGAAGATGGATTACTAGTACTGGGCCCCCTTACATAAAAATATTCTCCCAGGGGCATAACTAATATTGGGCTCTGAGTCCAATGGGCCATCATGGTGTTGGATCCCATCACAACTAAACCCTCTGCATTACCTGCAGTGTTGCCCCTGTAAGAGTGCCTACTAAAAGCCCACTGAGATTTGCATGTAGCTTGTTTGCCACCAATGGGATAGCCCCGCTCTGAGCTGAATGTTACTGACTAGCAGGGAGTGTATAATGCTCAACACTGAATGCTTTTCTTTGGAAGAAAAATGAATGACAATGGTTAGTTGATATTGTACAAGTCACTTGCTTGTTAACATAAGAGACTGTGGTCATTTCAGTTTAAGTGCTGTAGAAAGCAGTGCAGACTAAACTTAAGACCATTTACTTTTAGGGTAATAGATCAAAACAGAGTGGCCATGGAAAATTATTTAATAGGAACGTCTGGCCAGACTTTCTAAATATAGTTCTATTATTGCAAGACTCTCCAGGCAGAATGCTTTAAACAAATACTTTTCCACTCATGTTGTATACTCCTAATTTACTGTGGATTGGACTGGCAGTGTGGATGACATTAGAATATTAATCCTTTTAACCCCTTAAGGACTGTGTGGTCCAGGGGTGGAGGACCAGGGCACATTTACATTTTTTTTTTGTGCGGAAGTGATCTAAGATCACAGTGTGGCATGCAGCCGCACTGTGATCACAAACTTCTGTGAAGTGCCAGGACCGTCACCAGTCCTTAACGTCCGGACAGCCAGGATGGTTCTGGCACGTCATCAGGCATTAATGGGTTAAGGACCAGAAGGGTGTGCAGATTGCTCCACAATGAGTTCCATACCGCTCTGGTCTTTAAGAGGTTAAAAATAACCCCATGAACGCAGGATGGATTTAACAATAGGGAAAAGTGAAGGGATCTCCAAGGCAGGATTTCCCAGTAGGCAGAGAAGACAACTGCCTAAAGCTCCAAATTTTGAGGGGCACCTCAGCTGTGCTGGCCACACCTACTTTCAGAATTGTGGGTGTGGCCAGAGCAATCTCAATGTCCAGCTTTTTGAATTATCCAATACATTGTTCACCCCTCTGGTCCTCGAGCAGTTAATTACATTGCATTTTCTATGCTTCACTGCAAAGAACATAGAAAGGATTTTTGGATGTGTTACACGTTAATACAATATCTGGCTCTGGAAAATTTCAGACTAATGCTTCTTAATTCATTTGATTGAAATAGCCATTATTTTCATACTAAAGGTTACATTGAGTTAAATAACTGAATCAAAATGAGCAGAATCATACTAATTTTTGGATTGGTGCTTATTATGGAGGGGAACTGTTAGTCACAGCGCCAACTGTTGTCACAAAGTCAAATTTTGATTTTAAAATACACTCGGTGGGAGTGCATTGTAAAAACAGCCAGCTGGTGATCACGAGAGTGTATTTCAGGTTAATGTAAATTAATATGTTTGAGTTTTAATAATTTTTGAGTGGAAAAATCAATCAGCAGTGTGGGTATCATTGTTTTATTTACACACACATACACAATCACAGTTGTACACACACACCATACACACACACATATACAATCACAGTTGTACACATACACACACATACACAATCACAGATGCACACATAAACCCACACCCAAACACAAGCACACACAAAATAAACATAAACACACACACACATATACACACACACATACACACACTGTCAAATACACACACGCATAATCTCCTACAACACACAGACACACACACACATACACATGTACACATAAATGTACACACTCTCAGATGTACACACCCACGCACCATATACACACACACACACACACAAACTTTCTCAGATGAACACATACACACACAGTCACAGATGCACATATAAACACCCACACACAAACACACACAACCAAACACACACCCACACACACACCCACACACTCACACATGTAAACACACACATACTCTCAGATGCACACACATATTCCACATCCAACCACAACAACACACACCATACACACACACGCACATACATGCACGCACACACTCAGCTCCACACACACACATAAACACACTCACACTCACAAATGCACACATATACTACACACACGCACGCACAAACACACACTCAGATACACATACACACACATAAACACACACACCCTCTCAGATGCAGACACATATACCACACACACCCACAACTACACACAAAATACACACACACATACATACGCACACTCTCAAATGTGCAATGTGCACACGCCATACACACGCTGCAGAGGAAAATGTACATCAGTATCATCCATCTGCCTCATAGTATGCCAAGAACAGGAAACTCCCTGAATGTAGGAAATATAATCAATCAAAACAATGGGTTTGGTAGACTACTTCGAATACATGATAACTGTTTCTTTTTAGTACAGTTAAACCATTTCACCGTAGGGAGTTCATGTTTGATCAAATATGATTTCTAGGGAAACATGTGCAAACTTACGTCTCATTGTTAGGCTTATCAACGTATGTGCTAGTATTAGTATGACTAAATTATTGCAAGCTGTTCTGGCACACAAATCTGATTTATTGGTCCTGTCTTTTTAGGTTGATATCAAATGTATGGAAAGCAAACGCGTGGATGGTTTAACCCTTTGAGTATCTGAAACCAATCAAAGTATTTATGCCACTGCAGGCTTAGTAGTATGAAGACATTGAAGCTGATTTAATATGAAGATTTAGAACAATACTGGACCAAAAGCAGCTACACCGTAGTAAGAAAAGAAATTCCAAAATTTCCATTGAATTAAATGTGGATTTTAACTCTTTGAATGCAAGAGTGGTCTCCAATACATTGCCTCTTTAGCGTTCAAGGGGTTAAAAGCCCTATTTAAATAAATTAGGAACTTTATTTGTCTCCTGCAGTGCACTTGGCCTGCTCCAGAATGTCTTACATTCTTCTTATTAAAGGAATAGTGATTTTTTTTCTTTTAATTATGAAAAAATATTTTATATGACTTCTCCTGTTGAGTACAACAAGCTACTCCCACTGCTGGGAGATTTGTCAAGTCATTATAACTCAAACATATATCTTTTTAAGTAAGAGCACCACCTAGTGTCCAAAAGACAATTTTTTTAAATAAGGACCTCTATAGGAGAGCTTGAGTCACTGACTACAATTTTCGATCATGAGTCATAGAAACAGAACCACCAGGGGAATGTGATAAAGAAAAGTTCTCAAGTGCAATAAGCTCTCCAGTTCCTATGTTATTCTATGGAGCCTTTAAATTAAGATGTCTCAAGCTGGAGACATTGTAGTGCATAGGCTCTATAGAATAACATAGGAATTGGAAGTTTGTTATCTCCTCTTTATCACTCTTTAGTGCTTCCCCCTGGTGACCACAAAATTGTAGTTTATTTCAAAATGTTTAAGCTGTAAATAAAATGGAATGAAACACAGCCCAGTTGTGTGAGTACCCTTGTTTAACCCTTTGTGTGCCAGAGGTGTACACAACATATTGCAAAGCAATGTGTTGTGCACCCATGTGGCACTCAAAGGGTTAACCTCTTTGAGTGCCAGAAGAGAGCACAATGCATTGCAAAGCATTACTTTCTCTATATACATCATAACAACTATTTAGTACTCATTCAAAGCAGCCTCAATGATAGGAAAGGGTTAGAAACACTGGTACATGTTCACTAACGACTTTCATTGCCTTAGTTTAACAGTACGTTAACCCTTTGAGTGCCAAAGAGCAATGCATTGGATACTTCTCTGACACTCAAAGGGTTAAACACTAACTGCTGTAAAGTGAGCATATAATTTTAAATCAAGTGTAGTTTACATTAGAGATAGTTAGAATCTGCCTATATGTTGAGCTAGACATTTTTCTTCAAAATAAATAATTTATGAGAAAAGGGATCTTTGTGTTTTGGTTGGCTGTTAAAGCTAATTCCCTGTACAGTATGCAAATTACTTATATTTGAGGCCAAACATATCACTAGCATTGCTATTAGAAATTCCCCCTGTGTCTGCACTGTAGATAGATTAGTTCAAAGAACAGTGCCACACTGAGCCACCAAGAAATAAAGTTAAATCTCCAAAACTATTTATGTTATAAAAAATGCCTGGTACAACATTTTTTAATTCCCTTTAAAATTAACTAAACTTATCTTAAGGTGACCAGGGGAGTTATGCACTAAAATGTGATAAAGAGGTGATAAAGTGGAGATGACTTCTCCAGTGATATCACTTCTCCAATTACTATTCACTAAAATCTCCAAAGTTGGAGAGTGCATTGGCTCCATAGAATCACATAGCCATCTCCTCTTTCTCACACCTTAGTGTATCTTCCCCCTCCACTGTAATTCAAAGTAGATTAACCCCTTAAAGAGTTAGTAATGTCCTAGATTGCTAAAAAGTAATATTATAGATAAATTATAAATAAATCTATCGGTGGCTTTTCAGCAGAGCCGAGACACCGAAATCAAAAAAGAAATACTTCATTGGAACGATCTGCAAACTGTGCCTGGTTTCCAAGCACGCTTTGTAGACCGTTCCAGTGAAGTATTTCTTTTTTGATTTCATTATCTCGGCTCTGCTGAAAAGCCACCTGCCGGTCCCCGGACCAGGATCTCCTGATGTCAGCTTACAGCTGATGTCGGAAAAAGGGGAGGGAGAGGAGAACTTTAAAATGTTTTGTCTCTCAAACCATAAAAGTTTGAGAGATAGGACTTGCACCGAAAGATTTCTTTTTCCTTTACCTACAATATTACTTTTTGAGTAAGTTTAGGCTAGAGCTAAGTCTGAGGAAGTGGTCTGAGAACCATGAAACGTTATTTTAGCTTGCCAAATATTTGTTTTAAATACTGCAATTTTATCATTGTACTTTCCAATTATTGGATTTAGAATATTTTTTTAAATAAAAATATAGAGTTTGTAATCAATAAGCAGCGCAGTGGTGACATCCGTCTATCCAGTATCCGGCTCCCTGAGCAGAGACAGGGGAATATTCTTTGCAAGCTTGACTAGCTGTGGTGTGATATAAGTCTGTCCGCAGCCACCTTATTTGTGAGTATAAACATTGAATATACTCTATTGATTCTCCAATAAGGATAACAGGCACTATTGGGCGCCCTCTTTTGTTTCTCTTTGTTTACAAATATTACTTTTTAGCAATCTAGGACATTACTATCCCTTTAACGATCGATGCCATGCTAGGACCATAATCAGTGAATTTCACATCTCTAGCAATCAAGGTAATACATTTCAATGACAGATACAGATGTAGATGCATTTTAATGAATAAAATAATAATAAAAACTCAACATGTCTGGTTATATGGGTTGCTGGCCCATATATACCCTAGAGAAGTATTTTACCCTCCAGCAGTTGTTGGACTACAACTGCCATAATTCTCAGACAGCTTAATCTGGCTTTGCCCTCCTCCCTTTTATTTTATCTGTTTAGCTCAGACTGCCTGGTGAGTGACCCTCTGAATGCTGTTACATCCTGTTATGTGAGCCCAAGTGCCAACTTCACTCACAATGAGGTTGGCACCTCCAAGTTCTTATACAACAGGATATGACTGAATGTTTATATAAAAGAATCAAGTTAGGACTTGGAATTTGAATTCCTATTATGCTGTACATTCCACGACATTATTACAGATGAATAGTGTATATAGAGAGCCACTGGAGTTTTGTGCTGGATTTTTCGGTCTATAATATTGATTGAGGCTGTTATACTAAGTAAATTGCAACAAACCAAATGAACCACAGGGGGGCAAATAAAAAAAAAATGTAAATTTAAACAGGACTTTTAACCCTTTGAATGCCAGAGGGGTACTTTTGAATGCCAGAGGGGTACACAATGCATTGCTTTGCAATGCATTGCGTACCCCTCTGCCACTCAAAGGGTTAACGACTGGAATGTTAGAGTGGCCTACCTGTGAGCTCTCCAGATCCGCCCCCGGGGACTCATTTTTTCAGAGCGAATTACCAGGTCTTCGACTACAGCCGCTGGTTTTCCAGGTTGAAATAGGCGAAAAAAGATTATGTCAAGCTTTATTGTCGACACATCAAAATGTCGACACATTGTGATGTCCCTGTTACATGCTGCTGTGCACAAACTAAACTCCACCTCTCCCTGTATTGTAAATTTCGCTGCCAGCGGATCAAGCGGATGAGATGTGCTGTTATGTTGCTCTTATGGTGCAACTATCACTACCGTTTACTAAAGCGTGATTTGAGTCCCAACGCTGTGTGCTTTAGCTCCTGCCACAGGCTCATGTTGTGTGCGGCCACGAAGATGACATCACAATGTGTTGACATTTTGATGTGTCGACAATAAAGCTTGACATAATCTTATTTTGCCTGTTTCTACGCTGTGACATGTTTAATGCACCGTTTGATTGGTTGCCCAGTAGTGGGCTTGAGGGCCAGGTTTGACTACCCCTACAATACTGGGTCTATTGATTACATGGATATGTGTATATTAGATATATATTGGATATCATTTTATAGACATACATACACAGTGAGGCCCTTTTGCATGTCTCAGTAATGGCCATTTCTAGTTTACTTATATAATAAGTCGTTTCTATGTAAATGTTTTGGTTTTTTTCCCTGAAAATGTTTCACAATCCTTAAAAAAAACTCTTGCCAAAAATCATTCCACATCTTTTGGAAAGGATGTGTCTCAAAACCTTTTAGAAGAGCAACAAGCAGAAGAGTCATGTATCAGAATCTCTTGGCTCCAAAGCTGGTGCAAGCATGGACCAGATTTATCATAGTATAACAATGCAGTTTTCTGAAGTAATCCTTGAACAGCCGTGGCCCAATTTTGCAGAAAGGAGACTGATAAATAGCAGCCAGGGAGTCTAGAAAATTAATAAACAGCCTTAACTGGGCAGATGCTGGGACAGATCACACAATATACTTGTGTTGGACAAGTAATTTTACTGTTTTGCTCTCACTATTTCTTTTCTGTTTTAAGTTTTAATGAACCCCTATGCAGAATGAACAGCCAACAATATGTTTGGTTTGCAGCTGATTGTATTGTCAAAAGAATGCACTTCTCATTCGGTGAGTGAAAGGGTCAAGAGCTTGCAGAAGAAGGTGACAACCTCAAATAAGAGCATTCTCATCTGGATGTAGTTGACGTATAAGCATTTATTATAAATGCATGTTTCTTTGCTAGTGCATTGCTCCAGTGAAAAAAAACATTGTACACCAAACTCTGATTAAAAGTTTAGTAAAAAGCAATATTAAAAATGAATATATTGCAGTGTTTACTTCTTGCTTTCAAAAAAGTAATGGATAACTATCTAGCCCAGAACGATACTGAGAATTATGACAGTTGGCTTCAAAGCAGATAGTTTGTTGATCCAGGGATATATCTGATTGCCATTTGGAGTCAGGAAGGAATTTTTTTACCCACTTGGGACTTAATTGGAAATGGCTTCAATGGTTGGTTTTTTTTTTTTGCCTTCCTCTGAATCAACAGAGGTGTTTAGGCATGTCTTTTTTTCAGCCTCATCAACTATGTTACCATGTTACTATTTTGCTGATTAAAACAAGGTTGCTCCCGCTGCTGAGAGATCTTTTGTGTTTACATAGGGCAAACTTCCATTTTTTAGAAGCAGTACCACCATGGCCTGAATTTTACAGTGGTGCTGTTCTTACATGATCCTATGGAGGTATATGATAAACTGCCCATAGGATACTGTAACAACATCAAAATGAGAAATTTTCAGTCCTTGGAAGTACTGCACGCAAACAAAATAAAAGTTGATCTGCAATAACTTTTGAATAAAAGAACTCCCATCAGAAGTTGGGGTACTCTTGTTTTTCTCAGTGGGATAACCCCTGCAAATTATATTTTCCATACGAAACATCACTATACCTTTTGTGGGTCTTACGGACATTAACCTTTTAAAGACAAGACAAGTCCTTAAAGGATAACGGCCTTAGGCATGAAGCTATAGAGGTCAAATTCTGGAACAAGCTAATTGCACAGCAAAGGACAAACAATTCCCTTTGAATTGCCTGGGGCTTTTAACCCATTACATGTTAGAGAGTTCTCCGACACAATGCAGAGAAAGGTGTTGGAACCTCTCTTTAAGGGGTAAAAAGTACCATTTAAGTTAATGAAGATTTGGGAAAGTTTAATTTGTCCCCTATGGTGCACTTGGTTTGCTCCATAATTGCTCCACATTAGATTGCTAAATTAAGTTCTATTAGCTTTATGTTCAAAAGAAATTTTGACATTTTGGGACAAACCAACTGCACCATGGGGGACAAATGCAACATTTCTATAAACTTAACCATTTGAATGCCAGAGAAGTAGCTAACACATTGCTAGTTAATGAATTGGTACTCAGATGGTTAAACTGGGCTTAAAGCCTTGTTTAAGTCAATGGGATATTTTATGTCTCCCCTGTAGTGTGGATGGTTTGCCCCAGAATTACTACATTTTTCTTTTGAATATAAGGCCCTTAGACTTTAGTCAAGAAGCTGAAGCTGTGCAATTTTGAAGTAAACCAACTACAGCAAAGGGGATAAATGAAAACTACCATAATCACCTCAGCTGAAATGGGTTTTAACCTCTTGAATGTTAAAGTGGTCTTGTATGTAATGTGTTGGAGACTGGTTTAGCACTTGTAGGGTTAAAAGCCACATTTAAATACTTTTCAATTATCCCATGTGGTGCAATTGGTTTGCTCCAGAATTGCTCCGCTTACTGAATACAACTTATAGGACTGTATGTTCAAAAGAAAAGTGGAGGAGCTCTAGGGAAAACCATCTGCACTATGGGGAGAACTAAAAATTCCAAAAATTCTCATTGATTTAAATGGGGATTTTAAACCCTTGAATGCTAGAGATCTCTCCAAGGCACACCTTTAAGATCACTCTAGCATTCATGGGGTTAAAATCCCCATTTAAATCTATTTGAATTTTTAGTTCTCCCCCATAGTGCAGTTGGTTTGCCCCAGATCTCCTCCACTTGAATTTATTGCCCTAAGTGTCCTATGGTGGCCTTGGATGTGCTGTAAGACTTTGTAGGTCATTTGCACAAAATCAATAGTGGAGCAATTCTGAGGTAAACAATTTGTATCATATAGAACAAATAGTAATTCCCATTGATTTAAATTGGGCTTTTAACCCCTGATTCAGAGAGATCTCATGTGCATTGCTTTAAACAGCACTGGAGATATCTCTATTATTCAAGGATGAAAAGACCAGTTTATTCATTGGGAATTTAGGGAATTTGTGTTTACTCCACTCTGCTCAGTTGATTTGTCCCAGAATTGCGCCATTTTGCCTCATGTTGAGAGGCTGCTGCACTTTACCAAAGGGGACAAATACATATTTCTCCAAATTCCCATTTATTTAAACAGGGATTTTAAACTCTTGAATGCCACACAGCTACCTAGATTCGGATAACATGTCCATTTAAAACTATGGGGATTTCTCTTAGTCCACTATGGTGCAGCTGGTTTGCCCCAAAATTACTCAAGTTCTGTATAATACATCAGCCTCTCTAAGCATAAGTGTACCAGTGTTCTGCACTGCATGCCTGTGGCAGGAGTGAGCAACATGAGGCTCTCCAGCTGTTACTACATAACAATTTCCATCATCTTCCAGCTGTAACTGGATACAGGTTCCGTTGTCAGCTGGCATCTATTGGCTGCTGGAAGATGATGAAAGTTGTAGTCCAGCAACAGCTGGAGGGTCTCATCTTGCCCACCCCTGGTCTGTGGTCATGGATGGCAGGAAGGCGTTAACAGCTCCAGCCTTTGCTTTCGTGTCAGATGGGAATGTGTCAGCTTTCACTTGTGAGTTAAAGCTTTTGCTTCCCTTGACACAAAACATCTGGACTTTCTGGAGAAACAGATCTCTAGCACTTCAAGTCCCAGTTCAGCATGGTCATGCACAGCTAAACCACAGACAGACCATTTTCAATAAAGTGTGCTCATTTAAATCAAAGTGTAAGACACACATATTGTTCCCTTTAAAATGTACCCATAGTGACATGGAAATCAGTCCCTCCAGATGCCTGAAGAAGTGACCTAGTTGTCTTGCTTGCTTCTTAAACCACTTAGAGCCAATAAATGTATCATGTTTACTCTGTCAGTCTCCTACATCCCTTCAGAAAACCTTCATATCTTTGCAAAGCTTTGGGGAATATCTAGCACTCAAATGGTTAAATCAATAACATGGAGAGCCATCCCACCATGCGACTTGCACGGCTATCCTATCATTACTATCACGTCAAGAGGCAGATGTTAAAGGGATAGTAATGTTGCTCCAATTAATCTTCATAGTATTTGAGCCATAGAGAGTGTTATTTCAATACTGTCAGAGTTGTAGTTCAAGAGTAATTGAATCATAAAGTTTCCCCCTCCCTCCCCTTTTACCTAGTATAAGCCACCTCCCCTCAGATGTGGAATCTGGTCTTAAGACTGGACAGCTCACAGGAAGGGACATTGTTACTGTGAGAACAATGAAAACCCTGCCCCCACTGACAGGTTTTTCAGGTTTTTCCCTTATGTTAATTGAAGATTGTACCTCTCTGCAATCCACTTGGACACCAAACTGCTGCAATGAGGTGAGCAATGTTATATCAGTAAAGGGGAAGGGAGGGGATACTTTATTATTAAATTACTCTTGAACTACAACTCTGACAGTATTGAAATAACACTTTCCAAGGCCCAAATACTACGAAGATTAATTGGAATTGCTTATATTATGAAACATTACTATACCTTTAAGCATAAAGGTGAGGTGGGTATGCACTAAGGTGTCATAAAGAGGAGATGACTTCTCCTGTGTGATAAACTCTCCAGTTCATTCTATGTTATTTTATGCAACCAATGCACTAAGCTATCTCAGGCTTGAGAGCAGAGTAGTTTTCCCTCTAAGACTGGAATCAGTGCATTGAAAGAATCAAAAGAGTAACTGAAACAGGGTGGCCTACATGATGTATGTGTAATTCCAATGAAGCTCTGCATAAAAAGGCTTCTTTGACTTTCAGTGCTTGTATTTCCCTGTACATCATATTTTATGGTCTCGCCTCCTGATGTTGGTCAGGACAGAGGCCATGTTTAGCTATAGCTTGTTTTGAGGCCCATCACTTGATCATACCTTGGAACTCTCAGGGATTGACCCTGAGACTCAGGGTTTTGTCCCAAATCTCAGGGTCTGAGGGTGAGAGCCAAATGTTAACTACTCTCTCATCCACACAAGGTAGCTGCTTAATTAGTCCCTAAATTGATGAAATTTCTACCAGAAAGACAGAGGGAGGTGTCCATCTCTTCTGTATCTTCAGGCAAGGAAGACTCTAAGTTACAGCGTGTTAAGTGTTCTTTGAGGAACAATAAGAACACCTCCCGGTTAAAGCAAGCAGAGAAATATCTCTAGAAATCTACTTTCTGGGGAAAGTTTAAAGGGATAGTAATAGTTAAAATGTAAAAAAATATATGTTGTAGGGTTTATCCCCCTGATTAAAACAAGAGTACTCCCACTGCTGAAAGGTGTTTTATTCAAAAGTTATTAATTTTCAAAGTTTAATTTTTTAGGTGCAATATCACAGTGGCCTGAAATTGTACAGTGGCGCTGTTGCTACACCATCCTATGGCAATTTATGGTTCCGGGACCAGAGCTGTCTATAGGATTGTGTAGCAAGAGCACCACTGTACAATTTCAGGCCACTGTGATATTGTACCTAAAAAATTCAACTTTGAAAATTAATAACTATTGAATGAAACACCTTTCAGCAGTGAGAGTACTCTTGTTTTACTCGGGGGGATAAACCCTACAACATATTTTTTTTTACATTTTAAGTATTACTATCCCTTTAAAGCAGAAGTTTCAGCTATTACTAAGTTGCCATGCATTCATTAAGCACATGGCGACTAGCTTGGAAATCCATCTCTTACCTTTAACCCTTTGCTTTGCAATGCGTTGCGTACCCCTCCGACACTCAAAGGGTTAAAAAAACGCAGATTCTAAACAAATCTTAACAGTTTGGAGACCGGAAGCCAGGTAACAGCTCAGACATCTTGTCTGCGTGCCTTCACTGTCAGTCCCGTGTCCATTGAGTAGCACTGCAGTGTGCCACAAGGTAACCGGAAGGGACTGATGGCGCAAGCACGCAGACCGCACTAACCTGCTCATCAGTCTCCAAACGGCAAAGACTTCTTTAGAATCTGCGACTTTTTAAAGGTAAGACATGGATTTCCAAGCTAGTTCCTATGCACTTAATGAATGCATGGCGACTTAGCAATAGCTGAAAGTTTCGCTTTAAGGGATAATATTTCAAAGAGCTCGGGGTCGGCTCATTTTGAAATTTCCCAGGTATGTAAATGATTTGTACCTACATACATAATTTTGCCCTTCACAATCAGGCAGGTGAGCAGTGAAACTATATGGCATTGCTTTAATGAGGTTCCATGGTTAGTCACAGACAGAAAAATAAATAAAACACCATGCTGGTGTACAGCATAGTTTAGATGTGATCATCATGATGATGTAACACTGACTCACTTCTGCTTGGCTTCTTCACAAACTTTGCTCCACCTACTCAAGGCAGTCAGGTGGGTGGAGTGGCAGCATGCCATTTCCACAGTGGCGGATCTGGAAACGTATCACAGCCATATTGACTGTAGTGAAGTGTGTGCAATGGGCCTTATTGATACTAGGTGACTACATTACCTTTAATTAATGGTACACATGACATTTTCCTTCTGCCCATGAACCAGTGCATCCCTGGAATGTGAGTTTTTTTTTGTGTGCTTCACTGATTTAAAGGGTTATATGGTCACATATATTCATCAGTCTAAAGAGGTGCAATTCTGAAGCAAACCAATTGCACCACAAGTTTGAAATGTGTTTTAGATGCCCAATATGCTGCATTGGAGACCTCTCAAGTATTCAAGGGGGTTAAAACCCCCTTTAAATCAATGGAAATGTTAATTTCTCCCTATGGTGCAGTTGGTTTGTTCTAGAATTATACCTCTTTAGATTTACGGATATGGCCCTTTGAGTGCAGTACCCATACATTTGAATGCATAAAAAATCTACTGGCTCTTCAGCTTCTGACAGGGACATTGTGGCCATCATGAACACACCTACTTCGGCTGAGTTGCGCTGGACAAATATGCATATTTAAGCACGTGCAAGACGTACCTTTTCAAATATCCAGCCTTGTTCATAAGGCATGCACACAAAGTATCCTATTAATGTGACCCATCCCACCATAATATACATAAAGAACTAAACTTCTATATAACCCATTCAGACGTCAAACCACAATTAGACACTGACAGCTAAAACTAAAACATACTACAACATAGACATCCTGCCCCACATGTAACATTCGCAGTTAAATTACTATATAACATAGAATACAAAACTGTAATAACATGGACAGCTAAAGTATTTATATAACATGGAACATTGTACTACCATATAACAATGACTGCTGTAATAACATGGACATCTAATTACCATTTAAAATGGTCCTCTACATTACCATATAACATAGAGTGACAAAAGTAGCATACCGCATAGACCCCTAAACAATTAAATAACACGAACCTCTAAACGATCACATAACTCAATCGCTAAGCTGCTATATAATATCAGCTGCTATCACATAACATGGAACGTTAAACTACTATATAACATGGAATATTATATTACCATACAACATCGCTATATGACAAACTATCAAATAACATTGACATCTAAACTTCCATATAACATGGGCTGCTGAAGTAGCATATAACAGGGACATCTAAACTACTATACATTAAACTACTATATGAAATTAACATCAATCCCTAACATGGACAGTTAAACTACGGTAAAATATGAACAACCAACCCTTACATTCTATATTACCAAAAACAGACATCCATCCCTAACAGTTAAAATATTATATAATGTGGACATTCATTCCTAATGTTCTATACCACCATAAAATATGGACCTCCATACCAAACATGGACTGCTAATAATATAGACTGCTAAACTAGCATCTAATATAGACTGCTAAGCTACCATATTATCTGGACAGCTAACACACTATATAACATGAACATTCATCCCTAATATAAACTACCATATAACATGGATAACTAAACAACCAGATAACCTAGACTTTTTACCTACTATTTAACACAAACGTCCATCTCTAGCATGGTAAACTACTATTTTACATAGACAAGTAGTTAACTACCAGACAACCTTGACCACTAACCTGCATACAACATAGACCTACACCCCTAATATGGACTGCTAATGCTAAATTAACATATAGCATGGATTGCTAAACTAACAAATAACATGGAACATTATAATACCATATACATGGACTGTTATATTACCATATAACAATGACATTTAAATGACCACATAACATGTGTTGCTAAATTACTATATAACAGGGACATCTAAACTACCATATAACATGAACTTCTAAACTGACATCTAAGATATTCATCTAAACTACCATCTCTAAAATGGACTAATGAACTACAATATAACATAAGAAAACTAAACTACCAAACTACTAAACTGCTATATAACATGGAACACTATGCTGCCATATAACATGGACTGCTAGATTAGAATATAACATGGACATTTAGAGTAGTAATACTTAAGTAATACTTAAAATGTAAAAAATATGTTGTAGGGTTGCTCCCCCTCAGAAAAACAAGGGTACTCCCACTGCTGAAAGGGTTTTTTTCAGTAGTTATTACAACTCAAACTTGAATTTGTTAGGTGCAGTATCACAGTGGCCTGAAACTGTACAGTGGCGCTGTTGCTACACCATCCACTGTGATACTGCACCTAAAAAAAAAATAAAAAAATAAAAATCAACTTTGAGCTTTAACTCTTTCAGCGCCATTGGGAGTACCCTTGTTTTATTCAGGGGAATAAACCCTACATTTTAAGTATTACTATCCCTTTAAAGTACCATATAATATGGGCTGATAAATTAGTGTAGAACACAGACATCTAAACTACCAACTAACATGGGCTGCTAAACTGCCTTTTAACATGAATGTCTAAACTACCATATAACATGGACATCTAAACTATCAAATAACATAGACATCCATTCCTAACATGAACCAATGGAATACAATATAACATGCAAAATTAAAGTACCAAATTACATGGACTGGTAAACTTCTATATAACATGGAACATTATACTACCATGTGACATGGACTGATAAACATTTGTATAACATGGAACATTATACTACCATATGACATGGACTCCCACGTTTCCATAAAACATGGACATCTAAACTGTCATATAACATGGGATGCTAAAATACTAGATGAAATGGGCTGCTAGATTACCATATAGCATGGAGTGCTAAAATACTATATAATATTGAGTGTTATCCTACCATATAACATGGCCTGCTTAACTACTGTATAACTTGAACAATTAAACTACTAGAAAATATGGACATCTAACATAACATATAATATGGACATCTAAAGTGTCATATCAAATGGACTACTAAATTACAATAAACATAGACATCCATCCCTAACATGTACCAACTGACTATCATATAACTTAGATTTCTATACTACCATACAACAAGGACTGCTAAACTACTATGTAACAGACATCCATCCCTAACATGGACTACTAAATTGCTATATAACATGGACTGCTAAATTTCTATATAACATGGACTGTTATACAACAATATAACACAAACTGCTAAACGACTGTGAAACATGGACTGTTAAACTACTATGCGGTATTGACATCTAAAATACAATATAACATATACTGTTAAACTACCTCATAACATGGTCAACTAAACTATCATATAATTTTGACATCTGAATTAATAACATAGGCCACTAATTTAACATATAATATTGACAGCTATACTGTACTCCAGTCCTTATGAACTAGTAATGGGATAGTTTTCCATGAGCAAAAGGCAGTGTATCTTATTGGTTTAAATCACTATTTAAACACCTTTATTCAAATAGAGCTATCTCTAAAACTTTCACTGTTAATTGCCCTTGATGATATTGAGAAACACTGATGTAGACTAGCATTTCACATTCTGCTATTTTATTCCTCCTTATAAAAAATGCACTGACATGTCCCTGTATAGGATGCACTGTTACTATTTCCCACTAAAGAACTCGCACAGATACCACTCCATACAGATATACCCCTAACCCTCTGTATAAGAGGTACCCCTAACTCTCCGTACAAGATTTATCCCTAGCCTCTGTATAAGAGGTACCCCTATCTCTCAGTATAATATGTACCGATAACCCTCTGCATAAGGAATTCCCTGTGGATAAGGTGTGTAGATGTGCCTGTCCATACAGTGTACAATGCAGAATGTTCTTATGTAACATCAGCTGTGAACTCCCCCTCTGTATAAGGTCTGCTTCCAACCCTCTGTTTAATCCAGTACCTTGTATGACATGTACTTCTAACACTCTGTATATGATTTATATCAAAACCTCTGTATAAGTTTATACCCAACCCTCTGTATAAGATGTAAGCTAACCTCCCCCCGTATAAGGCAAATGTGGAAAACATGAATCCCTGCATCTGCTGCCAAACTACAACTCCCATCATCCTCTGCAGCAATGGCTGGCAGGGGACGATGGGAGTTATATGCGCTAGCATCTGGAGGGCTTCACTTTCTCCACCACTGATATAAGGTGTACATTTAGCCCTCTGTATAATGCACATGTAACTCTCTGTATTGGATGTACAGTAAAACCTGTGTATAAGATGCAAAGTTATATTAGATGTTCCCTGTTTTTAAGTAAAATGAGATGTGAACTAACCCTCTGTACATACATTTAATAGAAAAGGCACAAAGCCCAAGTTACTAGAGGCCATTAGGTTTTCTGTTCCAAGTAAGGTAAGGTTGTATGATTTTATTAAGAGGGTTTAGTTCTCCTTTAAGAAGAGGTTAGAACTTTGCATCACCCCTCCATAATACTTTATAACATGTGCAACTATTCCTGGACACAGCATATTATGAGCTGGTATTTCTCCAACTACCAGTCTATAAAATATGCACATAATTCTCTGTTCCACCCATTTACTGTGCAAAGCCTTCCTTCATAAACAAGACATACAGTAATTCATTAGGAAGAGGATGATTTAAGTCTCTTTCCATATTAACCTGGCTCTGATTCCTGCACTTGTTGTACTCATGGAAATCAGAGCCACCACCTTCTTTTAGTGCAGAAATACACAACCTGTTTCATTTTCCCCACTGTTACAATACAGTCACTGATAAGTCTGATGGAACCTCTGAGAATCTTAGTGGTGTCCAATGCTTTGGGAAGTGATGCACTAGACAACCCCTTTGGCACTCAAATGGTTAGCCCTTTGAGTGCCTGAGTACCCCTCTGGCACTCAAAGGGGTAATGTAACCCATTGCCCTTAGGCAAATTAAGTTAAAAAGTATAAACTTTGTGTCTTGTTTTTGTCTCAAAAGGTTAATGCATTCCCATTAGGTTAAAAAGTATACACTTTGTATCTCATTTAAATAAAAATTTACCCTTTGAGTGCCAGAGAGGTATCCAACACATTGCAATGCAATGGATACCTCTCTGGCACTCAAAGTATTAAAGAGTCCTTTAAACACTTAAGGACCAGACGGGAGTGCAATGCTTTTCACCTCTTAAGGGGTTAAATTAGTGGGAATTTGGGGAAATTATATTGGTTCTATACAAGATTAATAAAAATTTCCATGGATTTAAATGAGATTTAAAACTCTTGAATGATAGAGAAGACTCCAAAGCATTGCATTGTGTTGGAGACCTCTCTAGCATTCAAGGGGTTAAAGACCCTTTTGATATCAATGAGTATTTTTTTATTTGTCTGGTTTTGTGCATTTTGGATATGTGTGTGCTGTACAATGCCACTGCATTACCCAATTATCTACTGTCAAACTAGTGCAATTGTTTAATGATAGTCCAGTGTTCATTTAATCTTGCAATAACTGCTAAATACAGAAGCAGAGCTGTGAGAGCCAATCAGATTACACCCCTCATATTTTACTGATAAGACCAGTTCTTCTATTTCCTTTTAGTTCCGTCCTATAATCTCTCTGTAAACCTACTGTGCTGAGGTTTACAGTCTCAATGTAAAGGCTTAGTAAATCTGAAGCAAAAAATATTCTTTATGTTTCATAGGAAAAAAAATGCTACCGGTGTTAACTGGATTTTCCCCTACACTATCAATAAAATTCAATTCATTCATTTCTGGTAGACTAAATTTTGTATATACACCTATGATATTGGTGCAAAAAAGTTTGGTTAAATGAATGGATTCACATCTTTCTACAGTTCTCTTCTTATCCACTGCTTTTCTTTTCCCTCATCCATTTTATGCCAATGTATTCATGTGCATTGCTACATAAGTCTTAACTTTTGATTGCCAGAAGGATGTTCAACACATTACTCCACAATGGGTTGAACATCAAACTGTTTTTGACATCAAATTGTTAACAGCAGTGACACCTGGTGTCTGGACAGTTCACTCACAGTTTATCTAGTGTCTGCACAATTATTATGTTTCATTTTATGGAAGTGGAGATTCACTGGCTTCAGCTTTCCATAGAATAGGATTATAACAGCTTTACTAGTATGAAATGTGATAACTTTTGAATAAAGCAACTACCAGCAATAGGAGTACTTTTGTTTAACTGAACATGAAAAACACTACAATGTATACTTTTTCACAATAAACTGATCATTTAATCCCATTAATTACCAGAATTGCAAGCATTGCAATGAGTTACTGTGATTTCTGTCAGTTAATGTGTTTGATCTTTATAGACCAGAGACGTATGAAAGACATTGCTTCGCAATGCATTGCATACCATCTCTGGTTTTGAAAGAGTTACGATAACCCTTCCCATTGCTTTTACTACTTCATAAGCAATAAGAGGCTCTGTGCTATTTCAAATGCAGGTGCTGCTCTGGAAAACTGCTTGTTATAGATTATTGTGTTTTCTCTCTCTCTCTCTGTGGGGCAGAGCTTTAATATCACTTGCTAGATCACTCACCCCCATGCAGGCATTCACTTCATGGGGCCTCAGACTGTTTAGTATTCTCTTATGAATATCTGTTTCATATGTAAACTGAGTAAACTTACATGTATTTGCTAAAAGCATTAGTGATTGCAAATGCCTGGCTTTTTGGGCAGCTCCTGATGTGCATGTCCAAGGTTAAGATACTTTTTGCAGTGTTGCAGAATGCAAATTCCTTGAATGGACCTGTGTCAGAATACAGGCAGGGTGTGATTTCCTACCAGCCCAGTATTTGGCTAGACTGTCAGTTCTCAGCGTGTGAGGTCACAGCATGGACTTTGTGCAAGGTAAGGTGCATGTCTATGTATGGGTTTGGGATGAAAACAGGATATTCTCTGCAGAGTGTGAGCCAACTTATAATTGGTTATTTGTAAATAGGAGAACATTTTACCTGCCAGTGGGGGTGAATTGCCCATTCCTCTCTGCATTTCAAAGGGTTAATAACCCCTTGGGTGCCAGACAGGTGTCCAGTGCATTGCAGAGCAATGCACTGGACACTTTTCTGGCTCAAAACCAGTTAAAAAAGTTTTTGTAAGGTTACAGCGCTCTGACAATTAAGGATCTAATGACAGGATTAGAAAATACCCCAGTCTATGAAATGCTGAAAATCGTCAGATTTGGGTAGTAAACTATGGATGCATACTGTAGTCTAGTGTTTGACAAACTTGACCTCGAGCCTCCCCAACAGTACAGATTTACTGGATATCCTCAACTGAGCACAGGTGGGACTATCACTAACTTAGGATGATCTGTCAGAATAACCAGGCCACTTGGGATCATGAGAGGAGATTCTGATAACCTGCAATGTTTAGGGGGTGATATTAAATACATACTGGGACTCACTGAGGTCTAGTCTATTCAAGTGAAGATATAGATCAGTGGTTTCTAACAGACATGTCACATCACAATTATGTGTCTTGGCACCATGTGCCATACCTTTCCAAATACTTTCATTAAGTTATATTGTTTTTGACACACACCTGTGCTACAAAAATGAACATTATTCAATGACATGACATGACTTAAAAAAAGGCTGTGAACAGCTGTTTGGTTGCTCCTGGTGCTGAATGAATCCAGACAGCCAGGTGCAGGTGAAGATGCTCTGTAGGGCAGCATTCAGGTTTCTGTAGCTGGGTTACAAAATTACACACAGAGAGACTGATGTGAATTTTAGAGCAAACCAAACTACATGACAGTAAAATAAATAAATCTACTTTGCTATAAATGGGTCTTTTAACCCCTTGAGTGCTCGAGAGGTCTCCAAAGCATTGCTTCAAAATGCATTGGAGACCTCTCTTGCTTTCAAGGGTTTAAAAGCACATTTAAATCAACGGGAATTTGGAGCAATGTAAATGTCATTTATAGTGTGATTGGTTTGCTCTAAAATCCTCCTTAGCACATCAGCCTCACAGTACTTTGTAAATAGTGTCACAAGAAATGAAACGCCAAGGAACAGATGTTACAGAGAGTAGGGTCAAAGTGCACAGCCGTGCATAGCTACTCACCTCCTTGCAGAGTCGTTTGGCAGAAGGCGAGCAGCAGGATGATGCTCCGCAGTGGAGCGGCAGGCCGTATGCTCTCCATGTCTCACAATGCCCCCGTCCCCTCACACATGCTGGGTTTTATCCCGCCGCCCAGCTCACATCCCTAACGAGGGAGGGGCAGAGAGAGACATGACGTCATTCCAACAGTGCCAGCAGCCCCCTCCCACCCTCCCGATTATTGGGAGAGGAGGGGGAATATTTTATTTTGTTTTGTTTCCTTTTTTCACTCATTTTTTTCTTTTCTTTTTTTCTTTTTTTTTTTCATTTTTCTTGGCTGACGTTCTGCAATTCTGGCTGAAATAGACATGGGAGCAGAGCCAGTGTGTGTGTGTGTGTAAATGTGTGTGTGTGTGTGGTGGTGTGGGGGGGGCAGCATTCTCTTCTCTGTGTGTTTATCTGTCTGTCTCTCTCATTCTCTGTCTGTCTGTCTCTCCGCTTGCTTCACAGAGGACTTATCAAAGTTTCACTCTTTATTTTTACACTGGGGCAAAAAGACGTCCAGATTTCTCAATGGACTCATCCCATTGCTTTCAATGAGAAAAATGCAGGTGCAAATCTTGTAGTGGGAAAAATAGGAAGACCATTTTAGCAGATTGTTTCCAGAGTGGAGCAACGTCTGCTCTTGCAGAAAAAGAAAGAAAGAAAAAAGAACACTAGTTACACTGCTGGATTTTAATAGACTGTAATCTTGTGAAACAGAGGAATGAAGATTTTGGAAACTCGATCAAAACAGTTTTAAACTGTTTTTGTACCTAATGCGTCAACTTTTTGTTTTCAATAAAGTGTGTTTAATGTTTTGGCAAGAATAGTAGTTATCACCTGATCAGGTGCATCAGAATGCATCAGAGCCTACTGAGGGTGATCTACTAAGAAGAACTAGAACAAACTAACTGTACCATAGGGAACAAGTATAAATTACTACAATGCCCATTGGTTTAAATGGGTCTTTAACTTCCTGAATTCTAGAGAGATCTCCACAATAAGTTAAAGTCCTCTCTAGCATTTCTGGGGTTAAACCCCCCTTTAAATCAGTGGGCATTTGTATTTTGTCCCTTGTGGTATAGTTCGGGTTGTCCCAGAACTGCCTCCATTCTCCTTAGTACGTCAGCCTAACAGAATGTACAGGCAACCTGTGAAGCTGTTACTGGACCAGAAATGCCTTCATCCTTGGCCAGCCAACTGCTGGCTGAAGATGATTGGTTTTGTAGTCCAACAACAGCTGGATCTCCTTCAGTACTGTGCAATGTAATCAGAATCTTCAATCTTGAACAAACTAAACTTTGTTTCAAATGTGGTTAACATGCACTGTGCAAAAGCCTCTTGGCTAGGTTTATAGACATGAGTGGCTATTTTGTACCAGTGTTTGATGCAAAATAATGACATTTAAAGAAATATGATTTTACTGTGCTTTTCATGCAATTCTGAATTAGAATGTTCTTCTTCCAGCACCTATTTCTCTCAAAATTATCTGTAGGAATAAAATCACCCAAAAAGTGACTCTTTATAATAATGGTCATATTACAGTGCATTCTGCAGACTGGTGCAACATAATACTATTGTGCTTCTTCTGTGGTGTATTTGTATTACCGTCTGGAAAGGATGTGATGAGGACTAGTAGCCTTTGACAATGAAGTGTGCCCAGTATACTGCCCTGGTTCAGTTCTAGTACCCAGACCTGCATGTTTGCTGCCTATCATATATCTGATTGACAACCAATCTTTTTGTGAGTACTCACGTGTGGGGTGGTCTGTAGTGGTGGAACATATTGAAGATTCACTGCATTGGGCGCCCCCATGAGCTCTTGTTTGTTTGTTTTTACATATCCCATGAGCATTTGATCTGTGCGCACACTGGTGCGACTTCCCAGACACTGGCCTTGTGAGTACCGTTTCAATTGCTGGTGTCGGTGATGATATTACACTAGGAACTCCTGCTGTATCATCTTTTTTTATTACAGCTACACTTGCATTTTTTGTACAGTACTTCCATAGTTTTAGTTGTGCATTTGCTGCAGCAGCATTTGATGGGTTACTGTCACTGACAATAAGAGTAACAACAGTGCCACCAGAAATTTCAGGCCACGGATGCACACAACAAAATGCAAGTTTGAACTACAATAACTTTTGAAAAAAACACCTATCAGCAGTTTGATCACCCTTGTTTTACTCAGCAGGCTAAACCGTGTACTTTATGATTTTTTCTCCATATTAAGAGATATTATTTATTTAATGGGGATCTATCACCCCTACACATGTTTGTCTAAAACATTTGTTTATATAGCGACTAGAGGGAATGTTTTTATTTATTTATTTTAAAAATTGTTATTTTGCCGAAATTAAGCTTGTAAAAATTACACTGCACCTTACTTCCAGACAGACTGCTGTTACCAGCTCTGTACCACAGTCTGTCACTCTTCCTCTGCTCTGCTCCCTCGGTCCAGCCTCTCCGATGACGGAGGATTTCTGCGTGTAAGCTGGAGCGCTCTCTCGCCACCTAATTTTTTAGACAAACATGTATAGGGGTGATAGATCCCCTTTAACACAGACAGATCCTTCAGTATATTTGAGCCATTGATTGATCCACCTATGCTCAGGGAGGAAATCCTTAACCCCTTATGGACCCATGAGGGTCCTGGACCGTCATGGGTTGTTATACCCTTAAGGACCCATGACGGTCCTGGACTGTCATGGAATTCCGGGCTCCCTGCGTGGCTGCACGTCGTTCGGGGAGTCTGGAATTGGATCGCACAAAAAAAAAATGCTCTGTGGTCCTTAAGTGACTGCAAAGTATGTGCGCGGCCAGTCCTTAAGGGGTTAAACCCATCACTCTGTGGGAGGGATAAGGACAGATTTGAGCACCTACAGTATGTGTTAGTATACTTGAGAAAAGTTGTATCATGATGAGACGTGCTGCAATAGTCGGCGATATGAGCAGCCTCATACACGCCAGTGGGGGGAATGTACAGATCCTCCACCATGCGCTATCACCATTGGGTGTGTCAGGACACTTTAGAACTTTCCTGTGAGCACACACTACACCAGCATTAGGGCCATATGATCAAAAGAAAAGTGGAGGAGTTCTGAGGCAAACCATTTGCACTATAGGACAAAACAAAAAATTCCAAAAATTCTCGTTGATTTAAATGCTAGAGAGGTCTCCAATGCATCTCTAGCATTCGAGGGGCTAATATCCCATTTTAAATCAATGGGAATCTTTAGTTCTCCCCTATAGTGAAAATGGTTTGCCTCAGTATTCTTCAACATATCTTTTGAACATACATCCCTTAGAATTAATGTGAGCAAGCCCTGAATGCCAAACCTATAGCAAGCGCGGGGAAAAAGTAGATATTTATTGCCGATTTCCTTTGCATTTAGTTGGTACATAGTGAGAAACAAGGCACAGAGAGACAGATTGCCCAGAGATGCCCATACATTCCAACACTGGCCTTTACTTGGTGCTAGTGGCACAAAATTGTAGGGTTGGCACAAAAAATGGGTTACAGGATGTATTTTTGAGTGGAGTCTTATAAGTATATCCCCCTAATAAGGTCGGTATACTAACAAAAATTGGATCAATTCTGTGGCAAACCAATTGCATTAAAGGGACCAAAACGAATTCCTCAAGATTATGGGTGACACATATAACCATTTAAGTAACAGAGCGGTTGTGACAGATTGCATTTGTACTACTCTGGCAATGAACAGGATATAGACATGCTTCCTAGCTGTAACAGAACTGTGATCTGCTACTGCTGTGGTTCTGAGATCTAGCTATGAAGACATTTTTGATTTCCAAATCTATATTTTTGGTGCTTTGTTATGCATATGTTAATTGTTTCAATCTGATTGTAAAATCAATGAATAACCATATATTTTTGCATTTCTACCCTTTAACCCTTTGAGTGCATTGGATTCCCATCTGGCACTCAAATGATTAATATGCCCTTTGCAAATGTAGATGTGTCTTGAGAATTCCAGACTGTGGATTAGGGGTTCCCTGAAGCCAAGAACGTTAAGAAGCCCTGTATTACAGATTTATCACATTTTATTTGTGCAAGATACCCCTACACACAGTTTGGAATTTCCAGGGTACCTCTGACTACTTATATGTAAGTTGACAGCATAGTAATGATGAAGACATGTTAACCCTTTAAAGGTCAGAGGAGTATGTCTCCTTGATACAGTTTGCATGCTAAGGTAACATTGAATCATTAATCTTCTCTGGCATTCAGCATTATAAGGGTGTTGGACTGTTTCATTAAACCATTAAGGTCAACGAGCAATGCAATGCACACCCCTCTGGTCCTTAAAGGATTAAACGATGCTTAAAAACAAGTTATTCTTATATAAAAGACATGTTGTAACATTGAAATAAATGTAGACTACACTACATGGTTATTCAAATGGCTGGTGCAGAGTTTTTCCATGCTAGTCTTCAGCACACACCAGCAGGTCAGCTTTTTCAATCCATCCCTATTTTATCACAGGTGATTAGTCAGTTGCTTAACCATTGTGGTTAAACTGCATATGCCTAACTTGAGATATCCTGAAAACTTGACCTGTTGGTGTACTGCGAGGATTGGAGCAGAGAATCAATGGGTTAGTGGATTTGAAATGCAAAAAAAAATGTATAATCAAAATTAAACAAATCTTTAAAAAACAATAGCAAGATTCAAGTGGTTACAGCTTGTAAGTGGTGAACCAAACTAATATGCAGTAATGGGCTATACCCTGGGAATTCAAGATGCAGCCCATGGACCATGTAGCCCACCTGACCCCAGGATGTGGCCCACGTGAGATTTTTATCAAACAGCAATTTTTACCTAATGAGCTACTACACAGTAACTAGTAGCTCAGTATGGTGTTGACCACCTGCAAACCATTACTGTTTGACTCACACACTACAGTTTTCTAGATTAATTCTAGATTAATGTTCAAGTGGACCTATCACTTTGAAAACAGTTTTTCCTTTTAAATAAAAACAAGTTTACTTTATATTTTTATTATTATTTTTCTATGATGCAGTGTTTTCTTTATCTTTGTAAAGAAGACTTATTTTTCTAACTTCTTCCCTTGGTGGAAGCTACCATCTTTAAAAGATATGCATGATTATGCCTCCTTATGAATTAATTCCACCCCTCTGGATATAAGTGATAGGTTTTAGCAATCTACGAAGTTGGGGAGTGCACACTTTGGGTGTAGTACTTCCGTGGCCTGTCCGTTGTATGTGGACTCTTGATATGTGGACTCTTGAGTTGATTATGTAACTTGCAATAGCGCTCCCTAAAAGTACAAAGAAAGAGGATGCAGAACACTACTGAATGGCTTATGGATTTCATTGAAGTGGTACCAGGAGTTCTGTTGATCAATCACAGAAGGATGGATAAATACATTGAAGCACAGGTGTGTCCTGTGTTTGATAGATACACTTTTGATTGATGGACAAATGCATATATAGGTACAAGTGCTTCTTGTGTTTCATCAGTGGATCTCCCATAATAGTAACCCTGCCATTACTGGAGAACCATCGATGTAACACAGGAGACATTTAGGTGTTTGAGCATCACACCCTACCTTGTTTGACCAATGCACAAGCACAAGGATGTCCTGTGTTTTATAGATATATACAAGTATTGCTGTGTTTGATCATGCAGTATGGTATTTGTTCAATGGATTTGTTTCAAAATGGAGTTCTATTGCTAAAGCACAGTAGGCACTAAAGGTGTTAGTAAATGCAGTAAAAATGTGCAAATTAACAGACAAAATAAACTTCTTCTAAAACAAAAGCTGGGATATTTTTCCCTGTATATTAACTCCAGTCCTCTCTCTGTTCTTTAGAGATAACATATTAGTTGCAATATTATTGTCATACATTTTGATGTATAACATCCTCAACAAAGCATTGGGGAAGGTAGCAGAGTTAATTTTCATGAACAGTTAACCCCAGATTTACCAACTTTGTTCATTTGAGTGAGAATTTACCTATGGCTTTAACCCTTTGAGTGCCAGAGTGGTACACAACGCAATTGCAGAGCAATGCATTGCGTACCCCTCTGGCACGTGAAGGGTTAACTACCCTTTTCTTTTTTTATATTTGCTTTAATATAATTAATGTATGTCCGTGGTTTAACATGTTCTTTCATACAAAAGCAATACTATATCTTTAACTCATTGTTTGCTGGAGATGTCATTTGCAATGCAGTGGAGATTTCTTCAGAACCCAAGGAGTTAACTTAGCCCTTGAAACCTTTGAGTCCAAGAGGGGTATCCAGAACATTATGAAGCAATACGTTGGCTATCCCTCAGGCACGCAAAGGATTAAGGATCAGAAAGCTGTGCAACTCATTTCTTTGCAATCCGTGCAGACCTCCCTGGTCCTTAAAGGGTTAGCCCACATAATCAGGGACATGTAATAGACTTATTGAACTGCATACGATTACAGAGTACAGTATGCACACACAAGCACCCACAGTGTTTGACTGTCTTCATGATGCTCGCCAGGGCCTGTCAAGTACTCCATGAGCCAGGTCACTTTGGCTGCAGCGCAAAGCGCACGTCATCTTCTCCTAAGGGTGGACTAGTGTTTTATTTCTTTAGAAAATAAATGGCCATCTTTGAAGAGAAGTCTAGGTGCCACCTCAGTATTGCAGCTGCTTTGCCCATGTAAAGGCCAGGTTGTGGCTTTCCTCTCACTTGTTTCCTGATATCTAACTCAAGCTTTGTAGAACTTCTTTAAACATTTCTGCAATTACTCAGCTTCCTTATGAACTGCCAATAGCTTTGCCAACCACTTTTTTTTTTACTCTCCATGTGGTCGGTGCTCACCAGATATTATGAGCATGTGGAAATTTATAAGACAATGGGCAAATTCATGTAATGATAGAAAAATAGTGTTTCAAAGACTGTAAATTTGAGAATATATACACTGATATGTAACACATTGCTTTTTTCAACTATAACTGTGGCTGGCTCATTATACCCTACTAGTGTAAAAGCCTGTGTACATGGGCCAAAGTGCATCACGTAGAAATACACCTCCCAGCATTCTGTGCGTTTGGGCAGTGTCTACTGTGCATGACTGCATCGAACAAACATACAGTGTTCGGGCAGTGTCTACTGTGCATGACTGCATCCTGCATTTGGGCAGTCTCTACTGCGCATGGCTGCATTGGACAAACATACATCTGGCCTTTTATTATTAGTAATGATTCATATATTAAAGGGAAAGTATCACTGATATTACAAACATTATAACACTCAGTAAAAGGTTCAAAGAAATGTAAACCCTAAACTAGCTTAATAGAAAGGCCATGTTGCTGTGATAGACAATATTTACTGAGTTTCTCACCCAATCTCGCACGGTAACTGCAGTGTCTGGTGAAGGCTTCCTTTTGTACTGGTTTGTTTGATATGTGGTCGGAGAAGGACAAACTTGCTAGTCAGACCTTTATCAAGCCCTGATTCATTTTGAAAGATACATGTGAGCACTACCTTTGTTTCAGCTTTGTATTAATTAATATGTAATTTGGTACTCAGGCATTTGCCTTCAATTTTTCATGTGTGTCTCTCTCATATATATATATATATATATATATATATATATATATATAACTCTGTGAGTGGTAGAGAAATATCCATTAGCACTGATATGGTTAACTTGTATTAAAAGGCAGACCTCGTGGTGGGGCATCAGGACCCATCCTGATGCCCCTCAGCTACTGAGCAATAGAAAGTGCACAGGGGAGCAAGAGAGCTCTCCTGCTTCAATTCTACCCGGAGCCACTGGGTAGATGTGGCTGGGATCGGCAATCCCTCTCACGTCAATGAGGGTTTCTCTGTCTCCCCCACTGCTACCCGACTCCAGGTAGAATGGAAGCAGGGGAGCTCTGTTGCTCCCCTCCGTTGCCTCTATTGATCCCCCAACCAAATGGGCCTGGAGATCAGTAGTGGTGGGGCATCAGGAGGTCTGACTATTTTTTGTACAAGGTTGGCTTATCCTTCTAAGCCAGGTAACTTTTTTATTGTGTGGCATTTGTAGTTGGTTGAGGAGTCAGGGGTCTGCCTCCTCCTCAACCAATCAGCGTGTTCAAAATGGGACAGAATGTACCAGCCTCAGAATTATTATTATTATTATTTTTTTTTTTTGCAAGGACATAGCTCACCATTCTGTCACTCAAATGGTAAAGATAGAATAGTTCCAGAAGATGACTTGTTATCAGAGTTCCTGGGACACAGTGCTTCCCATTGGTAGCAGCCACAATATTTATTTTATCTCCTACTTAGTGATGGGCCTGGGATTTAAATGGCTTTCCTCTCTGCTTACTGGTGAAGGGAGAGCAGGAGATTTAATTATATCGGGGCTGCTGCGGAGAGGAGGTGTTACAATAATTCTGATAAGATGTTTTTCAGCCAGTCTCATAGTAAGTTAACCCTTTGAGAGCCAGAGGTTTGTACAACATCCTACTGGAATGGAAATAATTATACTTTGTAGCCTTGAGAAATGCTTTAGTTTGGGTCCTGTATGGTGGTTGGCCAGATCATGACTTTGCTGCAGATCTCAGTTGTTTAACTTTAGTGGTGGATCTGCACATATATGCTGCATTTTACTGTATTTCAGCAGGCCTATTTCAAACTTGCTTCCTATCCTGGCTACCCAAGTCTGCAGTACTACCAGCTGCCCTTACCCTTCAATGTGTGCACACTGCATTTTAGACAGAGCCTGTCAAGCTATATCCCTTTGGAGCAAGAACAAATTACAACATCTACAGGCCCAGACTACATCTCAATCACCACTAGGCACAGCACCCTTTGGCACCCTTAGCCATGCATTGGCCACACACCTAACCACACCCTTCATTTAACTACACCCTCTTTTGTGGCCAAACCCATTTGTAGATGTATTCTTCACAGTAATGTGGTCATTTTCCAGAGGTGGATGAAAATGGTATATATAGGAATAGAGTGTATACAGCAGTGGGCTTGCAGTCATTATAGTATTTTTACTAAAATTGTCCATTGACTACACAAAGAGAACAAATAAAAAAAGGTTACGTTTCCAAATGAATTAATAAAAGTTTAATTTTAACACTCTTTGGGAATTAAAAAGTACAGTGATACAGCTCTGATGTATTTTGCCCGCATCACAGTCATGCTAATAAAAAGAAAAGGACAGATGCACCAGATGAAGTGAAATGCTGCTCAAAGGGTTAAGTTGCATCTGTGCCTTAACCCTTTGAGTGCCACAGAGGTCCGTAACACATTGTAATGCAATGTGTTTCGGACCCCTCTGACACTCATAGGGTTAAGATGCCCTCTTCCACTCACAAGCCCACATCAGCATGTTGGGTGCATCACAGTCACGCTTAAGTGTCGCAAATCTGCTAAGGCACAGATGGACACAAGTGTGACTGTGATATGGCCGACATGCTGATCCGGGCTTGTGAGTGATCTTAACCCTTTGAGTGCCAGAAGGGTCCGCAATGCATTGCTTTGCAATGCGTTTGGGACATCTCTGGCACTCAGAGGGTTAAGGCATAGATGGAGGGTATACATATTAACCCTTTAAGCGACACCTTACTTCATCCGGTGTCTCTATGCTATTCTTCTTATTAGCGTGACTGTGATGCAGACAAAATGAATTACTGGAGAGTTAAGGCACAGATGGTGGCGACACTTAAGCCTGCGGCATCAGAATTTTGCCCTTTTGATGCGGATGACATTCTGATGTCGCCCTTTTCATGCAGGTGACATTTTAAACGCGTTGTTTTGTTGGTCGCCAAATAGTTGGCAACATTTCCATAGTGAACCTACATTAACCAGTACAGCTCAAATTCTGAGTAGGAACTTTGACTACCAATTCTAGCACCTGCACTTCAGGATATGTGCATGCAAAACATTAGACAGCCCTTTGGCACTTAGAGGGTTGAGCCACAGACTTCACTTGTTTAGTCAAGGCCAACTGAGAGAGGCAGAGGTCTGATAGGAGCCATTCTGAGGTTCCAGAGCTCCTGGATGTTTACCAAGTCTGTTCCCATAGGAACAGACTTAGTAAAACATGATAGTAGCCCTTTAACAAGTGTCCAGTTACTGCAAAATCTAAAGGCCACATCATTTCTACTTTTAAACCTATATGTTGCCTTTAATCCTTCTATCTACTCTCTTTTCCTGCAGATGTTTCACTCTCCTCACTATAATGACACTTCCCTCTGCTGGTTCACATTCTACTGTGAAGTCTTACCCTTTGACATCTATTCCCTGTGTCTCTTTGTTTCTACTTAGTAACCTATACAGTTTAATCTGTATATAACTTTTCTTTGAAAGCGAATAAGCCAAATATATCAGTACTCCCATGATATTTTCACTCTTCCTAACTCATGTCTCCAAATGCATCTCATATCTCCCAACCTGTTTGTTGCTAAAGACCAGTGTTCTTTCTAAAGTTCTGTGTCTTCCTGAGAGGACATATAAAGGGCAAATAAACTGGGCTGTTCATAGGGTTGCCACCTAGCCGGTATTTTACCGGCAGGCCGGTAAAAAAATGGCTTCTGTCCAATGTTAAGTCTATGGAGGGAATGCCATAGCCGGTATTTTTTTGAAGAAAAGGTGGCAACCCTAGCTGCTCAGTGCACTAACTTTGCATTAAGCTGGTCCAACAACAGGCCTCTTGGCAATGTAGCAACTGTTACTAAATATATCTTCATTGCATTGTAAAGTAATGCATCAGAGACATCTTTTGCATTCTGGGTGTTAATATGTCTGCATTCATTATTTTCCTTTATTTTAACATTATCCTTAAACCTTTACTAATCCTCACTGTCAATAATATTGCAATCACATAATGTAAACAGCCCAGGGCTCAACTATGACATTGGCCTCACTTTGATTCCCTCTGTCCCTCAGTACGTTCTGCCACTTTTACTTTTGAAGCATCTCTAGAATAGTATAATGTTTGACTCAAAAAATGTCCAGTTCATTCTGTTTTTCATTTCTCATTCTCTTACCATCTGGTATTGTATGATATACTACTACGTTAGAGATAGGTAATTTTTATCCTCACATGCTGCCAGTAGTGCATGATCTCAGTATATCTCTGCTTAACTTCGGGTGGATAGTGAGTGGCACAGTCACATTAATTTATCCATCTGTAATCAAACAGGGATATACTGACAATATGCACCGTTGGCACACTCGCACAATGATGTTGCCTACCACAACAATAATTTTTTTTCTTACACACTAAATCACCAATACGACTCATTTGCCATTCCACTGTGCGTATACATTCACCAAACTTCAATTTCCTCCTATTTTAAATACAAAATCTTTACTTTTCATACAACCCATCAAGTTATGCTGCTCACACTAATTTCAGGCTTCATCTCCAAGTACTCTCCCCTCACCACAATTTCTCTGCTTAACTATTGCGATTTTTTTACTATGTTTTTTCCCCAGACTCTTGGAACCATGCTGCTACTTTAATCCTTTAAAGGCTGGGGGGGTACAATACACTGCACAATCGTCTTCAGGGGGTTTATATCCATCAGTTTGTTTGCTCTACTGGTTCCTCATAGATGCTTTAACAATTAGTCTTTGTTTCACTAGACTAGCTTGCTCTTCAGTGACATCATTCATGACATCAGCATATCGCAGCAGCAGGCAGTATTCCAAAGAAAGCTGCTACAGAATATATTGGATATGAAAGCTCCAACATTTAGGGGTTCACTTATTTTGCATATTTTACATATAATTTATTATCAGAAACTCTACACTTTGGTAGTATATACTACTGCACAAAATAAGCCAGAAACATAAGCACTTTGGATTTTGTGAATGGAAAGTTCTAACAACAGCATTTAAAATGTGTGCATATTTAGTATGAGTTTGTTTTCCCCTGTAGACTAACATTGCTTTTATCTACTTAGGATTTTGGTGGTGTATCCTCGTACTTCATCTATGATAATTGAGCAAGTCCAAATTTACATTCTTCTATAAATAAACCGGAGAACTGAGAAAACACCAGAAAATCATGTCACTGTATTTTTCCAGTTTTGCATTTTGTAAAGACCCCACCAAGTTTCAGGATATACAATATTAAAACTACTGGAGCAAAGCTTTCAAAATCACTTTTCTTTGATGCACCTTCCTTTGATTTACACTTTTCTGCTAAGCTATGCCGACATCATGAGTAGGGGTGGACGAGAAGTAGGAAAAACTGTCTGATTTTTCTCTTTTTTCACAAAGTTTTCTCCTTTTCGCAAATGCAAAATTGTCCACCTTTTCGCCAATTTTACCAAGTTTTTTGCCTATACTTCCTAAGGGGTACTACATTTCCCAAGGAGGGCTGAAATTTAGAAGTAAGTGTCTGAAAGTCAAAGTTGTGAGTTCTACAGGAACATATGTCTTGAAAAATGTGTTAGCATGCAGAGTCATAACCTGTGTTGCTGTTGTTGCTGCTGCTGGGTACACAACACAGGTGTGTGTGACTGAGTGGGACTTGGACTTTGAAGAGGCCATGATGCTGATGATGATTATTAGAGTGACTGTGTACTCTTTTACATCTTTGCTTGACCAGGGTCAGACTTTCCAATGGTTTTCTCAAATAGTTTATAGACAGGTATAGTGCTCCTTTTCAGTGGTGTAAGATTCAGCCTTTGCTTTCTGCTAACTTTATTGCCATGTCATCATCCTCACTCTCAACTTCATCTGTATCTGAACAAGAGAAGGATGCTGGAGTGATATATTCTAGATCTGCATCATCATCATCAGTCATCATTAGATCATCCTCAGCAGCATCAGCATCACCTGACAATTCTTGCCCATTACCCTTATATTACTCTAAGCTTTTAGAGGTCTCAAACAATTTATTTTTATTTTTACTGTAATAATGTTCACTGCTACTTTGAGAACAGGTGTTTGGTGCTTGTTTGTCTCACTATCTGATGCAGCAGGCAATTCAGCTGCTACAACTTCCCCTATTATGCTATTGTTATCATCATCACTCAATGTATCATCATTTATTGCACACTCTGCAGCAGCCATTGCTGCAGTCAGTTTTTGAACTACTACTTTACTCTCACATCCCTGCGGTGCTCCACTCTTCCCACTTCCCCTGCCCCTTGTGGGTTTGCTGGACATTACTCAACTACTCTGTGTGTTTATACTCTAAAGTACACAACACAACTGATGGAGTATGATGTCTTGCCTTAGCCCAGTCAGCTGTCTGTCACCTAATATATTTAGTTCTTTATTTATTTCTTTTTTATTTATTTATTTTAAGTTGTCCACCCTGTCTTATCACAGTCTGTCCAAAAAAAATTGTAACTATAAAACAAAATCAACAACTTCTTTCCCCACACTTACCCAGCAAAGAGACAATAAAAACAAGATCAGCAATCAAATAGATCCCCAGCTGCCTGTGTCTTGCCAGTCAGTCACGAGGAATTTTTGGGTATTTGGGGTCAACCTCCTTCCTCCCTTCTTCTCCCCAGAGTGCCCCACTGACTCTCCTAATAGAGAGAGAACAAATGTCCTACCTAAAAGATTCCCTAAACTAAACTTCAATGCCCCTATCTTCTCTTGCTCAAAACACATGCTGCTCTCTCCTCTCACGAACACAGAATGGCATGCTGTGACAGTCTGACTGCCTTTTATATAGCTGTAGAAAAGTAGAGAAGACCTTTGTGTGGTGGAGAAAAAATGTTCTTTCTATTCATTTCAATGCACAATAAGTTTGGTGAAAAAAGCGGGAAAAAGCAGAAAAACTGCACTTTTCACGGGAAATCATTTGCCAGGTGGGAAGTGCCATTATTCACCGATTTCAGTTTGAGGCGAATATTTTCGCCCATCCCTAATCATGAGTGATGTCACTGATTGTGGTGAAGTGGAGAGCCAGAGAACCACACCTCCATTCCATTTAGACAGAGATGGCTGCCTCGTTTATAGAGAAAAGGGAATCAGCACAACAAAATACTTTAAGGACCTTATTCATCAAGCTAAAGACATGCAATTCTGGAACAAATCATATGTACCATGAAAACACCATAAATCTTAATTGATTTAAATGTGACCTTAACCCCTTGAATGTTAGAGGTCTCTGATGCTTTGCTTTCTAGCATTCAAAGGGTTAAAATTCTCTTATAAATAAATGAGCATTTTTATTTCATTGCTGCAGAATTCCACTTGTTTAACCCGTTGAGTGCCAGAGGGGTACGCAACGCATTGCTTTGCAATGCGTTGCGTATACCTCTGGCACTCAAAGGGTTAACTTGATGAATAAGAGATTGTATATTTTATGATGCAGATTTGATACATCTGACATATGCATAACTGCATGTGGGCTGTTTAGTAACACATTTGTTCTCTTTATTGATGCAAAGTCCTTGCTATTAAACTCAATTGTCATGTTTGTCCTTAAAAGCCTCATGATAGTTCCTACACTTTTGCACAGAAAAGACCCATCCAGACAAATACAGTTTAAGAAACCCATACGATGGACCTCAGAGAGGAATTCGACAATGATGTGTTAAAATCTTCAGGCTGTATAACTAAAGCAAACAACTGCACAATATTTATCAAAGATGAAACTATGATGGGGTGGGAGGGAATTCAACAATTATGTGTCAAAATTTCCAGTTTGTATAAAAGACTGCACTATATACACACACATATATATATATATATATATATATATATATATATATATATATATATATAGGGCTTTGACTTATTTTATAAGCTAAGTAAGTACATTAACCCTACAACAGGCTTAGTCAATTGATGGACCTCCAGCTATTGTGAACTACAATTCCCAGCATTCCCAGCTAGCCTACGGTTGGTTAGGGATGGTGGGGGCTGTAGTCCCCAACAGTTGGAGGACCAACAATTTACTAAGCCCTACCCTACACTTTTTTTCTTGGGGGTCAGCTATTATTTTTCTGTTCATTTTTGTTTCATGTGCTAATCACACAAACATGCAACTGGTTGTTCTAAACATCAAGTAAACGCTTGTTAAATTAGTGATATAGTGATAAGGTTCAAATCATTTCATAAAACTGAAGATAACTGCAGGAACACCTATGTTGTATTACAGAGAGCCATCTGATTAGTTTTGGTATTTGGCTTTGTTTAAATGAGAATTATACCTTAGGAACAAGTGATTCAGTTTCTGTAACAGATTATTGTACTCAGGTAGGTGCCCTTCACAGAGCAGTCACACATACCTATCTGTATATTTTTTACATTATATCTGCATTTTTCTGTTTATAGTGACTTCTGTTCAAACCTTCTTCTAGGTCATGCCTTCCACACCACGTTCCCACATTGGTTTTGGCACACGTTGGAATGCTTTTGCATTTTTTTGTCTGTTCTTCATTTTGCATTAGTCTGTGCAAACAGTTATATTTCTGTTATTTGGCTGCGCAAATTCCTCTGTTTTGACCTCCAGATTGTCTTTTCTCTCAATAACCAGGTATGCCTGTACTGACCATTGGCCTAATTTAACTACTACAGTTTTCTGCTGACTTGCTTTGATGTTTGCTGTTTTTTGGTGTATCATTGTCCTGTTCCTGACAGTATCCAACTGAAATATCATTGCTCACATGGCGACCCTCAAAATGGTGACATTGAAATGCTGCCAGCATCAAAAAAGAATACCATGTGGGAGTTGTGTCAATGCCGCCATATGGGCTCTATGTCAGGTGATATGTGCTTTGTCAACGCTGCCATGTGGGCGCTGTGTCATGAGCTGTGTCTATGTACTTCTCTGGCATTACAGGGCTTAAAATCCCCTGTCTATACTGGGATGTGGAGGAGACAAACAGCTCTCAGTCTCCCCTCAGGTCCGCCTTTCAGCACAAGACAAGCAGACCACAAAGCCACAGTTTTCACTTCCTTAGCCCTACATACATTTTCAGATTCCATATTCGATAGTGGAATGCAACTGATCTGATTTTTTTTTTTTGGAATACAATTATACAGCTGGCTGGTTATATATCTTTATATGGCATATTAGTATATTCCAATGTGCATTTACAGTATTTTAATTTTTGTGTTTTTTATTGACCTCATTTAAGTGTCTTAATTCAGGTTATATTTGACAGGGACAGTGTTGGATGACCTTTGTTTAAGTGAAACGATTTAGTAATTATATGCAGTACTTTTACTATTTATTTGCTTAAATAGTTTTATATTTACATATGAATGGTGCTTCTGTGGAGTTAAGGTATTTCTCTATGCTTATTTGTATTTCATTTACTCTTAAGTAGGTTTTTTATTTTACCTCTTTAGTACCCTTATTTATTACACACACCCACACACACACCACGCGCACACGCGCTCACACACACACAACTTATTTACATAACCAAACACAAATTAAAGGAATAGGAACTACTCATCATAGCCCCTAATTAACGGGTGACCCAAATTGGACTTAGCTATTCATATATGAACAACTCCCAGAGTAATGCCTCTGATACTCCCCTCCAGCAATGGTATCCCCACTAGAGATTCACACAAATCACCAATAAGAACATTGCATTTGGTTGCTATGCATACTCTCTTTTAAGGCCAATGTGTCAGAAAAGGCTTGTTTAAACCAGCTTTCTATAGCATCAATAGATCGATAGATGAGATCTATATAACAGTGAACTAATCACATAACCCAAATTATCTTTATATCCTTTATTACTTTAACATCTTTATACTTCTTCTTCCAATGCCAGTATAACCTAACGTATCTACTAGTTACTTTAACTACAGCCTTATGCAGAAAGCCAAAGAATAGTCCACCTTTCAGAGCAAGACAAGCAGACCAGAGAGGCTTACCTGAGACGAGACTGAGAGCTGTCTGTCTCCTCCACATCCCAGTACAGACAGCTCTCAGTCTCCTCTCAGGTCCACCTCTCTGGTCTGCTTGTCTTGCTCTGAAAGGCGGACCTGAGAGGAGACTGAGAGCTGTCTGTCTCCTCTTTCAAAGCACAGATCGCAACTGGGGGTTAACTCAAGTGTGACTGTGATGCCCCATCAGCATGTCTGTGATGCAGTACTCAAAGAGTTAAGGCATAACCCATATTTTATTGAAATGGGGATTTTAACCCCTGTAATGCTTCTGTTTTTTTTCTGATTTCTGATTTCTGTTTCACACTACTGGAGTTTTACACCTGAGCTCCTAGTTTGTTTCAGCTGGTATCTCAGTTTGCAAGTGTGCACATCCTAATTTGGTTCTGGCTCAGCTGGTCAGTACCTCTAATTCTGGTACTGAGACACCACAAAGACACACTTGTGGTTGAATAAACTTTCTAACCCCATACACCAGGAATTGTGTGGGAGAAGCATCCAGAAGTCACACCTCTGCATTGAGGTCCACTCTTCTAGTGGTTCCTGTTATTGAATCCATTGTGTATGACCGTGCCTGGATCACCAGCTATGCTTCCACCTTCCGAATTGGTCCTTGTCCCTGAGATATCCTGTGTATGACCGGCCTGACTGACTATTCTCCTGTTCCAGTGGTTGGATTTTGACAGTTCTCGTCTTCCCATATGATGAGTACAGGTTCCAGTTGGAGCTTGTTTTCTTCCTGGGGATAGTGGTAGTATAGATTGTCTAGAGGGGGTTATCAAGGGACTCCTTGGCTCTACTGAAGGGAGCCAATCTAGCTTCGAGGCTAGCACCTTTATACAGCTCTTTGCCATTCCATAATTCACTTTAAGCAACCACCGCACTCTAGCCTCATACCCTAGCATTTCTTCTAAGGACGTTGCTCTACTATCTCTTGTTGAAGGAGCCTGACCTTACTCCACTCCTCAGGGGGTTTGGGGGTTCTGTGCGGTTCTCCTCCTCTTCCGGGTGTTCGTGACATTCTCAAACTGCTCAGTGCAGTTTGTAAAGTAAGCTGGGGGTTATTAGCAGATGTTATTTCCCCTTTAAGATAAATTCTAATAAAATGTACTCGATGCATCCCTATATGATACATCTCTGGTTCATTTTACTTGAATTTTTTTTTAAAGAAAAACAATGCAATATTGATGTTTGGTTTGTACTATCACCTAATTCCTAATCCTTTTACTCCAAAAAGTTCCCTTTATTTCTGCTGGTAGTATGGTGTATCTGGGTATTTCAGAGTGTACTGTTGCTCTGCATCTTGCTTAACTCCATGTACTAAACCAGAGTTTCATAATGTTAGTGCTCAGAACGCACCAACAATGCTGGTTTCAATATATCCCTGCTTGTTAACAGGACCCCTATGATTTTGCCATTGCTCAATGGTTTAAGAGATAACATCTTCAATCAGTACTGGATGTCATATTCATGGAGGTGGACATGACAGCCGCTAGCAGGAACACTGCATGTGACAATCTTTACCCTTTAAGGACCAGAGGGGTGGCAATGCATTATTTCACAATTCATTACAAATCCCTCTTGTACTTAAAAGGTTAAGTATCCTCATGTACTCTGCTTGATTCAGTTTGAAAAAAAACTGCCAGCAACTGTCATGTCTGCCTCCATAGACATGACATCCACTAATGACTGAAGATGTTATAATTTAAACGTAAGCAACAGGGCAACATTCATAAGGGCTATTATAATTTTGGGACATAGTAAGGAAAGTGGGGGTTACTACTGAGAGGTGGTAGGTCTCCTTTAATGATGTGTGTGTGTGTGCACATATATGCACTAAAGTGATCATATGCTCTTGTACATACCCCAAGGTGCAGGCAGATGATTTTATGGCTAACATCTTAGTGCAGAAAATGAGCTGTGCTGGCAGATTCACATTAACTGTCTCCATAAGGCACTTAGATGTCACACACTTTTTTTATTGTGGTTGCAAAGTACATTAAAGCTATGTACTGTATCTTGGCTTTCCCTCCTGTCAAACGTGCAAAAGTATTTCATACATGTGGTGAAGATTAAAAGAGAGAGAGAAAAAGAATTATGCAAAGAGTGACAGAATTTCAAACATCCCATTAAAGATGTGTTGTGTAATCTCTTCTAACTCCTCCCATTGACACTCCAAAAATGCAAGATAGACCACATTTAGCAAAAACAGACAAAATGCACTGAATTGAACTGCAACTTGCTAATTTCAGTAAAATCCCTTAGGTAGTGGCAGATCCTCTGATTTATCTCCACATGAGCCATTCATTGATTCATCAATGGCCAGAACAAATCTGACATTCTGTTATTCATTAAATGAACAAGTGCCAGGTAGATCCACCAGCGCAATCCACCAGCTTTGGTATGGCGGAAGATATAGAATTTATGGCACTGACGTGCATGTGTAGGTGTGCATTTTCAAGATATTTTCTCATCATGAAAAGAAGGAGAGCTCATAGGTCAAGGAATGACTGTGGGGAGGGGACAAACAAACCTACCAACTCCCTGCTGACCAATCATGCAATGGCATATAGAATGAGTAGGCAACCTGTTGGACTACAACTCCCATCATCCTTAGCTACCTGAAGATGATTGAATTTGCAGTTTAGCACCAGGTGGTGATTCTCAGGTTGTTTACATTCTCATGATTGTAAGCTCTTAGGACAAAAACCTTAGCTAATGCTAGTGGATAAAGAGACAACATATTCATTGTTTGATACTAAAGATGCAGCTGACTATCAGCCAGGCCATGCAAGGTCGGTGACCCTTCATCTTTTGTCAGTTACCCGATACCTTTTATTCATGATACTGTACATTTTTGGTATACTGTCCGCCAACAAAAGGGTGACCTTATGTCTTTGTTTTTAGAAAGTCATCTGTGGCTAAAGACATCTAAAATACAAAGGGTTAAAAAATGGTATATACAATCTAAGGAGTAAAAGATTAAGTTTGTGAGATGAAGGAATAATGGAATAAGAAAAAAGTAAGATACGAGCAGTGGAGGGAGCCAAAAAACACACAAGTGTATATCTGGAGTGTGATTTACACAGCTGTTGCATACAGAAAGTTACTATGTCCTTCAGGCTGGGATGTGTATATAGGGAGGAAGTCTGACATACCCTGATCCAGAGCAGTGTTCGTCTGTGGAGGGTAGGGGGAGTCTTGTACTGTGCCTGTTCATATTCTTCTGTCTGGAAAGAGCTGGCTCTGTTGTGCATCTTTAAAGGGAAAAGTGGAGCAATTCCGGGGCAAGCCATCATAGGAAATGAATACAAATTCTCCAAATTGCCTTAGATTTTAGTGAGGCTTTTAACCACTTGTTAGAGAGGTTTCCAATACATTGCAAAGAAATGCTTTGGAGACCTCCCTAGTATTCAGTGGGTTAAAACTCCCATTTAAGTCAACTGGAATTTGAAGAATTTTTATTTGTTCCCTACTGTGCAGTTGGTTTGCCCCATCATTGCTCTAATTGTATAAGTATACATCGCTAAGGAGGATTTACATATAGAATTGTGCATTTGCCTTATGCCTACATAAACACATTTTTCATGAAAAAAATGCTCACTTGTCCCAAGGGTTGAGCAGTGTAACATGAGGTAAAGGAAGCTGGTACATTCATCCTTTTTCTTATTCCCTCTATACATGAGCTATTAACTCTTTGAGTGCCAGATGGGTATCCAGTGCAATACAATTCATTGTCAGAAAGTGCAGGAAAGTATGCATAAACAGTTGCTCAGCAGTGAGCGAGAGTACAGATGATGCCATTGTTTTGCTCCAGTCTCCAGAACTGAACCTCTTTATTTTGATAAATAAGGCCCAGTGTTTGCTACATTCTCAAAGGTGCACTTTGGCCAGGGGGTATTTGAATTTCTTTCCCACTAGCTCGTGCTTGCTAAACATGTCACTTTGGCGAGGGTTTAAATAGAGGCTTGTTAGCAAGAGCAACATTGACACAACCAGATACTCCAGAATGAATAAGATGGCCAGGCATCAGTACTCACATTTTCCCCCCAAAACCAACAAACCCAGCACCCACCAGAACAATACACTGCAAAGAAACACACAGACACAGCAATTGGTGGGAATAAAGTGGTCACAGATTTATTAAAGTGGAATTGACCTATTTACCCTTGGAGGACCCTCCCCCACAATGCGGGTCCCCAGGCCAACACCTGGCATAGATGCTATGTCCAGCCCTGGAAGCTTCAGCCCTCAGTCCCAGCTGCCTGCTATTTAGGGGATTCTCAGGCACTCATGGCCTGCCCAGGACCCTGTGATGGTCAGTCCTTTCCAAACCATGAGGGCCTGTGGATGCCAGTCCAAACTGACACCTCCCCAAACCCTCCTTTTACATCAGTGCGCCCCGGCATTAGTCCTCCCTGTTAACGAGGGGCCTATGTGCAGCCAGCCCCAAAGCCAACTGGAAACTTCAATGGGCAGGACCCGGCTCCCTGTCAGCCAAGCCCTCTGGAAACTGTACCTTCTGAGGCTAAGCCACACTGAGGCGGCCTGGGGGATCCACATTATGGGCCTAAGATAACCTAGATTCTGTACTGAGCAATCTTGTGAATTAAGCGCAACCTCTTTTGTAGTTGCTGCTACGCTGCTCTGATCCACTGTAGCAGGGACAGTTTGAGAGGGAGAGGGAAAACAAAAAGTAAATTACTGCAATTACATACAAACACAACTTATTATGCATCTAGTCCCTCCTCTACTCAGAGAATGTAACAGAACAATTAATTGAAATCTGACCAATAGAGGGCACTGTTAATGTAAAAACTCAACAGTTTAAACTATAATAACTCTGGAAAGATGCATCTCCCAGCACACACCCCTCTTGTTCATTAATGGATAATGCCTCAGACCTTTATGAATACAGTTTGAGAACCCTAACTAGGGTGACCACATTTCCATTCTGCAATTCAGGAACAGTGTGGTGGCGAGAGTACTTCTCTTCAGCTCTAGGGCAGCTATGCAGGAGGGGTCAGTATACATCAATGGACATCAGTGCTCAAATTGCTCTTTATCTGGCACACCACAGAGTCCTGAACACTAGTGGGAGAACTGTCCATTGACTGCTGTGACGGAAAGTGATGCCTGTGGTGGACTACAAGATAATATACATTACACCCAATGCCTTAGACTAGCATTACACTATAATAAAGTTGCACTGTAGCTCCTGTTTGATGTCAGGATCAAGGCTCAGGTCTGTCTCTAGTGCTTAAGAGCTCTGTCTAGAAGCCATTTTCTTGTAGCCCAGCAGAGGCTTCAATTTGTGTCACAGTAAGCAATGGACAGTTCCATTTCTAGTGTTTAGATTCCTTATTCAGGGACTTTGTATTGTTCCTGAATGAGGCTGCCTGGGACATGAGATACACATAAATGCCGGGACTGTCCTTGGCAATCAGGGACATGTGGTCACCCTAACCCTGACCCATGTATGAAAAATGGGAGAACAGTGGCTCAGCATAATGTTATCAGCATATGATCATTTGATTCAACATACATCTTTTGGGTCCTGGTTACATGATACAGCATACACTTATTGGTACCTGGTCATGTGACCTGGCAAACATTTATTAGTACTTGGTCATATGACTCCACATATAGTTATTGGCATCTGGTCATGTGACTACAACAATTGTTGGCATCTGGTAATCATGTGACAGATTATATAATTGCTGGAGTCTGGTCAAGTGATAGGATTCAGCTGTTGATGTCTGTTCCTGCGTCTCAGGGGGCCACATCTGGCAGCCTTGCAAGGTGACAGAGAAGTGCTGACATTTGCCTGTGACGGCTAATATATGACAATGTAAAAACTTTATAGTTCAGAGAGCCATCTTTATCTCAATCTTGGGGGTGTCATTAGGGAATCTAACAATTCAACACTTTGCAGGGGAGGAATTCTCAGCTGGCCTCTTTAGCTGGGAGGGGATACAATTGCCTTTTTCTAAAACGGATTCCTCGACTCAAAAATCCACTTAAATGTACCCAATTTAATAAGGTTATGGAGTGACGTGTTGAGAGAAAAATTTGGATCAGGGAAAGAATTTAGATTAGGAAATCTTGTTCCATTCGCAGACAGTCTCTCTGTGTATTCCTTAAATACATAGCTAGTTCTAAGAACATGTTAACCCTCCAAATGCCTCAGATGGTTCTCAGTGTGTTCCAAAACTATAACTAAATATCTCCATACTCTAGGGGAATTCAGAAGGCTTTTATTTTCATGTTGAGCAGACAGCTGTGTTTATCAGTGAGTGGAGAAGACTGACAGATGTGCGATAGACTCAAGTGCATTATCCCCTTGGATCCTAGCTATCTCCAACACGTTGCGAATGGTGTACTATGGAGAACGGGAGTCATTCTGGAGCAAATAAAGTGCATCGTAGGGGATACATATAAATTATAAAAATTCCCATTGATTTGAAAGGGGATTTTAACCCTTTGAGTGATAGAGGAGTATGCAACACATTGCTTAGCTCTGTCACTCAAAGGGTTAAACCCTTGAATGTTAAAGAGGTATCTTACGATGCAGCGGGTTGGTTCTGGAATTGCACCTCTTTTGCAGAATACTTTCCTATGTGGCTTCATAATTATGTTATGTAACAACAATTTACTGTTACTCCACATCTAGTAAGTTAGCTGTAGAGGGAGAGTTTTACTGGGTTTCTATGTTAAATACCAATTTCCAAAGGCGTATAACTTTTAACTCTTTGAATACCAGAGGAGTATGCAACACATTGCTTTGCGATGCTTTGGCTACACCTTGGGCACTCAAAGTGTTAAACAGTTTGATGATTTAACCCTTTCAGTGTCAATGTGTCGCATATCCCTTTGCCACTGAAAGGGTTACGCTGAAGACTAAGCATTCAGGAGTCATTGCTACTGCATATGGGTACTTGAATAAAATCCCAAAAGTCGCGAAAATGTAATTCCTGTATAACCTTTTGTGCGCTTCACAAAAAAAAAACATTGTTAGTAAAATCTACTGAATGGATAGATACCATGGGTGGCATGCATGAAGGTAGAGGAAGACATAAATTTATGTGCTATTTGCAATTGCTCACATTTGGATGCAATAAACATACTGACACTTTGATGCTGAATAGCACATGCACCTAAATTAACAGTAAAGTTAGCACATGCACCTAAATTAACAGTAACGTTAGCCAGACATATGAGAATGTGCCCTAGCTACTTTGCTGAATCAGGAGCAATCACTAGCCTTCTTATAAAAAGACTGACATTTTAGCTAAAGAAGAAGAAATGAGGGGTGCTCTTAGTTTAATACTACAAATGCACTGTTACCACCACCATACTCACAATGTAGATATCCACTCTCAGTTTACAATAGGGCCGCTGAGGGATTCAAGACAGCTCTCACTTATTCAGTCATTCACTGGAAATTGGCTGCAGCTCCACTTCAATATATCAAGGGCACAAAGGAACCCCTGAAGAGAACGCAAACTAAAGAGCCAGAAGGGGCACAAATACCATACAGCTATAGATGCAATACTCCTCATGAATAAACTGAGCTCACCTTGAGTACAGTACCGGTTATAGAACACAACGGGTTTAGAGCGAATGGGGAATATATATCCTCCCCAATTCGGATACCACTCCTCCACTGTAGTAAAAACGAAATTGTTTAATAATAATAAAAAGATATATAACAATCCTATAGGTGCCTTAAAGGTCCTTTAAGGCACCTATAGCATTGCATCTATAGCTGTATAGTATTTGCGTCCCTTCTGGTCCTTTTGTTTTTGTTGACATTTTAGCTATACTCAATATTTGGAAAGCATTCAATAAAAAAATAAAAGAAAATATTTGCTAATTCATAAAAAATGTGCAATTCAGTAACATGTTTGTTCTACTCATATTCTAATCATAATCTAATCATTATTCCATCAAAAAATATATTGTAAAGAGTGATTGCACACATTTCTGTCATTTCACTCCATATTTCACACAGAGATAGACATGGGATAGAGAGATATGGGAAACTATTTGCTTTCATTTACTTCATTTAAAAAAGTGTTCTCATTCCTGAGATATTTTGCTATAAAGGTATGGTTTTGAACATGGGCAAAATGCCACAATTCCTGCGCAAGTGCAAAGTCAGTTTTGGCTTTTTAGCTTGCACAACTCATTGCTGAATATAATCTGCCATAGAGTGATCAGTCAGAAACTATATTTTATATATTTTAATTGTTCAAAATAAACCTAAATTAATCAAGTGTGAAGCTTGACCAAAGACCAAGAAATCGATCAAGCTCTTGTATTTTTTGATTGATGACGTGAGCTTGATCAACCAAAAAAAAAAAACAATATGGGGGAAATTAAAAGGCAATATTCATTAAATGTGAATTAAAATGCAAAAAAACTTGATTCAAACCAATGTTACAATTCTTACTCATGTAAACAAAATCAAGGAAATTCAGGCTTATAGTTCTATAAACCTTAGCTCCGCGCCTAGCTGTATTGTTTACTTTAATTATGTTAGTTCTCATGTTAGAATTGATGTCACTAACAAAGCACGGTGAATGGGGTGGGGAGGGGGATGTTTGAAATGAAAGTTTATAGAACTGTAACCATTAATTCCCATGTTCTTGTTTGCATGAGTGAAAACCCCTAAAGTTGGCTTTAACATCTCTATTTTTTGCCTTTAATTAATATTTAATAATTATAGAGGAGACAAATATTAATATAGAAAGACATGGAAGATGGGAGAGTGAAATCTGAATTTTTCTTAGAGACATTTGCAAGTATTGAAAATAGATGTATTGAGCTGATACAAACAGGAGAGGGAGAGGTAGAAAGAGAGAAAGAGAGAGAGAAAAAAAGTAGAGCATTACACAATATGCAGTGAATGATATCTACATAGTAATGTCTTCCCTGATGGAGTCATATCTATTCATTTTGATTGAAATTTTAACCTTTGGTCTACTGTAGATCAAACTGAAGATCAAACTTTACTGCACACTTCCTTGTAGCACAAGCATAAATGTCACAGTGTAGATGTTATTTCTATAGTTCAAGGAAGACACTCAATAGGGTAAAAGAAGGTTACTATCAGTTAATATATAAACTAATAAGAACAAACCCAGTGATAAATCTGTGAATGGCAGTATGCTGAGAAGTATGAGAGCATATCTTATTGTCTGCCATATCCTTGTTGTTTAATCAGTTTCTTAGTGGTTAATAAACATTTGGTCATGTGCTCCTGACAAAAACTAAACTATTCCAGTACCCCAAGAATTAATCCTATCCTATATTATAATTCGCTGAGGATGTTTGTCATGCATGTGCTGCAGTTATGCACAGTACAGACTGCACGCACTGCTGCTGATACGGAGCGGGGTGCTCCAAATTCAGACCGGAGTACTCTCTGTGCACCTTCCTGAGACCACTTGGTCCAGGTAAGGTACGCAGAGAGGACTACAGTCTGAATTTGTAGCATCCCGATCCGTATCAGCTGCGGCGCTGACAGTCTCTACCGTGCATGACTGCACTGCAGCCGTTGCTGGGTGGCACTGTGGCCCATGTACACAATCTCTTCAATTAGTACTCACATAATTGCTCACCCTTTTTGCAGGCTCAGGTAAATGGCTGCTTCACTTCCTGCTTGATTGGTGACTGAATCCTATTGGTTCTGAAGACAAACTTCCTGACTTCTCAAATCTCGTATTACTAACTAGTTGAAGAGCCCATGTACACGGGCCACAGTGCCACCCAGCAACGGCTGCGGTGCAGTCATGCACAGTAGAGACTGGTTGCGGTTGATAAGGAGCAGTCCCAGGAAAATGCGCAGAGAGGGCTCCGATCTGAATTTGGAGCACCCCGCTCCATATCAGCAGCGGTGCAGGCAGTCTGTACTGCGCATGACTGCAGTGCGTGCAGCCATCTCTACTGTGCATGAGGCTTTTGACAAACATCTTTAGTGAATTGTAATATAGAATATGATTGCTCAGAGATGAAATTCCTGCTCTGGGAAATAGTAATATGGAGTTTGAAAAGTTCAGAGCTGAAATGTAAGTTCAGAATAGAAAGTTAAGTTGGTGGTTATTAAGATATACAACTTCCTGTTTAATTCATATTTGCTGACATAACATAGCAGGTTTATGCTATTTCCAAAAAAGAAGACACAAAGATAAATACTTGAAGAATACTGTTAATGAACAAATTTGATACACTGCTTTATCTGCTCTTAGTAAATAGATCACATACTTCATTATACATATAATAGTGACCGGTACAGAGATAAACTGATCTGTATATGTATATCTTTATTTATATGGGGTGACCAATGTGCATGTCGGGTCTGTGTGCTCCCTGCCCGACGGACGCCTCCACGACGGGTTGGGGGTGCTCCTCCTCGCATTCCCACGTATATTGGGCCGGCCACCTGCTTCAGCATTACGAAGCATTGGCTTGGCCTATGTCATTGTGTTGCTGCATTGTGAGGCGTTGTGACGTCGTGGGTCCTCCTCTATATAAACCCTGAGCACCGACGGCTCAGTGCTCAGTCTACTTGTGCTCATCTAAGCATCTAATTGCAAAAAGTCTCTCCAATACTAAATCCTGTATCTCTGACCTCTGGCTAAGTCTGACCATCCATATCCTTCTCCTGCCCTGACCTCTGGCTATAGTCCAACCAACCCAGAACTCTGCCCACATTGACCTCTGGCTCTGTCTGACCATTCCTGAATACTGCCTGCACTGACCTCTAGCTCTGTCTGACCATTCTTGAACACTGCCTGCCCTGACCTCTGGCTCTGTCTGACCATTCTCCTGGACTCCTCCCTTTGGCTCTGTTGCTTTGGTTCTATCCTCTTGTTGGCCCTTATTGGGCTTGCATTCTGGGCTCCATCTTATCAATACAAGCTGAGCATTTGGGGCCTGTCCTCCATACCTGCCTCTCTGTCCCACACTTGTGACAAACCCTATCTGTTCAGCGTGAAAGGTAGACTGAGCCTTGTCATGGAGCCCGCAAGTCTACTCAAGGCTCTTACAGCACTGGGGAACCAAATTTCCTATTTGGCAGGTACTGTACACGATCTCCAGGCCCACCAAGCTACCTTGCAACACCAGTTCCAGGAGTTATAGGCAGTACACATCCAACCCTCTGTTCCTGCTCCAACTCCTCCCCTGGGAGCTGAAGGGCTCAATGCTCCCAAACCACGTGTTTCTCTCCCAGACAAATATTGCGGTGATAGAGCTGCATATAAACATTTTGTTACAGCGTGTGAACTGCTGGTCACTCTCAACCCACGTACATACGCCACCAACTTCATAAAGGTACGCTCTGTCATCACTTTTCTGCCTGGAGAACCTCGATCCTGGGCCTATCATCTGCTCCAAACACAGAGTCCCCTCTTAAACTCCTAGCCTACCTTCCGGCAGGCTATGGATATACTCTGTGACGACCCCCTATGGGTGTGCTCTGCCTAGACGTCACTTCGGGCACTGAGGCAGGGACGCCGTCCCGCCCAAGAGCATGTAACCGATTTCCGTAGCTTAGCCTCAGAGACTGGCTGGAATGAGCCTGCTCTCATCAACCAATTCCTTCTGGGGTTGGTGGAAAGCCTGAAGGATGAACTAGCACGTGTGGGATTACCCTCTACTCTATAGGACTTGACCCTCTTGGCCAAACAAATCGACCTTAGACTGAGAAAGTGGTGCAGGGAACGTATGGTCGCTTCTCCTTCTGCACACCGTCCTCTAGCTACCACTGAGGACATTTCTGGCCCTCAGAATTCCAGTTCTTTAGATGAACCTATGCAACTGGGATTGGTACGAGGCCCTCTGTCTGACATGGAACGCCATCGGCGAAGACAGTTGAACCTCTGTCTCTATTGTGGCAGTGTAACAGTTTTGTAAGACACTCACACCAGGAGGTTAGAATAAAACACAGTTTTATTGAAAAAACAAGGAACACTGCCCACTACAGGCTAAATTGGCAATGACAGGTAAATGGATATAGATTTATGAATGCCCTCTCAGGCCCAGTATAGAGTAAGAACATATACTGTCACAGGACAGGCATAATATGAAACAGCAGTGGCACAAGGGTTAAAGTCCTAGGTAGGTAATCAGTCTCTGTTGTGGTGTGTTTAGACAACACCCAGTAGATGGTAAAAGCAGCAAGAGACTGTGGTGCAAGGTGTGGAAGCACCTTAGCAGTGAGGCAGAACTGACACACTCCAAGGACAGGCAATGATCGAGATACCCAACACTCTGCAAGAGCTGAATGGAACTAGAGCAAAGAGCACCCTTCCGGTGCATTAAAGGAGTCACAAACTCTGCAAGAGCTGAATGGAACCAGAGCCAATAGCACCCTTTCGGTGCGGTAAAGGAGTCTCAACACTGCCAGAGCTGAATAGTACCAGAGCCAATAGCACCATTCCAGTGCGGTAACGGAGTCTTAACACTGCAAGAGCTAAATAGAACCAGAGCCAATAGCACCCTTCTGGTGCAGTCACGGAACCCTGTACACTGTGAGAGCAGAAGGAATCGCCCAACAGCACCACTCGGTGCGATAACTGATATACTGTGCAAGTAAGGTGTTAAGCGGAAGCACAGTTTAATGGAGGCCACAATTCTCTGCAAGTGTAACCAGGAGGCTCGGTATAGCGGAAGCTGCAATGCTCTGCAAGTGTAACAGAAGGCTCGGTATAACGGAGGCAACAGTGCTCAGCAAGTGTTAACAGACAGGCTCAGTAACGGAGGCAACCGTGCTCAGCAAGTGTTAACGGACAGGCTCAGTATAACGGAGGCAACAGTGCTCAGCAAGTGTTAATGGACAGGCTCAGTATAACGGAGGCAACAGTGCTCTGCAAGTGTAACGGAAGGCCCAGTGAAAGGAGGCAACAAGCTCTGCAAGAGTTAACTGAATGTTCAGCCTGCACAACACTGCGCACAAAAGTTCAAAATGTCGCCAGGCGACATAGAGTCAGTATCTTTAGCAGGAACACTCTCAGTATCACAGGATAGCCGGAATCAGGTCACGGAACATGAACGTCAGCCAAGCCGGGTCAATCACGGAGCAGGAAGGTCAGCCAATCCGGTTCAATCATGGAGTAGGAACGTCAGCCAGACCGGGTCAATCACAGAGCAGGAACCAATAAGAATAGTCAGACGGGCCGAATCAGTACACAGGAACGCAGGAACACAGCAACGGTAGCACTGGTACAGGAACACCACGAAAGGGCACCTGTCAGTTGCCAGAGGCCCGGTATATGAAGGCCATACTGGGCGGGCCAAACAAGCTCAGCCAATGGGGGCGCACCACAGCAGTGAGTGACAGAGAGATCACAGGAACCGTGATAGGCAGTGACTCTCATCTCCTTTAAGCCTGTCCAAAAAGGCCTGAACCCTCAAGAGGTAAGCCTAGCACCTCTTTTACCAACGGTGTGTTCTCCCCCACACTTCTTACCTTACATTTATCTATTCCCATTTGTTTGCGGTGACCTGCTCACCAACATAATATGACTGCCGTCATTGACTCCGGGGCGAGTGGCTGCTTTCTTGATCTCTCCTTGGCTGAACAGTTGGGGATCCCACACCAACGAAAATGACACCCCTTGTTTATCCAGATGGCAGATGGCAGGAACCACCATCTAGTCCTGAATTAGAACACCTCCAGCAATATATCATGGATAATCTACAGAAAGGCTTCATTAGATCCTCATTCTCTCCTTCAGGGGCAGGCATCTTTTTTGTTGAAAAAAAAAGACGGAGGCCTTCATCCCTGTGTGGACTACAGGGACCTTAACCGCATAACAGTAAAACATCGTTACCAACTTCCCTTGATACCCGAGCTCCTGGAGAGGCTCTCTTCGGCCACCGTCTTCACAAAAATTGACCCACGTGGTGCTTACAATTTAGTCTGCATGTGGGAGGGGGATGAATGGAAGACGGCCTTACGGGCACTTTGAATACTGTGTGATGCCCTTTGGACTATGTAACACCCCTGCAACATTCCAGTATCTCATAAATGACATGTTGGATCAGTTTGTCATTATTTATTTGGATGATATCCTGGTGTTCTCTCTGGACCCATCTACCCACCATTCTCCAACGTCTACAACAGAATCATCTCTATGCCAAATTAGAAAAACATTCGAGGCCAAAGAGATTGAATTCTTGGGGTTCATCCTGACCTCCAGACAGATAAAGATGGACACCCACAAAGTCTCTGCTGTCCTGACCTGGCCTGTTCCAACCAATAAAAAGGAGGAGCAACTCTTCATTGGCTTTGCCAATTTTTATCATAGGTTCATTAAGGGATTCTCGATGATTGCAGCTCCCATCACTGCCTTGACAAAGTCTACAACCCAGTTTCTCTGGACATCCATGGAGCAGGAGGCTTTTACCATACTCAAGGAACATTTCAGTATGGCACCTGTCCTTCTTCAACCGGACACCCAACGGCCTTTCTTCCTCGAGGTAGGAAGAACATAACCACATAGCCACAAGGGCCATCCTATTTCAACGTCTAGGTGAGAAAGAACAGCTACATCCAGTTGCCTTCCTGTCCAAAAGGCTAACCCCTGCTGAACACAACTACACCATTGGAGATAAAGAACTCTTGGCCATTAAAGTGTTTTGGAACAATGGTGTCATCTACTGGAGGGTTCCTTGTATCCTGTTTCGTGTACACAGACCACCGCAACCTCGAATACCTATGAACGGCTCGATGGTTGCGTCTACAACAGGCCAGATGGGCTCTCTTTTTCTCCCGCTTTCAGTTGCTGATCTCCTACAGACCAGGGTCAAAGAACACAAAGGCAGATGCCCTGTCACGCAGGTATCCTGCTCCCACTAGGTCCCAATATGCCATGATACTATACTCCAACCTCGGCATTTCCTTCTCACCTCCTCTTCCATCCTGGAACACATCAAATAACACACCACTGTTTAAAGTGTTGTTTAAAACCCCTGTTTTAAACAACAGCACTGACTGACTGCTGCTGATGGACTTCTGTGCAAACAGGACGTGGTATTTGTTCCTCTGCCACTTCGCAACCAAATACTACAGTTGTGGCACGACCCTCCTACTGCTGGGCATGGAGGATGCGTCAAGGCCCAAACCGGTATCCGACAATACTTCTGGTGGCCAGGAATGCTCCGTGACATAAAGGCGTATGTATCCATCTGCGATACCTGCTGTAGAGTGAAAGACAGGCACACCAGAATACATGGTCTACTGCATCCGTTGCCTGTGCCCTCAGGTCCGTGGAAGGATGTTATGGTGAATTTCATTGTTGATCTACCGTTGCCCCAGAAAAATACAACAATCATGGTCGTGGTAGATCGCTTCACCAAAATGGCCCACTCCATTCGCCTTCATGGGGTACCATGCTCCGTGACATCCGACAGAGGCACGCAGTTCACATCCAAGTTCTGGACATCCTTCTGTGCTAGTCTGCAAATCCCAAGGAAACTCTCTTCTGGTTATCACCCTCAGACAAACATACAAACAGAGCATACTAATCAGAGCCTGGAACAATATCTACACTGCTACACTTCGCATCTCCATGACAATTGGTATCACCTCTTGTTGAATTCACTTACAACAACCAGTATCATCAGTCTAGCAAAACCTCGCCTTACTACGCCCTCTATGGCTATCACCCTCATGCGTTCCCTGGACATCCTCCTGACACCTCAGTACCCGATGTGGCTCTGCACATCCTCCAGCTACAAGCCTGTCATCAGTCCCCGCATAGAACTCTGACCCAATCTCACTTGCGGTACAAGACTGCTGCCGACAAGCACCGGTCTCCTCATCTGACCCTACGAGTCGGTGATAAGGTGTGGCTGACTACCGTGCATCTTCGCTTCTCCTGTCCCACAAAGAAACTGGGTCCTCGTTTCTTGGGTCCCTTTGTGATCAGCCGTGTGGTCAACCCCATGGCCTATCGGCTGTCCTTGCCTTCCTCGTTCAAGATCCACTCCACGTTTCACGTCTCCCAGCTGAGGAAATGGCATCCTCCCCTTCTACGGTCTCACCCTGCTGCTCCCCCTGCTCCTGTGCTTGTTGATGGGGAAGAGGAATTTGAGGTGGAAAGAATCCTGGACTCCTGTCTCCGCAGTGGTCGGCTCGAGTAACTTGTCCACTGGAAGGGCTATGGCCCTGAGGACTGCTCCTGGGAAACAGTTACCAACCTCCATGCTCCTGCCAGTGTCCGGGCTTTCCATCATGCTCATCATGATCACCCTAGCGCTCTGGGTTCACATCGCAGGAGGGGCATCTGACGGGTCCGTGTGCTCCCTGCCCGACGGATGCCTCCACGACTGGTCATTGGTGCTACTCCTCGTGTTCCCACGTATGTCGGGCCAGCCGCCTGCTTCCACATTATGAAATGTTGGCCAGGCCTACGTCATCGCGTCACTGCATCATGAGGTGTTGTTGTTTGTGGCTCGGTGCTCAGTCTATATGTGCTCGTCTAAGCGTCTTATCGCTATAAGTCTCTCCAATACTATATCCTGTATCTCGGACCTCTGGCTAAGTCTGACAATCCATATCCTTCTCCTTCCGTGACCTCTGGCTACAGTCCAAGCAACCCAGAACTCTGCCAGCACTGACCTCTGGCTCTGTCTGACCATTCCTGAATGCTGCCTGCACTGACCTCTGGCTCTGTCTGACCATTTTTGAACACTGCCTGCCCTAACCTCTGGCTCTGTCTGACCATTCTCCTGGACTCCTCCCTTTGACTGTGTCGCTTCGGTGCTATCCTCTTGTTGGCCCTTATTGGTATTGCATTCTGGGCTCCACCTTATCAATACAAGCTGAGCATTTGGGGCCTGTCCTTCATACCTGCCTCTCTGTCCCACACTTGTGACAAACCCTACCTGTTCAGCGTGACAGTGTTTTACCATTGACAGTACAATATACTTGGAAGTATAGTAAGTGTAAAATGCACATAACACGAATATCTAGTTAGCAGATGCACTGTAAAGTGACAGATAGAACTTGACATTTACTGCATGTAATTCCAGTTTGCAAGATATTTGCAAGATGAAAAAGGGGTGTAGTGTGTGATTACAGATAAGGGAGGAGATAAATAAATAAAAACTCTTAGGGTCGTCTCTTTAACCCCTTTAATGCCAGAGATGTATCCAATCCATTGCAATGCATTGGATTTTTTTTTTAATTTTATTTTTCCCCTATTGCCCCAGAATTAGTCTACTTTTTTTTTTTTTTTTAACATAAGGCCCTATTAGTCTGGAGAGAAAAAGAGAGAGCGAGAGATCGATAGAGAGAGGGAGAGAGAGAGAGAGAGAGAGAAGGGTACACAAAGTGCTGAATATGCTGTGAATAATTCAGTGGATGATGTCTGCATAGTGATGTCTTCACTGGTGGAGTCATATCTATTCATTCTGATTGAAGTTTTAACCTTTGTTCTCTAGACCAAGCTAGGAAGCACACACCATGGATTGTCACAGGAAATATGAAGATTTTTTTTTATGTGGGAAGTGCCATGTAAGGGTAAATGAGGAAGTCTGTTTTCAATTATCATATATGTAGAGCAGCCAGATAGATGTGAACACCTTAGGCTGCTGGACAGCAACAAAAGATAGGAGACGGGCTGAATGTAATGGGGCAGACATTTTGGCTGAGATTTACATAGAAATCATACCTCCCAAGTGTCTGTCTTTAGGAGGGACAGTACCTCTTTCAGACCCACATCCATCTGTCCCTCTTCCCCACCCTGGTATGCCTCTTTTTTAATAAAATAAGCATGTCCCTCTTTGGCCATTCAAAATGTTGGGAGGTATGAGAAATAGAGGAAGTGAATATATGTCATTCTAATCCAATTTCTCCCTTGCATGATTGCATAGAGATTTTTCTTCATATTGTTCATTTCTCCTCCCTCTGCAAAAAACATATTAAAGAAAAATTAACAGCTCCTTACTTACTTTATTTCTGAAAAAATCCTAACAACCACTATGTAACAATTGTGTGTGGATTTGTTCAGCATAATTAATATTTAATTAATACTGGATTTTATGTCCCTGGAGGCAGACATGATTCTTTTTACAGGGCCCCTGCACTCAAAATCTTCCTTAAAGTCTTCTTGGGAAACCTGGAGTGGGAGGAGCTTGGCTTCTAGATGTCCTGCATCATATCTGCCTCAGTGGGCATGTTATTCAATACGAATTAAAGATTAATTCTTGAGAACTGATCTACACATAACCGATTCATACTGACTATTAGAATTTTCTAAGTGGAGTTTTATAATTAGTAGAGGTGGGTCAAAAGGCCTATATTTTTTCACAGAAGTTTTCTCAGAACATACACAAAATACTATGCATCAGGAGATCTTTGCTGTTTTCTGCCTATGCTTTCTATGGCCACCAGAATTCCCACTCCGATACAATAAAAACACAGAATTTCATGTCATGCTGTTCAGTTTACTAGCTAGAGTAAATAAAGCAGAGGGGAAGGCTATAATTTAAAAACAGTTTACAGTAGTTGCAATCTGGGTTGCTCCAATGGCCTGATGGACTGTGCAGTCTGTGTATATTAAGGCACTCTGTCCAGAAATTTGCAAGAGGATTTAGAGTGCTGGTGCTTTTCTGGAGAAGGAATTCTCTAGCATGAGTAGCAATGGGGTTCAGAACACAGCAGTACCACAGAAGTTTGTGCCTTTACCCCATCACATCTCCTATGGGAATCATGTTTTTTTCCCCAGGAGGAGAGCAGCAGTGGTACAACAGAGTTGGGGCTGCGTCAGCTTGACACCGAGCCTGTTGTCATAAGCTTGACACCAAGTGCATCACCTACACCTATGGCATACTCACCATCATAACAAATGGTCATACAAGGTGCACAAGGTGCACCCTCTACACCTATATCACATTCAACATCATCACAAGTGGTTTTATCAGGTCCATCAGAGGCACTAATTTCACACTCATCATTGTAACTAGAGCTGCCACCACCGTAAATAAGAGAGGAGGAATACTGTGGTGGTGGTGCTTCTAATTAGGGTACCACTAGTGATGGTGATTCAGTGATGATAAGCTTGGTATCACGGTGCCCGTGCTCCCCTTGCGACTTTCTGTCAGTCTACACTGTGCTTTACTCCTATTGGCTATTCTGTGCTTGTCCCGCCCAGTATGGCCTTTATATACTGGGCTCTGGCACTCTTCCGGTGCCCTTTTAGTGGTGTTCCTGTACCAGTGCTTGTTCCTGCTCTCAGTGTTTCCCAGTGTACCGAACTGGCCTGCCTGACTACTCTGCATCTTGTCTCCTGCCTGTGAACCGACCCGGACTGCCTGACCATTCTTCTACGCCTGCTCCTGTGTACTGATCCGGCTTGGCTGACGTTCCTGCTCTGGTGTACCGACCCGGCTTGACTGACGTTCCTGCTCCTGTGTACCGACCCGGCTTGGCTGATGTTCCTGCTCCGTGATTCGACCCGGCTTGGTTGACGTTCCTGCTCTGGCTGCCTCTGTATTGCCTTGGCGACATTCATATCGATCAGGCATTTGTGACGCTTCCGGTTGGTTGCAACCTCAGGGCGAGTTGCTTAGTTGCCCAGTCCGTCCTGTCACGGCAGTGCTTAGTTGCGTGTCTCTGTTACTGCTCCTGCAGAGTGCAAGTGGCCTAGTCTCCGTTACTGCTACAGCAGTGTGCAAGTGGCCTTGTCTCCATTACTGTTCCTGCAGAGCGCAAGTGGTCTAGTCTCCGTTACTGCTACGGCAGTGTGCAAGTGACCTTGTCTCCGTTACTGCTCCTGCAGAGTGCAAGTGGCTTAGTCTTCGGTACTACTACGGCAGAGTGCAAGTGGCCTAGACTCTGTTACTGCTACTGCAGTGTGCAAGTGGCCTTGTCTCCATTACTGCTCCTGCAGAGTGCAAGTGGCCTAGTCTCCGTTACTGCTACGGCAGTGTGCAAGTTGCCTGGCCTCCGTTACTGCTACGGCAGTGTTATATGTTGCTCAGTTCCTGATACTACTCTGGCAGTTCACGTTTGTCTGCTAACCTATTACTGGGTGTTACTTATCCTTAAGCTCTCTATTTTGAGTGAGCTCCATCACAGACCTCTCTTCACATGGGACTGTTTACACTCGTTGAAGACCATTAACCCATGCAGTACCTTTATCCTGGGAATCCTTTGTGTTCCACCTGACCTGTGTCAGTATATGCTGTTATGGACTCTATGGTTATACTGGACCTGTGCAGGCATATGTATATGTAATCTGTCTTGTGTCTGTATTATTCTGCTTAAATACTACAGGACCTGTGAGGGTTATTATATTACTGTGATTTCAATAAAACTGTGTTTTATCCTAAACCACTGTGTCTGTGTGTCAAACAAACCGTTACACTTGGCTAGCACAGATGAAGCAATTTTGATAAAGACAGATAATGGGTATCACAAGCAGTGATGCCATTGTGTTGTTCGCTGATGTAGAAATTCATGCTGGTGATGGCTTGTCTCAGTTTGAATCCCAGCATCAGCAAATGCCACAGATCAAGTTCGCATGTCCACCATTGGTAGAAGTAGCGGTGGGAGTGGGATCATAATCCCCAATTCAGAGTGTGGTGGAGGAAGTACCAGGCCAAAAGAGATAGGTATTGGTGGATCCTAGTACTAGTGCTGAGGCAGCAGCAGCAGCAGCAACACCAAGAGCTACTTCAGGTACATCTCAGAGAAGTTTTATAGTCAAGAAAATTACTCTGTACCTTCCCCCCAAATTACGGGTGTGGAAATTATTTTTATTGGCAAAAGGCAGCGTGCAGTTGTCCTCAGCTACAATGTGCACACTGTGTTACAAGGTTGGGAATTGGGTTAGGATGGGACATATTTTGCCATATCTGCCCTAATAAAGCACATAAAGCATAACCACCCTGGGGTGCAGGTGAAACTTGTGCTCCATACCTTAAGAAAACATCAGGTGATACTTTTGCTGTGCTCCAATGATGAGAACAATGTGGCTCAAAAAATCCCAGAAAAAGGGCATGAAACAACACCCCCTGCAGACCAGAATGTTGACAATGTCACCTGTGTCGCTGTCATTTAGTGCTAAGGTCCAGTGACTAGCTATTAGTGATGTCCCATTTGTCTGGTGCCTTCAGGCTCCTCCTTGCTACTGACTAATAAAATTACCATCACTGTTTACAGTTAATCTGTAGCTGTAAGTATCTGGCAATATGTCTCCACATATTGCACATTGTGTGGCACAATGACCACACATGCCAATATGGTGGAGACCAAAGGAATGCAGGGAATAAGGGTGAATCTGCAAACTGATCATCCCTCAGAATATGCCAGGCTCATATCAGGGAAGGTTAATTATTTTTATTGAGTGGTAATGACCCATGAAAAGTGTCAGTCACCCACCTCAGTACAACCACCTGTCAGTGTCACTTGTTATTTTTTCAGGGATGGACAAGGGACACAGTGACTGGCTTACACCACATGATTTCTTCGGGATTAACATTATCAACATGTTTATTTAGTGCACATATATCAAGCTGCGTGATCCCAGTTCTTTCCTTTTTTCACAAGTTTTCACCCATTCCAAGTCAGGATATTTGCACAATCCCTCCATGCTCCCTGAAGTGTTGGTGGCTTGTTGTAGTGGTTTTACTGCCTCACCACTAGGGCAAGTAGGAACCACCTCCATTGATTGTCCCATGTCACAGCTAGTACTGGTTCTACCGCTACCATCACAGTCTTTGGGTATTAAGATCCCAGTCCCACTCCTACCACCATTACTACTACCCCAGCTCAGCTGCAGGAACTAAAATAACAAACACCATAATGACATCATGTTCCAGCCAGGTGGTGGTTTGCATTGTTGTAGGCATGCTAATAATATTTTCAAGGCTTGCCTTGCTTTAGTACATTATGCTAACAATTTCTCTAAAGGTTTTTCCTTTAATTATAATTATTTTTATGTGAAAGACATGGTTATAATTTCAAGTGGTTTACTTAGCCCTTGACTAGCTGTAAATATTATTTTGAAAGACCTGCTGGCTAACCCTTCTCTAAATGCCTTTCAGTACATTACAATGTTTATAAAAGGGCATTTGCTTGTTTGATTTTTTTAAAGGCTTGCATCTATAACACACCTCCTGTAGTGTACTCCTGTCTTCCCTCCACCACCACGCTGCTGTAGTAGAATGTTTGGATGACCTGATGACTGGTTTTTGACACGAGTGTTACTATTTAATGTTGCTATCTAAATAAAAATGCATAACACTACAACTCATGATAGTGTAATATTAAAATGGAAATATTCAAGTGCAATAAACTAAAAAATAAAGTGGATGGATCGCCCTGTCCCTCCTCCAAAATAATGCATATATTATTGAAGATCGAATGTATGCATAAATACTTAATAGTATTCTGTAAAATGTATCAAAACACACTTACTCTTGATAGTGTAATTTTTAAATTATATTAATAAATAATATAAACATTGATGAGATTAAATTGTAATCAATCATCTATCTTCATATCAACACTTGTCCCATCTACTGTAGATGGTAGTATCTATGCAAATCCCTCCTCCTCCTCCTCAGTGCTACTGTTACTACATGTGCCATATGCTTCTTGCGTGTTTTTTCTAGCTTTGCTACATGATACTACATTTTTAAAATGTGTCTATCAACACTGCTGGTGTATAGATATTTCCTACATTCATTAACAATATAACCAGCAATACTAAAAACCTACTCTGACTTCACATTTGCTGGTAGGCAACTGTTGTGGAAGAAGTGGGTGGGTCCTAAGGTCAGTCTCTGCACGGGAGCTGGAAAGGAAACACTTGAGGAGACTAGCTCTGTGCAATCCTGTGCTATCCCCTAAATAAAGTAATGGTTGTTATATCCACTTAAGTGTATCGTTCGTGACATAGTGTCAGAATTGCTTACCTGCACATTCAGTCTGCAAATCTGTCGCTATGGCCAAATTTCAGGTTCCTTGCCTGCAGCATCTATAAGATGAAGCATTTCACCTTTTGGACCTATATGACAAGAGGTCAGTGTGCTAACAACCACCTAAGTCATACTGTGGCCTGCAGATTAGGCCTTGTCTCCAGGATCAACAAGATACCGTGTGGCATGTTTAGGAAAATAGGTCTACTGAGCTGCGAACTGGTCCGAATTCAGCTGAGACCTGATGGCGTCCCATACAGTTTATCTGAACCACGCAGAATACAATTTTCTATTCTGCCCAAGATAGAAGCCGAACTGAAGCATATATAAAGACTGGGCATAAATGAGGAGGTGACAGAAGCCACAGACTGGCATGCAGTCATGATGCCTGGGACCAAGAAAAATGGGAAAATCTTTATCTGTGTGGACTTAAAAGTCTGAATGAAGCGGTGAAAAGAGAACAATATGTCATACCTAAACTTGAAGATATTACTCCCAGGATTGAGCTGGCACAGTTCTTTTCCACACTGAATTCCTCCAGTAGATTGTAGAAGATTGCATTAGGTAGCCAGAAGTTAACTACCTTCATCACCCATGTTGGGACATTCTGCTTCTCTCGCCTCTCCTTTGGCATCTCCTCTGCACCTGAAATTTTCCAGCTGGAGATGAGTGCTATTTTAAGGAATCATAAGGGCACAGTTGTGGTCATGGGTGATATTCTGGTCTACGGTTGTACGGCAGAGGAACATGACCGCCTTTTACAAGATGTGCTGCAGACTATCTGACACTCTGGTCTTAAAGGGATAGTAATACTTCATTTTATCTTTATTTTATTTTGTAGGCATTAAAAAAACATGAAGAACGATATAAGTCTTATCTCTCAAACCTTTATGGTTTAAGAGATATTCACAAGCAAAGTATCCCCCCCCCTGTTCAGACAGATCAGAAGGGAGGTGCCCAGGTAGACTGCAGAGAGGGACAATCTTCAATTAAGATAAGGGAAAAAGCTGAAAAACTTGTCAAGGGGGGAAGGGCTTTCATTCTTTTCAAACAAAGAAGATTGTCCCCTGATGTTATCTGTCTGGTCTTACAACCAGATTCACATCTGAGAAGAGATGGCTTACACTAGGAGGGGGAAACTTTGCTTGTGAATATCTCTTAAACTATAAAGGTTTGAGAGATAAGACTTATATCATTCTTTATGTTTTTTAATGCCTACAAAATAAAATAAAGTTAAAATGAAGTATTACTATCCCTTTAAGCTAAACAAAGATAAGCGTTGCTTCAAACAGTCTTAATGATAGTACTTTTAACACCTTATCAGCAGTAGAGGCATACGGCCTGATACAAACAAGGTGCTGGCTATCACGGAGATGAAAAGCCTGCGGATGTGAGGGAACTTAGATAGATCCTTGGCCTTATTAACTTTCTGGGCATATTCTTGCTGGATCTTGCATGGTCTTGGGGCGATCTCTGGGATAAAGCCCTGGCACAGGTGAAGAAGATGTTAGTGTCCACGCCTGTTTTTTACGACTGTTCCAGGAAAACTGTATTGAGTGCTGACACCAGTTGCTACTGTTTGTGGGCATGTCTGTTACAGGGTAACGAGGGGGAAATGTACCCAGTGGCTTCTGCTCACGAACTCTTAGGTGTAAGGATTTAGATACCTGTCATCGGCACTCCTTTTCACTGATTGGCTCCTCCTGAGTTTTTAGTCCAGTCAGCCCCTGGTGCCTTGCTCGATTATTCGTGCTGTTTCTATGTTTCCTGAGCTGAGTTCCGGTCTCTCGATCTTCTGCTGGTTAGCCTCTGCTTCAGCTGTTCCGGTTCCGGTTTCTGGACGCCTCTGGATCATCGGCCCGTTCCGGACTGCTCCACCTGGCCCTGTGATGTCCCAGTCGCTCCCGGTAAGACCTTGGCTTGTTATCATTCTTGTTGCCCCTTCTCCTTGACTCCGGTGGCTCCTGTTCTGTAGCCGGGTCTTACCTCCCGGGTGTTTCTGACCTGCACTATCTTGGTGTTTCCTGCTTAGCGCCACCCTTTTCCTCGCCCCGTGATCGGTGGAGGTTTTTCCGTTGCAGCTCTCCTGAGCACTGCTGCTCCAGCCGCCGAGCGGGTAGTGGTTTTGGGCTTGCTCTTTTTCCCTTGGAGTTCCCGGATCCTTTTGGCCAGCAGGTGCTGTTTGTTGCGCCTCTGCTCTTGTGGGCCGGCTGAGGTTCGCCCACTCATTCTCTGGGAGCGTTCTCCTCTTCTCGGCCCAGAGTTTCAGTGGTGTATTGTTGGGTCTTTCGCGACCCCTCGGTCTGGGATCTTATTCCTGCCGATATGCGCCCCTGGGCCTAGCGCCTGTCTGGTCATTGGAGTCTGCTTCTCCTGGGAACTTGCCTCTATTACCCCGCGGGTTGGCTTTGGGAGACTCAGGATCTCCATCCTGTGGGTTAGGTGTTAGGGGGCTTGTGGTGCTGTTCTCCTGGTTCTATTTTTCTGGTGCTCCTGCTTTGTGGCAGTAGGTCTCAGAATTCTGGTAAGGTTTTGACCGGGTAGCAGGGTTTTCAGTATCCTCTGAGAGTAGTTGAGGGGTCCTGGTTGGTAACAGGTTTGGGTTCGGGGTTGTTCCTTCAGCTCGCCTCTGGCTCTGGGTGTCTCTCTCCAGGACAGCGTCTGGTCACTCTCCTGTTCCTCGCTGCAGTTTTGACAAGTCTGCTTCTATTCATATTCGCTGAAGATCTCCTGAGTTTCTGCATGTGGATCCAGATAAAGACAGGTCCAGGGTGTACAGTTAGCGTGTATCCTCATCCTGGTCTGGGTCCCGGCTCAACTGGGATCGGATATCTGGCTTCGCGGCCAGCACCTTTAATTCGGCCTTGGCCGCAGCAAGGGGATACAGGTAACTGTCTCCGCTCCCGAGCTTCGTACTCCAGCATCGCTCCCCAGCTTCTCCCTGGACCTTCCATCATCAGCGTGACAGAATAATCGAGCCATATTATGGATCCAGCAGAAATAGCCCATTTAAAGGCCAGGCAGGATCAGCAAGAGCAAGTATTATCATCACACCAAGACCATCTGAGGAGTCTGGAACAAAAGATGGATGTAATTTTAGAGATGCTTCGGAATCTGACTCCTACTGCAGCCCCACCACCACCTCCGGCTCATCCGGCAACGGCCTCTGCTATGGCAGTAGGGGTCCCTGTAGAACCCAGAATCTCTTTAGACCCGAGACTACCGCTCCCTGAACGATATGCTGGCAATGCTACGGAATGTAGAGGCTTTATCAATCAATGTTTATTACATTTTAATTCTCGGCCTCATTGCTTCAGTACTCAGTCTGCCCAGGTCTCTTTTATTATTTCTTTGCTGAAAGACAAAGCTCTGGCTTGGGCATCGCCTCTGATTGAACAGAATTCCCCACTTTTGCAGAATACAGAAGAATTTCTCAAAACCTTTCGTCTGGTATTTGACATCCCTGGACGTAGGTCCTCCGCTGAAGCAGCGCTTCTAGAATTGCGTCAAGGTGCCCAGCCGGTTAATCTCTATGCTATCGAATTTCGTACTCTGGCTTATGAGACTGATTGGGGCCAGGGAGCTCTGAAGGCGGCTTTTCGGAAAGGCCTTAATGAAAGAATTAAGGATACTCTGATTAGTAAGGAGATTCCTGAATCCTTGGAGGATTTTATATCACTTTGTTTAGAGATTGACAGACGGCTTACAGAGCGGCAATTGGAACGTGAAAGTTATAGACGCCTTCCGGAGCGACTATGGGAACGTGATAATACCAGACGCCCCAGAGCTGTCCCACCCACCCTCCCGGTATCTTCCAACCCTCCTGATCCTGAAGTACCCATGGAAATTGGAGGTGTTTCCAAACTTTCGAATACTGAAAGACTTCGACGTCGTTCTTTGGGGCTATGTCTTTACTGCGGAAAGAAGGGACATTTTCTCCGCCAGTGTCCAACTAGACCCCCGTTGCCTCAGCAGGGAAACGCCTCGACTTAGGGGTGGTAGGAGGTAAATCCCTAAGTCTGACTGAGTACCTCCCTCTTGATCCAGCTAAGATGATGATTCCTATCTGTCTCAAATGGTCTACTAAAATCATTCACACCTCAGCATTTATTGACTCTGGAGCTGCTGGTATTTTCCTTGACCAAACTTGGGCCAGGTCACACCTGATCCCGTGTCACCCTAAGATCAATCCTATGCTAATTTCCACTATTGATGGTAGCCCTTTGGGACAAGGATTGGTGTTGGAAGAATCTGCACCTATCCAACTTCTTACGGGGATTCTACATTCAGAAGAATTAACATTTGATATTATCACTACCCCTCGTACCCCAGTTATCCTGGGGCTACCATGGCTCAAGAAACATAATCCTGAAATCAATTGGCGCACTGGACAGATTTGTGCCTGGAGTCCCTTTTGTTTTCGGTCCTGTTTACAACATGTATTACCTGATTCCCAAACTATCGCCAGCACTTCTATGAACAATACTACAGGTATTCCAGAACCTTACATCTCATTTCAGGATGTTTTTTCCTCTGGCCAGATTAAACAACTTCCACCTCATCGCCCATCTGACTGTGCCATTGACTTACTCCCAGGGACTATTCCCCCTAAGGGACGTACATTTTTGCTTTCCACACCAGAAAATCAAGCCCTGTGTACTTATATTCAAGATAACCTCTCTAGAGGTTTCATCCGTCCCTCATCCTCCCCGGCGGGGGCAGGATTCTTTTTTGTAAAGAAGAAAGATAAATCTCTTCGGCCCTGTATTGATTATAGAGGCCTAAATAAAATTACTATAAAGAACAGTTACCCTCTTCCATTGATAACGGAACTTCTGGACCAATTAAAAGATGCCGTAATTTTTTCCAAGATCGATCTGCAGGAGGCTTACAATCTGATTCGAATTAAACCAGGGGATGAATGGAAAACGGCCTTTAATACTAGATATGGCCATTACGAATATCTGGTGATGCCCTTTGGGCTTTGTAACGCCCCAGCAGTGTTTCAAGGGTTCATCAACGATGTATTTAGAGACATGCTATTGTCCCACGTCATCATCTACTTAGACGATATTCTGGTATATTCTTCTAGTTTGAAACTCCACAGAATTCACGTCAAGGCGGTACTTACCCGCTTGAGGGAACATCATCTATTTGCCAAATTGGACAAATGCGAATTTGAACAAAAACAACTTTCATTTCTGGGCTTCATCATTTCCAGTCAAGGGATTGAGATGGATCCTGAAAAAGTCCGGGCAGTTGCTCAATGGCCCATTCCTTTGGATACTCGAGCAATCCAAAGATTTATAGGATTTGCCAATTATTACAGAAAATTTATTAGAAATTTCTCTCGTATCATTTCCCCTATTACCGCTTTGACAAAAACCGGAGCGGATCCGAAGCATTGGCCTGCCGCAGCTATTCAAGCTTTTGAAACCTTAAAGAAAGCCTTTACGACGGCCCCTATCCTACGGTTTCCAGAACCAGCTAAGCAATTCATTCTGGAGGTGGATGCCTCAGAACAAGGAGCAGGAGCTGTTTTATCGCAACGGCATCCTACTACGAATAAGATTCACCCCTGTTCATTTTTTTCAAGAAAATTTTCCGAGGCGGAACGCAATTATGATGTGGGGAACAGGGAGCTTCTGGCGATAAAATTGGCTTTAGAAGAATGGAGACATTTGCTGGAGGGTTCCACCTTGCCTGTTCTTATTCTTACCGATCATAAGAATCTCCAGTTTTTGGAATCAGCCAAACGGCTTAATCCTAGGCAGGCACGCTGGGCATTATTCTTTACTCGTTTTAACTTTATCATCTCTTATCGCCCAGGATCTAAAAATGTGAAAGCGGACGCCCTCTCTCGGCAATTTGAGCCTAGCCCTCCATCGGTTCCAGAACCCATTCTCCCTCCAGCTTGTTTTTTGGCAGCCTTGTCCTCCTCTACCTTGGAAAAGATCCAAGCTCTCCAAAAGACTAGAGTTCCATCTCAACCTAAGAATACTTTGTTTGTTCCCCCTCATTTTCGGGTGGAACTCCTCGGATGGGCGCATGCATCAATAACTTCTGGTCACCCTGGAATCAAGAAAACTACAGATTTGTTATTACGTCAATTCTGGTGGCCTTCTATCCATACGGATGTGCATGATTTTGTTATGGCTTGCCAGAGTTGTGCTCGTCATAAGACTCCTAAACAGCGTCCTTCTGGATTATTATGTCCCTTGCCTATACCTTCTTCACCATGGACTCATCTAGCTATGGACTTTGTGGTAGACCTTCCTTTGTCTAAAGGTTGTACGACTATCCTGGTCGTGGTGGACCGATTTTCTAAGCAGGGTCATTTCATTGCCCTTCCTAAATTACCTTCGGCCCCTGAATTGGTTACCATTTTTCTGAAAGAAATTTTCCGTCTTCATGGATCTCCATCACACATTGTCTCGGATCGCGGAGTACAGTTTGTCTCCCGATTTTGGCGGGCATTCTGTGCTCGTCTTGGTATTACATTACAATTTTCTACAGCCTATCATCCACAAACTAATGGGCAGTGCGAACGCACAAATCAAACTTTGGAACTTTTTCTCAGACAATTCATGACGACCAGCTTTTCTAATTGGGTGGACTTGCTACCGTTTGCTGAATTTGCTTTTAATAACCGACTTCATGACTCCCTGCAATGCTCCCCCTTTTTTGCAGCCCTTGGATATAATCCTCAATCGATTCCTTGGGGACCACCAAGCAACGTTCCTGCTGCTGACCTTAGGGTTGACGACCTTCAAGCATTATGGTCTTCTATTCAAACACGGCTAAACCAAGCGTCTGCTAGACAGAAACTAGCAGCAGACCGACGGAGGATCCCGGGTCCAAGGTTTCAGCCGGGTGACATGGTCTGGCTTTCTACCAGAAATCTCCATCTGAAGATTCCCTCATTAAAATTTGGACCCCGGTTTGTAGGACCCTACAAAATTATCCATTCTATTTCCCCTGTTACTATGGCATTGGCGTTACCCTCCAACTGGCGGATACCTAATACCTTCCATGTATCATTGTTGAAACGTGCTGTGCAGAATCGTTATTCCATTCCCACTCCTCCTCCTCCTCCGGTACGCATCCAAGGAGAACTTGAATATGAAGTTCGCTGCATCTTGGATTCCCGCAGGGTACGGCGATCCATTCAATATTTGGTAGATTGGAAGGGCTATGGTCCTGAGGATCGTTCATGGGTTCCCGCTCGGGATGTCCATGCTCCAGCCTTGATTTCTGCTTTTCACCGGGCACATCCCAACAAACCTGGTCGCCCTGAGGGCTCTTCCTTGGGGAGGGGGTAGTGTAAGGATTTAGATACCTGTCATCGGCACTCCTTTTCACTGATTGGCTCCTCCTGAGTTTTTAGTCCAGTCAGCCCCTGGTGCCTTGCTCGATTATTCGTGCTGTTTCTATGTTTCCTGAGCTGAGTTCCGGTCTCTCGATCTTCTGCTGGTTAGCCTCTGCTTCAGCTGTTCCGGTTCCGGTTTCTGGACGCCTCTGGATTAGTGATGAGCGAGCACCCCAATGCTCGGATGTTCGGGTGCTCTGACCGAGCACCCCCTGAGGCTCGAGTGCTCGGCCGAGCACCCGAGCCCCATTGAAGTCAATGGGAGGACTCGAGCATTACACCAGGCACCCCCTGCTCTGATGAGGGGAGGGTGCCTGGTCCATAGGAAAAGGGCAGAAAAAGATGGAAACACTACAGAAATGGTTCAGGGACAGCATAGGGAGGATGTCTGGATGCACCTTGGACTCCAACATCGCTGCTGGGAACGATCTTTCGCCCGTAGTACGCCATTTTTACAGACTGACCGTAAAACACACAAAAAGGAAAATAAAAACGACTTTAGGCGAAAAATTGTTACCAAACAGTATTTGCTGTATATTTACTTGTATATCATCTGCAAATTCTCCCAAAAATTTCATCGATTTTCTGAAGTGAGGCCATGATTAAGAGGGAAACGTGCGCAGAGGCAAATTCTCCCAAAAATTTCCTTGATTTTCAGAACTGAGGCCATGATTAAGAGGGAAACGTGCGCAGAGGCAAATTCTCCCAAAAATTTCCTTGATTTTCAGAACTGAGGCCATGATTAAGAGGGAAACGTGCGCAGAGGCAAATTCTCCCAAAAATTTCCTTGATTTTCAGAACTGAGGCCATGATTAAGAGGGAAACGTGCGCAGAGGCAAATTCTCCCAAAAATTTCCTTGATTTTCAGAACTGAGGCCATGATTAAGAGGGAAACGTGCGCAGAGGCAAATTCTCCCAAAAATTTCCTTGATTTTCAGAACTGAGGCCATGATTAAGAGGGAAACGTGCGCTGAGCTGACCATCTAAAACATTATGGGTGAGGGTCTGCTGCAGAGCTGACCATCCTAAACATTATATGCGAAGGCCCGCTAGTGAGCTGACGCTATAAAACATTATATGAGAGGGCCCGCTAGAGAGCTGACCCAATAAAACATTATATGAGAAGGCCCGCTGGTGAGCTGACCTATATAAAAATTGTCAAACAGGGCCCGCTGGTGAGCTGACCCTATATAAAAATTATATCACAGGGCCCGCTGGTGAGCTGGCCCTATATAAAAATTATAGCACAGGGCATATGGAAGAGGAGGAGGAGGATGAGAAGATTAAGAGTCAACCATATACCCGTTTTTTGGGTGGAAGGGGTGAATGGGAATACAGAGTATTCCCATCATTGTAAATAACATATATAAAGTGAGTTTATGTTCCCCCGGGGCTTTCCTCCAGTGGAGTGGAGAAGTCAGGGGAAATCCAGGCCTTGTTCATTTTTATAAGTGTCAACCTATCAGCATTGTCGGTGGAAAGGCGGATACGCTTATCTGTTATGATGCCACCAGCAGCACTAAATACCCGCTCAGACAGAACGCTGGCGGCAGGGCAGGCCAGCACCTCCAAGGCGTAGAGTGCCAGTTCATACCACGTGTCCAGCTTGGACACCCAGTAGTTGTAAGGCACAGAGGGATCATTGAGGACGCTGACACGGTCTGCTACGTACTCCTTCACCATCTTCCAAAACTTTTCCCTCCTTGTGACACTAGGCTGCGCATCAGGGTGAGGGTGCTGGCGGGGTGTCATGAAGGTGTCCCACGCCTTGGAGAGTGTTGCCCTGCCTTTCTCGGAACTGCTGTGTGCTCCCCTTTTCTCCCCTTCTCTGTTGGCCAAGGTAGCACGTACTCTGCCGCCAGCGTTGTCAGATGGAAAATTTTGGAGCAATTTTTCGACAAGAACCTTCTGGTATTGCACCATTTTGCTTGTCCTCTCCACCGGAGGAATGAGAGATGAGAAATTCTCTTTGTAGCGGGGGTCCAGAAGGGTGAACACCCAGTAATCCGTGTTGTTTAAAATGCATATAACGCGTGGGTCACGGGAAAGGCAGCCTAACATAAAGTCAGCCATGTGTGCCAGAGTACCAACAGTCAAGATTTCGCTGTCCTCACCAGGAGGATGACTCTCAATATCCTCATCCTCTTCCTCCTCTTCTGCCCACCCACGCTGAAGAGATGGAACTAAAGTTCCATGGCTACCCTCTGTAGCGGAGGCAACCGTGTCTTCCTCCTCCTCCTCCTCCTCCTCCTCCGCCTCCTCCAATTGTCGCTGAGAAGACGAAGTGAGGGTGCTCTGGCTATCACCTTGTGTAAGCTCTTCCTCCCCCATTTCCACCTCTTCCACATGCAAAGCGTCGGTTTTAATTGTGAGCAGCGAGCGTTTCAGTAGACACAGAAGTGGGATGGTTACACTGATAATAGCGTTATCGCCGCTCACCATCTGTGTCGATTCCTCAAAATTGCGTAAAACCTCGCAGAGGTCTGACATCCATTCCCACTCCTCACTTCTGATTACAGGAAGTTGAACGGAGAGGCGACGACCGTGTAACAGCTGGTACTCCACTACTGCCCTCTGCTGCTCACAAAGCCGGGCCAACATGTGGAAGGTGGAGTTCCAGCGCGTGCTCACGTCACACAGCAGCCGGTGAGCTGGCAATTGTAAGCGCTGCTGCAGCTTCAACAGGCCGGCCGAAGCTGTAGATGACTTACGGAAATGTGCACACACGCGGCGCACCTTGGTCAAGAGATCATGCACATTGGGGTAGGTTTTTAGAAATCGCTGCACCACTAAATTAAATACATGCGCTAGGCATGGTACGTGTGTGAGCTTGCCGAGCTCCAAAGCCGCCACCAAGTTACGCCCATTATCACACACAACCATGCCTGGTTGCAGGTTGAGTGGCGAGAGCCACTGCTCGGTCTGGTGACTAATCCCCTGCAACAGCTCTGAGGCCGTGTGCTGTTTGTCCCCAAGGCAGATCAGCTTCAGCACGGCCTGTTGACGCTTCCCCACTGCAGTGCTACACTGCTTCCAGCTACTGGCTGATGGGGGAGTGGCGGTGTGTGTAGAGAATTCGGAGGTGGAAACGGAGGAGGAGGAGCCAATAACGTAGGTGCTGGTGGAAACCCTGATGGAGGTAGGGCCCGCAATCCTCGGCGTGGGTAGCACCCGTGCCATCCCAGGGTCCGAGTCGCTCCCAGCCTCCACGACATTCACCCAGTGTGCCGTCAGGGAAATGTAGCGTCCCTGGCCACAAGCACTTGTCCATGTGTCAGTCGTTAAGTGGACCTTCCCAGTAACTGCGTTGGTCAGGGCACGGGTGATGTTACGGGACACATGGTGGTGTAATGCGGGGATGGCACACCGGGAAAAGTAGTGGCGGCTGGGGACCGCGTACCGAGGGACAGCTGCTGCCATCAGGCTGCGGAAGGACTCAGTGTCCACAAGCCTAAATGGCAGCATTTCGATGGCCAGTAATTTTGAAAGGTGTGAGGTTAGTGCTATGGCCTGTGGGTGGGTTTCTGGGTACTTTCTCTTGCGCTCAAATGCCTGGGGTAACGACATTTGGACGCTGTGCTGGGACAGGGAAGTGGATGTGGTCGCTGATGGTGCTTCAGATGGTACAGGTGCAGGGCGGGAGGTATGCGGGCCTGCGCCTTCGACAGGCGATTGGCCGGCACCGAAAACAGGGGAAGAGGAGGCAGTGGTGTGGCCTGCAGACACAGATGGGCGATCCAGGCGTTCCTCCCACTTACTACGGTGCTTGGATGCCATGTGTCGGATCATGCTGGTGGTGGTGAGGTTTCTAGTGTTCATGCCTCGGCTCATTCTGGTGTGGCACAGGTTGCAAACTACAATTCTTTTGTCGTCCGCACTTTCCTTAAAAAAACGCCATACCGCGGAACACCTACCCCTTGGCAAGGTAGATTTACGCAAGGGGGTGCTCCGTGGAACATTTGCGGGCCGGTTTGGTGCGGTCCGCCTTCTTTCTGTAGCCACACCACTGCCTCTTCCAGCCTGTTGCGGTGCTGCAGATGGCTCACCCTCAGGACTGCTGTCATCGCTCGGCTCTACACCTTCCCAGGTGGGGTCAGTCACCTCATCGTCCACCAAGTCCTCCTCCACTTCCTCACTCTGATCATCCTCCTCAAGTCTTGATCCCACCACATACTCAGTCATTGACAACTGTATAACATTCTCCTCAACAAGGTCTTGAGACGGAAATAGTGGTTGATTTAATGGCAACTGTGTCTCATCATCATCATCATCATCATCCACTACTTCCTTTGACCTTAAATGCCGTTCACATCTGTCATCTTCTTGTGATTGGGTAGCCTCTAGAGGTTGTGAATCAGGGCACAAGATGTCATGTTCCTCTGCAAGCGTGCTTGGAGAGAGGGTCAAATGAAGGATTGGTGATGAGACGAGCTCATCACTATATCCCAGTGTGGGATCACTTCTTTGACCAGACCGTGTATGGTGGGAGGAAGGATGATCAGAGTGAGGATTATGTTGACCAGACTCTTGGCTACTGAGAGTGGACTTGGTGGAAGACAGGGTGGTGCTTAACCGACTGGAAGCAGTATCAGCTGTCATCCAACCGACCACCTGTTCGCACTGGTCGGACCTCGAGAGTGATGTCCTGCGACGCCCTGTGAAATCAGACATGAAGCTAGGTATGGTGGATGTCTTTCTTTCTTGTGCTCTGGCACCAGGCACAGTTTCTCCACGTCCTGACCCGCGCCCTGAACTTTCAGGATCACGTCCACTTCCCCGTCCCTTTTTACCCGCCTTCTTCATCTTACACGATATATATGACTTTAATATATATGAGTTTGAAAACTTAACAGTATTTCTTACTATTCTGCAACTCTGCAGAGTACACAGAATAGGCTGCTAAACTGCGGTGACACACACTGAATGGAATAAGTGACTTTAATATTTGAGTTTGAAAAATTAACAGTATTTCTTACTATTCTGCAACTCTGCAGAGTACACAGAATAGGCTGCTAAACTGCGGTGACACACACTGAATGGAATATGTGACTTTAATATTTGAGTTTGAAAACTTAACAGTATTTCTTACTATTCTGCAACTCTGCAGAGTACACAGAATAGGCTGTTAAACGGCGTTGAAACACACTGAATGGAATATGTGACTTTAATATTTGAGTTTGAAAACTTAACAGTATTTCTTATAATTCTGGAACTGTACAGAGTACACAGAATAGGCTGTTAAACGGCGTTGAAACACACTGAATGGAATATGTGACTTTAATATTTGAGTTTGAAAACTTAACAGTATTTCTTATAATTCTGGAACTGTACAGAGTACACAGAATAGGCTGTTAAACGGCGGTGAAAGACACTGAATGGAATATGTGACTTTAATATTTGAGTTTGAAAAATTAACAGTATTTCTTACTATTCTGCAACTCTGCAGAGTACACAGAATAGGCTGCTAAACTGCGGTGACACACACTGAATGGAATATGTGACTTTAATATTTGAGTTTGAAAACTTAACAGTATTTCTTACTATTCTGCAACTCTGCAGAGTACACAGAATAGGCTGTTAAACGGCGTTGAAACACACTGAATGGAATATGTGACTTTAATATTTGAGTTTGAAAACTTAACAGTATTTCTTATAATTCTGGAACTGTACAGAGTACACAGAATAGGCTGTTAAACGGCGGTGAAAGACACTGAATGGAATATGTGACTTTAATATTTGAGTTTGAAAACTTAACAGTATTTCTTATAATTCTGGAACTGTACAGAGTACACAGAATAGGCTGTTAAACGGCGGTGAAAGACACTGAATGGAATATGTGACTTTAATATTTGAGTTTGAAAACTTAACAGTATTTCTTATAATTCTGGAACTGTACAGAGTACACAGAATAGGCTGTTAAACGGCGGTGAAAGACACTGAATGGAATATGTGACTTTAATATTTGAGTTTGAAAACTTAACAGTATTTCTTATAATTCTGCAACTGTACAGAGTACACAGAATAGGCTGTTAAACGGCGGTGAAAGACACTGAATGGAATATGTGACTTTAATATTTGAGTTTGAAAAATTAACAGTATTTCTTATAATTCTGGAACTGTACAGAGTACACAGAATAGGCTGTTAAACGGCGTTGAAACACACTGAATGGAATATGTGACTTTAATATTTGAGTTTGAAAACTTAACAGTATTTCTTATAATTCTGGAACTGTACAGAGTACACAGAATAGGCTGTTAAACGGCGGTGAAAGACACTGAATGGAATATGTGACTTTAATATTTGAGTTTGAAAACTTAACAGTATTTCTTATAATTCTGGAACTGTACAGAGTACACAGAATAGGCTGTTAAACGGCGGTGAAAGACACTGAATGGAATATGTGACTTTAATATTTGAGTTTGAAAACTTAACAGTATTTCTTATAATTCTGCAACTGTACAGAGTACACAGAATAGGCTGTTAAACGGCGGTGAAAGACACTGAATGGAATATGTGACTTTAATATTTGAGTTTGAAAAATTAACAGTATTTCTTATAATTCTGGAACTGTACAGAGTACACAGAATAGGCTGTTAAACGGCGGTGAAAGACACTGAATGGAATATGTGACTTTAATATTTGAGTTTGAAAACTTAACAGTATTTCTTATAATTCTGCAACTGTACAGAGTACACAGAATAGGCTGTTAAACGGCGGTGAAAGACACTGAATGGAATATGTGACTTTAATATTTGAGTTTGAAAACTTAACAGTATTTCTTATAATTCTGCAACTCTGCAGAGTACACAGAATAGGCTGTTAAACGGCGGTGAAAGACACTGAATGGAATATGTGACTTTGATATTTTAGTTTGAAGACTTAACAGTATTTCTTCCTATTCTGCAACTCTGCACAGTACACAGAATGTGCTGCTACACTGCGGCGAAGCACACTGAATGGAATATGTGACTTTGATATTTTAGTTTGAAGACTTAACAGTATTTCTTCCTATTCTGCAACTCTGCACAGTACACAGAATGTGCTGCTAAACTGCGGCGAAGCACACTGAATGGAATATGTGACTTTGATATTTTAGTTTGAAGACTTAACAGTATTTCTTCCTATTCTGCAACTCTGCACAGTACACAGAATGTGCTGCTACACTGCGGCGAAGCACACTGAATGGAATATGTGACTTTGATATTTTAGTTTGAAGACTTAACAGTATTTCTTCCTATTCTGCAACTCTGCACAGTACACAGAATGTGCTGCTACACTGCGGCGAAGCACACTGAATGGAATATGTGACTTTGATATTTTAGTTTGAAGACTTAACAGTATTTCTTCCTATTCTGCAACTCTGCACAGTACACAGAATGTGCTGCTAAACTGCGGCGAAGCACACTGAATGGAATATGTGACTTTGATATTTTAGTTTGAAGACTTAACAGTATTTCTTCCTATTCTGCAACTCTGCACAGTACACAGAATGTGCTGCTACACTGCGGCGAAGCACACTGAATGGAATATGTGACTTTGATATTTTAGTTTGAAGACTTAACAGTATTTCTTCCTATTCTGCAACTCTGCACAGTACACAGAATGTGCTGCTACACTGCGGCGAAGCACACTGAATGGAATATGTGACTTTGATATTTTAGTTTGAAGACTTAACAGTATTTCTTCCTATTCTGCAACTCTGCACAGTACACAGAATGTGCTGCTAAACTGCGGCGAAGCACACTGAATGGAATATGTGACTTTGATATTTTAGTTTGAAGACTTAACAGTATTTCTTCCTATTCTGCAACTCTGCACAGTACACAGAATGTGCTGCTACACTGCGGCGAAGCACACTGAATGGAATATGTGACTTTGATATTTTAGTTTGAAGACTTAACAGTATTTCTTCCTATTCTGCAACTCTGCACAGTACACAGAATGTGCTGCTACACTGCGGCGAAGCACACTGAATGGAATATGTGACTTTGATATTTTAGTTTGAAGACTTAACAGTATTTCTTCCTATTCTGCAACTCTGCACAGTACACAGAATGTGCTGCTAAACTGCGGCGAAGCACACTGAATGGAATATGTGACTTTGATATTTGAGTTTGAAGACTTAACAGTATTTCTTCCTATTCTGCAACTCTGCACAGTACACAGAATGTGCTGCTAAACTGCGGCGAAGCACACTGAATGGAATATGTGACTTTGATATTTTAGTTTGAAGACTTAACAGTATTTCTTCCTATTCTGCAACTCTGCACAGTACTCAGAATGTGCTGCTAAACTGCGGCGACGCACACTGAATGGAATACGTGACTTTGATATTTTAGTTTGAAGACTTAACAGAATGTGCTCTAATCTGCAACTTTGCACACTAAACAGAATGTGCTCTAATCTGCAACTTTGCACACTAAACAGAATGTGCTCTAATCTGCAACTTTGCACACTAAACAGAATGTGCTCTAATCTGCAACTGTGCACACTAAACAGAATGTGCTCTAATCTGCAACTTTGCACACTAAACAGAATATATATATATTTTTTTTTTTTTTTTTGTTTTTTTCCCCCCACACCAAATAACCTGCTGCCCCCACACACAGTAGTCCTAAAAAGGACTTTTGGTTCTTTTTTTTTCACAATTTTTGTTTTTTTCCTCCCTACACTGCCTTTCCCTTCCTATCCTCAGCTCTCCCTGGCTCAGACTGAGCCGAACTCGATGGTCAGGTGCTATACAGCACCTGACCACGGGTTCTGGCCAGCCAATCAGTGTAATGCCAGCAGCCAACATGGCTGCTGGCATTACACCGATGTCAGAGCCTCCCTGCACGTTTATTGGCTGCGCAGCAGCCGCAAAACGTGCGGGGAGGAGACCCGAACATGGCGGGCGAGCACATGCGGTACTCGTACGAGTACCGCCATGTGCCGAGCAGAGCGATGCTCGAGCCGATCCGAGCATCGGCCGAGCATGCTCGCTCAACACTACTCTGGATCATCGGCCCGTTCCGGACTGCTCCACCTGGCCCTGTGATGTCCCAGTCGCTCCCGGTAAGACCTTGGCTTGTTATCATTCTTGTTGCCCCTTCTCCTTGACTCCGGTGGCTCCTGTTCTGTAGCCGGGTCTTACCTCCCGGGTGTTTCTGACCTGCACTATCTTGGTGTTTCCTGCTTAGCGCCACCCTTTTCCTCGCCCCGTGATCGGTGGAGGTTTTTCCGTTGCAGCTCTCCTGAGCACTGCTGCTCCAGCCGCCGAGCGGGTAGTGGTTTTGGGCTTGCTCTTTTTCCCTTGGAGTTCCCGGATCCTTTTGGCCAGCAGGTGCTGTTTGTTGCGCCTCTGCTCTTGTGGGCCGGCTGAGGTTCGCCCACTCATTCTCTGGGAGCGTTCTCCTCTTCTCGGCCCAGAGTTTCAGTGGTGTATTGTTGGGTCTTTCGCGACCCCTCGGTCTGGGATCTTATTCCTGCCGATATGCGCCCCTGGGCCTAGCGCCTGTCTGGTCATTGGAGTCTGCTTCTCCTGGGAACTTGCCTCTATTACCCCGCGGGTTGGCTTTGGGAGACTCAGGATCTCCATCCTGTGGGTTAGGTGTTAGGGGGCTTGTGGTGCTGTTCTCCTGGTTTTATTTTTCTGGTGCTCCTGCTTTGTGGCAGTAGGTCTCAGAATTCTGGTAAGGTTTTGACCGGGTAGCAGGGTTTTCAGTATCCTCTGAGAGTAGTTGAGGGGTCCTGGTTGGTAACAGGTTTGGGTTCGGGGTTGTTCCTTCAGCTCGCCTCTGGCTCTGGGTGTCTCTCTCCAGGACAGCGTCTGGTCACTCTCCTGTTCCTCGCTGCAGTTTTGACAAGTCTGCTTCTATTCATATTCGCTGAAGATCTCCTGAGTTTCTGCATGTGGATCCAGATAAAGACAGGTCCAGGGTGTACAGTTAGCGTGTATCCTCATCCTGGTCTGGGTCCCGGCTCAACTGGGATCGGATATCTGGCTTCGCGGCCAGCACCTTTAATTCGGCCTTGGCCGCAGCAAGGGGATACAGGTAACTGTCTCCGCTCCCGAGCTTCGTACTCCAGCATCGCTCCCCAGCTTCTCCCTGGACCTTCCATCATCAGCGTGACAGAATAATCGAGCCATATTATGGATCCAGCAGAAATAGCCCATTTAAAGGCCAGGCAGGATCAGCAAGAGCAAGTATTATCATCACACCAAGACCATCTGAGGAGTCTGGAACAAAAGATGGATGTAATTTTAGAGATGCTTCGGAATCTGACTCCTACTGCAGCCCCACCACCACCTCCGGCTCATCCGGCAACGGCCTCTGCTATGGCAGTAGGGGTCCCTGTAGAACCCAGAATCTCTTTAGACCCGAGACTACCGCTCCCTGAACGATATGCTGGCAATGCTACGGAATGTAGAGGCTTTATCAATCAATGTTTATTACATTTTAATTCTCGGCCTCATTGCTTCAGTACTCAGTCTGCCCAGGTCTCTTTTATTATTTCTTTGCTGAAAGACAAAGCTCTGGCTTGGGCATCGCCTCTGATTGAACAGAATTCCCCACTTTTGCAGAATACAGAAGAATTTCTCAAAACCTTTCGTCTGGTATTTGACATCCCTGGACGTAGGTCCTCCGCTGAAGCAGCGCTTCTAGAATTGCGTCAAGGTGCCCAGCCGGTTAATCTCTATGCTATCGAATTTCGTACTCTGGCTTATGAGACTGATTGGGGCCAGGGAGCTCTGAAGGCGGCTTTTCGGAAAGGCCTTAATGAAAGAATTAAGGATGCTCTGATTAGTAAGGAGATTCCTGAATCCTTGGAGGATTTTATATCACTTTGTTTAGAGATTGACAGACGGCTTACAGAGCGGCAATTGGAACGTGAAAGTTATAGACGCCTTCCGGAGCGACTATGGGAACGTGATAATACCAGACGCCCCAGAGCTGTCCCACCCACCCTCCCGGTATCTTCCAACCCTCCTGATCCTGAAGTACCCATGGAAATTGGAGGTGTTTCCAAACTTTCGAATACTGAAAGACTTCGACGTCGTTCTTTGGGGCTATGTCTTTACTGCGGAAAGAAGGGACATTTTCTCCGCCAGTGTCCAACTAGACCCCCGTTGCCTCAGCAGGGAAACGCCTCGACTTAGGGGTGGTAGGAGGTAAATCCCTAAGTCTGACTGAGTACCTCCCTCTTGATCCAGCTAAGATGATGATTCCTATCTGTCTCAAATGGTCTACTAAAATCATTCACACCTCAGCATTTATTGACTCTGGAGCTGCTGGTATTTTCCTTGACCAAACTTGGGCCAGGTCACACCTGATCCCGTGTCACCCTAAGATCAATCCTATGCTAATTTCCACTATTGATGGTAGCCCTTTGGGACAAGGATTGGTGTTGGAAGAATCTGCACCTATCCAACTTCTTACGGGGATTCTACATTCAGAAGAATTAACATTTGATATTATCACTACCCCTCGTACCCCAGTTATCCTGGGGCTACCATGGCTCAAGAAACATAATCCTGAAATCAATTGGCGCACTGGACAGATTTGTGCCTGGAGTCCCTTTTGTTTTCGGTCCTGTTTACAACATGTATTACCTGATTCCCAAACTATCGCCAGCACTTCTATGAACAATACTACAGGTATTCCAGAACCTTACATCTCATTTCAGGATGTTTTTTCCTCTGGCCAGATTAAACAACTTCCACCTCATCGCCCATCTGACTGTGCCATTGACTTACTCCCAGGGACTATTCCCCCTAAGGGACGTACATTTTTGCTTTCCACACCAGAAAATCAAGCCCTGTGTACTTATATTCAAGATAACCTCTCTAGAGGTTTCATCCGTCCCTCATCCTCCCCGGCGGGGGCAGGATTCTTTTTTGTAAAGAAGAAAGATAAATCTCTTCGGCCCTGTATTGATTATAGAGGCCTAAATAAAATTACTATAAAGAACAGTTACCCTCTTCCATTGATAACGGAACTTCTGGACCAATTAAAAGATGCCGTAATTTTTTCCAAGATCGATCTGCAGGAGGCTTACAATCTGATTCGAATTAAACCAGGGGATGAATGGAAAACGGCCTTTAATACTAGATATGGCCATTACGAATATCTGGTGATGCCCTTTGGGCTTTGTAACGCCCCAGCAGTGTTTCAAGGGTTCATCAACGATGTATTTAGAGACATGCTATTGTCCCACGTCATCATCTACTTAGACGATATTCTGGTATATTCTTCTAGTTTGAAACTCCACAGAATTCACGTCAAGGCGGTACTTACCCGCTTGAGGGAACATCATCTATTTGCCAAATTGGACAAATGCGAATTTGAACAAAAACAACTTTCATTTCTGGGCTTCATCATTTCCAGTCAAGGGATTGAGATGGATCCTGAAAAAGTCCGGGCAGTTGCTCAATGGCCCATTCCTTTGGATACTCGAGCAATCCAAAGATTTATAGGATTTGCCAATTATTACAGAAAATTTATTCGAAATTTCTCTCGTATCATTTCCCCTATTACCGCTTTGACAAAAACCGGAGCGGATCCGAAGCATTGGCCTGCCGCAGCTATTCAAGCTTTTGAAACCTTAAAGAAAGCCTTTACGACGGCCCCTATCCTACGGTTTCCAGAACCAGCTAAGCAATTCATTCTGGAGGTGGATGCCTCAGAACAAGGAGCAGGAGCTGTTTTATCGCAACGGCATCCTACTACGAATAAGATTCACCCCTGTTCATTTTTTTCAAGAAAATTTTCCGAGGCGGAACGCAATTATGATGTGGGGAACAGGGAGCTTCTGGCGATAAAATTGGCTTTAGAAGAATGGAGACATTTGCTGGAGGGTTCCACCTTGCCTGTTCTTATTCTTACCGATCATAAGAATCTCCAGTTTTTGGAATCAGCCAAACGGCTTAATCCTAGGCAGGCACGCTGGGCATTATTCTTTACTCGTTTTAACTTTATCATCTCTTATCGCCCAGGATCTAAAAATGTGAAAGCGGACGCCCTCTCTCGGCAATTTGAGCCTAGCCCTCCATCGGTTCCAGAACCCATTCTCCCTCCAGCTTGTTTTTTGGCAGCCTTGTCCTCCTCTACCTTGGAAAAGATCCAAGCTCTCCAAAAGACTAGAGTTCCATCTCAACCTAAGAATACTTTGTTTGTTCCCCCTCATTTTCGGGTGGAACTCCTCGGATGGGCGCATGCATCAATAACTTCTGGTCACCCTGGAATCAAGAAAACTACAGATTTGTTATTACGTCAATTCTGGTGGCCTTCTATCCATACGGATGTGCATGATTTTGTTATGGCTTGCCAGAGTTGTGCTCGTCATAAGACTCCTAAACAGCGTCCTTCTGGATTATTATGTCCCTTGCCTATACCTTCTTCACCATGGACTCATCTAGCTATGGACTTTGTGGTAGACCTTCCTTTGTCTAAAGGTTGTACGACTATCCTGGTCGTGGTGGACCGATTTTCTAAGCAGGGTCATTTCATTGCCCTTCCTAAATTACCTTCGGCCCCTGAATTGGTTACCATTTTTCTGAAAGAAATTTTCCGTCTTCATGGATCTCCATCACACATTGTCTCGGATCGCGGAGTACAGTTTGTCTCCCGATTTTGGCGGGCATTCTGTGCTCGTCTTGGTATTACATTACAATTTTCTACAGCCTATCATCCACAAACTAATGGGCAGTGCGAACGCACAAATCAAACTTTGGAACTTTTTCTCAGACAATTCATGACGACCAGCTTTTCTAATTGGGTGGACTTGCTACCGTTTGCTGAATTTGCTTTTAATAACCGACTTCATGACTCCCTGCAATGCTCCCCCTTTTTTGCAGCCCTTGGATATAATCCTCAATCGATTCCTTGGGGACCACCAAGCAACGTTCCTGCTGCTGACCTTAGGGTTGACGACCTTCAAGCATTATGGTCTTCTATTCAAACACGGCTAAACCAAGCGTCTGCTAGACAGAAACTAGCAGCAGACCGACGGAGGATCCCGGGTCCAAGGTTTCAGCCGGGTGACATGGTCTGGCTTTCTACCAGAAATCTCCGTCTGAAGATTCCCTCATTAAAATTTGGACCCCGGTTTGTAGGACCCTACAAAATTATCCATTCTATTTCCCCTGTTACTATGGCATTGGCGTTACCCTCCAACTGGCGGATACCTAATACCTTCCATGTATCATTGTTGAAACGTGCTGTGCAGAATCGTTATTCCATTCCCACTCCTCCTCCTCCTCCGGTACGCATCCAAGGAGAACTTGAATATGAAGTTCGCTGCATCTTGGATTCCCGCAGGGTACGGCGATCCATTCAATATTTGGTAGATTGGAAGGGCTATGGTCCTGAGGATCGTTCATGGGTTCCCGCTCGGGATGTCCATGCTCCAGCCTTGATTTCTGCTTTTCACCGGGCACATCCCAACAAACCTGGTCGCCCTGAGGGCTCTTCCTTGGGGAGGGGGTAGTGTAAGGATTTAGATACCTGTCATCGGCACTCCTTTTCACTGATTGGCTCCTCCTGAGTTTTTAGTCCAGTCAGCCCCTGGTGCCTTGCTCGATTATTCGTGCTGTTTCTATGTTTCCTGAGCTGAGTTCCGGTCTCTCGATCTTCTGCTGGTTAGCCTCTGCTTCAGCTGTTCCGGTTCCGGTTTCTGGACGCCTCTGGATCATCGGCCCGTTCCGGACTGCTCCACCTGGCCCTGTGATGTCCCAGTCGCTCCCGGTAAGACCTTGGCTTGTTATCATTCTTGTTGCCCCTTCTCCTTGACTCCGGTGGCTCCTGTTCTGTAGCCGGGTCTTACCTCCCGGGTGTTTCTGACCTGCACTATCTTGGTGTTTCCTGCTTAGCGCCACCCTTTTCCTCGCCCCGTGATCGGTGGAGGTTTTTCCGTTGCAGCTCTCCTGAGCACTGCTGCTCCAGCCGCCGAGCGGGTAGTGGTTTTGGGCTTGCTCTTTTTCCCTTGGAGTTCCCGGATCCTTTTGGCCAGCAGGTGCTGTTTGTTGCGCCTCTGCTCTTGTGGGCCGGCTGAGGTTCGCCCACTCATTCTCTGGGAGCGTTCTCCTCTTCTCGGCCCAGAGTTTCAGTGGTGTATTGTTGGGTCTTTCGCGACCCCTCGGTCTGGGATCTTATTCCTGCCGATATGCGCCCCTGGGCCTAGCGCCTGTCTGGTCATTGGAGTCTGCTTCTCCTGGGAACTTGCCTCTATTACCCCGCGGGTTGGCTTTGGGAGACTCAGGATCTCCATCCTGTGGGTTAGGTGTTAGGGGGCTTGTGGTGCTGTTCTCCTGGTTCTATTTTTCTGGTGCTCCTGCTTTGTGGCAGTAGGTCTCAGAATTCTGGTAAGGTTTTGACCGGGTAGCAGGGTTTTCAGTATCCTCTGAGAGTAGTTGAGGGGTCCTGGTTGGTAACAGGTTTGGGTTCGGGGTTGTTCCTTCAGCTCGCCTCTGGCTCTGGGTGTCTCTCTCCAGGACAGCGTCTGGTCACTCTCCTGTTCCTCGCTGCAGTTTTGACAAGTCTGCTTCTATTCATATTCGCTGAAGATCTCCTGAGTTTCTGCATGTGGATCCAGATAAAGACAGGTCCAGGGTGTACAGTTAGCGTGTATCCTCATCCTGGTCTGGGTCCCGGCTCAACTGGGATCGGATATCTGGCTTCGCGGCCAGCACCTTTAATTCGGCCTTGGCCGCAGCAAGGGGATACAGGTAACTGTCTCCGCTCCCGAGCTTCGTACTCCAGCATCGCTCCCCAGCTTCTCCCTGGACCTTCCATCATCAGCGTGACATTAGGGATATGGAAATGCGATAGGTCAAAATTGAGAAGGAGTGTCTTGCAGGCGTATGGGCGTATGAGTGATCTGAGGAGTATTTGTTAGGCCTGGATTGTTTTTACCTGGAAACTGACCACAAGCCCTGATGCCTTTGATAAACTCCTTTGATTTGGATAAAGCCCCACTACTGTGCCAATGACTGTTGATGCGGATTCTGAAACTTAACGTCAAAGCCCTGTATGTGCCTGGGAAAAGACTAGTAGTGGCTGGCACTCTCTCAATCCTTCCATGTTGACCTGTATCTCCCCAAACTCAGGAGGTCCGGCTGTTTATGGACTCTGTCTTATCCTTAATCCCAATTTCCGAGGCAACTTTGGAGGAGATAAAACAAGAGACCTTATGGGATGCAATTCTTAAGGACTGTATCCAGTTCATACGGCAGGGTTGGCCGGCTTGTCCATCAGTGTGCGTATTCCTGAGTAGATACTGAATGGATAGGGCTCATCTTTCCAAGGTGAGTGGTCTGCTTCACCAAGGTATCACCAAGTGCCTGTAAAGAGCCACCCTGTCAGTCTGGTGGCCCAGCATCAATGCGGATATTGCAGATCTGATCCTAAGGTGTGCCTTTTGCAGAGAGAACAGGCTTACACAGAGGAAAGAGCCCTGAAAACTATTCAGTTGCCTGGGGTTCCGTGGCAGAGTATAGTCGCTGATCTATGTGAGTCTGGTGGTAGGAGATACATGATTATGGTGGACTACCACTTGAAGTACATTTAAATAGCACCCCTCACCGCCATGACTAGCCTCGGTGTCATTGATCATCTGAAAAGCATATTAGTTATATGGGCATTCCCCTGGAGTTCATGAGTGACAATGCCATGCAATTTTCTCATACAAATGCTCTAGAGTTTATAATGTAGAATTGTGCCTGGTAGAGACCTCCATTTTAAGCTATAATGGGGCAAGTGATTATGCTCATTTAAGGCATGTAATGCAAAGCATGAACTACATGACTGGCTAAAATATGCACAGATTTTGCAGGTAATATTTATCATTACTTCGAGGGTTTCGGATTCTGAGAGAAATTAAAGGGCAACTACCACCCGACACAATCTTACACTTCACTAAGTCCCCATCTGGTGACTAGCTGCTTAGAAGCGCTAGTCTCCAGAATAATTACCTTATTTAATAGATTTCTGCTCTCTTCCATGGGTGACAGGCAGGACGGAATGCGGACATCTTGCCATTGTGACGTCTGCGCACCTGCGCTGTCAGTCCCAGACGGGTCTAGTAGGCGTTGCTAGGAGTCATTTGACAGTATTAGTTTCTGTGCAACCTTACGCTTTTGCTGCACTATCCATACCTGACAATTGTCAGTGATTTCCAGGGCCAGTCTTTAGCTGTATTTCCCTTTCCCATAACACTACTGTTGCAGGATTTTAACATGATTTGTTACTCCGTACCCCAGTGGACAGTAATCTGCATCTGTAATCCATTGTTAAAAAGCTGTGAACTTTCAAACTGTTGTTAAAAAGCTATGACCTTTCAAACTGTTGCCAATGCATTTATTATCCCTCTGGTTCTCAAAGGGTTAATTGTGATAACATTATATAATACACTTGCGCAGAAGTGCCTGTGAGGCTTCTTGATATGGGCCTCAGCAGACATGCTGGAAAGCAGACTGGAAGATAGGCAATGGCCAAGCTGGAGCAAGTGTGTCCAGGTAAACAGGCAGAGTACGTCATTCCAGACTGCATTCGTACTCCTATTTTTATTCCTGCCATAACACAGCAAACCCTTCCCTTCTCCTTTTGTGGCTTAATATATTGTATATACCAATATTTGACTTGTTCCTTCCATTTTTTCCTTTATTACATCTCTTTGATTATTTTTCCTACTCTAAAAACCTCAATCCTAATTTGGTCTTGTCTTATGTTCATAGCATTATGCCTGTCCCATTAATGCTTAAATTATTTAACTGTTTTAACGTCTACCACTTCTACTGCTAGGCTAATCCACTTATCTACTACCATCTCAGTAGAGTTAAAGTTTATTACATTACATCTAAACCTCTGTCCCTCTAGTTTTAGCCTATGACCTCTTGTCCTAGCATTTCTACTCCTTGGCAATACACTTCCATCCTGCACTTTGTTGACTCCTTTTGTGTATTTGCATGTGTCTATCATATCCCCTCTCTATTCTTTCCTTCATGCTGTACATGTTTAGATCCTGATGTTTCATATCTTGTAAACCGGCATTTACCAATTTAGTAACCCTTCTCTGAATTGTCTTCAGAATATCTATATCTTTCTGGAGATGGGGTCTCCAGTACTGTACACAATACTCTAGGTGAGGTCTAGCCAGAGGTTTCTAGAGTGGCATGACCATTCCCCTCTTTTGGCTACTAATGCCCCTAGCTTTACAACACATAGTCACACAATACACCAACACACAGCTGATCCACTGCACAATGAATGCCTTCTCAGCAAGTCTCCAACAACTTTGGCTTTGTGCTTTTTGTTTCCACTGTGTACCATCATGTCTTCTTGCTATGTGGCCTGCTCATTTCCATTTCAGGCTCTTTACTCTTTCAGTTATGCCATAGACCTTTGTTTGCTGATGAATCCATGCATACGGGTTTTGGCTTCTTTTTTTGTTATGTTTAGAATTCACTTTTCTGTGCAACCTTAAGCTTTTGCAACACTGTCCGTACCTGACAATTGTCAGTGATTTCCAGGGTCCTCTGGTTCTCAAAGGGTTAATTGTGATAACATTATATAATTTAATTTTGTATTGTGTGTGTTATGTCTATTCTATTAAAAAAGTTCAGGTTAATGTCCTTTGTTCTAGGTTTTTCCATAGAGCTACTTTGTACTAGTTTTTTTTAATCCTTGTCTCAGAGACCACTAGTAGGACATGTCTTTAGGAGTTCCCTGCTTGAGCCAAAGTGAGTTCAAGAGATAGTGATGCTTCAGACTTTCTGTTGTTTAACTTATAACATATGATAGGAGTCACTTTCCAGAAAACACTTCTATTGATGAGAACACTTTATTTTAAATTTTAATCTCCTGTCCCTTTCAGTGCTTACAGCTCCTCTATTCAGTAACTTGATCAGGCATCACACACAATGCTGGAATAGCTTTGTCAAATCTGTTCAGACATATTCAGTTCAATTTCGCCAAGTCCTGAACACAAACTACAGTAAATGTTGATATTCAGGACTGGGTGAGTGCCTTCAGGTGAGGAATATGTTTTCCTCAATATGAAAACTGATTAGCATTACTATATGTACTGGAGCTCTATGGGTGGTGGAGTGTTTTAGACAAAGTGACTGTATTTGGCCACTCTCCAAAATCGTAAATTGAAAAAACATTAAATCTGAGGCATTACTATCTCTTTAATCCTGAGGTCAGTCATTTTATTGAATTAATTTGGTTTCAAGTAGATAAATCTTAAAGACATGGCCCTGGCATGTTAGTGGTTTCTTATGACAGGTTTGAGATCATCTGCTCTACTCAGGGATGCATCCTTTGAAATGTCTTTGAAATCTTGACAAGCATTATACAGATCCTATGTTCAAAAGAACAGAGGAGCAGTTCTGGGGCAATTTGACCATAAGGGAGACATACAAATTCACACTGATAAAGGACAATTATCAGATTTTACTAAATCTGCCCCAGATACAAGCCCAAAATGGATCCTGTTGGCTATCTGGGGAATCAGAAAACTGATCTTTTCAGCTGAACACAAACCAGAAGTCAGAGGTCTGTGGATATCAGTCTCCTCCTGGGTTGTGTGCTCAGTTCCTAGAGACCCTCTGTGTCATGATTTTAAGCCAGATACTGTGCACCTATGAGAAAATGCATCATGCGGGACAGTAAACTACCTCAATGACTCAATGCCTTCCCATGTGAGTATCGTGTTTTGCTCCCCTTTTTCTCCACTGAGCCTCTCAATTCATTGGCACGTGCCACCTCAGCATTATCAGAATGGCTCAGAGCTGCCGAAAGGATACTATCTAAAAGATATTTCCAAATTAAATGGGATTCTTTACCCCATTAATGCTACAGAAGTCTCCAGTTCAGAATTTGGAACATGCGTGTTTGTTCCCTATGGCATAGTTGGCTTGTCCCAGGATGAATCCACTTTTCTTTGAACATGGGGCTCCTAGAGGATCCATCTAACAAGAGTCCAGTTATGATAGTGGTATAGAGTGATAGGCACCTTGGTGCTGTTAGTGAAGAAGAGAGTGGCAATTGTTCTTTATATTCCAACCTCTTGGATGTAGAGACTAAGGATGTGCGAAACATAACATTTCCTCCTCCATGGAATATCTGCTGATAAGGCTCTATGGGCCTAATTCCCCAAATTCACACTGATTTAAGAGTAATGTATTGCAAACCTCTATAGAATTCAAGTGTTAAAAGCACAATTTGGTCCCTATGGTGCGGTTGGTGTGCACCAGAACTGATCTACTTTAGCTTGCTGAATTAGACTCTTTAGTCTTCCTTTATGTGGAAATTCTTTCAGGGAGGAGGCAGGAGCAAACCGTACCTCCAGAAGGTGTGAAACTTTCCATGGAGGTGTTCCCACTCTGAGTTCTGTTTTACCACACTGAGTCCTGGGGGGTTATGCACTGAGGTGTGATGAAGAGGTGATAAAGTGGAGATATCGTCTCTATTGATATTGCTTCTCCAATTCCTATGTTATTCTATGGAGCCTATGCACTGAGATCTCTCAAGTTGGAGAAATCGTACTCCATGGCTCCATAGAATAATATAAGGAATGGAGAAGTGATATCACTGGTGAATACACATCCAGTTTATCACCTCTTTATCACACCTTAGTTCCTGCTCCTGTTACACACAGATGTCTTCACACACACACAGCCAACTTCTCCCTGCTGCTGATAATTCTGCACATCCCTATTACAGGTGTCTCTGATGCATTGCTTTGGAGATGTTTCTAGCATCCAAGGGGAAAAGATACAAATTCTCATAGCAAAATGTTAGTGGTATTTTTATATTGCTATATAAGCAAATAAAAGGGGAATGTGCTATAATTTGTAAAAATGAGTTTATTTTCCCAGAAGAGATTTTAGTTAGCAATGTAGACAGCTACAGATTTTATAAATCATGGAAAACAGGGATGAAGGTCCAATTTGTTGGAGTAAATTGGATCTTAGTGACATGCACGGTATAGGAAGCAGTTTGAGACATAATGCATGTGTTGTTCTCCCTGCCAATGCCAACCTCATCCCAAGATGTTGAGGTCATGTCTAGAGCTTCTGTGGTCTGGCAGAAAAAGGGTTAACGTTGCAAGCATAGTGGAATCATGTACACTGTGCTCTCCCAGAGACAGCACTAGGTGTACTGTTATCCTGTGTGCGTTGTACTCTGACTTTTGGCATCCTCTTCCTATTAATCCTGCGTCAGTTGTCTGTGAACACTATTATGTACAATTCTCTGTGTGTGAATCACACAGTGATATTCGCAAAAAAAAAAAAAAAAATTTCTGGCAGCAATACCCCCCCTTGCTTACATGCTTGGCTGATGACCTCAGACATCACAATTGATAGAACTGATGACATCAAATATGACATCGGCAAATTAAATGGAAAACACTGGGAGACTGGTCAGTTAGTGTTCACAGGACTGTAACAATGTATTTTCTACCTGTACTTTTTTTACACTGAGAACTTAACATTGGCTTCTTCAGAAAACAAACGATAAAACATACAGATAATAAAACGTACAGATTATAAAAGAACATTATTATTATTATTATCTGTACGTTTTATCGTTTGGTCCCTGAAGAAAGAGCATAGCTCAGAAATGCTTTGAAACGTTTCTTTATTGAATCAATTTTAGACATTACTGTGTTTAGAATAAAAGAACGATTTTTTTTTATACTTTTCATAAAAGAGTTTGGCTGATTATTGGAACCTGAAGCGTCTCCGGTTTTTGCGGGAGATTCCCCAGCAGGGCGGGTTGTGAACCTGCACGTTACAAGCCGGCTGTATGGACTAGGAGCCGGCATACTGCCAAATGTGAGGTCTATTTTAATTTGAATATATCAAAAACTTACAATTTATCATTGATCTGGTAAGTGCCCCCACTTTGTGCTTTTGTATATATCATTATGAACCTCTGACTCCTATGTATTAATAAGCCATTTTTTTAATTATATTTAATCACTGCTAAGCACAGTGCAAACCGTTATATATGAATGTTTATATTTGCACTGTAATCTCAGTGGGTCAGTTCTCCTACATTTTGCAATCACTAGACAGTTGATTGCAAATTCTTTCATTGTAAATATTTCTGTTGCAATCTATGTGGCTTCATTCTCTGGTAGACTGCAAGTTCCACTGGTCATATTCTCTGTTAATTGCAATCAATTGGTCAGTTCTCTTATACACAGGGCCGGATTTACATCTCAGAAGTCTGTAGGCACAGAAATCTGAAGCACCCCCCACTGGCCATCTCCACAATGCTCCAAATCTCCATATTGCCCTCACATTGCCCCATCATCTCAACATTGCCCCCATCAACTCCATATTGCCCTCACATTGCCCCCCATCAGCTCCACATTGCCCTCATATTGCCCCATCATCTCAACATTGCCACCATCAACTCCATATTGCCCTCACATTGCCCCCCATCAGCTCCACATTGCCCTCATATTGCCCCATCATCTCAACATTGCCCCCATCAACTCCATATTGCCCCGTCCACTCCACATTGCCCTCACATTGCCCTCCATCAGCTCCACATTGCCCTCATATTGCCCCATCATCTCAACATTGCCCCCATCAACTCCATATGCCCCCATCAGCTCCACATTGTCCTCACATTGCCCCCATCAGCTCTACATTGCCCCCATCAGCTCCACATTGCCCTCATATTGCATCATCTCAACATTGCCCCCATCAACTCCATATTGCCCCCCATCATCTCTACATTGCCCCTTATCAGCTCTAGAAAAAGCAAAATACAATGTCGATTGCAATGGCAGGCGCCCCTCTGTAGGGTGCGCCTGTAGGCAGATGCCTACTCTGTCTTATGGAAAATCCGGTCCTGCTTATATACTCTGGATCTCTTACAAAATTTTGCTTCTCTACTCTTCCCCTTCCTACATTTCCACTCTGATATACTGCTATACCCCATCACTGCCTCTTACGATCAGCCAGTCACAGTCTTCTCTTAGCTACTTTTGTGTCTACAGCCCTCTCACGTATCAGACCTTTTCCTCTCATTGCTCCTTATCCATGGAATGCTCTTCCTCCCACCCTGCACCACTGCAGCTCTCTTATGGTCTTCAAGTCACAATTGCAACTACATCTCCTTAACAATACTTAAACATGTTAGAAGGCACTGACTTTGTAAAACTTAGGCTCTTTATAAATTATTTACTTTATTTATGTCCCCTATCCTGGCCAGAACTCTAGCACTGTATTCAGCACTTGACCCATATGTACTCTGTATGTCTCTCATTACCACTTTAGCTTACCACTGTAAGCTTTTGGGCACGGACCTCACTTCTAGTGTTTCACTCTGCAAAGCACTTGTAACCCTGTATTGTCTAAACCCTTTATTGTAAAATGCTGCGTACACTTGTGGTGCTATAGAAATAAACATATTCATTCATTCATATTGCTAGCTCTGAATATTGGTGTCATTATTGATTGCAATCTGATTTATATGTACTGTAAGAAAAGCTCTGTGGTTCGGTTTCATAATTGAATGCAAGCATGTCTTCACTGTAATCTTTTTGGGTCAGTCCTATGATCTACAATGTTAATTTCTTTTCAGCTACTCAAATTAATGCAGGCTTCTCATTTTGGAAAAAAACATTAACCAGAGTTCCCAAATACCTCTTATGCGAATAAAGAGATGCTAATTTCATGTGTCAATCTCATTTTTAAGTTGTTGATCTCCAATTTGCTCCTAAGGCAGGGCTGTCCAAGTTCAGTCCTCAACGGCCACCAACAGGCCAGGATGTAATGATTTCCCTCATTAAGCACAGGTGAGTCAGTCACAGTGAATGAGCCACTGATTAACTCACCTGTGCTTAATCAGGGAAATCCCTAAATCCTTTACTGTTGGTGGCCATTGAGGACTAAACTTGGACAGCCCTGTCCTAAGGAATAAAAAAGAAAATTTATGCAAATTGACACCTCTGGACACACCCAGGGATGGCAGTAGGTAATAGTGGGATTAAATGGATTCTGGGTTTTGGAGTATTTATTTCCTGGGATTTGCTCTTTTTCCTGAAGTGAAAAACGACACATCCTTATTGCAAATGTTCTGAAGCTTGGCTCTATGCCTGGAATATAAAGATCCAATGTTTCCATGTCACAGATGTTCCACACTGTTAGTGAAACACCTGCACTAACTAAAACAGAAATTAGCAACATGTGGCTCTTCGGCTGTTTTATTTTGTTCTCATAATCCAAAGAATAAGATAGAGACAACAGAGAGGTAAAGAGGCAAACAGATAAAGAGGGAGAAACATACACAGAAACAGAGACAGAGATACACAGAAACAGGCAGGGAAGGAGCACATGCAAGATAGCATTCAAAACACAAGAAGAGCATCCAACATAATAATTCGCTAAATTGTGTGTAACGCCGCGTCATGCGCAGTAGACACTGCTGCGCATGCTGCAGTCATGCTCAGTAGAGACTGCCCTCGCCGCAGCTGTTACAAAGTGGGGCTCTCTGAAGGAGCGTCCTGCTCTGTATCAGTTGCGGCGCGGGCAGTCTCTACTGAGCATGACTGCACCGCTACCAGCTGCCTGTTGCACTGTGGCCCGTGTAGCGGGCTCTTCAACTAGTATAATAATATTCCATAAATTACTAAACTAGCTGTAAATCTTTTTCTGGGACAAATGAATGACATTGAGAAAAATCTACTCACCCAAGATATGTTAGACTATCACACAAACTTGACAATTAACTACACAGAATGAGATAAATAAGGTGATACAGCTTACGAACTTTATGGAACCAGTGGCATAATTACTGTGGTTGAAGAGGTCGCAACTGTGACCGGGCCCGGCCAACCCCTGCTGAGACCATGGTTGCAAAGCTGAACCAGCCCGCAACAAAAAGCTTGACTGGTGGGAAGATCAGACTGATCTTCTCACCGGTAAGCTGAGGTCTGTGTCTTCTTCGGCACAGACCTCTATTAGCAGCTCTCTTGCTGTCCCCAGTACTCTAGTAATTACATAATCTCCCAGTGCTCTGCATTACTGGAGAGAGGACCATGCAGGAGCTGCTAATAGAGGTCTGTACTGAAGAGGTCACAAACCTCTACTTCCACACCCCATGCTGCTGGACCACCAAGGATGAGCCTCCTGAGCCAACAAAGGTAGGCATGTAGGAGGGGACCCAGTAAAGTAGGATTGGGGGGGAATGATTGCGGGCCAATGTGGAGATGGTCAATGGGGGTCAATGTGGAGGTGGCTAATGTGGAGATGGACAATGAGGGCAATATGGAGGTGGAAAATGGGGGCCAATGTGGAGGTGGACAATGGGGGCAAGGTGGAGGTGGCCAATGTAGAGGTGGACAATGGGGGCCAATGTGGAGGTGGTCAATGGGGGACAATGTGGAGGTGGCTAATGTGGAGATGGACATTGGAGGCAATGTGGAGTTGGTCCATGTGGAGGTGGACAATAGGGGCAATGTGGTGGTGGCTAATGTGGAGATGGACAATGGAGGCAATGTGGAGATGAACAATGGGGGGCAGTGTGATGGTGGCCAATGTGGAAGTGGCCAATGGGAGCAATGTGGAGATGACCAATGTGGAGGTGGACAATGGGGGCAATGTGGAGGTGGACAATGGGGGGCAATGTGTTCAGGGGGCCCCATGGCAATTTTCGCCCCAGGGCCCAGTGGTTTGTTACACCTCTGTATGGAACATTGATCTAGGGCACTGGTTTAAAAAGAATGAATATGTAATGATGTGCAGACAAGTAAAAGCTACTTACTCTGCAGTCTAATATGCTTTAGATCCCTTATTTGTTGCACAGTCTCTCTGTCCCACTGGTGACTTTTTCATCTTTTCTCATTTTTCAGGATGGCATACACATCAAAGTATTAAGGATGTCAGCTGAATACAGCACACAGACCCATACAGAAATATACATACCCGTCTCCTTGCTGCCATAAAGTACGGTAGAGGAGTCTTTACAGGTCTGTTACTGATGTGGGGTAGTGCTTCAGAGTATGCATTATGGTACCAGAATATGGTCTTTATCTTTTGTGCTAGATGGCTAAAACATCATCCACCCATCCACAGGATGCCAAAAACATGTGGCTGATGGAACCAAGGTTGGGAATGCTACCACGTCTATATGCCACCTGGTATCTGTGTATTTGTGTGCATGCACTGCTATTTGTACATGTGTAAAATTGTCTTTGTGTGTGTGTATAATAAATGTCTGTGTACACTGCTCAGTGTGAGTATCAGGTGTGTTGTGGAGCAAGGAGGTCTGCAGGCATGGCAGACGCTTGAGGGAGCTGATGGGGCAGAGGGAGGTGTCCTGCACAGGAGGATGAGGTTACACGCTGGAGTGTCAGATAACAGGCGCATGCGCTCCGAGTGTGGGAGTTTGAGTGGTGCAGAGTCACAAGACGCAGAATCTCAACAGACGAAGATAACCTAACGCCAGTGATGGAATCGGTGGACTCTTTGAAGATGCAGGTTAAGTCCCTACACTCCAAGCTGGAGGACCTGGAGAACAGGTCAAGACGTTGTAATGTCTGCATCATTGGGCTGCCAGAGGGGATCGAGGGCTGCAACCGGAGACCTTTATGGAGACCTGGATCAGGGAAAATATGGGTTCCGATGACCTGTCCATGTCCTTTGTTGTGGAGAGAGCTGGATTCCTACCAGCTCCAGACCTCCAGGGGCTAGTCTACACATGCTGATAATCAAGCTTCTAAATTTCCATGACAGGGACTCTGTACTTTGAATGGCTAGGCTGAAGGTGGCGTTGAATTCGAGAACCATTGCATTTCATTTTATCCCGACTTATCTGCCAATGTGCAATGCCAGAGACACAAGTTCCTAGATGCTAAGAGGAAATTATGTGAAAATAATATTTCCTATTCAATGGTTTACCCAGCTAAATTAAGAATAGTGCATGATGGGAACACAATCTTCTTCAATTCCGACTCAGAAGATCAGCAATGGGTGGAACAGCACTAATGATGAATTACCGCACTCGAGATATGACTGTTGCCCATACAAATATGTTGTGGCTAATTGGAAGATACTTACTGATTTGTGGCTCCCACCAAGTCTTGATTTGTGAGACACTGCTGGGGGTCGCCCTGGTTGACCTGCTTTACCGTTCATAATTTGTTACAGAAGGGGGTGGGGGCTGAGGAGCATGGGAGATGACTCTGATTCTGTTTTCTGGAATACACCAAATTTTGCTTCTTGTCTGCTGGGAGCCCTTGCTTTCAATACACACTGTTGTTGTGTGCGGGCAATGGCCCCTCAATGCTGTGGAATATCCTATGTACATTACTCTACAGGGGATTGCTTTAACCCGGAAGATTGAACTGTCCATTATTGTGGTAACTCTTTACCAAGCATGTATTGAAACACCAGCAGCCAACTGCCCTATCATCCTTCTGGCAAGAACTGACAGGTTTGGATCAAATCTGCCGATCCAAAGGGTTTGAGGGGTCTGGCCTGGCGGGTCGGCCAGGGGAAGCATCCAATGGTTGGGCCGCATACCTCTTGATGGACTCCTGAGGGACTCCGGTCTGGCATTGTCCTGATGCTATATTGTTATATTGTATTGTTATAATGTATTGATGTGTGCACGTGTGTCACCGTTACCCAGAGCACTCAGGAGTCAGAACGTATATTTAAATCACCGTTATTAAGGCACAGAACAAGCAACGAATGAGACAATATAAACAGGCAGAAGGTTGGCAGACTAACTTGCACTACTATCAGGAATAGTAGGCCGGCTAGAATGAACCAAACTGCTGAGACTAGGCCGCAGCCACTGGAAGTCTCTACAGGAGCTAAGGCAGGAGCAGGAACGGGAACCCCCGCGGATAATCTGTGACTGGAACTGGAACAGAAACTGGATCAGCCATGGAAGGTCTTCATCAGGAACAAGGACTGGAACTAGACAGGAGACTCTGACCAGGAACCACGGAAAAACACTGACACACTGCTGTCAGTCTAGCTATGAGGAAAGCTGACTCAAGCCTGACGTCAACTATAGGAGTTGATCGCTGACTCACGCCTGCAGTCAGGACCACTAGGATCTAATGCCGGACTCACGCCTGCAGTCGGTATAGATGACCCAGGTCTGTGCCAGATGGATGTCCGCAGGAGGGAGGCAAGACTGAGACTAGCCGGACAGAGCCACAGGGCAGCACCAGATGGGATGGTCAGACATGTTGATCAATTTCTTCCGGGTCCTTAGAAATTGAAAATAAAGGACTATTCTGTGTCTGGGGAAGATGACTCATGGACATTTGGACCACAGGTCCAATACTGACCTCAGAGAACCTGACAGTTCCACAGCAACCAGCCTGTGACCCCAGAAGGTCACACAACTCCAGCAGAGACTTTATGACCAATTAGAGCATCCCACGCTCCAGTGAGATGGGAATCAGAAGAAGTTCTCCGTAGTTGGCGGTGGTCATGAAGAGGTTCCAGTCTCTCTCTACCTCCCCTGTGTTTATGTTGTACTTCTTGTGCTCTGTTGTTTCAGGAAAGGGGAGAGGTTTTGTGGAGCAAAGAGGTCTGGAGGAATGGGAGACGCTTGGGGGAGCTGATGGAGAGATTCGGATGTGTCCGGTGCTGGTGGGTGACGTCACACGTAGGAGCATTAGAGTGTGAGTGGCGTGTAGGCAAGGAACTCGCCGGGTGTCTGCCAGGGAGCTTCTGCAGTGTGGCCAAATCAGCCGCATTCTGCCCAAGAGGAAGCTCCCTTCCATCCAGCTGATTAACCTCCTTTAACCACCTGGGGACTGTTTAATAAAAGCTGGGCAGTTGTTGCTCCGTTACCTGACCCAATGTGTGTGGCCTCCCATCTGTTCAAGAAGAATTTCACAACATAAAAAGGTGTGTATGCTTGTAATTTGACAGGCGCCTGTTTGCACTGGTGTATGTGTGTGTGTGTGTGTGTGTATGTATGTAATGGACATCCTTGTACACTGCCCTGTGTAAATATCAGGTGTATATGTCTGCTTGACAGGCATCTGTGTACACTGGTGTATGTGTGTATGTAACAGATGTCTGTATACACAGCTCTGTGTGAATATCAGCTTTGTGTTTTGCTTGGCAGACACCTGCACTGCTGTATGTGTGTGTATGTGTGTACACAGTTCCAAGTGAATATCAGATGTGTATGACAGGCATCGGTGCGCACTGGTGTCTGTGTACAGTGCTCTGTGTGTAGATCAGGTGTCTGTGTACACTACTCTGTGTACAGTGCTCTGTGTGTAAATCAGGTGGCTGTGTACACTGCTATGTTAATATCATGTGTTTTCGCTCACTGCTTGGTGTGTTTCCGGTTTGTGTGTGTATTTATGTGTTTATGTGTGTGTGAATAAATTACTCCTGTGTTTCTCTTCCTTAAATCTTCAGCTGTCTATGTAAGAATGATTAAATATACAAGTTATTCTGACAGTAAGCACAAGTCTGTATGTCTCTGATATAGAACTGGCAAGTGGTGCCATGCACTGAATAGTTTCAAAGTGGAACTGAAGTATTAGAAATCCCTAGCTTGTATATAATTAATATCTCCTATTCAAGACTGGGTCATTGATTGCAGTGGTGGTACTAGGAAGCATTCCTCTAGCAGGGATTTGATCTTGCTGCAGCAGTCTTAACTAGTCTGGCATGCTAAAGGTTTCTGTAACCTAAGCACATGGCTGCCAAATCCACAAACCACTAATGACTCCTTTGAGCATAAGGCCTCTTTTCAACGCAACCACAAGATAAACCACAGACTGTCTCCCTCCCTACCCCCTTAACCCCCGGTGCCACACATAGCAAATGTGTAAAAAATGTCCCACAGTCTTCCAAAAGTGTACACAGCAGCCACCCACTCTTCATCTCACCAAGTTAATTCACCATGGACTGGCACTGCGCACACAAACAAAATGCTTAATTGCTACAGCTTCAAAGAAATCAGCAAGGTTGTATTTTTCTTCTCATGGGGATTATTAGAAGAGTTAACCTTTTGAATATCCCAGACTTGTTAACTACACAGAGGAACCAGGATACACTGTTGGAATATAAAAGTTCAATGCAAAGGTTTAACCCTTTGATTGACAGAGAGTTTAGTAACACATTAAGGCTGATGTACTAACAAGAACTGGAGGGGGATAACTGAAGGTCAATAAAGGACCAGATTGGCAATATTGCAGTGTAGTCACTTCGATTAGATCTCAACATATGCACTAAGATGCCTTCTCCATCATGTCCCTGTGAATGCTCAGCAAATACACCATCAACGTGCTGTCTCCATGGCTTCCCCAGGTTTAAGATGTTTCAGTGATTTTTTTGATAATGGCTCAATTGCATATTGAAAAGCAGCTTAATGATCCTTTTTTCATATGTCTGTGGGTGTATTTATATGGTAATGTGGCGATTTGCCACATGCATTAATCCCTGATAGCTGATTATACTGCCGGATTTCACAGTCCCAGTTTTACCAAACTGAGATGGCAAGGTCTGGATCCTCCCACAGTTTTCTATGGTGCCAGAGGACCCTGCCGGACAGCACAAAGTAGCTGCCTTGTCTTAACCCTTTCGGTGCCATAGGGATGTGCCATGCACAACCCTTTGGCACTGAAAGGGTTATACCATTAATAATCCATTGCCTGGCTTCACAGTTTGTAATGTCCACTGTCAACTACAAATAGCATATTATCTGTTTCGTATAATATCAGAAGCAGCAGACAAGCCGTTATAAGGAACAGCTGCTTTGTTAGTACTCTCAGTTTCAGAATGAACTGTGAAGCTGGTTTAAAGGGATAGTAATGTTTCCCAAAAAAAAAGCAGCTCCAATCAATCTTCATAGTATTTGGGCCATGGAAAGTGTCATTTCAATACAGTCAGAGTTGTAGTTCAAGAGTAATTGAATGATAATATATCCCCCCTCCCGCCCCTTTTACTGATGTAACACTGCTCACCTAAGAGACTGTCCGGATGGATCTCAGACAGGGACAATCTTCAGTGAGCATAAGGAAAAACGCTCACAGTAAGAAGATTGTCACTTGGCGTGAGCTGTCTGGTCTTGAGACCAGATTCCACATCTGAGGGGAGGTGGCTTATACTAGGTAAAAGGGGAGGGAGGGGGAAACTTTATCATTCAATTATTTTTGAACTACAACTCTGACAGTATTAAAATAACACCCTCCATGGCCCATATAGTATGAAGATTAATTTGAGCTGCATTTATTGTGAAACATTACTATCCCTTTAAGAAATGCTGGTGGTGTTCCTGGTGCCAAAGTCTCCCCACTTCTCCACTTTGCCATTTTAACAAATCACCAGCATTACACCAAACTTACATGCTAATGGTTTAAGTCTCTCCCCCCTTGAGTAGGTCATTCTTAATGCATATGGCAAAGTGTTTTGTATTTTCCAATTAGGCAACTTTGTAAAGGGGTGATATATCTCCTTTACTATGACTTTCACAAGACTGGACAACTGACTACATTTGTGACCTGAAATTGTGAATTTTTTGCGGAGGTTATCTAAGCAGATGAAGATCTAAATTGCCTTGCTTGTAAATGAATTGCAGAATTTTATTCAGATTTTGCTAAGATCATGGTGGAACTCTACACTTAACTCTTTGAGTGCCAGTGAGATGAGAAATGCAATGGTCTGAAATGTGTTGCTTATCCCAATGCCAGTCAAAGGGGTGAGTTGAAGCTGCTGCTGTTACTGGTGCTGTGGTGTCACTGCATCTTCTCTCTCCTGCCCTACCCAACACGTCAACTCGTTTATAACCAAATGCTACGGTAGTGATCACATTCTCTCTGTCTCCCCGGCATCACTAGTTTGTGGTGCATATGGCAACGTGTGTCTTTATCGGCAAGCTGATGTGGTCACCACACATCGATAGGCACACATAGGCAGAGCATCAACCCTTATTGCATCTCCCCGGATGTCACTGTTGCTAACAGTTTGAAGGGAAAAAAATAAAAGAAACAAGTTTGAACCAATATAAATTTTGAATTAAGTTTCTTCCAGCCTTTCAACCCTTGTTTTACTTGTCATGAGCATCCCTACATATATTCTCAGATACGTAACTGCTAGTTTGTTAGTAAAATCCCTTCATTGTCTATGCTGATATTTGAAGTATCTTTTTCCCCTAAATTTCTCCAGGTTCAAATAGGCTCCATAGAATAACATAGACTTACTGACTGGATACTTTCCCCCATTTCTTAGTGAGTATCCCCATTGGCTTTCCAGTTTACTAAACCACGTCCAAACAATCTTCCTGTATAAGACTGTATGTGATTGCATTTTAAAAGCACCGTGTTAGTAATTTATTAGTAGTTTAGGCCGGCGACTAAAAGTAAAGCACTTTCTTTTGAAGTCTGTTGCATGTTTTAGTGTAGTTTGGTGGTTTCAGTTGTGCATGAAAAATGAAATACGTAATAGCAAAACATGTTGAAATGAATGATCACTTTTTAATTATGTTTATTTTAACCCCAATTTGTTCTTTATAAATCATGTTTCTTAAAATATAGCAGATTGACAGCAATGTGTTGTTCTTAATCCATTGGCATCAAAACATGTATTCTGTTTGTTTAATACGACTGTCCATTTAATTTTGAAGTAAGTCCCGAATCGTAGTGTCCTGTCCAATCAGATGCATGAACTAGCAATCTCAAGAATGCACATAAGACTTTAGAGAGATTCACGCAGCTATTTGAAGGCCCTCTTCAGGACATCCCTAGAAGCTAAATTTCACTCCGTATGCCAGGACAAGCATCATTGGGCAGCTGACAATTTTTGGAATGGGCCCTCACTGAAGGATCAGTTCCACTAAGTGATTTCTGAAAGATGAAATTACTGGAGTGGGGATTCCAGCCACCATTAAAGCTTTACTGCGTTGACTATTCAACTCTCATGCTGGTTCCAGTCTGGGAAACATTTTCATGCTGGCTTCAGAAACTATGAGGGACCCTCTGGTTCATCTTTGGGCATACTGATTGGCTTGACAAATAGCACATATGTTTCACAAAGCCAAAAGATGAGTCAGTCCTAGTTTTATTAAAAACATTATTTAATACAATCTTTAATAATAATCTAAATAAAAACAATTGACAAGCAGGCTTGCAGAAATCTTCTGGAACACAAACAACCACAGGAAGATAACAGAGTGCCATTAGGAGTCATTTACAACCCTCAGCTGCACAAAGTACTGCACAAAATCACAAAAGAGCTCCAAACAATAATAAATACTGATGGCAGATTAAAAAGTCCCCCAAATCTCCACTTCTCTCCCATAAACAGCCCCCAACCTGAAACAATTGGTCATGAAGCTATCCCTTGCTGGGGTACTACCTGCGGTAGTGGCACCCTGGCGTCACTACCCGCGTCTCTCAGTGCCTGCGGCCTGGTTGCGTCTAGCCCCTCCCGTGGCTGGCCGTGTCCTTTCCCCAAATTATGCTGTATTGCAGTATGTTGCTCCTCAGTCCGCGGCGTCATTTACAGGCGCGCGTCTGTTTGCATGACGCAGGTACCTCTTAATACCTTGGGTGACTTTGACTCCTCCCTGCTACTTCCTGGAGAAAGTTAAAAGGGAGACTGGACTAACATTGGTGTTGCTTGCAGTTGTTTGCTTATTTGAGCTCCGTGTATGACCTAGGCTTGTCTGACCATCCATCCTGGTGCTGACCTGTGGCTCTATCTGACTATTCTCCCTTCGTGATCCTTTGGCTTAGCAGACACCCAATCTGGTGCAGACCTGTGGCTCTGGCTGACTACCCGCTCCGTGTATGACATAGGTTTGTCCGACCATCCATCCTGGTGCTGACCTGTGGCTCTGTCTGACTAATCTTCCTGCATTACCCTTTGGCTTAGCAGACACCCAATCTGGTGCAGACCTGTGGCTCTGGGTGATTACCCACTCCATGTATGACTTAGGCTTGTCTGACCATCCACACTGGTGCTGACCTGTGACTCTGTCTGACTATTTTTCCTGCATTGCCCTTTGGCTTAGTGGACAACCAATCTGGTACGGACCTGTGGCTCTGGCAGACTTCTCGCTCAGTCCCACGCCCAAGGGGTCTCTACCTACTATACTGACTGCAGGCGTGAGTCAGTACAAGTCCTCCTCATTCCTTACCCTTGGGAGAACTCTGTATCTTTGCTTTGTTTACCGTACTCGCCATTCAGAGACTACCTTTGGCGTCTACCTAGTCTCTAGCAGAGAGGCTACTCTAAGCGGCATCCTGTTTCTGGTAGGAATTGCTGGCTTCTTCAGTACACTCTACGCTAGTTACTATTTTCTTATCTGTATTTATCACTTCTCAATAAAGGTGGTTTTACAATTACAGTACTGACTCCTGGTATATTCTTGCTAACTGTGACATACTCCTACCTGTCTACAAAAGACATGTGCAACCTGTGCACACATATGTGAGACCCACTGCATAATCGCTATGTTTCCCTATGTCCTCCCACCCTTAAGAGTGGGAGCTGATAGAACCTCATTTCCATATTATAATCATGATAGTGCTAGACAGACTCACCAGCATGGTAGATTGTGTTCCTGTCAAACAGCTGCCTACAGCAGGTAAGACAGCAACATTGTTCATTTCAGAAATTGTCCACCTGCATTGTATTCCAAAATAAGTGCTTTCTGAACTTGGATCACAATTTACTTTTACGTATTGGAAAACATTTTGCTGTATTGTACAAATCCAGGTATCTTTGTCACCTGCTTTCCACCCCTAGACAAACAGCCAAATTAAATGAACAGAGAAACTTTAGAACAAAACTTTATTGTTTCAGCACTTAGCGACACGAGAATTGTCTGGACTTTCTTCCCTTATCAGAAATCTCTTACATACTCTGCAACTTAATTCTCCCTGTTAGAGGCAAACTATGGGTTTCATCCATCTTCTTTCCTTGGTTCCTCTTCTGTTACTTCCATTCCTGAGGTTTCTGAAAGACTGCATTGTTGAAATGCTTCCAGCTACTTCAATCAGGCCTTTGCTGATAACAATGGGCTGTTCCAGAACTGCTAATTATTGATAAATTGTGGCTTTTCACTCAGTACATCAAGCTGACTGCCCCATCTAACCCATTTGGAATTAAGTTAATTTCATCCATTTCCAATGGAGATTTATGGTCAATTGACCAGAGCTGTCCATAGGATCGTGTAGCAACAGTGCCACTGTACAATTTCAGGCCACTGTGATATTGCACCTAAAAAATTCAACTTTGAAAATTAATAACTTTTGAATGAAACACCTTTCAGCAGTGGGAGTACTCTTGTTTTACTCAGGGGGATAAACCCTACAACATATTTTTTTTTACATTTTAAGTATTACTATCCCTTTAACCATTCATCTGATATTTCATATATCATTGCTCTAGCCAATCATCTAAAGAACATTTATGGGATTCAAGTCACTCAGTCCATGCTCCAGATTTGGTTAAAACTTTCCATTAAGCCCATCTGGAACTTCCTGGTCTTTCCATCTGGAGGGTGACCCTGGACAAGAGCCATGTCACAAATCCTCAGTGCATGTTCACAGATGTATGGGTCAGTCTTGTGGTTTCCTCTGGCAAGTGTGTGTGATCAAAAGCTGTAATTTCTGGTGCACAGCTAATTGGAACACAATCACTCGTGTGCATGTAACAGTTTGTAAAGAATGGAGATGTTGGGCATGAGTCTCATTTGTCTGAAGTTGTTATTAATCTATTTAATTGCCCTGAATACCAGGTCATATGGTTAGAGGTTCATCTTTGTAATGACATTTTCTGTTGTATTGCTTTCCTGGATTTAATCTTCTGATTTTGCCTTTGATCTCTCCCTACCTTGATCTTTGGCTTGGCTTGATCTAGCAAGAATTTGGCCTGTCTCCAGACCTTGCTGATGACTTGTTCCTGTCAGTGCCATACTTGTGTCTCCTATAGTGTTGAGCGAGCATGCTCGGCCGATGCTCGGATCGGCTCGAGCATCGCTCTGCTCGGCACATGGCGGTACTCGTACGAGTACCGCATGTGCTCGCCCGCCATGTTCGGGTCTCCTCCCCGCACGTTTTGCGGCTGCTGCGCAGCCAATAAACGTGCAGGGAGGCTCTGACATCGGTGTAATGCCAGCAGCCATGTTGGCTGCTGGCATTACACTGATTGGCTGGCCAGAACCCGTGGTCAGGTGCTGTATACCACCTGACCATCGAGTTCGGCTCAGTCTTAGCCAGGGAGAGCTGAGGATAGGAAGGGAAAGGCAGTGTAGGGAGGAAAAAAACCAAAATTGTGAAAAAAAAGAACCAAAAGTCCTTTTTAGGACTACTGTGTGTGGGGGCAGCAGGTTATTTTGTGTGGGGGGAAAAAAACAAAAAAAAAAAAAAAAAAAATATTCTGTTTAGTGTGAAAAGTTGCAGATTAGAGCACATTCTGTTTAGTGTGCACAGTTGCAGATTAGAGCACATTCTGTTTAGTGTGCAAAGTTGCAGATTAGAGCACATTCTGTTTAGTGTGCAAAGTTGCAGATTAGAGCACATTCTGTTAAGTCTTCAAACTAAAATATCAAAGTCACATATTCCATTCAGTGTGCGTCACCGCAGTTTAGCAGCACATTCTGTGTACTGTGCAGAGTTGCAGAATAGGAAGAAATACTGTTAAGTCTTCAAACTAAAATATCAAAGTCACATATTCCATTCAGTGTGCTTCGCCGCAGTTTAGCAGCACATTCTGTGTACTGTGCAGAGTTGCAGAATAGGAAGAAATACTGTTAATTCTTCAAACTAAAATATCAAAGTCACATATTCCATTCAGTGTGCTTCGCCGCAGTTTAGCAGCACATTCTGTGTACTGTGCAGAGTTGCAGAATAGGAAGAAATACTGTTAAGTCTTCAAACTAAAATATCAAAGTCACATATTCCATTCAGTGTGCTTCGCCGCAGTTTAGCAGCACATTCTGTGTAGTGTGCAGAGTTGCAGAATAGGAAGAAATACTGTTAAGTTTTCAAACTCAAATATTAAAGTCACATATTCCATTCAGTGTGTGTCACCGCCGTTTAGCCGCCTATTCTGTGTACTCTGCAGAGTTGCAGAATAGTAAGAAATACTGTTAATTTTTCAAACTCAAATATTAAAGTCACTTATTCCATTCAGTGTGTGTCACCGCAGTTTAGCAGCCTATTCTGTGTACTCTGCAGAGTTGCAGAATAGTAAGAAATACTGTTAAGTTTTCAAACTCAAATATTAAAGTCACATATTCCATTCAGTGTGTTTCAACGCCGTTTAACAGCCTATTCTGTGTACTCTGCAGAGTTGCAGAATAGTAAGAAATACTGTTAAGTTTTCAAACTCAAATATTAAAGTCACATATTCCATTCAGTGTGTGTCACCGCAGTTTAGCAGCCTATTCTGTGTACTCTGCAGAGTTGCAGAATAGTAAGAAATACTGTTAAGTTTTCAAACTCAAATATTAAAGTCACATATTCCATTCAGTGTGTGTCACCGCCGTTTAGCAGCCTATTCTGTGTACTCTGCACAGTTGCAGAATAGGAAGAAATACTGTTAAGTTTTCAAACTCAAATATTAAAGTCACATATTCCATTCAGTGTGTGTCACCGCAGTTTAGCAGCCTATTCTGTGTACTCTGCACAGTTGCAGAATAGGAAGAAATACTGTTAAGTCTTCAAACTCAAATATTAAAGTCACATATTCCATTCAGTGTGTGTCACCGCAGTTTAGCAGCCTATTCTGTGTACTCTGCACAGTTGCAGAATAGGAAGAAATACTGTTAAGTTTTCAAACTCAAATATTAAAGTCACGTATTCCATTCAGTGTGTGTCACCGCAGTTTAGCAGCCTATTCTGTGTACTCTGCAGAGTTGCAGAATAGTAAGAAATACTGTTAAGTTTTCAAACTCATATATATTAAAGTCATATATATCGTGTAAGATGAAGAAGGCGGGTAAAAAGGGACGGGGAAGTGGACGTGATCCTGATAGTTCAGGGCGCGGGTCAGGACGCGGAGAAACTGTGCCTGGTGCCAGAGCACAAGAAAGAAAGACATCCACCATACCTAGCTTCATGTGTAATTTTACAGGGCGTCGCAGGACATCACTCTCGAGGTCCGACCACTGCGAACAGGTGGTCGGTTGGATGACAGCTGATACTGCTTCCAGTCGGTTAAGCACCACCCTGTCTTCCACCAAGTCCACTCTCAGTAGCCAAGAGTCTGGTCAACATAATCCTCACTCTGATCATCCTTCCTCCCACCATACACGGTCTGGTCAAAGAAGTGATCCCACACTGGGATATAGTGAGGAGCTCGTCTCATCACCAATCCTTCATTTGACCCTCTCTCCAAGCACGCTTGCAGAGGAACATGACATCTTGTGCCCTGATTCACAACCTCTAGAGGCTACCCAATCACAAGAAGACGACAGATGTGAACGGCATTTAAGGTCAAAGGAAGTAGTGGATGATGATGATGATGATGAGACACAGTTGCCATTAAATCAACCACTATTTCCGTCTCAAGACCTTGTTGAGGAGAATGTTATACAGTTGTCAATGACTGAGTATGTGGTGGGATCAAGACTTGAGGAGGATGATCAGAGTGAGGAAGTGGAGGAGGACTTGGTGGACGATGAGGTGACTGACCCCACCTGGGAAGGTGTAGAGCCGAGCGATGACAGCAGTCCTGAGGGTGAGCCATCTGCAGCACCGCAACAGGCTGGAAGAGGCAGTGGTGTGGCTACAGAAAGAAGGCGGACCGCACCAAACCGGCCCGCAAATGTTCCACGAAGCACCCCCTTGCGTAAATCTACCTTGCCAAAGGGTAGGTGTTCCGCGGTATGGCGTTTTTTTAAGGAAAGTGCGGACGACAAAAGAATTGTAGTTTGCAACCTGTGCCACACCAGAATGAGCCGAGGCATGAACACTAGAAACCTCACCACCACCAGCATGATCCGACACATGGCATCCAAGCACCGTAGTAAGTGGGAGGAACGCCTGGATCGCCCATCTGTGTCTGCAGGCCACACCACTGCCTCCTCTTCCCCTGTTTTCGGTGCCGGCCAATCGCCTGTCGAAGGCGCAGGCCCGCATACCTCCCGCCCTGCACCTGTACCATCTGAAGCACCATCAGCGACCACATCCACTTCCCTGTCCCAGCACAGCGTCCAAATGTCGTTACCCCAGGCATTTGAGCGCAAGAGAAAGTACCCAGCCACCCACCCACAGGCCATAGCACTAACCTCACACCTTTCAAAATTACTGGCCATCGAAATGCTGCCATTTAGGCTTGTGGACACTGAGTCCTTCCGCAGCCTGATGGCAGCAGCTGTCCCTCGGTACGCGGTCCCCAGCCGCCACTACTTTTCCCGGTGTGCCATCCCCGCATTACACCACCATGTGTCCCGTAACATCACCCGTGCCCTGACCAACGCAGTTACTGGGAAGGTCCACTTAACGACTGACACATGGACAAGTGCTTGTGGCCAGGGACGCTACATTTCCCTGACGGCACACTGGGTGAATGTCGTGGAGGCTGGGAGCGACTCGGACCCTGGGATGGCACAGGTGCTACCCACGCCGAGGATTGCGGGCCCTACCTCCATCAGGGTTTCCGCCAGCACCTACGTTATTGGCTCCTCCTCCTCCGTTTCCACCTCCGAATTCTCTACACGCAGCGCCACTCCCCCATCAGCCAGTAGCTGGAAGCAGTGTAGCACTGCAGTGGGGAAGCGTCAACAGGCCGTGCTGAAGCTGATCTGCCTTGGGGACAAACAGCACACGGCCTCAGAGCTGTTGCAGGGGATTAGTCACCAGACCGAGCAGTGGCTCTCGCCACTCAACCTGCAACCAGGCATGGTTGTGTGTGATAATGGGCGTAACTTGGTGGCGGCTTTGGAGCTCGGCAAGCTCACACACGTACCATGCCTAGCGCATGTATTTAATTTAGTGGTGCAGCGATTTCTAAAAACCTACCCCAATGTGCATGATCTCTTGACCAAGGTGCGCCGCGTGTGTGCACATTTCCGTAAGTCATCTACAGCTTCGGCCGGCCTGTTGAAGCTGCAGCAGCGCTTACAATTGCCAGCTCACCGGCTGCTGTGTGACGTGAGCACGCGCTGGAACTCCACCTTCCACATGTTGGCCCGGCTTTGTGAGCAGCAGAGGGCAGTAGTGGAGTACCAGCTGTTACACGGTCGTCGCCTCTCCGTTCAACTTCCTGTAATCAGAAGTGAGGAGTGGGAATGGATGTCAGACCTCTGCGAGGTTTTACGCAATTTTGAGGAATCGACACAGATGGTGAGCGGCGATAACGCTATTATCAGTGTAACCATCCCACTTCTGTGTCTACTGAAACGCTCGCTGCTCACAATTAAAACCGACGCTTTGCATGTGGAAGAGGTGGAAATGGGGGAGGAAGAGCTTACACAAGGTGATAGCCAGAGCACCCTCACTTCGTCTTCTCAGCGACAATTGGAGGAGGCGGAGGAGGAGGAGGAGGAGGAGGAAGACACGGTTGCCTCCGCTACAGAGGGTAGCCATGGAACTTTAGTTCCATCTCTTCAGCGTGGGTGGGCAGAAGAGGAGGAAGAGGATGAGGATATTGAGAGTCATCCTCCTGGTGAGGACAGCGAAATCTTGACTGTTGGTACTCTGGCACACATGGCTGACTTTATGTTAGGCTGCCTTTCCCGTGACCCACGCGTTGTACGCATTTTAGACAACACGGATTACTGGGTGTTCACCCTTCTGGACCCCCGCTACAAAGAGAATTTCTCATCTCTCATTCCTCCGGTGGAGAGGACAAGCAAAATGGTGCAATACCAGAAGGTTCTTGTTGAAAAATTGCTCCAAAATTTTCCATCTGACAACGCTGGCGGCAGAGTACGTGCTACCTTGGCCAACCGAGAAGGGGAGAAAAGGGGAGCACACAGCAGTTCCGACAAAGGCAGGGCAACACTCTCCAAGGCGTGGGACACCTTCATGACACCCCGCCAGCACCCTCACCCTGATGCGCAGCCTAGTGTCACAAGGAGGGAAAAGTTTTGGAAGATGGTGAAGGAGTACGTAGCAGACCGTGTCAGCGTCCTCAATGATCCCTCTGTGCCTTACAACTACTGGGTGTCCAAGCTGGACACGTGGTATGAACTGGCACTCTACGCCTTGGAGGTGCTGGCCTGCCCTGCCGCCAGCGTTCTGTCTGAGCGGGTATTTAGTGCTGCTGGTGGCATCATAACAGATAAGCGTATCCGCCTTTCCACCGACAATGCTGATAGGTTGACACTTATAAAAATGAACAAGGCCTGGATTTCCCCTGACTTCTCCACTCCACTGGAGGAAAGCCGCGGGGGAACATAAACTCACTTTATATATGTTATTTACAATGATGTGAATACTCTGTATTCCCATTCACCCCTTCCACCCAAAAAACGGGTATATGGTTGACTCTTAATCTTCTCATCCTCCTCCTCCTCTTCCATATGCCCTGTGCTATAATTTTTATATAGGGCCAGCTCACCAGCGGGCCCTGTGATATAATTTTTATATAGGGCCAGCTCACCAGCGGGCCCTGTTTGACAATTTTTATATAGGTCAGCTCACCAGCGGGCCTTCTCATATAATGTTTTATTGGGTCAGCTCTCTAGCGGGCCCTCTCATATAATGTTTTATAGCGTCAGCTCACTAGCGGGCCTTCGCATATAATGTTTAGGATGGTCAGCTCTGCAGCAGACCCTCACCCATAATGTTTTAGATGGTCAGCTCAGCGCACGTTTCCCTCTTAATCATGGCCTCAGTTCTGAAAATCAAGGAAATTTTTGGGAGAATTTGCCTCTGCGCACGTTTCCCTCTTAATCATGGCCTCAGTTCTGAAAATCAAGGAAATTTTTGGGAGAATTTGCCTCTGCGCACATTTCCCTCTTAATCATGGCCTCAGTTCTGAAAATCAAGGAAATTTTTGGGATAATTTGCCTCTGCGCACGTTTCCCTCTTAATCATGGCCTCAGTTCTGAAAATCAAGGAAATTTTTGGGATAATTTGCCTCTGCGCACGTTTCCCTCTTAATCATGGCCTCACTTCCGAAAATCAAGGAAATTTTTGGGATAATTTGCAGATGATATACAAGTAAATATACAGCAAATATTGTTTGGTAACAATTTTTCGCCTAAAGTCGTTTTTATTTTCCTTTTTGTGTGTTTTATGGTCAGTCTGTAAAAATGGCGTACTACGGGCGAAAGATCGTTCCCAGCAGCGATGTTGGAGTCCAAGATGCATCCAGACATCCTCCCTATGCTGTCCCTGACCCATTTCTGTGGTGTTTCCATCCTTTTCTGCCCTTTTCCTATGGACCAGGCACCCTCCCCTCATCAGAGCAGGGGGTGCCTGGTGTAATGCTCGAGTCCTCCCATTGACTTCAATGGGGCTCGGGTGCTCGGCCGAGCACTCGAGCCTCAGGGGGTGCTCGGTCAGAGCACCCGAACACCCGAGCATTGGGGTGCTCGCTCATCACTAGTCTCCTACTGCATCTGCTGGTGTCTGTATAATCCTTGGAGTTCAAACCCAGGGTGTGAGCAGGTGTCTCAATGTGATTCAGTCTCTTCTGGACTATTTCTACTCTGCGGAGTCCACTAGTGCCACCACAATCCATATGGCCCAACTCCTTGGTGCTAGCAAGGGCTTCTACATGGCACTCTGGCTTAAACTGTCAATGGAATTTACTAAGAAGAACTGTAGCAATTCTGGAATAAACAAACTGCAGCATTGAGGACAAATAAAAAATTCCTACATTTCCATATTAAAAAGATCTACAACATATTGTATACAAATCTATGGAAATATAGGGAATTTTTATTTTTCCTTAATGCTACAGCTTGTTTTCTCCAGAATTTCTCCAGGATTATTATACATAAGGTGTGATAAAGGTGTGGTAAAGAGGAGATAACTTCCCCATTGTTGCAAATTTCCCAGTTCCTAGGTTAGTCTATAAAGCCTATACACTAAAATCTTAGTTAATAGTCTCCATGGAATAATAAAGGCATTTAATAGTTTGTCACACTGGAGAAGTTATCTCCTCTTTCTCAAATCTTTTAACACCATAGAATGTCTCCCACAGTGTTTTCCTTAGGTTCTTCTTATGTCTGAGATAACTATATGTCCACTAGTCACTTGAAGCCATCAAATTTACAAATGTAGCAGATATGATTGCACCTTTAACTGGAGATTCACTGTACGGTAACATGTAACTAAACACCCACACTCTGTGCTTTTAATCAGCCTGCTCCTAACAAGATTTGCTAAATTTTTTGGTTTTATTTGATTTTTATCTATACATGACAGGAAAAATTGAGAAAAGGAACTAAATAAAATGAATACAGTAACACTTGGTACATCTGTAGTTGTAATTCAGAGGTGCCTACTAAATGTACACAACCAGTTTCAAGTTCATTCCATTTAATGCCATGTTGGAATCCAGATATATACACCTAACCAGACACTCTTACAATGCCAGGAACACAACACAAACATTGCATTGTTATTCACTCCAATCTATTTTTTCATCACTACTAGTAGCATTAGGAGCAAGGTGTGTCTTGAATTCCTCTCTCTCTATATCAAATTGTTTATAATAACTTTGCCACTAGGAGGCAACCTATTCCTGTTATCTTAGAAGCAAAAGCTGAGTAACATTTACATCATGGATATATACATAGGTAAAAGGTGATACCATCTTAGCCATGGATAAAGCAGGAAACTAGTAGAATAAAATTGATACCTTTATTGGCTAACTGGATAGCTTTAGAGTGCAAGCTTTCAAGAACAGATAAAATGCATGACGAGGAGATCTAAGAGGTTGTGAAAGATTACATTCTAAAACGAAAAACCTGGACTTTGGTTGGCCAGATGTTTCAGGACATATGTGGACAGTCTACCTAATTTTATTAGCAACATTTTTGAAACTTAATGCTGTCTGTTTGGTAAAATGTTGTACAGTAAGTTTTGGTGCAAGTGGTGCCTCTAACTGTGTTCTTAAAATAAGTGTAGAAAGAAAGATATTAGAAGGCAAGTCACAAGGGTTTTCATTGAAGAGTTGCTCAGATAGGGAGCAGAGGAACCCCAGGGTGTCCTGACTCCTGCAGAGGTACAAAGGGTTCCATGGGAGAAATGTAGGTAATGGTAGATGCTGGACCAAGAGTAGAAGATTGTGCAGGACATATGCAGAATGAAAATTTGGAGGATTTCTGGGGCAAACCAACTGCATTGTAGGGAATAATAAACACTCCAGTGTATTTAACAATGTTTTGTGTGGCTGAACACTTTCTTCATAATACACTGGCTAAATCTCTTCCAGGGGGTTAGAAGCCATATTTAAATAAATGTGAGATTTTACTTGTTCCATAACGGGGATTGCCCCAGATTTGCTTCACTTTTGTTTTCTGCATATGGCCATGGTATGTGTGGGTCGGTGACTACCCATAGATATCTAACATAGTAACATGATTGATGAGGCTGAAAAAATCATGCGTCCAACAAGTCCAGCTCATGCCAAATCACCCTTGTTGATCCAGAGGGAGGCAAAAAAAAAAACATTGAAGCCATTTCCAATTAAGTCCCAAGTGAGAAAAAAAAATCCTTCCTGACTCCAAATGGCAATCAGATAGTTCCCTAGATCAACAACTTATCTGCATTGAAGCCATCTCTCATAATTCTTCATATTGTTCGGTGCTAGATAAGTATCTATTACTTTTTTGAAAGCAGTTACAGTATCTGGGGGGGGGGTCTCAAGGGTCACACCTGCAACTGGGCCCGTCACTCCAGGGGCCCAGCCACCCCCTGCCCCCCCCCCCCAGATATTGTAACTGCTTTCAAAAAAGTAATAGATACCTATCTAGCACCGAACAATATGAAGAATTATGAGAGATGGCTTCAATTGTTACGCCACTGCAAAGGGGTTGCTGGGAAGCCTGAAACCTCATCTCAGTTTGCCCATAAAATGGGCTGTATTGAACAAGATAATCCCAGCAGCAAGTAAAAGGGTGACATTCTGATGTCACACGCTTAACCCTTTGGGGTGCAATACGTTGGATACCTATCCAACAGTCAAAGGGTTAAGGGTCACTCTGCATGGCCATATAGAACTTTACATCTCCAAAGTTTTGACATGGCAGTGCAAGGTGGCCCTTAACCCTTTGACTGCCAGAGAGGTATCCAATGCATTTGTTGCCCTTTTGGTGCCTCTGGGGTTATCTTGTTCAATACAGCCCTTTTTATGGGTAAACTGAGAGGAGGTTCCAGGCTTCCCAGAAACTCCATTTGCACTTTTTTTGTCCTATATCAACGTATGTCCTCCAAGTAAACCCTTAAATACATTCAGCTCCACTGAAAAGCATCTTATCGATACTGGAGGAGGAGGATCTTAATTTTGGGGAGGTAAGATTTCCCATAAATGGAGGAACAGAGAACAATTGAGGAAGACCAAGACTTTGGGTTTGACCCAGTCAGTATCATATTGAAAAGTTGCCCTGTACTTGGAGACCATTGTAGGGTGACCCTTAAGCGTGCAACATCAGAATGTCACCCTTTTGATGCAAGTGACATTATGATCTCACCCTTTTGATGGTCACCAAATAGAGGGTGACTTTTCAATAGGATACCCATCCAGTGCATCTGTGCCTCTTTTTATGCAGGCTAGTACCCTACTTGCTCTTGCAGCAGCTGAGTGACTCTGCACACTGCTGTGAAGTCTATCGTCTATTAGTAATCCTGAATCTTTCATTTCGCTCAGTGAAGCTTATTCTGGAATAAAGCACAAAAATGTAGTGTCTTTGAAGAAAAACATAATTTCAATGAATGAACATTTTTCTGTGTCCCTTTTGGTGTATTGCCCCAAAACTACCACAATTTTTCATACTACAGCATTCTCAGTAGTAAATCAGTCTGTGGTTGAACATTCGTTACAAACTGATGTGTTACTTCATCCTAAGATGTCAAGGTACTTGTGTCGCTAGTGTCGTAAATGGCCCTTGCGATTCCAGTGAAGCTTTGAATAGTGTGTCCCTTAGTCTTTTGTTAGTGGTTCCATCTATCATTCATATACACTTGATCAGGCACGTGCACAGATAGACACCAAGGTGGCTTGAGCACCTGCCCTTTTTGTCCAAAGTGCCCTTTTAACAAAAAAAAAAAATAATAATAATTATGAGAAGTGCCCTTTTTTCATTTGAGCCCCTGCCCCCCAAAATGTCTGTGCACGTCCCTGCACTTGATAGCAATACTTTGTTACACTGGACCTGCTACTTACGCAGCTTTTAGTCACATTATGGGCCATATGTTCAAAAGACAAGTGGAGGAATTCACTAAAATGCCAAAAATCACAATTGATTTAAATGGGGGATTTAAGCCCTTGAATGCTAGAGAGTAGGGATGAGCGAGCACCCCGATGCTCGGGTGCTCGGGTGCTCTGACCGAGCACCCCCTGATGCTCGAGTGCTCGGCCGAGCACCCGAGCCCCATTCAAATGAATGGGAGCACTCGAGCATTAAACCAGGCACCCCCTGCTCTGATGAGCGGAGGGTGCCTGGTCAATGTCCCCCTTCATCTCCGCTATGCCCCTCTTCCACAATGTCCCCCTTCATCTCCTATGCCATAGCGGAGATGAAGGGGGACATTGTGGAAGAGGGGCATAGCGGAGATGAAGGGGGACATTGTGGAAGAGGGGCATAGACTCTATGCCCCTCTTCCACAATGTCCCCCTTCATCTCCGCTATGCCCCTCTTCCACAATGTCCCCCTTCATCTCCGCTATGGCATAGGAGATGAAGGGGGACATTGTGGAAGAGGGGCATAGCGGAGATGAAGGGGGACATTGTGGAAGAGGGGCATAGCGGAGATGAAGGGGGACATTGTGGAAGAGGGGCATAGAGTCTATGCCCCTCTTCCACAATGTCCCCCTTCATCTCCGCAATGCCCCCTTCATCTCCGCAATGCCCCCGTACCTCCATTCCCTGGTGGTCCAGCGGAGCGTCTTCGGATCTGTGCCTCTTCCGGCACAGATCCTCTTCACCCGAACATGTCGGGCGAGCACATGGCGGTACTCGTACGAGTACCGCCATGTGCCGAGCAGAGCGATGCTCGAGCCGATCCGAGCATCGGCCGAGCACGCTCGCTCAACACTACTAGAGAGGTCTTCAATGCACTATTCCGCATAGCATTCAAGGGGTTAAAACCCCCGTTTAAGTTAATGGTGATTTTTGACAAAATTCCTCCACTTTTCTTTTGAACATACAGCCCTAAAAGTATCTATTAAAACTGCTTATTACTTGTGCCTTTTTTTTAATCAGGTTAATAATCTAGTTTTATAGGAATACTCATGAAAACAATTTCAACATCGGTGCTCCCAGTGAGAGAGGACTTGGAAAGGAGATTAGTACGGTTTCCATTGTGAACGATGCATTGGAGATTGGAGACTAGTATCAAAAGGGGTGAAGGTTTAGAAAGGGCTCACCGGGATTTACAGTACGAGGATTACAGTAATAGGATCTGCCAAAGCAAAACATTCAAAACCACTGTTATTCCAGTGTTAGCTCTCCATCTCACAATTAAAGGGATAGTAATGTTTCACAATAAAATCAGCCCCAATTTTCATAGTATTTGGACCATGGAGAGTGTTATTTCAAAACTGTCAGAGTTGTAGTTCAAGACTAATTGAATGATAACGTATGCCTCTCCCCCCTTTTACTGATGTAACACTGCTCACCTCAGAGCAGCAAGACTGTCCGGATACATCACAGAAAGGGACAATCTTCAGTGAGTATAAGGAAAAACCTGTCAAGGGGGTTAGGGTTTTCATTATGCTTACAGTAAGAAGATTGTCTGTTGCTGTGATCTGTCTGGTCCCCAGGACAAGATTCTACATCTGAGGGGAGGTGGCTTACACTAGGTAAAAGGGGCAGGGGTGATACTTTATCATTCAATTACTCTTGAACTATAACTGTTACAGTATGGAAATAATGCTCCCCATGGCCAAAATACTATGAAGATTAATTGGATCGGCAGTTTTTGTGAAACATTACTGTCCCTTTAAGCTGGCGGTAACAGCTAAGGTGGGTCTGATCACTTTGTAATGGTTCTCGCATGTACTTATAAAAAAGTAACCCTTTAAGGACTAGAGAGGTATGCACGCCTCTGGTTAATTGTCTTCAGCTGCATTTAACTGCATGGAGTGAAATAGGGACAGTCCTATAAGGGACAAATATTTGAAGAGTTCTCCACACGTTGTTTCATAATATGTTGGAAATTTCTAACATTAACAGGATTACAATCCCACAAATTGAGTCAATGGGAATGTTAGAAATTTGTACTTGTTCCCTATGGTACAATTGGCTTGCCCCAGATTCGCTGCATTTTCCCTTTTCCTAAACAGCCAAAATGATGAATTGTTTAATATCCCCACTTCTGCATAATCATTGTGACTCAAATCACTATGGATAATCAGAGATAAGGTTTGATACGTGAGAGGGCTGTAGACACAAAAGGAGCTGAGAGAAGATTGTTACTGACTGATCGTAAGTGGCGGGATGGGGTATAGCGGGATATCAGAGTGGAAATGTAGGAAGGGGTAGAGGAGAGAAGAGTTTTGAATGAAAAAAGCTGAATTTTGTAAGCGATCCGGAGTTTGATAGCGATTTGAGGATGAGGGGGTTAGGGACAAACGTAGGTGACAATAGGATAATTCGTGCTGCAGCATTCTGTATGGATTGAAGAGGATGGAGCTGGGAGACAGGAATGCCAGAGAGAAAAAGGTTGCAGTGGTTCATGCAGGAAATGATGAGTGCTTGTGTAAGAATTTTTTTCGCGAAAGTTTTCTTTTTTTCTTCAATGCAAAATTGTCCTTCTTTTCACCAATTCCAGCAAATTTTTCACCTATTCTAACACATTATTCTCAGATTCTAACACATTTTTCACATATTCTAACACATTTTTTACACATTTTTTGGCTATTCAATACATTTTTCTCCTATTCTAACACATTCTAACACATTTTTCTCCTATCCCAACACATTTTTTCCTATGTTTATTATGGTGCAACATTTCCCAGCATAATATTACTTCTTCTGAGGGCTGTAGTGGAGAAGCAAGTAGCTGGAAGTTAAAGTGTTAGCATGTAGAGTGCCTTTGTCCTTTGCCCACAACACTTACTTTTTGCTTAAGTGACACTGGCACGTATTCAAGATGATGTCAAGTGATTACAAAAAATAAAGTACAACCTACAATGTGGCAAATGTGTATGGTAGTGGTGGGGGGTTGGCATGGTGTGATTGGTGGGACCTTGACAAACTGCATCCTCCCTTGGAGTAGAGAGATCGTCATCATTGATTGCACACGCTGCAGTCAGTTTTTGAACTACTACTTTACTCTCACATCCCTGCACTGCTCCACCCCTCCCACTTCCCCTTGTGCATTTGCTTGACTTTACTCAACTACACTGTGTTCTTTACTCTATGGTATACAACACAACTGTTGGAGTTGTATGATGCCTTGCTTAAGCCAGTCATCTGTCACTGTCATATATATAGTTAATATATAGTTAATTCTTTATTCTCCTAATACACAGAACAAATGTCCTACTTAAACGATACCCTAAACTAAACTTAATTTCCCCTGTCTTCTCTAGCTCAAACAAGGAGGAGGATGCCTCTGTTGGAGTCTGGGTAAAGAATCAGTTGAACAGGGAATTTTTGACTGGGATTGGGGGAACCTCAAAATAATGAAATAAATAATAATAAGACATTGGTGTGTAACGTGACAGAGACAGGAACCCCCTGACATAAGCTATGACTGGGGCAGAATGATACTTGATGGGATAGAGTATTTTATAGAGGATAATTTGTAGGACTAAGACTTGTTGTTAGAGGCCCAAGCCCTGAGAAAACATTGATTTGTAGGACTTAGACTTTTTTAGGCCCAAGCCCTGAAGAAACGTTGATTTGTAGGACTTAGACTTTTTGGGCCCAAGCCCTGAGGACAATTTGATTTGTATGATTTTGGCCTATTAACATCACAAGCCCTAAGGAATCTTATCAGATATACTTTTTATCAATTAAGCTTGTTAACGTCACAAGCCCAGAGAAATCAGAAATCATTTTTATCAATCAGGATTGTTAACGTCACAAGCCCTGATGAATCAGAGATCATTTTTATCAATCAGGCTTGTTAACGTCATAAGCGCTGAGGAATCAGTGATTTGTAGGACTTAGGCTTGTTAGAAACAAGCCCCCAAAATTGTTTTTTTTTTGTAGGCCTCTGGTTTGTGCCAGCATGTCATGTTATGGTGGCCAGTGGCCAGTGTCATTGAGGCATTTGCAGCTGCTGGTTTTGCTGCTGCTGCTGAGTTGTTTAAGCAGCAGGTTGATTAGACAGCTCCACTGGAATGGGTTCAACAACAGCAGGGATATGGGTGATGGATTATCATGATTCCACTTGCCGCTACAAGCACCAGTGATGCATTTGAGACAGTATCAAATCAAAATCAAAAATGTTTCTCCTCCTGCCCCTCCTCCAAAATCATGGGTGTGTTGTTGGAATATACATTTTCCCATGAGAGCAGGAATTGTGCTTCTTATCAGCAACTTCAATGTGCAGAGTGTGTGGAGGAAATAAGGGAAAGACTGGGAACAATGGGCACATCTGCACTCACATCAAACAAGTAACAAAACTCTAACCAAACACCATGATGAATAGGGTCCCCAGTGTGAAATCATCCCACAGAAACCAAGTACTGCTGCTGTCACCATGCCCCTTGTCCACTCCCCGCTAAGGACACGTGACAACTTGCAGTGTTAATAGTAATGATGAACCCTCCCTGCCACCATTTTAGCCTATTCTGCTTGATGGAATCTTCTCGGCTGCTTGATGCCTTGGTTACGATTATGCTCCACCATATTGCCATTTGTGGTCAACTCACCACTCAGTGTGTAATGGGTGGACATGAACTGCCACATCCTGATATCTACAGAATGGCTAGCAGCTGGTGGGGGAGTTAACTATGAATGAGGTGGATCTCCAGAAGATCTAGTTATATCTTCCCGCTGCCGGTCCTTAGAGCAAGAAGTTGATTGCAAGCCAGGGTTTTTGTATTCTTCCTCCTCTTTGATTTATACCTCGCCTCTTGTGGCCTTCAGGGAGAGTCAAGGGATACAGCAACAGTGGTGCCCAATTTGGTGGGGGGATTTAACATGCTTCACATAAATGGTGTCTGTGTTTCATATGTGATGATGTTGCTGCTGCTGCTGCCTCAGAATCAACACAAAATCTAGGACTAGGAGTATTGCTGCTGGCAATTGGAACCTGTCCTAGTCCCACATCACTACTGCTGAACCCCATTCCCACTGTGTCCACAGTGGTCTGTGGCACACTAGCCCGCTCTTCGTAATCATGTTGCCCTTGCAACTCAGCAGCAGAGGGAATTACAGCAGCAGCAAACTTTGCAAATGTTGCAGTCTCACTGCTGGTGGTGCTGGTGATGCCCATCCCCATTTCCGTATCTGTCTCCCATTCCTTCTCGGTTTGGGTGAAAAAAGGCCATGAATGTCTCTTCCACCCTAGCTGCTCTGCCATCAACCTCATCATCATTACCACCACCAGTCCCTTCTTGCTGCTGCTCTATTACAGTGTCACCAGTTGGAGGATAATGACAAATGTGACAGAGGGTTCCCTAATGTCACACTTGCCATCTCTTGAGCTGAAGAGGGCAGATCTGCGTTCATGGTGGTATTATTACTGCTAGCCGCCAGTTCTGCCTTCCTCAGTATAATTTTCCATTGGGACAATGCTGGGGGAAGGGGAATCACAAGGTCAGGAGGGATGTTGTGGACTCTCGGGAGTGCTAGTCTGGCCACTCTGCATCACTTCCCCTTCCACCTCAGCATCAGCAGGAGGATCTACTGCAGTCACTCTAGTTCCATCAGCTACTTCACTATCACTAACAGCAACCACATCAATTTCAATCTCTGAGTTTTCCTCAATAGTATCACCCCCTCCCTCACTCTGAGTCTGTATCTGCAGGATCTTAGTTCTAGTAGTATGACTGCTTGGGGATGGCAAGTGTGACTCTTGGCATCATCTACACCCCCCCTCTTGAGAATCACAAGGCACACTGGCAGCACTAGCAGAAGGCACAGGTAGCTGACCTGTACTGCTCACACTGCTACCCTCTTCTTCCTCTCCCTGTGACACTATGTTCCCATAGATCCCAAGGGGTGATGTAGGAGGACTGACCATCATTGGGTCTGGGGAATTAGGGCACTCAGACCCTTCAAAGCCTGTAGTGGTCACTTCCACCTCTTCAGACTCCATGGATGTGTAACTCTCCTTGCAGATCCTTCTTTTATTTGTATTCCAGGTGCTCATAGTGATAGTAGTATCTATTATCCTCTCCTGCCTCAACTTAGCTAATAAAATCACAGCACAACAGCCTAGCACCCTCTCTCTTTAGCTGCTTGAATTGTGTTTCACTTCCTGGAAATGTCATGTTTTTATAGCAAAAAAATAAGAACATGTAAGTATAGTGGCAAAAAGTTTTTAGCCATTGAAAGAAAAGCAAAACATTTTTACAATGGGTGAAAATGGCAAGGATTTTAAGGGTTTTATTGAAAGCAGATTTTACCGCAAAAAAGAGGACAACAACTGGGTTTTTGTGGATTTTTTTGCAGTTACACAATGGGACTTTTCGCCCACCCCTAATGATCATGACTACAGGAGCTACAGAGGGAGAAGTTGTGACTGGCGTGACATCCAAATGGGCCCATAAGCTCCAAATCTCAGTAGGTTCTAGTTTTGCCCTTTGTAGAATATTTTTGTATTAAACAGACTCCCCAAAAATGTTTTGCACTAGGGCCAGTGGGTTTAGTCATGTGGACTGAGGGGTGTGGCCATAAGCAAGGATAAGGACACCTTAGGTGCCTTGCCTAGAGACACCTGAAATGTAAATCCAGTACTGAGACTATGCACTAAGATCTCAACCTAAAAAGGAGGCGCCATAAAATATCATTTGACCTGGTGACGTTTCTTTCACTGGCAAATTTATCTCCCCTGAGGTCTGAGTTGTAAAATTGTTTATGGAAAGAAAAAGATGGGATCACTCTCAAAGTCCTTACTCCTTGAGTGCCAGAGTGCTGTGCAATTTATTTAGATGGCCAGTATTTTAGTGCATTACATATCTTTTTCAGGTTTTGCCTTAATACAGATTTATTAAAGGTTTGGAGCTGTGCTATAAATCACCTTGTGTTTTCCCAACACCATTGATATGCTGAACATTTGCACAGGTTTGAAGTGTAGAGCAATAAAACCTTCTCATAGACCGTAATCTCTGTCTTAAATATTAGGGATCATAGCTGCTGTAAGTAACTAGCAATAAACTAAGAGCATTCAAAGCACATTAGAGAAGGTGAGTGTTAGTCAGTCATGGCAGAAGCCTAGATGAATTCAGCAAGACATGATCAATTTATGTCCATGCAGCTCCCTGTGGTATTATAACAGTGAAGTTGATTTACTAAGGAGATTTACTAAGGAGAAGGGGTACAATTCAACTGTACCATAGAGAACAAACACAAATTCTCAAACTTCCAATTAATATAAACAGGGATTTATTTTTTATATAGGTTTTATTAATATTGACATATGATTGAACAGAGTGATTTGAATGGTCATTTTATCCTCATGAATTATACAGAGGTTACCAATGCATTGAAGACCTCTCTGGCATTCAAGAGGTTAAAAGCCACATTTAAAGCAATGGTACTTTTTATTTCTTCCCTATGTTGCAGTTGGTTTGCCCAAGATTTGCACCACTTTTTTTTTTTAGTATGTGGTCCTAAAGGCTCCACACAAGCTATCTTTATCAGCAAATTTTTCACCTCAAACTGAAATTGGCGAAAAATTTCGCTTTCTGCTTGGCGAAAAATTTTCTGTGAAAAGTGCAGTTTTTCATGCTTTTTCACACTTTTTTTCGCCCACCTCATTGCATAAAAATCAATGGGTAGAAAAAATTTTCTCTACCACATAAAAGTTTTCTACAGACATATAAATGGGTGTCTGGCTCTCACAGTAGCCATTCTGTGCTTGTGAGAGGAGAGAACAGCATGTTTGTGAGCTAGAGAAGATAGGCAAATAAAGGGGAATTGAAGCTTAGTTTTAGGGAGTCATTTAGGTAGGAAATTTGTTCTCTGTAATAGGGGAGTCTGGGGGCACAATGGGGAGATGAAGGGAGAAAGGAGGTTGATCCAAAATACCCCAAAATTTGGTGTGACTTACTGACAAGACACAGGCAGCTGGGGTCCAAATTGCTTGCTGATTTTACTTTTATTGTCTGAGTGCTGGGGAAGTCTGGGGAAAGAAGTTGATGAGTTTGTTTTTTAGTATTATATTTATATTTTTCTTGTTGAAAAGATTTTTATTGAAAGATCTTCACAAGAAATACAACAGTGTACAGGAATTCAGCAAGTACAAGTCGAAATTCAGCAAGTAACATACCGTCAAACAGCACACATCGTAACTTGATACATTACTGACTTAAAAAAGATGATCATGATCTTGCAAAAGATCCATTTTGTAGTATATTGTCAGAAAAGAAAAGGAAGAAAAGAGAATGAGAAGAGAGGAGCAGAAGTAATCTAGAGCAAAGAGAAAGGACACAGACTCCACATCCATCCGGAGGGAACAATTACAATCGTGGTCTCAAATTGGAATAGAGGGAGAGATGCAGCGTAGAGTCGGGAGGAAAAAAGAAGGAGAAGAAGGAAGTGAGAGAATATCCCAAAGAGCGCTGAGGACACGAGCCTGGGTTCACACCTATCCACTTGAGAACTTAGTCCATCATTTCACGTTTATTGGTAATCAAGGGTAAGAAAAGCCAAAAGCAATCGGTTAAATTGGTCCAGATCCAAATTCTTGCGTTTCCACGCTATTCTTAAAAAGAGGAGTTGATCTTCAACTTTTTTAAACCAAGCGGATACTGGAGGTGGAGTATCTGACTTCCAGTGCAGAGGGATGAGCGCCTTAGCTGCATTTAACATAGTGTAGAGGAAGAATTTTTTCATCTTAGGTATTGTTGGAAGGTTTCTATATAAAAGAATAGACCAAGGGTCGCTAGGGAGAGATAATTCCAGGCATTTATTAATAAGTTGTAAGCAATCCTTCCAAAATGTAGTAATTGCCGGACAGGTCCACCAAATGTGCAGCAGAGTTCCCGTGTGAGATTTGCATCTCCAGCAGACCTTGGAGATGCTAGAGTTAATGCTATGTAGTTTATGAGGGGTATAGTACCAACGTAAAAGCAGCTTATAGTTCATCTCAACCACTTGTGCTGAGATAGAGGATCTCTGAGTCCTCCGCCAGATTCCCCTCCATTCAGTTATCGGTAATGATTGACCTAAATCCGTTTCCCAGGCTAGGGCATAATTAGGTTTCGAGAGACAGTCGTATTCCGAAAGAATTCGATATATTCTGCCCAAGAATGCCCGTTGTCTAGAGGAATTCGTTAAGAGCTCCTCAAAAGGGGTGAGAGGTCTATCGAGCTGAGATCGTAGTCGTAGTGACGCTACAAGACCTTTGATACGGATATAGTTCCATATTTCCCTATGGGGTAGAGCCAAAGTCTCCTTCAGCTCCTGGAAATCTTTTAACTCTCCTCCAGAGGAAACATTTGCCCATCGAATGTCTTTATCCTTAGTCCAATTGGGGAATTGGGAGGACAAAAGCGTGTACTTGGTTTCACGGGTATAAAAAAGATGGGAGCAAGGGGAAGGCAGCTGAATCAGATGAGGTGAAATCCGACTGGAAGACCAGCACGAAATAACATTATTCACAATTGGGTTGAACACTGAACGGTATGTCCTACTGGCCTTGGGTAACAGGGTTTCCCAGAGGGGGTCATAAGTCGGGACCTGCTTGCGCTCCATTAAGACCCATGCTTTATTGGTTAGATGCGCATTCCAATCTGGTATAGAGGATAAGATAGAGGCTACATAATAACGACGGAAGTCCGGAATCCCCAAACCACCATCTTCGTATCTCCTATGGAGAGTATGAGAGTTAATCCTTGGGTGTTTATCACCCCACAAAAAGTTTGAAAGAAGTCTATTCGTGTCTAGCCAATAAGAGGTAGGTATTCGAACTGGAAGAGTCTGGAAAAGATACAAGAATCTTGGAAGAATACACATCTTTATTACATTAATTTTCCCAATCCAAGAAATAAAAAGAGATTTCCATTTGGCGAAATCAGCTCTAATAGCCCTCAACAACTTTGGATAATTAGAGGAAAACACTTGAGAAATACTAGGAGTAAGTACAATTCCTAGATACTCAATTGATTTTTTAGACCACTGCAGAGGGAATGTGGATTGTAAGTTAGTGAAGAGAGAGTCCGAGAGGTTCAGGGTTAGTGCAAAAGATTTAGATACATTAACTTTAAAATCAGAAACAATGGAGAATTTATGAAGTTCGGATAAGAAAGCTGGGAGAGCCATCTCCAGACTCATCGTAGAAAGGAGCACGTCGTCTGCAAACATTGAGAGTTTAACAGGTATAGAGGAGGATGGCATCAGGATACCTGAGATTTGAGAATTTTTACGAATATGTTGAGCGAAGGCCTCCATAGTTAGAATAAACAGGAGTGGGGACAACGGGCACCCTTGTCGAGTGCCATTCAATATAGAAAATGAATGTGAGAGGGTACCATTTACTTTGACCTTGGCCGAAGGGTTCTTGTACAGAGCACTAACATATGTAAGAAATTTACGACCGAATCCAAAGTAATGCAATGACCTGATCATGAACTGCCAGTTTACCCGGTCGAAAGCTTTTTCCGCGTCGATCGTCAAGAAAAGAGCTGGAATTTTAAAATTATCAATGTGATGAATAATATTGAGAAGTTTGCGGGTATTATCTCGAGCTTCACGCTTCAGAACAAACCTGACTTGATCCAGATGGATAAGGTTCTGTAAAAAGGCCTTCAATCTATTCACCAGAATTTTAGCGTAAAGTTTTAGGTCTAGGTTCAAAAGTGATATGGGACGATAATTATGACAAAGGAGGGGATCTTTACCTGGCTTAGGTATTACCGTGATATGGGCCTCGGCCATCAATGGGTGCGATGTAATAGCGTCAGGCAAAGAGGAAAAGGCTTTAGTAAGAAGAGGGGTAAGGATGGTATCAAAGGTTCTGTAATATGCTTGGGAAAACCCGTCTGGTCCTGGGCTTTTACCTGCGGGGAGAAGGTGGATGGCGTCTAACACTTCTTGCTCAGTGATCGGAGATTCTAGAGAGTTACGTGTATCCTCATGGAGGGACGGGAGTTGCGCTTCCTGGAGATACTGTTCAATCAACTGATGGTGGTCAAGAGGATGCGGGGAGGAAGCAGAAATGTTATATAAGGAATAGTGATGATCGAGCACCCCAATGCTCGGGTGTTCGGGTGCTCTGACCGAGCGCCCCCGGAGGCTCGAGTGCTCGGCCGAGCACCCGAGCCCCATTCAAGTCAATGGGAGGACTCGAGCATTACACCAGGCACCCCCTGCTCTGATGAGGGGAGGGTGCCTGGTCCATAGGAAAAGGGCAGAAAATGATGGAAACACCACAGAAATTGTTCAGGGACAGCATAGGGAGGATGTCTGGATGCATCTTGGACTCCAACGTCGCTGCTCGGAACGATGTTTCGCCCGTAGTACGCCATTTTTACAGACTGACCGTAAAACACACAAAAAGGAAGATAAAAACGACTTTAGGCGAAAAATTGTTACCAAACAGTATTTGCTGTATATTTACTTGTATATCATCTGCAAATTCTGCAAAAAATTTCATCGATTTTTCTGAACTGGGGCCATGATTAAGAGGGAAACGTGCGCAGAGGCAAATTCTGCAAAAAATGTCCTCGATTTTTCGGAACTGGGGCCATGATTAAGAGGGAAACGTGCGCAGAGGCAAATTCTCCCAAAAATTTCCTCGATTTTTCTGAACTGGGGCCATGATTAAGAGGGAAACGTGCGCAGAGGCAAATTCTCCCAAAAATTTCCTCGATTTTTCTGAACTGGGGCCATGATTAAGAGGGAAACGTGCGCTGAGCCGACCATCTAAAACATTATGGGTGAGGGTCTGCTGCGGAGCTGACCATCCTAAACATTATATGCGAAGGCCCGCTAGTGAGCTGACGCTATAAAACATTATATGAGAGGGCCCGCTAGAGAGCTGACCCAATAAAACATTATATGAGAAGGCCCGCTGGTGAGCTGACCTATACAAAAATTGTCAAACAGCGCCCGCTGGTGAGCTGGCCCTATATAAAAATTATATCACAGGGCCCGCTGGTGAGCTGGCCCTATATAAAAATTATATCCCAGGGTATATGGAAGAGAGTCAACCATATACCCATTTTTTGGGTGGAAGGGGTGAATGGGAATACAGAGTATTCCCATCATTGTAAATAACATATCTAAAGTGACTTTATGTTCCCCCGGGGCTTTCCTCCAGTGGAGTGGAGAAGTCAGGGGAAATCCAGGCATTGTTCATTTTTATAAGTGTCAACCTATCAGCATTTTCGGTGGAAAGGCGGATACGCTTATCTGTTATGATGCCACCAGCAGCACTAAATACCCGCTCAGACAGAACGCTGGCGGCAGGGCAGGCCAGCACCTCCAAGGCGTAGAGTGCCAGTTCATACCACGTGTCCAGCTTGGACACCCAGTAGTTGTAAGGCACAGAGGGATCATTGAGGACGCTGACACGGTCTGCTACGTACTCCTTCACCATCTTCCAAAACTTTTCCCTCCTTGTGACACTAGGCTGCGCATCAGGGTGAGGGTGCTGGCGGGGTGTCATGAAGGTGTCCCACGCCTTGGAGAGTGTTGCCCTGCCTTTGTCGGAACTGCTGTGTGCTCCCCTTTTCTCCCCTTCTCGGTTGGCCAAGGTAGCACGTACTCTGCCGCCAGTGTTGTCAGATGGAAAATTTTGGAGCAATTTTTCGACAAGAACCTTCTGGTATTGCACCATTTTGCTTGTCCTCTCCACCGGAGGAATGAGAGATGAGAAATTCTCTTTGTAGCGGGGGTCCAGAAGGGTGAACACCCAGTAATCCGTGTTGTCTAAAATGCGTATAACGCGTGGGTCACGGGAAAGGCAGCCTAACATAAAGTCAGCCATGTGTGCCAGAGTACCAACAGGCAAGATTTCGCTGTCCTCACCAGGAGGATGACTCTCAATCTCCTCATTCTCTTCCTCCTCTTCTGCCCACCCACGCTGAAGAGATGGAACTAAAGTTCCATGGCTACCCTCTGTAGCGGAGGCAACCGTGTCTTCCTCCTCCTCCTCCTCCGCCTCCTCCAATTGTCGCTGAGAAGACGAAGTGAGGGTGATCTGGCTATCACCTTGTGTAAGCTCTTCCTCCCGCATTTCCACCTCTTCCACATGCAAAGAGTCGGTTTTAATTGTGAGCAGCGAGCGTTTCAGTAGACACAGAAGTGGGATGGTTACACTGATAATAGCGTTATCGCCGCTCACCATCTGTGTCGATTCCTCAAAATTGCGTAAAACCTCACAGAGGTCTGACATCCATTCCCACTCCTCACTTCTGATTACAGGAAGTTGAACGGAGAGGCGACGACCGTGTAACAGCTGGTACTCCACTACTGCCCTCTGCTGCTCACAAAGCCGGGCCAACATGTGGAAGGTGGAGTTCCAGCGCGTGCTCACGTCACACAGCAGCCGGTGAGCTGGCAATTGTAAGCGCTGCTGCAGCTTCAACAGGCCGGCTGAAGCTGTAGATGACTTACGGAAATGTGCACACACGCGGCGCACCTTGGTCAAGAGATCATGCAAATTGGGGTAGGTTTTTAGAAATCGCTGAACCACTAAATTAAATACATGCGCTAGGCATGGTACGTGTGTGAGCTTGCCGAGCTCCAAAGCCGCCACCAAGTTACGCCCATTATCACACACAACCATGCCTGGTTGCAGGTTGAGTGGCGAGAGCCACTGCTCGGTCTGGTGACTAATCCCCTGCAACAGCTCTGAGGCCGTGTGCTGTTTGTCCCCAAGGCAGATCAGCTTCAGCACGGCCTGTTGACGCTTCCCCACTGCAGTGCTACACTGCTTCCAGCTACCGGCTGATGGGTGAGTGCGCTGCGCGCAGAGAATTCGGAGGTGGAAACGGAGGAGGAGGAGGAGGAGCCAATAACGTAGGTGCTGGCGGAAACCCTGATGGAGGTAGGGCCCGCAATCCTCGGCGTGGATAGCACCTGTGCCATCCCAGGGTCCGAGTCGCTCCCAGCCTCCACGACATTCACCCAGTGTGCCGTCAGGGAAATGTAGCGTCCCTGGCCACAAGCACTTGTCCATGTGTCAGTCATTAAGTGGACCTTCCCAGTAACTGCGTTGGTCAGGGCACGGGTGATGTTACGGGACACATGGTGGTGTAAGGCGGGGACGGCACACCGGGAAAAGTAGTGGCGGCTGGGGACTGCGTACCGAGGGACAGCTGCTGCCATCAGGCTGCGGAAGGACTCAGTCTCCACAAGCCTAAATGGCAGCATTTCGATGGCCAGTAATTTGGAAAGATGTGAGGTTAGTGCTATGGCCTGTGGGTGGGTGGCTGGGTATTTTCGCTTGCGCTCAAATGCCTGGGGTAACAACATTTGGACGCTGCGCTGGGACAGGGAAGTGGATGTGGTCGCTGATGGTGCTTCAGATGGTACAGGTGCAGGGCGGGAGGTATGCGGGCCTGCGCCTTCGACAGGCGATTGGCCGGCACCGAAAACAGGGGAAGAGGAGGCAGTGGTGTGGCCTGCAGACACAGATTGGCGATCCGGGCGTTCCTCCCACTTATTACGGTGCTTGGATGCCATGTGTCGGATCATGCTGGTGGTGGTGAGGTTTCTAGTGTTCATGCCTCGGCTCATTCTGGTGTGGCATAGGTTGCAAACTACAATTTTTTTGTCGTCCGCACTTTCCTTAAAAAAACGCCATACCGCGGAACACCTAGCCCTTGGCAAGGGAGATTTACGCAAGGGGGTGCTCCGTGGAACATTTGCGGGCCGGTTTGGTGCGGTCCGCCTTCTTTCTGTAGCCACACCACTGCCTCTTCCAGCCTGTTGCGGTGCTGCAGATGGCTCACCCTCAGGACTGCTGTCATCGCTCAGCTCTCCACCTTCCCAGGTGGGGTCAGTCACCTCATCGTCCACCAAGTCCTCCTCCACTTCCTCACTCTGATCATCCTCCTCATTTTTTGATCCCACCACATACTCAGTCATTGACAACTGTATATCATCCTCCTCATCAAGGTCTTGAGACAGTAAAAGTGGTTGATTTGATGGCAACTGTGTCTCATCATCATCATCATCCACTTCCTTTGACCTTAAATGCCGTTCACCTCTGTCATCTTCTTGTGATTGGGTACCCTCTAGAGGTTGTGAATCAGGGCACAAGATTTCATGTTCCTCTGCAAGCGTGCTTGGAGAGAGGTTCAAATGAAGGATTGGTGATGAGACGAGCTCCTCACTATATCCCAGTGTGGGATCACTTCTTTGACCAGACCCTCTATGGTGGGAGGAAGGATGATCAGGGTGAGGATTATGTTGACCAGACTCTTGGCTACTGAGAGTGGACTTGGTGGAAGACAGGGTGGTGCTTAACCGACTGGAAGCAGTATCAGCTGAAATCCAACCGACCACCTGTTCGCAGTGGTCTGACCTCGAGAGTGATGTCCTGCGACGCCCTGTAAAATGAGACATGAAGCTAGGTATGGTGGATGTCTTTCTTTCTTGTGCTCTGGCACCAGGCACAGTTTCTACGCGTCCTGACCAGCGCCCTGAACTATCAGGATCACGTCCACTTCCCCGTCCCTTTTTACCCGCCTTCTTCATATTACACGGAATATGTGCTGCAAATCTGCAACTTTGCACACTAAACAGAATGTGCTGCTTATCTGCGGCTAGACACAGTGAATGGAATATGTGACTTTTATTTTTTACACTTTGCACACTAAACAGAATGTGCTGCTTATCTGCGGCTAGGCACAGTGAATGGAATATGTGACTTTTATTTTTTACACTTTGCACACTAAACAGAATGTTCTGCTAATCTGCAACTTTGCACACTAAACAGAATGTGCTGCTTATCTGCGGCTAGACACAGTGAATGGAATATGTGACTTTTATTTTTTACACTTTGCACACTAAACAGAATGTTCTGCTAATCTGCAACTTTGCACACTAAACAGAATGTGCTGCTTATCTGCGGCTAGACACAGTGAATGGAATATGTGACTTTTATTTTTTACACTTTGCACACTAAACAGAATGTTCTGCTAATCTGCAACTTTGCACACTAAATAGAATGTGCTGCTTATCTGCGGCTAGACAAAGTGAATGGAATATGTGACTTTTATTTTTTACACTTTGCACACTAAACAGAATGTTCTGCTAATCTGCAACTTTGCACACTAAACAGAATGTGCTGCTTATCTGCGGCTAGACACAGTGAATGGAATATGTGACTTTTATTTTTTACACTTTGCACACTAAACAGAATGTTCTGCTAATCTGCAACTTTGCACACTAAACAGAATGTGCTGCTTATCTGCGGCTAGGCACAGTGAATGGAATATGTGACTTTTATTTTTTACACTTTGCACACTAAACAGAATGTTCTGCTAATCTGCAACTTTGCACACTAAACAGAATGTGCTGCTTATCTGCGGCTAGGCACAGTGAATGGAATATGTGACTTTTATTTTTTACACTTTGCACACTAAACAGAATGTTCTGCTAATCTGCAACTTTGCACACTAAACAGAATGTGCTGCTTATCTGCGGCTAGACACAGTGAATGGAATATGTGACTTTTATTTTTTACACTTTGCACACTAAACAGAATGTTCTGCTAATCTGCAACTTTGCACACTAAACAGAATGTGCTGCTTATCTGCGGCTAGACACAGTGAATGGAATATGTGACTTTTATTTTTTACACTTTGCACACTAAAAAGAATGTGCTGCTAATCTGCAACTTTGCACACTGAACAGAATGTGGGGCTAATCTGCAACTTTGCACACTAAACAGAATGTGCTGCTAATCTGCAACTTTGCACACTAATAAGAATGTGCTGCTAATCTGCAACTTTGCACACTGAACAGAATGTGCTGCTAATCTGCAACTTTGCACACTAAACAGAATGTGCTGCTAATCTGCAACTTTGCACACTGAAAAGAATGTGCTGCTAATCTGCAACTTTGCACACTAAACAGAATGTGCTGCTAATCTGCAACTTTGCACACTAAAAAGAATGTGCTGCTAATCTCCAACTTTGCACACTAAACAGAATGTGCTGCTAATCTGAAACTTTGCACACTAAACAGAATGTGCTGCTAATCTGCGGCTAGGCACAGTGAACGGAATATGTGACTTTTTTTTTTAAACTCTGCCCCCCAAAACAAAATATATCTGCTGCCCCCACACACAATAGTCCTAAAAAGGACTTTTGGGTCTTTTTGTTGTTCAAACGCACTTTTTTTCTGCCTACACTGACTTTCCCTTCCTATCCTCATCTCTCCCTGGTTAAGACTGAGCCGAACTCGCTGGTCAGGTGCTATACAGCACCCGATCACGGGTTCTGGCCAGCCAATCAGTGTAATGCCAGCAGCCAACATGGCTGCTGGCATTACACTGATGTCAGAGCCTCCCTGCACGTTTATTGGCTGCGCAGCAGCCGCGAAACATGCGGGGAGGAGACACGAACATGGCGGGCGAGCACATGCGGTACTCGTACGAGTAGCGCCATGTGCCGAGCAGAGCGGTGCTCGAGCCGAACCGAGCTGCTATGTCTGGAGAGGAATGTAAAACAGAACCATCTGGGGTTCTAATAGAGGGGATGTAGTGATTTTGAATCCGTGATCTGAGTTGTCTTGCCAAAAGGCGACCAAGTTTATCGCCATGCTCAAAATGAGTTTGACGAGTTCTGAAAAAGGTGGTTCTACCTTGTCTTGTAAGATCGAAGTCAATTTTGAGAGCAAAGATGACAGGGTAGATAAAGAGGCAGTCACTTGTGAAGCTTTATGCGCAGTCTCCAAGGTATGAATCTCTTTGATTAATATATCTATCTCCCTATTAGCCTCCTTTCTTCGAGCAGAAGCTAATTTGAGTATTTCCCCCCGCATAACACATTTATGTGCCTCCCATACGGTGATTGGGGATATCTCACCTATACAGTTGTCAGCTGTGTAGTTACGTAAAGATTCAGCCAATTTAGACACTGAATCTGGATGCTGAAGTAAATATTCATCCAATCTCCAGAGCATAAAAGGTTTGATGGGAGAAAGCCTACGAAGGAATACCATGACAGGGGCATGATCAGACCATGTAATATTTCCTATCTTGGCTCCTATAATAGATGGGATAATAGAATGAGGGACAAAGATGTAATCAATCCTGGAGTAATGGCCATGGGAGTGAGAATAGAACGAGTAGTCTTTGGCTGTAGGGTTAAGTAGCCTCCACGTATCAACTAGTTGAAAAGAATGCAGTGATTTATTAAAGCGTCTAATAATAGATTGCGCATAAGAGGATCTACCTGAAGAGCAGTCCATTGCTGGAACTAAAGGAAGATTAAAATCCCCTCCCAAGACCAATACTCCCTCTTGGAATGAGGACAAAGATTCTAAGGTGTTGGCAATGAAAGAGCTTTGATTTGCATTGGGTGCATACACCGAGGCGAAGGTATATAAGCAACCATCCACCGTACCTTTAATAAATAAGAATCTACCCTCTTTGTCATTGAGTGTGGACTTGTGTTGAAAGGAGAGATTTTTATGAATCAAAATTGCAACTCCGTTTTTCTTAACTGTATTGGAACCAAGGTAAGCTGTTGGGAAACTTCTGCTGTGTAAATGGGGAGCGTCCGATCTCTTAAAATGAGTCTCTTGTAGTAAAAGTATATCCCCTTTCAATCGTTGCATTTCCCTTAATACTAGTGAACGCTTATTAGGGGAATTCAAACCTCTGACATTATGTGAAATAATTCTCAAGGAATGACTAAGAGAATGAGTCATAAGGAAATGACAACAAGATCCTGCTCTTGGACATATGGGATGATGAAAAAGGAAACATAGATAAATGTGGACTTGACAATGTCATCCGCCGGAGATACCCAGGCTCGCATCCGCAGGGACAAAAGTAAAGGATAAGAAGAGAAGAAAATGGATAGAAAGCAAGAAAAGCAGAAAAGAGAAAATAGGAAGTAGAAGGGAAAGGGGAGAGAAAAAAGGAATATAAGGCTCATTTCAGAGGGGAAAACGGATAGATACCCACCCTCCGAATACCAGTTTACAAAAGAGCAGGGGGAGGACTCCCACTCCGGGACTCCAATCCAAGATGCCATGTAGGATGTCAATTCGGATGGGAAACACCAGCCTGAGACTCCACCCACTCCCGAGGAGGGAACCTGAATCATTACAGAAAGGCACCAAAGTGTGTATGTTCCATAACGGCCTACAAGCAGAATATATTTAAACAAAACATAGAACAGAATTTTGAAATAGAATTAATTTAGTGCCTGGCCTAAGCGACCATGAAATGTTTCTAACTAGGACCCCAGATAAGGGGATATGGAGTGAGAGGTCATTCGTGACCGTGTTCCCGAGAATCCAAAGAGTATAAAAACAATCGCCCCAGTAACCAAAAAAGGACTCAAAGGTGGCTTTTGATATTCAAAATATCATCTCACTAAGTGTCCCATGTAGCTTGAGGTGGCGGAGATCCAGCAGGACCCCCCAGCCCCACGGAGTGGTCCCCATAGAGCCAAAAACCCCACCAGACCCCTGCCCTCCCGCCACCAGATCCACCCAATAGATCAGAAACCCCCCATCTCCTTGAAAATACATCCCCTCAAGGCAAACCGGGACAAGTTAAAAGAAGCAGAGCAAAGAGGCTCTCTACTAAGGTGCAGCGTTTCCAATAAAGGAACGCAACGTCCCATCACCCAGAGGGGAAAAGGAGAGTTTCCTCCCGTCTCTTCCCTCTATAACGAAGACCTGTTGACAAATCACTCATCCCAAGACGGAAGACGGTGGGGAGCACAGGGCCGCAGTCGATCCAAATGAATGTATAATAAAAAACACATAGCACCCCGGCACCCACCGTACTCCACCAGGAGGAAGCATGACCAAGAGGTCTCTTCAACTTGGAGATTGACGAGCATGTTTCGCTACCACTGAGGCAAGTGGTGGGGAGCCCGGTACTCTTCTCTTCTTAGTGACCGATTGCCATGGCGAGGAAATATCCATTTGATCGCCCCAGGTCAATGAGGTCCCTGGACGGGTAGAAGGCCAATCCTCCTCAGGAATCCAGACTTTAAGAGTCGCCAGGAAGGGTTTGCAGTCCTCGAAGTAACGTAGTGTATGTGTTGAGCCGTCTTTAGTGACCGATAAGGAGAGGGGGAATCACCACCTGTACTTTATCTGCTGTTGGCGTAATACCGCAGTAACGGGCCGCAGCTCCCTTCGCCAGCTCAGAGTTGTTGGAGAGAGATCTTGAAAAATGGAGATTTGTAACCCATTATAGGGAATGGGAGATTTGTTCTTCGTCGCTCGGGTAATTTCTTCTTTATCTCTATAGTTTTGGAATCGAACTATCACATCTCTTGGGGCTTCATTGGGAGCTCCTTTCGCCTTCAGGGATCTATGAGCTCTGTCTAGCGGTAAATGGCAAGGGTTGTCTGGAGGCAGAAGGGAGTTGAAAAACCCCTGAAGAAAGGAGACCAACTCCTCTTGGCTCACAGTTTCAGGAATACCTCTAAATCGTAAGTTCTGCCTCCTGCTCCTATTCTCCATATCATCAAGTTTAATGATCATGTCCTGATGGGCACGACGTAATGTAGAGATATGTGAAATAGTTTGATCTTTAAAAGTAGCCCACGAAGCTTGATCCACTTTTAAAGCACTAACTCTGTCCCCAATTTGGGCCATGTCGCGCTTTACCTCTTGTAGTTCAGTTTTAATGAAGCTTTTCAGGTCTGCCAAAAGATCCTGCAAATCTCTCCGAGTTGAGGGAGAATCCCTAGAGTCGTTAGGAGAGTCGTCCCCTGAATCACTCTCATAGCTGTCTGCTCTATGCAGCTCCTGAGACTCCTGTGGCGGGAAAGAGGATATAAATATATTTTTATTTTGGGACTAACTGTGATAAAATATGGTGGACAACTTAAAAAAACAAACAAAACCCCCCATAAATCACTAAACAAATAAATATATTAGACAGCTGACTGGGAACTCTGTGACTGAGGCAGACTTGATAGACAGCAGACGACATTGAGAATTTTGTTGAGGGTCAAGGCAAGACATCACACTCCATCAGCTGTGTACTGGAGAGAGTGAAAACACACACAGTAGCAAAGTAATGTCTAGTAAATGCACAAGCCAAAGGGGGAAAGGTGGAGCAGTGCAGGGGTGTGGGAGTAAAGTGTTAGTGTAAAAACTGACTGCAGCAATCCTTGCAAAAGCATGTGTAATAACTGATGATGATCCCTCTCTTCCCGGGGTGGATGCAGTTTGTCAAGGTCCCACCAATCACACCACACCAGTCCCCCACCACCACTACCATACACATCTGCCACACTGTAGGTTGTACTTTTTTTTAATCACTTGATATCATCATGATTATGTGCCAGTGTCACTTAAGCAGGAAGTAAGTGTTGTGAGCAAAGGACAAAGACACTCTGCATGCTAACACATTTGTCAAGGTGTATGTTGCTATTGGACTCACAACTTTGATTTCCAGCTCCTTATTTCTCCACTACAGCCCTCAGAAGAAGTAATATTGTGTTGGAAATGTTGCACTATATTAAAGGGACAGTAATGTCCCAGAAAAAATATTTATCATTATAGCGATTAAAAAGTTGAACTAAATGCAAAAAACCCTATCTCTCAAACCGCTGGTTTGAGAGATATTCCCAATGAAAAGTTGACAGCAGGAGATCCTTGTCGGTCGACACGTGCAGACTCTTCAGCAGAGCCGCAATCGTGTTATGTAAAACTAATTACTTCATTGGAATGGTCTACAAAGTGTGCTTGCAAACCAGGCACACTTTGTAGACCATTCCAATGAAGTAATTCTTTTTAAATAACGCGATTACGGCTCTGCTGCAGAGCCGCCAGTTGGTCCCCGGACAGGATTCCTCTGCAGTCAGCACAGCGCTGGCGTCAGGGAAAGGGAAGGGATCTTTCAATGCTTATATCTCTCAAACCATAGCGGTTTGAGAGATAGGGTTTTTTGCATCTAGTTCAACTTTTTAACCTCTTCAAAATGATAAATATTTTTTCTGGGACATTACTGTCCCTTTAAACATATGAAAAAAATGTGTTGGGATAGGAAAAAATTTGTTGGAATAGTAAAAACATGTGTTAGAATAGGAGAAAATGTGCTAGAATGTGTTAGAGTAGGAGAAAATGTGCTAGAATAGGCAAAAAAATTGCTGGAATAGAGGAAAAGGAGGAAAATCTTGCATTGGAGAAAGACAGAAAACTTTCACGAAAAAAGTGAAAAATTGTGCTAAGGGCTGCCTTGAATTCCATTGCTCTGTTTCATAGTATATGGCTCTTATATAGGGGCATATGCATTATATAGGGGCATATGCATTAACATTTTGAGGGCCAGAGGGGTACTCTGTTTCATATTATATGGCTCTTATATAGGGGCATAGTGAGGGGTACTCTGTTTCATAGTATATGGCTCTTATATAGGGGCATATGCATTATATAGGGGCATATGCATTAACACCTTGTGGGCCAGAGGGGTACGCAACACATTGCTTAGCAATGCATTGTGTACCCCACTGGCACTCAAAGGGTTAAGGTCTGCACAATCAGCACCACTGTGGACAAATATGGATTCTACTGACTTAAATTGGAATTTTAACTGCTTGATCTCTAAAGTGGTTGCTAATGCACAATGTGTTGGGACCTCTTTAGCATTCGAACAGTTGTTTTGCTCATTTTTGTGAGTATAGTTCCTTACTCAGTCTAGCCCTTGATGAAAAAAATTTACACCTCTGCCTTAGAGTCTCACATAGGAGGCTAAATTACTTGATTCTGTGATACGAAACTGGAATATGTCCTCTTGCCAGATACAAAAGATAATTATGGTATTCCATAGCAGGCATGCTCATGTGGGAATTAATCACCACTCTATGCTCCATACTATTGTGTCTGGTTAGCTTTACACATACAAAGTAGTCCTTGTCTGACCACTGTAATGAAGAACAATGAGGTCTGTTTGTATGCTTTTTACCCTATAGACAACGTATGTGCAGGTTCCCTGCATCCCCCACCATGTCTAAACATGCATTGAACTGATATATATTTTTGCAAAGGTAAGATGTTCAGTTTGGAGAGAATTACAATTTGTTGTAATTTAAATCAGGTGGGCTATCTATCAGGGTCATTTTAAAGGAACACGATCTCTTAAAAACAACTTATGTGATTTTGAAAGAGCTCTTAAAATAACCTGTACCTTGTACTAGCCATTTTTTATTTAGAAAAATAGTTTTTGAGGTATTTAGATTTATAGATTATGCTAATTAAGGCATGATATGCATGCACTTCATGTTTTAGACCTAAACTACCTCCCTCACTCGCTAACAATCCATTTAGTGCTATATTAGGTTGACAATGCAATCTGAACAGTGTCAGTGAGTGTCAGAGGGGTGATAAGGTAGGACTAAGACAGGAAGTAACTGCATGGCATGCCTTAACCCCTTAGTGCCGTCACTTAACGCCCGTCTAACATTTTTTTTTTTTCTTTCAAAGAAATCCGGAGTCCCCAAACGGCGTGCAGCCGCGCGGGGATCCGGATTTCCTGGACGTACATGTACGTCCTCTGTCACTAAGTGACAGCCACAGAGGACGTACATGTACGTCCTTTGTCGCGAAGGGGTTAATTGGCATAATATATACATCTAAATAACTCAGAAACTAGTTTTCTGAATAAAAATATTAATACTCCATATAGGTTATGACATGAGCATCGTTAAGTCATCCAGTCCTCTAACCCACTTTACTCTTCCCCATCCTCCCACCAATAACTTGAAACATACACCTTGGATGAATTGAAAAGGCCACAGTATTTATTAAATAACAGACATTAAACTTTAACTTTATTAACAATTGTATTAAACCCCTGTACAAATAAATAACCATCCCCAATAAACTTAGTGCTTGCTAGTACATTCACCTACTCTGACTATCCAGGTCCCAGCTCTATCCATTATATACCGTTGCTTGACCGCGGCACATGCCACCATCCACCCTAGCTATTTGTATGTGGCAAATAGCGGACGAGAAAGCCTTTGGGCATTAATTCAGAATATGATGTTAGTTTATTTGTACATCGATAGGTTATAATGGCGCATCTGTATTTATACATATATTTATTGATATTAACACACATATTAGATCTTTTTATTGAATCATTAATTGACACGTGTTCTTTCTGATAATAGATGTATGACTTTATAAATGCGCTATTCAGTATAAATATAACATCCTTCTTTCTCTCTATATGGATATTTGATTTATGTAAGAATATGATGTAAAATTCCTTTAAGATGTCTTTCGATAGATATGTCTTGTAAGTTAGAGGTGTCTAATGGTCTTTTCATCATAAATGTATTTTAGATCATTTTAAACTTGCTTTAGTTTATGTATTTGACTAAGTGTGTATGTTTACGATTTTGGTGCCTCCATTTTTGTGAACGGGTTTGTGACCAGACCGATCTACCGTAGCTCTTAATACGAGAAAGTCTTTTTAGACTATATGGGGTTAAAATGGGAGAAGCCGGCTTGTTCACACACCTGTTGTGAGTTGTGTTAGCTCAATATAAGGTGGAGGGTGGTGTTACACACACAGCTTATGACTAAGTGAGGTTACTCATGAAACGCGTTAGGCGTGTGTGCAGTGTTTTGATCTTCTGAATATTTATCCTCCAGAACCAATTTTATTGTTTTTGTACGAATAAAATTTGGATTTTTAATTCGTTTTGTACTGGCTTGATTGCACAGCGGATCCATGTAGCACTCCCATCCTGTTGTCTTCTCGTATGTTGAAGCCTTGGCTGAGGCTGTTGGGGGCAGCGCCGGATCTGCAAGTTTATTATTTATAATACTACCTGATATATTGTAGCAACCTTTGTTTAAATCTTTGCTATACGTGGCAAGTTGTAGCCCAACAGCCGTACATACCTCGGCTCCTAGGACCATGCCCAAGAGTCGGGAACCATCACTACTAAGCCCTGCTTTACCAGCAAGCACCCCACTATGCTGTGACAATAAAAACACCACTGGCCACCTACAGGCCACCAATGCACAAGCCCCTTATGCCACCACCCCTTCCTATGCCACCAGCAGCACCAATCCAGGGGTACCACACACTTTCTTTTTACACTTTACAAGATGGCTGCAGGATCACAATGCCCTGCAGCCAGTATTTCCGGTACTCCCGTCTTCCTGCCTGACGTGCTATGTCAGGCCCCCTACACCTACACTGCTCTCTGGCTATGGAGTTTCATTTTGACAGTTCTTTTAAGATCACCAAATTTGTTTTTAAGTGACATTAGTGTGATTGTATGAATTTGCCTGAGCAGCCCACGTTTAATTAGCCTCTAATGCCAGCAAGTCCTGCAGCTTATTCACTGCACCATATGATCACTGTAGTAAATACCATCAGGCAATCTCCACCAGTGTTAGGATTTTAAGCCAGCATGCCCTATGCAAAAGCAGTATAGCATGCATAGATAAATGTAATCACTCTGTTTGACCTTGTGACATGAATACAGGTTATTGCAGGGTTAAAATATGGGTGTAATTATGTTAGGTTACATGTAACAGGATTACTGGTTATGACAGAGTTAAAACCTCTTTGTAACCATACTGGGTTAATGAGCTGCAGCTTTCGCCCTTTAACTAGGTATGTGTCTGAGAACTCAGTCTGTATCTGTCTGTGCTAGGGGAGGATGTTTCCAACCCTTCTAGCAATCAAACTACAAACTGAAACCTTGATTGACCTGGACAGAGTGCTGTTTTTCCTTGCACGATATTTAATTATGCCTAAAGCTATATATTTGTTTTTGCTGTGTATGGTTGAATAAAAGCCTACATTCCTTTTCAAACAAAGCTGGATTCTAGTCTCCTTCTCTGTTACGATCCCTTGCACCTCTTCATTTTATTTAGTACATTCCTTAACACCTTAAGGACTGGCCGATCGTGCACCCGGCGTGCACTTAAGGACCAGGGAACATTTTTTTTTTGTAAATCGGGTTCAGGGCTCCCCGTGCGGCTGAACCCGATGCACAAAAAAAAAGGTTTGTGGTCCTTAAGTGCTGGCCGGGTGCGCGATTGGTCGGTCCTGGCATGTCATGGTTCCTTCTCGCTCCCCAACCCATGGTGTGCCAGGGCCCTCAAGGGTCCTTAAGAGGTAGAACAATACTCAGAGGAAAGTAATACCCCACAACATGCATAGACTGCCCCATTTTCTTTGACAGATCGCAAGCAGCATTAAGGGGATTTTTTGGTGTATGTAGCTTAGTGAATTGACATTAGGCGGTGTACGGACTGAAAAACAATTTCAGTGCCTCATTTGACATAGAAATGCCATTGTACCTTCACCCTAGTGTCCCCTTACGTTACTACTGGACCCTGGGCAACAACAACTAACTAGCAGCCTCCCTTAACCTCTTGGGTGCTAGAGAAGTCACATACCTTTACAGGGCTCTGTTTTTGGACATACATAAGACTATTTTTAGCTTGGAATTGTGGGAAGGCATAAATAGCATCCAAGGCAGGCATAGACGCTGCTGCGAGGGGTGGATGGGAAAGTGACTCCGCATACGTCATAGGCGTTATTGAAGCAGAGGCGCACGTGAGTCACCTGCCCGCATCATTTCCGGGGCAACACCACGCTAGCAAGTTTTACTCACAACAGGCAAGTACCCCTCCACCTCATCCTGCCTTACACGACACCATTGCGCGGACAGAGAGGAACTCATGGCTTCCATCAGCACGGTAATTTCCCACGCATATGGTCGCATCACATCAAAGTATATACCACGTGGATATGGATCTCCATGCGCCAGTCGTAGTCTTTGGTCGTGGTGTGTCTATCCTTATTTGTGATGCTGCGAGATGTGGGGGAGACACGGGGAGGCCGGATTTGAATGGTTGCATTGACTGTATATCCTTGTGTACTGTATATACCTTGCTTGACCCACCATACTTTTCCCATTGATTCACGTTCCCCGTGCCATCATTAAGTTCATTGTATTTGGCTTTGGTCCACGTTGCTTTTATTATTTACTACGAGCTTTAGAGTACTTGAATGCTCCGGGAACATATATGGGTGTGGTGTTATTTCTTAGGACTCTACCCCTATATGACAGTATCTCTCTCTTCTTCTGTCTGTTCCTGTAAGCAACTATTTCAGTAGTTCGCTAGCTCTTCATTCAATTGATTGGTAATGGGACCAGAACCATTGATCATGGAGCTGCTCTCTCAGCAAATTGTTAAGCTAGTTTGCTACAGTATCCAATTATTTGCTACCTTGATTGTGGTGGGCCTCCAATATGGCTGGGGGGGGGTATATAGCTGCTGTCTGTACAGTGTTTAGTTTGTGTATATCTTGAAAGTTTATGCATGCAGCTATCTGAACCGGGATAACCACCATAAGTCAACTGTATGATTATTTAACAAACTAATCATGCTTCTCCTTGCAATCTGTATTCAATTGTCATGGTGTAGGAAAGGGAGTCTGGTGGAGACATAACATTCTGTTAAACTTCCAACTCATGGTAATATTAACAAGTTAATTTTAAGGTAATTAATGTTAATAGGACCAGTCTATTACATGACTATACAGTCATAAAGCCAAACTATGTGGTTGTGCATCTGCTGGTCATAAATAAATTTAATCCTATATATCTTCACTCTTTAACTCACAGTTATCATTACACCTTATTCGCAGCCATTATTACACCTCCCATTCACAGGCATATCACACAATTATTATTATGCCTCTTACCATATATCACACAGTCATTAGAACCTTTTAGTCCCTTCATAGGGTGCGGTATCATCCTCATTTATTGCTTCTAGTACACTGGTAGTAACACTGTATTTATTTGCTATCCATGTATCTAGGTCGGGATCTAATTCATCACAGCTCCCAGGGGTTGGAATTTTATCATGTATCCATAACCCATACAGAGTGGCAGCAGGCACCAGACCATGGTGCTGCATGGTTTGTAGTACGTACATGACACACGCGTACACAGGTTTCATCACACATGCTTCTACCTTGTTTAGGAATGAACTTCTGCGTACCAAGCATTGGCTGAATTCAGAAACTGTGGTACATTGAGTTATCAGGTATTTTTAGTTTTTTAGTTATTGCTATCATCATTGACAGGACCCCCATTCATCATTGTTCACCATGTATGCTTTGTTACAGTATTCAACTTAAGAATTGCTCACTTCATTACATATCTAAGAACTTTTTAGTATCCTAGTAAGTTACAGGTATTTGGATTCATCTTGATCGCTGGTTGGGGGGAGGGGTATGTGTCTCATAGGCATAAAAGTATTACACATATATTAAATTGTAACTAAAGGCACTGTAAGTATTCTCATCATGCTATTTTGATCTACCTATAGTATACCATTCTTCAGGATCATATTCTGATGCAGAGTTGCTGACCAACTACGCAACAATGACAGATCATGGCATTGGTCACAAGGACGCATTATTACAAATCTACCTGGCAGGTTAACATTTTTCTCCTATACGAGAGTCGTATTTCCAGTAGGGTAGGAAGAGTTAGAGGCGGAAAAGCTGTTGGTCCTCATAGGAACATAGTGAATAAGAGGAGAAATTAAACGCTTAATCAAACTTGTTACATCGGCACATCCCTCGGGCCAATCATAATAATGGCTTCTCCACATTATTTACTCATAGGTTGTCATCTGTCATGGCCACTCATTAGGTATTACCCCTCTTTTATAGTTAGTATCACAGCAAGGCCATTGTTCACTGCCTATCGCAATAGGATTATGCCCCTCGGTCCAAATCATAGATAGCGCCTTGTATAGCCGTTTGGCATCAGTTCAGGGCCTCACCTGTCACCATCAAGTTAAGTTAGGTCTATCCTTTGTTCCCAATTTTTTCTCATAAGATAGAGAGGACATAGGGATGACAAAAAAAAATGATTTTCACGTATGTACGATTATCTTGTTTTTTAGTCTGAACCCTCATCTTGCAAACATGTCGGTTAGATCAGATCAGGAGGTAGTTCCCTGCTTTCAAGGTTCCCCAAGACCATTGTCAGAGCAGTCTAGTCCCCCAAACTATAAAAATTGGACTGTGACGAAGATCAAGGCAGAACTACGGAGAAGGGGAATCCCCTATTCTGCATCGGCACAAAAAGCAGAGCTCTTTAAATTATTATTCTCATCCCCCCATCATCTAGACAGATGTTGAGTCCGGTTCCTTCCCTAGGGCTGAAGACAGGATTAGGGGATATTCGGGCATCATTAACCAACCTAGCCACTACTTTAGCTACATCCATGGCCACCATTAACTCACAGTTAGACGCCATAGAATCACCATACCAGGTGAGAGACACAATAAAGGTGCAGGATGCAGCTCCCATTCTAGGAATATCCACCCCTAGTACATCTACCAGTGGGGCACCAGCGATTACTCTGGCGCATTTCCTTCTGAATCATCTTAGGAAAGAATTTTTGGAAGGTAATGACATTAACTTAGTCTGTGTCACGGTCACTTAGGCAAATAAACACATGACACAGTACAAGTGAAGTTAACCAGTTTATTGAAGTAAATAATAATAATAATAATAATAGGAGCAAACACTTCCTCAACTGTGGGGAGACAGGCGTAAGGACAGTGTCTAGTCCACTACCCAAGAGCTGACACTGAACTGAAATTGGTACAGTAGATATAAAGGGTACAGAACCAGACTTGTCTCTAACCAACAGATAGGAATCTGGAACGCCAGGAATCAGTAAAGGAGCGTACCCGGATAACCTCCAGAGAGGGATGTCAGACAACAGCTTGGGCAGCTATAGTACAGAGTAGTACAGAGCGGAGGCCACGGAGCAGAGGCTCACTAGCAGACTACCAGAGATATAGTTGCAATAGCACAGTGCAGAGCTCAGAGCAAGTACTAGGCTTAGACAGCCAGGAATAGTATATGGTAGTGTACCAAGAGGCAACGGATGAGAGATAACAGTCAACACTACCAACCCGAAGGCAATAGGATCGCACAGAGCGGCGGAAACTTGCAACGCTACCAGCAAGGTAGCTGTTGCACCGGATAGGTAGAGAGCGCCTACTGCTATACCTGGAGACAAATGGTAGTCAGACAGGAGCGGGAGTAGCACGGAGCATAAGTCAGACAAGCCACAGTCAGGAACCGGAATGGGTAGTCAGCCACAGCCTAGGTAAGCAGAGAGCGGGTAGTTGGACAAGCCAGAGTCATACATGAATCAGATAGTGAGACAGAGCCACTGGTCAAAACTGGAGCGGATAGTCAGACAAGCCAAGGATCGAGCACCAGGAGATTTCGGAAGCCAAGCAAGGGTCAAACAAGCAACACTGGAATACGCACAGAAACACCACAAAAGTGTGATTAAGCCCAGTTCGCTGGCAGATTATAAGGCCGTCGCCGGAAGGTGGAGCACAATCGGCCACATAGACAGGAAGCTACAAAATAGCAAGTGCGACATCAGAGATGCGTGTCCGCAGATCGCTGCAGACCAGAGGATGCAGCTCTACTCCCAAACCACTTGATAGGAATGCAGGCAAGCAAATCATGGGAACCGTGATAGTATCATTATTAGTCTCTTCCCAAGATATGCTAGAGAACAAAGCTTTTTCGTGTGAGCAATTTTCGGTTGTCATGAGAGCTCGAGACCCAAGGTTGGGGAAAAAACTCACGGTGACAGAATTTGTGCCTTCAGCCTTCACCGAGATGTCATTTGTTCTGTCAACCCTCAGAGTAGGGAAGAGTTGTACTATTATCACAGGGCTTTTCGGTAAAGGCGGCAGCAGCATTGGCACAGTTTAACTACATCACAGACTAGAGTCAGCTCGTTACGGAACTGTTCTGTCGCCATTTTGCGGGTTGAGAACTCCAAGCTGTCAGGTGTGCCAATCAGCAGGGCATTCCACCAACTTGTGTCCTGGTGCAGCCTCCTCCTCAGCCAGTACGTCCACATCTCAGACAGGTGAGATCCCTCTTACAGGTCCCTCAAAGGGTAAGACAGATAGGTTAGGAAGACCTATTGTATATCTGGGCAAGTCCCAGATATGCAATAACTACAATTACACAGGATGTACTTATGAAGCATGTAGACTACTACATCTTTGTTGTAAGTGCTTCAGTGCTCACCCGAAAACTATTTGCCATCAGACACTGTTTCAGAAATCATGATTGAGCATGATACATATTGACATCCTCAGACAATACCTCACAACCCATCCGTTCTCTGGGCTACTCGCATTCATAGTACAAGGGTTTACCGAGGGTTTTCATTACGGGTTGATCAAGTTACCAGCAGGGACATGTGTATGCAACTATTTAAGGTCTGCAACCTCAGATCCCTTGGCAGTAGACGAGCTTGTAGCCCACAAGGTTATCAAGGGATAAGTCATAGGCCCATTTTCACATCCAGCATTTGCTTCTTGGAGAATCAATCCATTAGGCATTGTCACAAGCAAATCATCAAATAAAACACGCTTAATTTACAATTTGTCAGCACCTCATTCCACAGCAATTCCTAGGTTACGTTCCCTCATACCCTCTGAGGAATTTTTATTGGTGTATACTTCAGTGGACGATGCCATCCAGCTCATCATTCAAGCATGTCAGGGTACCTGGTTATCCCAAGCCGATATCTCCAACGCATTTAAATTGCTGCCATTGCACCCTACACTTTGGGGATTACACGAAATCCAATGGAGGGGATTGTTTTATTTTTCCACTAGGTTGACATTTCGGGCTAAGAGTAGCCCCAAATTGTTATTACTACCCCACTCATAATGCCTGGTGACCAGTAATTTTCCTGGACCCCTATTTACAATCATTGGGAAACACAGTAAAGTCTAACCCATTATTACCATACCATGGGAAACCGATTACCACGACCAAATTTACACATTACATACACATACTCATTACACAGCTAGGCTCAATCCCAAGGCGTATTCAGGACATTATTTTTGCATTGGGATCGCCTCCTTAGTCTCCAGACACAACATTCCCGGACACATCATCAAGAAACTAGGTAGCTGGAAATTCTCCTGCTACACTACCTACATACCTTCACCAGTGACAGAAGTCAGACAAGCTTTTCAGGTTTTGATGCTATAATTCCTCCAACGTAAATATGTATTTATGTATATCACGAGTTGGTGTCATTAAAGGTATTGCATTATCACGCAGTTTGTCGTATATTTTTGCCCTCTCTTAGGCCATTACCTCACGTCGGATAAGAGCACACATCATCCGTCTTAGCACCTTCACATCCACAGATCAGCCTGACCACAAATATAAGACTATTTTTAGCCTGGAATTGTGGGAGGGCATAAACAGCAGCATCCGAGGCAGGCATAGACGCTGCTGCGAGGGTGGTCGGGAAACTCACCCATAACCCTGGCCCAACCACATCAGCTCATACCTCATCACACTCTTCAAGGTAGGCCCTCTCTTTGCCTTCAAAACAGCATCAGTTCTTCTAGGTACACTTGCACACAGTTTATTAAGGAACTCGGCAGGTAGGTTGTTCCAAACATCTTGGAGAACTAACCACAGTTATTCTGTGGATTTAGACAGCCTCTGTTGCTTCTGTCGCTTAATATAATCTCAGACAGACTCAATGTTGAGAGGAGGGCTCTGTGGGGGCCATACCATCACTTCCAAGACTCCTTCTTCTTCTTTATGCTGAAGATAGTTCTTAATGACTTTGGATGTATGTTTGGGGTTGTTATTATGCTGCAGAATAAATGTGGTGCCAATCATATGTCTCAGTGATGGTACTGCATGATGGATAAGTATGTGCCTGTATTTCTCAGCATTGAGGAGCCCATTAGTTCTGACCAAATCCCCAACTCCATTTTCAGAAATGCAGCCCCAAACTTACAAGGAACCTTCACCATACTTCACTGTTGGCTGCAGACACTCATTCTTGTACTGCTCTCCAGCCCTTCATCAAACAAACTGCCTTCTGCTACAGCCAAATATATCAAATTTTGACTCATCGGTCCATAGCACCTGCTATCATTTTTCTGCACCCCAGTTCTTCTGTTTTTGTGCATAGTTGAGGTGCTTGGACATCTTCCAATTGTGAATGGAAGTAAGCATGATGTGTCTTTCCTCTGCTTCAATGAGTTTCCTTGGCCGACCACTGCAGCTACGGTCCTCAGCATTGCCTGTTTCTTTGTGCTTTTTCAAAAGAGCTTGGACAATACATCTGGAAACCCCTGTCTGCCTGGGAGAGATCTTACTGATGCAGTATAACTACCTTGTGTCTTGTTGCTGTGCTTAGTCTTGCCATAGTGTAAGACTTTTGACATTAAACCATTCTTTAGCATCCTCACCTTGTTAGCTGAGTTTGCTGTTCCTCACCCTTTTTATTTCTCCTACACAGCTGTTTCTGTTTCAGTTAATGATTGTGTTTCAACCTACATATTAAATTGATCGTTAGCACCTGTTTGGTATAATTGTTTAATCATACACCTGACTACATGCCTACAAAATCTCTGACTTTGTACAAGTGTACCTAGAAGAATTGATGCTGCTTTGAAGGCAAAAGCTGGTCACACTAAATATTGATTTGATTTAGATTTTTCTTTTGTTCGCTCACTATCATTTTGTTAATTGATAAAAAAAACAAATAACCACTTCTTTCCTATGGCACTAATATATAACGTAAACGGTACAATAAAACATAAAATGAAATTAAAAAATACACCTTAAATAGACAAGGAGAATCTCAGGTAATTCTTTCACTTGTATTGGCTGCCGTTCTCTCACTAACCTCTGGTAACAGTTCCCCACCAAAAGTAACAGAATAGTAAAAGAGAGAAGGTGCGCACAATCTAAGTGTAGACTGTTTCAAAGTTCAATTATTGTGCACCTCCACCATGATAGATGAAATGTCCTCTCCTTCACCGTGCTGCAAACACTTCCAATATGGATGGTAATCTCACTCACCTTCTCTTGTGGCCTGATCCCGCCTCAAGGTATATGTGCTTGTATTGGATAACCCCCAGCAATGGTATACTCAGGTATCTGTCTTCCACTTAATCATCTTCCTCCAAATGGTCTCCATACGTTGCAGTTCTCCCTGGTGTCCCAGGAATAATCCCTCTATCAAGGGATAGTTGACACTCTATACCTTGGGGAACCTATCTATTGAATGCAGTCTATAAAATGAAAGCCTCATGTTACCAATAAGTATAACCAAATATTGAAGGCTAATAGAAATATATTTATTTGAAAAATAATAAATTACCTATGTAAAAAACAATCCACATGCACTAAGTGCACAGAAGGAATATACAAAGAATACAGCAATTTGTAAGGAAATGTATTCTTAAACTCCCAACACATTTTTCAGCTAAATGCTGCTTCGTCAAAGGCATCAGTTACAAAGGGTCATAATCGTACCTTTTATAACTTTTCATAATTTAAAAATAATTGGATACCCTGCTGCGCAGATCCACCTCCCTCCATCATGCCCCTTAACTTGCACCGTCTCCACTTGGAACACATATGTGCTACCACATCTAGATCAGAGCCTACCTCAGTGGAACGCACCTATGCGCCACATTGCTCAACTACATGGCTCTGCAAACAAGGCCCTTTACCTGTGGAACGCATATATGTACCACATCTATCCAATGTCCACCCTCTGCCTAATCTACATCAGTGGAATGCACCTGCACTGCACACTATGCAGCTATATATCACCGCAACTAGGCGTTGTTAAAGGGATAGTAATGTTTCACAAAACAAGCAGCTCCAATTAATCACATGAATGGGACACGGAACATGGGACATGGAAGATAGGGCATAAGCCGGAGAAGTTTATATCCTATTATAAAGCTAGTCTCACTGTGGGTCGGAGATAGCTGACTATTGAACTTGTCCCAGTAAGTTTATTTTTTGAATACTTACAATATTAGGGTTTGTTAATGTTAGACATTACTAACCCTTTAAATGGTTTCTTTAGTTTTGTGAGATGTGAGCAATCTAATACCGCTTTATATATTACTAGTGCAATGCATTCCGTACCACTCTGGCACTCAAAGGGTTAATTAAGTGTTGACGCTGACAGCACCAGTTTGGTACTACATATCCCTGGACAGACACAGTGGATGTATCCAGAATATACTGTTCAGGTTACTGCTGACCTGGGACCCAATAACGGATGTCAGTATCCATGTATTGTATTAGACCTCATTGATATCTCTGGCGTGTTGCTTACATTACACCCCTTTATGAGCTTTGCAGGCTGTGTTGCAATGTGACAGGAATGATCTGTTGGTTCTGTCTTATGCTCGGACCTGATGAGTATTGGTCCGGTATTCCTAGTTGGCACATCTCATAACCTAACTTATCATAATTGGCCCTTTTTGTGCAAAGTATCTCTATTCTAACTGGGTCATATAGCGCAATGAGAACACCAGTGACTTTGACTTTAGAACTGGCGTTCTTTACAACAACAGCAACTCTATGCTAATTTCACTGATCAGTCTCATCATTACTGGCACCATGTGACTGGACAAGAACTCTGAGTTTCCCTGATGCTTAGTTTACAACAATCTATCCCTTTCCATTATTCTGCTCACTCGTACGTCTTGTTATTGACCTATTCTATGGCCAGTTTTGATTTGATTCATAGTATTAGCCACATGATGAGCCTTTAACAACCATAATTGATGCTCTCTGCAACATTTTAACAGTATGCGTTTGTAACATGCACATATGCACATCACAAATAAGACATGCTAATGCACATCATGGGTATGTCACTGCAAGGTGATGTCACTGTTTGGATAGAATGGAGATTTTTGCTCCTTTTTTTCCATTGTGGGTATATAAGAGTGGGTACTGCACACACTCTGGTTATCTTGAGAAAGGCTAAAATGCTGTAATCGACGCATTGAAGCATTAAATTTTGTTTTTTGACAACCCTTGGAGTCCTGAGAGTGCTTTCTCTACTTTCAAGTTTTCTATGCTGATGCCCAGAAGAATAGCATCCAGGCAAACACCCTTGCAAGCTGGATATCTATATCTATCTATCTATCTATCTATCTATCTATCTATCTATCTATCTATCTACACAGTACTGTGCAAAAGTCTTAGGCCAGGTGAAAAAATGCTTTAAAGTAAGAATACTTTCAAAAACAGACATGTTAATAGTGTATTCTTATCAATTATCAAAATACATAAAATCTTCTGGATGCACTTGCGCAAAGTCAGTGATTTTGTAGGCATATAGTCAGGGGAATGATTAAAGAAATTATACCAAACAGGTGCTAATGATCATCAATTTAATATGTGGGTTGAAACACAATCACTAACTGAAACAGAAACAGCTGTGTAGGTGGAATTAACCTGAGTGAGCTAACAAGGTGAGGTTGCTGAAGACAGTTTAATGTCAATAGTCATACACCATGGCAAGACTGAGCAAAGCAACAAGACAAAAGGTAGTTATACTACATCAGCAAGGTCTCTCCCAGGCAGAAATTTCAAGACAGACAGAGGTTTCCAGATGTGCTGACCAAGCTCTTTTAAAGAATCACAAAGAAACAGGCAATGCTGAGGACCGTAGACGTAGTGGTTGGCCAAGGAAACTCAGTGAAGCAGATGAAAAACACATCATGCTTACTTCCATTCACAATTTGAAGATGTCCAGCAGTGCCATCAGCCCATAATTGGAGGAAAACTATGGGATTCTGGTACACACATCTACTGTCTGGAGAAGTCTGGTTAGAAGTGTCCTTCATGGGAGACTTGAAGCCAAAAAGCCATACCTCCAACATGGAAACAAGGCCAAGTGACTCAACTATGCATGAAAACACAGGAACTGGGGTGCAGAAAAATGGCAGCAGGTGCTCTGGACTAATGAGTCAAAATTGTAAATATTTGGCCATAGCAGAAGGCAGTTTGTTCACAGAAGTGCTGAAGAGCGGTACAAGAGTGAGTGTCTGCAGGCAACAGTGAAGCAGGGTGTGGATAATTTTCAAGTTTGGGGCTGCATTTCTTCAAATGGAGTTGGGGATTTGGTCAGAATTAATAGTCTCCTCAATGCTGAGAAGTACAGGCAGATACTTATCCATCTTGCAATACCATTAGGGAGGCATCTGATTGACCCAAAAATATTCTGCAGCATGAAAATGACCACAAACATACAGCCAAAGTCATTAAGAACTATCTTCAGTCTAGTGAGCCTTTGTCCATTCTAGTGTATAGTTACGCTTGGCCGCTGTTGGAAGTTCTGCTTGGTTCTCTTCGCCAAACAGATGTTGCAGCAGATGTTAGAAGTTGAGTGGAGGCGAGACTGTTCATGGCTGGCAGTGGATGTTTCCTCACTTTATTCTTCTATTCCCCATTCTTTGGGTCTTTGTGCCCTTCTTATACAATTGGAGCGTTTTTCAAATTATGAAGAAAGCCTTGTTACTTTTCTACTCCAGGCCACTGAGTACCTCATGTGCCACAGTTTCTTTGTGTTTTATGGGGTGTCCTGTCTCCAAAGGTGTAGTGTGGCAATGGGGGTTAGTTTTGCCCCCTCTTTCACCAACCTTTTTATGAGTTATTGGGAGTTCACCCACATCTTTGGGGATGGTAACTCCTATTGTGGCAGGAGTTTGTGGTACGGGAGGTACATAGATGACCTTCTATTTATATGGACTGGGACTTGGGAGGAGGCAGATCAATTAATGGAGGTTTTAAATAATAGCAGTTGCAACCTTAGTTTTACCTCCTTTTATCAATCTGATACCATCCCTTTCCTAGACCATGTACTTAGAGGAGATCATGTGATGAATAAGGTTCTGACTGAAGTGTATAGAAAGCTACATTAACTGTGGCTCAGAATAGGTGATATATCTGTTCCCGTGTGCAATTTGTTCCATCCAATATGTCCAATATGTTGGAAGGAATAAGAGAGCATTTGAATCAGGTCAAAATGGAAGAAAGAGGTCTGCAGTAGAGAAACACATATTAGAGTTTCATGAAGGCAACCTGTCATCTTTTACCTTCAAGGTATCGAAAGGGTGAGATTACCATGGGGGGGTTGATATCATTGGGTTAATAAACAGAAGAGAGGCATACTGCATTTTTAAGTTGAGAACGAGAGTCCCTGATGGACTCAATTCCGAATGGAACATTAAATATATTTTCTAGTTTATTTTTGGTGTTTGGTGTCCATCTAAACCCTCTTGATGCAATCACTTTCTCCATTTTTTTTTCAAATTGATTTGCTGTTCGCCTTTTTTGTGTCAGTGGGTGTATTATTGATTTATATTATAGATTATGTGTATTTGAGCTCAATAATCAAGCCTGCTCAATTCATATTGGATGATGTCTAATTAACTGGGTATTAATTCTATCTGCATACCTGTTTCTTTAAATCTTTATTTGTATGATCATCCAGCTTGATGTAGGTGATAGATGGATGGTGGGAGGCATTCTCATTGGTATTAAGATTTTTTTTTAATCGAATTTTAATGGCTTGTTTTTGCCATTTAAAACAGGGCTTCCGGTAGTTCTATGATTAAGCCCTGTTTATCATGAACCGCGTTAGTCGACTATGTAAGTCTTTTCCACCTATTGAATTTTGTGGTCATATGCTCTAAGCCCTTCCAAGCTAATGCCTCTGTTCATTTTTTTTTACAAATGTTACATTAAAGTCTTATTATCACAATTTTGGTGTCTCCTATATGAGCATGTATGATACATGGAGTGCTACTATGTCCTTTGTACTTTGTATTCAGACTCGTTCTGCCTGTTCATAGTACATGACTGCCACTGGTCCACCTGAAACCTTTGCACTGAATATGCAACATGCTGAGAATCAATGTGATGTGCACCACTCTAGCGCTCAAAGGTTTAATCCAACCTTTCCATCCCACCATATAATATTTTTGATGGAATGTGAGAGACGAAATAGGCAGTAGGATGACCTTTATTATACCAATATGTAGTAGAATTTACAAGCTTTAGAAACACTCATAGTTCAGGTAGACTCAACAAAAATGTGGCCATCCTGAGGACAGGGGACCATGAATGAGGGAATAAAGCCTTCCATTTTATCCAGTATATGCATAAAGGAATGTCTGAGCCTGTGTTTGTGTAAGATCTCAAGACCTGTTACGATATTTCTTCTCATTATGGGTTTATAGTAATGAGTTTATACATTCTCTTTCCTCAAGGAGAACGCTCAGACCAATAACAATGACATAATCGATACATTACTCAAAAAGAAAATAACAAGAGCATTCATGTTCTTACATTATACTCCTTGGAAACAGAGATAATCACACATCTGTGTTAACCCTTTGATTTGCAAAAAGGTATCCTACACATTGCATTGCAATGAGTTGGCTATCTCTTTGACACTCAGAGGATTAAAGGAATAGTAACGCTTGATTTTGAATTGATATATTCTGCAAGTATAATATGTACAGTAAAAATTCATTTTCATCTACACTATTTTTTTTTTTACACGTTTATGTACTTGAAAGTGAGCTACTTGGATCTTAGTTTCCAGATAGTTTTCTGGTCAATAGACCATCAATGCAGGGTGTAATACAAAGGGGGAGATTCACTAAGGTGTGATAAAGAGGTGATAAAGTGGAGATGACTTCTCCAATTCCTATGTTATTCTATGGAGGCTATGCACTAAGATTTCTTCAACTTTGGAGATCTTAGCAAATAGGCTCCATAGAATAACATAGGAACTGGAGAAGTGATAAACTGGAGAAGTCGTCTCCACTTCATCACCTCTTTATCACCTCTTAGTGAATCTCCCCCCAGGTCACACTGTCCTTACAGCACTGAATTCTTTGAGTACCTTGTTTTACATGATATAACTATACACTAATATAGACTTTCATTTTACCTGACAGAAAGCTCTAAGAAAACAGATCCAGGAAGTTCATTGTCAAGGACATAAGTGAGTATTGAAATTGTTGAAGGTGACAAAAAGTGTAGGCAATTTGATTGAACATATTATCATACCTGGGAACTTTTTCGTCTGGAGTCCCAGGAGGGGGAGTCCTGTAGTGCTGTTGGGGGTGATACATTTGCATCAAAAGTGGGCGATGCTTAATCACAAGTGGGGTTGGGGCTTAAGGTACAATAAAGAAATAGGTTAAATACGCTGGGGACGGAGGAGAAGTGGGAGGGAAATGGGAGGAACATAGAGGGATCAGCCTCTGCACCGGGGACCCGGTAACGCAGAGTGAAAACCGTAGTCCGGAAAGTTCCCCGCTATGCATATTATATACAGGCAGACTATGTAAAGTCAAATAAAACAGTTACTATTTATTTAACCTAACCTGATGTTCAGAACCAATTCCAGATTCACATGACAGTGTGTTAATAAACTGTGCATGTGTTGCGCATGTGTATTATATAGTCCTGCCAGTTCTTAAGATATGACATTTATGGCCGCATTAATCAAGCTAAAGAGATACAGTTCTGGAACAAACCAATTACACAATGGGGGTGGAAGAGATGGAAATTATAATTTAATTTAATGAGAATTTTAGAGAGGTCTTCAATGAGCTGAGACCTCTCTTGCTTCCAAAAGGATAAAAGCCCAAATTAAAAGGTAGTTTTTACAGTTTTAATTTCAACTCTATGGTGCAGTTGGTTTGCTCCAAAAATTCACCTTTTTAACTCAATGAATACAGCCCACAGTTTCCACATGAAAGACAAAGTGCTGTATTCATCAAGGCAAAGACGTGGCGCAAGCCACGAGATGACAATTCACATTAATTTAAATGGCCGTTTAATTCCCTTGAATGCTAGCGAGGTCTGCAGTGCATTTCAAAGCAATTAGTTGGTGATCTTTCTAACATTCAAAGGGTTGAACTTGAAAGCCCCATTTAAATCAGTGTGAGTTTGCAGTTGGTTTGCTCCACAATTTAACCTCTTTAGGTTTATGTGTTCAAAATGAAAGACAAATTTCTGAAAACACCTGCTGTGAAATGCAGATCTCTGTACATAAATATGGCCTTTCTGTTATTGACTGAGCTACAAAAGCGTCACTATGTAATGGCTTGCAGACCCCTTTAGGATTGAAACTATTACTTACAAGGCTAGACATTGTTTTTTTTGGCTCTGCGTTATATAAGTTAATTGAGTTTCTGGAATTGTTGTCTCACGCGATAAGAGCTTGTCACACACACACACACACATGGCATTAACAAAATGGGCAGGAAGGCTGTGTCAAGGCTTTCATAAATGATTCCCCATCTTATGTTAGGTAGGAGGTAGAATCACAGTTAAATTATTTTAAAGAATATGTTGGTCAATCTTCCTCATGAATTGGATATTCTCTGTTGAAGGTCAGACATTCATTTGTTTGACAGTTAAGTCTTTTTCACAGCACTATAACACTATACCTGTCAGAGCCAATCAGAATGTTTCCCATCAGCCATCTTTGCAACTTAATGATTGGTGGCTGTTTTACATCAAGCTTATGATATCCGTTCAAATGATTTAACTTCACTAATGGTTCGTTTGGTTAATGCACCAGCTGTAGAATATGTGCAAACCTCTGGTTCTAGTCCCAGCAGGATCAACTCAGGTAGATAAAATGAGTACCTTTAAATTGGGTAATAATAACATATATACCCCAGGACATACTTGAAAACGAGAGACAATCTCAATGTAGATTTCCTGTAAGATACATTGATATTATTATTAATGGATTCAATGTTATGGTATTCAAAGCCAGTCCTGGCAACAAAAAACGTCCACTTATTCTTCCACTTCAACTCACATTATCCTTAACCAGAAGCTAGTCAGCTGAGATGTCATGTAGCCCAGCAATAGCTGGATGTCCATCCCCATAAAGTAGCTAGTAAATCATGTCAACCATTTAGTAGCTATTGCTCCTACCATGAAAGTATATACAGAATCACATACAAGTTGTTCCTGGCTTGGAATGTACTATATATTCTAATTCACCAAGTACCTTATCTTTACCATCTCCAGCTTATGTGTGATACTGCTTCTCTTGTCCATACACTGAATTATTTTATTTGATAAATATGCTGCAGTTGTTTTGGCACAGAAATGCTCCATTTATCTTGATTAATATGTCCCATAGTGTTCCTTATCTAAAGTAGGGTTTGTAGTGTATATATTAGTTTAAAAACTGAGATACAGCATTGGAAATTGTCGTCTTAATTGCTTGACTTTTGTCAGGCATACATCAGACCTGGGAACTCTCAGGGTTGGACCCAAATCTCAGGGTTCTGACCCAGATCTCAAGGTCTCAAATTGAAGGGCCAACTTCTCAGGGTGAGAGAGCTCTGTGTTATTTACTATATGATTTGCCCCAATTAAGGGGATGGTAATGTTTCACAATAAAAGCAGCTCCAATTAATCATCATAATATTTGGACCATGGAGAGTGTTATTTAAACTTAGAAACATAGAATCTGACGACAGATAAGAACCATTTGGCCCATCTAGTCTGCCCATTTTCCTACTGTAAAAACCTCAAACCCTTTTTGGTCCTTGGCCTTTTCTTATGTTAAGGACAGCTTTATGCCTATCCCATGCATGCTGCATGCATCACTGTATTAACTTCTACCACTTCGCTGGTAGGCTATTCCACTTATCTACTGCCCTCTCAGTGAAGTAAAACGTTCTTAAATTATGTCTAAACCTGTGTCCCTCTATTTTTAGACTATGACCTCTTGTCCTAACATTTTTATTCCCTTGAAATGTACTTCCGCCCTGCACTTTGTTCAATCCCTTCATGTATTTGAATGTTTCTATCTCCTCTCCCTCTTCTCTATTTCAAGCTATACATGTTCAGATACTTTAGTCTATACTGATATTTCTTTTCCTGTAAACCAGTCACCATTTTAGTAGCCCTTCTCCGAATTTTCTCTAGAGTATCTATATCCTTCTGGATATGGGGTCTCCAGTACTGTACACAATACTCTAGGTGAGGTCTAACTAGAGATCTGTAGAGTGGCATGACCACTTCCCTTTTTCTGCTACTAATGTCCCGAGCTATACAACCCAGCACCCTGCTTGCATTTCCTGCTGCTTTATTACATTGCCTGCCTACCTTTAATTCACTAGAAATAATTTTTCCCAAATCCCTTTCCTCTGTTGTCTCTGACAGCACAGTACCCTTAATAGTATATTTTTCCTTTGGATTTTTATGTCCCAAGTGCATTATTTTACATTATCAACATTAAACTGCAGCTGCCACACTCTTGTCACCTAAATACGCTCGAGTTGTAGTTCAAGAATAATTGAATGATAAAGTATGCCCCTCCTGCCCCTTTTACTGATGTAACACTGCTCACCTCAGAGCAGCAAGACTGTCCAGGTGGATCTCAGAAAGGGACCATCTTCAGTGAGCATAAGGAAAAACCTGTCAAGGGGGGCAGGGTTTTCCTTATGCTCACAGTAAGAAGATTGTCCCTTGCTGTGATCTGTCTGGTCCCAGGATCAGATTCCACATCTGAGGGGAGGTGGCTTACACTAGGTAAAAGGGGCGGGAGGGGGATACTTTATCATTCAATTACTCTTTAACCACAGCTTGGACAGTATTGAAATAACACTCTCCGTGGCCCAAATACTATGAAAATTAATCAGAGATGCTTTTTTGTGAAACATTACTATCCCTTTAAATTTTGTCTCTAAATTGGTATGATTTGTACCAGAAAGACAGGGTTAGATGTCCTGCTTGTACTGTTTGTGTTTAGGCAGTGACATCTCTAAGTTGTAACATGGTAAAGGTTCCTTGTGGACCAACTAGACCACCTCTGGGTTAGAGCAAGCTGGTACATATTGCATACAATCTACATTATGGGAAGCTTTAAGGGTTAATATTTTGAAGATCTCAGGATCAGCGCACCTTGAAAGCTCTCGGGTATGGGTAGACATATAACTGAAATGTCTTTTAGAGTTCTTCTATGTTGTACCAGTTGATGGGTGACATTCTAGTTGTGTCTCCACCCAGGTATATAGGTATCTTTTAACAGTTATCTCCTGATTATCCTATAATATAAAAGGCCAGAATGTTTGTCCGATGCAGTCATGTGCAGTAGAGACTACCTGAATGTACAGAATGTTCTGGCAGTCTCTACTGCGTATGACTGCATCGCGTGTGCCTCCAATGAGGCAGCAGCAGTAGGAAGAGCAGGACTAGCCTCTTTACCTCCCCAGACCTTGGCCTGTGTACACGGGCTTTTACACTAGTCTTTACATAAATATCTAGGAATAACAGAGACTGTTCATTCTCTTAAAGGGATAGTAACATACCTCCCAACATTTCAGATGGCCAAACAGAGACACCTGTGTTTTAGGTGGTGTTCTGGAGGTGTGGCTGGAGGGCAAGGCATTAGCAATAGTTTTTAGATTATTTCATGGCTTATTGACACCTCTTTGTGTAACTGAATACATTATTTAGAGCAATACCAAAGTATTTTATTTACACAGACTAATTTATAAAAACATATACTAATGTTTAAACAAACATTAATGTCAGTTTTATTGCTGTGCATTAATGTGTTATATATACACCACACAGTCTGATATCCTAAAGTTAGGTACACCAGGATGGGAAAGAGGGACAGATGTTTTTGGTCTCTAAGAGGGACTGTCCCTCCTAAAGAGCGACACTTGAGAGGTATGTAGCAATACTTAAAATATATATAAAAACACATTTTTTGTGTTTATCCCTCTGATTAAATCAAAGGTACTCCCACTGCTGAAAGGTGTTTCATTCAAAGCTATTATAGCTCAAACTTTAATTTTGAAGGCGCAGTATCACAGTGGCCTGAAATTGTACAGTGGCGCTGTTGCTATACCATCCTATGGAGATTTAAGGTCAACTGACCAGAACTGTCTATAGGATGGTGTACCAACAGCACCATTGTACAAGTTCAGGCCACTGAGATACTGCACCCAAAAAAATTCACATTTGAGCTGCAATAACTTTTGAATAAAATACATTTCAGCAGTAAGAGTACCCTTGTTTTACTCAGGGGGATAAACCCTACAATATATATTTTTACATAATAAGTTTTACTATCCAAGTATACACAATGGATCGCGCTATGAAGGAAATCAGAGAAATACATCACCACAAGCAGCCGGACACGAACCACTGCTCCTCCAGCTCAAAAATCCGAAAAAGAACTCTCTGAATATATTTTTATGGAAGTGTATTTTTATTTTATTTTCTGCGTAGCCATCTGTGTTCTATTACACTGTGTACATGGACGCATGTAACATGACGGTATTAAAATTATTTTCATACATTGTTTATATGTCTCGTGTGATGTTTTTACTGTGATTGATACATTCAAACAACATAACAAAATCACCAATGTAGCACCAAGTTTTACTGTCCTTTTAAGAAACTGAACACTATATTGGGTATTCATTTTGAGGTTTACTCTGGGGATGTAGTATGGTTCTTACACCATTGAATGGCATTGAGCTTTTCATTGTATTACTTTGCAATGTTCTGGGCACTTTTCTGGCACTCCAACAGTTAAATGGTGCAATAGTCCAAACCTGTCTCTTGGCTATTACAAGTATGTCTGTGTCACTGACTTCTGCATGAACTTTGCAGTGAAACGACTAGACTGAGCCAGAAGTGATGTTTATCATGTGGCCTTGATACGATGGTATTTATGTCTCTGTTTTCCACTGCCTCTTGGCTATGTATGGTGGCCTGCATTTATTAACATGCCTCTGATGGCTTCTTTTCCTCTTTACTTGGTATCTGGATTCTGATTACATCATCTCGGTTGATTTTCCCCCCCATTATTGAATAATAATAATACCTTTAATGTTTGTTTTTTTTCTTTATCTGAGTGTGTGCTATGGCTGCCTAATTGGCATTTGTTGACATAACTAATTTTCCTGTTCCTTGCTTTTAATTATCTGTGTGATCCAGCTGCCCTGACTAACTTTATTTAAATCTGATGATCTGCTTCTAGACAGGAATTGGTTTGCTTTTGACAAAATAGACCTTTATACCCCACCCCAGAGGCCAGAGGCACAATCGTTTTTATTCATTCCCCTGTGCTTAAAGGGATAGTAATACTTCATTTTAACTTTATTTTATTTTGTAGGCATTAAAAAAACATGAAGAATGATATAAGTCTTATCTCTGAAACCTTTATGGTTTAAGAGATATTCACAAACAAAGTATCCCCCCCCTGTTCAGCCAGATAAGAAGGGAGATGCCCAGGTAGACTGCAGAGAGGGACAATCTTCAATTAAGATAATGGAAAAAGCTGAAAAACTTGTCAAGGGGGGAAGGGCTTTCATTGTTTTAATACAAAGAAGATTGTCCCCTTCTGTTATCTGTACTGTCATACAACCACACTGACATCTGAGAAGAGATGTCTTACACTAGGAAAAAGGGGCGGGGAGGGGAACTTTGCTTGTGAATATCTCATAAACCATAAAGGTTTGAGAGATAAGACTTATATCATTCTTCATGTTTTTTTAATGCCTACAAAATAAAATAAAGTTAAAACGAAGTGTTACTATCCCTTTAAGCAGGGAAAATCATTGAGCAGGGTTGTTTTCCCATTAGACAGAGAGACAACTGAATAAAGTGTCACATTTTGAGGGATACCACGGTTTTGATGGCTTATGTGGTTAGTCTACGTCTCCTTTTTCTGAATAGTATTTAATCCCTAAGATGCTTTGCAATGTATTAGAAACCTCTCTAGCATTCAAGGGTTTGAAATCCCCATTTAAATCAAAGGAGATGTTTTGAAATTTTAGTTCTCCCCTATACTGCAAATGGCTTGCCCCAGAATGACTCCACTTTTCTTTTTCATTTTTTAAATAATTTTTTTTAATTGCAAACAGCAAAATGTTACATATCTCAAAGCATAATATCATAAGATGACAAACATGCAGATCATACACAATAGATCCCAAGATAAATGCCCGTATTGCAAAGTTTTCTCTTTTTCGTTGGAATACATCTACTCAACCCCCGAACTAACACAACTTACCCGATTCCACCCCCTACCTAACCCCTAATTGACCCTGTGCCGCCAAATAGTAGCTGTAAAAATACGGAAAGGCAATGCCTCTCTTGTACGGTGGGTGCTTCAGAGCAGATAACCTTATTCTGGATTGGCATCTGGACCATAGCAAATAAGTAAGAAGTTTGTTTAATGTAGTATAGTATTGCTTGAAAAATATACAAAAATTTAGGTAGAAAAATCCTTAACAAGGTTTGCCCGACCCAAAACCGTGAGCGGAAGGTGAAGCCAGGAGAGCAATTTAGTACAGAACTCTTCAACAAGCGGATCAAGATTGTCCTTCAGAAAGGACCCTGGATGTCTCGTAACCCTGATCCCCAGGTATGTAATACACTCATCATATCTCATAGTGGTACTAACAAGGGGCACATCCACTGATCCCCAGTCCAGGAGGAGTACAGAGGATTTGTCCCAATTAACTTTTAGGCCTGAATAGGTTCCATACTGTTCTACCAAGGTAAGCAGGCGATGCAGGGAGTTTGTAGTATCACCAAGGAACAGTAGCGCGTCATCTACATACAAGGCCAACTTTCCCACTCTTGTCTCCCATCCTAAAACCCCAATATTCATATCCATTTGAATTTGAATCGCCAATGGTTCCATAGCCAGTGCAAACAAGCCAGGCGACAAAGGGCAACCATGCCGTGTCCTCCTTTCCAACTGAAAGAAATCGGATCTACCGCCACTAGTCGACACACAAGCCCGAGGTGACACATACAGGGTCTGAAAACGCCTAATGAAATTTGTCCCGAACCCAAACCTGGCCAGTACATACCATAAATATTGCCATTCCACGGAGTCAAATGGCAAGTGTTCAGTCTGGAGATTCAAGAAAAGGCACCTCATGTTATGAAAAGTAGATTTGCCTGGCATAAAGCCAGCCTGATCGGGATGGATAAGACTCCAGTTTTCTTTTGAACATACAGCCCTTTAAGAATATTTTCTGAGCAATGGAATAATTGGTTTGGTTAATAGTTGGAGTTATTTAAGGAGTGGGATGTGGTCATGGGTGGGGATAAAGGTACCAAGTGTTCCTTGCCTATGGGGGCCTGACATGTAAATCCAGCCCTGTCCTCAGTTGCAATTCTGGAAGCTAAAGAGGTACTGAAAAATCAGGTTTAGGAAACACCACATTAGTTCATTAGTAGTGATGAGCGAGCACCCCAATGCTCGGGTGTTCGGGTGCTCTGACCGAGCGCCCCCGGAGGCTCGAGTGCTCGGCCGAGCACCCGAGCCCCATTGAAGTCAATGGGAGGACTCGAGCATTACACCAGGCACCCCCTGCTCTGATGAGGGGAGGGTGCCTGGTCCATAGGAAAAGGGCAGAAAAGGATGGAAACACCACAGAAATGGTTCAGGGACAGCATAGGGAGGATGTCTGGATGCATCTTGGACTCCAACATCGCTGCTGGGAACGATCTTTCGCCCGTAGTACGCCATTTTTACAGACTGACCATAAAACACAAAAAAAGGAAAATAAAAACGACTTTAGGCGAAAAATTGTTACCAAACAATATTTGCTGTATATTTACTTGTATATCATCTGCAAATTCTCCCAAAAATTTCCTTGATTTTCTGAAGTGAGGCCATGATTAAGAGGGAAACGTGCGCAGAGGCAAATTATCCCAAAAATTTCCTTGATTTTCTGAAGTGAGGCCATGATTAAGAGGGAAACGTGCGCAGAGGCAAATTATCCCAAAAATTTCCTTGATTTTCTGAAGTGAGGCCATGATTAAGAGGGAAACGTGCGCAGAGGCAAATTATCCCAAAAATTTCCTTGATTTTCTGAAGTGAGGCCATGATTAAGAGGGAAACGTGCGCAGAGGCAAATTCTCCCAAAAATTTCCTTGATTTTATTGAACTGAGGCCATGATTAAGAGGGAAACGTGCGCTGAGCTGACCATCTAAAACATTATGGGTGAGGGTCTGCTGCAGAGCTGACCATCCTAAACATTATATGCGAAGGCCCGCTAGTGAGCTGACGCTATAAAACATTATATGCGAAGGCCCGCTAGTGAGCTGACGCTATAAAACATTATATGAGAGGGCCCGCTAGAGAGCTGACCCAATAAAACATTATATGAGAAGGCCCGCTGGTGAGCTGACCTATATAAAAATTGTCAAACAGGGCCCGCTGGTGAGCTGGCCCTATATAAAAATTATAGCACAGGGCATATGGAAGAGGAGGAGGAGGATGAGAAGATTAAGAGTCAACCATATACCCGTTTTTTGGGTGGAAGGGGTGAATGGGAATACAGAGTATTCCCATCATTGTAAATAATATATGTAAAGTGAGTTTATGTTCCCCCGGGGCTTTCCTCCAGTGGAGTGGAGAAGTCAGGGGAAATCCAGGCCTTGTTCATTTTTATAAGTGTCAACCTATCAGCATTGTCGGTGGAAAGGCGGATATGCTTATCTGTTATGATGCTACCAGCAGCACTAAATACCCGCTCAGACAGAACGCTGGCGGCAGGGCAGGCCAGCACCTCCAAGGCGTAGAGTGCCAGTTCATACCACGTGTCCAGCTTGGACACCCAGTAGTTGTAAGGCACAGAGGGATCATTGAGGACGCTGACACGGTCTGCTACGTACTCCTTCACCATCTTCCAAAACTTTTCCCTCCTTGTGACACTAGGCTGCGCATCAGGGTGAGGGTGCTGGCGGGGTGTCATGAAGGTGTCCCACGCCTTGGAGAGTGTTGCCCTGCCTTTGTCGGAACTGCTGTGTGCTCCCCTTTTCTCCCCTTCTCGGTTGGCCAAGGTAGCACGTACTCTGCCGCCAGCGTTGTCAGATGGAAAATTTTGGAGCAATTTTTCAACAAGAACCTTCTGGTATTGCACCATTTTGCTTGTCCTCTCCACCGGAGGAATGAGAGATGAGAAATTCTCTTTGTAGCGGGGGTCCAGAAGGGTGAACACCCAGTAATCCGTGTTGTCTAAAATGCGTACAACGCGTGGGTCACGGGAAAGGCAGCCTAACATAAAGTCAGCCATGTGTGCCAGAGTACCAACAGTCAAGATTTCGCTGTCCTCACCAGGAGGATGACTCTCAATCTCCTCATCCTCTTCCTCCTCTTCTGCCCACCCACGCTGAAGAGATGGAACTAAAGTTCCATGGCTACCCTCTGTAGCGGAGGCAACCGTGTCTTCCTCCTCCTCCTCCTCCTCCTCCGCCTCCTCCAATTGTCGCTGAGAAGACGAAGTGAGGGTGCTCTGGCTATCACCTTGTGTAAGCTCTTCCTCCCCCATTTCCACCTCTTCCACATGCAAAGCGTCGGTTTTAATTGTGAGCAGCGAGCGTTTCAGTAGACACAGAAGTGGGATGGTTACACTGATAATAGCGTTATCGCCGCTCACCATCTGTGTCGATTCCTCAAAATTGCGTAAAACCTCGCAGAGGTCTGACATCCATTCCCACTCCTCACTTCTGATTACAGGAAGTTGAACGGAGAGGCGACGACCGTGTAACAGCTGGTACTCCACTACTGCCCTCTGCTGCTCACAAAGCCGGGCCAACATGTGGAAGGTGGAGTTCCAGTGCGTGCTCACGTCACACAGCAGCCGGTGAGCTGGCAATTGTAAGCGCTGCTGCAGCTTCAACAGGCCGGCCGAAGCTGTAGATGACTTACGGAAATGTGCACACACGCGGCGCACCTTGGTCAAGAGATCATGCACATTGGGGTAGGTTTTTAGAAATCGCTGAACCACTAAATTAAATACATGCGCTAGGCATGGTACGTGTGTGAGCTTGCCGAGCTCCAAAGCCGCCACCAAGTTACGCCCATTATCACACACAACCATGCCTGGTTGCAGGTTGAGTGGCGAGAGCCACTGCTCGGTCTGGTGACTAATCCCCTGCAACAGCTCTGAGGCCGTGTGCTGTTTGTCCCCAAGGCAGATCAGCTTCAGCACGGCCTGTTGATGCTTCCCCACTGCAGTGCTACACTGCTTCCAGCTACTGGCTGATGGGGGAGTGGCGCTGCGTGTAGAGAATTCAGAGGTGGAAACGGAGGAGGAGGAGCCAATAACGTAGGTGCTGGCGGAAACCCTGATGGAGGTAGGGCCCGCAATCCTCGGTGTGGGTAGCACCCGTGCCATCCCAGGGTCTGAGTCGCTCCCAGCCTCCACGACATTCACCCAGTGTGCCGTCAGGGAAATGTAGCGTCCCTGGCCACAAGCACTTGTCCATGTGTCAGTCGTTAAGTGGACCTTCCCAGTAACTGCGTTGGTCAGGGCACGGGTGATGTTACGGGACACATGGTGGTGTAATGCGGGGATGGCACACCGGGAAAAGTAGTGGCGGCTGGGGACCGCGTACCGAGGGACAGCTGCTGCCATCAGGCTGCGGAAGGACTCAGTGTCCACAAGCCTAAATGGCAGCATTTCGATGGCCAGTAATTTGGAAAGGTGTGAGGTTAGTGCTATGGCCTGTGGGTGGGTGGCTGGGTATTTTCACTTGCGCTCAAATGCCTGGGGTAACGAAATTTGGATGCTGTGCTGGGACAGGGAAGTGGATGTGGTCGCTGATGGTGCTTCAGATGGTACAGGTGCAGGGCGGGAGGTATGCAGGCCTGCGCCTTCGACAGGCGATTGGCCGGCAATGAAAACAGGGAAAGAGGAGGCAGTGGTGTGGCCTGCAGACACAGATGGGCGATCCAGGCGTTCCTCCCACTTACTACGGTGCTTGGATGCCATGTGTCGGATCATGCTGGTTTTGGTGAGGTTTCTAGTGTTCATGCCTCGGCTCATTCTGGTGTGGCACAGGTTGCAAACTACAATTCTTTTGTCGTCCGCACTTTCCTTAAAAAAACGCCATACCGCGGAACACCTACCCTTTGGCAAGGGAGATTTACGCAATGGGGTGCTCCGTGGAACATTTGCGGGCCGGTTTGGTGCGGTCTGCCTTCTTTCTGTAGCCACACCACTGCCTCTTCCAGCCTGTTGCGGTGCTGCAGATGGCTCACCCTCAGGACTGCTGTCATCGCTCGGCTCTACACCTTCCCAGGTGGGGTCAGTCACCTCATCGTCCACCAAGTCCTCCTCCACTTCCTCACTCTGATCATCCTCCCCATGTCTTCATCCCACCACATACTCAGTCATTGACAACTGTATAACATTCTCCTCAACAAGGTCTTGAGACAGTAATAGTGGTTGATTTAATGGCAACTGTGTCTCATCATCATCATCATCATCCACTACTTCCTTTGACCTTAAATGCCGTTCACATCTGTCATCTTCTTGTGATTGGGTACCCTCTAGAGGTTGTGAATCAGGGCACAAGATGTCATGTTCCTCTGCAAGCGTGCTTGGAGAGAGGGTCAAATGAAGGATTGGTGATGAGACGAGCTCCTCACTATATCCCAGTGTGGGATCACTTCTTTGACCAGACCGTCTATGGTGGGAGGAAGGATGATCAGAGTGAGGATTATGTTGACCAGACTCTTGGCTACTGAGAGTGGACTTGGTGGAAGACAGGGTGGTGCTTAACCGACTGGAAGCAGTATCAGCTGACATCCAACCGACCACCTATTCGCAGTGGTCGGACCTCGAGAGTGATGTCCTGCGACGCCCTGTAAAATTAGACATGAAGCTAGGTATGGTGGATGTCTTTCTTTCTTGTGCTCTGGCACCAGGCACAGTTTCTCCGCGTCCTGACCCGCGCCCTGAACTATCAGGATCACGTCCACTTCCCCGTCCCTTTTTACCCGCCTTCTTCATCTTACACGGAATATGTGACTTTAATATTTGAGTTTGAAAACTTAACAGTATTTCTTCCTATTCTGCAACTGTGCAGAGTACACAGAATAGGCTGCTAAACTGCGGTGACGCACACTGAATGGAATATGTGACTTTAATATTTGAGTTTGAAAACTTAACAGTATTTCTTCCTATTCTGCAACTGTGCAGAGTACACAGAATAGGCTGCTAAACTGCGGTGACACACACTGAATGGAATATGTGACTTTAATATTTGAGTTTGAAAACTTAACAGTATTTCTTCCTATTCTGCAACTGTGCAGAGTACACAGAATAGGCTGCTAAACTGCGGTGACACACACTGAATGGAATATGTGACTTTAATATTTGAGTTTGAAGACTTAACAGTATTTCTTCCTATTCTGCAACTGTGCAGAGTACACAGAATAGGCTGCTAAACTGCGGTGACACACACTGAATGGAATATGTGACTTTAATATTTGAGTTTGAAAACTTAACAGTATTTCTTCCTATTCTGCAACTGTGCAGAGTACACAGAATAGGCTGCTAAACTGCGGTGACGCACACTGAATGGAATATGTGACTTTAATATTTGAGTTTGAAAACTTAACAGTATTTCTTCCTATTCTGCAACTGTGCAGAGTACACAGAATAGGCTGCTAAACTGCGGTGAAGCACACTGAATGGAATATGTGACTTTAATATTTGAGTTTGAAAACTTAACAGTATTTCTTCCTATTCTGCAACTGTGCAGAGTACACAGAATAGGCTGCTAAACTGCGGTGACACACACTGAATGGAATATGTGACTTTAATATTTGAGTTTGAAAACTTAACAGTATTTCTTCCTATTCTGCAACTGTGCAGAGTACACAGAATAGGCTGCTAAACTGCGGTGACACACACTGAATGGAATATGTGACTTTAATATTTGAGTTTGAAAACTTAACAGTATTTCTTCCTATTCTGCAACTGTGCAGAGTACACAGAATAGGCTGCTAAACTGCGGTGACACACACTGAATGGAATATGTGACTTTAATATTTGAGTTTGAAGACTTAACAGTATTTCTTCCTATTCTGCAACTGTGCAGAGTACACAGAATAGGCTGCTAAACTGCGGTGACACACACTGAATGGAATATGTGACTTTAATATTTGAGTTTGAAAACTTAACAGTATTTCTTCCTATTCTGCAACTGTGCAGAGTACACAGAATAGGCTGCTAAACTGCGGTGACACACACTGAATGGAATATGTGACTTTAATATTTGAGTTTGAAAACTTAACAGTATTTCTTCCTATTCTGCAACTGTGCAGAGTACACAGAATAGGCTGCTAAACTGCGGTGACACACACTGAATGGAATATGTGACTTTAATATTTGAGTTTGAAGACTTAACAGTATTTCTTCCTATTCTGCAACTGTGCAGAGTACACAGAATAGGCTGCTAAACTGCGGTGACACACACTGAATGGAATATGTGACTTTAATATTTGAGTTTGAAAACTTAACAGTATTTCTTCCTATTCTGCAACTGTGCAGAGTACACAGAATAGGCTGCTAAACTGCGGTGACACACACTGAATGGAATATGTGACTTTAATATTTGAGTTTGAAAACTTAACAGTATTTCTTCCTATTCTGCAACTGTGCACAGTACACAGAATGTGCTGCTAAACTGCGGTGACGCACACTGAATGGAATATGTGACTTTGATATTTTAGTTTGAAGACTTAAAAGTATTTCTTCCTATTCTGCAACTCTGCACAGTACACAGAATGTGCTGCTAAACTTTGGCGACGCACACTGAATGGAATATGTGACTTTGAAATTTTAGTTTGAAGACTTAACAGTATTTCTTCCTATTCTGCAACTCTGCACAGTACACAGAATGTGCTGCTAAACTGCGGCGAAGCACACTGAATGGAATATGTGACTTTGATATTTTACAGTTTGAAGACTTAACAGTATTTCTTCCTATTCTGCAACTCTGCACAGTCCACAGAATGTGCTGCTAAACTGCGGCGAAGCACACTGAATGGAATATGTGACTTTGATATTTTAGTTTGAAGACTTAACAGTATTTCTTCCTATTCTGCAACTCTGCACAGTACACAGAATGTGCTGCTAAACTGCGGCGACGCACACTGAATGGAATATGTGACTTTGATATTTTAGTTTGAAGACTTAACAGAATGTGCTCTAATCTGCAACTTTGCACACTAAACAGAATGTGCTCTAATCTGCAACTTTGCACACTAAACAGAATGTGCTCTAATCTGCAACTTTGCACACTAAACAGAATGTGCTCTAATCTGCAACTTTGCACACTAAACAGAATGTGCTCTAATCTGCAACTTTGCACACTAAACAGAATATATAAAATTTTTTTTTGTTTGTTTTTTTCCCCCCACACAAAATAACCTGCTGCCCCCACACACAGTAGTCCTAAAAAGGACTTTTGGTTCTTTTTTTTTCACAATTTTGCTTTTTTTCTCCCTACACTGACTTTCCCTTCCTATCCTCATCTCTCCCTGGCTAAGACTGAGCCGAACTCGCTGGTCAGGTGCTATACAGCACCCGACCACGGGTTCTGGCCAGCCAATCAGTGTAATGCCAGCAGCCAACATGGCTGCTGGCATTACACCGATGTCAGAGCCTCCCTGCACGTTTATTGGCTGAGCAGCAGCCGCAAAACGTGCGGGGAGGAGACCCGAACATGGCGGGCGAGCACATGCGGTACTCGTACGAGTACCGCCATGTGCCGAGCAGAGCGATGCTCGAGCCGATCCGAGCATCGGCCGAGCATGCTCGCTCAACACTATTCATTAGTACTGGGTAAAACGGAGATTTATTTTCATAAAAATTATGCATGCAAGTGTCACTTTTTATCTGAATGCAGATTAGTAAAGTAATAAGAAGTCTGCTCAGTAAGGTAGTGCATACCTGGGAACTATCAGGATCTGTCCCAGAGACTCTGTTTTTTACAATTAATTACCAGGTCTCTGGGGACAGAGGCTGATTCTCTAGCGGTGGTGAGTTTCTTCTGAAACGCTGCCCACTTCTCCTCCTTCCCACCCTGTTTCTGCCACTTTCTGCTCCCACGCACTTCTCTTACTTCCCACCATTCCTTGCACTTCCCACCCACTTTTCCTCTTTCCCACCCTGTTCCTCCCACTTCCCACCCAATTCTCCTCCTTCCCACCTTGTTCTCCCTACTGCCCACCCACAAGTACAATAAGTCCCACCCACCCAATCAAAATCCCTCCCCATTTGTGATGTGAATCTCATCATTGACATCCCCCTGTTTAGCAGTATATGAGTCCTCTCTGGGAGCTCAAGGGGAGGAAGTTTCCAGGTATGGTAATGTGGAGCAGGACTGCCGCTAGATATTTCTCCTGAAACTCATATATTAGACCAGTGGTGCTGTTATGAAATTAAACTGGGCTTTTATCATCCTGAATTAGTAACATAGTAACATAGTAATTTAGGTTGAAAAAAGACTTGCATCCATCTAGTTCAACCTTTTCCTATTCCTGTTTACCATCGTTGATCCAAAAGAAGGCAAAAAAAAAAAATTCTAGAGAGGTCTCCAGTCATACCCAGGAGACTCTGGTTTTCAGACTGAATTACAGTGTTTCTGAGAACAGAGGCTGATTTTCCGGCAGTGGAGAGCTTCTTCTCCTTTCCTACCTGTTACTCCAACTTCACGTCCACTTCTCTTCCATCCCACACTGTTTTGTCCACTTCCCACCCACATTATGACACAAAGCTGATTAAGCCAGGCCCACCTGACTAAGCCCTGCATTGCTTCATTACCGTTCCCCTAGTCAGCAGCACATGAGCCCTCTCCAGTGGCTCAAGACAAAGAAGTTCCAAGGTATGTCTCCAATGCGTCCAATGACGCACACTGAATGGAATATGTGACTTTAATATTTGAGTTTGAAAACTTAACAGTATTTCTTCCTATTCTGCAACTGTGCAGAGTACACAGAATAGGCTGCTAAACTGCGGTGAAGCACACTGAATGGAATATGTGACTTTAATATTTGAGTTTGAAAACTTAACAGTATTTCTTCCTATTCTGCAACTGTGCAGAGTACACAGAATAGGCTGCTAAACTGCGGTGACACACACTGAATGGAATATGTGACTTTAATATTTGAGTTTGAAAACTTAACAGTATTTCTTCCTATTCTGCAACTGTGCAGAGTACACAGAATAGGCTGCTAAACTGCGGTGACACACACTGAATGGAATATGTGACTTTAATATTTGAGTTTGAAAACTTAACAGTATTTCTTCCTATTCTGCAACTGTGCAGAGTACACAGAATAGGCTGCTAAACTGCGGTGACACACACTGAATGGAATATGTGACTTTAATATTTGAGTTTGAAGACTTAACAGTATTTCTTCCTATTCTGCAACTGTGCAGAGTACACAGAATAGGCTGCTAAACTGCGGTGACACACACTGAATGGAATATGTGACTTTAATATTTGAGTTTGAAAACTTAACAGTATTTCTTCCTATTCTGCAACTGTGCAGAGTACACAGAATAGGCTGCTAAACTGCGGTGACACACACTGAATGGAATATGTGACTTTAATATTTGAGTTTGAAGACTTAACAGTATTTCTTCCTATTCTGCAACTGTGCAGAGTACACAGAATAGGCTGCTAAACTGCGGTGACACACACTGAATGGAATATGTGACTTTAATATTTGAGTTTGAAAACTTAACAGTATTTCTTCCTATTCTGCAACTGTGCAGAGTACACAGAATAGGCTGCTAAACTGCGGTGACACACACTGAATGGAATATGTGACTTTAATATTTGAGTTTGAAAACTTAACAGTATTTCTTCCTATTCTGCAACTGTGCACAGTACACAGAATGTGCTGCTAAACTGCGGTGACGCACACTGAATGGAATATGTGACTTTGATATTTTAGTTTGAAGACTTAAAAGTATTTCTTCCTATTCTGCAACTCTGCACAGTACACAGAATGTGCTGCTAAACTGCGGCGACGCACACTGAATGGAATATGTGACTTTGAAATTTTAGTTTGAAGACTTAACAGTATTTCTTCCTATTCTGCAACTCTGCACAGTACACAGAATGTGCTGCTAAACTGCGGCGAAGCACACTGAATGGAAAATGTGACTTTGATATTTTACAGTTTGAAGACTTAACAGTATTTCTTCCTATTCTGCAACTCTGCACAGTCCACAGAATGTGCTGCTAAACTGCGGCGAAGCACACTGAATGGAATATGTGACTTTGATATTTTAGTTTGAAGACTTAACAGTATTTCTTCCTATTCTGCAACTCTGCACAGTACACAGAATGTGCTGCTAAACTGCGGCGACGCACACTGAATGGAATATGTGACTTTGATATTTTAGTTTGAAGACTTAACAGAATGTGCTCTAATCTGCAACTTTGCACACTAAACAGAATGTGCTCTAATCTGCAACTTTGCACACTAAACAGAATGTGCTCTAATCTGCAACTTTGCACACTAAACAGAATGTGCTCTAATCTGCAACTTTGCACACTAAACAGAATGTGCTCTAATCTGCAACTTTGCACACTAAACAGAATATATAAAATTTTTTTTTGTTTGTTTTTTTCCCCCCACACAAAATAACCTGCTGCCCCCACACACAGTAGTCCTAAAAAGGACTTTTGGTTCTTTTTTTTTCACAATTTTGCTTTTTTTCTCCCTACACTGACTTTCCCTTCCTATCCTCATCTCTCCCTGGCTAAGACTGAGCCGAACTCGCTGGTCAGGTGCTATACAGCACCCGACCACGGGTTCTGGCCAGCCAATCAGTGTAATGCCAGCAGCCAACATGGCTGCTGGCATTACACCGATGTCAGAGCCTCCCTGCACGTTTATTGGCTGAGCAGCAGCCGCAAAACGTGCGGGGAGGAGACCCGAACATGGCGGGCGAGCACATGCGGTACTCGTACGAGTACCGCCATGTGCCGAGCAGAGCGATGCTCGAGCCGATCCGAGCATCGGCCGAGCATGCTCGCTCAACACTATTCATTAGTACTGGGTAAAACGGAGATTTATTTTCATAAAAATTATGCATGCAAGTGTCACTTTTTATCTGAATGCAGATTAGTAAAGTAATAAGAAGTCTGCTCAGTAAGGTAGTGCATACCTGGGAACTATCAGGATCTGTCCCAGAGACTCTGTTTTTTACAATTAATTACCAGGTCTCTGGGGACAGAGGCTGATTCTCTAGCGGTGGTGAGTTTCTTCTGAAACGCTGCCCACTTCTCCTCCTTCCCACCCTGTTTCTGCCACTTTCTGCTCCCACGCACTTCTCTTACTTCCCACCATTCCTTGCACTTCCCACCCACTTTTCCTCTTTCCCACCCTGTTCCTCCCACTTCCCACCCAATTCTCCTCCTTCCCACCTTGTTCTCCCTACTGCCCACCCACAAGTACAATAAGTCCCACCCACCCAATCAAAATCCCTCCCCATTTGTGATGTGAATCTCATCATTGACATCCCCCTGTTTAGCAGTATATGAGTCCTCTCTGGGAGCTCAAGGGGAGGAAGTTTCCAGGTATGGTAATGTGGAGCAGGACTGCCGCTATATATTTCTCCTGAAACTCATATATTAGACCAGTGGTGCTGTTATGAAATTAAACTGGGCTTTTATCATCCTGAATTAGTAACATAGTAACATAGTAATTTAGGTTGAAAAAAGACTTGCATCCATCTAGTTCAACCTTTTCCTATTCCTGTTTACCATCGTTGATCCAAAAGAAGGCAAAAAAAAAAAATTCTAGAGAGGTCTCCAGTCATACCCAGGAGACTCTGGTTTTCAGACTGAATTACAGTGTTTCTGAGAACAGAGGCTGATTTTCCGGCAGTGGAGAGCTTCTTCTCCTTTCCTACCTGTTACTCCAACTTCACGTCCACTTCTCTTCCATCCCACACTGTTTTGTCCACTTCCCACCCACATTATGACACAAAGCTGATTAAGCCAGGCCCACCTGACTAAGCCCTGCATTGCTTCATTACCGTTCCCCTAGTCAGCAGCACATGAGCCCTCTCCAGTGGCTCAAGACAAAGAAGTTCCAAGGCATGTCTCCAATGCATTGCATTGGTGCAAAGCTCTACTTCAGTGCACAACAATTTTGGAATTTTTATTTGTCCCACATGGTGCAGTTGGTTTACTATATAGTTACTTGTAGTTTTCGCTCTTTTTGTTCCCAATTTATAACATAAAATAACTGATATGTGCAGATATGTATCTGAAAACTGAGAGCAAATCATATTCTCTGTGCATATACTCTGGATTTATGCAATTTTCCTAAACAGCTTGAAAGGCCATTACCTGTTTGGCATTATGAAAGGAAAAACATATGACAATTACATTGATTTAGGTCATAGTCATGCATGGTATGTGTATCTCCAACTGATTTTGGACCGCAACCTGCCCTCAGCCAGTCAATGACTGGACAAAGGTGATGAGAGTTGTAGTCCAACAACAGCTGGTGATGGAATGAAGATAGTTGATGATATGAGTTGTAGTCCAACAACAGCTGTTAGCCATGTAGATAAAAAATATACCCATTTCTTCACACAAGAAAATTGCCTACTCATACCTCCCAACATTTCAAATGGCCAAAGTGCGACACTTTTGTTTTAGATTGGTTTGCTGGAGGTGTGAGTGGTGGTCGGGGCATTAACTTTACCTCCCAAGTGTCCCTCTTTAGGAGGGACAGCCCCTCTTTGAGACCCAAATTCCCCTGTCCCTCTTTTCTACCCTGTTGTCCCTCTTTTTAGGACATAAGAGTGAGTGGTGTATGTATTAGTCTATCACATTGCTCCACAGCAATGAAATTCACATAAATGTTTAGTTAATCTTCAGTATATGTGTTTGTAATTTAATCTGTGTAAATAAAATACTTTGGTCTTGCTCTAAATCATTTATTCAGTTACACAAAGAGGTGTCAATAGGTGACAAAGTAACCTAAAAATTCCCCGCCCACCAGCCACTCCCCTAGAAACACCACCTAAAACACAAGTGTCCCTCTTTGGCCATTTGAAATGTTGGGAGGTATGGCATTACCAATGAATTTTTAGGTTATTTCACGACCGACTGAGACCTCTTTGTGTAACTGAACAAATAATTTAGCGCAAGATTGAAGACATTTTATTTACACTGACTAACTTATAATAATGTATACTGAAGTTTAAACTAACATTAATGTGAGTTTTATTGCTGTGGAGCAATGTGATACACTTATATACACTCACCAGACAGTCTGAGGGACACTGGGGTGGGAACGAGGGACAGAGGGATTTGTTTCTCAAAGAGGGACTGTCCCTCCTAAAGAGGGACACTTGGGAGGTATGTTAGCCCAGTTTCATATATTCAGTTTAGAACTATATAAATATTTGCCACAAAAGATTAGGTGTCACCTAAGTATGATAGTAGATGTAGTTCAACATTAGTCAGAGAGCCAAAAAAGGGCCAGTCTGTTGTGGGATCATGAAACGATGAGAATTAGATCCAGCAAAATAAGGGTTTTATGTGGAATACAAAAATTATACCAACCGCACCCATGGTTGAAAATTTCTAATTTTTGAGAATCAATGCATTACACACCCTCTGGTCCTTAACCCTTTGAGTGCCAGAGGGGTACGCAACGCATTGCTTTGCAATGCGTTGCGTGCCCCTCTGGCACTCAAAGGGTTAAAGGGTTAACCACTTGAATTCTAGAGAGGTCACCTACTCATTATTAACCCCTCTGACACTCAAAGGGTTAAGAAATGCACTTGCAACATCTTGTATTCAAGGGGTTAAAAGCAATGGGAATTCCTATTTGTTCCATACAGTTCTTTCCAGATCTGTTTTGTCTTTTGCTTTCTGTCTGAGGCCTTAAGTGTGTTCCTATCAGTCTTAATGGGAATACTTATCTTCTACCAGTCGACTTTATAGAATGACATTTACAGTGCACTAATCAAATCTAGTCTTTGTATGACCTGTGCCCTATAAGATATAACAGTAAGAATAAGCATAGTCAGAAATGGCAACCAAGATTACTCTAAATGTGACATCATTGTTCAAACACTTATATTTGGAAAATAGTCAACAAATAATTTTTACTACACACAGGAGCAAGCTTGTAATTGGAAAACACATATGTCAGTAAGTCCAGCAGCAAATTTGTACCCAACCATTCACTGCTCAAAGCCAACTATTAAAGTTACTTTTTGCAATGTTCGTTTTGATTCGGCAATTTTATTTCTTTTTACCATCCAGATCTCTTTTATCTGAGTCCGTAAAAAATGGCAACATGCAAGCGGGAGAAAGGAAAATATATGCTGTATAAATAAAAGCCGTTTGTTCCACTTGATCCCCTGTAAACAGTGGTGTTGTTGTAGGTTCAAAATTGATCTTGATATCATCTTGATATGTTCACCTTGTACAATGCCCTTTAAAGTGTTAGTAATGTCTAAAAAAAACTTGTTTGCATTTAGAAGAGCTTAAAAAGCTGATCTAACTGTAAAAAAACATATCTCTCAAACCGCTATGATTTAAGAGATACGGGCATTTAAAGTTTGATTTCTCCTACTGACAGCTGTAAAGCTGTCAGCAGGAGATCCGTGTCGGTCGACACAGTGGCTCTTGGGAAGTGCCAGGATCTCGTTACTTACACAGAATCCTTTCATTGTAATGGTCTAAAACGTGTGCCTAGTGTTCAGGCACACATTTTAGACCATTCCAATGAAGGGATTCCGTGTTCAGACACACGTTTTAGACCATTCCAATGAAGGGATTCCGTGTAAGTAACGAGATCTCGGCACTTCTCAAGCGCCACCGTGTCAACCGACACGGATCTCCTGCTGACAGCTTTACAGCTGTCAGTAGGAGACAGCGAACTTTAAACGCCTGTATCTCTTAAACCATAGTGGTTTGAGAGATACGTTTTTTTGCATTCAGATCAGCTTTTTAAGCTCTTCTAAATGCAAAAAAGTTTTTTTTAGACATTACTATCACTTTAAAGGTTCAGCTCCTTCTATGTAGATAAATTAATGTATTTATTAAAGTGGACCTAGCACCTAATTCAAAACTGAATATGTGTCCTATTAACCAAAATTCCAGCAGATGTATAGTTTAGGAGATATTCACACTAATGATGAGCGAGCGTGCTCGGCCGATGCTCGGATCGGCTCGAGCATCGCTCTGCTCGGCACATGGCGGTACTCGTCGAGTACCGCCATGTGCTCTCCCGACATGTTCGGGTGGCGGGGATCTGTGCCGGAAGAGGCACAGATCCCAAGAAGCTCCGCTGGACCACCAGGGACTGGAGGTACGGGGGCATTGCGGAGATGAAGGGGGCATTGCGGAGATGAAGGGGGACATTGTGGAAGAGGGGCATAGACTCTATGCCCCTCTTCCACAATGTCCCCCTTCATCTCCGCTATGCCCGTCTTCCACAATGTGCCCCTTCATCTCCACTATGCCCCTCTTCCACAATGTGCCCCTTCATCTCCGCTATGCCCCTCTTCCACAATGTCCCCCTTCATCTCCTCTATGGCATAGAGGAGATGAAGGGGGACATTGTGGAAGAGGGGCATAGCGGAGATGAAGGGGCACATTGTGGAAGAGGGGCATAGCGGAGATGAAGGGGCACATTGTGGAAGACGGGCATAGCGGAGCTGAAGGGGGACATTGCGGAGCTGAAGGGGGCATTCGGAGATGAAGGGGGCATAGCGGAGATGAAGGGGGCATTGACCAGGCACCCTCCCCTCATCAGAGCAGGGGGTGCCTGGTGTCGCCCCATTGAAGTCAATGGGGCTCGGGTGCTCGGCCGAGCACTCGAGCCTCAGGGGGTGCTCGGTCAGAGCACCCGAGCACCCGAGCATCGTGGTGCTCGCTCAACACTAATTCACACTTTTATTTCTGGGCAAAGTGAAAGTGAAAATTTCCTGGTAAAGCACAGAGCTTTATTAGCATATAAAACATCACTAAAATCATCATTAGCATATGGCACTTCACTGTAAAGGCTCCAAAGCATAGGAAATGTTGCTGAAATACTTAATTATCATATAAAACATCACTGGTACTGCACGGGTACTGCAATTAGAATATATTAACATATGGAAATAAGTATGGATATCTCCTTAATTGTACATTTGCTGGTATTTTTGCTACTGTGACACGTAGGCAGTTTTTAATACAGTTTCCAAATATGGAAACTTGAATTACGCTGAAAGTTCCACTTTAAACATTTAAAAAGTTTCAAACAGATTCTAGCACAAAAGAACATGGAATAATTGTCCTGGTGTAGTGATCAGATGTGTTTTGCACCTGTTTGTGTTTAATCATTGACCCAATGAGTCAATGCACAGAAGAAGGAGAGGTGACGACTGCCCAAGATAGAGGGGAAAAGGCAAGGCTGCCAGCATAGCTGGGAACTCTCCGGATTTGCCCAGGAGACTTTGGTTTTGGTTTTTAATTACCAGGTCTCCGGGGCAGAGGCTGATTCTCTGGATGTGGGTAGTTTCTATTGAAACTCTGCCCATTTCTGCTTTTTCCCAACATGTTCCTCCCACTCCTCAACCACTTCTCTTCCTTCCCCAGCCTATTTTTACCACTTTTTTCACGTCAGCTAAGCCCTTCAACAGACATTATTAAGCCATACCACTTTTAAAATGCAAATTCTGTTAACTTTCTCCCCCCTGCAGCACCACAGGACTCCCCTCCAGGGAGTCCACACATCAAAGTTCCCAGGTATATTTGCAGCCATCATAGGCGTGCGCACGGGGTTTGCCGGGTGTGCCCAGGCACACCCTAATCGGCCCCGTGCGCACCGGCCAGGAAGCTGTTTTTTTTTTTTTTTTTTTTTTTTAATATATCTGCCGCGAGGGAGCGCTGATTTAAACTACCAAGCGCTCCCTCGCGGCATCTATGTGACAAGCCGCAGAGAGACCCAGGCTCTGTAGTAAGACAGAGCGCTGGGAGATGACATCATCTCCCAGCGCTCTGCATTACTGAGAGCAGTGCGCGGGAGCTTCAGCTCTGTGCCGAAGGAGGCACAGAGCTCTCTTATGGCACACCTCTAGACCACCAGGGACTGAAGGTAGGGGATGGAGGGGGTATTGTGGAGATAAATGGGGCATTGTGGAGCTGATGGGGGCAATGTTAGGGCAAGTTGGAGCTGATGGGGGCAAGTTGGACCTGATGAGGGCAATGTGAGGGCAAGTTGGAGCTGATGGGGCAAGTTGGAGCTGATGGGGGCAGTGTTAGAGCTGATGGGGGCAATGTTAGGGCAAGTTGTAGCTGAGGGCAAGTTAGAGCTGATGGGGACAATGTGAGGGCAAGTTGGAGCTGATGGGGGCAAGTTGGAGCTGATGGGGGCAATGTTAGGGCAAGTTGGAGCTGATGGGGGCAATTTGGACCTGATGAGGGCAATGTGAGGGCAAGTTGGAGCTGATGGGGCAAGTTGGAGCTGAGGGCAAGTTGGAGCTGATGGGGGCAGTGTTAGGGCAAGTTGGAGCTGAGGGAAAGTTAGAGCTGATGGGGGCAATGTTAGGGAAAGTTGGAGCTGATGGGGGCAATGTGAGGGCAAGTTGGAGGTGATGGGGGCAAGTCAGAGCTGAGGGCAATGTGGAGATTATGGGGGCAATGTTAGGGCAAGTTGGAGCTGATGGGGGCAAGTTGGAGCTGATGAGGGCAATGTGAGGGCAAGTTGGAGCTGATGGGGGCAAGTCAGAGCTGAGGGCAATGTGGAGATTATGGGGGCAATGTTAGGGCAAGTTGGAGCTGATGGGGGCAAGTTGGAGCTGATGAGGGCAATGTGAGGGCAAGTTGGAGCTGATGGGGGCAAGTCAGAGCTGAGGGCAATGTGGAGATTATGGGGGCAATGTTAGGGCAAGTTGGAGCTGATGGGGGCAATATGGAGCAGATGGGGGGCAATAATTTATTTAGCTAGCACACACACATATATATTACATACGCGCACGCACGTGTGTGTTTGTGCTTTTGGGTGCACACCCTAATGCAATTGGCTGCGCACGCCTATGGCAGCCATCTTAGTGTACTTCAACCATTTATTTTTCCCACTGGTGCGTTGCACCTGCTGTATCAATGTTAGTTTAGTCCATGAATAAAATGTTTAGGGAAGAAAAATAGAAAATTCAGTAACTCTAAAAAGTAACCATGATCACGAAGAATGCTAATTTGTTAATAAAGTATTTTTGGTAGTGTTTATCTGAACAGATGTACTTTGCAATCAGAGCACTATATGCAGAAAGTAAACTGAAGCAATTCTGAGGCAACAGTAGACAAATTAAAATTATCATATATTTGAATTGGTGTTTTAACCCTATGAGTGCAAGAGGGTTACACAACGCATTGCCTTGCAATGCTTTGCGTACCCCTCTGACACTCAAAGGGTTTAAACTTCTGAATGTTAGAGAGGTCTACATTGCATTGGTATGCAATGCATTTGAGATCTCTCTAGCATTCAAGGGGTTAAAAAGACCAATTAAACCAATGGGCATTTGTGGACTTTTCATTTGACCCCTCTATTTCAGTTTTTGGCTCCAGAAATTTTCCTCTTTATATGGCCTTTAGTACTAAACCAATAGGTTTCTCTTTAGCCCTGTCTTTTTCATAGCACCTAGTTCCCTGCATGATTAAAGGAACGGTAGTGTTTTTTATGAAAACCTACATGATATAGGCCTTTACTTGCTGAATAAAACAAGGGTACTCCCACCTCTTTCAGTTGTTTTATTCAAAAGTTATAACAATTCAAACGGTCAGAAAGTGAATGACAGAGGAATTACTTCCCAAAAGTTTAAACTTTTTGTTAGTGGCTAAGCTCTCCCATATAATGTAACAGAAAATCTAAATGAAAAAGGAAAATTATTTCAACTTACCGTTATTTTCTTTTCGTGGTCATTTCCCATGGCAGCATTCACCAGTGGGTTAAGTCTCCTTGCACTCTCCAGGACAGGAAACAAAAAGATATAAAGCACACCCCTGATCTTACCCAGATGTCTGAGTTTCAAACCAAGGAAAAAAGGGTGTGAAGTATTTGGTGAATGCTGCCATGGGAAATAGCCGGGAAAAGAAAATAACAGTAAGTTGAAATAATTTTCCTTTTTCCTGGCCATCCATGGCGCGATTCACCAATGGGTAGTACCCAAGCAGTTAAAAATTAGGGAGGGAGAACAACAAGAAATACCATGACTCAAAAAGTTGCTGCAAAAAGATAATTTAATAATATAAATTAAAAAGACCAAGAGTTGAGGACACCATTAGCAAATGCTGCAGATCCTTAGGAATGGATATCCAATTTGTAATGTTTAATGAAGGTTCTTGCTGATGTCCAGGTTGCTGCCCGGTTAATGGTACGTCAGCTTCGGCTTCCCAGGAGGTAGATATCGCCCTAATTGAATGCGCTCTGATATCTTGGGGAACTGGAAGTTTTTTGGCTTGGTAGAACCTTACAATGGTAGACATGATCCATCTACTGATAGAGGATGTGGAGGCTGCTTGCCCTTTTCTGAACCCAGAGGGAACAATGAAGAGTCTTGAGGAAGATGTGAAGGAATATGTCCATTATAGATAGATCCTAATGCAAAGGATTAGATCTAAATACTTTCCCCTGGATAGATCTGGATCCTCTACAGATGGATCAAAGACAGGTAGAACAATATCCTGGGAAATATGAAAGTTGGTGACTACTTTCGGAAGGATCTCTGGCACTGGTCTTAAGATTAGCTGTCCCTGCAGAAATCTGAGGAAAGGTTCTTCCATGGAGAGAGCCTGGAGCTCTGATACTCCTCTGGCCAAGACAACTGCAATGAAGAAATTTGATTTCATATTTAAAAATCCAAAGTATATGGATTCCAGGGGTTCAAATGAAGCACAGGTAAGTGCATCAAAGACAATAGGCAAGTTCCATGCAGGACCAAGATTCCTTATAGGTAAAAAATAAGGAAAAAAACACCTGCCAAAATAGTACTGAATAAATTGCTAGGGCAGCAACTTGGAATAAATATGCAGAACAACCACCCAGAATCCAAAAAAAGAGAAGAAATGAACATTGCCTACCTGGACCACAAAGCACGCTTAAGTATAGCAACCCATTTGCATAATCATCCTACCCAGACAGAAAAAGGCTCCATGTGAGTGTGGAGCCACCTACTGGCCCTTGTGATGGCATCATACTAAGTGCATCCTGTAGGAGTCTCTATGCTGCTTCCGAATCAGCTGGTCCCAATCTCTTACTTCAGGAAGCCCAAGTGCCCAGGAGTAAGATACCTCCTGCCCCATCAGCTAAGGGGCCTCCTCCCAAGCTCTACCCAAAATGGGGGGGGGGGGGTGAAAAGAGGAGCTCCAGCACCAGGGAGTGAGAGACCTGGTACTGGTAAAGGATCACCAATGGACCCTGGGTAAGTTGCAAAGAAAAACGATTCCCCAATGGGAAAAGTCTCCTATCCTAGACAGGAAACCAAAAGACATGTGGATAAAATCACGGGTGTGCTTTATATCTTTTGGTTTCCTGTTCTGGAGAGTGAAAGATGACTTAACCCATTGGTGAATCGCTTCTATGGATGGTCAGGAAAGCTAATTAAAGCTAATGGAAAAATCCAGAAGTTTAAACTGTAATAACTCTAGTAAGATGAATATCCTACCAGCGGGCGTATCCTTGTTTTACTCAGCAGGAAATTACAATTACAATTTGTATTTTTTTCATAGAATACGTAACTGTTCCTTTAAGTTTATATTGTGCCAAAATAGTAAAAGTCAGTCCTTTAGGATCTTTACATTGTTTACTATTAAAATTATTTGAAAGTGTATGGGATTCCAAGCCTGTTTGTTCAGATGGTGGTCCATTAATCCTTATGAGTTTTCTTGTACTCCTGCCAACATATTGTACTTGGCAGGAATAAGCTATCAAATGTCCCACATAATTTATGTTACCATTGACCAGGACTTGAATGGATTGCAGTATGGACATGTTATAAAGATAATGAAAGACTGGGTTTCTGAGGGGTGAATTCAACATTACGTGGAGTAGGAAACTGCTTATGGCTCATAATTGTGAGAGGTTCCTCAGCTGTGCTCTACATGTTGATGATGTTGGGTTACTGGTTTAACCAACATAATTCCAATCTCCCGTTACCAGACATGTCCCTTCTTTATGGTAGCTTATTTTACATTTTATACATTGCTATAATACATATTTTATGTTGTTATTGTGCCACTTTATATAACCATTTATATACCCATGTGCTAGCCAATTTATCTGTGCTTTTTGCATTAGAATGTTATAGTCTAAGGGTAAGTTATGTGCAAGGTATCAGTGAATGGGGGGTTGGGTCAATCAGGAAGTGGGGATGTGGATGCCTTACCTAAAGGTGTCTGACATAAGGATTCAGGCCTGTACTACATAGTTTTTACTTTTACATGTGATCCTTAAAGTGGACCTGTCACCCTAAGACTAGTTTTGTTTGTTTTTCTGAGAATGTTTCGATAAAATAAATGGTTTTAGTCACCCCTCCAGAAGCTGATTGGCTGGAAGGAGCGTAAGCACACATCCTAGCCAATGGTAGGAATGGAATACATTTTGAACAGAGACTGACCATATAAAAAGCCAAAATTCCCTAATTCGGACTCAGACAAAAGCCCGGAAGGTATGGGAAGGGGGGTCTGTGGCACTATCTATTCCTGCCGCCGCTAGCAGAGGCGGCTGCAGCGGAAATATTTTTAATACTTTGGAGCCCTTAAAATTCTTTAACAATGGCATGGCTTAATTTTTATTTATATGCTTGACTGTATTTAACCCTTAGAATGCCGGAGGGGTACCACTCGGGCACTCACTGGGTTAACTCAGGTATATCTTGGGGGTATTTTTTATTTTATTTTATTTTTTTTACAAAACTTGAATTGACATTTTATTTTACAGGAAAAGATGGAAAAGAAGACAAAGAAGATAAGAAAGAAGATTACAGTGAACAGAAGAAGCAACACTGAATAAGAAAACAGACAGTGGATGACAAGTAAGTGTTACTCAGATCTGGGTGTTAGGCTAGCGTTAGGGGTAGTATTGTTGTACTTTACTGTTAGGGGCAGTGTAAGGTTAGTGTTTGCGACGCTAGAGAAATCCTTAATCTTGCAAGACTGGAAGGCAGGTATCAGCGCAGTTAGTCCCGGTCTCCCTACAGAAACACTGCACTGGCCCGAACGGCACCGCAGACTGCTCTAATCTGCTCGTCAGTCTCACAAGATTAAGGATTTCTCTAGCATCATGTCGTTGTGAGAGATAAGACAACTCTTATGAAGCTAGTCGCCACCTGCTTAATTATTGCAGGGCGACTTTACTGCACATGGTAGTTCCACTTTAAGCGTGTGTTTTGGGAACTTAACACACAAAACGGACATTTGGCCACAAGTCCTTTTCTGTCACCTAACATCTGTTGTGCTTTCAGCTAGTAGGGAAATTGAATATCGACCTATACATTGTTTTTATACGGTCGGTAGACAATATTGCCCTACCAGTTGTTTTACCGGCTTCAATAGAATTAAGGCCTAAATGTGCAGCCTGTAGATCGTAGCTGAGATCCACAGACATCCAGGTTGTCTTCCAGGCTTCTGCTAGTTCACTGGATTAGTCTCCTGACACCAAATAGCTGTCATGAGCCATTTAGGGGCAAAAAAAAAGAGAATTACACTTTAGAAAACCAATATTGTAATTTGCCAATGTAACAGTAACTATTCAGGTACAAGAATAGGAAGAGGAAGCTCAATCGACAAACCTGAGGATGTGGATGGGTGCATCCAAATGAGGAGTTTTGCTTCATACTGTGAATGGAACTTAATCAGGTGGGTTGAAAGGAGGCATTTGACATCAAATGGTGCCAGCTGGCAGAATGAGTGGGCTGGAAAGTAGGAGGGGATATAGCTGAACTCACCAAGCCTGAGAATCAGACTCTATCTCCTGAGACCCGGTAATTCATTCTGAAAATCGGAATCTCCGGGGCAGATCCAAAGAGTTCCCAAGTTTGTGAATAGTGCTGTCGTGTGGAACAATTATTTAAGCCAATAGACCCAGCCAAGCCAGATAACTGACATCACAGGGAGATTACACTTACATAATGCATATCTACAGGAATTTAAAAGCAAACTAACCCATTTGCCTTACTATGGTCAAACAATCCTAATGATCCCTATGGATTTTGTCCTTGTGTCTTTGTTCAACAGACGAAATATCCAATAAGTCCTGGACATGATATACATAGAGGTAGATATGACATTTGCTGTCAGTTTTTTCATACGGAAACAGGCAGAGTGCATGAGTCCATATGGACACAACAACCAGAACGGATTGAGCAAAAGCACAAAGGCAAAATTCATAGGGCCATTGGGCCATTTTGGCCAAAGTTAGGTGAATTGTGGTTATTGTCCCCTGGGCTGGTTATATGTCTGGGCAGGTGGGTCTCTGCCTTACTCAATCTCCCTCTTTCTGGTGCAAATGGAGCAACACAAATTATACCGCAGAGATACAATACAAATGGAGCTCCACTGCCAGCATAACCCATTTCCCTTTTATGCTCTGTGGTATCACTAGTGTAGCTTTACTCAGTATTACCAGTAGCGTAGCCCCTTTTCAACTGCAATCCATGTGTTATCACTTTCTTTATTTTATTTCATTAATGTCAATTTTAAAATTAGAAAAAGGGGCAGGAACAGTGATAGTAAATGACAGTAAAAATGGGCCACATGATTGTATTTGCCCCCCGGGCCAGCCACAAGTTGCCAGCCCTCTCCTCATGTTAGATTCCCCTTAATGAGATGGAAATTATGCACACTTTAAAAGTTGACACAATATCAGTCCCCATTTCCATGCACATACAAACATCATGTATTTTTCATAGTCATTGTGAAATATATACATCCTACAACAAAAGTAATGAGAGACAGCGCTCCATTTATACCATTATATATAGAATGTGCGGTGTCCCTGGACAGTCACCAATGAGCATCCCACAGGTTTCACAACACATTACAGGCATTCCAATGAGATGTGGTTTTCTGCAAGTCACACTGATTTTAGTATCATTGTTCCACTGGTTCATATGCATACAGCCTGTTAATTGAGCATCTGGCATACTTCTAAGCAGAAGAATCTAGTGACACCTCATAAATTGTAATGACATAGCACAACATGTGTGCTATGCTACATCTCTATGATGCCTGTCTTTTCTTAGCTGCTTTAAAGAGACTTCTCAAATCAGTATCTGGTACAAGTGAACAGCCCAGTTTTCCACATACTCTGCAGCTAGGCCTGACTGCATACCTTCCAAGTGTCCCTTTTTAGGAGAGACATTCCCTTTTTGAGACACCAGTCCCTATTTCCCACCCCAGTGTCCCTTTTTTTTAGGAGATCAGACTGTGTAGTGTGTGTATATAAGTGTATCACGTTTCTCCACAGCAATAAAACACATTAATGTTTGTATAAATTTCACTGCATGTGTTTATAAATTAGTATGTGTAAATAAAATACTTTGCTCTTGCTCTATATCATGTTTTAAGTTACACAAAACAGTGTAAAAATTCTCAGTAATGCCCCGCCCACCAGCCACACCTAGGGTGACCACATTTCCCTTCTGCCATTCCGGGACGTGGTCACCCTAGTTGCCCCTTCATGCCCTACCTTGAGTCCCTGGTGGTCTAGCGGCGTGGAAAGTGCTCTGTGCCTCCTCCGGCACAGAGCTGAAGCTCCCGCGCGCTGTGCTCAGTAATGCAGAGCGCTGGGAGATGATGTCATCTCCCAGCGCTCTGTATTACTAGAGCGCTTGCCTCCAGATCAGGTAAGCTGCATTGCCGCCCTGGATGTCAGCCTGCAAGCGGTGTGTCATATCATGGACGCCGCGAGGGAGCGCTGGTTTATGCTACCAAGCGCTCCCTCGCGGCGTCCATGATGTGACACACAGCTTGCAGGCTGACATCCAGGGCGGCTTGGCTTCATTCCGGGACACTTCATTGTCCCGGTTGAAGATGACCCGGGACGCGGGACATAGCCCTGAAATAAGGGACAGTCCCGGACGTTCTGGGACCCGTGGTCACCCTAGCCACACCCCCTGCAACACCACCTGAATCAAAAAATGTCTCTCTTTGGCCATTTGAAATGTTGGGAGGTATGCCTGAAGCTAGATCATGAATTGGCAAAATACAGCCTGTGGGAGGGCCTGATCCAGTCCATGGGACTATTTAATGTGATCTTTAAGTCTGGCTGGCTGTACACAAACAACACTTCTGCTGTAATGCTAAAATATCACTTCAAGCTGTCACTGCAGAGGTAAGAATGATACTGCATACAACAAAGCATATGTTTTACATAACGGGCCTTATGTATAAACACTAAGTGGAGCCATTCTGGGTCAAATCAGCTACACTGTAGGGTACAGATAAATATCCCCTTTGAATTATATGGTGTTTTAAAGCCCTTCAGTGTTAGCTAGGTTCACTGGGCATTGCATTAGAGTGGCTAAAATTCCTATTTAACCCTTTCTTTGCCAGAGAGGTACACAACGCATTGTAAAACAATGCACTGCATACCCCTCTGGTGCTGAAAGGGTTAAATCAATGGTGATGTTTGATTCAGCCCAGTAGAGCAAGTGGTTTTCCCTCAGTAAACTAGAACTGATACATTGTCTCTGCAGCTGCATGATCAGAAGCACAAGAAAAAACAGACTTAACCCACTGAGTGCCAGAGGGCTATGTAACACAGCGCATTGCAAAGCAAGGTGTTGCATAACCCTCTGGCTCCCAAAGGGTTAAACCTCATTATTTCCACTCACATCTCAGCTCAATTTACCTCCCAGCATTTAAAATAGGCATATAAGGACACTTTTGTTTTAGATGGTGTAGCGGAGGGCGTGGCTGGTGAGTGGGATATTACTGAAAATTTTTAGGTTATTTCATGACCTACTGACCCCTCTTTGTGTAACTGAAGTAATTATTTAGAGTAAAACCAAAGTATTTTATTTACACAGACCAATTTATAACCACATAAACAAAAGTTTAAACAAACATTAATGTGAGTTTTATTGTTGTGGAGCAATGTGATGCATTTATACACACCACACATTCTGATCTCCTAAACAGAGGCACACCGGGGTGGGAAAGATGGACATAGGGATTTGGGTCTCAAAGGGACTGTCTCTCCTAAAGAGGGACACTTGGGAAGTATGGTTCAAGCTCATGCATGCAATCCTAGTGCGACCCTCCACATTCAGGCCCTCAGGCTAAAATAATTGCTCAGTGGTGTTCCTGTCTAGAGTACCAGGTATCCTATATAATAACTCGCTAAAATGTGTGTAACGCCGCGACCTGCGCAGTAGACACTGTTGTGCGTGCTGCAGTCATGCGCAGTAGAGACTGCCCGCGCCACGGCTGATACAGAGCTGGACACTCCGCTCTGTATCAGCTGTGGCGCGGGTAGTCTCTACTGCGCGTAACTGCCCCGCGACCGGGTGGCAGTGGCACTGTGGCCCGTGTAACGGGCTGTTCAACTAGTAGGAAATGAACTGCCTAATGCAGGAAACTAAGGGATAAAATCCACATTTATAGCAATGGGAAATAAGGGAATTTTTATTTGTCCTCTATGGTGCAGTGGTATGTTCCAGAAGTGCACCTCTTTAGCTTCTTGTATACGGCCACTGGGACACATGCAAATAAATGGGGCGCTCACTATTTACACTGTATTTTGGAGAGAAAAATTATTAGAGCCAGAATATCACTGAATTGTGCACATATTTATATATATAAATCAGGGACTGTTTGCTCTTTTTTTAGCAAATGGGTTTCAAAAATTAGGTGTGGCTAAGGGTCTGCCATTTTGTGAGAGGATTAAGGATTGAAATGAATTCAGCAAAGCAATTAGTACTTGCGTCAGGTTAACTGTGCCATTAATTTAGGAGCATGCGGTTTTTAACATAAAGACTTTAGTAAGTTTGTTGCATCAAAACATGTGCAATCGCTAATAGCGCATACATTTATTGCTTCCAAAAAATAGACAATTTTCCACTTTCTTGTATGCTGCCTGCAATTCCCTGGTTATTTTTTGGGTGATCTTAGAGAAGGGTTAGGTATGATGTAGGTTAGAGGTAGGCTTGCTACCTCACCTATTTTGACCCTAATGACCAGTTTTATCAAAACTGTTAGGATTACAGAAGCTCTGAACAGATTTAGTTTCAAGCTCTTGTGATCCCATTGGTTAGAACACACATCTATCATCAAATCACTTATTCTGATGGGACTTTACCCCTTCGAATGATAGCGAGGTCACTATTACATTACTTTCTTCAAACAAGCCTGCAGGGTATAAATTAAATGAAAACCATTGAAGAATGGAGAACAAGGGTATAACAGAGAGAAGGAGAGGCAGAGGGGAGAAGAAAGAAGAAAAAGGAAAGTAGATAAGGGTGCCAGACTGGTGGCAATGAACTGGTGCAGCACAGGGCATGTCATCTCTAGGATCTAGGAGTTAATTGGATGATAGCACAATAGTAGAATAGTTATGAATTAACTATCAATGTAAGACTTTGTATGACAACCATGGAGAGGCTTACAGAATCAAATAACAATTCTAAACATTCAGTAACTTCAGTAAACAGGTTTTTTTAACTCTTGGAACCTCTTTAACAATCAAAGGAGGTTTTTTTTAACACTTTAAGTGATCGAGGGGTCTCCAGTGCACGGCTTTGCAATGTTTTGGAACCTCTCTAACAAACAAAGGTGTTAAAACTGCATTGGATTGCTCTTTGGGTTACTGAACACAGTTCTAAATATTCGCTAAACCAAAAGGTTCTCTTTGTATAGTTCTCTCCTGTTTCCAAAATGTGAATTTTTTTCCTATTGGCTTCCATAATGGAATGAACATGCTTGTGTAACACCACAAATGTACATAGTACTTTACAGTTTAAAGGTTTGAACAATACAGGATATAAAGTTCTTAGAAAAGTAAACTGCTCCAAAGCTTACAGTCTAAAGTGGTAAAAGGAGATGTACAGAGTACTTATGGGTTAAGTGTGGAATACAGTGCTCAAGTTCTGGTCAGGATAGGGGAACATAAATAAGTAAGTAAATTATAAGAGCCTTGGATGTATGAAGACATTAGCGTTCCTAGCTTGTTGAAGCCTTGTTGAGGAGGTTTGATTGTAAGTGAGACTCGAATACCACTCGAGAAGTGCAGTGGTATAAGATGGGAGGTAGAGCATTCCACTGATAAGAAGCAGCAAGGAAAAAGGGTTTGATATGAGAGAGAACTCTAGACAAAAAGGAGCTGAGAGAAGAATGTTGTTGACTGATCGTGAGAAGCAGAATGGGGTACAGTGATAGATCACGGCAGAAATGTAGGAAGGGGTGGAGGAGAAATGGTCTTTAATGAGAGAAGTGGTATTTTAAAAGATATCCAGGGCCATATGTTCAAAAGAAAAGTGGAGGAATTCTAGGGCAAATCATTTGCACTATAGGGGAGAACCAAAAATCCTAAACATCCCATTGTTCTTTCGAACATACGCCCCCCAGAGTTTGATAGGCAGCCATTGGAGGGGGAGGACGAGGACCAGGGAGAGGGTGGTGGATCATACAGATTATTATTTTTACACACAGGTATTAGCCTCTAACTCCATTGGCTGCACTTCAAGGAATACACAACAATGTATGTGTATAATACATACTGGAGGACACACTCTGCCAGCATAGGACACATAATGCCATCAGGTTCTGCATTCTATTTCCATAGCATTCACAGGGAAATGGCATACATTTACATCATTTCCTGTACACCTTGCTTACTAAGGAAAAGACTGCTCAGAAATGCCCAAAGACTGCCCCATTGTTCTCCCCTTGGCAGGTGTTGCTAAAGGAGCAGTGTAACGGAAGCTGAGAAGGGACCGCGTCGCCTTCCGCCGTCGTTCCTGGGTCTCTCCTTCTCAACGCCAGATAAGCGCCGTCAGGTGCACCGGTTGGAGTATGAACAGTCAATGGAAACAGCCGCAGGATCGCTGGAAGCAGGGAAGCAGGGAAGAGTCCACGTCGCCGCCTGACAGTCCACGAAGTTAGGACGCAGGAAACTGGCAGCAGGCGGTCAGCGATTCAGGATACTTGGCGCAGATGGGTATCAGAGTGGATACTTTAGACCATAAGCAATACAAGACTCCAGGACTCCTTGTTCACTCCAAAACAGAACTCTCTTTATTGAACCAAAGCACACATATTTATACAGTTTCAAACCACACTAACTTAGAGCACAGTACAGGAGACTTAATTCAATCACAGTTCATCAATAGGACACAGCAAATGGTAGGGCAGAATACAATGGAGTAGTCACAGGGATAATTCAGTCACCACAAAGGGTCCAAGAACCAACAACAAATGATTCAGGGAAACATAATAGGGCAGACATGATTGGATTAATCACACAGCAGGGGGCCACAAGACAGTGCTCAATACAATGACTTGAGTAATTAAGCAAAAGGCTTGGGGGACCACAAAACATATTGAAAGTAAATATGCTCAAACTCAAATGATTAACCCTTTACAGGTCAGAAGAGTTTGCAGCACCCAAGCCTTGAATTGTTCTTTCCTCTGGTACAGCTGCCTATCCACATAAGGCTAGCCAAAGTCTCTTAGTCCAGGATAAGGGCTTGAGAGATCGTATGCCAGGGCACAAAGGAGTGTCCAATATCCATAATCCTTGGGCCCAGGGGTGAATAAATGCCATGCCCAGACAAGAGCTCCCAGTAACGGGTAGGATCCGTTACATTTCTCCCCCTTTTGGTTCCAAGCCAGCGGGTGCGGTAGTAAACGCTGGCTGGGAGCTGTAGGAGGGCATGGAGGTGGTGAGGCACTTGTCTGGACAGTGCACTAGTCCGAAGGCCTTGGTCCTAGGCCAGTTTCTACTGAGGTGCCCCTTGTCCTGGGCCAGTGGTTAAAGTAGTCTTTCTGTTCTGGGCCAGGGGAAAACATGAGCCCTTTGTCTGGGCCAGGTAGGGGGAAACAAGGCCCTGGTCCTGGGCCAGGGAAACAATTGCAAGTCCCTTTGTCCTTAATCCTGGGCCAGAGGGTGAAGCAGTCTTTTTGACCTGGGCCAGGGGAAAACATGAGCCCTTTGTCTGGGCCCGGTAGCGGTGTACAGGGCCCTTGTCCTGGGCCAGTGAAGAAAATGCCAGTTCCTGTGTCCTTAAACCTGGGCCAGGGGAACTGATTAGTGATGAGCGAGCACCCCAATGCTCGGATGTTCGGGTGCTCTGACCGAGCACCCCCTGAGGCTCGAGTGCTCGGCCGAGCACCCGAGCCCCATTGAAGTCAATGGGAGGACTCGAGCATTACACCAGGCACCCCCTGCTCTGATGAGGGGAGGGTGCCTGGTCCATAGGAAAAGGGCAGAAAAAGATGGAAACACTACAGAAATGGTTCAGGGACAGCATAGGGAGGATGTCTGGATGCACCTTGGACTCCAACATCGCTGCTGGGAACGATCTTTCGCCCGTAGTACGCCATTTTTACAGACTGACCGTAAAACACACAAAAAGGAAAATAAAAACGACTTTAGGCGAAAAATTGTTACCAAACAGTATTTGCTGTATATTTACTTGTATATCATCTGCAAATTCTCCCAAAAATTTCCTTGATTTTCTGAAGTGAGGCCATGATTAAGAGGGAAACGTGCGCAGAGGCAAATTATCCCAAAAATTTCCTTGATTTTCAGAACTGAGGCCATGATTAAGAGGGAAACGTGCGCAGAGGCAAATTCTCCCAAAAATTTCCTTGATTTTCAGAACTGAGGCCATGATTAAGAGGGAAACGTGCGCAGAGGCAAATTATCCCAAAAATTTCCTTGATTTTCAGAACTGAGGCCATGATTAAGAGGGAAACGTGCGCAGAGGCAAATTCTCCCAAAAATTTCCTTGATTTTCAGAACTGAGGCCATGATTAAGAGGGAAACGTGCGCAGAGGCAAATTCTCCCAAAAATTTCCTTGATTTTCAGAACTGAGGCCATGATTAAGAGGGAAACGTGCGCAGAGGCAAATTCTCCCAAAAATTTCCTTGATTTTCAGAACTGAGGCCATGATTAAGAGGGAAACGTGCGCTGAGCTGACCATCTAAAACATTATGGGTGAGGGTCTGCTGCAGAGCTGACCATCCTAAACATTATATGCGAAGGCCCGCTAGTGAGCTGACGCTATAAAACATTATATGAGAGGGCCCGCTAGAGAGCTGACCCAATAAAACATTATATGAGAAGGCCCGCTGGTGAGCTGACCTATATAAAAATTGTCAAACAGGGCCCGCTGGTGAGCTGACCCTATATAAAAATTATATCACAGGGCCCGCTGGTGAGCTGGCCCTATATAAAAATTATAGCACAGGGCATATGGAAGAGGAGGAGGAGGATGAGAAGATTAAGAGTCAACCATATACCCGTTTTTTGGGTGGAAGGGGTGAATGGGAATACAGAGTATTCCCATCATTGTAAATAACATATATAAAGTGAGTTTATGTTCCCCCGGGGCTTTCCTCCAGTGGAGTGGAGAAGTCAGGGGAAATCCAGGCCTTGTTCATTTTTATAAGTGTCAACCTATCAGCATTGTCGGTGGAAAGGCGGATACGCTTATCTGTTATGATGCCACCAGCAGCACTAAATACCCGCTCAGACAGAACGCTGGCGGCAGGGCAGGCCAGCACCTCCAAGGCGTAGAGTGCCAGTTCATACCACGTGTCCAGCTTGGACACCCAGTAGTTGTAAGGCACAGAGGGATCATTGAGGACGCTGACACGGTCTGCTACGTACTCCTTCACCATCTTCCAAAACTTTTCCCTCCTTGTGACACTAGGCTGCGCATCAGGGTGAGGGTGCTGGCGGGGTGTCATGAAGGTGTCCCACGCCTTGGAGAGTGTTGCCCTGCCTTTCTCGGAACTGCTGTGTGCTCCCCTTTTCTCCCCTTCTCTGTTGGCCAAGGTAGCACGTACTCTGCCGCCAGCGTTGTCAGATGGAAAATTTTGGAGCAATTTTTCGACAAGAACCTTCTGGTATTGCACCATTTTGCTTGTCCTCTCCACCGGAGGAATGAGAGATGAGAAATTCTCTTTGTAGCGGGGGTCCAGAAGGGTGAACACCCAGTAATCCGTGTTGTTTAAAATGCATATAACGCGTGGGTCACGGGAAAGGCAGCCTAACATAAAGTCAGCCATGTGTGCCAGAGTACCAACAGTCAAGATTTCGCTGTCCTCACCAGGAGGATGACTCTCAATATCCTCATCCTCTTCCTCCTCTTCTGCCCACCCACGCTGAAGAGATGGAACTAAAGTTCCATGGCTACCCTCTGTAGCGGAGGCAACCGTGTCTTCCTCCTCCTCCTCCTCCTCCTCCTCCGCCTCCTCCAATTGTCGCTGAGAAGACGAAGTGAGGGTGCTCTGGCTATCACCTTGTGTAAGCTCTTCCTCCCCCATTTCCACCTCTTCCACATGCAAAGCGTCGGTTTTAATTGTGAGCAGCGAGCGTTTCAGTAGACACAGAAGTGGGATGGTTACACTGATAATAGCGTTATCGCCGCTCACCATCTGTGTCGATTCCTCAAAATTGCGTAAAACCTCGCAGAGGTCTGACATCCATTCCCACTCCTCACTTCTGATTACAGGAAGTTGAACGGAGAGGCGACGACCGTGTAACAGCTGGTACTCCACTACTGCCCTCTGCTGCTCACAAAGCCGGGCCAACATGTGGAAGGTGGAGTTCCAGCGCGTGCTCACGTCACACAGCAGCCGGTGAGCTGGCAATTGTAAGCGCTGCTGCAGCTTCAACAGGCCGGCCGAAGCTGTAGATGACTTACGGAAATGTGCACACACGCGGCGCACCTTGATCAAGAGATCATGCACATTGGGGTAGGTTTTTAGAAATCGCTGCACCACTAAATTAAATACATGCGCTAGGCATGGTACGTGTGTGAGCTTGCCGAGCTCCAAAGCCGCCACCAAGTTACGCCCATTATCACACACAACCATGCCTGGTTGCAGGTTGAGTGGCGAGAGCCACTGCTCGGTCTGGTGACTAATCCCCTGCAACAGCTCTGAGGCCGTGTGCTGTTTGTCCCCAAGGCAGATCAGCTTCAGCACGGCCTGTTGACGCTTCCCCACTGCAGTGCTACACTGCTTCCAGCTACTGGCTGATGGGGGAGTGGCGGTGTGTGTAGAGAATTCGGAGGTGGAAACGGAGGAGGAGGAGCCAATAACGTAGGTGCTGGTGGAAACCCTGATGGAGGTAGGGCCCGCAATCCTCGGCGTGGGTAGCACCCGTGCCATCCCAGGGTCCGAGTCGCTCCCAGCCTCCACGACATTCACCCAGTGTGCCGTCAGGGAAATGTAGCGTCCCTGGCCACAAGCACTTGTCCATGTGTCAGTCGTTAAGTGGACCTTCCCAGTAACTGCGTTGGTCAGGGCACGGGTGATGTTACGGGACACATGGTGGTGTAATGCGGGGATGGCACACCGGGAAAAGTAGTGGCGGCTGGGGACCGCGTACCGAGGGACAGCTGCTGCCATCAGGCTGCGGAAGGACTCAGTGTCCACAAGCCTAAATGGCAGCATTTCGATGGCCAGTAATTTTGAAAGGTGTGAGGTTAGTGCTATGGCCTGTGGGTGGGTGGCTGGGTACTTTCTCTTGCGCTCAAATGCCTGGGGTAACGACATTTGGACGCTGTGCTGGGACAGGGAAGTGGATGTGGTCGCTGATGGTGCTTCAGATGGTACAGGTGCAGGGCGGGAGGTATGCGGGCCTGCGCCTTCGACAGGCGATTGGCCGGCACCGAAAACAGGGGAAGAGGAGGCAGTGGTGTGGCCTGCAGACACAGATGGGCGATCCAGGCGTTCCTCCCACTTACTACGGTGCTTGGATGCCATGTGTCGGATCATGCTGGTGGTGGTGAGGTTTCTAGTGTTCATGTCTCGGCTCATTCTGGTGTGGCACAGGTTGCAAACTACAATTCTTTTGTCGTCCGCACTTTCCTTAAAAAAACGCCATACCGCGGAACACCTACCCCTTGGCAAGGTAGATTTACGCAAGGGGGTGCTCCGTGGAACATTTGCGGGCCGGTTTGGTGCGGTCCGCCTTCTTTCTGTAGCCACACCACTGCCTCTTCCAGCCTGTTGCGGTGCTGCAGATGGCTCACCCTCAGGACTGCTGTCATCGCTCGGCTCTACACCTTCCCAGGTGGGGTCAGTCACCTCATCGTCCACCAAGTCCTCCTCCACTTCCTCACTCTGATCATCCTCCTCAAGTCTTGATCCCACCACATACTCAGTCATTGACAACTGTATAACATTCTCCTCAACAAGGTCTTGAGACGGAAATAGTGGTTGATTTAATGGCAACTGTGTCTCATCATCATCATCATCATCATCCACTACTTCCTTTGACCTTAAATGCCGTTCACATCTGTCATCTTCTTGTGATTGGGTAGCCTCTAGAGGTTGTGAATCAGGGCACAAGATGTCATGTTCCTCTGCAAGCGTGCTTGGAGAGAGGGTCAAATGAAGGATTGGTGATGAGACGAGCTCATCACTATATCCCAGTGTGGGATCACTTCTTTGACCAGACCGTGTATGGTGGGAGGAAGGATGATCAGAGTGAGGATTATGTTGACCAGACTCTTGGCTACTGAGAGTGGACTTGGTGGAAGACAGGGTGGTGCTTAACCGACTGGAAGCAGTATCAGCTGTCATCCAACCGACCACCTGTTCGCACTGGTCGGACCTCGAGAGTGATGTCCTGCGACGCCCTGTGAAATCAGACATGAAGCTAGGTATGGTGGATGTCTTTCTTTCTTGTGCTCTGGCACCAGGCACAGTTTCTCCGCGTCCTGACCCGCGCCCTGAACTTTCAGGATCACGTCCACTTCCCCGTCCCTTTTTACCCGCCTTCTTCATCTTACACGATATATATGACTTTAATATATATGAGTTTGAAAACTTAACAGTATTTCTTACTATTCTGCAACTCTGCAGAGTACACAGAATAGGCTGCTAAACTGCGGTGACACACACTGAATGGAATAAGTGACTTTAATATTTGAGTTTGAAAAATTAACAGTATTTCTTACTATTCTGCAACTCTGCAGAGTACACAGAATAGGCTGCTAAACTGCGGTGACACACACTGAATGGAATATGTGACTTTAATATTTGAGTTTGAAAACTTAACAGTATTTCTTACTATTCTGCAACTCTGCAGAGTACACAGAATAGGCTGTTAAACGGCGTTGAAACACACTGAATGGAATATGTGACTTTAATATTTGAGTTTGAAAACTTAACAGTATTTCTTATAATTCTGGAACTGTACAGAGTACACAGAATAGGCTGTTAAACGGCGTTGAAACACACTGAATGGAATATGTGACTTTAATATTTGAGTTTGAAAACTTAACAGTATTTCTTATAATTCTGGAACTGTACAGAGTACACAGAATAGGCTGTTAAACGGCGGTGAAAGACACTGAATGGAATATGTGACTTTAATATTTGAGTTTGAAAAATTAACAGTATTTCTTACTATTCTGCAACTCTGCAGAGTACACAGAATAGGCTGCTAAACTGCGGTGACACACACTGAATGGAATATGTGACTTTAATATTTGAGTTTGAAAACTTAACAGTATTTCTTACTATTCTGCAACTCTGCAGAGTACACAGAATAGGCTGTTAAACGGCGTTGAAACACACTGAATGGAATATGTGACTTTAATATTTGAGTTTGAAAACTTAACAGTATTTCTTATAATTCTGCAACTGTACAGAGTACACAGAATAGGCTGTTAAACGGCGGTGAAAGACACTGAATGGAATATGTGACTTTAATATTTGAGTTTGAAAACTTAACAGTATTTCTTATAATTCTGGAACTGTACAGAGTACACAGAATAGGCTGTTAAACGGCGGTGAAAGACACTGAATGGAATATGTGACTTTAATATTTGAGTTTGAAAACTTAACAGTATTTCTTATAATTCTGGAACTGTACAGAGTACACAGAATAGGCTGTTAAACGGCGGTGAAAGACACTGAATGGAATATGTGACTTTAATATTTGAGTTTGAAAACTTAACAGTATTTCTTATAATTCTGCAACTGTACAGAGTACACAGAATAGGCTGTTAAACGGCGGTGAAAGACACTGAATGGAATATGTGACTTTAATATTTGAGTTTGAAAAATTAACAGTATTTCTTATAATTCTGGAACTGTACAGAGTACACAGAATAGGCTGTTAAACGGCGTTGAAACACACTGAATGGAATATGTGACTTTAATATTTGAGTTTGAAAACTTAACAGTATTTCTTATAATTCTGGAACTGTACAGAGTACACAGAATAGGCTGTTAAACGGCGGTGAAAGACACTGAATGGAATATGTGACTTTAATATTTGAGTTTGAAAACTTAACAGTATTTCTTATAATTCTGCAACTCTGCAGAGTACACAGAATAGGCTGTTAAACGGCGGTGAAAGACACTGAATGGAATATGTGACTTTGATATTTTAGTTTGAAGACTTAACAGTATTTCTTCCTATTCTGCAACTCTGCACAGTACACAGAATGTGCTGCTACACTGCGGCGAAGCACACTGAATGGAATATGTGACTTTGATATTTTAGTTTGAAGACTTAACAGTATTTCTTCCTATTCTGCAACTCTGCACAGTACACAGAATGTGCTGCTAAACTGCGGCGAAGCACACTGAATGGAATATGTGACTTTGATATTTTAGTTTGAAGACTTAACAGTATTTCTTCCTATTCTGCAACTCTGCACAGTACACAGAATGTGCTGCTACACTGCGGCGAAGCACACTGAATGGAATATGTGACTTTGATATTTTAGTTTGAAGACTTAACAGTATTTCTTCCTATTCTGCAACTCTGCACAGTACACAGAATGTGCTGCTACACTGCGGCGAAGCACACTGAATGGAATATGTGACTTTGATATTTTAGTTTGAAGACTTAACAGTATTTCTTCCTATTCTGCAACTCTGCACAGTACACAGAATGTGCTGCTAAACTGCGGCGAAGCACACTGAATGGAATATGTGACTTTGATATTTTAGTTTGAAGACTTAACAGTATTTCTTCCTATTCTGCAACTCTGCACAGTACACAGAATGTGCTGCTACACTGCGGCGAAGCACACTGAATGGAATATGTGACTTTGATATTTTAGTTTGAAGACTTAACAGTATTTCTTCCTATTCTGCAACTCTGCACAGTACACAGAATGTGCTGCTACACTGCGGCGAAGCACACTGAATGGAATATGTGACTTTGATATTTTAGTTTGAAGACTTAACAGTATTTCTTCCTATTCTGCAACTCTGCACAGTACACAGAATGTGCTGCTAAACTGCGGCGAAGCACACTGAATGGAATATGTGACTTTGATATTTGAGTTTGAAGACTTAACAGTATTTCTTCCTATTCTGCAACTCTGCACAGTACACAGAATGTGCTGCTAAACTGCGGCGAAGCACACTGAATGGAATATGTGACTTTGATATTTTAGTTTGAAGACTTAACAGTATTTCTTCCTATTCTGCAACTCTGCACAGTACTCAGAATGTGCTGCTAAACTGCGGCGACGCACACTGAATGGAATACGTGACTTTGATATTTTAGTTTGAAGACTTAACAGAATGTGCTCTAATCTGCAACTTTGCACACTAAACAGAATGTGCTCTAATCTGCAACTTTGCACACTAAACAGAATGTGCTCTAATCTGCAACTTTGCACACTAAACAGAATGTGCTCTAATCTGCAACTGTGCACACTAAACAGAATGTGCTCTAATCTGCAACTTTGCACACTAAACAGAATATATATATTTTTTTTTTTTTTTTTTTGTTTTTTTCCCCCCACACCAAATAACCTGCTGCCCCCACACACAGTAGTCCTAAAAAGGACTTTTGGTTCTTTTTTTTTCACAATTTTTGTTTTTTTCCTCCCTACACTGCCTTTCCCTTCCTATCCTCAGCTCTCCCTGGCTCAGACTGAGCCGAACTCGATGGTCAGGTGCTATACAGCACCTGACCACGGGTTCTGGCCAGCCAATCAGTGTAATGCCAGCAGCCAACATGGCTGCTGGCATTACACCGATGTCAGAGCCTCCCTGCACGTTTATTGGCTGCGCAGCAGCCGCAAAACGTGCGGGGAGGAGACCCGAACATGGCGGGCGAGCACATGCGGTACTCGTACGAGTACCGCCATGTGCCGAGCAGAGCGATGCTCGAGCCGATCCGAGCATCGGCCGAGCATGCTCGCTCAACACTAGAACTGATGCCTGTTTGTCCTGACAAACATCAAAACAGGTGGCCTCTCCTGGGCCCTTCTCCAGGCAGTGCTGAAGTCAAATCCTTCTGGGTCTGGGGCCAGTGGCTCAGGGTCAAGAGCCAGTCTATAAGGGGGATCTTCCTGGGGCAATTGTGTCTCTGGCTTCTGTGCATCAGAGTGTGGGGAGAGAGGCATATCTCCCCCTTTTAGTTGGGCCACTGCCCCAGAGGAACAGGAGAGGATGTTTGTCCCACTCTCCTGGGCTGGGGCAACATTCTGGGACACATTCCCACCCCCCAGGCAGAGCTCAGGAAATTCAGGGGCCCCAGCAACATCCCTGATGAGGACGGTGGTCCCACTCACCAGATCAGGGCCCAAAGGGGAATTGTTGGGGAGCGCCTTCTTGGGGCTTCTGGTGAGCTTGCTCCCACTCACCAGTGTCAGGGCAAAACAAGGGGTGGTGTGCTCACTCCTACACACCACAGCAGGGGGTTCAAAGGACCCAGTGAATTTGCTCCCCTCCACCAAGCCAGGGGTCACAGGGAAAGGGAACACAATCGTTGGGCTGGGGATGAGGACTGTTGATCCACTAATCCCAGCCAAGGTTTCACATGACCTGGTGCGCTCGCTCCCACGCACCAAGCCAGGGGTTACAGGGGGACTGGAGAGCTCGCTCCTACTCTCCAGCATGAGGAACTTGGGGCAACATCCAGGGTTTCCAGGGGCAGTAGCAGCACTGCAGAGTGGCAGCCTGCTGTACCCCTCTTCTTCTTGGCCCCTCACATCAGGGCCATCTCTTGTCTTCTGGAGGAGGTCAGTCTCAATCCTCCTCGCAATCTTAGTCACATACCTGGAGAAGACACTCTTCCCCTTCTCCAGGGCAATAGCAACAGGGGACGGACTGGGGCTGCTGGTGGGGACCTGCATCTCCTTCACCACAGCAGGGGTTTCCCAGACCCTGGTGAGCTCGCTCCCACTCACCAGGTCAGGGTTTACAGGGGGGCTGATGGGGCACTCTTCTCCACCCATCAGTTCACACAACATATCCTCAGGAGGGCCAGCAGCACTGCTCTCTTCCAGTCCGCTGGGGTCCTCCTCTTGTAGGCCATCACTTTCCAGGGCCTTCTCTGCCTTGAGGGAGACCGCAGTCCCATCCCTCAAGGCGGCATCCTCTGTGGCCCTGGAGAGCACATACCGCTCCACTTCCAGGGCGTTTTCCAACCCCACAGGGGGCATCATCTTGGGGCTGCTGGTGAGCTCTTCCACACTCACTACAGCAGGGGGGTCATAGGGACTGATGGGCTCTCTCCCACCCATCAGCTGGGACATACAATCGCTGCTGGTGGGGACCTGCATCTCATCCACCGCAGCTGGAAAGACAGGGGAAGGGGCAACATGCCTATCAGGGGAGACGTCTGTCCCATACCCTGATGCCGAGGCATCTTCTTCACTGAGGAGGAACGCATTCCCACTCCTCAGCTCAGGGAAAATACAGTTCAGGGGCAAAGGGGTATCAAGAAGGACGATTTTCCCACTTCCTGATGCAGGGGCAACAACAGGGGCACTGGTGAGGAACGAATTCCCACTCACCAGTGTGGAGTGAACAGGGGAAACTCCATCCAGGTCCTCAGCTTCACTGAGGCCCTCCTCAGATGAGTGACCCCCCCAGTTTTCTTCTTCCTCTAGGGCCTCCCGAATTTCTTGCACTAATTTGGCATACATGTATTCCACCTCACACTCCCAACTGACTGTGTCGCTCAAGTCCTCTTGCAAGCTCATGGGGACGTACCCCCCTAGCATATCTTCTCGTTTGGCCAAAAGCTCCAAGAAACGGTCGTTTTCTGGACTGCCAAAGTTCGAATCCCACAGATAAGCATCCCATACCAGCCCTTGGATCTTACATCGCAAGCGGGCCGGGGAGAAGGTTACTGGGAGCACGGGGCCATACTCTTGTTCAATGTGATTTACCAGCATCCAGTAGGCATCTTGCATCCGTAGCTCCTCTGTGATGCAACCACCCAGTTCTGGAATAAAGTCATTTACAATATCGCCCAGCCAGAAACTCCACTGAGACCGGATTAATTCAAAGCGATCCTCATATGACCCAAAAGCATCCTCCATATCTCACTTGATGCAACCGATGAATGAAGGAGAAATCCCACCGCTATGCCACCAATGTAACGGAAGCTGAGAAGGGACCGCGTCGCCTTCCGCCGTCGTTCCTGGGTCTCTCCTTCTCAACGCCAGATAAGCGCCGTCAGGTGCACCGGTTGGAGTATGAACAGTCAATGGAAACAGCCGCAGGATCGCTGGAAGCAGGGAAGCAGGGAAGAGTCCACGTCGCCGCCTGACAGTCCACGAAGTTAGGACGCAGGAAACTGGCAGCAGGCGGTCAGCGATTCAGGATACTTGGCGCAGATGGGTATCAGAGTGGATACTTTAGACCATAAGCAATACAAGACTCCAGGACTCCTTGTTCACTCCAAAACAGAACTCTCTTTATTGAACCAAAGCACACATATTTATACAGTTTCAAACCACACTAACTTAGAGCACAGTACAGGAGACTTAATTCAATCACAGTTCATCAATAGGACACAGCAAATGGTAGGGCAGAATACAATGGAGTAGTCACAGGGATAATTCAGTCACCACAAAGGGTCCAAGAACCAACAACAAATGATTCAGGGAAACATAATAGGGCAGACATGATTGGATTAATCACACAGCAGGGGGCCACAAGACAGTGCTCAATACAATGACTTGAGTAATTAAGCAAAAGGCTTGGGGGACCACAAAACATATTGAAAGTAAATATGCTCAAACTCAAATGATTAACCCTTTACAGGTCAGAAGAGTTTGCAGCACCCAAGCCTTGAATTGTTCTTTCCTCTGGTACAGCTGCCTATCCACATAAGGCTAGCCAAAGTCTCTTAGTCCAGGATAAGGGCTTGAGAGATCGTATGCCAGGGCACAAAGGAGTGTCCAATATCCATAATCCTTGGGCCCAGGGGTGAATAAATGCCATGCCCAGACAAGAGCTCCCAGTAACGGGTAGGATCCGTTACAAACAGTAAACTTTAGTAATGAAAATATATATTTTGTAAGTAGGGTTGCCACCTTTTCTTCAAAAAAATACTGGCCATGGCATTCCCTCCTTAGACTTAACATTAAAGCCAATTTTTTACCAGCCGGCCGGTAAAATACCGGCTGGGTGGCAACCCTATTTGTAAGGCTTTTCCTGATGAGTAAAAAAGGGTACTCCCACTGCTAAGAGATTCAGATTTTCAGAGTTATTAAGTTTAACCCCTTAAGGACCAGCAGTCCCAGGGTGTGTGGTCCTTTAAGGACCAGATGGGAAAGTTCGATGTGCCGCCCCATGTGACTGATCACGTGTGCCGGCATACTGAATGAGGGACTGAAAGAGATTGCTCCGGTCTTGGAGCGATCAACTTCAGTCCCCGGTAGCGCAGGAGCACGGTAAGTAAAAGTATGTGACGTGCCAGGACCGTCACTGGTCCTTAAGTGCCGGACTAGCGTGACGGTCAGGGTACGTCATCACACGCGAAGGGGTTAAATTCCTGTTTTGTTTTTTTTTGTTTGTTTGTTTTTTTACATTGATATTGCCCTCTAGTGATCAACTTCCAGTTAGTTATTCTGTTGCATTCTCTGGGAGAGGTGTTAATAACTCACCATGGAATGTGGTATAAACTGCTGAGTCATTCTCTCAGTTTGAACTTCTAGGATGTAAACAAGCTATAATCAACTTCCTGATACTTTGAACTGTTATAACATTTGAATAAAGCAACTGACAGTGGTGGTTGTTTTAGTCAGCAGGAAAATCACTATAACATGTATGTTTTTATAAAAAAAATTAACTGCTACTTTAAAGGGATAGTAATACTTTGTTTTAACTTTATTTTATTTTGTAGGCATTAAAAAAACATGAAGAATGATATAAGTCTTATCTCTCAAACCTTTATGGTTTAAGAGATATTCACAAGCAAAGTTCCCCTCCTGCTCCTTTTACCTAGTGTAAGCCATCTCTTCTCAGATGTGGAATCTGGTTGTAAGACCAGACAGATAACAGCAGGGGACATTCTTCTTCCTATGAAAACAATGAAAGCCCTGCCCCCCTTGCATACCTCCCATCATTTCAGATTGCCAAAGAGGGACACTTGTTTTGTAGGGGGTATTGCTGGGGGCGTGGCTGGTGGGCGGGGCATTAATGAGAATTTTTAGGCTATTTCATGACCTATTGACATCTCTTTGTTTAACCTAATAAATGACAAATAACAAGACCGAAGT